>CANTUV010000008.1:35756000-37195000 GCA_947685225.1 Garcia nutans | reverse complement strand
TAATTAAACATTAATTTTCACTTCTTGCATAATTAACTACCAAATTATTGTCACCATTAATCATTATTATCTACCATATAATCTTTTACTCTCCCCCTTATAGATACTTTTAATAATTTTTTATAATGTCGTAAAGCTCATTAATAAATATAAATTCTCCACTTATTATATTCAATGTACATATTGACTTAGAATTCTAACTACAAACTCAGTTGTTCAATATAACAATACACCCATGCATTTCAGATCATTTCTATCATTAACTTTCAAATTCTTTAATTCCTAGCTATGCATTTTCTAATACATATTTCTTTTTATAAATCCTACTTTCAAATTCCTCCGATGAATTGATCTCATTACTATCTTTGATAATCTAATATCAATTATAGATACTCCCACAATTTACTCATTATGTTTTAATTTATCACCAAATATCATTCATAAAATGAATTAAAATCCATTTATTATGAAATCATTATATATACCTTATTAAATCTTTACCTCCACCTTAAAAATCCAAAGACATGTCATAACATCCACTTCCACATAACCCATTAATAAACATATCTCAATCATGCAACCAAATATAGATTGCATGCATAACTTCAATTTGCTTTAACTTAGTAATCCATTTATATAAATTCACATTTTAATTGCTCAATATAAAGAACAACATTTAAATTCTTATTTACTCATAGCTAATCTTAACTTAACCAATACTATATGTCATTTTAATAAATCCTTAATATACTTTCATAATAAACATATTGTTGTCACATACCAGTTCTCTCTTAAATTTTAATTATAAACTCGTTGCTCTAATTATTAAAAACTCCATATTCCTTCTTCATTAATCAATCCATCCATATGTAAATTTTCATAATTTCCTTCATTTGTCACATAAAATTAATTAGTTACTCACTTCCACAAATCCGCATGACTTCCTCATTTTCATGTCAATCTCAGTTTTTCATTTTTCATTCCTTACCAAATCTTCACAAAAAATTATAAACTTTTATCCATATGTACTTGACACATATATGGACTTATATTTAAAATTTTATATTTTTCTAAGTTGATTTACCATATTTAAAAATTAAATCTTCCAAGCCCACAAAATCTATTTCTTAGATAATTCTGCTAGCAGTACTTATTCACCCATTTGTTTCAAGTATCAAACCTTAATAACAATTTATGAAATTTTAATCATATTCTCTAGAAATACATATGATATTGTATGTAAAATTTCATATTTTTCTGGGTTGGTTTACTATAGTGTTTAAATATGTTTCTCAACCTCTACAGATTCTAGGTTGCTAGAACTGCTTTAATAATCTGTGTTCTTCTATTTTTCTTAAATAGTAATTCATATTTAAAAATTATAAAATTTCCTACATTACATTCTAACACATATAAAAACTTTTCATTAAAATCTAAAGCTCATTTAACATCCCTAGATTAGCCCAAAAATTCAGACAATATCACTTTGCAGCACACATACAGAATTTCCAACAACTGCAATACTCATCTCTCATACTTTTTATTTCACAAATAATTCATTTCTTTACTGTCACTTATTCATCAATTGAACTAACTATAAATCTTAATTTCAAATAAAAGTTTTAAAAATTCTTAATTTATAATCTTTTGAATGATGCTTCCACAGCGCCACTAAGATCTATGCGTCTCAGATGCCATCTTAACTTATATCAGTTACATCGAATATACATTGCCACATCGGAGATCAACACAGGTGCCAATACATATTCATGTATTAAAACACAAATCACTATTTTAAAATTCCCCTTTCTCATTTTCAAAACTCACCTAGGTCGAGAATCTCAAACCTAAGCTCTGATATCAAAATAAATATAACATCCTTATACCAATATACGTATAATACATACACCCCGTATATATATACATATGTAAAATACAAGAGTGCCATCACCCTTGACATTAGAAAATTCTCCATCCCATAAATCATTTCTTAAAATTTATATTAAATTAAATTATAATTAAATAAATTTATAAAGAAAAAATCTATGTGAAAAAAAATTCGTAAGAGTTTTATATTTAATTTTAATATTTTCCAAAACAATTAATTTTAATATTTTCCAAAACAACAAACACACAACCTGTATAAAAAATTTCACTCCCAAATATATTACATTTCCAATACTCCATCATCACTCCAATTGTATTCAAAAATTCTCAAACATAATCAATGTACATTGTAAATTCATATTTTAAGTACCAATACTTATTAAAATATTCACATATACACAATAACCTTTTATAAAACATATCTAACATACATAAAATATTTTTACTGTACAAAATACACATTACATAGTACATAAACTATACAAGTATGCATCACTCTCCAAGTTGGTCTCCTGGTACCCACAACTTCAAATCTCAATCACATGCAGGTTCACCTTGGTCTGCACTTCTAATACCTACGTGATTCACACGACCGCGCTAAGCCTTACAACTTAGTAGTACATACTATAACCATACAAGAATTTAAAATAACACACATGCATACTTTTTAACTCATATTTTATGATCATTCTGTCAATGCATACACTATTATTTTTGTATTTACTTTACCTTATAATTCATATACACACAATTATTCATCACAAATTACTCATCACCCGTGCTCTAATTCTTCAAACATATATATATATATATATGTGTGTCTCAGAACATCATCACAAAATTCATATACAAATATATTACAGCCACATACACATATATTCATCAACTCAACATTTCGTTGCGACATTACTAGCATAGCACATTGCTCAACTAACCTCATTTAATTCATCTCATCATTTCATTGCAATATTACCAAAACTTTATAAGACATGACATCACATCACACGTTGGGCCCAACTACTCCCTACACAATAATCAAGTTCTAGAATAATTGATTTGGTCCATTGTTACACCTAGTGTCTAGCTCATAGGCAAAAATCATTTCAACTTTCTTGACCTAGCTCTGCTCGGGTCCTCAATCTCATGACCTAGATCTGTTTAGGTCATGGCTCAGCTCTGCTCGGGCTCATCATCATATAATCCCTAACATCAGTTTTCTATAACAAGATATTATGTAGGACAACACACACATCGCATAATTATTCATCTCATTAAATCATATTTCCATAATCTCATTTTTATTACCAAGACTTAGCTTTGCTCAAGTCTTTCAACAACTCATTTCTCACTATTTAGCATATTTCTCATCTCACATTTCTTCTCAGGAATTCTCATATGTATCGTGATCATATCATTCCATAATCTCCATCACATATCTCATAAATAATCACATTTACATATTAAGTTCACGTCTCAACACATCACATTATACATATGACATATTACCACATATCTCATCAATATACCATAACACATTCATTTATCCATCTTTTATACACATTACAATCTATCACATTGTCATCATTCTCAATCACACATTATCAGCATATCACAACATGCATATATTCTTTATCTCATAATTTTCAAGCTTATCATATTTCCATATCTTTATCAATTTCCACACATTTTCAAATTCTACAAACTATTTGTATATTTTCCACATATTTCAATTATTCAAATATATTTTCTTGCCATGTTCCTAATGTGGCATACTTTCCATTCCAAATGCACATAATGCACTTTTACCAATTACACTTAACAAAGATATTGGCCTTTATACAATGGCTTAATATCTAACAATTCAAGCATTTCACACAATTTCACAAACGGTAATGCACTTTTACCATGACTTTCAATATCAAAGTAACTTATCACATTTTCACAATTCATAATGTGCTAAGCAAATTCAAATGTAATCAATGCAAAGGCTATCAAAGTATATTCAAACCTTAAATATGATAATATCCAAGCTCAAATCACCTTCCAACTTCAACTCCACCAATTGTCCTTCTTCACTTTGATTTTACAAATCCACTTTAATCAATCCTAAACCACTTTACAAGTTCCAACATACATTAGCAATTCATTTTAATACACTTTAATCATTCATACACCATTTACATTATTTGTACATAACGTTTCACTAAAACACTATTTTACCCTTACTACCTTATTCAAACTTTGACATATCAAACTCATTTCCATCATTCAACTATGTAATCATCAAATATACATCAATGTAACATTAAAACAATGCATTACCATAATTATCAACATCCCCTTCAAAAACCAAAAATACACATAATAGGTCTATAACCCTAAACTTAACCAAATTCTCTCATATCAAAATTTTAACCATAAAATCATTATACACACATGAAAACAATATTAAATTACTCCAATTCAATAATTATAACCATTCACACCAAAATCCTAAGTTTCACATATTCATCCATAACCAATAAATCAATATATAATCATCATTTCATCACTTATCTAACATACTTAACTATTATCAATTTAAAATAGTCAAACATACTTTGTTCTCTCTAACTCATTCAAACATAATCTTAAAATCAAATCAAACTAATTTAAAGGAAGGATTACTTACTTGTATTCCTTGCTAAACCTTCAAAACCTTCTTAAATCTTCTTTAAATCTCTATAGAATTTGGTGTATGAAGAAAACTAAACTTTTCTCACCTCTCTCCAATGGCTTATGTCCAAAAGAAGAAAAAAGAAGAAGAAGAAAATATCTCTTTTTTTAATTCTCACCTTTATCTCTTTATATACAAAATAATTAAATAATTATTAATACACCAATCACATTTCTCCTTCTTTTGACTTTCTGTCTTCTTCTTCTTATTACTATTATTGTTGTTATTATTATTATTATTATTATTATTATTATTATTATTATTATTATTATTATTATAATCATCATCATCATCATCATCATCAACATAATCATCATCATCATCATCATCAACATAATCATCATCATCATCATCATCATCATCATCATCATCATCATCATCATCCACTTTCCAACACTGAATTATACCTCATATATATGTAATGCATATTATATATATATATATAAATGTCTTATATATGTTACTTATATTTTACATATACCATTATGTACATATTTATGTTATGTATATTTAATGAATATAAATACCCATATGCATAAATAATGTGTATCCTTCATACACTTCAAATATACCTTATATGTGTATTAAATATACCAAGTATGTAACATAAATATCCAACGTATATAATTAATATAAATATGTAAATGTTATGTATACAATACATTGGGTATATATAACTTTCATACCTCCAAATACTTGTTTAAATTTCTCCAAAATCACAGATATGACAATTTGAGTCATCAAAAGCTGTTGTGTTCATCACTCTTAGCTCAGCATATCCATTCTACAAATTACTTTTCTAATTTTATTAGCTTAATCAAAGTGGAATTAATCTGAATTCAAGAGAATCTCTAATTTGATTTAGTAAACCTGAGGATTATAATACTATAAGGCTTTCAATTGATTTAAAATCAAGTTTTCAACCATTTTTATATTATTTTACTGCTACAATAATTAATTTTTAAATATGTTTTTCATTTGGGAAATAGGAATTAGATGATAAGTTAGAATATGATGAATGATCTGAAAGGAATATGATCAATGATGAATATGCTATGTTTTCCTTTAGCCATATATGTTTTAACTTCATTTTAAGTTGCTGAATATAAATTAAAAATCTTGGTTGTTTTCATATATGCTTATGTTCAATTCATATGATTTTTTACAAAGTTAAGTTTATGATGTATCTTTTAGAGTTTCTTTATGAAATTTATTTTTGGTTATTATAATTGTTCATTCTCATCATCTATATTTCTTTTGATATATATATGCTATTATAAAATTGTAATTAGAACCGCATCTTTTAAAAGGCTTCTTGGTAAATGTAAAGAATGGCACATTTAGATCATTGTAGACACTAATCTGGCCCCCTCGCTACACGAAGCCCATAAATAGAATGGGCCTTGTGTAAAAGGGAGAAAGCCTAGAGTCTAGACGTGCCCACCATTGGTAGTGATGATCTCACCATTAATTCTGACGTGGCCGTCACTCATTCCCAAAGGAAGGGGAAGTCATGTCACTCCACTAAATGATTATTGTGTCTGTCAATCAAGAGTGAGACGATGCTTGGGAAACCAACATATTAGACCATGCACCATCTTTTCTAAAGGAAAAACTGAAAATGTTGGCTAAATGGAGGATAATGATGGCCTGGATATCTCTATCCAATAGATGGGCAACTCTGGCAGGGAAAGTGAAAAGGCACATATACTCTTTTTTTCCTATAAAGGGAGAGCAAAAGGAACGTTAAAAAAATAAAAGGAAAAGATAAAAAAAAAAGGAGAAACAAGGGGTGAAACTCTACTGCATTAGAAATTGAGTTATTGAGAGAAAACTGAGCATATTTACTTGTTAGGAGACAGAAGCCAAATGGTCATCAACATCTCGGTGAGACTACGACGAAGAAGGGAAGATCCTCTAAGGGACCTCCCTACATGATTTCTATCTCTGAAAGTGAAGGAACCAAAAACAAAGGTTTTGTGGTCTCACTCTTTAACTATTTACATTTTGCTTGATCTTATCTTGCTTATTGTGAACCAAATGAGAGGAAAAATGTAAAAAAAAATTGAATTAAAATATGTTAGGATAAAACCAATCACTTATGAGCGGGGATTTTTGCCCCCACTCACGGTAGAATGGTTATTGTGACTTCGACACTATTAGGCTCTCGGCCTTAGAGAATAGGGGCCTAAGCCCCGAGAATTAGAGTCCCCACCCGGACGGGCTGGGAGAGAAATAGAAAGGGTTAGATGACTCGATTCTTAAGAAATTCCCAACCCCCTACTTGGGTTAGGAAAGTTGGGTATGCATAGGAAAGGTGAGAATGACTCAGTACCCCCATAATGCCCGGTTCATTGAAACCGACCTCCATTTTAGATCTAACTATTATTAAATTCTTAAATTATTATGATATTATTCACATTACAAGAAATTAAAATAAATTACATCCTACCATTAATTAAACAAATAAAATAGGCGCCCACACTAGATGGAAACATACCCTTACAATATCCAAGTCCAAAATACAAATAAAATAGGACACCCACCAAAAGGTGAAAACGTGCCCCTTACTATTGTCCCAAAAATAAATTAAAATAAGCAACATAACAAAAGAAACAATTTAAATAAATTAAGGCTCCTATCATAGATAGAAACATGCCTTTTACAATCTCAAAATTCCAAATAATAAGAAATTGCAATCCATAAACATATAAAGAATTATAAAATAAGGGACAAACTAATGAAATTAAGATCAACCACAAAAATTGCAATCCACGAGTAAATTTTAATATTAACCCTCAGCGAATTATAGTACGTAATGAATATGGCGGTCCCATTAGCTAGTTAGTGGGCGGGGTCAAGGGGGTAGCGCCCCTTGCAGGGGATCGGAGGTAACACTCTCGAAAGGTAAATGATTTATAAGATAAGATTTTGTTGTAAAATTAGGGTTTGGTTGTGAAATTAGGGTTTGGTTGTAGAATTAGGGTTTTATTAGCAAAATTAGGATTTTAACATACACATTAGGTTTTTAAACCTAATATTAGGGTTTTAATATGCAAGTTAAGTTCTTGGATTGCACTCTAAATTAAATTAAAATAATAAATCTTGACACAGTAAGTTTACAAGACTAAACAAAGATGATACTCAATTGAATTGAATAAATTCATTAAATGAAAATCATACCGGTGTTGTGAGCTTTGCCAAATAAAATTCACAGAGCCAACCTTTACTAGATAATTTTAATGCATTTGAATCAGTGGTAGTTTTTGGCTACTATGTCTTCACCTTCTTTTCCTTTTTTCTCTATCTCTCTTATTTTTATTGGTTTATGTTTATGTGCTTTTTGTTAATTGCTAAAGCTCTTTATTAATTCCTCTCTGTCACCTTTTTTTGCTCTCGTTTCTATTTGCTTTTAATTGCAGATCATCCTTTAATTGCTTGTGGCTGCCTCTCTTAGTTGCTAAAGCTAATTGCTCTTGGTTGCTCTCTGCCTAATTCTTTATCTCATTGTGGCTCTCTCTCATTTTTCTTGGTTTATGTTTCTGTGCTTTTTATTAATTCCTAAAGCTCTCTACTAATTCCTCTCTATCTCCTTTTTTTACTCTTATTTTTGTTTGCTTTTAATTGTAGATTGTCCTTTAATTGCGTGTGGCTGCTTCTCTTAGTTGCTAAAGCTAATTGCTCTTGGTTGCTCTTTGCCTAATTCTTTTTCTAATTGTGGCTCTCCCCCCCCCCCTTTCTTATTTTTCTTATTAGGTTTTACTAGTCCTAAATCTATCAGAAGACCTATTGATTATCCAAACCCTTTAGCATTTTAACCTAATTAGGATACTAAATTAAGTTGGCTTTGTTAGTTAAATACAAACTTGGCTCTTATCGAATTGGACAAGTGCTCATATCAAATCAAACCAAATTGAAACAATTTTAAATTTGGATTGGACCTAATTCGAGCTTTAAAATTGGACCGGTTTTAATTTGGGTCTCTTAATTAGAACTAAACTCATTCAGGGCCAAAATTAAGGTTTTATAACTAGAAAAAATGACCTAATAAACACAAGTAGAACAACCTACTCCAAGACCGAGTCAATGAAATTCGAGTAGTGCAGAACTCAATTAAAGGAATTAGCAGAATATTGCTACCTCTGACTAGTGAACGACACTCTTTTCCAGTCAGATTGAATAGCAACACATTAGTCTAACATGAGATACATGCATAGTTAGGAAGATGATGTGATTAAGGGAGTCAAATAGATGACAAAGAATGGCGACAAAATATTCCATTAATGGGTAGAATTCAAATCGAGGAAAATGAAATACTTGATGATCACGATCCTAGAAATCGATTGCAGTATGAAGAAAGGGAGGATTCAAGCGAATATTTTAGAAGCACCTCAAGGATTCTAGTGAGCCTAAGAAAGTTGGATACAATGCTCACTATTTAGCTTGGTAAAGATGTCTAAGACTCATCTTACAAAAGCGTTAGTCATGATTTTAATGATAGATCAAGGAACTACTAAGGCAAGATTTCAAGAAGAGAAGAAGTAGAGTTTTTATAAAGAAGGAAATGGTGGAAAAACATGGAGTAATTTGTTTGAAGTAGTGAAGGCTATCCTTATAAAGGCTGGAGTAGTCAAAAAGGTTGAACTCGATATTCTTGAGTTGGTCAAAATTATTGAGTTCAACGGTTGAATTACGATTTGATATTTCAAGCAAGGACTATCGAGTTTGATAATTTAAACTGTCAAACTCGATACTTTTATGGCTAAAAGAATGATGAGTTCAATAAAGGGTCGAAGTTATTCTGCCATCAACAACAACCTGCTTTCATACAAATATTCACAATGAGATTGTCTACCAAATAAAAGGGAGGCCACTGGTAATTAGCAAAAAATGGGAACAAGTCAACATAAATCATCAATAAAACTAGACAAAGGAAAAGTATGATATATCAAAGCAAATAGGCCAAATATCCAAAATAGATGTACAAAGAGGCCTAAGATAAAGCTACCAAAAATATAAGAGTAACAAAATGAGCAAGGAAAATGCTAGTAATCTCGATGGAGGAATTCAGGTGGATCTTAAGTGAACCCCTCTAGAATGGTGGCTATATAACTATTATCTGATATGGTCCCTGAACTACCAACATGGGCTGTGCTTGTTCCATCTCCAGTAGACTCAACAGGAATGGTAGGGGCTGGAGAACCGAGAGGAGGAATAGTGTCTACCATAGCTAATTTAAATAACTCAGTCGAGACCACCAGAATGGAGGAAGTAGTATCTAGAGCGACCAAAATGACATTTGGTGGAGCAAATGGAGATGAGCCACTAACAAGTAAAGCCTCAAAACTAGAACCTACAGACATCTAACTAACAAGGATCCCAATGATAAAGGAACCTATTCTTTGATTGTGACGACTAAAACCTTCAACATTTGCCTCATAAATGCCTAAGGAAAGTGTTAGGTTTCCATGGATGTCAAAAGGAATCAATAGCAGTAGAAAAACAATAGGATTCATGTTTTTCAATTAAATCGAAGGAAGGGTTAACTTATCTTACTTCTTGCAACAAAATTTGAACTTTTTCTTTTCACCAAACGAATGGATCACCAGGTATTGTTAGATACGAACACCCTCTATAGTATCCGCACAAACAAATTGAACCAAAACAAGCGGTTGTGTGCCAACACTCCTTTTGTTTGAAGACTCTCTTCAATAATATGAGTCCTTCTCTGTGTTTTCTCTCAAAACGTGATTCAAATAACTAATGGGAATATAACATATATATATATCTAGGCTTCTTAGGTGAATCTGCTAGGGTTTTAAATCCTAACCTTATTTGAATTTAATTTCATTAATTATCCTCAATAATTAATAAATAATATATATCTAATATATATAATTCAAAATTCTCCTAAATCCTTTTGGAAACAAAATATCTATATATACATTTAAAACCCCAATAGGTTTCCTTAACCATTAAGGAAAATAATTATGCATATTTAAATGTTTATTTATATGTATGTATGTATGTATGTATGTATGTATGTATGTATGTGTATATCCATATATTTATTATTACAAAAATAAAACATTTTAATTTCTATAATGTTTCTAAGAATGCATTTAAACAAACTCAGATTAATTATGCCCATTTTAATTTGTTCTATGTATGCGACCAGGTTTATTTAATATTGGCAATGGGCTTAGACAATTAATTTAAGCCCACAAATCATAAGCGACCTCTAGCAAGATATTATGATTGCCAAATTAAGTAAAGATTGGAGATCTAACTTGTAACACCCCCACATTCAATACATGCACACTACAAACACCACAATGTAGTATACATGCACTAAACATAGGGATGCTACGGATTTTCTTAATATTCAAAAAACATTTTATATAATACCATCATCTTTCTCAATATACATTATAGATAATAAGTAATCAATTTGTAATACATTATAAAAAAAATAGGTAGTTACTTGTAATACAAAACAAAATAGATATATAGATACATTTAGTTAATACGCAGCGGAATTTATAAAATATTTACATATAAGAAACATTTAAATCCATATTTACAAATGTGCATATATTTACATTATAAATAATACTTTTCAAAATATAAAGAAGTAGTACATGATTGGCAAATCTCTTCTGATCTTTAAGTTCCCAAAATCAACTCTTCAAGGTCTATTCTCACTCGGTCTCGATGAACTCTCGAGTTCAACTCTATTACCTGCGCGATCAAACACTATCGCGCTAAGCCAACGGCTTAGTAAGACAAATCATGCTAATGTTATGCATTAGTGCAATGCAATGCCACACAATTTATTAATAAGAACAACATCATAGATGTAAAGCTAGCAACATACTTTTACATTCCATAAACCATAATATATGTACATATCACATGTCAACATCCTTTTTTTATATCTCATTAGTTAATCATTTTACCACTCATGAATCATATTAAACAAAGACAAGCATGGGCCCAAAACACACTAATATGCCATTCAATTTTCAGAGTTAATGTTTTGGTTTTGTTATCACATTTATCAATATCATATACCCAACTAGGCTTCAAGGATTAGGTTCAACCAAGCTTCAAGGGGAGCAAAGCATGCTAAGCTTCAACCCAACTTGGCTTCAAGAACCAACCCAACCTAGCTTCAAGGGTGGTAACATCTCAATTAGGCTTCAAGGATTCAATCCAACCTAACTTCAAGAGATTGTTACACTTATTAGGCATGCCACCAACAACAAACTCTAAAAATGGAATAACACATTAGCCACACAATTCATTTATTATTTAGTTATCATTTCCATTCTCAATTCTCATCAACATTTAGGCAAACATGCCTTATTTCTTTCAATTGCATCTTCATAGCCAATCACAATGGCTTTACATCACATTTCACATCTCAATTCATATTTTGCATATAGCATCATTGATATAGCATTTCAAAATACATTATCCATATCACACATTATCATTTACAAGATTCACATTGCATAGTACAAACCCTAGTTCATGTAGTATCATATGCATTATCAATTGTAAAATCAAACTCAACCATGTATGAAACCAACACACCCAAGGGACACGGCCAAGCTTGTGGCCGTGTCTCCCAAAACAAATTGGCAGTGGCAGACACTGGCATGAGACACGGCCGTGTCCTCTCCAAAAACTCACACAAACGACCAAATTTCCATGGACTTGGCCGTGTCTCTCTAAAACATTAAGTCTTGGCCGTGTCTCTTCTTTGGTTTTGGTCGTGTCACTCATGAACAAACCCTAACCAAAGCCAACACTCTTCTAAATGCATTCTAACTCCTTATGCACAACACAAACTCATTCAAATGGATGCAATCAATGACATACACACATATCTTACATAATCATCACAATAATCACTTAAACAACACATTAACATCACATTTAAACACAAGCCATCTCAAAACCCTAATTCCAACATCCTTCATAATCTTTCACTATCAACCTCTACATAACTTACCATATTCAAAACCAAACCCACACCAATTAAATCTTTTAACTTGCAATCAATTTAAACACTTGTAAACACATCTCAAACACACCAAATCAAGATTCCAACCAATCAAACCTCACATCAAACATAACTTCAAAAATAACCAAAGCAACAAGAGAATACTTACCTTAAATGAAGAAATTCCACAAATCTCTAGCCAAATCCTTTGATTCCTTCTTCAATTTGGTTCTAGCATCAAGCACACCTCTCTTGCTCTCTCTTTTCTTCAATGGCCGGCACACATATGAGAAGAGAAGAAGAATGAATACAAATCAACCATTTCTTCTTCTTTAAATCTCCACCACAAAATTTAACAAAACAATTACCAAAACACCCCTCATCACTTAATTTAGCTTTTGTCCCTTGCATGCCCAAATATGTAATTTCACAAATCTCAAATAAAATATCTTCTTGCATTGACTCTCTATTTGACTTATGTATATGTTAGTTATATCATCATATAAACAACATATAAACTTGTCTCTAAATCCTCTTTCTTTCCCAAAACACATATACATACACATTCTCTTCTCAATTTCTTTTCTTAACACATAACATATACATTCAATCCAATTTACAACAACAACATAACCAATACTTCTAGGGCAAAAATGAGGATATTACAATTCTCCCCCTCTAAAAAGAAATTTCGTCCTCGAAATTACCTGATATCAAGTCTGAAACAACTGAGGATATTGCTCTCGCATAGATTGTTCACTTTCCCAAGTTGCCTCTTCCTTTCCATGATTCTTCCACAAAATCTTCACCAATGGCACTCTCTTGTTTCTCAACTCTTTCACTCCACGTGCCAAGATAGCAACTGGTTCCTCTTCAAACGTCAAATCTGGGCTCACTTCGATAGATTCAAATGGCAACACATGAGATGGATCCGACTTGTACTTTCTCAACATAGAAACATGAAATACATTATGAATACGATCCAACTCAGGTGGCAAAGCGAGTCGATAAGCAACTGGCCCAACTCTTTCCAAAACTTCATACGGTCCAATGAAACGAGGACTCAATTTCCCTTTCCGACCGAACCTCAAGATCTTCTTCCAAGGATATACTTTCAAAAATACCTTATCTCCAACATCAAACTCTATGTCTCTCCTCTTCAGATCTGCATAAGACTTCTGTTGGTCTGAAGCTGCTTTCAACCTGCCTCGAATCAATTTTACTTTCTCTTCAGTTTCTTGAATCAAATCAGGTCCAATCAACTTACCATCTCCAAGTTCACTCCAACAAAGAGGTGTCCTACACCGTCTACCATACAGTGCTTCGAATGGTGCCATACCAATGCTAGATTGGTGACTGTTGTTGTAAGCAAACTCCACAAGAGGTAAAAATCTATCCCAACTTCCAGAGAAATCAATGACACAGCTCCTCAACATGTCCTCGACAATCTGTATCACCCTCTCTGACTGTCCATCCGTCTGTGGATGAAAAGCAGTGCTGAAGTGCAGTCGAGAACCCAAAGCACCATGCAAACTCTTCCAAAACCTGGAAGTAAACCGGGGATCTCGATCAGACACTAAAGAACTTGGAACACCATGTAACTTCACAATCTCATGAATATACAGCTCAGCTAACCTCTCCAAAGAGTAATCCATCCGAACTGGAAGAAAATGAGCTGTCTTAGTCAATCTATCCACAATCACCCATATAGTATCATGCTTCCTTTGTGTCAATGGCAACCCAGACACAAAATCCATTGTCACTTTTTCCCACTTCCATTCAGGTACTGACAACGGTTGAAGCAACCCGGTTGGAACTTGATGCTCTGCTTTTACCTTCTGACAAGTGAGACATTTCGATACAAACTCAGCAATGTCTCTCTTCAACCCAATCCACCAGTAATGCTATCTCAAATCATGATACATCTTAGTATTGCCCGGATGCATAGCAAACACTGACTGATGTGCTTCTTCTAGAATAATCTTTTTCAAATTAACATCATCGGGTACACACAATCTGTTCTTAAACCAGAGACTCCTATCATTTCTCACAATAAAATCTCTACTTTTCCCGTTCTGGCAATATGACACAATCTTTCGAATCTTCTCATCAGCCAACTGAGCCTCTTTAATCTGATCCAACAAAACTGGTTTCACATGCAACTGTGCTAACAATGCACCATCATCACAAGATACAAAACTGGAATGTAAAGCTCTCAACTCAACAAGCAACGAGAGCGAATAAACAGTTAAGCCTGCTAAAGACTTCCGACTCAAGGCATCAGCAACAACATTTGCTTTACCTGGATGATAATCAATCAAGCAGTCGTAGTCTTTAATCAATTCCAACCATCTCCTCTGCCGAAGATTGAGCTTTGTGATCAGTGTAGATGAAACATTTCTCCCCAAACAAATAGTGTCGCCAAATCTTCAATGCAAACACAATGGCTGCTAGCTCCAAATCATGGGTCGGATAATTAAGCTCATGCGATTTCAACTGTCGAGATGCATAAGCTATAACTTTACCTTCTTGCATCAGCACACATCCCAAACCCCTATGTGAAGCATCACTGTAAATCACATATGGTTTGCCTTCCACAGGTAAAGTAAGAACAGGCGCTTGAGTCAACATTTCTCTCAACTGCTCAAAGCTAGCCTGACACTGATCCGTTCACACAAATCTAACTCCCTTTCGAAGCAATCTGGTGAGTGGAGTAGCTATCAAAGAAAATCCTTTCACAAACCGTTGGTAATAGCCTACCAAACCCAGAAAACTTCTAACTTCAGTCACTGACATGGGTGGACTCCAATTCAGAATAGCTTCAACTTTACTCGGATCAACTCTAATACCCTCTGCTGAAACTATATGACCAAGAAAAGCTACTTGGTCCAACCAAAACTCACACTTCGATAGTTTAGCAAACAACTGCTTCTCTCTCAAAATCTGCAACACAATCCGCAGATGCTTGTCATGTTCCTCTCTATTCCGCGAATACACCAGAATATCATCAATAAACACTACCACAAACTGATCCAAATAGGGCCTAAACACCATATTCATCAAATCCATAAAAGCTGCCGGTGCATTCGTCAGACCAAAAGGCATAACTAGAAACTCATAATGCCCATACCTGGTCTGAAAGGCGGTCTTAGGAACATCTTCAGCTCTCTCAACTGATGGTACCCTGATCTCAAATCAATTTTAGAAACACACAGCTGCACCCTTCAATTGATCAAAGAGGTCATCAATTCTAGGCAAAGGATATTTATTTTTAATAGTCACCTTGTTCAATTGCCTATAATCGATACACAACCTCATAGTACCATCTTTCTTCTTCACAAATAGCACAGGAGCTCCCCAAGGAGAAACACTGGGGCGAATAAATCCTTTGTCCAACAACTCCTGCAATTGCACTTTCAACTCCCTCAATTCTGCTGGTGCCATTCTATAAGGAGTAATAGAGATAGGAGTGGTACCAGGCAACAATTCAATACCGAACTCCACCTCTCTCTCAGGAGGCAACCCTGACAACTCCTCTGGAAACACATCTGGGAACTCAGCAACTGTGGCAATACTATCAATAGGGGAACCCTTCACTCTAGTATCTACCACATGAGCAAGATAGGCTTCACACCCCTTTCTAATCAATCTCCTAGCTGCAACAGCTGAAACAAATAAAGAGGCTAGCTGTTCCTGCTCATTAGATACTATCACCTCTCTACCATCAACAGTTCTCAAAGAAACAATTTTCCTTTTATAGTCTACCACAGCTCCTTGTCTAGATAGCCAGTCCATACCTAGAATCACATCATATTCCTTAAATGGCATCTCAATCAAGTCTCCAAGGAACTCCTCACCTTGCACCCTCACTGCACTATCTCGGTGCACCTTACTCACAATCACACTATGCCCTAAAGGATTTGTCACCAACACATCAAATCCTAGGGATTCAGCATGCACATCAGACAAAGGCAAAACAGATGCACTAATATATGAATGTGTGGAACCCGGATCAATCAAAGCAAGTACGGAAAAACCAAATAAGGAAAAAGTACCAGCTATGACTGCCGAAGCATCTGGCTGCCTTTGCATAACATATATCCTCTGGGAAGATCCAACCTCTTCTGGTCTACTCTCCCTGGATGTAGAACCTCCTCTAGCACTGAACCCAGATCTGCCTCCTCTACTGACACCTCTGCCTCCTCGACCTCCCCTCACACTAGGTCGAGAAGCTGCAGTATCAACTGACATCTGTTCTTGCCTCTCAGGACAATCTCTAACAAAGTGATCTGGTGATCCACATCTGAAACAAACCCCTGCTACACCAGTCTTCCAACAAGGACCACCATGTGGCCTACCACAATGAATGCAGATGGGAAGAGTGGATCTCTGAATCATTGGGGTCGGAGCACTTGCCACTAAAGCTGCAGGTCTAAATCTCTGTCTCTGAAACTGCACTGACCTACCAGCTGGTCTCTGACTCCTACTAACCCGAGGAACAAAGCTTCCTTTACCTCTCTTAGTAGAAGAAGACCCTGCCTCAAACTGGGGCCTCCTAACCCTAACCTCTTCCTCTGAAGCAGCTGCAATAACTTGAGCTCGCTCTACACTTCGAGCTGCTGCCACTAGCTGGGAAAAATCACGATATCGAGATCCAGCCACTAAGCACATGATAGAGGGCCTCAATCCCTCCTCAAATCTCCTGCATCTATCTATCTCATCAGCTATAATGCCCCCAGCATACTGGCTCAATCGAATAAACTCAACCTCATATTCAGTTACAGTCTTGCTGTCTTGCTTCAAGCTCAAGAACTCCATCTTCTTCATGTCTTTGTACTCCCTAGGAGTATACTTCAATTCAAATTCTCTCAGAAAATCCGCATATGACAAGGTTGGTGGATCATCCATAGAATGGGGCACTGTCTTCCACCAGTCATATGCATCCTTCTGTAGCAAAGATCTTGCATAGTCAAACTTTTCCTCTGAGGTGGCTTGCAACTGAATGAAAATCCTCTGTACTTTATCAAGCCATTGCTCCGCTACAGCTGGATCAACTGTACCAAGGAAATCCTCCGCTCCATACTTCCTTAGTTTGTCATAGTGCCTCACAGATACCAAAAGCTGAGGGGGTTGTGGCTGTGGTTGCACTGGTGCTTGCCTCAACGCTTCTACCACATGCCTAAGCCAAGCTGGCAGAACCTCCTCCCCAGCTGGTCTCCCCGACACCGAAGCAGGTGCCTCCTCAGCACTATCAACTCTAGCTCCATCCTCAGGAGCAACACTCTCCGCACTTCCCTCAACTGACTGACGCGAATGAGGATCCATCACAACCTAAATCTGCAAACACAGCAGATTACATCTTATTAAAGATCAGAGATTGCCAATCCCAAAACATATATGCTATTCAAAAAATCACTTTTTAAGTAAAAAAATATTCTTTTTATTACATTTGACCTAGGTTGAGAATCTCAAACCTAGGCTCTGATACCAAAACAATTGTAACACCCCCACATTCAATACATGCACACTACAAACACCACAATGTAGTATACATGCACTAAACATAGGGATGCTACGGATTTTCTTAATATTCAAAAAACATTTTATATAATACCATCATCATTCTCAATATACATTGTTAGACAAAAGATCTCTATTTTGATCCTTGACAACTCAAATGGATGATCTATTTAACTTGTGTTTAAGAATCTTGTTGCAGGATTAGGTTGCCTCAAGTAAAGCAAGACAGAACAATTCTAGCGGTCGCACCAGACCAGAATACGACCGCTACATGCAATTACAGAATGAAACCTTATCACAGTAGGTTTCGCGGTCAGAAGTTCGACCTCAGTCGCGACCGCTCCTCAAGAATGGCGGCCGTCCAAAATACTTGCCCGACCGCTACTCAAGGAACTTAAATCATTACAATCACAGTAAGGTTCGCGGTGACAAGAACGGTGAATGATTCGACCTCGCTAATCAATTTAGCGACCGCCCATTCAGAATCGCGACCGCCCAACAATTCAAGAAGAAATTGCTCAAAGAGACAGTAGTGTTCGCGTCCACAGGTGCGTCCAGAAGTTCGACGCGAAACTGTGAGTTCGATCGCGAGATTCTGCATAGGGCGACCGCGAGATTCAAATTATGGCGGACATTCAGTTTTGCTCTGTCAGAGAATGACACGTAATATGACCGTTGTAAACCCACTTGAAGATTCAAAAAGGGCGACCGCACCTCTGCTTGGCGCGACCGTCCCGACAAACAAAGCATGGGCAAGAAACGGTCCGACAAACACAGCATGGACAAGATTCCAGCTGCAGAGCACTAAAATTCGACCGTTGTAGCTTTTTCAAAAGCAGCGACCGTCCCTTGTTAAAGGATGACCGCGAGAAGCATGAGCGCGACCATCCTTGCATGAAGGGCGACCGCGAAGTGCTTCGGACAGTTTAAGTAAAGAAGGTCTATTCTGCCAAGACTTTATTCAAAACTTCAATAACGGCTAGTAAGACCACATTGGCTATAAATACAATGTCTCTATGAGAAAACAATATAGTGAAGTGAAAAGAACAATCAAGAAATCAGATTTTCATAGCCAAGCAACAAATTTTCTTTTACTTAAACTTACAATTAAATTGTAATGAATGTTAGGTGTGATCATTGAAAACACCATTGTATAAGTTTGAGTGTAAGCTTGGGAAACACTTGGGTTGTGAGAGTGAGCCTTGTAAAACTCTTGATTAGGTTGTAAGTGTGAGCCTTAGAAAAACACTTGTGAAGTTAGGTGTGAACTTGTGAAAACACCAAAGTTGGAAGTGAGCTTGTAAAAACTTCAAAGAATAGTGGAACCTTAACAAGTTGTTAAGGAAGTGGATGTAGGATTGAGGTAAATCCGAACCACTATAAATCTTGTGTGTTCTTTCTTTCTTTCATTACTCAACCAACTTTCTATTCCGCATTTGTGTTTGTTGAGTTTTTTAATTTGCCATCATTTCGTGAGGAAACCAATTCACCCCCCCCTCTTGGTTGCCATCTTGGGACAACAATTGGTATCAGAGCCCTGAGATTTCTTAAACTTAATTGTGAAATCTGATCCACTATGGCAACTTCTTCTTCATCAAGCTCTCATGGAAATCTTAACTCTATTCTTAGACCCTATTTTGATGGAACTGATTACTCATACTGGAAACACAAAATGTACTTGTTTCTAGATAGTGAAGGGATTGAACTATGGGATTTCGTGGAAAGTGAGTGGAAATCTCCTACTCATGAAGTTGACGGTATTCAAGTTCCTCTTCCTAAAGCTCAATGGTCAACTAGCAATATCAGAGATCGATTCAAGAACAATAGAGCTGCTTCCATCTTGATGAACTCCATTTCAAGAGAAGAAGGTGGAAGAGTTCAACATTTAACTTGTGCACATTGCATTTGGAAAACACTTGAAAACTACCATGAAGGTACGACTCAAGTAAGATTCACCAAAAAACAAATGCATGTTCATAAGTATGAGCTATTCAAGATTAAACCAAATGAAAACGTCACCGACATGACAAATCGCTTGCTTGCTATTGTCAATGAACTAAAGAAGTATGGCAAGGTATATGATCAAGGTGATGTAAACAGTAAAATCTTGAGAGCCCTAAGAGCTAGAAAGAACTTTGAATCCAAAGTATCATCCATAGAAGAAGCTCATGATCTCAGCACATTAAGAACCGACGAGCTAGTTGGTAAATTACTCACTTTTGAGCTGCACAGTGAAAAAGAAGAAGATCAAGGTGAGAAAGAAAAGAGAAAACCAATTGCACTCAAAGCAATCAAAGAAGCTGAGAGCTCAAGCAATGAAGGTACTGATGATGAAGATGAAATGGCAATGTTCTCAAAAAGAATCAATGAATGGAAAAGAAAGAAAAGATTACAAGCAAACAAAGGTACACCTCCTAAATTCTCCTTCAAAGATAAAGAAAAGAAAAATGAGGTAAAGTGCTATGAATGTGGAAAAACTGGTCACATCAAATCGGATTGCTACAAATTAAAGAACAAAAGGAAATGGGATAAAGAAAAGAAAAAGTCTCTCAAAGCCACATGGGATGACTCTTCTTCAAGTGAGGAAGAAGAAGAAGAAGGAATTGCAAATCTATGTCTCATGGCTATTGAAGATGACTCCAATGAGGTAAGTACTCAATCCTTTGATCTTGTAGCACATGATGATATAAATGATATAGATGATAGTGATTTGATTGAGCACATGAATTTTAAAATAGAAAAATATTATTCTAAAATGATGCTTTACAAAGAGAAAAACTCTAAGTTAGAAAAAGATTATATATGCTTAAAGAATTCTACCTTAGAATTGAAAACCTCAAATGAACACTTGATGAACACAATAGGAGAATTAAAGAAAAGCTCACATGACTTAGAAAAAGTGATTAAAGAGAATGAGACATTGAAGCATGAACTAAAAGAACTAAAAGAATCAATTTCCAGATTTCATAAAGGAAAGGAAGCATTGAACACATTAATTAATAATCAAAGATCACCTTCCTTGAAATATGGATTAGGATTCAATGGCTCAACCAACATTGCACCTAGCAAACCAACATTTGTGAAAGCATCTACAACTAAAATTTCTGATGTTCATATCAAAGATGCTTGCACCAAGTCTAAAAGAACTAGTTATGGTTCACTAGGAGATAAAGCCAAAAATAATTATGCATTGTTGTTCACTAAATTTGCACAAAAGAAATCACATACTTGTAGTTGTATGTATAATGCAAAAAGAAAAATGCAGAAGAATAGAATACCATGGCAATGCACATATTGCATGAAATTTGGACACAAAAATTTTTCTTGTTATATAAGAAAGGCACATCTCAAGTTAGAAGGCACTTTTTCTACTAACCATCAAGGACCCAACTTCAAGTGGGTACCTAAAAGAAGATGATCACAATTGTTTTGCAGGTATGCCTAAAATCTACTACCAATGAAAGCACATGGCTTGTGGATAGTGGATGCTCAAGGCATATGACTGGAAATGCAAAGCTTTTTACAAGTATTACCTACAAACATGGAGGTAACGTAACTTTTGGAAACAATGCTAAAGGTAAAATTCTTGGTGTTGGCTCCATTGGTTCTATTGGTAAGGATTTAATTGAAGATGTATGGCTTGTTGATGGTTTGAAACATAACTTGCTAAGTGTTAGTCAACTTTGTGATAAAGCATACTTTGTCGAGTTTGATTCCAAGGAATGCAAAATCACAAACTCAAATAATGTTATCATATTTAAAGGTACTAGAACAAACAACACTTACAATGTCAGCATACATTCAAATCATACATGTTTAATGTCCACTAATAATGATGCATGGTTATGGCATAGAAGACTAGGACATGCTGGTATGGATCAATTGAAATATATTTATAATGAGAACTTAGTTGATGGCTTACCTAAGATAAAATATGATAAAGATAGAATTTGTGAACCTTGTCAACATGGTAAGCAACATAAAAACTCATTTAAATCAAAGAGTATTATAAGTACCTCTAGACCTTTAGAGCTCATTCATTTAGACTTGTTTGGACCAAATAGAGTTACAAGCTTAGGAGGCAAATCATATGCATTTGTTCTTGTTGATGATTACTCTAGATTCACATGGGTTAATTTCTTAGCTCAAAAGAATGAAGCCTTTAATTGCTTCAAAACATTTGCAAAAAGAGTTCAAAATGAAAAAGGATATGTGATCACATCTATTAGAAGTGATCATGGTAAAGAATTTGAAAATGAAAATTTTGAAACCTTTTGCAATGAACTTGGCATTTCACATAATTTTTCTGCTCCTAGAACTCCACAGCAAAATGGTGTAGTTGAAAGGAAAAATAGAACTTTAATTGAAATGGCTAGAACAATGCTCAATGAATATGATTTACCATCTTATTTTTGGGCAGAAGCCGTTAATACAGCTTGCTACATTGCAAATCGTGTTTACAAAAGGCATTTAACTAATAAAACTTCTTATGAGCTATGGAATGGAAGAATACCCAGAATTGGATATTTTAGAGTATTCGGATGCAAATGCTTCATATTGAATACCAAGGATAATCTTGGAAAATTTTCATCCAAATCAGATGAAGGCATATTCTTAGGATATTCATCATATAGCAAAGCATATAGAGTATTTAACATGAAAACTCTAGTAAT
The DNA here is from genome assembly GCA_947685225.1 of Garcia nutans. Classification (NCBI taxonomy): domain Eukaryota; kingdom Viridiplantae; phylum Streptophyta; class Magnoliopsida; order Malpighiales; family Euphorbiaceae; genus Garcia; species Garcia nutans. The sequence continues at coordinate 37,172,193 of CANTUV010000008.1, read as the reverse complement.
AGAAGAATCAATGCATGTTGTATTTGATGAATCATCTAAACTTGATCAAAAGAAAGGTATTACTTTTAATGACCCTGCAGATAATCTTGAACCTCTTGAATCTATTGATGCTCCAAAGATCAATCAACTTGAAGAAAAGACTCAGGATCTACCTAAGGATTGGCAATACAAGAAAGATCATCCAAAGGAACTCATCATTGGAGAAACATCTAAGGGAGTAATCACTAGATCTAAAATTAATCATGTTGATGTTAATTTTGCTTTTGTTTCTCAAATTGAACCAAAAACTGTTGAGGAAGCTTTAAATGATGAAAATTGGATAACTGCAATGCAAGATGAACTTAATCAATTTGAAAGAAATAATGATTGGCAACTTAATCCTAGACCTAAAGATCATTCTATAATAGGATGCAAATGGGTTTATAGGAATAAGCTTGATGAAAATGGTCACATTATTAGAAATAAAGCAAGATTGGTAGCCAAAGGTTATAATCAAGAAGAAGGTATTGATTATGATGAAACCTTTGCCCCTGTAGCCAGATTAGAAGCTATTAGAATATTACTTGCTTTTGCATGTCATATGAATTTTAAGCTTTATCAAATGGATGTTAAAAGTGCATTTCTAAACGGACTCATAAATGAAGAAGTTTATGTTGAACAACCTCCTGGATTTGAAAACTACAAATTTCATGATCATGTTTTCAAACTTACCAAAGCTTTATATGGATTGAAACAAGCACCTAGAGCATGGTATGATAAACTTAGTGCATATTTGCTTGAAAATGGTTTTGCAAAAGGAAAAGTAGACACAACTCTCTTTGTTAAAAAGGATAAGCATAACATTTTGATTGTACAAATTTATGTGGATGACATAATATTTGGAGCTACTGATGAAGCCTTGTGCAAAGAATTTGCTTCTTGTATGACCAGGGAATTTGAAATGAGCATGATGGGTGAACTCAAGTTCTTCCTTGGATTGCAAGTCAAGCAATGTAAAGATGGGATCTTCATCAACCAATCCAAATATACAAGAGAACTCATGAAGAAATTTGGAATGGATGGCTGCAAAACTAGCAAAACTCCCATGAGCACATCCTTGAAATTAGGTAAAGATGACAATGGTAAAGCAGTAGATGAGAAGAAATATCGAGGTATCATCGGATCACTACTTTACTTAACCGCATCTAGGCCTGATATAATGTACAGTGTATGTCTATGTGCTAGATTTCAAACCTGTCCTAAAGAATCACACTTGAATGCCACTAAAAGAATCTTGAAATATTTAAGTGGTACAATGCAATTAGGACTTTGGTATCCAAAGAACACATCATTTCATATTATAGGATTTTCAGATGCAGATTATGCAGGTAGTATCTTAGATAGAAAAAGCACAACAGGAGCATGTCACTTTCTTGGTAATTGTTTAGTTTCTTGGCATAGTAAGAAACACGCATCAGTTGCTTTATCCACAACGGAAGCTGAATATGTTGCAGCTTGTTTTTGTTGCACACAAGTATTATGGATGAAACAACAATTGCTTGACTATGGTAAAGTTTTTAACAATATTTCCATTAAATGTGACAACACTAGTGCTATCAATTTGTCTAAGAATCCTATACAACATTCTAGATCCAAGCATATAGATATTAGACATCATTTTTTGAGGGAAAATGTGCAAAATCAGAACATAATTCTAGAATTTATTGAAACACAAAATCAACTTGCGGATGTCTTTACAAAACCATTGAATGAAGATAGACTTAATTTTATTAAACTTAATTTAGGAATGATTGATGGAAATACTTTGAATTAATTGCCTATCAATGAAGTTTCTATGTGCATGAATTTAATGGTTCTTAACACTCTAGAAATATTTTCTATCTTTCCATGAATCTTTCAATTTTTAAGTCTTTAGCGGTCGCTCCAGAGTCCTTTCGCGATCGCTATCTTGTCTGACAGTTTCATTCAAACTAATGACTCTGTGCGCGGTCGAGAAAATTTTGTGCGCGGCCGCACCAATTTGAATAGTTTCGACCGTTACAGACAATTTCTTCTCTCGCGAGCGTACTTATCTTGAAAATGGTCGCTAGACCTCATTTCGCGATCGCACCTTGTTCAATGTGCGACCGCACCCTGTACACTCTGCTCGAAAATTTATAACCGTTGGCTGTGTGACAGGTCGCAAATCTTGACTTTCAACAGTCATAAACGGCTATTTTCGTTATTTCATCTATTTAAGAGCATAATAAATAATTTTCTTTGATATTTTGCTTCTAAAAACATTCTGAAACCCTAAAATCTTCTCCTCATCATCTGTCATTCAATTGAACCTCTGTTTTCCTGCTCTCTTCTGTTCTTTCTGTTTTAATGGCTCCCAAAAGAAAAACCACCTCCAAAATTAAGGGTCAAGCCAAGAGAGTTCCAGGAATCACCATTAGAGAACCTGTTGTTGAACCTCCATCTCCTCCTCAATCCAAAAGAGGTGAGAAAATTCACAAACCTCACCACCAAACCTCTGAGGAAGACATTAGGTATGCTATGCTTAAGAAAAAGAAGGTTGAAGGCACCAAATCACCTTTTGGTGGAATGCTTTCTGCATTAGGCATCAAGGACGAAATTGAGAGATTGTTGGATGTCCTTGGATGGAGAAAATTTGTCTTTCCAGAAGAGGTAGGCTACTCTAGTCTTAGCAAAGAATTTCTGATGTCTCTTCAAATAGAAAAGAGTGCAAATTCTGCACTAGGGTGGTATGGAGTTAGATTTAAGCTCTTTGATCAATACCAAGCCCTATCTCTAGAAGATTTTGGTAGCATTTAGAACTTCCCTTCTGAAGGTATAACCTTTTACAATGACCAAATGTTCTCCAACCGAACCCTTTCTGATTTCTGGCAAGAAATTTCCATTGAAACTTCCTTTGAAAAAGAATCCAAAGCCAGACATATCAAAACTCTCACCCACTGGATGCTCCATAGGATTATCACTTATACCATCCACCAAAGAGCAGATGGAAATGAGAAAGTCACCAAAAGAGACCTCATCTTTATGTATGCTTTCACCCATAACATCAAAATAAACTCCACCAAGTTCTTGATAGACACCTTCTTTCATCATGTTGTTACAAGAACTGGTACATTCTTCCTATCCTCTCAAGTTACTCAAATAGCTAGGCACCTAAACCTTCTGAATGATTTGAACTTAGCTACCTTGAGAAACCCTTTCACTCTAGCTTCCAGTGCTATCACAATAGATTACTTAGAGCATGCTGGATGTGTTAGGAAAATTGAAGGATCATATGTATACTACTTTGGCAAGAAAGGAGTAATGGATAAACAAAAGAAGAGGCCAAGATATACAATTGAGGAAGAAGGAGATTCAGTTGAAGTTGCTGTGGAATTACCTCCAAAAGCAACTTCATCAAAAGTTGCTCAAGAAACTACTTCATCCTCCACTCAACTCATCCTCCAAGCTATCAAAACTCTTTCCAGGAAATTCTCCAAGTTCAAGAAAAGTGTCTCCAAGAGATTTCAGCACTTGAACAAGAGAATTGACCTTATATCTCATATGCACCATGATCTCTATGACATGCAAGGAAAATTGGACTTGCCTCAGTGCAACCTTGAAGATTGGGATATAAGTGATCATACCCAAAGCATTCCTGAAGAAGAAGAGTCCATCAGCACTAGCTCTGCCTCTGTTGCTCCTAAAGATAAAGGAAAAGCTCCTTTAGTTGAAGAAGAACTAGATGTAGATGATGACTCTGAATAGCTTAAAACTTTTTGTCTCTATTGTTTGCATTTTCATATGATTATTGCTTTATTTTCTGCCTTTGTACTTTTCTCTATCCTTAATAAACATGTTTGTTTCAAATGTTATTTGTTTTTCCTTATTTGTTGTTGTTTTGATTGTTGCTTTTAATATCTTATCCAATGGAAGACACATTTGTTTAAACATTTGATTTATTTTGCCTATGACAATGGGGGAGAAAATAACAACATAATGGAATGAATGGAATGAAACTCAGTAAACATAATAGGGAAGAAACAATGGGGGAGAAAATAGTACAATGAATTGTTTAAACTGTTTATACATAACCTAATGCACCAAGATTATCACAATGCTCTTAATCATGACTTATGCATAAATCAAGGGGGAGCATTTTAGACTTATTATTTTTTCATCATTCCATTTGAATTGCCAAAGTCAAAATGGGGGAGATTGTTAGACAAAAGATCTCTATTTTGATCCTTGACAACTCAAATGGATGATCTATTTAACTTGTGTTTAAGAATCTTGTTGCAGGATTAGGTTGCCTAAAGTAAAGCAAGACAGAACAATTCTAGCGGTCGCACCAGACCAGAATACGACCGCTACATGCAATTACATAATGAAACCTTATCACAGTAGGTTTCGCGGTCAGAAGTTCGACCTCAGTCGCGACCGCTCCTCAAGAATGGCGGCCGTCCAAAATACTTGCCCGACCGCTACTCAAGGAACTTAAATCATTACAATCACAGTAAGGTTCGCGATGACAAGAACGATGAATGATTCGACCTCGCTAATCAATTTAGCGACCGCCCATTCAGAATCGCGACCGCCCAACAATTCAAGAAGAAATTGCTCAAAGAGACAGTAGTGTTCGCGTCCACAGGTGCGTCCAGAAGTTCGACGCGAAACTGTGAGTTCGATCGCGAGATTCTGCATAGGGCGACCGCGAGATTCAAATTATGGCGGACATTCAGTTTTGCTCTGTCAGAGAATGACACGTAATATGACCGTTGTAAACCCACTTGAAGATTCAAAAAGGGCGACCGCACCTCTGCTTGGCGCGACCGTCCCGACAAACAAAGCATGGGCACGAAACGGTCCGACAAACACAGCATGGACAAGATTCCAGCTGCAGAGCACTAAAATTCGACCGTTGTAGCTTTTTCAAAAGCAGCGACCGTCCCTTGTTAAAGGACGACCGCGAGAAGCATGAGCGCGACCATCCTTGCATGAAGGGCGACCGCGAAGTGCTTCAGACAGTTTAAGTAAAGAAGGTCTATTCTGCCAAGACTTTATTCAAAACTTCAATAACGGCTAGTAAGACCACATTGGCTATAAATACAATGTCTCTATGAGAAAACAATATAGTGAAGTGAAAAGAACAATCAAGAAATCAGATTTTCATAGCCAAGCAACAAATTTTCTTTTACTTAAACTTACAATTAAATTGTAATGAATGTTAGGTGTGATCATTGAAAACACCATTGTATAAGTTTGAGTGTAAGCTTGGGAAACACTTGGGTTGTGAGAGTGAGCCTTGTAAAACTCTTGATTAGGTTGTAAGTGTGAGCCTTAGAAAAACACTTGTGAAGTTAGGTGTGAACTTGTGAAAACACCAAAGTTGGAAGTGAGCTTGTAAAAACTTCAAAGAATAGTGGAACCTTAACAAGTTGTTAAGGAAGTGGATGTAGGATTGAGGTAAATCCGAACCACTATAAATCTTGTGTGTTCTTTCTTTCTTTCATTACTCAACCAACTTTCTATTCCGCATTTGTGTTTGTTGAGTTTTTTAATTTGCCATCATTTCGTGAGGAAACCAATTCACCCCCCCCCCCTCTTGGTTGCCATCTTGGGACAACATACATTATAGATAATAAGTAATCAATTTGTAATACATTATAAAAAAAATAGGTAGTTACTTGTAATACAAATCAAAATAGATATATAGATACATTTAGTTAATACGCAGCGGAATTTATAAAATATTTACATATAAGAAACATTTAAATCCATATTTACAAATGTGCATATATTTACATTATAAATATTACTTTTCAAAATATAAAGAAGTAGTACATGATTGGCAAATCTCTTCTGATCTTTAAGTTCCCAAAATCAACTCTTCAAGGTCTATTCTCACTCGGTCTCGATGAACTCTCGGGTTCAACTCTATTACCTGCGCGATCAAACACTATCGCGCTAAGCCAACGGCTTAGTAAGACAAATCATGCTAATGTTATGCATTAGTGCAATGCAATGCCACACAATTTATTAATAAGAACAACATCATAGATGTAAAGCTAGCAACATACTTTTACATTCCATAAACCACAATATATGTACATATCACATGTCAACATCCTTTTTTTATATCTCATTAGTTAATCATTTTACCACTCATGAATCATATTAAACAAAGACAAGCATGGGCCCAAAACACACTAATATGCCATTCAATTTTCAGAGTTAATGTTTTGGTTTTGTTATCACATTTATCAATATCATATACCCAACTAGGCTTCAAGGATTAGGTTCAACCAAGCTTCAAGGGGAGCAAAGCATGCTAAGCTTCAACCCAACTTGGCTTCAAGAACCAACCCAACCTAGCTTCAAGGGTGGTAACATCTCAATTAGGCTTCAAGGATTCAATCCAACCTAACTTCAAGAGATTGTTACACTTATTAGGCATGCCACCAACAACAAACTCTGAAAATGGAATAACACATTAGCCACACAATTCATTTATTATTTAGTTATCATTTCCATTCTCAATTCTCATCAACATTTAGGCAAACATGCCTTATTTCTTTCAATTGCATCTTCATAGCCAATCACAATGGCTTTACATCACATTTCACATCTCAATTCATATTTTGCATATAGCATCATTGATATAGCATTTCAAAATACATTATCCATATCACACATTATCATTTACAAGATTCACATTGCATAGTACAAACCCTAGTTCATGTAGTATCATATGAATTATCAATTGTAAAATCAAACTCAACCATGTGTGAAGAACAAAAACCAAACACAGTAACCAACACACCCAAGGGACACGGCCAAGCTTGTGGCCGTGTCTCCCAAAACAAATTGGCAGTGGCAGACACTGGCATGAGACACGGCCGTGTCCTCTCCAAAAACTCACACACACGACTAAATTTCCATGGACTTGGCCGTGTCTCTCCAAAACATTAAGTCTTGGCCGTGTCTCTTCTTTGGTTTTGGCCGTGTCACTCATGAACAAACCCTAACCAAAGCCAACACTCTTCTAAATGCATTCTAACACCTTATGCACAACACAAACTCATTCAAATGGATGCAATCAATGACATACACACATATCTTACATAATCATCACAATAATCACTTAAACAACACATTAACATCACATTTAAACACAAGCCATCTCAAAACCCTAATTCCAACATCCTTCATAATCTTTCACTATCAACCTCTACATAACTTACCATATTCAAAACCAAACCCACACCAATTAAATCTTTTAACTTGCAATCAATTTAAACACTTGTAAACACATCTCAAACACACCAAATCAAGATTCCAACCAATCAAACCTCACATCAAACATAACTTCAAAAATAACCAAAGCAACAAGAGAATACTTACCTTAAATGAAGAAATTCCACAAATCTCTAGCCAAATCCTTTGATTCCTTCTTCAATTTGGTTCTAGCATCAAGCACACCTCTCTTGCTCTCTCTTTTCTTCAATGGCCGGCACACACATGAGAAGAGAAGAAGAATGAATACAAATCAACCATTTCTTCTTCTTTAAATCTCCACCACAAAATTTAACAAAACAATTACCAAAACACCCCTCATCACTTAATTTAGCTTTTGTCCCTTGCATGCCCAAATATGTAATTTCACAAATCTCAAATAAAATATCTTCTTGCATTGACTCTCTATTTGACTTATGTATATGTTAGTTATATCATCATATAAACAACATATAAACTTGTCTCTAAACCCTCTTTCTTTCCCAAAACACATATACATACACATTCTCTTCTCAATTTCTTTTCTTAACACATAACATATACATTCAATCCAATTTACAACAACAACATAACTAATACTTCTAGGGCAAACATGAGGATATTATATAACTAACCATAATTCATAATTAGATATTTATTCCTTTTGTTATATGATATCTTAGATTGATCATAAGGCAAGAAATGTGTCATACTTATATTGATTTATCAAAATTTCTTGATTCCCAAGTAGAATGTCTTAACAAATAACTTTAATAACTCTTATTAATTTATTTTAGCATGGCCATGCATATTTCTCAATCTTACTTATCAAGAGGCCTAGAGATATCTCTCTCAAGATATGAGAGGAATAAATCCCATCTATATCCCTCTCCATGACTCATTAAATGTCCAACAATAATCCTTATTAAATTCATTTAAAGATAAAATGGAATTATGCCAAAATACAAAACTCCTCATGTAGGGAACCATAGTGATTTCAGGTCAAAAGACTGCACGACACTATTGTGATGAGAATCGCTTATGACATTGATCCATGTAGTATTCTCATTTTAGGTGTATGCATTAAAATATTATCTATTATGTACTTATGTTTTGACTTAATATCTTATATTCATGATTAGTAAAACATGATCATCAATCAAACTACATACTAGTCTTTATTCATTATAGTTCCATCAATAATGATTGACTAGGGATAATTTAGAATAGAATTCATATTACTTTAAGGTTTTACTATCAATCACATACTTGATGACATGAAGTTAAATTATCTATTCATGTAACTTTAATCATATTAAAAGAATAAACACGCACATGATAATGAAATTTCTCATTTATTTTATTGAATATCATAATATGCATAAATCCCATTGGCTTAGGACATAACACAAATAGACGGGACTTCCTTATCCTCTATAGAAGAAATGATGGTCCAGCCGGACCACTTCTGGTCACTCTAATTACCACCATCCTGATCACGGTCATCACCATCACTGTTAGAGCTACCTACACCCTCGACACTCTAATCAGATCCATCATCACTGCCTCTAGTAGAATCATCATCATCCTTATCTGTTGATGGAATAGGTACTATAATAGAAGCTGACACCTCACCCAGATGACACTGTTAATGTTTGAGTCCCTTTTTTGGCCTTGATCACTTCCTGTAGCTCTAAAATCTTCTCCTAAGATGTACCCCACTCAATCTGGAGCTCCTTCTTGAGTGACTCGTTGGCCTACAAAACTCAAAAATGAGACTTAACATTTACATCTGTATTAAATTTGTATATTGTAAGAAAATAACTAACCTCCAAATGGATAATCATGATGTCTCAAGCTAAGATAATTGCCTGCAATGCAAAAGAGCAAATAAAAGGTAATTATAACACTTATTCCTCTTTTATAATAACTAACTTGAGATTGTATATTAATTTTAGGTACTTACTAAAAGCTCACTTGAGAGGGTTGTTAATCACCTAATAGTGCCTAAGAAGAGTTGGTATAACTCCTGATAGACCTCCTGGGGAACCTGGTGCAAAAAACAAGAATTAAGCAAACCATTGGCATAGATGAATCCAAAAATGTTGAGATGAATCAAGAAGTAAACACTTACATGTGTAGCATTATGAGGGCTCCAAGGGATAGAGTGTAACAACCCCTACATAGTCTATACACTAAACTACATTAGTGATGTCACCTAAATACTCACACTTGTCTATATATGTAACATAGTAAATAAAACCAAAATGCTTCTATACATTAACGTAGTTATTAAACTTTCAAAATAAATACTGGGATCATGCATATATTGCAAACATACATCTGTTTAATTTACAAAGAACTCCTATTATTAACTTACACTGCAAGCATTATTATAATTTTCTTACTACTCTCAAACTTATACAACTGTCATATAAAATTATAAAGTATTGTCATATGAACTATACAAAATACAATATTTATAATATTACTCTTTGAACCTTTGTGATGCAGTTGATTAGGAGCGTATATCTCTCACTCTGCAGCCTCAACTCTTCTTGTTTGATCTACGCGTCAGAAAATAATTCTAACACGCTAAACAAAGCTTAGTAATTCTTATGTATTTACAATATGCAAGAAAATTTAAAGGAAAGAGAACTATATATAAAATAATAGAAATAATGGAAAGTGTTAAATAATGAAATTAATAAATTCATTAAAACATAAAATACCAAACATGATTAAATTCAGAATCTGTTAACTTAATGATAATTTATAGCACATCATTTTCAATATAGATAACTTCATTCCATACACACTAAACTCAGATCATAGGTTTGAATAACGGGTCACTATAGCAATTTTAATGCCAAATCTCAAGAATGTATAATGGCAAATATGCCCACTATCACTAATGATACAGTGTGTCCATTAATGACACAATGTGCCCACTGTCACTATGGATAATCCTCCCTCTAGCTAGCCATTCAATCTCAATCTAGATCTAACATCAGTATGCTTTGGGCAATTCATTAGTTTTTAATTAACATTGAATTATGTATCACTTCAATGGAATAATTCTTTGATTAACACTTGGTATTACACATATTTATCATATATTCAAAATTTATTACACTACTTGTTTGGGTTGAATTGAAAAATCTTTTACACTTTGAGGCCTTATAGTCATTTAGGCTAGAATCACGGATGAAAGACAAGGAAAAGAGCCATTTTGGGCAAATTCTGCAAGTGACACGCCCAACGATATGGGCTTGTCAAAGACCATGTCATTTCTCCATCTTACAGAAGCTTTGACACGCCCAACGACATGGGCGTGTCATTAATCTTGCATTACAGTAGCTACGACATGCCCAGTGACATGGCCGTGTCATCACCATTGAAAAATAGCATCGTCAACATGCCCAGTGACCATTTAAACATAATATATTCACGATCTATGATAAAAATGAATAAAAAACTAACTTTTTTTTGACATAAAAGAGTCTATATCAAATACTTTACTCAAACATCAATTAACCAATCTTTAACCGTCACTCATGGCTAAAAGCAACATCAAACCACTCATTTCCTATAATGATTTAATTAAGAATCATACTCATCACTTATAAGTTCCTTTAATTCATTTTTCACTCATCAATCCATTTAACCAATACTTTTTAGTAATAATTCATTATAGATGACTCAATCAACCAATTCAAATATTAAAATTTATAGAAATTCAAATATTTGTAAATTCAAATATATAAGCACTTATCTCTTTCAAAATCCCTCTTCTTCACTCTTTTCCCTCTTTTTCTTTGATCACTTGTTGACAATCTCACCGTTTCTAACCTATTCTTCTAAAACTTATAATTATATATGATATACTCTTGATTTTTATTTGATTTAAAGAAAGAAAGATGAAGAAAATGAGAAAGATGATAGAAGTGGTGGTGATGGGCGTGGATGAAGATGAAAGAAAAGAAGAGAAACTTCCACACACACACGTTTATATATAATAAGTTCAATCTAGTGTGGCTAATCTCATTTTAATTATGGTGCACCCTCTTTCTTATCCTTTGATTCTAATTCAATTTTTAGTGCCGTAAAATTGTAAAAAAATAATTTCTTCAGTAAATTTTAAGATCCATTATTTACATCATTTATCCATGCAACTTTTATCACTATTCACTATCAATTATCAATATTAATTAAAAGGTTCACTATTTAAAATTTTAAATATTACAATTCTCCCACACTAAAGAAATTTTGCCCTTGAAATTTACATGTTATGGATGCTTGAAATAATTGAGGGTATTGTTGTCTCATTGTCTCTTCACTTTCCCAGGTGTATTTCTCTACAATACTTTCACTAAAGGAATGTGCTTATTATGCAACTCCTTTACTTCATGAGTTAAAGATAGCCATTGGTTCTTCTTCATAATTCAAATATGGCTGAATTTCAATGGACTATGCTTAAATCACATGTGAAGGATATGATCTATATCATCTAAGCATCGACACATGGAATACATTATGAATCTTAGCCAGTTCTGGAGGCAAAGCTAGTCAATAAGCTACTGGACCTACACGTTCATGTATTTCATATGGTCCAATAAACCTAGGACTTAGTTTACCTTTCTTTTTAAAGCGAAGAACCTTCTTCAACGATGATACTTTCAAAAATATCTTATCTCCCACACTATATTCAATATCACATCATTTCAAATCTGCATATGATTTTTGTCTATCCATTGCAATTTGTAATCTATCCTTTATAAGCTTCACTTTGTCTTCAATTTACCTTATGAAATCAGATCCCATAAATTTTCTCTCATTAAATTCCACCCAACACAGTGGAGTTCTACACTTCCTTCCATAGAGTGCTTCATATGGTGCCATCCCAATACTCGTTTGATAACTATTGTTATAGAAAAATTCTACTAAAGTCAGATATCTATCCCAACTGCCTTTAAAATCGATTACACAACTTCTAAGCATATCTTCAAGTACTTGTATCACCCTTTCTGACTGACCAGTAGTCCGTGGATGAAATGCAATACTAAAATGAAGTCAAGTACCCAATGCTTTCTGAAAACTTTCCTAAAATCTTGAAGTAAAGCGAGGGTCTTGATCTGAAATAATAGACACTGGCACTCCATGGAGCCTGACTAGCTCATTAATATACAATTCAGCAAGTCTATCCATTGAATAATCAACTCAAATGGGAAGGAAATGAGATGATTTGGTAAATCGATCAACAATTACCCACATTGTATCATGCTTCTTTTGCGTGTTCGAAAGCCTAATCACAAAATCCATGGTGATTCTATCCCGTTTCCATTATGGTATTGATATAGGTTGCAAAAGACCTAATGGAACTTGATGTTCTGCTTTGACTTGTTGACACACTAAACACAGAGTCACATATTCAGTAATATCTCTCTTCATGCCAAGACACCAATAATGAGACTTCAAATTCTGGTACATCTTATTGCCTCCGGGATGTACAGTATACGTAGTATTATGAGCTCCACCAAGTATACACTCTTTTAATTCCTTCACATCAGGTACACACAATCGACCTCTATAATACAATCCACCATCTTCTAACATAATATAATCTGGCTTTTTCACCTTTATACACTTGTTTCAACATTTTTAATAACTTTTGATCTTGTTTCTGAGCTCTTATTACTTTTTACTTTATAGTTGGTACAACCCTCAATTCTTCTAACATATCACATTATATCATTTAGTTTATTTAATTTATATATACATATAGTATTATAATACTCTATATACAACATACCTGCTAAAGTCTTTTGACTTAAAGCATCGGCTACCATGTTAGCTTTTTCAAGATGATAGTCGATGATACAATCATAATCTTTAATCAATTCCATCCTCCTCCTCTGCCTTAAGTTTAGTTCTTTTTGTGTTGGCAAGTATTTCAAACTTTTATGGTCAGTAAAAGTATAGCACCTTTCACCATATAAGTAATGTCGCCAAATCTTAAGAACAAACACAATAGCAGCCAACTCCAAATCATGTGTAGGATAATTCAATTCATGAGATTTTAATTGCCTAGAAGCATAAGCAATTATCTTACCCTCTTGCATCAATACACAACTGAGTCCCTGATGAGAATCATCACTATAAATCACATAGTCCTTATCTGGGGTTGGTTGTGTCTATATCGACGCTTCAGTCAACATAGCCTTCAATTGTTCAAAACTAGCTTAACACTGGGCATTCCACTCAAATTTAGTTTCTTTTCTGAGGACCTTAGTTAAAGGAAATGCTATCTTTGAAAACCCTTGTACAAATCTTCTATAGTACAAGCTAACCCAAGGAAACTCCAGACTTCTATCATATTCTTTAGTGGCCGCCAATTCAAAATAGTCTCAATTTTACTAGGATCCACACGTATACCATTAGCTAATACTACATGACCTAGAAATGCCACTTTTGTCAACCAAAATTCACATTTCGATAGTTTAGCATTCAATTGATTCTTCCTTAGTGTCTGTAGTACAATTCTCAAATGCTTATCATGCTCCTCTTTATTTTTGAAATAAACCTATATCTCATCAATGACAACAACTACAAAATGGTCTAAATAGGGTTTGAAGACTCAATTCATCAAGTCCATAAAAGCTGCTGGAGCATTAGTTAAACCAAAAGGCATAACCAAAAATTCATAATGTCCATATCGAGTTCTGAAAGCTATTTTTGGAATATCTACTTCTTTAACTTTCATATGATAATAGTCTGATTTAAGATCAATCTTTGAGGAAATACCTACTCCCTTCAACTGATCAAACAAGCCATCAATCCCAGGTAACAGGTGCTTATTCTTAATAGTTACTATATTCAATCTATACATAATCTTAAGGTACCATCATTCTTCTTCACAAAGTGCACCCCAGGGTGATACACTAGGTTTAATAAAGCCCTTGTCAAATAATTTCTGAAGTTGCACTTTTAACTCTGGAGGTGCCATTCTATAAGGTGGAATAGAAATTGGTGTCGTATCCAAATCTACATCAATAACAAATTCTACCTCCCTCTCTGGTGGTACTCCAGGTAATTCCTCTATAAAAACATCCTAAAACTCACTCACGGTAGGTATGTCTCCCAAAGCCTTACTTGAATGTCTTGTATCATTAACATAAGCAAGGTAAGCTTCACACCTCTTCCTAATCAACCTTCTAGCATTAGTTGTAGAAATCAATCTAGAAGGGTAAAATTATTTTTCTCCTCAAACTATAATTTCACCATAATCCGAAATCTTAAAAGACACAACTTTACTATAGTAGTCCATAACTGCTTGATGTCGGGACAACCAATCCATTCCCAAGATTACATCAAAATCATGGAATGAAAGTTCAATCAAATCAGCAAGAAGTTCTACATCATGAACTCTAATTGGAAAATTTTGATATACTTTATTTACCTTCACACTATGGCCTAAGAGGTTAGTAACTTCTATCTCATAATCAAGTTTATCAACACACATTTTCTTTCCTGAAGCTATAGTTGTACATATATAAGAATGTGTAGAACCAAGATCTAATAACGCATACACATCAAGACCAAGTAAAGAAAATTTACCAACTACAACATCAGGAGCATCCTGGTCCTCTAATGCTTTCATGGCATAAGCCCTAGCTGGAGCACTGCCTCGAGTCTGAGGTCTATCCACTATTTTAGATCTTCTCTGCTGGCTAACACTGGGTCGACTACCTCTGCTTGTCCTATGGCCTAGCTGAGACCTATGTACAAAACTTTGTCCTTCAAAAACTTCTAGTTCTTTTATCATTGGACAATCTCTAATTTTATGCTCCGAAGAACCATATTTCAAACAAGCTCCTTTATGATACCAACAATCTTCACTTGTATGACCCTTTCCACAATATTGACAATGTGTAGTAATAGCCCTTGAAGATAAGCCTGTAGCAACTCCAAACCTACCACCTCTAGATCTCTGAAAACTAGCTCCACTTCCTCTACCAGACCCTTAAGTTTGAGCTTCAATATTTCTCAGTCTTTTCTGGCTACCTCGCCGTTGTTCACTAAAAAATCTCTTCTTTGATTGTTGTCTTCTTTCTTGCTCTTGTTTAATCTCATTTTCTATGGCAACTATAGCATTAAGAAGAGTGGAAAACTCTTTAATCCTCATAGCTACTAAATACATCCGGATCTGACTGTTCAAGCCCTGTTCAAACCGCTTACACTTCTCTTCCTCAGATGAAACTAACTCTGGAAAATATTTGCTGAGGCAAACAAACTACCTCTCATATTCAGACATAGATGACTGCCTTTGTTTAAGATACAAAAACTCCTGACGCTTCTCCTATAAATAAATCTCACTAATATATTTCTTTTTAAATAATTTTTGAAAAAATGCCTAAGTGAGCCTACCCGCAGGTACACCTTTCTGCTTTGTATCCCACCAGGCATAAGCTTGTTCCTGCAACAAGGAAACTACACACTCCAATTTTTCCTCATCAGTGCAATGCAAAAAATCAAAAACTCTCACAATCCTCTCCATCCAATACTCTGCTACTAAAGATTCATCAATATCACGAGCTTTAAAATCTTCTACTCCCAATTTCCTAATTCTCTCCAATGGAGATCTTTGGGGCACTGGTGGAGGAGGCTATGTAGGAGGAGCAACTCCTATGATTTACCTGAGGACTTCCCCCATATTTCTCACAAATTGGGGATCTAAGGGAATTTGTTCCTCAAAAGGTTTCTATGGCTGCTGATTCCCAACAGTTGCTTGACTGTGTGAGGACGCAGCTTGTTCCTCTGCACCTTAATGGGATTCGGAGGCCATCTTATACCTTTAAACATTGAAAATTAGCTGCATCAAATATTTATTCAATTATATAGTTCACATAGCAATGACAGTTGTACTTCTTTTTTCTTGTAACCCACAAACTTACGACCACCTATACTTGCTCTGATACCACCAAATGTAACACTCCCTACATAGTCTATACACTTAAATACATAAGTGATGTCACCTAAATACTCACACTTGCCTATATATGAAATATATTAAATAAAACTAAAATGCTTATATACATTAATGCAGTTATTAAACTTTCAAAAGAAATACCGTGATCATGCCTATATTACAAACATATATCTATTTAATTTACAAAGAACTCTTATTGTTATCTTACATTGTAAACATTATTATAATTTTCTTACTACTCTCAAACTTATACAATTGTCATATAAAATTATAAAGTATTGTCATGTGAACTATACAAAATATAATATTTTTAATATTGCTCTTTGAACCATTATGATGCAGTTGATTAGGAACATATATCTCTCACTCTGCAGCCTCAACTCTTCTTGTTTGATCCGCGCGTCAGAAAATAATTCTAACATGCTAAGCAAAGCTTAGTGGTGCGTATGTATTTATAATATGCAAGAAAATTTAAAGGAAAGAGAACTATACATAAAATAATTCAAAAACAATGGAAAGTATTAAATAATGTAAATTAATAAATTCAATGAAACTTAAAATACTAAACATGGTTAAATTCAGAATAGGTTAACTTAACGACAATTTTATAACACATTATTTTCAATATAGATAACTTCTTTAAATATGCCCATACACACTGAACTCAGACCATATGTTTGGATAACAGGTCACTGTAGCAATTTTAATGCCAAATCTCAAGAATGTATAATGGAAAATATGCCCACTGTCACTGATGACACAATGTGTCTATTAATAGCACAATCTGCCCACTGTCACTATAGATAATCCTCCCTCTAGCTAGCCATTCAATCCCAATCTAAATCTAACATCAGTATGCTTTGGGCAATTCATTAGTTTTTAATTAACATTGAATTATGTATGTCACTTCAATGGAACAATTCTTTGATTAACACTTGGTATTACACATATTTATCATCTATTCAAAATTTATGACGCTAAGTGTTGTGGTTGAATTCAAAAATCTTTTACACTTTCAGGCCTTATAGTCATTTAGGCCAGAATCACAGATGAAAGATAAGGAAAAGAGCGATTTTGGGAAAATTCTTCAAGTGACACACCCAACTACATTGGGGTGTCAATGACCATGTCATTTGTCCATCTTATAGAGGCCTTGATACACCCAATGACATGGGCGTATCACTGCCCATGTCATTAATCTTGCATTACAGTAGCTACAACATGCCCAGTGGCATGGCCATGTCACTAGCCTTGTCATCAACATTGAAAACAGCATCATTGACATGCCTAGTAACATGGCCGTGTTAGGCAAAAATTCTATATTTTGCACACTCAACCATTTAAACACAATATATTCAAGATCAATAACAAAACTGAATCAAAAACTAACTTTTTTGGCTTAAAAGATTCTATATCAAATACTTTACTTAAACATCAATTAATCAATATTTAACCATCACTCATGGCTAAAAACAACATCAAACCACTCATTTCTTATAATGATTTAATTATGAATCATACTCATCACTTATAAGTTCCTTTAATTTGTTTTTCCCTCATCAATCCATTTAACCAATACTTTTAAGTAATAATTCATTATAGATGACTCAGTCAACCAATTCAAATATTAAAATTCATGAAAATTCAAATATTTGCAAATTAAAATGCATAAGCACTTACCTCTTTGAAAATCCCTCTTCTTCACTCTTTTCCCTCCTTTTCTTTGATCACTTGTTAACAATATCACATTTTCTAACTTATTCTTCTAAAACTTAT
This sequence comes from Garcia nutans, assembly GCA_947685225.1. Lineage (NCBI taxonomy): Eukaryota > Viridiplantae > Streptophyta > Magnoliopsida > Malpighiales > Euphorbiaceae > Garcia > Garcia nutans. The sequence continues at coordinate 37,154,156 of CANTUV010000008.1, read as the reverse complement.
AATTATATATGATATACTCTTGATTTTTATTTGATTTGAAGAAAAAAAGATGAAGAAAATGAGAAAGATGGTAGAAGTGGTGGTGATCAGTGTGGATGAAGATGATTTTTAGTCCCGTAAAACTGTAAAAAAGATCATTTTAACTATGGTGCACCCTCTTTCTTATCCTTTGATTCTAATTTGATTTTTAGTCCCGTAAAACTGTAAAAAAGTAATTTTTTCAGTAAATTTTAAGATTCACTATTTATATCATTTATCCATGCAACTTTTATCACTATTCACTATCAATTATCAATATTAATCAAAAGGTTCACTATTTAAAATTTTAAACATTACACAGAGCCACCAATTAGAAGAACCCTTTCCATCACTAGAAGATCACCAGCTTTGTAATACCCCTAATTTTTGAATATTAAATAAAATAAAATAAATTTGAATAAATGATTTGAATGAAAAATGAAAGGATTTCAAATGAAAAAAGTAAAATGTATATTTAAAATATATATGAAGTAAATATGACATATACATATACCTAACATATACAACACATATAAAGGAATAAAAAAATATATTATATATATATAGATAAGAATGGAAAGGAAAAGAAATTGAAATTTGCTTCTTCTTCTTCTTCTTTGTTCCTTTGGACGTGAGCTTGAGAGAGAGAGACTAGAGGAGAGTTTTTCTTCCATACACCAATTTTACAAGGGATTTCAAGCATTCAAGTGGAGATTTTGAGGATTCTTCATCAATTGGTAAGTTCCTCTATCTTTTTGCAAGTTTCTTTGGAATTCTATAGAAGAACTTGGTATTTTGATTTTAGGGATTTTGTATTAGCATGCTTTAATGGTTTATTTGGATATGTATGAAGATGTTGTGAGTAGCTATTGATGATTTTTAAGGTTGGATTGAAAGAGAAGAGACCTCTTTTTAGAGTAGATATTCCTCTCTCTTCTCTAATTTTCTTTGAATTTATGGTGATGACTTTAGGGTTTTTCACTTATTCTAATGAATTCTACTAAGAATTTTAGGTTATATGTGAATTTTCCTTAATTTTTCACTTATGTTGATGGAAGAAAGAGGAGGAAATGGAGTTTTTGGCTATGGAAGAGGTAAGGTCGGTTTTGGGATGGGGAAGAAGAAGAACTAGATTTTTTTATTTATACACATTAATTAGGGTTTTGATCATATAAGGTGTGCCTACCGTAACTTTGGTGCACCCACTTTCTTAAATTATTTCTAATTTGACTTTTAATTCTATAAAATCATAAAAATTAATTTCTTTAATTATTTTAAAGTTCTATTATTCATATTTCACATTCTAATTTAAATAAAAATCCAATTCTGGGGTCAAAAAGGCATTTCTATAAGGTTTTACCACTTAAAGATTCTTTTGCAAAAATATCGATTATTTCCATATCCAAATTAAAATTTTAATTTTTAAAGACTTAACTAACCCTATTTTTCATTCATTATAAATACCCGAGTCACTCTCTACATTATACACAACTCTATATTGGTATTATTCAAAAATTTAATGTTTAAAAATTTTAGACATTACATAGTCGATCTTAAAACATGCTTTAACGAACTTTTAAGGCAAAATTAAAATTTTCTTATTTAAGAGAGAGATGATCTAGGCATTTTTTGGTGAGCCGATAACTAGTATCCACCGTTTTAAAATCAGTCCCTAGTTTGACACTTTGAGCCTTCATGAAATTTTACTTATTTTTATTGGCTTATAAACCCGATAACCTACACTGAGCCTGCATGGCACTTATGGCAAGTTTGATGATCAATGAGCTACCAAGAAGTAAGAAGTGTTAGGAAATCAAGGAGATCACTGCAAACAAAACACGCAGTGGAAAAAAAATTTTTGATCTCTGATTTCCCACCAGGATCCATGCTGTTCGTTTAATTCGACGAAAGTGTACAAAGAACTAACCTGTTGATGATTCAAAATCACAGTTTGGAATAGATGCCTCGATCGCAAAACACCCTCTATCCTATCGCGTATCCACACGAATGCTACCGTCTGGAGTGCTAGCTCTCTGCAACGGCGAAGGCTGAAAAATGTTTTCTCTAAAACGTATTAGGGTTTCTTTTTCGTTCTCTTTTAATTTTCTAATGTTACCTATAAGAAGACTTAACTTCTAGAGAGAATATAATCACTGCAGAATCCAATTCGAAATTGGATAAGGTAAGTCAAATTCAGAATCCAAATCTAATTAGGATTCTGAATATATTATCTAATAATATATATATAATGAAAATAATAATAATAATAATAATAAATATTAATATCTAATATTAATATTATTAATATTATATCCAGCCCAAAGCGCATTCTTGTGTGTGACCCGATAGGCCCATATTAATTGGCAGTCAATTTAATCTCTATTAAACCAACAAGTCATAATTGGCCTCTAGCAAGGCGTTACAACTACCCAATTAATATAAGGAATGTCCAATTTGCCTAATAATAGTACATGCATTAATCCCTTTGTCACACGATATCTAGCTTGAACATAAGTCATGGTCAACGTCATACTTATATTGTCCAAACTTATGATTACTCGATCTCCAAGTATACTGATAAAAACAAATGAAATTGATCACACTATCAATTCATTTGAGCACGGCCATGCATTTCACAGTCTCACTTATCGAGGGGCCCAAAAGATATCTCTCTCAAAGAGAGGGACAAATTCTATCTTGATTGTTCATTATCCTCTACATAATTTCTATCATATATGATCATAACCTTTATTGCTATCCAGTTACGGATAATGTTTGATCATGTCAAAATATAATAGTCCTTATATTGGAAACTATGACAATCTCAAGTCAAAGAATTAATACATAACTATCATGAGATTTACTTATGACACTAACCCATGTAGTAATCTCATGATGAGTCTATCCAATACATTGTTCTCTAACAAGTATCTATGAAATTGATTTGTATCACTATACACATAACCATCTGATGATTATCAAATCAATGTTCATACTGGTTAAGAATTTTTTTTATCTCTATAACAATAATAAACTAGGGACAAATATCAAAATTGTGTAACATGTAAACAAACAATAATGATAATAAAACCTCATTTATTAATAATGAATGTATAACATAAAGATCCAAATAAATGGCCTAGGGCACATACACTAACAAGAAGATCAATGAAAAGGATATTTAGTCAAGACCGTGAGGATAATTGAAGTTTACCTAAACTAGACCTAATATCTCATATCTAATTCATCATTGAGATGGCATCTGGGCAACAAAAGAATCCATCCTCATTAAAGTAGACTCGTGCTCTTCCATAGTCAGAAGCATAGGACATCATAAACAAAAAAACTTTCTTAGGGATAGGATCCAAAAAAAATCAAGATAAAAGAAACAAGAAAAGAAAAAGTTTGCTAGGTTGAAAATCTGAAAGGGCGACCTAGGCAAAAATTAAAGTATCTCCTTATTTTTGAAAACACAAAAGGATGATTCAAAAAGCTAACAGAGTTCTTGCTTTCACCCAACCTACAAGAAGAGTTTTGACTTGAATTGGTCCAACCAAACCAAAGATTCAACCAAAATAGCAGAAAGACCATCTTTCATTTGGTTCACAATGTCCAACACAACTTCAAGTAAGCAATCTTGAAAGTCCTAGACTTAATGTTTCAAAAGGGAGAAGAGTGGAATGATGAAATGCCATGTCTAAAAAAAGAAAAGAAAAAAAAACAAAAGAAGAAGAAAAAAGAATAAAGAAAGAGAAAAGAAGAAAAAGGGTCTTGAGTTTTACAAAAGAAAAAAAAAAGGTTTGTCCTAGTAAGATCAAATCCAGATTTCTGGAAGAACATGCAAGCTCTATCTTTTCATGAAGCAAGATAATAAGATACCCAGAGTTTAAGAATGCTTCCAGATGCCTATGGCTCCAACAAAAAATTTGCAGTATGAAGATCAGTTAGCAGTGTCATGTTAGCTCTAGTTTAAAAATGGCCTTCACTTAACCTATGTCCATTATAGACCCTATTTCAAGCCTGTTAAAGACCTATTGATCTCTCTTAGTAAGTAAAGTCTATTAGTAGAAATTGTTTGAATAAGCATGCATATGAGATAGACAATATTGAAACCGAATGATACTTTTGGCCAAGGAATGTGTATTTTCCTATATGAAGTGAAACAACTCTTGCACAAAAGGAAATTATTCCCAAATTTAGTACGGTAACTAGGGTTATGATGTTATAGATGTGTTAATTTGAAAGACAAGTCCTAGCGTATATTGACATTGATGACAAATCCAAAGTTTGATTTAAAAATTAAATTTCAAAAAAAAAAGTTTTATTGTCAAATGAGCCTTCAAGCTTGGGGAAGTACATTGTATTTTTGAACCTTAAAGGACATATTGGGAAAATGTAGGAAAGTTTCGCAAGGTTATGAAGAAGCTTCCAACTAATGTGCTAAATTATGGTTTGAAATGAGTATATCATGTGCCTCTTATTATCCTTCTTAGGCCCCCACTACTCATGTTTGCTATATCTTAAAGATGAAGCTATGGATGTGACATCTCTTGATGATCCAAAGCAAAGCCTAAATGAACATGTCGAAGGTGCCAATGGGAGTCCTATGTCCTATCACCTCGATTTGTGAGTCATTATAGTCACTGTAAGTGTCATTCATGCATATCATACATGCACGCATACATGAGCATGTCACATTATATTTTTATTATCTAATCTTTAAGTAACTAATAATGAGAAGCAGACATGGCTTCAGGAGACATGAAAGGCCCATTGTTTAAGAGAGATCCAATCCAATTACGAAAGAAAGAAGAATTGCATGCTAGCAGAAATGTTGATAAGATCCTAGACTTAGGGAAAATTTGCCAGTTTTAGCCTGCACAGGGGGGAAAAGATAAAGTATCAAATAGAAAGAATCGCCAAATTCTTAAAAGTAGAGTCGATTGAAGATTGGAATAAGTAGCTAGAAGAAATCCAAAACTCTCAAATGATAGAAAGTCAATCAAGCTAGAAGAGCTGAAGTTGATGGCTAGAAGAAAGCCAAAACTCTCAACTGACAGAAGGTCAGTCAAGCTAGAAGATCTGAAGTTTATGGCTAGAAGAAAGTAAGATCTCTCAAATGACAGAAGGTCAATCTAACTAGAAGAGCTGAAGTTGATGGCTAAAAGAAAGCAAAAAGTCTCAATTGATAGAAGGTCAGTCAAGCTAGAAGAGTTGAGATTGATAGCTAGAACAAAGCCAATTAAGCTAGAAGAGCTTAATTCAATGTAGGACGAGGGTTTGGAACCCAAATCATAGGTCCAGAACCCAAATCAACTTATGGGTTCAGAACCCAAGCCAATTCACGGGTCTAGAACCCAAACCAATTCGCGGGTCCATAACCCAAACTAGTCTGGGTCCAGAACCCAAACCAATTCATAGGTCTAGAACCCAAACCAGTTCGGGTCCAAAACCCAAAATAAAATCTCAGGTCCATAACCTAAACCAAAATTCGGGGTCCAAATCCTTTAAATACACAAGGTTATATGTATATGGCAATTACATCATCATTCACATAAATATTATTATCCTTTCATAAATCTTAGGTGTTTTCTAATAAATTAACATAAGCAATCATTAACATATCCAAATGGTAAATGTTAATATTTAGCCCAACCTCTTCTACATGCTGGTGGGAATTAAAGGAGATGTATTTTATCGAAGTACTCTGATATCTGAAAGTGTTATTATATTAAAGTGGTGAGTCCAACTACTCAGTAAATAGATAAATATGTAACAAGGGAGAACAAATAAGGGGTTATAATATATATAAATATATATACACTATCAGTAATTCAACTAGATAAATATTAAATAAAATTTCAATCAATTCCTTAATTCTTAGAAAGTCAAGAATAATTCAATTCAAACATCTTTTGTATACACTTAAACATAATTTCCTACAGATCTCTCATTAATCCAAGGGTGCATGATGATTTACCTCGCAAGCTCAAGGAGAAATAACTTCAATACACATCTGCAGAGAAAACCCCTAAAAGGATAAATCACTATAACTTTTAATTCGCTAAACACCCTTCATCAATGTGTGATCATACAAGATTATAGCAAGAGTGTATATAAATATTTATCCAACTACAGTATAATCAATCATTCACATATATATAACACTCAACTACCATTATTTATTCTCAATTTATAAGAAAATAAATATCATTCAAAAATGAAACATCATTCAGAATTTAGTAAATTTTTCTTTTAAAATCATATATATAATACTTTAGAAATACAATGTTACATATTTATCCATTTACCTGGACCAAGACTGTACTCGTCTAACGAACAAGATATCTTGTGTATTCAACAATTGCAGCTTGGTTCATTCCTAAAATAATATATAAAAATAATATTTAATTTAAGGTATAACCTAAATTTTATTAGCTACTATGGATGTATGTTATGGAAAGAATGTGTGAAAATGGTCCTTAAATTCTAACACAATTTCGATGAAGTTTCACGTTATAATCATTTTATATATGTTTTTAGAGTAGTTTTTATTTGGTTTTAGTTGTTTTCTAAGTAGTTTGTTCAAGTTTGTTGTTAGGTTTTATGTTTTATGTTGAGATAAGAGGACTCAGGGAAAAAAGCAAATGGATGCTAGTTTCAAAAGGGAATATACAACACGGCCAGGTCTTGGCAGTGTCTCTTGATTGCAAGAAGGATTCAGAACAGAGCTTGAAGGCAGAGTTGGACACGTTCTAGCATCCTGGCCATGTCCCATGTCCTAACCAGAACAACTTTAAGCTTAGTCATGTTCCTCACAAGAAGAAGTTGAAATTAAAACATAACTAGACACGGCCTGAGGTTTTGGTCGTGTCACATTTCTTGGCCAGGACGAATGAAGCTTGGCCATGTAACACTAGAAAAGTTAAAGCACATTTTTTTATTTTTAAAAGTTATTTGGGTCAAATACAAAAATTGGATTTGGTGGAGCAAAAGGTGGACTGGTTTTCAAAAATGTTAAAAGAGTAAAGACAATAAGAGAAAGGGATGAATGGTTCTTTAAAAATTAGATTAGGGAAAAAGAAATTCATTCATTCTTTTTAGACTAATTTTTTTGCAAAGCTTTTGGAGGAGGTTTTTGAGTTCTTTATCAAGTTCAAGTTTAGCAGGAGGAGAAGAGCTATTCTAGTCATCTTCACAATGGTTTTTCTTTTCTTTCATTCAATTTATTATCTAAAATTTTCTTGTTTTAATACATTATTATTTCAATGAAGATTTTTTATTTGAATTCTATTGGAATTAGTTTCATACTTGCTGTGATGAGGAGTTAAATTACTTATGCCTAGGATTTACAATAGATTTAATTAAATGTTTTAATTCAATAATTTCTATTAATATACTTTGCTGTGAGTTGATTGTAATGAAATGTATGTTAGGTTAATAGATTGGTCACCTATTAGTCTCTAGATATTAAGTGAAGAACCAAGAGGTGAAACTTGATATTGGAACTCTGCATTCAATTATTTGAAGAATGAATTAGAAATATAATTTCTAGAGTTCACTTAATTAGCAATTCAAAATAATTGGAATTTATTAATTCATAAATGTAAGAACTAATAAATTAATAATTGTTAATTAATATATACGAAGAAATTAAGTTGCAAGGTTATATTAATGGAAATTTTGAAAATTAGACTTTGATTAAATTGATCTGTAAATCCTAGGTTTCTTTCTAGAAGTTTTGCATTAATTCTTTGCAAACCCGCCATACATTTTAATTTTAATTTTAAACTTCTTTTACTATTTCAACATTACAAAATTTATTCTTTAATTATTTTCTTTTAATCAGTTTATTATAAATAAACAACTTCCTTGAGAGATGATCTTGGAGCATTCACTCATTACTATAACAACCTTGTATACATGCGATAGTCGTTTTTAGTAGTGTTAAATAGAGAGTAACAAGTTTTTGGGGCCGTTGCGGGGGAAGGCTGTTTAAGTGATAGTTTGATTCTTTTATTTCCTCGTTTGAGTTTTTCTTTTTGAATTGCCCAGTTATTTTATGCAAGGACTATAATGTTTAAAATTTTAAATAGTAAACTTTTTAATTAATATTAATAATTGATAGTGTATAGTGATAAAAGTGACCTGGATATATGATATTAGAAAATAGTGAATAGTGGATCTTAAAATTTATCGAAAAAATTATTTTTATAGTTTTACGGGACTAAAATTTGAATTAGAATCAAAGGATAAGAAAGAGGGTGCACCATAGTTAAAATGAGATTGCCCATACTAGATTGAACTTATTATATGTATGTGTATATAGCCTATAATTTTCTTTTCTCTTCTCTTCTTTCTCCATCATCCACGCCATCTATCACCACCATTACCATCTTCTCTATTTTCTTCTTGCTTTCATCAAATTAATCAAGAATCAAGGGAAATTCATCTTTTGTTTCAAATTTTTAACAGAATTAGCTAGAGTAGGTAAGATTATTAACAAGTGATTACAAAGAAAAAGAGAGATTTTGAAGAGGTACGTGCTTATGTATTTTAATTTATGAATATTTGAATTTCTATGAGTTTTTATGTTTAAATTGGTTGATTTAGTCATTTATAATGAATTATTTCTTGAAAGTATTGGTTAAATGGATTGATAAGTGAAAAATGAATTAAAAGAACTTATATGTAATGAGTATGATTCTTAATTCAACCTTTATAATAATTGGGTGGCTTGATGTTGTTTTTAGCCATAAGTGATGGATGAAGGTTTGATTAATTGAAGTTTGAGTAAATTATTTGATATGAACTCTTTTTATGTCAAAAATTTGCTTTTGATACATTTTTAACTTAGATCTTCAATACATTTGTGTTTTATGAAGTTAAAAGTGCAAACTATACAATTTTGAAATGCCACGGCATTGATTGGAGGTACCATGAGCATGGTATTGAAGTCGGGACTGTTGGAGGAAGAATTACTCTGAAGGCAGACCTAAAATCAATGCCACGGGCGTGGAAAATAAGTACCATGGTCCTGGGATTAGAAATGAGGCTGTTTGCTTGAAATTTTTAATAAAATAGTGTTATTTTGCATGCCACGCGCGTGGCCCTTCAGTGCCACAACTGTGGGGCTCTATAATGGTATTTGGCAGCTTCATTTTGTGTCCCACAGGCATGGGGTTGAGATGCCACGGTCGTGGGGTACTTGGATGATGATTTTGGCTTGTATTTTGTGATATACGGGCCTAGTATCAGGCTTGTATGTTTGTGTTTCTTATCCTTATGTTGAGAATTCATGTTTATGTGTTAAAAGTGTGGAAAAGAGTAATAAACTTTGGATATGTGACAAATATGTGTAATACTAAATACTGAACAAAGTATTATTCCATTGAAATGGTACACATAATTCAATGTTAACTAAAACTAATGAATTGCCCAAACCATATTGATTTTAGATCTAGCTTGGGATTGAATCCTAACCAGAGGGTGGATATCCATAGTGATAGTGGGCACATCGTGCCATTAATGGAAACATTGTGTCATCAGTGATAGTGGGCATATTTGCCATTATAAATTCTTGAGATTGGGCATTAAATTGCCGACAGTGACCCATTATCCAAACCTATGGTCAGAGTTTGGTGTGCATGGGCAAATTTAAAGAAGTTATCTATATTGAAAATAATGTGTTATATGGTTGTTAAATTAACCAATTCTGGATTTAATCATGTTCAATGTTTTAAGCTGCAATGAATTTATTAATTTCTTTATTAATGTTTTAAAGTGATAATTTCTATTATTTCTGAATTAGTTTATGTATGGTTCTCTTTCCTTTAAATTTCTTGCATATTATAAATACAAAAGCACCACTAAGCTTTTCTTAGCATGTTAGAATTATTTTATAACGTGCAGATAAAACTAGAAGAATTGAGATTGGACAGTGAGAGATATACGTTTCAAATCAACTACAACACAAAAGTTTAAAGAGCAATATTATAAATATTGTATTCTGACTGGTTTACATAGTAATACTTTATAATCTTGTATGATAGTTGTATAAGAATTGAGGGTAGTAAGAGAATTATAATACTATTCACAATGTAAGTTAATAATAGGAGTTCTTTATAAATTAAACAGATATATGTATGTAATATAGGCATGATCATGGTATTTCTTTTGAAAGTTTAATAATTGCATTAACGTATTAAAGCATTTTGGTCATATATATAATATTTATTGTTAAGTATGAGTATTTAAGTCACATCACCTATGTAGTTAAGTGTATAGACAATGTAGGAGGTGCTACAAGGACGTAGGTCCCAAGGCAACAAACTTGTTCCCTTTGTAGACAACATTCATAGACTTCTAAGAGCTATGGGAATAGATCATTTTGGACAAGAAGAGGAAGACTTTGAAGAGAAATTCAAAGAAGAAACAAAAGCAAAGATTGTTGAAGCAGAAGAATAACCCATGAAAGAGTTCGCACAACCAATTATTGAGGTAACCACATCTTGTATACGGTTGAGCAATGGAGCAAGAAACCATGAGCTGAAGAATACTCATTATAATATGTTGCCCTTTTTTCATGGAATGTCGAATGAAGACCCTCTCATTCATTCGAGATTTTTATTCAACTTTGTACACATTCCCTTTGGATGCATTGACGGAAGATGAGCTTAAGATGTAGTGTTTCCCTTACACTCTTAAGGACAGGGCCAAGGCATGGTTGATGACCCTACTAGAGAATTCATTGACTACATGGACTGAAGTTTATAATAAGTTCATGAGCAGGTTCTATTCACATTAAAAGACAAAGGAGCTTTGAGAAAATATGGCAACATTCACTCAAATAGATGGTGAACCATTTCATGAGGTGTGGGATCGCTTCAAGTCCTTGTTATTCCAGTACCATCATCATCATTATCCTCAGCAGTTGCTTAATCAATTCTTTTATGATGGGCTCACAAAAAAAGTTACAATTTAGTGGACAATGCAGCTAGAGGTGCAATGGGTAAGAAAACAACTGCTGAAACTGTAATGTAATATCCCAATGTATGCCCTAGAAGTTTGAATATTATTGTTGTTTTAATTGGATTGAATGTATATGTTAATTTGAAAGAGAAAAGAATTTGTAAAGAAAGTGTGTATGTTGCATATATGGAAGTATAATTAACATATACATAAGTCAAATAGAAAGTCAATGGAGGAGGATATTTATTGTGTGAGTGTGAAATTACTTAAATGGGCATATAAGAGACAAAAGGTTAGTTAAATGGTTAAGGGCATTGAAGTAATTTTCTTTTGGAAATCTCTTGGTGGAGATTTAAAGAGGAAAAGAAGGGTTGACTTGTGATTATTTTCTTCTCTTCTCATGTGTGTGCCGGCCATTCAAGAAAGGAGAGAGCAAGAGAGGTGTTCTTGATGCTAGAAGCAAATTGAAGAGGAATCAAAGGGATTTGATTAAAGAATTGTGAAATTTCTTCATTTGAGGTAAGCTCTTTTCTTTGATTTCTTTATTCCTTTAAAGTGATATTGGAAGTAAATTTAGGATTTGATGATTTGATGATGAGAGGTGTTTGTGATGTGTTTTCAAGTGTTAAAATTGATTTTTAGTTAAGAGTTTAAATAAGTGTTGTGGTTGGAAGTGGTGGATGTTGTTTTTGAAAGAGGGAAAAAGGATGTTGGTTTTAGGATTTTGGAAATGGTAAGTGATAAATTATATTGTGTTATTTTGGATTAGGTTTTGGAAGAAGGTGATTTGCTCTAATTTGAGAAGTGAAGAATTCTTGGAGAAAAGAAAGTGTTTAGAGTTGTATAATTGGTGCAAAAGGTAAGTACAAACTATATGGTTACAAACATGCATATGTTGTATAATCTTAAAACACTTTTGTTTGTAAATGTGATAAGGTATCAAATGTATTGTTAATGAATGTTGGTGATGAAAATATTGTGATGAGCATGTAAAATAATTGCTAATAATGTTGATTATGTCCATTTGAATGATGTTATGTTGTGTACAATGTGTTTTAAGTTAACCAAAAGAAATTTGGCTACATTTAGGGTCTATGCATGAGAGACACGTAATTTGGGGCGGTCGCTATTATTCAAGTGTGGTCGCGACTTAGGTCGGGCTTCTGACCGCGAAACCTACTGTAATAAGGTGTCATCTTTTGATTGTGAAGTGCGGTCGCGACTTAGGTTGGGCTTCTGACCGCGAAACCTACTGTAATAAGGTTTCATCTTGTAATTGTATGGGGCGGTCGTATTCAGGTGAGGCGCGACCGCTAGAAAGGTTTTGTTCACCTTATTGGAAGTAACCTAATCTTGCAACAAGATTCTCAAATACATGTTAAATAGATCATCCATTTGAGTTGTCAAGGATCAAAATAGAGATCATTTGTCTAACATCATTGTTGAATCATAAAATGTGAGATGATATGGAATGTGATTTAAAGCCATTGTTATTGGCTATGATGATTTAATTGAATGAAACAAGGCATGATTGCCAATATGATAATGAGAAGTGATAATGGAATTGATAATGCATATGATATCACATGAACAAGGTTATGTTTTATGCATTGTGAATCTTGTGGATTGCAATGATGCTATATATATATTGTGAAGGATATGATGAAGTAATTGCTTATGTATAATTGAATAATGAAATATTATGATATGATTTGAGAAATAATATAATGTGAAGTCATTGTTATTGACTATGATGATTCAAATATAATGTAAAGTCATTGTTGTTGACTATGATGACTCAAATATGAGGTGAAGCCATTGTGATTGGCTATGATGATTCAAAGGAAATGTGACACCATTGTTATTGGCTATGATAATTCAATTGAGAATAAAATTGATAAATGAATGGTATAGCTAATGTGTTATTCCATTTTCAGAGTTTGTTGTTGGTGGCATGCCTAATAAGTGTAACAATCTCTTGAAGTTAGGTTGGATTGAATCCTTGAAGCCTAATTGAGATGTTACCACCCTTGAAGCTAGGTTGGGTTGGTTCTTGAAGCCAAGTTGGGTTGAAGCTTAGCATGCTTTGCTCCCCTTGAAGCTTGGTTGAACCTAATCCTTGAAGCCTAGTTGGGTCTATGATATTGATAAATGTGATGATAAAACCAAAGCATTTACTCTAAAAATTGAATGGCATATTAGTGTGTTGTTTTGGGCCCGAGTCTGTCTTTGTTGTCAATATGAAATTTAAATGTTGAAATACCGAATAATGAGATTTATAGCTGCCTTTATTGGAAGTGTAATTCATGATTGATGAATTGTGAATAAAATGATGTTATGAAGTATAATTGTGTAATATGTGTATTGATATATTGAAAGTGAATATGGTTTGAGGAGCTTTGATGAGAAATGAGTTTATGAAAATGTTGTATGAGGTGTAAAATGTATATGAATGTGGAATTTGTGAGAATTGTTTTCATAAAGGTTTGGATAGGTCATTGAATGGTGTTTTGTTAAAATAATGTATGTGCATATGTATATGAGATAAAAAGGGTAAGTATTGTGTTGTGAGTGTTCTATGTAATTATGTATCTAATTTATGAAATTAGTGGAAGTATATGAAGAATGCATTGAGAAAGGAAAACGTGGTAAGAGAACAATAAAATATGATGCTAAAAATATGAGGTATGAATCTTTTGTAAACTATAACTTAATAAAGTACATTTTAATAATTGTTTATATTACTAAGCTTTCGGGCTTAGCGCGGTTGGGTAATCGCGCAGGTGGTTGCGGTTGATCTGGAGGTCTAGCTACTATGCCACGTGAAGAGTAAAAGTGTCTCGAGACCAACTAGAAGGTGATGCATACATATATGATTTTTAATTATGTTGCATTTATAATATGAATTATGGTTTTTTGTAAATGTATTTTAAAGTAATGTAAAATTGTATGAATTCGGATAAAGGTTTTTTTTAAATTGAAATTAGACGTGACATTCTTATACTTTATATACGTATTGTATGTACACTAGGTATATGTACGGTACTTATATGGAGTATCAGGGTGTTACATGTAAGGTTGTTTGAGATGTTAGGAGCAAATTCACAATAGACAAGCATAAGAGAAATGCCCAAAAGTGTTTATGAGGTGAACTCAAATTCTGAAAAGACAAAGCAGATAGAAGAATTGACAAGGCAAGTTAAGATGCTAAATGTAAGGGGAAGCCTACCTATGCCAAGCCAAGAAGTATGTGCAGCATGTGACATTACAGGACATAGTGCAAATATGTGTTCTGCAGCCTTTGAACAATATCAAGAGGGGTAAGAGCAAGTGAATGCTTTAGAGGGTTCCCAACAAAGGGGAAGAATGATCCATATTCTAACTATTTTAATTCAAGTTAGAGAAGCCATCTTAACTTTTCTTATAAAAATTAGAAGCAAATTCCACCTCAACAATCCTTTCAGCCTTATTAAAGAGGTCCTTGTAATATCCCTAATTTTTAGAAATTAAAAAAAATATATTAAATAAATTAAATAAATGATTTAAATGGAAAATGAAAAGATTTTAAGTGAAAAAGTGAAATGTATATGTGAAATATACATGAAATATACATAAAGTATATAAAAGTCAACTAGCATTTTTGTAATTATATTTTGAAAATTAAAATTTATAAAAATAATTTTAAAATAATTTATTTTTGTATGGAAGAAGTAATTTTGGGGTTTTTATTAATTAAATAAATAAAAATTAAATTAAATAAATTAAATAAATGATTTAAATAAAAATAAAAGGATTTTAAGTAAAAAAGCGGAATGTATATGTGAAATATACATGAAATATACATAAAGTATATAAAAGTCAACTCTTTTAAAAGAAAAGTCAAAGTCAAGTGGCATTTTTATAATTATATTTTGGAAAATAAAATTTATAAAAATAATTTTAAAATAATTTATTTTTGTATGGAAAAATAATATTGGGGTTTTTATTAATTAAATAAATAATCAATTAAAAATATAATATTATATTATACATATATGGTTATAAAGAAAGTGGAAGGAAAGAGAAAACAACTTTGGTCTTCATCTTCTTCTTCTTCATGCTAGAGACCGAAACTCCATAGATGAAGAACTCAAGGTTTTGCTTCTTCCATGCTTCAAGAATTGAAGGGTTTTCAAGGTTTTAAGTGGATTTTTAGTGATTTCCACCATAATTAGCAAGTTTTCCAACTTTTTCTTTGAATTTCCATGAAGATAAGATTATGTTGATTTTGGATTTTTGGAGTGGTTTGTTTTAATTGCTTAATTGGATATGAATGAAGTTGTTTTGAGAAGTTAATAATGATTTTAAGGTTAGATTGAAGAAATGGTTGAATTTAAGTTAAGTTTGGTGAAAAGAGAGAATTTAGGATTATGAAACTTTTGGGTTTGTGAAATCATGAGCTTTAATTATGCAATTAAAGTCAAATGATGGATTTGGTTAAGTTTGGATACAATTTGGAAATGGTAGTGCTGATTAGGGTTTTGGAAAAGGAATTTTTCATAGTATGGTGAATTGTTTGGTTTTATTGCTTAAATCATGTTTTTTAAGGATATAAGTGATGGAAATAAGATTGGATTGATAATTGGAATGAATTGGAATGGAGAACCTTCAATGGGAAAAGTTATGCCATTTTAGGGTTTTGAAAATAAGTATGTGTTTATGTAATATAATTGATTTAAACATATTAAAATATGTTTTTAATGATATTAATAAACTTAAAACACTAATTTAAATGGCTTGATATGGTTTTTCAAAGTTAAAGTGAGGTAAAGCTTAATTTTGAGATTTTGTTTAGAGTGATGTTTAATTATGGTTTGATGTTGAGAATGCCTTAGAATGTGATATTAAATGATTATTTATGATCACATTTTGTACAGGCATTAAGAGGAAGTAGTTTTCCCTGTAACACCCTTATACCCTATATACGTACAATATATATTTTCAGCATATGTAAAATACGCATATACGGTATAAAAATGTCACAGACCAATTTAATAAAAATTTTCACATTTCTGTTTTAAAATTTCAAATACTAATATATAAAATAAATAGTATATAAATATTCTTTGCTTGTTATAGGAATCCAAAATAAATATTTTATATGAAAATCTCTGGAAAAAATTTGCTAGAGTTTTGTTTGTAATTTGGACGTTCCCAAAATTTAGCAAAACATAACCTGCATAAAGCAAACACTCCCGATAAAAATTATTTCAGCATTTCACCAATACTTCTCAATTTCTCCATATTTTCTCAAAATACTTATATATAGATATATAAATTAACAACACATATAAAATCCCATCTGAACAAATTATTCAAAATATTCTTTACAATTTACATTATATACTTCCAAAAACATATCATAACATATATAATATCAAAATACATTGTAATATCAAATATCTAAATGCTGGCAACTGGCTCTGATCTTGATGTACCAAAAAATAACTCTTCAAGCTCAATAAATACAAACCTAGACCCAATCAGGTCTAGTAGAACTCTTCGGCTCTACCAAATCATCCATGACACCTGAGCGATGAATTACAATCGCGCTAAGCTGAAGCCTAGTGATACAAACTTTGATAATAACAATAATGCCAATGCACAATGCATATAGATGTCACATCATTCTACTTTCTTATATTTTTTAAATATTTCATAATCACAACTCATAGCATTATATTGCTCAATTGTATCACAATTAATAATTCACATTAAAGCAAAGACAAGCATGGCCCAAAAAGGATCTAATATGCTATTCAAATTTCAGAGTTACTGCTTTGGTCTATAATGACACCATGTGTCTAGCCCCGTAGGTAATATATCCATGGATAATGTAACAACCCCAGTCTCTTGGACCTCAACCCGGCTTGACTCTTAGGCCCCAGTATCTTGGTCCTCAACCTGACTAGACTGCTACAGTTTTTGAGGCTTACGACCCAGTCTTTTCACCCCATAAACATCATATTTATCAACTGGCCTGGCTTACGACCCAATCTTTTCACCATTCTAGCGTGTAGCCCGTAGGTAATCATAGACATGCCGCCAAACCCAGAACTCTGAAAATTGAATAACATACTAGGCAAACAATTTATTCATATTTCTCATTATCAAATTCTTTCATAATTCCTTTATCAAAACTTTTCTCATTTTCTCATGATCAAACTAGGCACATTGCCTTATTATATCATCTTTTTCTCACTTTTTTTTCATTTATTCATTTTTTCTCATTATTAATCTCTTTCTCATTGTCACATATTCAATCTAGGCACATTGCCTTATTTTCACATTTTTTTCTCATTTTTCTCATTTTTCTCACTTTTCTCATTTTTATCAATATCAATTCATTTCATTATTCCACATATCTCATTTTTTCATTCACAACACATTACCCAATTACTTTGGGTATTTTCACATAATATACATATTTCACATTTTATACGATTTAGCCATTATCAATGACTTTTCACAATGCATTTAACACATATATGACTTTACAAATGTCATAGCACATTATTCATACTCAATCAATGAACCAAGCAACTTAACACATTTTTCAACCAAAATGTGTTAAGCCCAAATGTCATGCAAATATAAAAAATATATTCAAAGTTTGTACATACCTCCACTAGCAACCCAAAGCAAGCTTAACACAACCTCCAATCCTATCCTTCCAACTTGCCCTTCACTACTTGGATGAAGCAAATCAACCTCCCTCAATGCCTATACCAAATGTGATCATACATAATCATTTAATATCACATTCTAAGGAATTCTCAACATCAAACCATAATTAAACATCACTCTAAACCAAATCCCAAAATTAAGCTTCACCTCACTTTAACTTTGGAAAACCATAACAAGATATTGAAATTAGTGTTTTAATTTTATTAATATCATTAGAAACATGTTTTAGCATGTTTAAACCAATTACATTAATTAACCACATGCTTATGCTCACTAAAATGGCATAACCTTCACCATTGAAGGATCTCCATTCCAACTCAATCCAATTATCATTTCAATCTTATTTCCACCACTTATATCATTAAATAACATGATTTAAGCATTAAAATCAAATAATTAATCATTCATTGAAAATTCACTTTTCCAAAACCCTAAATCAATACTACTGTGAGAGGGGATTTTCGCCCCCACTCCCGGTGGAATGGTTCTTGTGACTTCAGTACTGTTTAGGCTCGGGGCCTTAGAGAACACAGATCTAAGTCCGGAGAAAATGGAGTCTCCACCCGGACGGGCCTAGAAAAAGAAAGGGGTGGATGACTCGATTCCTAAGGAATCCCCAACCCCCTAATGGGTTCAGAAAGTTGGGTACGTGTGGGGAAGGTGAGAAATGGCCCAGCACCCCCACAACGCCCGGTTCATTGGAACCGGCCTCCTTTACAGGTCTTAATTTTATAAAATTCTTAAATATAACAACATTATCTATATTACACACAAGAATTAAAAGAAAGCATCAATATATTAAAATCAAAGCAAAATCCAAGCAAAACAAATAAATGGACACCCATTCGAAGATGGAAACATGTCCTTACATCACATGCCTAAATAGGACACCCACCGAAAGGTAGAAACATGTCCTTTACATTGGTTCTAAAATAGAAAAGCAATTTAAATTACATGATATTTAACTAATGAGGTACCCACCAAGTGGAAACATACCTCTTACAACATTTAGAAATCTAAATAAATTGATAAAAGTAAATAACCATCCATAATAAATAATCATTCATCAAAGATATTAAATAGAAAGTAAACATCCATCCATGATAAATTAAATAAACCAAGCATTTAACTTAAATAAATTAAAGCATATAAAATAAATCAAAGCATAATCAAATATAGAATTGAATAAGGCAAATAAAAAATCCAAATTATAGCTACTGTTTCCATTTAGGATCCTTTATTTCATGTGTTTAGGGTTTTGAATTTTCATGGGCTTAAGCTACTGTGACTTTTTAAAGACTTAAAATAGATTAAGGATTTTATGTTTTAAAAGGTTGGTAAGACACTTTGATTAACCAAATTAAGGTTTGAATGGTGAAATCATGAAACTAGGGTTTTGGGCACTTTAAAATACTTTTGATTTGTGGTTTTAAATGATGATTTGAAGCTTACTGTGTAAAATTAATATATTTGTGTTTATATGATTTTTAAGGTTTTAAAGGACTAAGGTTTAGAAAAAGTTAGGGTTTAAGGTTTTAAAGGGGTTAGGGTTTACTATTTTAGGTTTGGAAGTTAAATTAGGGTTTTAGAATTTTTGGATTAGGGTTTTGGGTAATGAGTCAATTTTTAGAATTTGAAAATTAATTTGATAATTTTATAAAAATAAACAAACAATTTAAAGTTTATAAAGAAAAAAAAAAGACACTTTTGGAGCTTTTGGAAATAAACAGAACTCAATTTTGGCTTTTGAAAACTTGGGAAGCAAATTAAGGTTTTAGGGTTTTGGAGAAACAAAACTAACAACTTTAAACTTTTTGAAAAACAAAGCAACAAAATAGTGTCTTTAACCTTAGAAAAACTAAATTAAAGGTTTTGGGATTTTTGAATTAAAAGAAGTAACTGGATGAATTAAGCTACTGTAAAAAAAACAAAAAGAATTTAGAATTCAAACCTTCTTTCGTAGGGTTGCACCAAAATTGCTTTTTGGATCAACCAAATCAAAGGCAGTTGATACTTTTGATGAATTGTTTGAATTGATTTTCGGCTCTCTCAAAAAATCAGCTTGGTTCCACTGCTTTCCTTCACAGATTCAGTTTCAAATTCTTTCAATTTTCCTTCTAATTTTCGATCCCTTTTTTGTGTTGTCTGCCTCCTTATTATAGAGGTTTTTTTTTTGTGGTTTTTTCCTAGTTGCTCACGACATACATTATTTATTAAGAAAAGGAAACCGAAACCTAATTGTATTAGGTTTTGAAAAATTTGCGTCGAAAAATTTCGCTGGCGAAAAAAAACTGCTGCGGAAAAATTGCGTTGGCGAAAAAAATTTGCCGTAGGAAAAATTGCGGAAGGGGGTGGGGAATCGGCCTGCTGGCCATTTTGCCCGCAGGAAACTCCTACGGGCGAAATGGCCCACGGCCAAGCCCGCGCTGGAATTTTTGGCAACGATTTTTTCATCGCCGATTTTTCCATCGTCGATTTTTATTATTTTTATTATTATTTTTTGATTTTTATTTGTTTATTTTTATTTTTTATTAATAAAAATTAGATAATAAAGCAAAAAATTATTTAATTAAGATAACAAAAATCATTTTGGACAAATTAAAATATATTAGACAACACAAAAATTATTTTGGACTAAACAAAATATATTGGACCGGACTGGGTCAAAAATTAAGGGTCTACAGTTTGCCCCCTGCTTGAATGATCTGAAACTTTAGTGAAAGAGAGTGAAAAGCAATAAGACTTGATTTTTGAGATGGTGGAGTTTTTGGGTTCTGGACCCGGTTCAAGTTCTGGACTCAAGGATAATTCTAGGTTCTGGACCTAAGAAAAATTTGGGTTCTGGACCCGGCTCGAGTTCTAGACTCAAGGATAATTCTAGGTTCTAGACCTAAGAAAAATTTGGGTTCTGGACTCGGTTCGAGTTCTGGACTCAGAAATAATTCTAGGTTCTGGACCTAATGGTAAAATTGGGTTCTGGACCCGAGCTAAGTTCTGGACTTAGAAGAGATTCTAGGTTCTGGACCTAAGGAAAATTTGGGTTCTAGACCCGAGCTAAGTTCTGGACTTAGGAATAATTCTAGGTTCTGGACCTAATAGTAATTTGGGTTCTGGACCCGAGCTAAGTTTTGGACTTAGCAAAGATTCTAGGTTCTTGACCTAATGATAATTTAGGTTCTAGACCCGAGCTAAGTTCTGGACATAGGAATAATTCTAGGTTCTGGACCTAATGGTATTTTGGGTTCTGGACCCGGTTCGAGTTCTGAACTCAAGGATAATTCTAGGTTCTGGACCTAATTAAAATTTGGGTTCTGGACCCGAGCTAATAATTTTTTATTTCAAAAAGTTTGGATAATTTTTATGTATATGTCTTCTTATTGCCTCCTAGGTGTAAAAATATTTATATACCTGCAATTATTTGAATGATTAAAATGAATAAATGAATTTACTGTTTATTTACTATATAATCACTGTTCATGCACTATTTACTATTCATAAATATTAAATTTACTATTCTCAATTGGAAATAGTACTTTTACTATTTATCAATAGTAATACTATTCATAAATAGTACAATTTACTGTTAAACAATAGTATCACTATTTATAAATAGTGAAATTTACTGTTAATTAATTGTAATGCTATTCATTAATAGTAAAATTTACTATTCATCAATAGTAAAGTTTACTATTCATGACTAGTAAAATTTACTATTCATGAACAGTTTTAAATTTTATTTTTTTGCTTACCGTTTCTTTATAAAAAGCTACCATTCCTTCATTTCATTTCATAGCACAATTGTAATTCTCTCAAATTTCTTTTCAATTTTAGCACAAATTTTCAAAAATAATGCATGCTTTGAGGTCAGGGACTCATTCTAATGCCGAGTTATTGGAGTTTATTCGGCACCATGAAGATGGAAATTTATATATACTAGTCGGGATGCCGCTCCATCGCAGTTCCAATCAAAAGAGCGAGGTAATTATTTTTTCCTTTTTTCTTGATTTTGTTGTCTTTTTGTTTTGCGCTTCTTTTTTTTTTTGAAAATAAATTAATTTAAGTAGATAGAATAATATGTGCTTACCTGGTATTAACTTACCTAGATCCGTGTTAGCATGATCGTTGCGTTGTTCAGGCTGGAGGGTGTATTTACAAAGCTCGACAATGGTACGACGTAGTGCCTTCTCGGGTAAGGCTAATTATCCGAGATTGCGGCTTTGAGCGGTTCATCTTACAACTGCTCAGATAGGCCGGAGCGTAGTCCAGGCACTTGCAGAGCGATGGTTGGATACAACCCACACTTTTTACTTGCCCATTAGAGAGATGACAATTGGTCCGGTCGATTTTACTGCCATAACTGGCCTTCGATATGATGGTGCTCCGGTTCCTCTAACCAACGATATTTTAACATTTGAAGAAATTCAGGAATTAATTGGCATGGAACCGTCATATAAAGGGCCTTTTAAGATAAAAATCGATCCAATTCATAGTTATTGGATGAAATACGAAGGACGAGTTGGTAGAGACATGGCCGAACAATATGCTCGAGGATTTTTATTATATCTGCTCGGTTCGACCATCTTAGATAGCACTGAATTGTCCATTCACTTGTCAGTGTTGAGTGCCCTTTCTTATCTCAGAATGGTACCATCTTCTAGTTGGGGTGAAGTTGGTCTCGCGTGTCTTTACCATGGTCTTGATAAGCTTTGCCGAAACAAGAAGTCCTTTGTCGGCTTGATGGCGGTTGTCGAGGTATTCTTTTCCTTCACCAATGTTATTTCCACTTTTTTTTGCATGAATTTGATCTTTACTATTATTGTTGTAGGTATGGGCATATGAACATAACCTCGTGAGGGTACCCGGTATTTCCCGAGAGAGAGTCGAGTATCCGAGATTAAATTTCAGGTTGTCTAATCGTGTGGACGTCCCCGACTCTCATCATGTGCATACTCACCGCTATGTGTTGAGCCGCTTAACCTGGGACCAGGTAAAATAACATTAGTATGCTTTAAATTTTATGTGAAAGCTCTACTTACCTTATGTTATTTTGCAAGTGAATTTGGCCTGGTGGAGCCTAGAAGAGCGAGCAAACTGGTCTCCTTTGATGAGGGATGCACTGTCTTTCCAACATTCTCGCCGAATTATTGCTGGCCCAGTGTCTAGTGGCTGGTTTCTTGGGGTGAGAGTTTATGAATGGTTTCTCGGTCCAGAGCAGCGGAGGTTTCCGATGCAAATCCCAAAAAATACTTTAAATATTATGTCAATGCCGGAGGATGCATGGTGGTCGGCTCGGTATGGTTATAGTGCTGAGTCATTTCTCCATTTACCGGGTCCATTCTATGCCTATTTCATTTAAAGAAGACTCTTAAACTTTGATGTATCTCCTATTGGTGTGCGGGAGATTTGTGACAAAAATGAGGGTAGAGATGAAGAAGAACATCACGGCGTTGCAGGAGAGTCTGTTCCACATCTCAGGGCTAGTACTTCTCAGGTAAAACTTTTACCACTTTTCCCTTGTAACTGCTTCTTTCTTTTTTAACTCTTTAATGATTGCTGCAGGCTGTTGGCTCATTTGATCATGAGGCTGGACCTTCTTTTACCACCCCTTCATTTGCTCATTCTAGCTCGCCAGATATGCCATCTCATCCGCAGGGCATTGATATGAACTACCTGGTACATTCCTTATCTCATGGTAATTTATGTTATATGTATGCATGATTATGTATGCTCTTACTTTTTTCCTTCTTGGCTCACAGCAGATGCTCGAAGAACAAAATAAGAAACTTCAAGAAGAGTTAGCTGCAAGTCGTCAGTAGGCTTCTCATTTTGAGAGCTTATATAATCAATCAGAACAACATTTCTGAGACTTCCGATTTTAGGGAATGAGGGATCTCGGTGCTTCTTCATCAAGAGGCCTCCAAACTGACGACCATGAGATCCTTTCGTCTGCTTCTGATGAGGATCATGACGGATCAGAATCTCAAGGTAATAGGGAATTTGGTGCTCCCGCTTTGGGTGATCCCGAGATGAGTAATTTGCCGGGTTTTGGTGCTCCCACTTCGGGCAGACTCAGGACGAGTGATTTGCCCCCTCCTCCAACAAGCGATGACTTTTTCAAGGCTTTATTTGATGACCTACCACCACCCTCTTAGTGATATGAAAATATTGTAGTAATTGTAAAATATTGTACAATAATGAAAAATATACAATTTTCCTCTTTACTGTAACTTTTTTTTTTTTCCGTTACTGTACCACTTTTTTTTTTTTACACAGTACATTATAATTTACATCCACATCTTTTGCTAAACCAAATCCAATGTGGTAAAGGAAATTGCCACCAATTCCTTATGTCATATGGTCTTACCCTTTCCATCACCTTTTCTTTTTCACT
The DNA here is from genome assembly GCA_947685225.1 of Garcia nutans. Lineage (NCBI taxonomy): Eukaryota > Viridiplantae > Streptophyta > Magnoliopsida > Malpighiales > Euphorbiaceae > Garcia > Garcia nutans. The sequence goes on along the minus strand of CANTUV010000008.1, from coordinate 37,130,050 downwards.
TTTGGAAAAGGTTTGTTTCGTCTATATAAATCACCCTTCATACCATATTTTAATACATAAAACAAAATTCTTTCTCTCTCAACGTGAAGACTCTCTTTAAAAATTTTAATTTTTTCTTTTATTCATTCACCATGACTGAGCATCATTTAAAGAGAATAAAAATTTTATTTAAGAATATGGATGCCATTCATTGGAAGCAAATTTCATGGTCAAAACTTGATGTTTTAAAATGTTTTCAAAATGTCAAATTGGACCACTCCTTTTTACATGCCATGGCTTCCTTTTGGAATACGGATTCCAGGGTATTTAAAATTAATGGCTTTGAAATATGTCCCTTGATTGAAGAATTTGAGGCCATCCTTGGATATCCAAATAATCAACAAATGGCGTTACCCACATTGATTTCCAAGACTCAACAGAAGATGCAGATGTTATTTCAAATTCCAAAACCCGAAATTCTTCGGTTGATGAGAGGTGAAAAATTCTAGTTGCTCCTTTGATTGACTTTTGTCTCTCTCATTCGGCCCCTACTAAGGCATGGGGACACATGCTCTGTCTTTTCTTGCTCGGCCAATTCTTGCTTGTTTCTTTCGACGGTGATATTGATCCACGGGTATTGGATATTATGGACCAAATGGAAGGAGGCTTGTCGCTGTTACCTGTGATCTTAGCCGAGACCTTAGTTGGATTAGACCGATTTAAATCAGGATTGTCAAAGAGACTGACTGGGAGTCTATTGCTGCTTCAATTAATTACCTAAACTTCCCTTTCAGGTTGTCAATTTAGGTTTTTTTTTATTGCTCTAACTTTTGCCTAGTCCGCCCATGCGAGTTTTCGGAACTAGCAAGCTGTCCTAATTTTTGCCTAAGCTGCCCTTGTGGGTTTTCAACTTAGAGGACTTTCTCTTTTTTTTTTTTAAATTTAGTTCTTTCTTCACAAATTTGGCTTCAGGAGCGTCTTTGCTTGCTTGATACTCCATCCATGGATTTTGCCAGATACCTACCACATCATCATTCTGCTAGGAAGCTACTCCATCCTGCCTCTTCATATGCTGACTGGGTTGACTGGATCCACTCACACTCCAAAGTCAATATCTGTTGGTTGGTACCTTGGTGGAAGATTTCTCGTATCACCATGCAGACATACTTGATGTATGTTCCCCTTGCCGCTCTTCATCAAGGTACATGCTATGATCCTCGCAGACTTGGCCGTCAGTATGGATCTGAGCCTCGTGATTTTGACTTTGCTCCCGACTTAGACATGCCTTGCTTGACTGAAGCCTACTTGGATTGGTTGAGGCAAAGCTGGCCTGCACGTTACACTTATCGACTGCCATAGATTTTACAATTGTCAATTTAGAAAGTGTATTGTTAGGATGAAAAAAATAATTAAAGTAATAAAAGATGCTTCTTTTCCATTTATAATTTGTCATCACCTTTTGCTATTGTGTTTATTTATTTCATCCATATCTAGTCGAATACTTATAACAATGCACATAGAACAATTTTAACATTAATTCTGTTTTATTAAATTGGGGAACAACCAAACATAAAGCCAGCATACACAAGATTACTCCTATTGCCAATTAGCCCTTTCGGGTTTTCTAATTGACGATTTTCTCTCATTTTAGCCCTAATTATTGCCTAGCCCTCCCTTTTGGCTTTTCGGGACTAGCAGACTGCTCTAACTTTTGCCTAGGCTTCCCTTTTTAGGTTTTTAACCTAGTGAGCTCTTTCTTTTTTATTTTTTATACATAAAACTTCTTCAACCTGTCAATGTTTATTGGCTCACTAAACTCGTTTCCATCCATGTCTGATAACTTTACCGCACCTTTGTTCATGACTTGTTTCACGACATATGGCCCTTCCTATCAAGGTCTAAACTTCCCTCTTGGATTAGATACATTAGGCTTACACTGCTTTAACACCAAATCTCTAACTCTGAATTTTCTGACCTTAACCCTTCTATTGTAGGCCCGAGCTATCTTCTTTTGATACAGTTGGTGATGGTATAGTGCTTTTAACCTTCTCTCTTATAGCAGAGCTAACTGTGTGTATCTGCTTGCTACCCATTCCGTTTTAGGTAGTTTAGCTTCCAAGACTACTCTTAACGACTTGATTTCTATTTCAATTGGCAACACTGTTTCCATCCCATAAACCAAAGAGAACGGTGTCATTCCAATAGATGTTCACACACTTGTCCTATATCCCCATAAAGCAAAGGGAAGCATCTCTGAATAATCCCTATAAGTCTTGGTCATCTTGGATAGAATTTGCTTAATTGTCTTATTTGTTGCTTCTATGGCACCATTAGCCTTTGGTCTATAAGGAGAGGATCTATGATGATGGATTTGGTACTTCAAAAATAAATCCTTAACTGCTCCTTGAAACTGTACCCCATTGTCTGATATCACACTATACAGGTCCCCGTATCTGCAGATGAGGTTCTTTTCAATAAACCTAGCCATTTGGCTTACACCCAGTTTATTGAAGGATTCGGCTTCGACCCATTTTGAAAAATAATCTACTGCTACCACAATGAATCGGTGAACGTTTGAAGCTGTCGGATGTATCTCTCCTAAAATGTCGATACCCCAGGTGGAAAATGGCCAAGGTGAAGACATTGAATGCAATTCTTCAGGAGGCATGTGATTCAAATTACCATATATCTGACATTGCTGGCACCTTTTTACAAACTCAATACAATCTCTCTCCATGGTCAACCAGTAGTAACCTTGTCGAACAATCTTCTTAACTAGGGCCAAACCATTCATGTGCGGACCGCAAATTCCCACATGTATTTCTGACATGATACGCTCCACTTCAGGCTTTCTTAAACATCTTAAATGCACCCCATCAGGCCATCTTCGATATAACTCCCCATGAAATGTGATGTATTGCAATGACCACCACCATATGGCTCTTCTCTCTTTCTTTGTTGCCCCCGGCGGGTATTCTCTTTCCTCCAAAAATCATCTTATAGTATCGTACCATGCATCATGGTCTGTATCAATTTCCATGATTGTCTCATATTCATAGCAAGGAGTCAATGAACTGGTCAAGATCAGAGGCCTAAGGAATAGGCTAACAGGGTTTTCCCATACCGAAGCCAATGTGGCTAGGGCATCAGCCATCTGATTTTCTTCTCTTGACAGGTGTATGAACCTACACTCCTTAAAGTTCTTCTTCATCATGGTCAAGTAATGGTGGTATGGTTTCAATTTTTCTTCTTTCAACTCCCATTCTCCATTTACTTGGGATACTACTAGCAATGAATCGCCATAAACTTCCACCTTATCCACCTTCATAATCATTAGGGTTTCCAAACCGAAAATACAAGCTTCGTACTCCACCATATTATTGGTTGCCCTAAATTTCAATTTCTTGGCTAAAGGGATGAGTTCCCCTTCGAGCGATTCTAATATAACTCCCAAACCTGCTCCTTTCCTGTTCACTGCTCCATCAAAATACATTTTCCACCCTTGTACTTGAATTGCTTCTAAATGTTCATCTGGAAATTCCAGGATTACTTCTTCACTATCTGATAACGATTGTTGGGCCAGGAATTCTGCCATCGCACTACCTTTGATCATTTTCTTGGTTACATACTCAATCTCAAATTCTTCTAATATTATCAACCATAGACCATATTTTCCAATCAAAGAAGGTGTCTCCCTTAAGTACTTCATTGGGTCCAACCTGGAAATTGCTTGCACACTATACAATTGAAAGTAATGCCGCAACTTCTTAGAAGACCAAACCACGGCTATACAGGTCTTTTCAATGATACTATACTTAATTTCATAAGGTAGGAGCTTTCTACTCAAATAGTAAATTGCATGCTCAATCCTTGACTCATCTGCTTGGGCTAGCATGGCTCCTATCGACTCTTCTACTACTGCTAAGTACAGTAATAGAGGTTTGCCGGGTTTAGGTGGTCTTAAAATAGGTGGATTCAACAAATACTCTTTTATTCGCTCAAAGGCCTTTTGACATTCTTCATTCCATACGAGCGGCTGATTCTTTCTAAGCAATTTGAAGATAGGCTCATAGATTTTTGTGAGCTTTGCTATAAATCTGCTAATGTACTGCAGTTTACCAATGAATCCTCGAACTTCTCTCTCCATCTTTGGGGCTGGCATATCCCTGATTGTTTGACTTTGTCAGGATCTATCTCAATGCCATTCAAACCAATTACATGTCCCAACAATTTACCTCAGGTAACACCAAATACACACTTCTTCGGGTTCAATCTTAGCTTATATTTCAAAGCTCTATCGAAGAATAATTCTAAGTTTTGGAAGTGTTGCTCTCTTGTGTCCGATTTAACCATCATATCATCAACATATACTTCAACTTCTTTATGCATCATGTCATGAAATAGTGTGGTGGCCATCCTTTGGTAGGTTGCTCCAGTGTTCTTTAAGCTGAACGACATCATCCTATAACAAAATATACCCCATGTAGTAATGAAAGCAGTTTTGGTTTTATCCTCTTGGGCCATTAACACTTGGTTGTATCCGGAAAATCCATCTATAAATGAGTGTAGCACGCTAGAGGCTGCACTATCAATGAGAACATCTATATGAGGTAAAGGAAAATCATCTTTAGGGGAAGCCTTGTTCAAATCTCTATAGTCCACACAGACCCTTATTCTTCCATCTTTCTTTGGCACGGGTATTATGTTGGCTAGCCAATCTGGGTATTCTATCACTTCAAGGAATTTCACTTGTATTTGCTTAGTGACCTCTTCTTTAACCAATTCAGTCCACTCAGGTCTTAATCGCCTAAGCTTTTGTTTGACAGGTTTCATGTGAGTGTGAGTTGGAAAATGATGCTCGGTTATGTCTCGATCTATTCCAGGCATATCCTCATAAGACCAAGCAAACACTTCTTCATATTTTTTGAATATTTTTTCAAATCTCTCTCTCTCATCAGGAGTAAGGTCGGATGCTATGCTAATGTTTTTAGGATTCTCAGCTTTCAGGACAACTTCATTCTTCACTTTTAGATCGGATTCCTTGCTGGCTGACAGGGTGAGCTCATTCTTCATTTGCTCCACTAGCTCGGAGACATCTACAAAAATTTCAAAACCTGGGATTAAGTTATCCATGAACATGATCGGCTCGGGCTTTCCTTGGAGTGGTCCCATATCTGGAGCCTTGACAAAATCTCTTCAAGTGGTGGGAAGCTCATCTTCTCACTCTTCTTTGGCTGGACATTGTTGGTTCATCATATCCCAACCCTTTCTTGGAAGCTTGAGTTCTAAAATCTGGCAACTTTGTCAAACTGGCCTTACCCTTTCCAAGACCAGCTCCGGGAAGGTAGTTCATGTCTTCATCATTGTAGACCCTTAATTTTTTACCCAGTCCTGTCCAATATATTTTATATAGTCCAAAATAATTTTTGTGTTGTCTAATATATTTTAATTGGTCCAAAATAATTTTTGTTATCTTAATTAAGTAATTTTTGCTTTATTATCTAATTTTTATTAATAAAAAAATAAAAATAAACAAATAAAAATCAAAAAATAAAAATAAAAATAAAAATCGGCGACGAAAAAATCGGCGAAAATTCCAGCGAGCTTGGCCCTGGGCCATTTGGCCCTCAGGAGTTTCCTGCAGGCAAAATGGCCTGCAGGCCTATTCCCCGCCCCCTGCCGCAGCCAACTACGACAGATTTTTTGGCCAGCGTAATTTTTCCGCAGTAGTTTTTTTTTCCAGCAAGATTTCCGATGCAAATTTTTCAAAACCTAATACAATTAGGTTTCGGTTTCCTTTTCTTATTAAATATTGTATGCCATGAGTAACTAGGAAAAACCATAAAAAAATTCTATAAATAACAACACAAAAAGGTAGGAGGTAAGGAGAATTAGGGACAAAAACTTGGGGACTTTGAAACCGAATCTGTGAAGGAAAGCAGTGAAATAAAATCTGACTTTTTGAGAGACGAAGAAGAAAAAAACAAACCATCAAAGGCAGCAACTGCTTTTGTTCTTGTTCATCCAAGAAGAATTATTTTTTGGAGGAACTATCAAAAGGAGGTATGTATTAAATTCTTTGGTTATTTTTTCACAGTAGCTAAAACTAGGAAATTGTGTTTTTCAAAATTAAAAACCTTAGAAATTTAATTTAGTTTTTCTAAAGTTAAAAACCTTATTTCATTGGTTTATTTTCCAAAAGGCTTAAAATTTTTATTTTTACTTCTTTAAAATCTTAAAACCCTAATTGAACATATTTTTCAACAAAACCAAAATTTGATTCTGTTTCTTTCAAAATTTTAAACTTGATTCCGTTTCTTTCAACAAACCTTAACAAATATCTTTTCTATTTTTATAAACTTTAAATCATTTGTTTAAATTCATAAAACTTCATAAAATTATCAAATTGATTTCCAAATTCTAAAAACCAATTCATCACCCGAAACCCTAATTTTAAATCCTAAAACCCTAATTCAACTCCAAAACCTAAAATAGTGAACACTAACCCTTTTAAAACCTTAAACCCTAATTTTTTATAAACCCTAATCCTTAAAACCTTAAAAATCATATAAACACAAATATTTTAACTTTACACGGTAGCTTAAAAACACAATGCAATAACCGAAAATCATAAATCAAAGTGTTTTAAAGTGTCTAAAACCCTAGTTTCATGATTTCACCATTCAAACCTTAATTTGTTTAATCAAAATGTCTTACCAACCTTTTCAAACATAAAATCCATAATTTATTTCAATTCTTTAAAAGTCATAGTAGCTTAAACTCATGAAAACCCAAAACCCTAAACACATGAAATAAAGGGTCCTAAATAGAAACATCAGCTATAATTTGGATTTTTATTTGCCTTATTCAATTCCATATTTGATTATGCTTTGATTTATTTTATATGCTTTAATTTATTTAAGTTTAATACCTGATTTATTTAATTTATCATGAATGGATGTTTACTTTCTATTGATATTTAATGAATGATTTATTTATGATGAATGATTATTTACTTTTATTAATTTATTTAGATTTCCTAATGTTGTAAGAGGTATGTTTCCACTTGTTGGATACCTCATTAGTTAAATATCATGTAATTTAATTTGCTTTTCTAATTTAGAACCTATGTAAAGGACACGTTTCTACCTTTCGGTGGGTGTCCTATTTAGGCATGTGATGTAAGGGCATGTTTCCATCTTCGGATGGGTGTCCATTTATTTGTTTTGCTTGGACCTTGCTTTGATTTTAATATATTTGATGCTTTCTTTTAATTATTGTGTGTAATATGGATAATGTTGTTATATTTAAGAATTTTATAATATTAAGACCTGTAAAGGAGGCCGGTTCCAATGAACAGGGCGTTGTGGGGGTGCTGGGCCATTTCTCACCTTCCCCACACGTACCCAACTTTTCAAACCCATTAGGGGGTTGGGGATTCCTTAGGAATCATGTCATCCACCCCTTTCTTTTTTCCCGGCCCGTCTGGGTGGCAACTCCATTTTCTCCGAACTTAGGTTCGTGTTCTCTAAGGCCCCGAGCCTAAATAGTGCCGAAGTCGCAAGAACCATTCCACCGGGAGTGGGGGCAAAAATCCCCACTCACAGTGGCGACTCCACTGGGGATAAGAGAAGCTGATTCCATTGGTCTTTTTATTATTCTATTCTTTCTTATAATGATATTATCCATTGCATCATATTAGATTGCATCGTGTGCGTGAGTTAGGATGCCCGTGTTGCCCGTGTTACCCGTGTTGTGTTATGTAAGGGATACCATACTTTCACTCAAGGTATGGAGAACGAGCATGGCATAACCACTCATAGCCTCATACCATTTGGTATATACTTGCTATGGGAACCTAAGCCTTTTTAACCCAAAGACTAAAGCTCATGTAATTGGCCTAGTTACTTTCTTTAGGTTTTACCCCAAATGCTTGTTCTTTGACTATGGTTAGCTTATCTTAGTCTAAATCATGGCTTATTTGGTTTATTCTTTTTCTAATATGACCTAAGTATATGGTACGCTCAAAGTCCAAAAGACCAAAGTTTTTTTTCAAATCTTTTCAAGATGGTCCTTGGACATAAGGCTTTTCTAAAAACAAATAAAAAAATTCTTTGGCCCATGGCCCAAATACTAAGCCCAAAATCAATTTTTCTAATGGGCTTAGAAACAAAACTATTTTCACCCAACCTTCTCTTACAAAGAGCTTGCAAAAATATTTAGGTCAATTATGAAATACTAAAATTCAATTGTGGGCCTAGTTTACACTAAGAATAAATTAACCATGGGCTTGTTTTTGGCATGAACCATTGGTTACCTTTTTCAAGTGAGAAATCTATTTATAATAAACCTCTTAATTTTGTTTTAATCCAATATAGCATAAAAGCTATTTTAGTTGGTTGAATGGATTAAAACCTAATTAATGGGAATTATCATGGATGGATTTCCATTTTTGAAAATATAACTATTGGTTGAAACGTCCGAGGGAATCACTCAAAAGCAAGATGCCCCATGTTTGTATTTTGTTAACCACATACCTAGGAAAAGAGACTCACCATTCGTGAGTGGATGTTATAAGGTTGGAAAGAACATCCTAATTATCATTCTTTGTTGATTGTTCGTGCATACATGCATACATTCGCATCTCATGTCATTGATACTCTCTAGCTCACAGCCTTGGATTATGATAGTTCTAAAGCTTACAACAATCCAACCTACACCGGAGATGAAGTATCTAGCAATGACTCAATCACTTGCTCAACAAAAACAATGGAGCCCGAACAAATTCAAAGGATGGTGGATGAAGCCCTCAATGCCAAAATGGAAGAAATAAAAGAGGCCCTAGCTGAGACCATGAAGAACCAATTGAATGCAATCTTAGAGAATCATGCCGAGGCATCTGCTAGCACTAAGAAGCCAAGGGACAAAGGGAAGACTAAAGTTGGTGAAGTGGTTTTAGATGATGAAAAAATGATCATTGATGACGATGATGATTGGGCTCAATACTACCAAGATGTTCAAGAGAAGAAGAAAGAACCGAAGGTCATTGAGAAAGCAACTATGGAAAAGATCGAGACATCCGATGTTGAAAAGATGATTGCTGATTTAGAAAAGAAATTTGAGAAGAAGCTGAAAACTGAAGAGATGTCTGAGATCGACAAACTATTTGAACAAGATGAAGAGGTCCTTTATAAGTTCAAGATGCCTTCCTTTGCTAAGTACAATGGCACCAAAAATCATCATCTCCATGTGAAGCAGTATATCATTGCCATGCAGTATGCCCGAGCTACTAAGGCTCAAACCCTAAGGTACTTCTCATTGGATCCTGTTGTCCAAAACTGGTTCAATACCTTAGATGATGGAACACAAAAGAGTTGGGATCTACTTTACAAAGCCTTCATCCAATAATATGGATATAATGTGGAGTTACAAGTTACCTTAATGGAAGTGGAGTCCTTTAGGCAAAGGCCAAATGAGAGTTTTGTGGACTATGTGAAAAGTTGGAGAAACAAGGCCGCTTTACTCAAGAAGAGGCCCGATGAATCCGATCAAATAAGGATGATTGTAAGAGGGGTGTTGCCCAGTCTTCATGAGAGGATGTCTCATACACTCATCCGTGATTTCAAAGATCTTCTCTAAGCTAGTTTGCAAATTGAAGAATGGGAAAGGGATAAGAGCTGTTTTGCAACAAAAAGAAACGAGAAAGGGAGCTATCAATCTGGTAGCTAAAGCATGCAAAAGGCCGTCGGTGTTAATTTTACTAACCAAGGAACGAGGAGACAATTTTTGGAATTGGGGAAACCGATGTCTTGGGTTCTCAATAAGCTTCAAAGAAAGGGATTGCAGCAACCCTTAAATCCTCATCCTTTGCCTAACCCTCTCCCATCTAATTTTGACACCAAAGCATTTTGTCAATTTCACCAAATGCAAGGGCATGACACGGATAGATGTGTAAGGTTGAGACATGAGATCAAAAATCTAATTGATAATGGGAAACTACCCAAGCCCAATAAGCCAAACACCAAAGACAACCCATTGCAAAAATTCAATAGGGTACCATCACCGGCAACCTTCATGATTGGAGGAGGTTTGCCTGAGGATTTTGTCATATCTTATTTTCAAGACGTCAATGGAGAAGCAACCAAAGAAGAAGAGGCATTTGTCAAAATTGAACAAGCTATGATGGGTGGAGAAGTAGTAATTTATTTTGTCAACGGGTTTTGGGATTCAAGTGATAGTGATGATATTGTACCCAAGAAGGAGGAGTGGACTTGGTCCATGCCAGAAGAAGATGAGGTGATGAATACTAGATTCGGTAAGCCTTATGCCAGGCCATCACCGAAGGAGGTAGAAACTAATAAAGGAAAGGAAGTTGAAGTAGAAGAAGATGATGTTGTGCTCAAGCAATTGAAAAGAACCCAAGCAAGTGTTAGCATTTGGGACTTATTAGCTACTTCTAAAAAGCACCGAGAAACTATGGCCAAAGCCTTAGCTAGCATGCCAATTTCTACCTCCACGACACCGGAGGAGTTGATCAACTTCATAAAAATTGGGGAAGTAATGAAATGTGAAGAGGTTCAAGAAAAGAATGAAGTTAATATGGGAGCAGTTTCTTTTTCTGATGTGGACTTACCGGAGGAGGGGAGAGACCACATCCGCCCTCTCTTTATCAAAATAGAAGTAAAGGGGAAGAGGACTCCTTGTGTAATGGTCGATGATGGGTCCGCCATAAATTTTTGTCCACTTAAGATATTGCCAAAGCTAGCCATGTCAACAAGAGATCTAAACCCAATCGAGGTAACAATTTATGCTTATGACAACGCTAAGAGGCATGCCGTAGGAACTTTCAAAGCCGTTGTCAAGGTTGGTCCAATTGAATCTATTGTTGAGTTTGTTGTTTTAGACATACCGGTTACCTTCGCCTTACTCTTGGGGTGACCATGGTTCCATCCTCTTGGTGGAGTTCCTTCCACCCTTCATCAAAAGATCAAGTCCCCCAACAGAAATGAGACAGTGGTCATTGAAGCTGAAGATAATGAGATTGTTAACGCTCTAATGATTGAGAGGCCTCTCAATGGTTTTCAAGTAGCTACAATTTTTGATGATGAAGTGGTGGACTCTAAAGTCTTGAATATGATGAAGAACATGAACTACCTTCCCGGAGCTGGTCTTGGAAAGGGTAAGGCCGGTTTGACAAAGTTGCCAGATTTTAGAACTCAAACTTCCAAGAAGGGGTTGGGATATGATGAAGACAATGATATCCAGCCAAAGAAGAGTGAGAAGATGAGTTTCCCACCACTTGAAGAGATCTTTGTCAAGGCTCCAGTTATGGGACCACTCCAAGGAAAGCCCGAGCCAATCATGTTTATGGGTAAGTTAATCCCAGGTTTTGAAATTTTCACAGATGTTGCCGAGCTAGTGGAGCAAGTAAAGAAAGAGCTCACCCTGTCAAACAACAAAGAATCCACTCCAAAAGAGAAGAATGAAGCTATCCTGAAAGCCGAGAAGACTCCGGAGGAGATTGCCGCCCTGGTTAAAGAAAAGTTTGAAGACGTCCTGCTTTATGATTCTGAGAACAATGATTTTTATTTTTATTTTTATTTTTATTTGTCTGCTTTGTTTAAGGATGATGATGTTTTCTTTTCCAAAATGAATGCAATAAAGTCTGATTTTGCTTACTTGTGTGATATTTCTCCTGATGGTTGCAGACATTCAAATAGCAGTTACATGAGCATCTTTAATATTAATTCTGTTAACACACAATCATTAAATTTGGAACAACTGAAAATCTTAAAACATTAGCATAGCATCCAACCTTATTCCTGATGAGAGAGAGAGATTTGAAAAAATATTCAAAAAATATGAAGAAGTGTTTGCTTGGTCTTATGAGGATATGCCTGGAATAGATCGAGACATAGCCGAGCATCATATTCCTACTTACACTCACATGAAACTTGTCAAACAAAAGCTTAGGCGATTAAGACCTGAGTGGGCTGAACTAGTTAAAGAAGAGGTCACTAAGCAAATACAAGTGAAGTTCTTTGAAGTGATAGAATACCCAGATTGGCTAGCCAACATAGTACCCGTGCCAAAGAAAGATGGAAGAATAAGGGTCTGTGTGGACTATAGAGATTTGAACAAGGCTTCCCCTAAGGATGATTTTCCTTTACCTCATATAGATATTCTCATTGATAGTGTAGCCTCTAGCTTGCTACACTCGTTTGTAGATGGATTTTCCGGATACAACCAAGTGTTCATGGCCCAAGAGGATAAAACCAAAACTACTTTCATTACTACATGGGGTATATTTTGTTATAGGGTAATGTCGTTCGGTTTAAAGAATGCTAGAGCAACTTACCAAAGGATGGCCACCACATTATTTCATGACATGATGCACAAAGAAGTTGAAGTATATGTTGATGATATGATGGTTAAGTCGGATACAAGGGAGAAACACTTCCAAAACTTAGAGTTATTCTTTGATAGAGCTTTGAAATATAAGCTAAGATTAAACCCAAAGAAGTGTGTGTTCGGTGTTACCTCAGGTAAATTATTAGGACATGTAATTGGTCTGAATGGCATTGAGATTGATCCTGAAAAAGTCAAAGCAATCAGGGATATGCCAGCCCCTAAGACGGAGAGAGAAGTTTGGGGATTCATTGGTAAACTATAGTACATTAGCATATTCATAGCAAAACTCACAGCAATTTGTGAGCCTATCTTCAAATTACTTAGAAAGAATCAGCCGATCATATGGAATGAAGAATGTCAAAAGGCCTTTGAGTGAATAAAGGAGTACTTGTTGAATCCGCCTGTTTTAAAACCACCTAAACCCGGCAAACCTCTATTACTATACTTAGCAGTAGAAGAAGAGTCGATAGGAGCCATGCTAGCCCAAGTAGATGAATAAGGGATTGAGCATGCAGTTTACTATTTGAGTAGAAAGCTCCTACCTTATGAAATTAAGTATAGTATCATTGAAAAGACCTGTATAGCCGTGGTTTGGTCTTCTAAGAAGTTGAGGCACTACTTTCAATTGTATAGTGTGCAAGCAATTTCCAGGATGGATCCAATGAAGTACTTAAGGGAAACACCCTCTTTGATTGGGAAATATGGTCGATGGTTGATAATATTAGAAGAATTTGAGATTAAGTATGTAACCAAGAAAACAATTAAAGGTAGAGTGGTGGCAAAATTCCTGGCCCAACAACCATTACCAGAAAGCGAAGAGGTAGTCTTGGAATTTCCAGATGAACATTTAGAAGCAATTGAGGTATAAGGGTGGAAAATGTATTTTGATGGAGCAGTAAATAGGAAAGGAGCAGGTTTGGGAGTTATACTAGAATTGCCCGAAGGGGAACTCATCCCTTTAGTCAAAAAATTGAAATTTAGGGCAATCAATAATATGGTGGAGTACAAAGCTTGTATTTTTGGTTTGGAAACCCTAATGATTATGAAGGTGGATAAGGTGGAAGTTTTTGGTGATTCATTGCTAGTTGTATCCCAAATAAATTGAGAGTGGGAGTTGAAAGAAGAAAAATTAAAACCATACCACCATTACTTGACCATGATGAAGAAGAACTTTAAGGAGTGTAGGTTTATACACCTATCAAGGAAAGAAAATCAGATGGCTGATGCCCTAGCCACATTGGCTTCGGTATGGGAAAACCCTGTTAGCCTATTCCTTAAGCCTCTGATCTTAACTAGTTCATCAACTCCTTGCTATGAATATGAAACAATTATGGAAATTGATACTAACCATAATGCGTGGTATGATACTAAAAGGCAATTTTTGGAGGAAAGAGAATACCCGCCGGGGGCAACATAGGAAGAGAGAAGAGCCATAAGGCATTGGTCATTGCAATACATCACTTTCCATGGGGAGTTATATCGAAGATGGCCTGATGGAGTGCATTTGAGATGTTTAAGAAAGCCTGAAGTGGAGCGCATCATGTCAGAAATACATGCGGGAAGTTGCGGTCCGCACATGAATGGTTTGGCCCTAGTTAAGAAGATTATTCGACAAGGTTACTATTGGTTGACCATGGAGAGAGATTGTATTGAGTTCGTAAAGAGGTGCCAACAATGTTAGATGTATGGTAACTTGAATCACATGCCTCCTGAAGAATTGCATTCAATGTCTTCACCCTGGCCATTTGCCACCTGGGGTATCGACATTATAGGAGAGATACATCCGACAGCTTCAAACGGTCACCGTTTCATTGTGGTAGTAGTAGATTATTTTTTAAAATTGGTCAAAGCTGAATCATTCAATAGATTGGGTGCAAGCCAAATGGCTAGGTTTATTTATTGAAAGGAATCTCATCTGCAGATACGGGGTCCCGCATAGTGTGATATCAGACAATGGGGTACAATTTCAAGGAGCAGTTAAGGATTTATTCTCAAAGTACCAAATTCATCATCATAGATCCTCTCCTTATAGGCCAAAGGCTAACGGTGTGATCGAAGCAACAAACAAAACAATTAAGCAAATTTTATCCAAGATGTCCAAGACTTACCGGGACTGGTAGGAAATGCTTCCCTTTGCTTTATGGGGATACAGGACAAGTGTGCGAACACCTACTGGAATGACACCATTCTCTTTGGTTTATGAGATGGAAGTAGTATTCCCAATTGAAATAGAAATCAAGTCATTAAGAATAGTCTTGGAAGCTGAACTGCCTGAAACGGAATGGGTAGCAAGCAGATACACACAGTTAGCTCTGCTAGAAGAGAGAAGGTTAAAGGCATTATATCATCACCAACTATATCAAAAGAAGATAGCTCAGGCCTACAATAGAAGGGTTAAAATAAAAAAATTCAGAGTTGGGGATTTGGTGTTGAAGCAATGTAAGCCTAATGTATCTGATCCAAGAGGGAAGTTCAGACCCAGCTGGGAAGGGCCATATGTCATGAAACAAGTCATGAACAAAGGTGCGGTGAAGTTGTCAGACATGGACGGGAATGAATTTAGTGAGCCAGTAAACATTGATAAGTTGAAGAAGTTTTATGTATGAAAAATAAAAAAAAAAGAGCTCGCTAGGTTGAAAACCCAAAAAGGGAGTCCTAGGCAATAGTTAGAGCAGTCCGCTAGTTCCAAAAACCCGGAAGGGCGGGCTAGGCAATAATTAGGGCTAAATGAGAGAAAATCATCAATTAGAAAACCCGAAAGGGCTAGTTGGCAACAAGAGTGATCTTGTGTATGCTGGCTTTATGTTTGGTTGTTCCCCAATTTAATAAAACAGAATTAATGTTAAAATTGTTCTATGTGCACTCTTATAAGTATTTGACCAGATATGGATGAAATAAATAATCATAATTGCAAAAGGTGATGACAAATTATAAATGGAAAAGAAGCATCTTTTATTACTTTAGTTATTTTTCATCCTAACAAAACACTTTCTAAATTGACAAATGTAAAATCTATGGCAGTCGATAAGTGTAACGTGCAGGCCAGCTTTGCCTCAGCCGATCCAAGTAGGCTTCAGTCAAGCAAGGCATGTCTAAGTTAGGAGCAAAGTCAGAATCATGAGGCTCAGCTCCATACTGATGGCCAAGTCGACGAGGATCATAGCATGTACCTTGACGAAGAGCAGCAAGGGGAACGTACATCAAGTATGTCCGCATGGTGATATGAGAAATCTTCCACCAAGGTATCGACCAACGGATATTGACTTTGGAGCGTGAGTGGATCCAGTCAACCCAGTCAGCACATGAAGAAGCAGGATGGAGTAGCTTCCTAGCAGAATGATGACGTGGTAGGTATCTGGCAAAGTCCATGGATGGAGTATCAAGCAAGCAAAGACGCTCCTGAAGCCAAATCTGTGAAAAAAAAGGGTATGCTAAGTTGAAAACCCGCAATGGCAACTTAAGCAAAAATTAGGACAGCTTGCTAGTTTTGAAAACCCGCATGGGCGGACTAGGCAAAAATTAGAGCAATAAAAGAAAGTAAAAAGTTTGCTAAGTTGAAAACCCGCAAGGGCAACTTAGGCAAAAATTAAGACAGCTCGCTAGTTCCGAAAACCCGCATGGGCGGACTAGGCAAAAGTTAGAGCAATGAAAAGAAGAAAAAAGAAAACCTAAATTGAAAACCCGAAAGGGCAGTTTAGGTAATTACCTAAAGCAGCAACGGACTCCTAGTCAGTCTCTTTGACAATCCTGATTTAAATCGGTCTAATCCAACTAAGGTCTCGGCTAAGATCACAGGTACCGGCGACAAGCCTCCTTCCATTTGGTCCATAATATCCAATACTCGTGAATCAATATCATCGTCGGAAGAAACAAGCAAGAATTGGTCGAGCATGCAAAGACAGCGCATGCATCCCCATGCCTTAGTAGGGGCCAAATGAGAGAGACAAAAGTCAATCAAAGGAGCAAGTAGAATTTTTTCACCTCTCATCAACAAAAGAACTTTGGGTTTTGGAATTTGAAATAACATCTGCATCTTCTATTGAGTCTTGGAAATCAATGTGGGTAATGCCATTTGTTGATTATTTGGATATCCAAGGATGTCCTCAAATTCTTCAATCAAGGGACATATTTCAAAGCCATTAATTTTAAATACCCTGGAATCCGTATTCCAAAAGGAAGCTACGACATGTAAGAAGGATTAGTCCAATTTGATATTTTGAAAACATTTTAAAACATCAAGTTTTGACCATGAAATTTGTTTCCAATGAATGGCATCCATATTCTTAAATAGAATTTTTATTCTCATTAAATGATGCTCGGTCATGGTGAATAAATGAAGGAAAAATTAAAATTGTTAAAGGGGGCCTTCACGTTGAAAGAGAAAGAATTTTGGTTTATGTATTAAACTATGGCATGAAGGGTGATTTATATAAAAGAAACAAACCTTTTCCAAAAGTGGAAAGGAAAAGGTAATCGGAAAAGGTAAAACCATATGGCATAAGGAAAAGAATTGGTTGCAATTTCCTTTTCCACTTTGGATTTGGTTTAGCAAGTACTGTGGTATAAAAAAGAAAGAAAAAAAAAGTGGTGCAGTAACGAAAAAAGAAAGAAAAAAAAAAGAGTTACAGTAAAGAGGCAAATTGTATATTTTTCATTATTGTACAATATTTTACAATTGCTACAATATTTACATATCACTAAGAAGGTGGTGGTAGGTCATCAAATAAAGCCTTGAAAAAGTCATCGCCTGTTGGAGGGGGGGGGGCAAATCACTCGTTCCGAGTCCGCCCGAAGCAGGAGCACCAAAACCAGGCAAATTACTCATCCTGGGATCACCCGAAGTAGGAGCACCAAAATCCCTATTATCTTGAGATTTTGATCCATCATGGTCCTCATCAGAAGCAGACAAAAGGATCTCATGGTCATTAGTTTAGAGGCCTCTTGATGAAGAAGCACCCGGATCCCTCATCCGCCTTACCCGAGAAGGCACTACATCGTACCATTGTCGGGCTTTGTAAATACACCCTCCAGCCCGAACAATACAACGATCATGCTAACACAGACCCAAGTAAGTTAATACTAGGTAAATACATATCATTCTATCTACTTAAATTAATTTATTTTTCACAATAACAAATAATAACAAAAGAATAAAAAATATACAAAAAAAAAACAAAAAAATAAAGAAATAAAAAGGGAAAAAATAATTACCTTGCTCTTTTGATTGGAACTGCGATGGAGCGGCATCCCGGCTAGTATATCTAAATTTTCATCTTCATGATGCTGAATAAACTCCAATAACTCGGCATTAGAATGAGTCCCTGGCCTCAAAGCATGCATTGTTTTTGAAAAATATGTGCTAAAATTGAAAAAATTTGAGAGAATTATGAAATTGAAATCGTGTTGTGAAATAAAATGAAGGAATGGTGAGTTTTTATAGAGAAACGACAAGCAAAAAATAAAACTCAATACTGTTCATAAATAGTAAATTTTACTATTGATAAATAGTAAATTTTACTATTGATAAATAGTAATTTTTACTATTTATAAGTAGTATTTACTATTATAAATAGTATTTACTATTTATCAATAGTAATTTTTACTATTTATAAATAGTATTTACTATTATAAATAGTATTTACTATTTATCAATAGTAAATTTTACTATTTATAAATAGTATTACTATTGTTGAACAGTAAATTTTACTATTTATAAATGGTATTACTATTGTTAAACAGTACATTTTACTATTCATAAAGTGTTTACTATTAATAAATAGTAAAAATACTATTTTCAATAGTAAATACTATTTAATACTATTTGTAAATAGTGAATTTACTATTTATAAATAGTAAAATAGTATATGAATAGTGATTACACAGTAAATAAACAGTAAATTCACTTATTATTTTAATCATTCAAATAATTACAGGTACATAAATATTTTTACACCTAGGGGGCAATAAGAACACATATGCATAAAAATTAGCCAAACTTTTTGTAATAAAAAATTATTAGCTCGGGTCCATAACCCAAATTTTCCTTAGATCCAGAACTTAGAATTATCCTTGAGTCCAGAACTCGAACCGGGTCCAGAATCCAAATTTTCCTTAGGTCTAGAACCTAGAATTATTCTAAGTCCAGAACTTAGCTCGGGTCCAAAACCCAAATTTACCATTAGGTCCAGAACCTAGAATTATTCTTGAGTCCAGAACTCGAATCGGGTCTAAAACCCAAATTTTTCTTAGGTTCAGAACCTAGAATTATTCTAAGTCCAGAACTTAGCTCGGGTCCAGAACCCAAATTTTCCTTAGGTCCAGAACCTAGAATTATCCTTGAGTCCAGAACTCGAACCAGGTCCAGAACCCAAATTACCATTAGGTCCAGAACCTAGAATTATTCCTAAGTCTAGAACTTAGCTCGGGTCCAGAACCCAACTTTTACCATTAGCTCCAGAATCTAGAATTATTTCTAAGTCCAGAACTTAGCTCAGGTCCAGAACCCAAATTTTCCTTAGCTCCAGAACCTAGAATTATCCTTGAGTCCAGAACTCGAACCGGGTCCAGAACCCAAAACCTCCACCATCTCAAAAATTAAGTCTTGTTGCTTTTCACTCTCTTTCACTAAAGTTTCAAATCATTCAAGCAGGGGGCAAACTGTAGACCCTTAATTTTTGACCCAGTCCGGTCCAATATATTTTATTTAGTCCAAAATAATTTGTATTGTCTAATATATTTTAATTGGTCCAAAATAATTTTTGTTATCTTAATTAAATAATTTTTACTTTATTATCTAATTTTTATTAATAAATAATAAAAATAAGCAAATCAAAATCAAAAAATAAAAATAAAAATCGGCGACAGAAAAATCGGGCTTGGCCGTGGGCCATTTCATCCATAGGATTTTCCTGCAGGCAAAATGGCCCGCAGGCCTATTCCTCGCCCCCTGCTGCAGCCAACTACGACAGATTTTTTTGCCAACGCAATTTTTCCCGCGGCAAATTTTTTTGCAAGCGCAATTTTTCCGCAGCAGTTTTTTTTTCGCCAGCAAAATTTTCTGAGGCAAATTTTCTAAAACCTAATACAATTAGGTTTCGGTTTCCTTTTCTTATTAAATATTGTATGCTGTGAGTAACTAGGAAAAACCATAAAAAACTTTTATAAATAACAACACAAAAGGGAGGTAAGGAGAATTAGGGACAGAAACTTGGGGATTTTGAAACCAAATCTGTGAAGGAAAGCAGTGAAATAAAATCTGACTTTTTGAGAGACGAAGAAAAAAAAACCCATCAAAGGTAGCAACTACTTTTGTTCTTGTTCATCCAAGAAGAATTATTTGTTGGAGGAACTATCAAAAGGAGGTATGTATTAAATTCTTTGGTTATTTTTTCACATTAGCTAAAACTAGGAAATTGTATTTTTCAAAATTAAAAACCTTAGAACTTTAATTTAGCTTTTCTAAAGTTAAAAACCTTATTTCATTGGTTTATTTTCCAAAAGGCTTAAAATTGTTATTTTTACTTCTTTAAAATCTTAAAACCCTAATTGAACATATTTTTCAACAAAACCAAAATTTGATTCTGTTTCTTTCAAAATTTTAAACTTGGTTCTGTTTCTTTCAACAAACCTTAACAAATATCTTTTCTATTTTTATAAACTTTAAATCATTTGTTTAAATTCATAAAACTTCATAAAATTATCAAATTAATTTCCAAATTCTAAAAACCAATTCATCACCCGAAACCCTAATTTTAAATCCTAAAACCCTAATTCAACTCCAAAACCTAAAATAGAGAATACTAACCCTTTTAAAACCTTAAACCCTAATTTTTTATAAACCCTAATCCTTAAAACATTAAAATCATATAAACACAAATATTTTAACTTTACACAGTAGCTTAAAAATGCAATGCAATAACCGAAAATCATAAATCAAAGTGTTTTAAAGTGTCCAAAACCCTAGTTTCATGATTTCACCATTCAAACCTTAATTTGTTTAATCAAAATGTCTTACCAACCTTTTCAAACATAAAATCCTTAATTTATTTCAATTCTTTAAAAGTCACAGTAGCTTAAACTCATGTAAACCCAAAACCCTAAACACATGAAATAAAGGGTCCTAAATAGAAACAGCAGCTATAATTTGGATTTTTATTTGCCTTATTCAATTCCATATTTGATTATGCTTTGATTTATTTTATATACTTTAATTTATTTAAGTTCAATACCTGATTTATTTAATTTATCATGAATGGATGTTTACTTTCTATTTATATTTAATGAATGATTTATTTATGATGAATGATTATTTACTTTTATTAATTTATTTAGATTTCCAAATGTTGTAAGAGGTATGTTTCCACTTGTTGGATACCTCATTAGTTAAATATCATGTAATAATTTGCTTTTCTATTTTAGAACCTATGTAAAGGACACATTTCTACCTTTCGGTGGGTGTCATATTTAGGCATGTGATGTAAGGGCATGTTTCTATCTTCGGATGGGTGTCCATTTATTTGTTTTCTTGGACCTTGCTTTGATTTTAATATATTGATGCTTTCTTTGAATTATTGTATGTAATATGGATAATGTTGTTATATTTAAGAATTTTATAATATTAAGACCTGTAAAGGAGGCCAGTTTCAATGAACCGGGCGTTGTGTGGGTGCTGGGCCATTTCTCACCTTCCCCACACGTACCTAACTTTCTGAAACCATTAGGGGGTTGGGGATTCCTTAGGAATCGAGTCATCCACCCCTTTCTTTTTTCATGACCCGTCTGGGTGGCGACTCCATTTTCTCCGGACTTAGGTCCGTGTTCTTTAAGGCCCCGAGCCTAAACAGTGCCAAAGTCGTAAGAACCATTCCACCGGGAGTGGGGGCAAAAATCCCCGCTCACAATCATATTCAAGACTTTGGAGTCTACTACTTCATCATCAGAAATTACAGCTACTTGAAAACCATTGAGAGGCCTCTCAACCATTAGAGCATTAACAATCTCATTATCTTCAGCTTCAATGACCACTGTCCCATCTCTGTTGGGGAACTTGATCTTTTGATGAAGGGTGGAAGGAACTCCACCAAGTGGATGAAACCATGGTCGCCCCAAGAGTAAGGCGAAGGTAACTGGTATGTCTAAAATAACAAACTCAACAATAGATTCAATTGGACCAACCTTGACAGCGGCTTTGAAAGTTCCTTCGACATGCCTCTTAGTGTTGTCATAAGCATGAATTGTTACCTCGGTTGGGTTTAGATCTCTTGTTGACATGGCTAGCTTTGGCAATATCTTAAGTGGACAAACATTTATGGTGGACCCATCATCGACCATTACACATGGAGTCCTCTTCCCTTGATTTCTATTTTGATAAAGAGAGGGCGGATGTGGTCTCTCCCCTCCTCTGGTAAGTTCGCATCTGAAAAAGAAATGGCTCCCATATTAACTTCGCTCTTCTCTTGAACCTCTTCACATTTCAATACCCCTCCAATTTTTATGCAATTAATCAGCTCCTCCGGGGTCGTAGAGGTAGAAATTGGCATGCTAGCCAAGGCTTTGGCCATAGTTTCTCGGTGCTTTTTAGAAGTAGCTAATAAGTCCTAAATGCTAACACTTGCTTGGGTTCTTTTCAATTGCTTGAGCACAGAATCATCTTCTTCTACTTTAACTTCCTTTCCCTTATTAGTTTCTACCTCCTTAGGTGGTGGCCTTGCATAAGGGTTAATGGATCTAGTGTTCATCACCTCATCTTCTTCGGGTTCGGACCAAGTCCACTCCTCCTTCTTGGATACAATATCATCATCACTACCACTTGAATCCCAAAACCCATTGACAACACAAATTGTTACTTCTCCACCCATCATAGCTAGTTTAATTTCACCAAATATCTCTTCTTCTTTGGTTGCTTCTCCACCCACATCTTGAAAAGAAGACATGACAAAGTCCTCATGCAAACCTCCTCCAATCATGAAGGTTGCTGGTGGTGGTACCCTATTGAATTTTGGTAATGGGTTGTCTTTGGTGTTTGGCTTATTGGGCTCAGGTAGCTTCCCATTATCAATTAGATTTTGGATCTCATGTCTCAACCTCACACATCTATCCATGTCATGCCCTTGCATTTGGTGAAATTGACAAAATGCTTTGGTGTCAAAATTAAGTGGGAGAGGATTAGGGAAAGGACGAGGATTTAAGGGTTGAAGAAATCCCTTTCTTTGAAGCTTATTAAGAACCCAAGACATCGGTTTTCCCAATTCTGAAAATTGTCTCCTCGTTCCTTGGTTAGTAGCATTAACACCGATGGCCTTTTGCATGCTTTGGCTACCAGATTGATAGCTCCTTTTCTTGTTCCATTTTGTTGCAAAATGGCTTTTCTCCCTTTCCCATTCTTCAATTTGCAAACCAGCGTGGAGAAGGTCTTTAAAATCACGAATGAGTGTATGAGACATCCTCTCACAAAGATTAGGCAACACCCCTCTCACAATCACCCTTATTTGATCGGATTCATCGAGCCTCTTCTTGAGTAAAGCGGCCTTGTTTCTCCATCTCTTGACATAATCTACAAAATTCTCATTCGGCCTTTGCCTAATAGACTCCACTTCCATTAAGGTAACTTCTAACTCAACATTATATCCATATTATTGGATGAAGGCTTTGTAAAGTAGATCCCAACTCTTTTGTGTTCCATCATCCAAGGTATTGAACCAATTTTGGACAACATGGTCCAATGAGAGCATAAAATACCTTAGGGTTTGAGCCTTAGTAGCTCGGGTAGACTACATGGCAGTGATATATTGCTTCACATGGAGATGAGGATTTCTGGTGCCATAGTACTTTGCAAAGGATGGCATCTTGAACTTGTACGGGACTTCTTCATCTTATTCAAATAGTTTATTGATCTCGGACATCTCTTCGGTTTTCAACTTCTTCTCAAATTTCTTTTCTAAATTAGCAATCATCTTTTCAACATCGGATGTCTCAGTCTATTCAATAGTAATTTCTCAACAACCTTTGGTTCTTTCTTCTTCTCTTGAACATCTTGGTAGTATTGAGCCCAATCATCATCATCATCAATGATTATCTTTTCATCATCAAAAACCACTTCACCAACTTTAGTCTTCCCTTTGTCCTTTGGTTTCTTAGTGCTAGCAGATGCCTCGGCATGATTCTCTAAGATTGCAATCAACTGGTTCTTCATGGTCTCAGCTAGGGCCTCTTTTATTTCTTCCATTTTGGCATTGAGGGCCTCATCCACCATCCTTTGAATTTGTTCGGGCTCCATTGTTTTTGGTGAGCAAGTGATTGAGTCGTTGCTAGACACTGCATCTCCGGCGTAGGTCGGATTGTTAAGCTTTTGAACTATCGTAATCCAGGGCTGTGAGCCAGAGAGGATCAATTATATGAGATGCAAATGTATGCATGTATGCATGTATGCACAAACAATCAACAAACAAGGATAATTAGGACGTTCCTTCCAACCTTATAATATCCACACACGAATGGCGAGTCTCTTTTCCTAGGTATATGGTTAAAAAAATACCAACATGGGGTACTTTGCTTTCGAATAATTCCCTGGGACGTTTCAACCAATAGTTATATTTTTGAAAATGGAAGTCCATTCATTGTAATTCCCATTAATTAGGTTTTAATCCATTTAACCAACTATAATAGCTCTTATGCTATATCGAATTAAAACGAAATTAAGAGGTTTATTATAAATAGATTTCTCACGTGAAAAAGGTAACTAATGATTCATGCCAAAAATAAGCCCATGGTTAACTTATTCTTAGTGTAAACTAGGCCCACAATTGATTTTTGGTATTTCATAATTGACTTAAATATTTTTGCAAGCTCCTTGTAAGAAAAGGTTAGATGAAAATAGCTTTGTCTCTAAGCCCATTATAAAAAGATTTTAGAAAATTGGATTTTGGACTTAGTATTTGGGCCATGAGCCAAAGAAAAGTTTTATGTCCAAAGACCATCTTGAAAAGTTTTGAAAATAGCTTTGTTCTTTTGGATTTTAAAGAAAAATTTATTTTGAGCTTACAATATACTTAGGTCATATTAGAAAAAGAGCAAACCAACTAAGCCATGATTTAAACCAAGATAAATTGACCATAGTCAAACAACACGCATTTGGGGTAAATCCTAAGTAAAGTAACTAGGCCAATTACATGAGCTTTAGTCTTTGGGTTAAAAAGGCTTAGGTTCCCATAGCAAGTATATACCAAATGGTACGAGGCTATGAGTGGTTATGCCATGCTCGATCTCCATACCTTGAGTGAAAGTATGGTATTCCTTTCATAACACAACACGGGTAACTCAGGCGACCTAACTCACGCACACGATGCAATCTAAGATGATGCAATGGATAATATCATTATAAGAAAGAATAGAATAATATAAAGACCAACAGAATCAACTTCTCTTATCCCCAGTGGAGTCGCCAAGGTGAGCGGGGATTTTTGCCCCCACTCCCGGTGGAATGGTTCTTGCGACTTCAGCACTGTTTAGGCTCGGGGCCTTAGAGAACACAGACCTAAGTTCAGAGAAAATGAAGTCGTCACCCGGACAGGCCGAGAAAAAGAAAGGGGTGGATGACTCGATTCCTAAGGAATCCCCAACCCCCTAATGGGTTCGGAAAGTAAGGTACGTGTGGGGAAGGTGAGAAATGGGCCAGCACCCCCACAACACCCAGTTCATTGGAACAGGCCTCCTTTAGAGGTCTTAATATTATAAAATTCTTAAATATAATAACATTATCCATATTACACACAAGAATTAAAAGAAAGCATCAATATATTAAAATCAAAGCAAAGTCCAAGCAAAACAAATAAATGGACACCCATCCGAAGATGGAAACATGTCTTTACATCACATGCCTAAATAGGACACCCACCGAAAGGTAGAAACATGTCCTTTACATTGGTTCTAAAATAGAAAAGCAATTTAAATTACATGATATTTAACTAATGAGGTACCCACCAAGTGGAAACATACCTCTTACAACATTTGGAAACCTAAATAAATTGATAAAAGTAAATAACCTTCCATAATAAATAAATCATTCATCAAAGATATTAAATAGAAAGTAAACATCTATCCATGATAAATTAAATAAACCAAGCATTGAACTTAAATAAATTAAAGCATATAAAATAAATTAAAGCATAATCAAATATAGAATTGAATAAGGCATATAAAAAATCCAAATTATAGCTACTATTTCCATTTAGGATCCTTTATTTCATGTGTTTAGGGTTTTGAATTTTCATTGGTTTAAGCTACTGTGACTTTTTAAATAATTAAAATAGATTAAGGATTTTATGTTTTAAAAGGTTAGTAAGACACTTTGATCAACCAAATTAAGGTTTGAATGGTGAAATCATGAAACTAGGGTTTGGACACTTTAAAATACTTTTGATTTGTGGTTTTAAATGATGATTTCAAGCTTACTGTGTAAAATTAAAATATTTGTGTTTATATGATTTTTAAGGTTTTAAAGGACTAAGGTTTAGAAAAAGTTAGGGTTTAAGGTTTTAAAGGGGTTAGGGTTTACTATTTTAGGTTTGGAAGTTAAATTAAGGTTTTAGAATTTTTGGATTAGGGTTTCAGGTAATGAGTCAATTTTTAGAATTTGAAAATCAATTTGATAATTTTATGAAAATAAACAAATGATTTAAAGTTTATAAAGAAAAAAAAAAGACACTTTTGGAGCTTTTGGAAATAAACAGAACTCAATTTTTGCTTTTGAAAACTTGGGAAGCAAATTAAGGTTTTAGGGTTTTGGAGAAACAAAATTAACAACTTTAAACTTTTTGAAAACAATGCAATGAAATAGTATTTTTAACCTTAGAAAAACTAAATTAAAGGTTCTGGGAATTTTGAATTAAAAGAAGTAAATGGATGAATTAAGCTACTGTAAAAAAAAACAAAAAGAATTTAGAATTCAAACCTTCTTTCGTGGGGTTGCACCAAATTGCTTTTTGGATCAACCAAATCAAAGGCAGTTGATACCTTTGATGAATTGTTTGAATTGATTTTTGGCTCTCTCAAAAAATCAGCTTGGTTCCACTGTTTTCCTTCACAGATTCGGTTTCAAATTCTTTCAATTTTCCTTATAATTTCTGATCCCTTTTTTGTGTTGTCTACCTCCTTATTTATAGAGGTTTTTTTTTATGGTTTTTTCCTAGTTGCTCATGGCATACATTATTTATTAAGAAAAGGAAACCGAAACCTAATTGTATTAGGTTTCAAAAAATTTATGTCGAAAAATTTCGCTGGCGAAAAAAAACTGCTACGGAAAAATTGCTCTGGCAAAAAAATTTTGCCGCAGGAAAAATTGCGGCAGGGGGCAGGGAATCGGCCTGCTGGCCATTTTACCCACAAGAAATTCCTACGGGCGAAATGGCCCACGGCCAAGCCCGCACTGGAATTTTTGGCGATAATTTTTTCGTCGCCGATTTTTATTATTTTTATTTTTGATTTTTATTTGTTTATTTTTATTTTTTATTAATAAAAATTAGATAATAAAGCAAAAAATTATTTAATTAAGATAATAAAAATCATTTTGGACCAATTAAAATATATTAGGCAACACAAAAATTATTTTGGACTAAACAAAATATATTGGACCGGACTGGGTCAAAAATTAAGGGTCTACAACTACCATCTTCAAACTCTATCCAAACTTAACTAAATTCATCATTTGATTTTAAAATCCTTGTTTATGCATCAAAACAACACATTTGGAACCAATTTGCACAATTAAAACTGATGATGTTAAAAACTCAAATGTTCCATAACCCTAAATTCTCTCTCTTACTTAACCAAACTCAACTCAAATTCAGTCATTTCTTTAATCCAACCTTAAAATCATTGTTAACTACCCAAAATAACATCATACACACCCATTCCAATAATTATAACATGCTACATCAAAACTCCAAACCCAACATAATCCAATTTTCTATAGAATTCAAAGAAAAGAGTTGAAAACTTACTAATTTTGGTGGAAATCACCAAAAATCCATTTTGAATACTTGAAATCCTTTAATTTTTGGAGTATGGAATGCAAAATCTTGGGCTAGACAACCATGGAGGTTTCAGCCATGGAGAAGAAGAAGAAGAGATGAAGACTTTCTTCTTTTTTTTTTCTTTTCATCTTTTATTTTAAACTATATATATATTAGAACTTTTCAAAAATTTAGGATATTACACATATGCACAAGTAATGCGTATCTTATATACACATCAAATGTACTTTATGTGTATATTAAATATTAAGTATGTAATGTATTAATCCAACATATACAATTAATATACTATATGTATAGGTTATATATACTCTAGATATATATATTGAATATATACAATTTTATATCTCCAAATACTTATTTTATTTCTCCAAAATCACGGATGTTACAATTTTCTCTCCCTTGAATAATTTCATCCTCGAAATTATCCAGTATGGTAATAAATCATCCAAATCATTATTTTACCAAATTACATAATTTCTATTCTCCCCCTTAGGTTCATTCTTAATTTCCTTTTTACCATTCCCTAACACATCATTATACTGTCTATTTACTCAAACAGTCACAACAAATTATCATATCATCAATCTAATTATCATTAGACAAAAATTAGTTCATCTCTTTAATATATATACCCACATACCTATTGCACTCAAGATATTTGATCACTTCATTATCTTAAAAATATACTCTTATCACCTTAAATTCAAATGTTGATAACTTTTATCTTAACACAATAATTTTACATATCTTCACTTTGATCCTACTCTTTACACAATTACCACATATTAATTTGACATCACCATTATACAACAACAAAATCTTATTTCCTTAATAAGATTCATTCCCATTATACTTTAACTAACATTTTTCTCTTATAATTATTTGAAACTAATATAACTTAGCTCCTTTCATATGGATATACATATCAGAATGTTGTATTAAGCACATTATCATATAGCTTGCATATTCTTAATACAACACACACATTGAATTTCAATAAATACTTGTAAACTAATTACATTTCGGATCAATTGATCTAACTATCACAATATGACCATCACAACCTTATTCTATTCTGACCCACCTTTAGTCTATTTTAAACTCATCAATCTGTTTTCCATTCATGACCTAATTCTATTAGGTCAAATTTATTCTCAAATCTTAATTCTCTTCGAATTTATCATTATAGATAATATTCATTTTCCTTAGTCTCATTCACTTTAAACATCATTTTCATCAACTTAATCATTTTATACCACTTTCAAACACATTCAAAATAACTCTTACTCACATTTCTTATAGTTACCATGCTTACTAAAATCACTTTTCTTACACATCATTTAAAGCTCATCTTATTTTCACAATTTTCTTCTGTTTCCACACTTTCTATAATTATAAACAAATTTCTAGTATAAAATTATAAGATACAACTATGCAAACCATAAGTCTTGACCATGTTTCTTAAAGCATAACTATCAATCTCACCAAAACTATCCAATGATCATGCCATAATAATGGTCACGCCTGTGGCTTATAAATAAATACTGCTCCTCTATCATTATTCTTCAAACATTTCTAATCACAATGTTAAGTTCATATCGTAAGAATCACATATTCATTTTCTAATCTTTTGCTACACAAAAAGTTAACACATTTAAGCTCTGTTTCAAAGCAAGTTACTCTTGATCACTTGATCATCATTAGCCTAACTCATGTTTCAACAATATTATCATTAACATCTCTTACATATACACATTCGTTCATATGCTAATTTATACAATTTCCATTTATTACTCCATTTCTAATCTATCTCTTATAAAAATTTTCATTCATATATATATATATATATATTCCATTTCCATACTTTCTTCATTATACTTTCCTTTTCCTTACAATCTCTTATTTATATGCATATACTTTAGGCCCAAAACACTATACAATCATCAAGTTCAGTTGTTAAAATAACAATTTCACCGTCCAGCGCTACTCGGGTCCATTCTCAATCTTAATTTCATCACATGACCTAACTCTATGCAGGTCAAGACCTAATCTCTCTTAGGTATATTAATACTTGCAATATCATTCTCAATATCACTAGACAAGTAATTGTATAAGGTAACAAACACTCGATAACTTTTTTTTAATCATCCACATACACCTTCGTAAGTCATATTCACAATGTGACTTACTTTCCATATTTTCTTATATATCACAATTGTGTTCATATTGAAAAATCTCATCACATATATCATACAATTATATGCAATTTCTCTTTAACATACAACCTATACAAAGTTAACATTTATCACCTTTTAGAGAACATTATCATTTCTCATTCTTTTGATATTACTTAGGTTATTCATCAATTCAACATATATATACACTTTGACCACAACATAATTAACATCTTTCTTATTTAATCGCCCATCTTTTGAATAAGTTTCTTATTATATTTTTTTTAACACTTCACATAAATCTTAGTCACATTTCCAATGTGACATCTCTTTCATATTTTTTTTATTCATTTATCATACCTTTCATATCCATTTTCATCATTTCCAATTCAATTAACTAAAGTAACTCATTTTCACTTGCTTAATCATTTCCCTTTATTTCATAATAAATTTCTATATTATCAACCACATTATACCTTAGTTAGTACTTTCATAAATAATATTACTCATTCAGAATTACTCCCATGCTTATTAAACATTAAACTATCAATATCTAAACAATCTTCATCGAAATTCCCTTACAACTTTAAATTTCCAACTTACTACTTTACTTAAACTTCATTCTATTAATCTCATTTTCAAGAGCTAACTTTATAAACTTTATTTTTATATTAATAAAACATCAAAATACATCACTTTCACAATTATGGAAACTCATTTAAAAAATTCAAATTTCATATATTACAACCAACAACATGAACCTCACCAAATCTCATCCATGTCACATTTCCAATCTTAAAATCATAACATTTACATTTAAACAACACTAATTCATTTCATTACACTAATTAACATCATCCATTTAGATACTTTAATTTTACACACTCAACCCTAAATCATGCATCATTATTCCATAATAAATAATTCGCTATCATATATGATTTCACTCTTTAATTTTAATTATGAACTCTTTGTTGCAAATTATTAAAAACTCCATATTCCTTCTATACTTATACGCATATGCATATAAAGTTTTATAATTTTCTTCATTCATTTGTCTAATAAAATTAATTTATTACTTACTTACACAAAACTGCATGACTTCCTTAGTTTCATGTCAATCTCACTTTCAATTTTTATATTCCTCACCAATTCTTTATAAAAGCTTGTAAAATTTTATCCATGTGCACTTGACACATATATGGACTTATATTTAAAGTTTTAGATTTTTCCAAGCTGATTTAATATATTTAAAAATTAAATCTTTCAAAATTAGAGAATCTGTCTCTTTCATAATTTCTCTGGCAGCACCCGGTTGTCCATTTTTTTCAGGTAACAAACCTTAATAACTGTTGTCCCAAGATGGCAACCAAGAGGGGGGGGTGAATTGGTTTCCTCAAGAAATAATGACAATTTAAAAAACTCAACAAACAAGAAATGCGGAATATAAAGATTGTTGAGAAATGAAGGAAGAAAGAACAAACAAGATTTATAGTGGTTCGGATTTACTTCAATCCTACATCCACTTCCTTAACAACTTGTTAAGGTTCCACTAGACTTTGAAGTTTTTACAAGCTCACTTCCAACTTTGGTGTTTTCACAAGTTCACACCTAACTTTACAAGTGTTTTTCTAAGGCTCACACTTACAACCCAAACAAGAGTTTTACAAGGCTTACTCTCACAACCTAAGTGTTTCCCAAGCTCACACTCAAACTTATACAATGGTGTTTTCAATGCTAACACCTAACATTCAATACAATTTAATTGTAAGTTTAAGTAAATGAAAATTTGTTGCTTGGCTATTACAATCTGATTTCTTGCTTGTTCCTTTTTTTGTTTTCTCAGAGAGACATTGTATTTATAGCCAAAGTGGTCTTACTAACCGTTATAGATAATGAGAATAAAGTCTTGGCAGTTTAGACCTACTTTACTTAAACTGTCCGAAGCACTTCGCGGTCGCCCTTAATATAAGGATGGTCGCTCTAATGCTTCTCGCGGTCGTCCTTTAACAAGGGACGGTCGCTGCTTTAAAAAAGCTTCAACGGTCGAATTTTAGTGCTGTGCAGCTGGAATCTTGCCCATGCTGTGTTTGTCGAACCGGTTTCTTGCCCAGCTGTGTTTGTCGGGACGGTCGCGCCTAGCAATGGTGCGGTCGCCCTTTTTGAATAATCAAGTGGGTTTATAACGGTCATATTACGTGTCATTCTCTGACAGGGCAAAATTGAATGTCCGCCATAATTTGAATGTCGCGGTCGCCCTATGTAGATTATCGCGGTCGAATTGAGAAACTCGCGTCGAACTTCTGGACGCTCCTGAGGACGCGAAACCTACTGTCTCTTCAAACAATTTCTTCTTGAATGGTAGAGCGGTCGCGATTCTGAATGGGGCGGTCGCTAAAGTGATAAGCGAGGTCGAGTCATTCACCGTTCTTGTCACCGCGAACCTTACTGTGATTGTAATGATTTAAGTTCCTTGAGTAGCGGTCATCCATGAATTAGAATGGTTGCTATTCTGTAGGAGCGGTCGCGACATAGGTCGAACTTCTGACCGCGAAACCTACTGTGATAAGGTTTCTTCTTTTAATTACATGGAGCGGTCGTATTCAGGTGAGGTGCGACCGCTATAAGTGTTCTGTTCACCTTATTTGAAGTAACCTAATCCCACAACAAGATTTCTCAAACACAAGTTAAATAGATCATCCATTTGAGTTGTCAAGGATCAAAATTAAGGTCATTTGTCTAACAATCTCCCCCATTTTGACTTTGACAATTCAAATGGAATGATAAGAAAAATAATAAGTCTAAAAATGCTCCCCCTTAACATATGCAACAATCATGGTTAAGAGCATTTGTGATTTAGTAGTTTATCTTGGTGCAAACATTTTTCTCCCATAAACATTTTTTCTTATTTGCAAATGTTCAATAAATTTCAACAAGAAATTAACTCCCCCATAAACATTTTTCCCTAATTTGCAAATGTTCAAACAGATTGTTCTTATTTCTCCCCCATAATTTTATTGACATTCCATTTATACCACATTCCATTTTGGTATTTTCTCTCCCCCATTGGCATAGGCAAAATGAAATAAATGTTAAGCAAAAATATTAACAAAGCAAATGAAAGGAAATATAAACATTATATAGATTGAAGTGGAGGAAAATACAAAACAGAAAGCAAATTAGCAAACATATGAAAATGCAAGCAAAAACAGACTAAAGCTAAGCTATTCTGAGTCATCATCTAACTCTAACTCTTCTTCAACTAAAGGAGCTTTCCCCTTATCTTGAGGTGCAACAGAGGCAGAGCTAGTGCTAATGGACTCTTCTTCTTCAGCAACGCTTTGGGTGTGATCACTTATATCCCAATCTTTAAGATTGCATTGAGGCAAGTCCAATTTGCCTTGCATGTCATAAAGATCATGATGCATGTGGGATATAAGGTCTATCCTCTTGTTTAAGTGCTGGAATCTCTTGGAAACACTTTTCTTGAACTTAGTGAGTTTCCTTGAGAGAGTCTTGATAGCTTGGAGGATGAGTTGTGTGGAGGATGAAGCAGTTTCTTTAGCAGCTTTTGATGAAGTTGCTTTTGGAGGTAATTCTACTGCAACTTCTACAGAATCTCCCTCTTCCTCAATTGTATACCTTGGCCTTTTCTTTTGTTTATCCATAACTCCTTTCTTGCCATAGCAGTATACATATGACCCTTCTATCTTCCTTACACAACCAGCATGCTCTAAGTAATCCATTGTGATAGCATTGGAGGCTAGAGTGAAAGGGTTCCTCAAAGTAGCTAAGTTCAAATCATTCAGAAGGTTTAGGTGCCTAGCTATTTGAGTAACTTGAGAGGATAGGAAGAAGGTACCAGTTCTTGTAATAGCATGATGATAAAAGGTATCAATCAAGAACTTGGTGGTGTTCATTTTGATGTTATGGGTGAAAGCATACAGAAATATAAGATCTCTTTTGGTGACTTTCTCATTCCCATCAGCTCTTTGGTGAATGGTATAGGTGATAATCCTATGGAGCATCCAGTGGGTGAGAGATTTGATATGTCTGGCTTTAGATTCCTTTTCAAAAGAGGTTTCAATGGAAATTTCTCTCCAGAAATCAGAAAGTGTTGGGTTTGAGAAGATTTGGTCATTGTAGGAGGTTATACCTTCAGAGGGGAAGTCCCAAATGCTGCCAAAATCTTCTAGAGATAGGGCTTGGTATTGATCAAAGAGCTTAAATCTAACCCCATACCACCCTAGTGCAGAATTTGCACTCTTCTCTATTTGAAGAGACATTAAAAACTCCTTACTCAGACTAGAGTAGCCTACCTCTTCTGGAAAGACAAATTTTCTCCATCCAAGGACATCCAGCAATCTCTCAATTTCGTCCTTGATGTTCAAGGCAGAAAGCATCCCACCAAAAGGAGATTTGGTGCCTTCAACCTTTTTTCTCTTTAGCATGGCATACCTAACATCTTCTTCAGTGGTTTGATGGTGAGGTTTGTGAATTTTCTCACCTCTTTTAGATTGAGGAGGAGATGGGGGAACAACTTCGGGTTCTCTAATGGTGATTCCTGGAACTCTCTTGGCTTGTCCCTTTATTTTGGAAGTGGTTTTTCTTTTGGGAGCCATTAGAATAGAAGAAATAGATGAGAGCAGGAAAACAGAGGTTGATTTGAGAAGTAGATGAGTTGAGAAGATTTTAGGGTTTTAGATTGTTTTCAGAAGCAAAATATCCAAGAAATTTGATGTAACTTACTCTTAAATAGATGGAGTTAAGAAAATAGCCGTTTTGACTGTTGAATATTAAGAGTTGCGACTTGTCACACAGCCAACGGTTATAAATTTTCGAGCAGAGTGTACAGGGTGCGGTCGCGGATTGAAGATAGTGCGATCGCTACTTATGGTCTAGCGACCATTGTCAAGATAAGTATGCTCGCGAGTGAGGAAAGTAACTGTAATGGTCGAAACTATTCAAATTGGTGCGGCCGCGCACAAATTTTCTCGACCGCGCACAGAGTCATTAGTTTGAATGAAACTGACAGATAGGATAGCGACCGCTAAAGAATACTGGAGCGACTGCGACATACTTAAAAATGAAAGATTCAAGGAAAGATGGAGAATATTTCTATTGTGTTAAGAAACATTAAATTCATGCACATAGAAACCTTATTGATAGGCAATTAATTCAGAGTGTTTCCATCAATCATTCCTAAATTAAGTTTAATAAAATTAAGTCTATCTTCATTCAAGGGTTTTGTAAAGACATCCGCAAGTTGATTTTGTGTTTCAATAAATTCTAGAATTATGTTCTGATTTTGCACATTTTCCCTTAAAAAATGATGTCTAATATCTATATGCTTGGATCTAGAATGTTGTATAGGATTTTTAGACAAATTGATAGCACTAGTGTTGTCACATTTAATGGAAATATTGTTAAAAACCTTACCATAGTCAAGCAATTGTTGTTTCATCCATAATACTTGTGTGCAACAAAAACAAGCTGCAACATACTCAGCTTCCGTTGTGGATAAAGCAACCGATGCTTGTTTCTTACTATGCCAAGAAACTAGACAATTACCAAGAAAGTGACATGCTCCTGTAGTGCTTTTCCTATCTAATATACTACCAGCATAATCTGCATCTGAAAATCCTATAATATGAAATGATGTGTTCTTTGGATACCAAAGTCCTAAATGTATTGTACCACTCAAATATTTCAAGATTCTCTTTGTGGCATTCAAGTGTGATTCTTTAGGACAAGTTTGAAATCTAGCACAAAGACATACACTGTACATTATATCAGGCCTAGAAGCGGTTAAGTAAAGTAGTGATCCGATGATACCTCGATATTTCTTCTCATCTACTGCTTTACCATTATCATCTTTACCTAATTTCAATGATGTGCTCATAGGAGTTTTGCTAGTTTTGCAGCCATCCATTCCAAATTTCTTGATGAGTTCTTTTGTATATTTGGATTGGTTGATGAAGATCCCATCTTTACATTGCTTGACTTGCAGTCCAAGGAAAAACTTGAGTTCACCCATCATGCTCATTTCAAATTCCCTAGTCATACAAGAAGCAAATTCTTTGCACAAGGTTTCATTAGTAGCTCCAAATATTATGTCATCCACATAAATTTGTACAATCAAGATGTTATGCTTATCCTTTTTAACAAAAAGAGTTGTGTCTACTTTTCCTTTTGCAAAACCATTTTCAAGTAAATATGCACTAAGTTTGTCATACCAAGCTCTAGGTGCTTGCTTTAATCCATATAAAGCTTTGGTAAGTTTGAAAACATGATCAGGAAATTTGTAGTTTTCAAAACCAGGAGATTGTTCAACATAAACTTCTTCATTTATGAGTCCGTTTAGAAATGCACTTTTAACATCCATTTGATAAAGCTTAAAATTCATATGACATGCAAAGGCAAGTAATATTCTAATAGCTTCTAATCTAGCTACGGGGGCAAAGGTTTCATCATAGTCAATACCTTCTTCTTGATTATAACCTTTGGCTACCAATCTTGCTTTATTTCTAATGATGTGACCATTTTCATCAAGCTTATTCCTATAAACCCATTTGCATCCTATTATAGAATGATCTATAGGTCTAGGAGTAAGTTGCCAAACATTATTTCTTTCAAATTGATTAAGTTCATCTTGCATTGCAGTTATCCAATTTTCATCATTTAAAGCTTCCTCAATAGTTTTTGGTTCAATTTGAGAAACAAAAGCAACATTAACATCAATATGATTAATTCTAGATCTAGTAGTTACTCCCTTTGATGTTTCTCCAATGATGAGTTCCTTTGGATGATCTTTCTTGTATTGCCAATCCTTAGGTAGATCTTGAGCCTTTTCTTCAAGTTGATTGATCTTTGGAGCATCAATAGATTCAAGAGGTTCAAGAGTGCCTGCAGGGTCATTGAAAGTAATACCTTTCTTTTGATCAAGTTTAGATAATTCATCAAATACAACATGCATTGATTCTTCTATAACTAGAGTTTTCATATTAAATACTCTATATGCTTTGCTATATGATGAATATCCTAAGAATATGCCTTCATCTGATTTGGATGAGAATTTTCCAAGATTATCCTTGGTATTCAATATGAAGCATTTGCATCCAAATACTCTAAAATATCCAATTCTGGGTATTCTTCCATTCCATAGCTCATAAGAAGTTTTATTAGTTAAATGCCTTTTATAAACACGATTTGCAATGTAACAAGCTGTATTAACGGCTTCCGCCCAAAAATAAGATGGTAAATCATATTCATTGAGCATTGTCCTAGCCATTTCGATTAAAGTTCTATTTTTCCTTTCAACTACACCATTTTGCTGTGGAGTTCTAGGAGCAGAAAAATTGTGTGAAATGCCAAGTTCATTGCAAAAGTTTTCAAAGTTTTCATTTTTAAATTCTTTGCCATGATCACTTCTAATAGATGTGATCACATATCCTTTTTCATTTTGAACTCTTTTTGCAAAGGTTTTGAAGTAATTAAAGGCTTCATTCTTTTGAGCTAAGAAATTAACCCATGTGAATCTAGAGTAGTCATCAACAAGAACAAATGCATATGATTTGCCTCCTAAGCTTGTAACTCTATTTGGTCCAAACAAGTCTAAATGAATGAGCTCTAAAGGTCTAGAGGTGCTTATAACACACTTTGATTTAAATGAGCTTTTATGTTGCTTACCATGTTGACAAGGTTCACAAATTCTGTCTTTATCATATTTTATCTTAGGTAAGCCATCAACTAAATTCTCATTACAAATATTTTTCAATTGATCCATACCAGCATGTCCTAGTCTTCTATGCCATAACCATGCATCATTATTAGTGGACATTAAACATGTATGATTTGAATGTATGCTGACATTATAAGTGTTGTTTGTTCTAGTGCCTTTAAATATGATAATATCATTTGAATTCGTGATCTTGCATTCTTTGGAATCAAACTTGACAAAGTATGCTTTATCACAAAGTTGACTAACACTTAGCAAGTTATGTTTCAAACCATCAACAAGCCATACATCTTCAATTAAATCCTTACCAATAGAACCAATGGAGCCAACACCAAGAATTTTACCTTTAGCATTGTTTCCAAAAGTTACGTTACCTCCATGTTTATAGGTAATACTTGTAAAGAGCTTTGCATTTCCAGTCATATGCCTTGAGCATCCACTATCCACAAGCCATGTGCTTTCATTGGTAGTAGATTTTAGGCATACCTGCAAGCCAATTGTGATCATCCTTTTTTAGGTACCCACATATAGTTGGGTCCTTGATGGTTAGTAGAAAGAGTGCCTTCTAAATTGAGATGAGCTTTTCTTATATAACAATAGAAATTTTTGTGACCAAATTTCATGCAATATGTGCATTGCCATGGTATCCTATGTTTCTGCATTTTTCTTTTTGCATTATACATACAACTACAAGTATGTGATTTCTTTTGTACAAGTTTAGTAAACAACAATGCATAATTGTTTTTGGCTTTATCTCCTAGTGAACCGTAAGAAGTTTTTTTAGACTTGGTGCAAGCATCTTTGATATGAACATCAGAAATTTTAGTTGTAGATGCTTTCACAAAAGTTGGTTTACTAGGTGCAATGTTGGTTGAGCCATTGAATCCTAATCCATATTTCAAGGAAGGTGATCTTTGATTATTAATTAATGTGTTCAATGCTTCCTTTCCTTTATGAAATCTGGAAATTGATTCCTTTAGTTCTTTTAGTTCATGCTTCAATGTCTCATTTTCTTTAATCACCTTTTCTAAGTCATGTGAGCTTTTATTTAATTCTCCTATTGTATTCATTAAGTGTTCATTTGAGGTTTTCAATTCTAAGGTAGAGTTCTTTAAGCATATAAAATCCTTTTCTAACTTAGAGTTTTTCTCTTTATAGAGCATCATTTTAGAGAAATATTTTTCTATTTTAGAATTCATGTGCTCAATCAAATCACTATCATCTATATCATTTATATCATCATGTGCTACAAGATCAAAAGATTGAGTACTTACCTCATTGGAGTCATCTTCAATAGCCATAAGACACAGATTTGCAATTCCTTCTTCTTCTTCTTCTTCACTTGAGGAAGAGTCATCCCATGTGGCTTTGAGAGACTTTTTCTTTTCTTTATCCCATTTCCTTTTGTTCTTTAATTTGTAGCAATCCGACTTGATGTGACCGGTTTTTCCACATTCATAGCATTTTACCTCAATTTTCTTTTCTTTATCTTTGAAGGAGAATTTAGGAGGTGTACCTTTGTTTGCTTGTAATCTTTTCTTCCTTTTCCATTCATTGATTCTTTTAGAGAACATTGCCATTTCATCTTCATCATCAGTACCTTCATTGCTTGAGCTCTCAGCTTCTTTGATTGCTTTGAGTGCAATTGGTTTTCTCTTTTCTTTCTCACCTTGATCTTCTTCTTTCTCACTGTGTAGCTCAAATGTGAGTAATTTTCCAACTAGCTCGTCGGTTCTTAATGTGCTGAGATCATGAGCTTCTTCTATGGATGATAC
Organism: Garcia nutans; assembly: GCA_947685225.1. Lineage (NCBI taxonomy): Eukaryota > Viridiplantae > Streptophyta > Magnoliopsida > Malpighiales > Euphorbiaceae > Garcia > Garcia nutans. The sequence continues at coordinate 37,090,941 of CANTUV010000008.1, read as the reverse complement.
TTTGGATTCAAAGTTCTTTCTAGCTCTTAGGGCTCTCAAGATTTTGCTGTTTACATCACCTTGATCATATACCTTGCCATACTTCTTTAGTTCATTGACAATTGCAAGTAAGCGATTGGTCATGTCGGTGACATTTTCATTTGGTTTCATCTTGAATAGCTCATATTCATGAACATGCATTTGTTTTTTGGTAAATCTCACTTGAGTCGTACCTTCATGGTAGTTTTCAAGTGTTTTCCAAATGCAATGTGCACAAGTTAAATGTTGAACTCTTCCGCCTTCTTCCCTTGAAATGGAATTCATCAAGATGGAAGCAGCTCTATTGTTCTTGAATCGATCTCTGACATTGCTAGTTGACCATTGAGCTTTGGGAAGTGGAACTTGAATACCGTCAACTTCGTGGGTAGGAGATTTCCATTCATTTTCCACGAAATCCCATAGTTCAATCCCTTCACTATCTAGAAACAAATACATTTTGTGTTTCCAGTATGAATAATCAGTTCCATCAAAGTAGGGTCTAAGAATAGAATTAAGATTTCCATGAGAGCTTGATGAAGAAGAAGTTGCCATAGTGGATCAGATTTCACAATTAAGTTTAAGAAATCTAAGGGCTCTGATACCAATTGTTGTCCCAAGATGGCAACCAAGAGGGGGGGTGAATTGGTTTCCTCAAGAAATAATGACAATTTAAAAAACTCAACAAACAAGAAATGCGGAATATAAAGATTGTTGAGAAATGAAGGAAGAAAGAACACACAAGATTTATAGTGGTTCGGATTTACTTCAATCCTACATCCACTTCCTTAACAACTTGTTAAGGTTCCACTAGACTTTGAAGTTTTTACAAGCTCACTTCCAACTTTGGTGTTTTCACAAGTTCACTCCTAACTTTACAAGTGTTTTTCTAAGGCTCACACTTACAACCCAAACAAGAGTTTTACAAGGCTTACTCTCACAACCTAAGTGTTTCCCAAGCTCACACTCAAACTTATACAATGGTGTTTTCAATGCTAACACCTAACATTCAATACAATTTAATTGTAAGTTTAAGTAAATGAAAATTTGTTGCTTGGCTATTACAATCTGATTTCTTGCTTGTTCCTTTTTTTGTTTTCTCAGAGAGACATTGTATTTATAGCCAAAGTGGTCTTACTAGCCGTTATAGATAATGAGAATAAAGTCTTGGTAGTTTAGACCTACTTTACTTAAACTGTCCGAAGCACTTTGCGGTCGCCCTTAATATAAGGATGGTTGCTCTAATGCTTCTCGCGGTTGTCCTTTAACAAGGGACGGTCGCTGCTTTAAAAAAGCTTCAACGGTCGAATTTTAGTGCTGTACAGCTGGAATCTTGCCCATGCTGTGTTTGTCGGACCGGTTTCTTGCCCAGCTGTGTTTGTCGGGACGGTCGCGCCTAGCAATGGTGCGGTCGCCCTTTTTGAATAATCAAGTGGGTTTATAACGGTCATATTACGTGTCATTCTCTGACAGGGCAAAATTGAATGTCCGCCATAATTTGAATGTCGCGGTCGCCCTATGTAGATTATCGCGGTCAAATTGAGAAACTCGCGTCGAACTTCTGGACGCTCCTGAGGACGCGAAACCTACTGTCTCTTCAAACAATTTCTTCTTGAATGGTAGAGCGGTCGCGATTCTGAATGGGGCGGTCGCTAAAGTGATAAGCGAGGTCGAGTCATTCACCGTTCTTGTCACCGCGAACCTTACTGTGATTGTAATGATTTAAGTTCCTTGAGTAGCGGTCATCCATGAATTAGAACGGTCGCTATTCTGTAGGAGCGGTCGCGACATAGGTCGAACTTCTGACCGCGAAACCTACTGTGATAAGGTTTCTTCTTTTAATTACATGGAGCGGTCGTATTCAGGTGAGGTGCGACCGCTATAAGTGTTCTGTTCACCTTATTTGAAGTAACCTAATCCTGCAACAAGATTTCTCAAACACAAGTTAAATAGATCATCCATTTGAGTTGTCAAGGATCAAAATTAAGGTCATTTGTCTAACAATAACAATTCATGAAATTTTAACCATATATTATAGGAATACATATGATATTGTTGGTAAATTTTTAGATTTTTCTGGTTTGGTTTACCATAGTTTCTAAATTTATTTTTTGTCAATTTCTACAGATTCTGAGTTGCTGGAATTACTCCAACAATCTGTGTTCTTCTATTTTTCGTAATTAGAGATCCATCTTTAAAATTTATAAAATTTTATACATTGGATTCTAACATATAGAAAAAATTTTCTATTAACTCATCCAACATTTCTAGATTTGCCCAAAAATTCAGACAATATCACATTGCAGTACACCTATAAAATTTTCTGTAACTATCATGCTCATTTCTCAAACTTTTTATTTTTATATCTTAAATCATTTTCTAGATTGTTTTTCTAATTTCACTTATTCATCAATTAAATCAGCTATGAATTTTAAATTTTAAATAAAAGTTTCAAAAATTCATAATCCATAATTTCTAGAATGACGCTTCCACTGCGCCACTCTGATCTATGCAATCCGAATGCCATCTCAACTCATATCCATTATATCAAATGGACATTGCCACATCAGGGATCAGATAAATTGCCAGTGCCAATGCATGCTTCAAAATTGAAAATTATTTTTTTAAAATTCTAATTTTCTCTCTCTAACAACCCACCTAGGTCGAGAACCTCAAACCCATGCTCTGATACCAAAATAAATGTAACACCCTTATACCCTATATATGTACAATACATATTTTTAGCATATGTAAAATACGCATATACGATATAAAAATATCACAGACCGATTTAATAAAAAATTTCACATTTTTGTTTTAAAATTTCAAATACTAATATATAAAATAAATAGTACATAAATATTCTTTGCTTGTTATAGGAATCCAAAATAAATATTTTATATGAAAATCTCTAGGAAAAATTCCCCAGAGTTTTGTTTGTAATTTGGACGTTTCCAAAATTCAGCAAAATATAACCTGCATAAAGCAAACACTCCTAATAAAAATCAATTCACCATTTTACCAATACTTCTCAATTTCTCCATATTTTCTCAAAATACTTATATATAGATATATAAATTAACAACACATATAAAATCCCTTCTGAACAAATTATTCAAAACATTCTTTACAATTTACATTATATACTTCCAAAAATATATCATAACATATATAATATCAAAATACATTGTAATATCAAATATCTACATACTAGCAACTGGCTCTGATCTTGATGTACCAAAAAATATTCAAACTCAATAAATACAAACCTAGACCCGGCTAGGTCTAGTAGAACTCTCTGGCTCTACCAAATCATCCATGACACCTGCGCGACGAATTACAATCGCGCTAAGCCGAAGCCTAGTGGTACAAACTTTGATAATAACAATAAAACTCAACGCAATGCCAATGCACAATGCATATAGATGTCATATCATTCTACTTTTTTATATTTTTCAAATATTTCATAATCACAACTCATAGCATTATATTGCTCAATTGTATCACAATTAATAATTCACATTAAAGCAAAGACAAGCATGGCCCAAAAAGAATCTAATATGCTATTCAAATTTCAGAGTTACTGCTTTGGTCTATAATGACACAATGTGTCTAGCCCCGTAGGCAATATATCCATGGATAATGTAACAGCCCCAGTCTCTTGGACCTCAACCAAGTTAGACCCTTAGGCCCCAGTATCTTGTTCCTCAACTCGGCTAGACTACTACAGTTTTTGAGGCTTATGACCTAGTCTTTTCACCCCAAAAACATCATATTTATCAGCTGGCCTGGCTTACGGCCCAGTCTTTTCACCATCCCAGCGTGTAGCCCGTAAGCAATCACAGGCATGCCGCCAAACCCAGAACTCTAAAAATTGAATAACATACTAGGCACACAATTTATTCATATTTCTCATTATCAAATTCTTTCAGAATTCCTTTACAAAACTTTTCTCATTTTCTCATGATCAAACTAGGCACATTGCCTTATTATATTATCTTTTTCTCACTTTTTTTTTCATTTATTCATTTTTTCTCATTATTAATCTCTTTCTCATTGTCACATATTCAATCTAGGCACATTGCCTTATTTTCACATTTTTTTTCTCATTTTTCTCATTTTTCACATCTTTCTCATTTTTCTCACTTTTCTCATTTTTATCAATATCAATTCATTTCATTATTTCACATATCTCATTTTTGCATTCACAACACATTACCTAATTACTTTGGGTATTTTCACATAATATACATATTTCACATTCTATACAATTTAGCCATTATCAATGGCTTTTCACAATGCATTTAACACATATATGACTTTACAAATGTCATAGCTCATTATTCATACTCAAATCAATGAACCAAGTAACTTAACACATTTTTCAACCAAAATGTGTTAAGCCCAAATGTCATGCAAATATAAACAATATATTCAAAGTTTGTACATATCTCCACTAGCAACCTAAAGCAAGCTTAACACAGCCCCCAATCCTATCCTTCCAACTTGCCCTTCACCACTTGGATGAAGCAAATCAACCTCCCTCAATGCCTATACCAAATGTGATCATACATAATCATTCAATATCACATTCTAAGGTATTCTCAACTTCAAACCTTAATTAAAAGCACTCTAAACCAATTTCCAAAATTAAGCTTCACCTCACTTCAACTTTGAAAAACCATATCAAGACATTTAAATTAGTGTTTTAAGTTTATTAATATCATTAGAAACATGTTTTAGTGTGTTTAAACCAATTACATTAATTAACCACATGCTTATGTTCAAAATCCTAAAATGGCATAACCTTCACCATTGAAGGATCTCTATTCCAACTCAATTCAATTATCAATTCAATCTTATTTCCACCACTTATATCATTAAATAGCATGATTTAAGCATTAAAATCAAACAATTAATCATTCTTTGAAAATTCACTTTTCCAAAACCCTAAATCAATACTACCATTTTCAAACTCTATCCAAACTTAACTAAATCTATCATTTGATTTTAAAATCCTTGTTTATGCATCAAAACAACACATTTGGAACCAATTTGCACAATTAAAACTCATGATTTCAAAAATCCAAATGTTCCATAACCCTAAATTCTCTCTCTTCAACCAACTTAACTCAAACTTAACCATTTCCTTAATCCAACCTTAAAATCATTGTTAACTACACAAAATAACATCATACACACCCATTCCAATACATTCTACATCAAAACCCCAAACTCAACATAATCCAATTTTCTATAGAATTCAAAGAAAAGAGTTGAAAACTTACTAATTTTGGTGGAAATCACCAAAAATCTACTTTGAATACTTGAAATCCTTCAATTTTTGGAGTATGGAAGAAGTAAAATCTTGGGCTAGACAACCATGGAGGTTTCGGCCATGGAGACGAAGAAGAAGAGATGAAGACTTTTTTTTTCTTTTCATCTTTTATTTTAAACCATATATATAAAAATAATTTAATAATTATTTATTTAATTATTTATTTAATAAATTAAAAGTCATAAATTCCCTCTTCCAATAAAAAATAATTTATTTTTGAATTATTTATAAATTTTGAATTTCTAAAATTTAATTACCAAAATACCCTTTTACTTTGACTTTTCTTTTAAAAAGTGTTGACTTTTATATGTTATGTATATTTTGCATATATATCACATATATATTCCACTTTTTCATTTAGAACCCCTTCATTTTTTATTTAAAACCATTAATTTAATTTATCCATTTAAATTATAATTTATTTTATCAAATTTTCAAAAATTAGAACTTTTCAAAAATTTGGGATATTACACATATGCACAAATAGTGTTTATCTTATATATACATCAAATGTACCTTATATGTATATTAAACATTAAGTATGTAATGTATTAATCCAACATATACAATTAATATACCATATGTATATGTTATATATACTCTAGATATATATATATATATTGAGTATATACAATTTTATATCTCCAAATACTTATTTAATTTCTCCAAAATCACTGATGTTACATTCCCAACCCTAGTATTGAAGGGAAACTTGGAAGAGAAGGTTGGAGAGAGTTTTGAAGCTTATTTTGGAGTACTTTCTAAGGTATGTACAAACTCTTGATAAATGAGATATAATTGCATTACATTTGGCCTAACACATTTTGGATGGAAAATGTGTTAAGCTACTTGACAGCATGAACATTCCTGAACATTGTGTTATAACATGTTAATTGTTATGTATGCATTATATGCATTATGAAAAGATATTATTAATGGCTAAATTGAATAAAATGTGAAATATGTACATTATGTGAAAATGACCCAAAGTGTTTGGGAAATGTGATTTTGTTATGAAATAACATACATTGTGATGAAATGATGAAAAGTGATAAATTGAAATGAAGTGACATTGATATGAATGAGAAAAATGAGAAAATGAGGTAATGTGCCTAGTTGATTATGGGAAAATGAGAAAGAAATTGATGATGAAAAATATGAAATGATTGTGTGCCTAGTATGTCATTCAATTTTCAGAGTTTTGTGCTTGGCGGCATACCTATGAGGTTATCCTCATTATTTGCCTTCAAGGCTAGACACTTGGCATCACCGTGATATGATTTGCCATCGGGGATAGCTTTTGAGCATTACTTGATTTGCCTTCGGGGATAGACACTTGGTGTCATTATGGACCAAAACAGTAACTCTGAAATTTGAATAATGTATTAGTTTATTAGGCCCATGCTTGTGTATGTGTTTCTGTGAATTATTAAATGATGAAAGAATATGTTTAAAAGTGAGCTTGGATGCCACATTGTGACATAGCATAAAAGCATTTTGCATTGGCATTGTTTTAAAGTTTTATTATTATCAAAGTTTTTACTACTAAGCTTTTAGCTTAGCGCGATTGCATTTCATCGCGCAGGTGACAAGGGTGATCTGGTTGAGCTGGAGAGTTCTTCTAGACCGGGTTGGGTCTATATTTGAGGTTGCTTGTTGAGTTGATTTTAGGTACATCAAGATCAGAGCCATTTTGCCCGCATGTATATATTTTATATTATAGTACATTTTGATATTATGTATATTATATAAATGTTTTGAGGAATTGTGGAGAAATTGAGAAGTTGAGGTGGATATGTATGATTGGTTTATTTGGGGAGTGTTGTTTTTATCCAGGTTGTGGTTTTGTTGAAATTTGGAATGTCCAAAATACAGACAAAACTCTGGTGAATTTTTCCTAGAGATTTTCATATAAAATGCTTATTTTGGACCTATGATGTATAAGGAATATTTTAATACTATTTAAATATACATTTTTAAGTTTTGGGATTTTAAATTAGAAATATGAAAATTTTTATTAAACCGGGTTATGATATTTTTATACTGTATATGCATATTTTACATATAATGGGTGTATGTATTATACGTATATAGAGTATAAGGGTGTTACAGTCCTCATTTTCAAGGACAATGATATGTTTAAGAAACCCATACTGGAAGATAATTTGAATGCTTTTAATCAAATTAGCACACAAAATCAAGAGGTGAACAACAAGAGGTTTGATTCTTTAGAGGCATCATCAAAGAAGGTGGAAACTTAAGTTGGGCAATTAGTAAATCAACTCTCGGAACATCAAAAAGGGAAATTTCCATGCTAACCAGAGCAAGCTAAGGTGATAATAGTCTTAAGAAGTGGAAAGGTGGTAGATAACAAAGTTGGCGATTCTTTAGATGCAAGTACTAATCAAGAAGAGAATGGCGAGAAATTACAAATCAACCTAGAGCAGCCAAGTCAATCATAGGAGGAGGTGAACTTGGAGGCATCGACTTCACCAAAGTTGCATAATTTTTCCAACCCTTCATGCCACCAATTCCTTTTCCAAGTAGATTGAATGGTGAGAAGCAAGATAAGCAATTTTCTGAAATCCAAGGTAAGTATAAATCTACCCTTACTTGAGGTGATTAACAATATGCCTACTTATCCCAAATTTTTCAAAGAACTAAATAACAAAAAGAAAAGGTATGATCTAAACAAAAAGGTGATGGTTTCGGAGGTAGCAAGTGCTGTTTTACAACATAAGTTACCTCCTAAGCAAAAGGACCCTAGAAGTTTTATCATTAACATCTCTATGGGGAATGGGAAAGAAACAACTGACATTTGTGACTTAGACACTAGTATAAGCTTAATGACTTACTTGATTTACTTGCAATTAGAGCTTGGGGAACTTAAAATAACCAAGATGGTCTTGCGACTGGTAGACTGAACTCTTAGATTCCCTAATGGAATTATAGAGGATGTCCTAGTTCAAGTTGGGGGCTTAATAGTTCCTGTCGACTTCATAGTCCTCGATTTGAGGGAAGAGATTGATATGGGGAAAGGGATCCCTAGGGATGTGTGAGCGGGGATTTTTGGCCCAGTTCCCATGTGGAATGGTTCTTATGACTTCGGTACTATTAGGCTCAGGGCCTTAGAGAACACGGGCCTAAACTCAGAGAAAATACAGTCGCCACCCGGTCTAGCCAAAAAAATAGAAAGAGTTGTATCACTCGATTCCTAATGAATCCCCAACACCCTATTAGATTCAAAAAGTTGGGTACGTATGGGGAACGTGAGGATGACCCAGTACCCCCATAACACCCGGTTCATTGGAATCGGCCTCCTTTTTGGTCTAAACATTATTAATTTCTTTAACTTATTAGAATATCATCCATACTACATTTAAAATAAATAAACATTCATTGTATTAAAATCAAAGAAGATCGAAACAAACAAACAAATAAAAATGGGCATCCATACATGATGGAGACATGCCCTTACAATAATGTCCAATGTCCAAAACTAAATAAAATAGGACACCACCATTTGGTGAAAACATGCCCTTTACATGAATCCCAAACTTAAAATAAATAAAATTACATTGAACTTAAGAAATGAGGTACCCATGAAGTGGAAACATTCCTCTTACATCTTTGAAGTTTAAATAATTAATCGACTAAAATTAAGTCATTCAAATATTCACCATAATCAAATAATTCATAATAAATAAAATATTAATAAATCATTCATCATAGACATCAAATAACCAAATCTAAATTTAATCTTAAATGAAGTAGCAAATATACAAATTTAGGGCTTTATACTTTGAAAAACATGATTCGGGTTTTTAAATGAAAACTATGGTTTTTTAAGGAAAATTAGGGTTTTAATTTGGAAATTAGGATTTTGATTTGAAAAATAGGGTTCCTAGGGCTTTAATTTGAAAATTAGGATTTTGGTTTAGAAATTAGGGTTTTTAATTTGGAAATTAGCGGGTTTGATTTGAAAATTAGGGTTTTTAGGGTTTCAATGGTGAAAATAGGGTTTTGGTTTAGAAATTAGGATTTTTAGAGTTTTAATTTGGAAAATAGGGTTTCAATTTTAAAACTAGGATTTTTAAGTTTTTAATGTTGAAATTAGGGTTTTAATTTTATAAATATTCAAATAGGGTTTTAGATGAACTAATTAGGGTTTTAGGTTTTAAAAACATGCAAATAAGATTTGGCTCAAAAAGTTTAGGTCTTGTATGCATAATCTTATGGCTACTGAGTATTAATTTTGATAATCACATGCACGACGTATAAATTGCTACTGGATCAACAGATGTAATGTAAATCTAAACCAGATAAATATTGGTTGAACAAGCAATTAAATGAAACAAAGTCTTCAATACTAATTTGATGATGTTTTAAAGGAGAATTGCAACCGTTGGATAACTAAATTGAATTTAGAAAACTCACATGAGTTTGAAGACTCCACCAAAGTTGAATCCTTGAGCCAAGCTTTGGGTTTGCCTAAATCAACTGTAATATTGGTTGAGCCAAACAATTGTTGGCACAATTGATCTCTTGTTGATTTCTGCTCGCCTCTTGTTAATAGCCATTTTTCATTGCTTTGTCTTAAAAACCAATCCCCCAAAATTTGATAATTAATTGCATTTTTATAGGAAACATTAGGGCATCTTAAATAATCCTTTTTTTACTTTGGAGAGGCCGATATTACTTGACTTTGGAGAGGCCGAGTGGTGAAACCGCACACAATCAGGCCAATGTCAGCTCACATTGAATTGGCTCCTACCAATTTGGCTTGAGTAATTACTCATGTCGAATTGGCAAGGGCCACAGTCAAATGGTCCAATTGCCTATTCTGAAACCAAACTAATTGGACCGAATCACATTTTAATCACATTAGCCATAATAAAACCGAATCAACACAATCTAAATATTAAATAATTTGACTTGATTTAGTTTGAGCCTTGTTATTGGACTCAAACTTGATCTAGTCTTCAAATGAAAATTATATTTGGACCAGTTCTAAAATTAAGAGTCTATAGTCTTACCCTCTGCTTGAATGATCTTGAATTCTTTCAGCGTGTGAAAAGCAATTTAATTTGGAAAGATCGAGTTGGCTCGAGTTTGGACCCTAATTGGTTTGGGTTTTGGACTCAAAAATAATTTGGGTTCTAGACTCGAATTAAGTTCTGAAGTTGAAAAAATTTGAGTTCTTGATCCGAAAAAATGGTTTAGGTTCTGGACCTGAATTGCGTTCTAGACTCGAAAAATGGTTTGGGTTCTAGACCAGGAATGAGTTCTGGAATCAAAAAATAGGTTTGATTCTGGACCCGAATTGTATTCTGGACTAGAAAAAATAGTTTGGGTTTCCAGACCTGGATTGAATTCTGGACTCGAAAATGGTTAGGGTTCCAGACTCGAATTGGTTTGGGTTTTGAACCCGAGATATCTGAACCCGAGATATCTGCGAAAAATTAATTTCAATAGTCAGTTTTTTAAAAACTTTAGCTATTTTTAATTGTACCTATGTACTCTTGCCCCCTGCATGGAAAAAATATTTATAAGTATACAAAATATTTTTTAGACACACAAAATATATAACCGCAATAAATATTAATTTATTGTGTGTACGTGTGCTGTGTCCGAACAAAAATGAATTATTGAAATGGAAAGCAAACAATGAATTATTGATCTAAGAAAGAAATTATTGAAATTGAAAGCAAATAAATGAATTATTGATATGAGAAAGAAATGAATAATTGATCCGTGCATGTGAATTTACTTTTTTGTACATTTTTATACTTTACTTATGAGAGTGCATAATTGATTTTTTGTCACTATACTTTACTTATGAGAATGTAGAAATATCACTTTACTTTGATAAGTGATGTTCTATCGATTTATATTTAGTGTTATATATTATTTTAAATTTTTATTTGTATCTTATTACTTTTATTATTTATTTTTATATATTTATTTACATTTTCATATATTGTATTATTTTTTATAATTTTTTATATTTATTATTGCACAAAAAAATGGGTATTATAATATTTAATTATTGCATAAAATATATGAGTATCATTATTTTTTTTATATGTATCTAGTTATTTAATTGCATAAATTTTTTTTATATTTTATATATTTATTTATTATATATGAGTAAAAATGAAAAATATTTTAAAATTTTGGAGTTTACATACCTTTTTATGACTTACCTATGTTGTAGCAGTATGATGGCTGTGTCATTCATAGTGGTGGAAACATCCACAAAGCCCGTCAATGGTATAATCACGCTCTATCTCGAGTAAAGTGGATGATCCGGTGGTACGACTTTGAGGACTTTATCATACAGTTGTCGTCGAAAGGATACCAAATAAATAGGAAAGTAATCCAAGCGCTCGCAGAAAGCTGGATCGATACCACCCATACCTTACACTTACCAGTGGGAGAAATGACTATCAGCCTGATTGATTTTACTATCATAACTTATATCTCATGCCATGGAATCCTCATCCCCTTTATTGACAACAACTTGATGCGTAATGAAATTTGACAGCTAATAGGCATGGAAACTTCCTTCAAAGGGCCATTCAAGATCAAGTATGAACCTATTCAGGAATACTGGATGAATTATACAAGACCGGTTTGTGGAGAAATAGCTAAACAATATGCTCGAGGATTATTGCTCTATTTGCTGGGGATGACCATTTTGTGTAGCACTGAGTCTTTCATCCACTTGTTAGTATTATGGGCTCTTGTTAATATTGATCTTGTTTCATTACACAACTGGGGAGAAGCTGGTCTGACTTGTTTGTATCATGGTTTTGACAAACTTTTTCAGAGGAAAAGATCATTTTCCAGCTTCATGGTGGCTGTTGAGGTATTAATTCTCAACATTTGTCGAGTAAATTAAAGGATTTGCATGAGTCTGACCTTCATTATTCCTATAGGTTTGGGCATATGAGCATTATCTCATGTAGGTACTAGGCATTTCTCGACAAAGAATCAGGTATCCAAGACTGAGCATTATTGCGCTTGATTAATTACTACTATAAAGCGACACTCATAAGTATACGAGGTTATTGTAGCAATGGTGATCGCCCCAGGGTCATCTGTCAAGAAAGGTGTTATTCGTAATTATTTGATTAAAACAAAATATTAATTGTTCGAGTGTTTATTGATGAAATGGTGAAATGTAATTAAAATTTAAAAGTAAAAATGAGTAGTGGTTGTGCAAGATTAATTCAATTCTTAGAATGGATCCTAGGTTTTAGATCAATTTAATTAAAGCTTGATTCTCAAATTGTCCGTTAATATAACCTTGTAATTTAACTTATTCTTTGAGTTTCATTAGTCATTTACCAATTCATTAGTTTTCATATTCATGAATTAACAACAACTAATGATTTTGAAATTACAAATTGAATAAACCCTAGAACTTATATTTCTAATTCATTCTTAGGGTGGTTAAATTGCATAGTTCTGATATCAAATTTCACCTCTATGTTCATCATTCAATATTAAGTGATCAATAGGTGGCCAATCTACCAATCTAACTTTAAGTCCAATGCAATCAACCAATAACATGGTATATTAATGGAATTATCAAATCAAGTCATTTAATCAAATCTACTACAACCCAAGGCATGAGTAAATTAGCTCATCATCAATTTAAAATAATTATTCATTTCAATATACATCAAATCACAATTGTCTATTGAAATATTAATGTTCTTAGTAACAACAACAATCAAGAAATAAATTAAAAGAGAGAAACCCCTTTTGAAGATGCTAAGAGTTGAACTACTTGTCTTCCTCCTAGCTTCCACTTTGATGTGATGAAGAACTTCCAAGCCCTCTTCATTCAATGGCTCTCTTGTTGAAAGGTGGAGTGGTAACTCTCTCAAGCTTGCACTCCTCAATCAAGTATTCTTCAAACCCTAACCTTCTTGAAAGCTTGTTCACTCACTTTCATCCCAAGAATTGTCTTTTTTTTCTTATCTATGGAAGAAATGGAACATGGAAATGGAGGATGAGGAAGAGAATGGTGATGATGGTCATGTTGGTGATGTCTTCCCCAAAATGTTTATGGTCTCCAACGTGTATCTCCATTCCATATCCCCCACCTCCATTCTTTTTCATTCTTTTTAATATTTTAAGACACTTTTCAACTCCACTCACTTCTTTGTCTCCCACTTTTTCTTTATTTAATATTTCATCCCATAAAATCATTCCTCTTTTACTAATTTTTATTTTTTTTTTAAGTTATTGCATGTTGTCTCCCACTTGTCTCCTTAGGAAATCACCTAGGACATGGCCAAGCCATTGGTGACTTGACCATGTCACTTAAGTTTGCACCGGGCATGACCAAGTCATTAGGCCATGTCCATGGTTGCCTCTTCTTCTTTCTTTCTTCTCCAGGTGGGACACGGCCAAGTCATTAGGTCATGTCATGTGACACGGCCAGTGGCTTGGCTGTGTCTGTTGCTTGTTTCCACTTATGTATACTTTCTTTGCTTCTTTCTTCTTTGTTCCTTATGTGGGACACGACCAAGACCCTAGCCATGTCATGTGACATGGCTAGTGGCTTGGCCATGTTTCTTGAAGGTGTCTACCTCTGCCCAATTTTCTCGAAGGACACAACCAAGCCAAGTTGTCCTGGCTGTGTCTTACTTGTTCCTTGTCTTTCTTGCCCTTTGATGAGGGACACTGCCAAGCCATGAATTGTCTTGGCCGTATCACATATCAAATTTAATTGAATTTCTATTTTTGCACTTCAACCTATATGAAACACTTCAAACAATCTTTAAACACAAATAAAAGGAAAAAATTAACTAAAAAACCAATAAAATTAGACTAAAAACTTAGAAATAATTGATTGAAACAAATACCACACACTTAATCCTTTTCTTGTCCCCAAGCAAAGTTAAAATGAAAACAAACTAAACAAGAACAATATGGTCAAGTTCAACAGTTATAAGGATATATCGAGACTTCCATTTTCATAAATCCACAATCAATATCAAATCAAACAAAATTAATACTCATGTAATTTAGTGGCTTTCCATGCATAACCAATGTTGTCATTCCCTTACCAACTCTTTAAAGTGTTTAAACATGGTGGTGTTTACACTCCTAACATTCAATGAAAGATTATCACCATAGGCTTGCATATCGATCAAATTTCCACCAATAAATTTCAATCAACCATCAATCATAAGGTCTTTCATTTGGCTGAAATGGGGCTAAGGTAAAGGTATGACATTTGGGGGAGTAATTTTATTCATCCAGTTCAAGAGCATTTCAAGAATGAAGCAAACAATGTATTAATACCAAACAATCCCAAGACATCTTCCACTAACTTAGTGCTAGGCAATTAAGTACCTTTTTTTCTTTTTTCTTTCTTTTTTTTAAGTAAAATAGATTTTACAACTAGAGAACACAATAATTTACAATTTTAAACCTCTAGTTTTAACCCCACACTTTATTTAATGCAACACTCAATCACTAAAGCTCTTTAAAATGCTCTTGACCTAATAAAAGGGTAAGAGTTAAAGATAAAATGGTTCAAGGCTAATGGTGTTGTGAAAGAGAGAAAAGGAAAAAATGAAATAAGCTCAAAATTGGTGAACTAAGGTCAAATAGAAGGTTGGTCTTTTTAAGCTAACGTGGATACACCTAATTGCCTTAATCATATTGATGCTTAATTGAAATTTTTTATATAGTGTCAATATGCATGTCAAAGAAAGTTCTAGCAATTCATTAATCAAGGATGTTATTTACACACAAAAAGAATACTAAGTTGGCATCCAACTTAAAAGGCTAAATTTTTACAAGTTTAAAAGGCAATGCAAGGAATACCCATCCAAATCAACAATAAGAACTAATTTTATCCAATTCTCAAATTCATGCTTTAAAAATTAAAGGTCATCTATCAATAAGTTTATAACAATTGAACTTAATAACATTCTAAACAATATGGCACAAGGCATAACACTTAAACAAAAACAACTGAATTAAAAAAAAGTTTAAAAATAAAAAAAAAACTTAGCACCCCACACTTATGATTGACATTGTCCTTAATGGAAACTAGGATAATTAAAAAGAAGAAGAGTTAAAGTACAACCTATTTTCCAACATTCTCTATGTGAGACAAATACTACCTTTTCAACCACAAAATATTAATTTTTCATGAACAAAATAACAAAAACAAAAGTTAAGAAAATAATAATTAAAATATCCAACAAATGAAAATATGAAAATAAGAAGTGTTTGCAAAAAGTTGAAGTAGACATGATCTTTGGTGATGGAGGATGTGACGATGATGCTACTGAAGGATGGAGGCTAAGAATCTTGGCAAGGTTGCTGTTGATTTGCTCCAATTGGTGAAGGAATTCCATATGATTGCAATCCACTTTTGTTTTTCAAGTCTTCTATCCTACTAATAATCTCTTGATTTTCCAAAACTGGAGCATCTTCATCTGAATTGAGTGAATCCGAGTCGAACTCCTCACCGACTCTTAGTCTTTTTTGCCGGTCCCCTTGTGCAACTTGCTCTTCAGAAGCCATAACATATGCCTCGCCTCTCTTAGTGACCATGCACATTTTTTCCAGAGTAGCAAGGTCTAATGAATCACTGCCTAAAATTCTAGTCATATTGCATGTGCTCGAGTCAAAACCATCGACAAGTTCCATAGCTAAGGTGGTCACCAATCCACCTATACAAATTGCGCCCCTTTTCTATTTGCCACACTATCAAAAAACATCGCCTAACCAATAGCCGTTACTCATGGGTATTGCATTATTCGCACAATCTAAGAAAAATAACTCACTTAATTCTACCACACCCGAGCTTTCTTTCCATGCAAGGAATCCACAAGACATAAACCTATGTAAATATCTCAAGGTGGGATTTACCAATTTCATTGCCTTGGCCGATTTGGCCATATACATTCCACCTGAGACTATTGTTCCCCATGCAAATTGTTGTTTAAAACCTTTAGGCACACATTTTTTCCCTTCTTGGTGGAAACCAAAAATAGCATTCAATTGGGCAATATCAATAACATATGGTTTCCCAAACAATTTAAAGCCTAACCTAGTATAAATTTTATCTTTATCTCTTTCAACCTTAAGAGAGTGTGAGCGGGAATTTTTGCCCCCACTCCCGGTGAAATGGTTCTTGCGACTTCGGTACTGTTTAGGCTCGGGGCCTTAGAGAACACAGCCTAAGCCTGGAGAAAATGGAGTCACCACCCGGATGGGTCAAAAAAAAAGAAAGGGGTGGATGACTCGATTTCTAAGGAATCCCCAACCCCCTAATGGGTTCAAAAAGTTGGGTACATGTGGGGAAGGTGAGAAATGGCTCAGCACCCCCACAACGCCCAGTTCATTGGAACCGGCCTCCTTTGCAGGTCTTAATATTATAAAATTATTAAATATAATAATATTATCCATACTACATGTAACAATTAAAATAAAGCATCATTATATTAAAATCAAAGCAATGTTCGAACAAAACAAATAAATGGACACCCATCCGAGAATGAAAACATGTCCTTACATCGTGCATGTATAAAACTAAATAGGACACCCACCGAAAGGTGGAAATGTTCCCTTTACATTAATCCCAAAATATAAGAACAATTTAAATTACATGAAAATTAATTAATGAGGTATCCATTAATGGAAACATACCTCTTACAATATTTTATAAACAAAGCAAATCAATAAAAGTAAACAACCATTCATCATAAATAAATCATTAATCTAATTTAAACAAAATAGTAAGTATATAACTTTAGGGTTTAAGTAAATAAGATTGAAGCTTATGAAAATAAAATAAAATCTTCAGATATTTGAAAGGAACAAGATACTATGATGATTTGGAAAATAGAATTAATTAAGATTTATGGTTTGAATAAATTAGGGTTTAGGTTTGTATTTTGAATAAAGCTACTGTATTTTGAATAATCATAATAAAGGAAGTTAAACATAAAGACTTATAATGCACAAATAAGTATTGACCCCTTCAACAAGACCATAAGACAGTCTCGCTAGCCGGTTAGCGGGCGAAGGCCAAGGGGGCAGCGCCCCTTGCGGGGTCGGGGGTCGCTCCTTGGAAGATTTTGAAAACTGACTTTTAGGTTTGTAGGTTTTGGTTTTGAAAATTAAGATTTTAGGATTTAAGATTTAGAAAATAAGATTTTAGAATTGGAAGAAACAAGCTACTATAAATCATAGAAAAATAGAGTTGGTTAGGGTTTTAAGAAAGCAGATTATTATTTTGTGGTTTTAGAAAAGTGTAATTAGGGTTTTATATTTTAAAAGTTAGTTTTACAGGCATTAAGTCTTTTAAGGTTTTGAAAAAAACACTTTTTAGGGTTTTAAATAAAGTTTAGATGGTCAACAAAATAATTGATAAAAAAAACATCATCTATTTTATGTTTAAAAATTTGATCAATTTGAATGATGAAGCTACTGTAAACATAAACAAAGAAATAGAGATTCAAACCTCCATTGTTGATTCCACCATAATCTTGAATCCTGGTTGAACAATATCAAAGACAGTGTGGGCTGCCTTTGATGGGTTGTATATTGTTTGCTACATCTTGATTCTTCAAGCTTGAGATTATGAATAGACTGCCAAAAATAATTTCGAGCTCCAAAGGTCCAGATCCTCTTTTTTAAGATCAAATGTTCAAAAGTCTCTTTCTGTGTGTTTTAATGTGGTATTTATAGAAAAAAAAATCAAAACCTAATACTAATTGGCTAAGGAAATAAAAACCTTTTAGGAAATAAAATTAAAAACCAAGTAGAATAGGATTTTGGCAAAATCGCGCGCTTAACGGGTGTGCAAAAGTGCGCTGGTGAAGAAAATCTATGGGCAATGGGCTTGGGTACTGTTGGCTCGGGCGAGGGCCAGGCCAATTCTTCGTAGGATTTTCTTGAGGCAAATTGGCCTGTGGCCATTTCGCCACAGATTTTCCTTGTGGCCAATTTGTCGCCCGCAAAGAAAAATTTTTGCCGTCGATTCTTCCATCGCCAATTTTTATTTATTTTTTATTTTTTATCCTTTTTATTATTACTTTTTTAATTTTTACTAAAAATAAATATTATTTAATTAAAACACCACAAAAATTATTTTGGACTGTTTAAAAATATCGAATTGGATAGGGTAAAAAATTAAAGGTATACAGTTTACCCCCTGCTTGAGCGATCCGAGACTATAGCAAAAGAGAGCGAAAAGCAATGTAATTTTTGACTGGGTTTAGAGCCATATTGGACTCTTTACCCAAGGTTGGTTTGAGTTCTGGACTTAAAAATAATTTGGGTTATGGACCCTAGGTGAATTTAGGATTTTTGTTATGAATCCGAGACTGAGTTTGACTGACCCTTTATCAGTTGAGAATTCTGACTGCTCCAGCTGCTCTATTCTTTAACGTATTATGGGTCTTCACCCACAAAATGGATCTTAATCGTTGGACCTTGGATCTTCATCCTTAGCATTGGATCTTCACCTTTGAAAACAGATCTACATCCTTAGAGATCGGGTCTTCACCCTTGTAAATGGATCTTCATCCTTGGAGATCGGGTCTTCACCCTTGAAAATGGATCTTCATCCTTTTGACATTGGATCTTCACCCTTGAAATTGGATCTTCATCCCTTAAGCTGGATCTTCATCCTTGGCATCGGGTCTTCACCCTTGAAAACGGATCTTCATCCTTTGGACTTCGGGTCTTCACCCTTTGAATTTAGATCTTCATCCTCGGAATTAGGTCTTCACCTTTGAAAATGGATCTTCATCCTTGGAAATTGGGTCTTCACCCTTGAAAGTGGATCTTCATCCTTTAAGCTGGATCTTCATCCTTGGAAATTGAGTCTTCACCCTTGAAAGTGGATCTTCATCCTTTAAGTTGGATCTTCATCCTTGGAAATCGGGTCTTCACCCTTGAAAGTGGATCTTCATCCTTTAAGTTGTTGTGTCTTCACCCTTGGAAATTAGGTCTTCACCCTTGAAAGTGGATCTTCATCCTTTAAGTTGTTGTGTCTTCACCCTTGGAAATTGGGTCTTCACCCTTGAAAGTGGATCTTCATCCTTTAAGTTGTTGTGTCTTCACCCTTGGAAATTGGGTCTTCACCCTTGAAAGTGGATCTTTATCAATTGGAGATCTGGTCTTTACCCTGGCTTTAGCTCTTTTAGTTGGATAGATCTTTTATCTTTTACGTCTTCATTTTTTTTATAGTTTATAATGTTCCATTCTTTTGCAGTTTTTTAAAAATTCAGCTATTTTTAGCTGGCCCCTTATATCTTCTCCTTGCCCCCACTAATTTTTCTCATGTAGGCTCTAATTGATGTTTGTCTTGTGTAGTTCTTCACACAAGCATGTATTTCTTCTTTTGCAAAATGACTAGAGCTTCCTCACGCAATGGGCTTTCCATACTTCCTGATTCCATATTCGTTTTATGGTTGCTTTATAGAATATTACTTTTTACTTTTTACAAAGAAAAATGGACTGTGATATGCTCATGTATGCATGATATGCATGGATTATACTTACAATGATTCCATTGGCTCACAGACCGAGGTGATTAGCTGAAGTGTTCTCATTGGTTCCTTTCAGAGGCTCATTCAGGACTTGCATTGGAATGACAGAAAGCATTGCATTTATGGCTTTTATCTTAAAGATGTTGAAAACATAAACAATGGAGACCCCAAGTGGCAGAGTCAGAGATACATTCATTTCAAACTATGATCGAGCATATGTTGCGCTCAAATTAAGTACTACTACAAGTGGCAGTCGCAAGTATATGAGGCTATTGCAGCAAAGGTGATTGCCCCAAGGTCATCTCACAAGGAAAGTGTTGTTCGTAATAATTTGATTAACAAGAAATTTAAAAATAAGAGTGTGATGTTTTGGAATGGTGCAAGAACAATTTAAACCTAAAAGTAACATGCGTAATCGTTAATGTGTGTGATGGTTGTACAAGATTAATTCAATTAAGAAAATGATGCCTAGGCTTGTAGGTCCATTTAATCAAATGTTTAATTCTCAATTTATCCATTAATATAACCTTGTAAATTAATTTGTTCCTTAAGGTTAATTAGTCAATTACCAATTCATTAGTTTTCACATTCATGAATTAACAACAACCAATTATTTTACGTTAGCAAATTAATAAACCCTAGAACTTATATTTCTAATTCATTCTTAGGGTAGTCAATTGCATAGTTCTGATATTAAACTTCACCTCTCGGTCCGTCATTCAATATTAAGTAATCAATAGGTGGCCAATCTATCAATTTACCTTTAATTTCAATGCAATCAACCAATAACAAGGTATATCAATGGAAATATCAAATCAAGGCATTCAATCAAATCTACTATAAATCCTATGTAATATCCCAAAGTGTGCCCTAGAAGTTTGGATATAATTGTTGTTTGTTTGAATTATGTGTATATGTTATGTTGATAAGAAAAGAAATTGAAAAGAGAATGTTTATGTATTGTTTAAAAAGGAAAGTAATGTGTAGAGAGAAAGTGTATATGTTGGGTATATGGTTATATATATAACATATACATTAGTCAAAATGGATAGTCAAGGGAAGAAGATATTTAATTGTTGTATGTGAAATTACTATAAAGGGCACTTGATTAAGAAGAAAGCTAGAACAAGTGAGAAGAGGGTATGTTGGTAATTGTCTTGTTGGAACACTTGGTTGAGATTTAAAGAGAAGTTGACTTTGTTTTTTTTTTCATCATCTTTTCTTCTTTTCCATGTGTGTGGCCGGCTCCTCCAAAGACAAGAGAAAGCAAGAGAGCAAGAGAGGATCTTGAAGTTATAAGCTCAAATTGAAGGAAGAATCAAAGGATTAAGTTGGAGATTTGTGAAATTTCTTCAACTTTGGTAAGTACTCTCTTGTTTTTTTTTGTTATTTTTGAAGTTGTGTTTGAGGTGAGTTATGATTTGTTGATATTATGATTAGGTGTGTTTGAGATGTGTTTATAAGTGTTGAAATTGATAGTAAGTTAAATTGGTGTTGGTTTTGGTTTGAAGATGGTAAGTTAAGTGGATGTTGATATTGAAAGAATAAGAGTGATGTTGGTTTTAGGGTTTTGAAGTGGTAAGTGATTAAATGTATTGTTGATGTATTGTTAATGTGAATATTATGATGAACATGTAAAATAAGTGTTAATGACATTGATTATATCCATTTGAATAAGGTTATGTTGTGCAAAATGTGTTTTAATTCAATCAAAAGAGACTTGGCCATGTTTAGGGTTTATATTCATGAGAGACAAGGCCAAACTAAAGAAGAGACACGGCCAAACTAAAGATTTTTGGGAGACACGGCCAAGTTTAAGGAAATTTGGCCGTGTTGGACCAATTTTGGAGAGACACGGCCACTGACTTGGCCGTGTCCCTTGCCCGTGTTTGCTACTGCTGATTTTGTTATGAGAGACACGGCCAAAAGCTTGGCCGTGTCCCTTGAGTGTGTTAGCTACTGTGATTGTTCTTTGCTCTTCTTGCATTGTTTTGATTCTTCATAGGTCTTTTTGCACCTAAACATAAAAATAAACATTTTAAACACACTTAAAACAAAAATGATCCAAACAAATGTATGTGGAAGATTCTAAATCTATGATTAATGTAAATTGTTATGTATATATCAATGATGAAATATGAAATGTGATTTGAGATATAATGAGAGGTGAAGCCATTGTAATTGGCTATGATGATTCAAATGTGATGTGAAGCCATTGTGATTGGCTATGATGATTCAATTGAAATAAATGGGGCATGTTTGCCTAGATAATGATGAGAGTTGAGAATGAAATAATAAATGAATTGTGTGGTTAATGTGTTATTCCATTTTCAGAGTTTGTTGTTGGTGGCATGCCTATAGTAACAATCTCTTGAAGTTAAGTTGGGCTTGATCCTTGAAGCCAAGTTGGGTTGAAGTTTAACATGTTTTACTCCCCTTGAAGCTTGGTTGGATCTAGTCCTTGAAGCCTAATTGAGATGTTACAACCCTTGAAGCTAGGTTGGATTGGTTCTTGAAGCCAAGTTGGGTTGATACTTAGCATGCTTTGTTCCCCTTGAAGCTTGGTTGAACCTAAATCCTTGAAGCCTAGTTGGGATAATGATAATGATAAATGTGATAATTTAACCAAAACATTAACTCTGAAAGTTGAATGGCATATTAGTGTTCTTGGGCCCATGCTTGTCTTTGTATTTAATGTGATTCTTGAATGGTGAAATTAATGGAATTATGAAGATATAATATGAATGTTGTTATGACATTGATCAAAGTATGATATGGAATTGTGATATTCTTTTAAATGATGTATGAGATTAATTTTGACATTATATCATATTAAAGCATAATGTTAGTATACTTTGTACTACTAAGCCGTTGGCTTAGCGCGATAGTGTTTGATCGTGCAGGTGATAGAGTTGAACCTGAGAGCTCCTCGAGACCAAGTGAGACTAGGCATTGAAGGATTTATTTTTGGAACTTAAAGATCAGAGAAGAGCTGCCAATCATGTATATATTCTATGTTTTGTAAACTTTGATTTATAAAATATTTGTATTTGCAAATATTTGTAATAACTTCCGCTGCTAGTTAATAAACGTTTTTATATATGGTGTCTTTTGGATTTCTTTTAAATGTTTAAGATTGGTTTCACTTATTTATAAAGATATATGTTGTGTAATTTTTAAACGGTGGCATTTTCTATATTCAGTATACGTATATTAAGATCGTATAACCATGCTTGGTACGTATACGGGATATAGGGGTGTTACAATTGTTTTGGTATCAAAGCCTAGGTTTGAGATTCTCAACCTAGGCCAAGTGTAAGAAAAAGAATGTTTTGATTTTAAAAAGTGGATTTTTGAATAACATACATGTTTGGCATTGGCATTCTCTGATCTTTAATGAGAGGTATTCTGCTGTGTTTGCAGATATAGGTTGTGATGGATTCTCACTTACGTCAGTCAGTCGAGGGTAGTGCTGAGAGTATAGCTGCTGATGAGGTTAGAGATGGAGCTGGAGTGGATAGTGCTGGGGAGGTACCTGCTTCTGTGTCAGGGAGACCAGCTGGTGAGGAGGTTCCGCCAGTTTGGCTTAAGCAGGTGGTAGAGGTATTGAGGCAAGCACCAGTGCAACCACCGCCACCACCACCCCCACAGCCTTTGGTACCTGTGAGACATTACGATAAATTAAGGAAGTATGGAGCAGAAGATTTTCTGGGTACTATTGATCCAGCTGTAGCAGAGCAGTGGCTAGATAAAGTACAGAGAATATTTATTCAGTTGCAAGCCACTTCAGAAGAAAATTTTGATTATGCAAGATCATTGTTGCAAAAGGATGCATATGATTGGTGGAAGACAGTGCCCCATGCTATGGATGATCCACCAACATTGTCCTATGCTGATTTCTTAAGAGAGTTTGAATTGAAGTATACTCTGAGGGAGTATAAGGATGTGAAGAAAATGGAGTTTTTGAGTTTGAGGCAAGATCACCGGACTGTAACAGAATATGAGCTAGAGTTTATCCGGTTGAGCCAGTATGCTGGGGGTATTATATCCGATGAGATAGATAGATGCAGGAGATTTGAGGAGGGATTGAGGCCCTCTATTATGTGTCTTGTGGCTGGATCTAGATATCATGATTTTTCCCAGCTTGTTGCAGCAGCTCGAAGTGTGGAGCGAGCTCAGGGTATTGCAGTAGTTGCTTCTGGGGAAGAGATCAGGGTTAGAAGACCCCAGTTTGAAGCAGGGTCTTCATTTGTGAAAAAAGGTAAAGGAAGTTTTGTTCCTCGGCTTAGCAGGAGTCAGAGGCCAGCTGGTAGGCCAGTACAGTTTCAGAGGCAGAGATCTAGACCCACAGTTTCAGTGGCGAGTGCTCCGACCCCAGTAATTCAGAGATCCACTTTACCCATATGTATTCATTGTGGTAGGCCACATGGTGGTACTTGTTGGAAGACTGGTGTAGCAGGGGTATGCTTCAGATGTGGATCACCTGATCATTTTGTTAGAGATTGTCTTGAGAGGCAGGAACAGATGTCGGTAGATTCTGCAGCTTCTCGATCTAGTGTGAGGGGAGGTCGAGGAGGCAGAAATGTCAGCAGAGGGGGCAAATCTGGGTTCAGTCCTAGTGGAGGTTCTACATCCAGGGAGAGTAGACCAAAGGAGGCTAGATCTTCTCAGAGGATATATGTGATGCAGAGGCAGGCAGATGCTTCGGCAGTCATAGCGGGTACTTTCTCTTTATTTGGTATTTCAGTACTTGCTTTGATTAATCCCGGATCTACACATTCATATATTAGTGCATCTATTTTGCCTGTGTCTGAATTGCATGCTGAATCCCTAGGATTTGATGTGTTGGTGACAAATCCTTTAGGGCATAGTGTGATTGTTAGCAAGGTGCACCGAGATAGTGCAGTAATGGTGCAAGGTGAGGAGTTTCTTGGAGATTTGATTGAAATGCCTTTTAAGGAATATGATTTGATCCTAGGCATGGAATGGTTATCTAGACATGGAGCTGTGGTAGATTGTCAAAAGAAATTTGTTATCTTGAGAACTGGTGATGGTAGAGAGATGATAGTATCTAGTGAGCATGGACAGCTAGCATCCTTGTTTGTTTCAGCTGTTGTAGCTAGGAGGTTGATTAGAAAAGGGTGTGATGCTTACCTTGCTCATGTTGTGGATACTAGAGTAAGGGGTTCTCAACTTGATGATATACCTACAGTTGCAGAGTTTCCAGAGGTGTTTCCAGAGGAGTTGCCAGGGTTGCCTCCTGAGAGAGAGGTGGAGTTTGGTATTGAATTATTGCCTGGTACCACTCCCATCTCTATCACTCCTTATCGAATGGCACCTGCTGAATTGAGAGAATTGAAGGTGCAGTTGCAGGAGTTGTTGGATAAAGGGTTTATTCGCCCTAGTGTTTCACTGTGGGGGGCTCCTGTTTTGTTTGTGAAGAAGAAGGATGGTACTATGAGATTGTGTATCGATTATAGGCAATTGAATAAGGTGACTATTAAAAATAAATATCCTTTGCCTAGAATTGATGATCTCTTTGATCAATTGAAGGGTGCAGCGGTGTTTTCCAAAATTGATTTGAGATCAGGGTACCATCAATTAAGAGTCAGAGCTGAAGATGTTCCTAAGACGGCCTTTCGTACAAGGTATGGGCATTATGAGTTTCTAGTGATGCCTTTTGGTTTAACGAATGCACCTGCAACTTTTATGGACTTGATGAATAGGGTGTTTAGGCCCTATCTGGATCAGTTTGTTGTAGTTTTTATTGATGATATTCTGGTGTATTCGCGTAATAAGGAGGAACATGATAAGCATCTGCGGATTGTGCTGCAAATTTTAAGAGAGAAACAATTGTTTGCTAAACTGACGAAGTGTGAGTTTTGGCTGAACCAAGTAACTTTTCTCGGTCATATAGTTTCAGCAGAGGGTATTAGAGTTGATCCGAGTAAAGTTGAAGCTATTCTAAATTGGAGTCCACCAAAGTCTGTGACTGAAGTTAGAAGTTTTTTGGGTTTGGCAGGCTATTACCGACGATTTGTGAAAGGATTTTCTTTGATAGCTACTCCACTTACCAGATTACTTCGAAAGGGAGTAAGATTTGTGTGGACAGATCAGTGTCAGGCTAGCTTTGAACAGTTGAGAAAAATGTTAACTCAAGCGCCTATTCTTACTTTACCTGTGGAAGATAAACAATATGTGATTTACAGTGATGCTTCACATAGTGGTTTGGGTTGTGTTCTGATGCAAGAAGGTAAAGTTATAGCTTATGCTTCTCGGCAGTTGAAGCCGCACGAACTTAACTATCCGACTCATGATTTAGAATTGGCAGCTATTGTGTTTGCATTGAAGATTTGGCGACACTATTTGTATGGGGAGAAGTGTTTTATCTATACAGACCATAAAAGTTTAAAATATTTGGGTGTCCAGAGAGAGCTCAATCTTCGAAAACGGAGATGGTTAGAGTTGATTAAAGACTACGACTGTTTAATTGATTATCATCCTGGTAAGGCAAATGTTGTTGCTGATGCTTTGAGTCGGAAGTCTTTAGCAGGTTTGACTGTTTATTCGCTCTCGTTGCTTGTTGAGTTGAGAGCATTGCATGCTATTTTTGTATCTTGTGATGATGGTGCATTGTTGGCACAGTTGCAATTGAAGCCAGTATTGTTGGATCAGATTAAAGAGGCTCAATTGGCTGATGAGATGATTCAGAAGATTGTATCAAATTGCCAAAATGGAGAGAGCCGAGATTTTCATGTGAAGAATGATGGTAGTCTTTGGTTTAAGAATAGATTGTGTGTACCGGATGATGGTAATTTGAGAAGAATTATTTTAGAAGAAGCACATCAGTCAGTATTTGCTATGCATCCGGGTAGTACAAAGATGTACCATGATTTGAGACAACAGTATTGGTGGTCTGGCATGAAGAGAGATATAGCGGAATTTGTGTCTAAATGCCTCACCTGTCAGAGGGTAAAAGCTGAGCATCAAGTTCCAACAGGGTTGCTTCAACCTTTATCAGTGCCTGAATGGAAGTGGGAGAGCGTAACAATGGATTTTGTATCTGGTTTACCATTGACACAAAGAAAGCATGATGCTATTTGGGTGATTGTTGATAAGTTGACCAAGACAGCTCATTTTCTTCCGGTTCGGATGGATTATTCTCTGGAGAGGTTAGCTGAGCTGTATATTCATGAGATTGTGAAGTTGCATGGTGTCCCAATTTCTGTAGTGTCTGATCGAGATCCCCGATTTACTTCGAGGTTTTGGAAGAGTTTACATGGTGCTTTGGGTTCTCGACTGCACTTCAGCACTGCTTTTCATCCACAGACAGATGGGCAGTCAGAGAGAGTGATACAGATTATCGAAGACATGTTGAGAAGCTGTGTCATTGATTTCTCTGGAGGTTGGGATAGATTTTTGCCACTTGTGGAATTTGCTTACAATAACAGTCATCAATCCAGCATTGGTATGGCACCATTCGAAGCATTGTATGGTAGACGGTGTAGGACACCTCTATATTGGAATGAACTTGGAGAAAGTAAGTTAATTGGTCCTGATTTGGTTAAAGAAACTGAAGAGAAAGTGAAAGTGATTCGAGATAGGTTAAAAGCAGCTTCAGACCGACAGAAGTCTTATGCAGATTTGAAGAGGAGAGATATAGAATTTGATGTTGGAGATAAAGTATTTTTGAAAGTGTCTCGTTGGAAGAAGATCTTGAGGTTTGGTTGGAAAGGGAAATTGAGTCCTCATTTCGTTGGACCGTATGAAGTTTTGGAAAGAGTTGGACCAGTTGCTTATCGGCTTGCTTTGCCACCTGAGTTGGATAGGATCCATAATGTATTCCATGTTTCTATGTTGAGGAGATACAGGTCGGATCCATCTCATGTTTTGCCAATTGAATCTATTGAAGTGAGTCCAGATTTGACATTTGAAGAAGAACCGGTTGCTATTTTGGCACATGAAGTGAAAGAGTTGAGAAATAAGAAAGTGCCTTTGGTGAAGGTTCTATGGAAGAATCATGGAAGAGAAGAAGCAACTTGGGAGAGTGAGCAAGCAATGCGAAATCAGTATCCTCAACTGTTTCAGAGATGATATCAGGTAATTTCGAGGAAGAAATTTCTTTTTAGAGGGGGAGAATTGTAATATCCCAAAGTGTGCCCTAGAAGTTTGGATATAATTGTTGTTTGTTTGAATTATGTGTATATGTTATGTTGATAAGAAAAGAAATTGAAAAGAGAATGTTTATGTATTGTTTAAAAAGGAAAGTAATGTGTAGAGAGAAAGTGTATATGTTGGGTATATGGTTATATATATAACATATACATTAGTCAAAATGGATAGTCAAGGGAAGAAGATATTTAATTGTTGTATGTGAAATTACTATAAAGGGCACTTGATTAAGAAGAAAGCTAGAACAAGTGAGAAGAGGGTATGTTGGTAATTGTCTTATTGGAACACTTGGTGGAGATTTAAAGAGAAGTTGACTTTGTTTTTTTTTTTCATCTTTTCTTCTTTTCCATGTGTGTGGCCGGCTCCTCCAAAGACAAGAGAAAGCAAGAGAGCAAGAGAGGATCTTGAAGTTATAAGCTCAAATTGAAGGAAGAATCAAAGGATTAAGTTGGAGATTTGTGAAATTTCTTCAATTTTGGTAAGTACTCTCTTGTTTTTTTTTTGTTATTTTTGAAGTTGTGTTTGAGGTGAGTTATGATTTGTTGATATTATGATTAGGTGTGTTTGAGATGTGTTTATAAGTGTTGAAATTGATAGTAAGTTAAATTGGTGTTGGTTTTGGTTTGAAGATGGTAAGTTAAGTGGATGTTGATATTGAAAGAATAAGAGTGATGTTGGTTTTAGGGTTTTGAAGTGGTAAGTGATTAAATGTATTGTTGATGTATTGTTAATGTGAATATTATGATGAACATGTAAAATAAGTGTTAATGACATTGATTATATCCATTTGAATAAGGTTATGTTGTGCAAAATGTGTTTTAATTCAATCAAAAGAGACTTGGCCATGTTTAGGGTTTATATTCATGAGAGACAGGGCCAAACTAAAGAAGAGACACGGCCAAACTAAAGATTTTTGGGAGACACGGCCAAGTTTAAGGAAATTTGGCCGTGTTGGATCAATTTTGGAGAGACACGGCCACTGACTTGGCCGTGTCCCTTGCCCTTGTTTGCTACTGCTGATTTTGTTATGAGAGACACGGCCAAAAGCTTGGCCGTGTCCCTTGAGTGTGTTAGCTACTGTGATTGTTCTTTGCTCTTCTTGCATTGTTTTGATTCTTCATAGGTCTTTTTGCACCTAAACATAAAAATAAACATTTTAAACACACTTAAAACAAAAATGATCCAAACAAATGTATGTGGAAGATTCTAAATCTATGATTAATGTAAATTGTTATGTATATATCAATGATGAAATATGAAATGTGATTTGAGATATAATGAGAGGTGAAGCCATTGTAATTGGCTATGATGATTCAAATGTGATGTGAAGCCATTGTGATTGGCTATGATGATTCAATTGAAATAAATGGGGCATGTTTGCCTAGATAATGATGAGAGTTGAGAATGAAATAATAAATGAATTGTGTGGTTAATGTGTTATTCCATTTTCAGAGTTTGTTGTTGGTGGCATGCCTTTAGTAACAATCTCTTGAAGTTAGGTTGGGCTTGATCCTTGAAGCTAAGTTGGGTTGAAGTTTAACATGTTTTACTCCCCTTGAAGCTTGGTTGGATCTAGTCCTTGAAGCCTAATTGAGATGTTACAACCCTTGAAGCTAGGTTGGATTGGTTCTTGAAGCCAAGTTGGGTTGATACTTAGCATGCTTTGTTCCCCTTGAAGCTTGGTTGAACCTAAATCCTTGAAGCCTAGTTGGGATAATGATAATGATAAATGTGATATTTTAACCAAAACATTAACTCTGAAAGTTGAATGGCATATTAGTGTTCTTGGGCCCATGCTTGTCTTTGTATTTAATGTGATTCTTGAATGGTGAAATTAATGGAATTATGAAGATATAATATGAATGTTGTTATGACATTGATCAAAGTATGATATGGAATTGTGATATTCTTTTAAATGATGTATGAGATTAATTGTGACATTATATCATATTAAAGCATAATGTTAGTATACTTTGTACTACTAAGCCGTTGGCTTAGCGCGATAGTGTTTGATCGCGCAGGTGATAGAGTTGAACCTGAGAGCTCCTCGAGACCAAGTGAGACTAGGCATTGAAGGATTTATTTTTGGAACTTAAAGATCAGAGAAGAGCTGCCAATCATGTATATATTCTATGTTTTGTAAACTTTGATTTATAAAATATTTGTATTTGCAAATATTTGTAATAACTTCCGCTGCTAGTTAATAAACATTTTTATATATAGTGTCTTTTGGATTTCTTTTAAATGTTTAAGATTGGTTTCACTTATTTATAAAGATATATGTTGTGTAATTTTTAAACGGTGGCATTTTCTATATTCAGTATACATATATTACGATCGTATAAGCATGCTTGGTACGTATACGGGATATAGGGGTGTTACACCCTAGCCATGGGTAATTTAGATCAAAATCATCAATTTAAAACAAACATTCATCTCAATATAAATCAAATACAAATTGTCTATTGAAATATTAATTCTCTTAATAAAACAACAACAATATATAAATGAATTAAAAGAGAGAATAGAAAAACGCCTTTGTAGATGCCAAGGGTAGGACTACTAGTCTTTCTCCTAGCTCCACCTTGAGGTTGATGAAGAACTCAAGCCCTCTTCAATGGTGATTCTCCTTTGAAAGATGGAATGGAGCTTTCTCAAGTCTCCAAACCTTCAATGTAGCTTTCTTCAAAACCCTAATATTTAAGAGCTTGTTTAACCCAATTTATCCCAAAGAACCAAGGATCTTGTGGTTGAAAGATGGAGGATGAAGATGAAGGTGGTGTTCTTGGTTTTCTCAAGACCAAGAACAAGATTAAGAACAAAGAAGAGAGGTCTACTCTCCTCTCCAACATGTTTGTATATGTCCCTCTTCCATTCTTTTTAATTTCTTTAAGACACGAACCATGCTTTCCAATTCACACACTTCACTTTGTCCCCCTTCTTTGCCATTAGTTTAGTATTCATCCCATGAAATTAGGCACACTTTTTATTCTTTTAATATTACTTTTGGCAAAAGCAAGGTCTTTGTCCCCCACTTGTCCTCCAATTGTGTAAGATAATTCAAAGGTTCCATAAGTGACTCGGCTAAGCCATGAGTGGCTTGGCCGTGTTTCTCACTTTTTCTTGGGACACGGCCAAGCTTGTTGGCTGTGTCTTTGGTTGCCTCTCTTTCTTTCTTTCTTTTTCATGAAGTGACACAAGCTCCTGGCCGTGTCATGTGACATGGCTAGTGGCTTGTCCATGTCTCTTGCCAGTGTTGCCTTCTGCCTTCTTTCTTTTCTTTCTTTGGATTTTGCTATTTAGGCCATTGGCCGTGTCTCTTGCTAGTGTCAGTCTCTGCTTTAATTTCTTTGAGGGACACGACCAAGATAAGGGTGACTTGGCCATGTCTACCAATTTTTCCTTGGACACGGCCAAGTCACTTGGATGTGTCCTTTACTGCTTGAATGTATGTTTTGCTTCCTTCAGGTGTGGCATGGTTAGCGACATGGCCTAGCTTCAAGTGACATGGCCAAGCTTCAAGCGACATGGGTAAAGACATGGCCAAGATGGTGCTTGTGTTCAACACTGCTTCTATTTTCATGTGATTTATTTTCTTAGGATGAAACACGGCCAAGACAATGAGACATGTCCAAGCTTCAAGAGACATGGCCAAGACAATCAGACATGGGCAAAGACATGGCCAAGACGAGCAGACATGGCCAAGCTTCAAGTGACATTGCCATGTCATGTGAGTGTGTCAAGTACTGCCTAAACTTTATAATTCTTTTAATGGAGGAGACATGAACAAACTTGAACCATCTTTGTTGTGTTCAATATTTTTCCTTCCAAAATAACTTCATCAAGTGAATTTAGCTCCATTTTGCACATGTTCATCTACATCATCAAACTTCAAGTAAACTTGAACACACATATTAGAAAAATAACTAAAAAGAAAATAAAATTATCCTAAAAACACATATAAAAATGATCATAATAGCATGCCAATTGGTAGCTTCTTTATAGCCTTACCAGTAATCATTTCCTTTGCCCAATGTTTCCTTTGAGGTTTGATAGTTTGACATACTCCCCTTAACTTGAAGGCTTTGTAATTTTTTTTTGAATTTTTATTTTGAATTTGAAATCAAATGTTGGCTTTGCCAAATTAATGTCAATTTACCTTAAGGCTTGATTTTTAGAATTAACATATCTATAACATGATAACCTTAGTTACCGTACTAAACTTGGGAATCATTTCTATTTAAGGAATAATTGTTGTACTTTAGATAGGCACATACACATTACATGGCCAAAGGTCTCATTGAGTTTGAATATTGTCTATCTCATATGCATGCTTATTCAAACTATCTCCACTAATAGACTCTACCTACCAAGAGAGATCAACAGGTCTTTAATAGGCTTGAAATTGGGTCTATAAGGGACACAGGTTAAATGAAGACCTTTTGTAAGTTGGAGTCGTTGTGGCCAAACCCTTACACCATGATTTTTTGTTGGAGCCATAGGCAGTTGAAAACATGAAAAGATAGAGCTTTGAACATTCTTCTTTCTTTTTGGCGTTAACCTAAATCTTGATTGGGATAGTCTTTGCCTTTACAAAAAGTTTGGTACCCATATTCATTTCTTTCTTTTTTCTTCTTTTCTTTATCTTTCTTTTTCTTACTCCTTTCCTTTGAGCATTTTATCATTTTGTCCTTCTTTCCTGTAGGACTGTCAAGTACAGGACTTTCAAGAACTGGATGACCTTTCTTCTATCTCTCTAATTTTGATTGAATCTTTGGTTGAGTTGGACCAATTCAAGTCAAACTATCCTTATGGAAGTCTTTTGCTGCTTTAGATAAAAGAGAACTTGGTTGGCTTTCTGAACCGTTTTGGGTTTTATTTTATTTTCTTTTTCTTTTCTTTCTTTTCTTTTTTTTTCTTTTTTTTTCTTGGTTCTAGCTCTAAAAGAGTTGTCTTGTTTGTACCAACTTGGGTTTCTAATAATGGATGAGTGGAGTGACATAAATCTTCTTTAACAAGGATAAATCATTTGTTACTCTGATGTTATCTTGATAGATTGGAGATATTAGATTAACTTCAACTACTCTTATGGTCTTGATAACATCAACTATCCTTACAGTTTTGGCTATGCATTCATCTCTTTGATCTTCTTGCCTCTTTGCCTTAGTGATCATAAGACTTGTCATAAGTATCATAACAACTCAGGGTAGGTTGTTGGGGTTTGTAAACCAATGAAAAGAGAGCTAAAATTTTATGAAGGCTCAAAGGGACAACTAGGGATTGATATTTAATAGGGTGGATACTAGTTGTTGGCTAACCAAACAATGCCTAGATCATTTCTCTCTTAAATAAGCAAAGTTCAATTTCACCTCGAAAGTTTGTCAAAGCATGTTCTAAGACAGACTAGGACCTAGACAAAGGTAATTATGCAGGAGCCCTCTCTAAGTAAGCATACACAACTCAATGCTATAGAATAATTCCCTCACCTAGTAAAGTCATTCAAATTATAATGCATAGATATGTTTAGACCCTTAATTTTTGACCCAGTCTAGTCCGATATTTTTAAATAGTCCAAAATAATTTTTATGGCATTTTAATATTTATTTTTAATAAAAATAAAAAATAATAATAAAAAAGTGATAAAAAATAAATAAAAATCGGCAACGGAAGAATCGGCGACTAAAATTTCTCGTCGCTGGCGACTGGCTTGGACCAATTCACCATAGGAAAATCCTGCAGTGAATTGGCTGGCCCGTGCTCAGTGCCCGTAGTAATTTTTTTGCCAGTGCACTTTTGCACGGCCAGCCGGCCTGCGGTTTTGCCAAAATCCTATTCTACTCAGT
This sequence comes from Garcia nutans, assembly GCA_947685225.1. Classification (NCBI taxonomy): domain Eukaryota; kingdom Viridiplantae; phylum Streptophyta; class Magnoliopsida; order Malpighiales; family Euphorbiaceae; genus Garcia; species Garcia nutans. The sequence goes on along the minus strand of CANTUV010000008.1, from coordinate 37,057,033 downwards.
TTTTAATTTTATTTCCTAAAAGGTTTTTATTTCCTTAGCCAAATAGTATTATGTTTTTATTTTTTCCTATAAATACCACATTAAAACATAGAATAAAGGATCGGAGCTGAAATTTTTACTTGACCTTGGACTTTTTGATTTTTTTGCCCAATCTCAAGCTTGAAAGATCTAGAGGCAGCAAACAACAACAATCCATCAAAAGCAGCCTACACTGTCTTTATTATTGTTCAACCAAAATTCAAAGATTGTGGTTGAACCAACAACAGAGGTGTAGACCCTTAATTATTGACTCAGTCTGGTCCGTTATTTTTTATATAGTCCAAAATAATTTTTGTGGTATTTTAATGAAATAATATTTATTTTAGTATTTATTATTTATAATTTTTAATAAAAATAAAAATGGTGAAGTTAATAAAAAAATGTAATAATAAAATAATAATAAAAAATAATAATAAAAATAAAAATAAAAATAAAAATTGGCGATGGAAAAATCGGCGACGAAATTTTTTAGTCGCCGAAGGTCCAATTGGCTAAGGCCAAGTCACTCGCAGGAATATCCTGCAGCGAATTGGTTGGCCGCCCAGCCAATTTTGCACCAACTCTCGCAGTTTTGGCCAACGCTCACAGTGGCGACTCCACTGGGGATAAGAGAAGTTGATTCCATTGGTCTTTTTATTATTCTATTCTTTCTTATAATGATATTATCCATTGCATCGTGTGCGTGAGTTAGGACGCCCGTGTTACCCGTGTTGTGGTATGTGAGGGATACCATACTTTCACTCAAGGTATGGAGATCGAGTATGGCATAACTACTCATAGCCTCATACCATTTGGTATATACTTGCAATGGGAACCTAAGCCTTTTAACCCAAAGACTAAAGCTCATGTAATTGGCCTAGTTACTTTCCTTAGGTTTTTACCCCAAATGCTTGTTGTTTGACTATGGTTAATTTGTCTTGGCTTAAATCATGGCTTATTTGGTTTGTTCTTTTTCTAATATGACCTGAGTACATTGTAAGCTCAAAATAAATTTTTCTTTAAAGTCCAAAAGACCAAAACTATTTTCAAAACTTTTTAAGATGGTCTTTGGACATAAAAATTTTCTAAAAACAAATCAAAAATACTTTTCTCATGATCCAAACACAAAGCCCAAAATATGTTTTTTCTAAAATCTCTTTACAATGGGCTTAGAAATAAAATTATTTTTATCCAACCTTTTCATACAAAGAGCTTGCAAATTATTTAGGTCAATTAGGAAATACCAAAAATCATTTGTGAGCCTATTTTATACTAGGAGTTATTAATCATGGGCTTATTTTTGGCAAGAACCATTAGTTACTTTTTCAAATGAGAAATCTATTTATAATATACCTCTTAATTTAATTTTAATCCAATGTAGCATAAAAGCTACTTTAGTTGGTTGAATGGATTAAAACCTAATTAATGAGAATTATCATGAACTAATTTCCATTTTGAAAATATAACTATTGGTTGAAACATCCGAGGAAATTATTCAAAAAACAAGATACCCCATGTTGGTATTTTTTTAACCATATACCTAGGAAAAGAGACTCGGCATTCATGCGTGGATGTTATAAGGTTGGAAGGAACGTCCTATTTGTCCTTGTTTGTTAATTGTTCGTGCATACATGCATACATACATACATTTGCATCTCATATCATTAATCCTCTCTCGCTCACAACCCTAGATTATGACAATTCAAAAGCTTATGATAATCCGACCTATGCCGGAGATGAAGAATCTAGCGACGACTCAATCTCTTTTTTACCAAAAGCAATGGAGCCCAAACAAATTCAAAGAATGGTGGATGATGCCCTCAATGCAAAGATGGAAGAAATTAAAGAGGCCCTAGCTGAGACCATGAAGAACCAATTGGCTGCGATTTTAGAAAATCATGCAGAAGCATCTGCTAGCACTAAGAAGCCAAAGGACAAAGGGAAAACTAAAGTTGGTGAAGTGGTTTTTGATGATGATAAGGTGATCATTGATGATGATGACGATTGGGCTCAATACTTCCAAGATCCTCAAGATAAAAAGAAAGAATCAAAGATTGTTGAAAGATCAACTATGGAGAAAATCGAGACTTCTGATGTTGAAAAGATGATCACGGATTTAGAAAAGAAATTTGAGAAGAAGCTGAAAATCGAAGAGATGTCTGAGATCGACAAACTATTTGAACAAGATGAAGAAGTTCCGTACAAGTTCAAAATGCCATCTTTTGTGAAGTTTGATGGAACCGGAAATCCTCATCTCCATTTGAAGTAGTATATCACTGCTATGCAGTCTGCCTGAGCTACTAAGGCTCAAACTCTAAGGTACTTTATGCTCTCATTGGACCCTGTTGTCCAAAATTGGTTCAATACCTTAGATGATGGAACACAAAAGAGTTGGGATTTGCTATACAAGGCCTTCATCAAACAATATGGATACAATGTCGAGATGGAAGTTATCTTAATGGAAGTGGAGTCTATTATACAAAGGCCAAATGAGAAATTTGTGGACTATGTGAAAAAGGTGGAGAAATAAGGCCACTTTGCTCAAGAAAAGGCCCGATGAATTTGATCAAATAAGGATGATTATGAGAGGGGTGTTGCCTAGTCTTCATGAAAGGATGTCTTATACACTCATCCGTGATTTCAAAGATCTTCTCCAAGTTGGTCTGCAAATTGAAGAATGGGAAAGAAAGAAGAACCGTTTTTCAACAAGAAGGAACGAGAAAGGAAACTATCAGTCTGGTAGCCAAAGCATGCAAAAGGTAGTCGGTGTTGATGCTACTAACCAAGGAACAAGAAGGCAGTTTTCAGAATTGGGCAAACTGATGTCTTGGGTTATCAATAAGCTTCAAAGGAAGGGATTGTTACAACCCTTCAATCCTCGTCCTTTGCCTAACCCTCTCCCACCTAATTTCGATACTAAAACATTTTGTCAATTTCATCAAATGAAAGGGCACGACACGGATAGATGTGTGAGGTTGAGGTATGAGGTCCAAAATTTGATTGATAGTGGGAAGCTGCCCAAGCCCAACAAGCCAAACACCAAAGACAATCCATTACCAAGGTTCAATATAGTACCACTACTGGCAACCTTCATGATTAGAGGAGGTTTGCATGAAGATTTTGTCATGTCTTCTTTTCAAGATGTGGGTGGAGAAGCAACCAAAGAAGAAGAGGTTTTTGTTGTCAATGGGTTTTGGGATTCAAGCAATAGTGATGATGATCTTGTATCCAAGAAGGAGGAATGAACCTGGTCCGAGCCCAAAAAAGATGAAGTAATGAACACTAGATACGGTTAGCCTTATGCAAGCCCACTGCCTAAGGAGGTAGAAATTAATAAGGGAAAGGAAGTTGAAGTAAGGAATAAAGAAGAGGAAGATGATATTGTGCTCAAGCAATTGAAAAGAACCCAAGCAAGTGTTAGCATTTGGGATTTATTGGCTACTTCTAAAAAGTACAGAGAAACTATGGACAAAGCCTTGGCCATCATGCCAATTTCTACCTCCATAACGCCAGAGGAACTGATCAACTTCATAAAAATTGGAGGAGTAATGAAATGTGAAGATATTCAAGAGAAGAGCGAAGTTAATATGGGAGCGGTTTCTTTCTCAGATGCGAATTTACCGGAAGAGGGGAGAGATCACATCTGCCCTCTCTTTATCAAAATAGAAATCAAAGGGAAAAGGACTTCATGAGTAATGGTCGATGATGGGTCTACCATAAATGTTTGTCCACTTAAAATATTGCCAAAGCTAGCCATGTCAACAATGGATCTAAGCCCGACCGAGGTAACCATTCAAGCTTATGACAACACTAAGAAACATGCCGAAGGAACTTTCAAAGCTGTTGTCAAGGTTGGTCAAATTGAATCTATTATTGAATTTATTGTTTTGGACATACCTGTTACGTTCGCCTTACTCTTGGGACGTCCATGGTTTCATCCTCTTGGTAGAGTTCCTTCCATCCTTCTTTAAAAGATCAAGTTCCCCAATGGAGATGAGACAGTGGTCATCGAGGCTGAAGATAATGAGGTTGTTAACTCTCTAATGATTGAGAGGCCTCTCAATGGTTTCCAAGTAGCTGCAATTTCTGATAATGAAGTAGTGGACTCCAAAGTCTTGAGTATGATGAAGAACATGAACTACCTTCTCGAAGCTGGTCTTGGAAAGGGTAAGGCCGGTTTGACAAAGCTACCAGATTTTAAAACTCAAACTTCCAAGAAGGGGTTGGGATATGATGAAGCCAACAATGCCCAGCCAAAGAAGAATGAGAAGATGAGCTTCCCACCACTTGAAGAGATCTTTGTCAAAGCTCCAGACATGGGACCACTCCAAGGAAAGCCTAAGCCAATCATGTTCATGGGAAAGTTGATCTCGGGTTTTAAAATTTTTGCAGATGTTGCCAGAGCTATGGAGCAAGTGAAGAAAGATCTCACCCTGTCAGCCAATAAAGAATCCAATCCGGAAGAGAAGAAGGAAGCTGTCCTGAAAGCCGAGAAGACTTCGGAGGAGATTTCTACCCTGGTTGAAGAAAAGTTTGAAGACATTCTACCTTACGATTTTGAGAACAATGATTTTGATTTTAATTTTAATTTGTTTGCTTTGTATGAGGATGATGATGTTTTCTTTTCCAAAATGAATGCAATAAAGTTTGATTTTGCATACATTCAAATAGCAGTTACATGAGTATCTTTAATATTGATTCTGTTAACACACAATCATTAAATTTGGGAACTGTGAATACTCGAATTTTGAGGCTCGAAAAGCCAATTTTCTCAAATTGCAGAAGACCAAGCCAGACCGGACGACCACAGTAAAGTTCATCGAAAGTATGTCTTCATGGTACTTGAAATGTCCGGAGTGACGCAAGGATCACGGATATGGTCCCGAAATAATTTTTGGAGGTCCGTAGTTCCCGGAAAATCAGTTTGAACAAAAATCGTGCGTGCTTTTTTGGGGGCTCAAAAATCGAGGGCAGCGGCCCGCCTGCCACCGGCCGCGGCGGTCCGACCGCCGCCCAGTCCGAATTTTGTCTATAAAAGGCCTCCGAATTTTCAGAAAGAGGGTTCGGGTTTTTCTGGCTTCGGGCGGACGAATTCTCTGTTTTCATATGCTTAAGAACTTCTCTTGGACTTTTCTTTGCATAAATCTAACCTTGTGCTGCAGGAATTAATCAAAATCAAAATTAAAAACCATAATCAAGAATCATAATCCAAGAACCGAGAAAACGAGATCTGGAACTACGAAGTGGGAGAACCCTAAACAAGGTAACATCCTAATTTATCCTTTGTCAATTCAGGCATATCATAAAGCACTACATCTTCTTCTTAATTTCTTTCTGGGTCAAAGACCTAATCTCTTTTGGCATGAAGCCTATCCAAATTAAAATCAATCTTTGGCATGAACCCCATCACATTTAAAATCAATCTTTTGGCACGAAGCCTAAATCGCATTCTTTTGGTACCAGGTACCCAAATTTCATCAAATTTAGCACTAAGTGCTCAAAATCTCACAATTTTGGCAAAAATTCTGACAATGCACGAATCATACACACACACATGCATAAATGAATAATTGCCTTTAAATAGGCTTTTCCGAACTACATGGGCTTTGATCTCTCATAAAAAATGAGAGTATGTAGGCATATTTGGGATTCATCCCAAATAGCAAGTCCACAATCTACTAACAATCTGTTTGTCTTCCTTTCTGTGTTCCTTTTAGGTTCATTTCTTCTTTGGAAAATTAGTCAAATACATGACATAGTCCCCAAATCCTCCTTGGGTTCGTAGATTAGAAACCTTTACATTGGATGCATTATTGGAGTCAAACAAGGGTTTTCTTAGTTTTTCCCCTTAGAATAAAAAAACTGTGTGGCAACTCCTAACAACAAGTGAACGTTCATCCGAATCCTTTACGGGTGGAAACCGAGGTTCACAATTTGGCGACTCCAATAGGGACCATAAAAATGATTTATGGGATCTTAGTAGACTACAATTGTTTATTTGACTAACTTGCCCTTCTTTAGGGCACATTTATTTATTTTACAGGGTACCTTAGTAATATATATCCTTTCCTTAAGGATATGGGAATAAAATTGACAAAAGGAATCTTTTTCCTTTGATGGACCCCTTGTTTGATTAATTGTGCAGTTGTTTTGTCATTTAGAGAATCTTTTTCTCTTGCATTATATGGGGGAATCATTTTCCTCCATTGCATAAAAAATTGTTTTCAAATGAATTTCTTCTCTTTCTGTTCAAAATTCTGAGTCTGGATAGCAAGTAGCGCTGACCGACAAGTCTCCTTGATTATGCCGGCGGACAGCCAAAGCGTCCTCCCTGTTGTCGCAAACCATTCCAATCCTTTTGGACTGGCCCATGAGTAAACGTACTGTTGGACCCACGCGAAACTCTTTGTTTCACATGTGGTTAGGTATATCTTACTCAAGACTCAAGGGTCCCTATTATAAGCCTATTCTCTATTTTTCATGTATCAATAGAACCCTCCCTTAGGTTGTATGTACCCAATAATAGTGCCACATTCCATTAAAATGAATTATGATGTGATGAGTTGCATTCATGCAACATAACAACATTGTTTTGGGGAAAACCTTTTGATATACGCAAGTGGACCAAGAGTCTTCCTACCCTACACACTACCCTGATCCTTTACCCTTAACCTTTGCAGGTACCCACTATCCGTGTGCCTTCACCTACACAAGCTACACCAACTCCAACTGTGCAATCACCCACAAGTCCTACTACCCCAACTTCACCAACTACTCCAATTACTGAAATGGCTACTATTGAACAGATTAAGGCCTTGCTAGATGGACAGGTTAAGGAGATTGAAGCTAGGATGCAAGAAAGAATTGATGAAGCCTTAACCAACCAAAGGGTAGCCATCTTGGCCGAATTGGGAGGGGCACCAAAGATAGCCACTACTCCTGGAAATCTAGGGAAGGAACCTATTGTGGGACAAACTAGTACCCCCATGACTGCTCAGAATAATACCCCTGTCATTAATTTGGAGGATCCACCCTCTAAGAATGCTACTAAAACTGATGAACTAAAAAAGAAACTTGAATTGCTTGAAAGGTCAATTACTGCCATGAAAACTCATAAAGAGGTGGTAGACATGGATTCCTTATCCTTGTTTCCCCAAGCTAGGTTGCCTCCAAAATTCAAAATGCCTGGGATGGACAGATTTGATGGGACTACTTGCCCTAAAACCCACCTGAAGATGTATGTGGGGGCCTTAAGCCCTTGGGGCTTAAATGACGAGCTCTTTGCTCAACTCTTCCAACAATCCTTGACTGGTGCTGCCCTTAAATGGTTTGTAAGCCTGGATCGTGCTAAGATTATGACCTGAGAAGACATCTGCAATGCATTTAACACTCAATACCACTACAATATTGAGGTAGATGTCACTAGAAGGGAGCTTGAGACTACCAAACAAAACAACAATGAACCCTTCTCCTCGTTCCTTACGAGGTGGAGGGAAAAGGCCGCCCAAATGATCAATTGCCCTTCAGAACAAGAGCAGATTGATATCATAATCAAGAATTTAAGGCCCACATATCAAGCTCAACTGCAAACCCAATACCTACCTACTTCCAAATCGCTCATTGCGACTACAACTAAGGTAGAAGATTTGATACAATTAGGTAAGATAGTGGATGAGGGAGCTACTTCAAAGTATAAGAAACAGGGCCAAGCTGCTTCCTCAAGCAAGGTCAATGAAGTGGCCAATATTGCCCCTGCGAATCCTTTACGTGTGGGCAATCTTGGGCAGAGAAATCAGCCAAGAAGGCAATATACCGACCTTGGGATGCCCCTTCATCTAGTATTTAAAAAGGCTGTGGAAGGAAAGTACTTGAAACCTTTGGACCCAAGGCCTCCTCCAAACCCATTACTCTCCAATTATAAGGCCAATGAGTACTGTGAATACCATCAAGGAAATGGGCATAGAACAGATGCTTGCTGGACTCTGAAAAACCGCATCCAAGATCTGGTGGATAATGGTGACATCATTCCTCTCAGGAGTCAACCAAACATTAATACTAACCCTTTGCCCAATCATTCCATCCACGCCATCACTATGGAAGAAGAGTTGTTTGATCCTTTCAAACTTCGCTTGGAAATGAATGAAGTATGTGTGCTGGATCTGAATGACCTCGCTGAAGAGGTCGATGCTTTGACAAGAAGTGGAAGGCAATATCAGCCACTTGACTTGGGGAAAGCCCCTAAGACCCCGAATCACCCATATAAGAAGACGCCAGAACCAAAAGAAGTCTCTGTCCTCACTCAACTTAAACAAACTCAAGCTAAGGTGTCAATTTGGGAGCTCCTTGCTTCCTCATTCCCACACCGTCAGGCTCTCAGTAAAGCTTTGAGTCAACTTGATACATCAGTAGACACAAGCCCAGAAGCTTTGGTGGTAACTTTGACCCAATCAACCAAGGCATTGAGTATCAGGTTTTCTGATTTAGATTTACCAGAAGACGATAAGAAACACAATGATGCTCTATACATCACCATACAAACTAGGGGAAAGATTGTGCCCATGGTTCTCATTGATAATGGGTCAGCCTTAAATGTATTTCCCTTGAAAGTAGCAAGCTATCTGGGATTGGAGGCTACAGATCTTACACCTTCTGATCAAATTGTTAGAGCATATGATAATACTCGAAGAGAAATTTTGGGTGTTGCTACTCTAGAAGTTGCTATTGGACCGGTGAAAATGGAAGTGCCGTTGAATGTCATTGATGTACCCGCGAGCTTTAATCTCCTCCTTGGAAGGCCGTGGATTCATCAGAATAATGCTATACCTTCTTCATTACATCCAAAACTTAAGTTCCCTTTTAAAGGAAAAATCATCACTATTAAAGGAGACACATGTGAAATCAACAAGAAAACCGCGGATCAGTCTCTCTTTGAGGTTGTTCCGGGTGAAACTGCTATGGCCTTGACTGGGTTCCATTATGACACTGTTCAATGCATTGAAGGAGAAAGGCCCAAAGGGCCATTTATCCTATATGATTTTGGGGAGGTCCAAGTCAATTGCCTGGTGGGAATGATGCTAAGGGTAGGTCTGCTACCCGGGATGGAAATGATAAAGTCTGGGAAAAAATATCCATAGTGCGGCCATGGGAAAAGCCTGAGAATAAGGGAACTTTTGGCTTGGGGTACAAACCCACAGACGAGGAGATAGAAGAGTTTGAGCATGGGAAGAAGAAAAAGAAGACTTGGGGGGCAAAAAGCCTCAAAATGTGCCCTTACTTTAGAACTCTGAATGGTCACTTTTGCAAACCTGGAAAAGCAGTTCCTTACTGTGGTTTCCAGGAGCCATTCTATTCTCCTATGACTGGAAAGAAGCTACTGGGTTTTGAGATGTTCACTGATGTTTTAACCATAAAGGAAGAAGAGCCATAATCAATGACTGACCCACAAGTGGAAGATTTCATGCGGCCTAGTCTCTTTGATGAGGTTGCTATGATAACCAATTTTGAAGACAAAAGGGACTTCACGAAGCTGATCAAGACAACAGATGGACCACTAATGAACTAGTATGCCGAGGAGGGACAAGCAGCTATAGTCAAACCTAGTCATGTGTCATACCCTGAACCTGAGTCTTGTACCGAGTCAAATCTTGAGTCAAACACCGAGTCAGAGTCCAGTTTTGAGTCTTCCTTAGCTTCAGGAATAGAAAACCCTGATGTCAAATTTAATGTAACCTTGGAGAATGACTCCGCCATTATCAATAAAACTGTTCAAATTCTTGGTTACCCTATATCTTTTGCTTTCCAAGTATTATTTAGAAAAAATGAAATAAATGAAATAAAAGAAATGAATGAAAAGATAATAATTGGCAAAGAAAATGAATATACATACATTGCATATGATTGTGTGAATAAGGAACATGTTGTTGAGTGCATAAGAAGATATGTCGACTGCTTCATGTGGAAGATAAGTGATGTCACGGGAATAGACCCAGCAATAGCAGTTCATAAGATTCCGCTATACCCCGATGCAAAGCCGGTTAAGTAGAAGTTGAGAAGAATGAAGCCAGAATGGTCTTTGAAAATTAAAGATGAGATTGCCAAGCAACTGGATAATAAGTTCATAGAACCAATTGTCTACCCTTCCTGGTTAGCAAACATTGTGCTAGTCCCGAAGAAAGACGAAAAGGTCGTGATGTGTGTTGACTATAGAGATTTGAATAAGGCTTGTCCCAAGGATGATTTCTCGCTACCACACATCGATTTGCTAATAGACAGGATGGCTGGGCATATGATGGTTTCCATGACTGATCTTGCGGTTGGGTACAATCAGATCATGGTGCATCCACCGGACAAAGAAAAGACAGCTTTCATTACAGAATGGGGCACTTTCTGCTACAGGGTTATGCCTTTTGGATTGATAAATGCAGGGGCTACCTACCAAAGGATGGCGACAACAATCTTTCATGACATGATTCACAAAGAAGTAGAAGTGTATGTTGACGATATGATTGTCAAGTCAAAATCTCCAGAAGAGCACGTTGAAGCACTTGAGAAGTTCTTCCTTAGACTTCGCAAGTATAATTTGAAGCTTAATCCTACAAAGTGCCTATTTGGAGCAACATCAGGCTTATTTTTGGGATATTTGGTTAGCAAGAAAGGAATAGAAGTTGATCCAGCAAAGTCAAAGGCTATTCTGAAAATGCCTCCACCAAGAACAGAAAGGGAGATTCGAGGCTTGCTAGGTAGATTACAGTATATCAGTCGTTTCATATCGCAGTTGGCAGAGACTTGTGGTCCTATCTTTAAGCTACTAAGGAAAGGTGCTTCGCAAGAATGGAATGAAGACTGCCAGAAAGCCTTCGACAAGATCAAAGAATACTTGTTAAGTCCGCCAATTCTGCAACCTCCCAGAATGGGAAAACCTCTGCTCTTGTATTTATCCGTAACAGATGATGCCATGGGTGCAATGCTAGCTCAAGAGGCCGAAAGTACAAAGGTAGAAAATGCAATTTACTACCTCAGCGAAAGGATGCTGGACTATGAGTTAAAGTATAACAAGATTGAGAAGTTGTGTTTAGCGTTGTATTGGACCTGCACGAAGTTACAACACTACTTGTCTTCTTACACTACTTGTGTCATCGCAGAACAGAGTCCCTTGAAATTCCTTATGGAGAGGCCTGTTTTGGACAGCAAAATGGCAAAGTGGGTGTCAACATTGGCAGCTTTTGACTTAAAATTCATTCAGAGGAAAGCTGTGAAAGGTGGGGCAATAACTGACCAGTTAGCAGAATTACCTGTAAAAGATGAGATGCGAGAAATGAATTTCCCTGACGAAGACCTCTTGAATGTGGAAAGAAGTGTTTGGGAGATGTATTTTGATGGGGCATCCAATTATCATGGAAATGGAATTGGGATTGTGTTCAAAACTCCTTGTGGAGAATACAATCCCTTTGCAGTTAAACTTGACTTTAGCTGCACTAACAATGAAGCGGAATATGAAGCTTGCATCTGTGGGCTCGAAGCCGCTCTAGAATTGGGAATTAAGAACCTAAAGGTCTACGGTGATTCTATTTTAATAGTATCACAAGCTTTAAGGAAATGGAAAATAAGAGAAGAGCGTTTGGTTCCTTACCTACAATGCCTTGATCATTTGGCACAATAATTCGATGACCTATCCTTCGAATATCTCCCAAGAGCAAAGAATCAGTTTGCTTATGCCCTGGCTACTTTAGCTTCCATGATCAATATCAAGGAGGGGAAAGCCATTCATCCATTGAAGGTTCAACTGCAGAAGCAACCTGCCCACGTAATGCATTTGGCCGATGGTAAACCATGGTTCTGGGATATCAATAGTTATCTCAAGGATGGAAGTTATCCGGAGGGATCATCAAGGGTTGATCAGAGAGCAATAAGGCAGCTAGCCATAGGTTACATTCTTAATGGAGATATCCTCTACAAAAGAAGTTGGAATGGAATGCACCTAAGGTGTATGAATGAAGCAGAGGCTAAGCTGATAATGGAAATGGTGCATGGTGGCGAATCAGGACCGCATATGTATGGGATCGCCTTGGCTCAAAAAATAGTCAATCTAGGATATTATTGGTCCACCATGAATACAGACTGTGTAGCATTTGTGCAAGAATGCCATCAGTGCCAGATATTTGCTAAGCTACAGAAGCAACCTCCTGTTGCTCTGAATCCAATCACCTCTCCATGGCCCTTCGATACTTGGGGAATAGATATAATTGGCAAAATACATCCAAAAGCCTCGAATGGACTCAGTTTATCTTGGTAGAGGTGGATTACTTCAAGAAGTAGCTTCCTATGCAGAATTAGATGCCAAAAAGGCAGCACAGTTTGTCTGAATCAACATCCTTTGTCGGTACGGAACACCATTCGAGATTATCACTGATAATGGAACTCATTTCCAAGCAGAATTTGCTAAACTCTTGAAGGATAAGAAGGTCCAGCATCATAAGTCCTCTCCTTATAGACCTCAAACAAATGGAGCTGTAGAAGCAGCAAATAAGTCTATAAAGGTGATCATACAGAAAATGATCAAGGAACATAGGGGTTGGCATGAGAAGTTACCACTGGCCTTGTGGGGATATAGAACAATCAATTAGAACTCCTACTGGGGCAACCCCATATTCACTGGTGTACGAAATGGAAGCGGTACTCCCCATTGAACTGGAAGTTCAATCGGCAAGGATAATTCAAGAAAGTCAGATAAATGAAGCTGAATGGATTAGCAATTATCACCATCAGTTGTTGGGTTTGGATGAAAAAAGACTTCAAGCTCTACATCAGATTCAAGGGTATCAAAGGCGAATGGCCAGACATTTCATAAAAAAGGTCAAAGATTGAAAGTTGGAAGAAGGTTGTTTGGTTCTGAAAGAGATCAGAACACCTGTTACAGATCCTTGTGGGAAGTTTCGTCCTCTTTGGGCTGGACCCTACATTGTAAAGATAATACTTTTCGGCGGAGCCGTCATCTTGTCTGATTTGGATGGTCTGGAGTTCACAAACCCTTGCAATCTAGATCAATTAAAGAAATATTATGTATAATCATGCATTGTAAGGAACTACATTAGACCTGATTCTCGCAAACTAATTCGAGATATGTAGGCAGCTCTCCTTGAGCACGGTCTAAATTTTAATAAAAATCATTTATTCATTTTTCTTTTGCCAACATAAAAAAAAATCCACTAAGTTGAAAAGATGAAGAAGATATCAGAGTTGGTGTATGTCAACATATGTAAGATAAAAGAAATGTTCTTTACATTACCTCCCAGAAGTAGTACAGGCCACATGGAGCAATGCGAGTATAGCAGAGGTCGGACATGTCATCATACAATGTACACAGCATCATGCTAGCCCAATCATATGTTTGAAGTCGTGACAGGTCGAGTAGGCTCTTCGTCTACCTGTTTGCTAAGAAGGAGCTAGCAAACAGAAGAATTAGGGTAAACCTGGCAACCTGATCAGCAGTAAGATCGCCTACCTCGTAGCAAGTATAGATGGCTGGCGCCTGCTCTACAAGCCACCTCTGCTGAATGCAGCGAGGCGCCTGATGTCGAGGATAGTCAACCCCGATCAAACTGACCATGTCGGTTGAAGAAATGTCATGCCGCCAGTCATCATAGTACTCCACCATCTCAACGCCGAAGGGAATCCCAGAAATGACGGAAAAGTCGGTAGGCGTCATCGTCATCTCCCCCAAGCAAAATGGAAGGTATCAGTAGTAGGCCACCATCGCTCGGCCAGCGTGCAGATCAACTCCCTGTGGATATCTCTGCCCACATCTATAGTCCTCAAATGGTGGAGGAAAGCAGGTCTGATAAGATCCCCCACCAGATGCCCAGCATCAAAGATGTAAGCCGAAATAGTGCTATGGGTCTCTCGGCGATGAATATCCTAATCGCAGAGTCCTAAAAAAAACAGAGAGAGGGATTTTCTAATTCATTATTGGGGATAATTTGGGTGGCAACTTTAGAAAAATTTAAGTTCTTTCCCCAGCCTGGTGTGACCTCCTAGAGGATTATTTCTAAGTTCTTTACTAGAAATAATTACTAATAGCAGAACTTAGTGAAGCATGGTATTACTCCTGATTCATTACTAGAGCAAGTACATGTAAAGGAAGGATTCCTAAAATTTGTTTCTAAGCTCCTTACTGGAAATAAATAAAATTCCTAAACATGCATACTAAATGAGTAAAGGGGAAGGTACTTACCTCATAGCAACCGGTCCGGGAGCTGTGCTTCTCCTCCTCAAGTAAAACATTACAGGGAGGGAGTGGGATTTTGAAGTCTTCTAGGCCAGTGAAATCCATCGTCAAAAGAAAGTTTGAAGGAAATGAAAGAAGAAGAAAGAATGAAAGCAAATGAAAATGGAATGGAAATGAGCCTATTTATAAGGAAAAAGGTGAAAACGCGGGTCTTTTGTACCTCGCTCAAAATCCTCGTTTCTGACAACCACTAAGCCCCATAAATCATTTTTATGGACCCCAGTGGGGGGCAATTGTGAATACTCAAATTTTGAGGCTCGGAAAGCCGATTTTCTCAGACTGCAGAAGACCAAGCCAGACCGGACGACCATAGTAATGTTCACCGAAAGTATGTCTTCATGGTACTTGAAATGTCCGGAGCGATGCAAGGATCACGGATATGGTCCCGGAATAATTTTTGGAGGTCCGTAGTTCCCGAAAAATCAGCTTGAACGAAAATCTTGCGTGATTTTTTGGGGGGGGCTCGAAAATCTAGGGCAGCGGCCCGCCCTCGGGACCGGCGGTCCGACTGCCGCTGTTTTGTTTTTTCCGTTTTCCTGGGCTGTCACTTCCACGGCGGTCCGACTGCCGTCCAGTCCGAATTTTGTCTATAAAAGGCCTCCGAATTTTCAGAAAGAGGGTTCGGGTTTTTCTGGCTTCGGGCGGACGAATTCTCTATTTTCATATGCTTAAGAACTTCTCCTGGACTTTTCTTTGCATAAATCTAACCTTGTGCTGCAGGAATTAATCAAAATCAAAATTAAAAACCATAATCAAGAATCATAATCCAAGACCCGAGAAAACGAGATCTGGAACTACGAAGTGGGAGAACCCTAAACAAGGTAACATCATAATTTATCCTTTGTCAATTCAGGCATATCATAAAGCACTACATCTTCTTCTTAATTTCTTTCTGGGTCAAAGACCTAATCTCTTTTGGCATGAAGCCTATCCAAATTAAAATCAATCTTTGGCATGAACCCCATCACACTTAAAATCAATCTTTTGGCACAAAGCCTAAATCACATTCTTTTGGTACCAAGTACCCAAATTTCATCAAATTTAGCACTAAGTGCTCAAAATCTCACAATTTTGGCAAAAAACCTGACAATGCACGAAGCATACACACACACATGCATAAATGCATAATTGCCTTTAAATAGGCTTTTCCGAACTACATGGGCTTTGATCTCTCATAAAAAATGAGAGTATGTAGGCATATTTGGGATTCACCCCAAATAGCAAGTCCACAATCTACTAACAATCTGTTTGTCTTCCTTTCTGTGTTCCTTTTAGGTTCATTTCTTCTTTGGCAAATTAGTCAAATACATGACATAGTCCCTGAATCCTCCTTGGGTTCGTAGATTAGAAACCTTTACATTGGATGCATTATTGGAGTCAAACAAGGGTTTTCTTAGTTTTTCCCCCTTAGAACAAAAAAACTGAGTGGCGACTCCTAACAACAAGTGAACGTTCATCCGAATCCTTTTCGGGTGGAAACCGAGGTTCACAGGAACAATCAAAAATCCTATAAACATTAGCATAGCATCCAACCATACTCCTGATGAGAGAGAGAGATTTGAAAAAATATTCAAAAAATATGAAGAAGTATTTTCTGGGTATTATGAGGATATGCCTGGTATAGATCGAGACATAGCCGAACATCTTATTCCTACTTACACTCACATGAAACCTATCAAACAAAAGCTTAGACAATTAAGACCTAAGTGGGCTGAATTGCTTAAAGAAGAGGTCACTAAACAAATACAAGTAAAGTTCCTTGAAGTGATAGAATATCTAGATTGGCTAGCCAACATAGTACCCGTGCCAAAGAAAGATGGAAGAATAAGGGTCTGTGTGGACTATAGAGATTTAAACAAGGCTTCCCCTAAAGATGATTTTCCTTTACCTCATATAGATGTTCTCATTGATAGCGCAGCTTCTAGCGTGCTACACTCATTTGTAGATGGATTTTCTGGATACAACAAAGTGTAAATGGCCCAAGAGGATAAAGCCAAAACTGCTTTCATTACTACATGGGGTATATTTTGTTATAGGGTAATGCCATTTGGCTTAAAGAATGCTGGAGCAACCTACCAATGGATTGCCACCACACTATTTCATGACATGATGCACAAAGAAGTTGAAGTATATATTGATGATATGATGGTGAAATCTGATACAAGGGAACAACACTTCCAAAACTTAGAATTATTCTTAGATAGAGCATTGAAATATAAGCTAAGATTAAACCCGAAGAAGTGTGTATTTGGGGTTACCTCAGGCAAATTATTGGGACATGTGATTGGTTCGAATGGCATTGAGATTGATCCTGACAAATTTAAAGCAATTAGGGATATGCCAGCCCCTAAGACGGAGAGAGAAGTACGGGGATTTATTGGTAAATTACAATACATTAGCAGATTCATAGCAAAGCTCACAATAATCTGTGAGCCTATCTTCAAATTGCTTAAAAAGAATCAGCCAGTCCTATGGAATGAAGAGTGTCAAAAGGCCTTTGAGCGAATAAAGGAGTATCTACTAAATCCACATGTTTTGAAACCACCCAAACCTGGTAAACCCTTGTTACAATACTTAGCAGTAGAAGAAGAGTCAATAGGAGCCATGCTAGTCCAGACAGATGAGTCAGGGATTGAGCATGCAATTTACTATTTAAGTAGAAAGCTCCTACCTTATGAAATTAAGTATAGTATAATTGAAAAGACCTATATTGCCGTGGTTTGGTCTTCTAAGAAGTTGCGGCATTACTTTCAATCGTATAGTGTGCAAGCAATTTCCAGGTTGGACCCAATGAAGTACTTAAGGGAGACACCCTCTTTGATTGGGAAATATGGTTGCTAGTTGATAATATTAGAAGAATTTGAGATTGAGTATGTAACAAGAAAAACAATCAAAGGTAGAGCAGTGGCAGAATTCCTAGCCCAACAACCATTACCATATAGCGAAGAGGTAGTCTTGGAATTTTCGGATGAACATTTAGAGGCAATTGAAGTACAAGGGTGGAAAATGTATTTTGATGGAGCAGCAAATAGGAAAAGAGCGGGTTTGGGAGTCATACTAGAATCACCCGAAGGGGAATTTATCCCTTTATGCAAAAAGTTAAAATTCAGAGCAACCAATAATATGGTGGAGTACGAAGTATGTATCTTTGGTTTGGAAACCCTAATGATTATGAAGGTGGATAAGGTGGAAGTTTTTGGCGATTCATTGCTAGTAGTATCCCAAGTAAATGGAGAGTGGGAGTTGAAAGAAGAAAAATTAAAATCATACCACCATTACTTGATCATGATGAAGAAGAACTTTAAGGAGTGTAGGTTTATACACCTATCAAGAGAAGAAAATTAGATGGCTGATGCCCTAGCCACATTAGCTTCGGTATGGAAAAATCCTGTCAGTTTATTCCTCAAGCCTCTGATTTTGACCAGTTCATCAACTCCTTGCTATGAATATGAAACAATCATGGAAGCTGATATAGACCATGATGCATGGTATGATACTATAAGACGATTTTTGGAGGAAAGGGAATACCCATCGGGGGCAACAAAGAAAGAAAGAAGAGCCATAAGGCGGTGGTCTTTGCAATACATCATATTCCATGGAGAGTTATATCGAAGATGGCCTGATGGGGTGCATTTGAGATGCTTGAGGAAGCCTGAAGTGGAGCACATCATGTCAGAAATACATGCAGGAAGTTGTGGTCCGCACATGAGTGGTTTGGCCCTAGTTAAGAAGATAATTCAACAAGGTTACTACTGGTTGACCATGGAGAGAGATTGTATTGAGTTTGTAAAGAAGTGCCAACAATGTCAGATGTATTGTAATTGAATCACATGCCTCTTGAAGAATTGCATTCTATGTCTTCACCCTGGCCCTTTGCCACCTCGGGTATCGACATTATAGAAGAGATACATCCGATAGCCTCAAACAGTCACCGTTTCATTGTAGTAGTGGTAGATTATTTTTCAAAATGGGTCGAAGCTGAATCCTTCAACAAACTGGGTGCAAGTCAAATGGCTAGATTTATTGAAAAGAACCTCATCTGCAGGTATGGAGTCCAGCACAGTGTGATATCAGACAATGGGGTACAGTTTCAAGGAGCAGTCAAGGGTTTATTCTCGAAGTACCAAATCCATCATCACCGATTCGCTCCTTATAGACCAAAGGCCAATGGTGCAGTAGAAGTAACAAACAAGACAATTAAGTAAATTCTGTCCAAGATGACCAAGACTTACAGGGATTGGTCAGAGATGCTTCCTTTTGCTTTGTGGGGATATAGAACAAGTGTGCGAACACCGACTGGAATGACACCGTTCTCCTTGGTTTATGGAATGGAAGCAGTGTTGCTAATTGAAATTGAGATCAAGTCATTAAGAGTGGTCTTGGAAGCTGAACTTCCTGAAACAGAATGGGTAGTGAGCAGATACATATAGTTAGCTTTACTAGAAGAGAGAAGGTTAAAAGCACTATATCATCATCAACTGTATCAAAGGAAGATAGCTCAGGCTTATAATAAAAGAGTTAAGAGCAGAAAACTCAAAGTCGGGGATTTAGTGTTGAAACAATGTAAGCTTAATGTATCTGATCCAAGAGGAAAGTTTAGGCCTAGCTGGGAAGGGCCATATGTTGTGAAACAAGTCATGAATAAGGGTACAATGAAGTTATCAGACATGGATGGGAATGAGTTTAGTGAGCTAGTGAAAATTGACATGTTGAAGAGGTTTTATGTATAAAAAAAGAGAAGAAAATAGAAAAAAGAGAAGAAAAAAAATAAAAGAGCTCGCTAGGTTGAAAACCCAAAAAGGGCGGCCTAGGAAAAAGTTAGAGTAGTCCGCTAGTTTCAAAAACCAGAAAGGGCGGGCTGGGCAACAATTAGGGCTAAATGAGAGAAAATCGTCAATTAGAAAATCCGAAAGGGCTAGTTGGCAACAGGAGTGATCTTGTGTATGCTGGCTTTATGTTTTGGTTGTTCCACAATTTAATAAAACAGAATTAATATTAAAAATATTCTATGTGCACTGTTATAAGTATTTGACCATATATGGATGAAATAAATGAACACAATAGCAAAAGGTTATGACAAATTATAAAAGGAAAAGAAGCATCTTTTATTACTTTAATTATTTTTTCATCCTAACAATACACTTTCTGAATTGACAAATGTAAAATCTATGGCAGACAATAAGTGTAACGTGCAGGCCAGCTTTGCCTCAGCTGACACAAGTAAGCTTTAGTCAAGCAAGGCATGTCTAAATCGGGAGTGAATTCAGAATCACGAGGCTCAGCTCCGTACTAATGGCTAAGCCGGCGAGGATCATAGCAAGTACCTCGACGAAGAGCAGCAAGATGAACATACATCAAGTATGTCCGCATGGTGATACAAGAAATCTTTCACCAAGGTACCAACCAACGGATGTTGACTTCAGCGAGTGAGTGGATCCAATCAACCCAGTCAGCATATGAAGAAGCAGGATGGAGTAGCTTCCTAGCGGAATGATGTCGTGGTAGATATCTGGCAAAATCCATGGATGGAGTGTCAAGCAAGCAGAGACGCTCCTGAAGCCAAATCTGTGAGGGAAATTAATTAAATTAAAAAAAAGAGTCCACTAAGTTGAAAACCCACAAGGGCGAATTAGGCAAAAATCAGGACAACTCGCTAGTTCCGAAAACCCACATAGGCGGACTAGGCAAAAATTAGAGCAATATAAAAATATAATAAAAGAGGTTCGCTAAGTTAAAAATCCGCAAGGGCAGCTTATGCAAAAATTAGGACAGCTTGCTAGTTCCGAAAACCCACATGGGCGGACTAGGCAAAAATTAGAGCAATAAAAAATATAATAAAAGAGGTCCGCTAAGTTGAAAACCCACAAGGGCAGCTTAGGAAAAAATTAGGATAGCTCGCTAGTTTCGAAAACCCGCATGGCGGACTAGGAAAAAATTAGAGCAATAAAAAAAGAAAGAGAAAACCTAAATTGAAAACCCAAAAGGGCAATTTAGGTAATTACCTGAAGCAACAACGGACTCCCGGTCAGTCTCTTTGACAATCCTGATTTAAGATGGTCTAATCCAACTAAAGTCTCGGCTAAGATCACAGGTATCCACGACAAGCCTCCTTTTATTTGTTCCATGATATCCAATACTCGTGGATCAATATCGCCATCAAAAGAAACAAGTAAGAATTGGCCAAGCAAGCAAAGACAAAGCATACGTCCCCATGCCTTAGTAGGAGCCTGTAACACCCCCATATCCAATGCACACACACTACAAGCACAACAATGTAGCATAAGTGCACCAAACATAGGGATGCTACGGTTTCCTTAACATTCAAAACATTTTAAAACTTGATACCATATCCATATCATTATATCTTATTAACAAAATAGATCATTTACTTATAAAACAAAACATATTAGTTATATATATATATATATACATTTATATATTACACAGCGGAAATTATAAAATATGTATATATATGAAAACATTTGAATACATATTTACTATTATACATATATTTACATTATCAACAAAACTTTACACAATATAAAAGATTTATACATGATTGGCAAGTCAGCTCTGATCTTTAAGCTCCTAAAATCAACTCTTCAATGTCTACTCTCACTCGGTCTCGAAGAGCTCTCGGGTTCGATTCTATCAGTTCTATCACCTGCGCGATTAAACACTATCGCGCTAAGCCAAGGGCTTAGTAAGATAAAACATGCAATAAACATGCTTAAATGCTATACAATGCCAATTCTAATTTATCACACATGTAACAACATAAATGCAAAGCTAACAACATATTTTTACATTTCATAACCTAATATACATATATGTATTTCAAAATTCAACATCTTTGCATATACTTTATTAGTTAATCATTTAATCATCCATGAACAACACTAAGCAAAGACAAGCATGGGCCCAAGACACACTAATATGCCATTCAATTTTCAGAGTTAATGCTTTGGTTTTGTTATCACATTTATCAATATCATATACCCAACTAGGCTTCAAGGATTAAGTTCAACCAAGCTTCAAGGGGAGCAAAGCATGCTAAGCATCAACCCAACTTGGCTTCAAGAACTAACCCAACCTAGCTTCAAGGGTTGTAACATCTCAATTAGGCTTCAAGGATTCAATCCAACCTAACTTCAAGAGATTGTTACTATCATTAGGCATGCCACCAACAACAAACTCTGAAAATGGAATAACACATTAGCCACACAATCCATTTAGTTCTCATTCTCAATTCTCATTATCATTTAAGCAAACATGCCTCATTTATCTCCATTGAATCACCTTAGCCAATAACAATGGCTTCACATTTCATTTCACAATATAACACTTCATTATTCAAGTGTATATTTATCTCCATAGCATCATTCATAAATATCAACATTTCATTCCATATTAATCATGAAACACATTATCACTCACAATGCATAATATAACAAGGCTCAATCTCAACAATGCAAGAACAATATATATATAATTCATAGCTTTAGGATCATTCACAAGTGTTTTTAATTCATCCCTTGGTTTAAGTATGTTTATGTTTAGGTTTAGAGGCCAAACTACCTTTGAAGAATCTAAACTATGCAAACAAGAACAAAGAAATCAAGCAACATTCAATTCATTTGTGGGACACGCCCAACTCACTTGAAGGACACGCCCAACCTAGTTGAGGAACACGCCCGTGTCTTTAACAATAAAAGAGGCAGTAGCCAATTCGAATAATTGACACGCCCAGCACCTTTGATGGACACGCCCGTGTCACTAAAACCAAAAGAGACAGTAGCCAATCCAAATAATTGACACGCCCACTCCCCTAAATTGCTTTTGGCCGTGTCACCAAATCACAAAACATTAACTAAAACCAACACTTTCTCAATTGCACTCAAACACAATATTCATCATATAACATATTTCACATGAACATAATCAATGTTCTAAACACATATTCATCACAAAAACCACTTCATCACACATTAATATCACAATTAAACACATAATCACCACAAAACCCTAAAACCAACATCCTTCTCCATCCATCCAAAACAACAACCTCCAATTAAACTCATAACTTAAAATTAATTTAACACTTGCAAACACAACACAACACATCTCAAATTCACTAAATCACAAAATCATCAAACCCTACTTTACTTCCAACACAACTTCCAAATAAGTAAAGAAAACAAGAAAATACTTACTTGAAAAGAAGAAATTCCACAAATCCTTTGTCAAAACCTTGGATTGCTTCATCAATTTGCTTCTTGCCTCAAGAACACTTCTCTTTTCCTTTTGCTAATGGAGAGCCGGCCACTTCATGAAGAAAGAAGACAATGATCAAGATACAAAGTCAAATTTTGCTTTTAATCTCCACCAAGTGTTCTTATCCAAGCAATTACTAAAACACCCTCAATCATATAACTAACCTTTGTCTCATATAAGTCCTTATATGTAATTTCATTAACAACCAAAAATATCTTCTTCCACTTAACCATCACCTTGACTCTTCATTTGACCACTTTATATGTTATATATATATCATCATATACACAACATATACATTTGTCTCTAAACCCTAATTCTTCCTCCATAACACATATGCACAAGCATTCACTTTCCAATTTCTTTTCTTACCCCATCATATGCATTCAATCCAATTAAACAATAACAACAACAACAACAACAACAATATAATCAAAACTTCTAAGCCACATATGAGGATATTACAGAGCCAAATGAGAGAAACAAAAATCAATTAAGGGAGCAAGTAGAATTTTCTCACCTCTCATCAACTGTAGAACTTCGGGCTTTGAAATGTGAAATAACATCTGCATCTTCTGTTGAGTCTTGGAAATCAATATGGGCAATGCCATTTGTTGATTATTTAGATATCCAAGGATGGAATCAAATTCTTCAATCAAGGGACATATTTCAAAGCCATTAATTTTAAATGTCCTAGAATCTACATTCCAAAAAGAAGCCATGGCATGTAAAAAGGAATGGTCCAATTTAACATTTTGAAAACACTTCAAAGTATCAATTTTTGACCAAGACATTTGCTTCCAGTGAATGGCATTCATATTCTTAAATAGAATTTTTATTTTCTTCAAATGGTGTTCGGCCATTGTGAAAGAATGAAGGAAAATTAGAATTGATAAAAAGGAGTTTTTATGTTAAAGTGGAAAATCTCTTGGTTTCTGTATGAAATTATGGCATGAAAAGTAATTTATATAGAAGAACCCATGCTATTCCAAAACTGATAAGGAAAAAGAGTGTGACCATGATGCATGAGGAAAAGAATTAGCTATGAAAGTTTTTAATTGCCGTGTTGCATTTGGTTTTAACTAATTGGTGCGGCTGTGAATGTGAAAATGGAAATTGTGGCGCAATAATTATGATATATATATATATAAAGAAGGTAGAAAAAAGAGAAAAAAGAGAAAAAGTTGCAGTAAAATGAACATTATAGAATATCATTATTATTTCTATACTTATTATACAATGTTTACTCAATTCATACAATATTCATATATCACTAAGAAGGTGGTTGTAGGTCATCAAATAAAGCTTTGAAAAAATCATCGCCTGTCAGAGGAGAAGGCAAATCACTCGTCTCGAGTCCGCCCAAAGCGGGAGTACCAGAATCCCTATTACCTCGAAGCTCCTATCTGTCACAGTCCTCATCAGAAGTAGATGAAAGGATCTCATGGTCATCAGTTTGGGGGCCTCTAGATGAAGAAGCACTAGGATCCCTCATCCCCTGAAATCGGAAGTCTCAAAAATTTTGTTCTGATTGACGATACAAATTTTCAAAATGGGAAACCTGTTGACGACTAGCGACCAACTCTTCTTGAAGTTTTTTGTTTTGTTCTTCAAGCATCCACTGTGAGCCAGAAAGGAAAAAAGTAAGAGCACACATAATCATGCATACATATAGCATAAGTTATCATGGAACAAGAAAACTTACCAGGTAATTCATATTAATACCATGGGGATGAGATGGCATATCTGGAGGATTAGAATGAGCAGATGAAGGAGCAGTAAAAGAAGGTCCAATCTCATGATCAAATGGGCTAGCAGCCTGCAACAATCATTAAAAAAAGTCAAAACAAGTTAAGAAAGAAGCGATTGCAATGGAAAAATGGTAAAAGCTTACTTGAGAAGTGCTAGCCCCGAGATGTGGAACAAACTATCCTCCCTCTCCATGATGTTCCTCTTCATCTCTATCCTCATTTTCTTCATAAATCTCCCGTATACCAACATGAGATACATCAAAGTTGAAGAGCCCTATTTGAATAAAATGGGTATAAGATGCACCCGGTGGATAGAGAAATGTTTCAACATCATAACCGTGCCGGGCCAACCACCATGCATTCTCCGGCATTGATGTAATATTTAAAGTATATTCAGGGCAACGCATCAGGATCCTCCACTACTCGAGACCAAGAAACCACTCATATACTCTCCCTCCGAGAAACCAGCCACTAGACACAGGGCCGGCGATGACTCGGCGAGTATGATGAAAAGGCAGTGCGACATTCATGGAGGAAGTCCAGTTTGTCCGCTCTTCCGGGTTCCACCAAGACAAATTCACCTGCAAAAAGACATAAGGTAAGTAAACTTTTATATAAATTTTAAAGTGTACTAATGTTATCTTACCTGGTCCCAGGTTAGGCAGCTCAAGACAAAACATTGGATATGCACATGGTGAGAGCTGGGAACTTCTACACGCTCAGACAACTAAAAATTTAATCTCGGATACCCGACTCTCTCTCGAGAAATACCAGCACCCTCACAAGGTTGTGTTCATATGCCCATGTGTAATATCCTCATTTATGCCCTAGAAGTTTTGCATATTGTTGTTGTTGTTATTGTTATATATTGGATTGAATATATGTGTTAAATTGTAAGAGAAAAGAAATTGAGAAGAGAAAGTATATGTATATGTATTTTGGGAAGAAATAGGGTTTAGAGACAAATTTATATGTTGTGTATATGTTAATATATATGACATATAAAGTGGTCAAAAGGCTTGGTCAATGCAAGAGAAGATATTTATTTGAGATTGGTAAATTACTTAATTGGGCACATATAAGACAATAAGATAATTATGTGAATAAGGGCACTTTGGTAATTGCTTGGATAAAATCACATGGTGGATATTTAAAGAAGGTTTGACTTGTGTTTTCTTTATCATTTCTTCTTCTTCTTCTTGTTGATGGCCGGCCCTCCTTAGCCAAAGAGAAAGAAAGAGACAAGTGATGGTTTTGATGATTTCAAGCTTAAATTGAAGAAAGATTAAGTGTTCAAGTGTTGATTTAAGAAGTTTTTAACTAAGGTAAGATCTTTTCTCTAATTTCTTCAATTCTTTTGAAGTGGTATGATTAAGTTGCTTATGGTATGATTGTAAGTATTGATTTTGCTTGATAGATGAGAAGTTGGGTTGGTGTTGGTGATGGAAGAGTAAGATTGGTGTTTAGTGAAATTGTTTCTGTTTTAGGATTAGTAAAGGCTGTGACTTGTATGATTTTTAATTAATTTTAGAAAAATGTTCTTGAAGTGAATTTTTGATATGTTGTGCCTCTATGAGTCTAGAATGACTGAAAAATATGTTGATTCGATTTTGGAATGGTTATGAGTTTAGAAAGATTATTTTCATTAGACCTGTTCCAGCAGGTACCTTAACTGGGACAGCTATATTTCGGGATTTTTAATAAAATGTAGAAAAATCATATCCAATCGAATTTTGGATATGTTGTTGCTTAGTGAGTTTAGTATTTGAGAAAAATAATTTGGAATCACGTTGATTGAATTTGATTTATGGAATTCACAAAGTTCAGAACTGCTGCCAGGATGCAGGGCAATTGGGGCAGTCTGGTTAGGTGAACTATTTGACCAAGATTTTGTGTTCAGTTTGATCTGAAATTTTAAAGGGATGATTTTAAGATACAAAACTAAATTCTGTAAAAAATTTAGAATTTTTAGTCAAGTAGATTATTTTATACAATTTTTCAAAATAAGGATAAAATGGAGTTTAAAACCAGAATGTACTATTTATGGTTAGGGTTTTAATTCTTTGTTCTTCTTGCATTGCTTTGGTTCTCCAAAGGTAGGTTGGTCCTTAAACCTAACCCTAAACACTTTAAACACACTTGAATCAATGAATGTTATAATCAATTGTTCTTTGCCCTAATTGCATTGTTGAGATTGAACAATGTTATGTTGTGCATTGTGAATGGTAATGTGTTTCATGAGTAATGTGGAATGAAATGTTGATATTTATGAATGATGCTATGTGAGATATAATGTGATCATGGATGAGATATATATATATAATTGAATAATGAGATGTTATATTGTGAAATGAAATGTGAAGCCATTGTTATTGGCTAAGATGATGTAATTGAAAGAAAGAAGGCATGTTTGCCTAAATGTGATGAGAATTGAGAATGGAAATGAATTGTTTGTTTAATATGTTATTCAGTTTCAGAGTTCTGGATTTGGGTGGCATGCCTAAGAAATGATGAAAGGTAACAGTCTTGCCGGGTTGAGGACCTCCTCATAGGTGTTGAGTTGATGGTCCAAGAGACTGGGTCTGTTACACTATGAGATATATGATTTGTAACAGTCTTGCCGGGTTGAGGATCTCCTCATATGTGTTGAGTTGATGATCCAAGAGACTGGGTCTGTTACACTATCCATGGATAGAGATACATGTATATACATTGCCTACGGGCGTGATTATTGTGACTATGAACCAAAGCAGTAACTCTGAACTCTGAATATCGTATTAAATATTTGTTGGGCCCATAGGTGTCAAGGTTATATGAATGTCCTAAATAATGTTATGAGTTTAATGAAATGAGATGTTGGTTATGGAGTATGATTGATTAATGTTGAATGTGAAAAGATGTTGAAATGTGGTATGCTCATATGACTATGATTTGTGAAATGCATAATTGTGTGGTTAACTT
This sequence comes from Garcia nutans, assembly GCA_947685225.1. Taxonomy (NCBI): domain Eukaryota; kingdom Viridiplantae; phylum Streptophyta; class Magnoliopsida; order Malpighiales; family Euphorbiaceae; genus Garcia; species Garcia nutans. Next base: position 37,029,745 of record CANTUV010000008.1, on the reverse strand, counting down.
TATATTTATGATGTTGATCTTATCAATAACATATGTGGCATTGCATTTCATTAAAGCATACCGTTAGCATGTTTTATCTTACTAAGCCGTTGGCTTAGCGCGATAGTGTTTAATCGCGCAGGTAGTAGAGTGAATAGAGTTGAACCCGAGAGTTCATCAAGTCCTAGTGAGAGTAGACCTTGAAGAATCCATTTTGGGAGCTTAAAGATCAGAGCAGACTTGCCAATCATGTATAAATTTTATGTGTTGTAAAACTTGAGTTTTGATGTATATGAATTTGTAAATATGTAAATATTTTATAACTTCCGCTGTGTAATATTTAAATATGGGGGTTGTCACAAAACCTTTATTTTATGTTGTACTAGAAGTGTAAATCCTTTTTGTAGGTTGTAGTTGAGGTTACAAGGGGGATTTATTGGGAGTGTACTGAGAATGATTTTGTTTGCATTGGTTTGTGTAAAATGTTTTTAAAAATAAGAAAAAAACCGGTTTTGTCGACACTTGGGACTCAATTTTTAGGCGAAACTATGGCAAAAATTTTGTAAAAATCTGAACTAAAATTTGACTAAGTAAAATTGGTAGCAACATTAGGTTAGTGTGGCGCCTCTACTCAGCTTACATATGTAGGTTGGGAAGGGGTGTTACAATTGTTTTGGTATCAGAGCCTAGGTTTGAGATTCTCAACCTAGGTAAAATGTAAGAAAAAGACTATTTTTACTTAAAAAGTGAGTTTTTGAACAAAAATACATGTTTGGGATTGGCAGTCTCTGATCTTTAATAAGAGGTATTCTGTTGTGTTTGCAGACTTAGGTTGTGATGGATTCTCACTCTCGTCAGTCGATTGAGGGTAGTGCCGAGAGTATTGCTCCTGCTGAGGAAGCTAGGGTTGATAGTGTTGAGGAGGCACCTGCTTCGGTGTCGGGTAGACCAGCTGGGGAGGAGGTTCCGCCAGCCTGGTTTAGGCCTATGATGGAAGCTATGAGACAAGCACCTGTGCAACCACAGCCACCGCCACCACCCCCTCAGCCTTCAGTACCAGTAAGGCACTATGATAAGCTAAGGAAATATGGAGCAGAGGATTTCTTTGGTACAGTTGATCCGGCTGTAGCAGAACAGTGGCTTGATAGAGTTCAGAGGGTATTTGTGCAGTTGCAAGCCACTTCAGAGGAGAAGTTTGACTATGCAAGATCTTTGCTACAGAAGGATGCCTACGACTGGTGGAAGACAGTGCCCCATTCTATGGATGATCCTCCAACACTGTCTTACACTGATTTTCTGAGGGAATTTGAGTTGAAGTATACTCCTAGGGAGTATAAAGATGGGAAGAAAAGAGAGTTTCTAGATTTGAAGCAAGATCATCGGACCGTAACTGAATATGAAGTTGAGTTTATTCGACTGAGTCAGTATGCTGGGGGTATCATTGCTGATGAGATTGATAGATGTCGGCGATTTGAGGAGGGATTGAGACCCTCGATCATGTGCTTAGTGGCTGGATCCAGATATCAGGATTTCTCACAACTTGTGGCAGCAGCTCGAAGTGTAGAGCGAGCTCAAGTTATTGCAGCTGTTTCAGAGGAGGAGGTTAGGGTTAGAAGGCCCCAGTTAGAGGCAGGGTCTTCTTCTGCGAAGAGGGGTAGAGGAAGTTTTGTTCCTCGGAGTAGTAGGAGCCAGAGACCAGCGGGTAGGTCAGTGCAGTTCCAGAGGCAGAGATTTAGACCTGCAGCTTCAGTAGCGAGTGCTCCTACTCCTGGAGTTCAGAGATCCACCTTACCTTTGTGTAACCAGTGTGGTGGAAGACATGGGGGCATTTGTTGGAGGCATAGTAGATCAGGGGTATGCTTCAGGTATGGATCACCTGATCACTTTGTGAGAGACTGTCCTGAGAGGCAGGAGCAGATGTCAGTTGATTCTGCTGCTTCTCGAGCTAGTGTGAGGGGAGGCAGAGGAGGCAGAGGTGCCAGCCGAGGAGGTAGACTAGGATTCAGTTCTAGAGGAGGTACTACATCCAGGGAGGGTAGACCAGAGGAGGTTGGATCTTCCCAGAGGATGTATGTTATGCAGAGGCAGCCAGATACATCGGCAGTCATAGCTGGTACTTTTTCTTTATTTAATACTCCAGTACTTGCTTTGATTGATCCGGGTTCCACGCATTCATATATTAGTGCATCTGTTTTGCCTGTATTTGATGTGCATGCTGAGTCCCTAGGATTTGATGTGTTGGTGACAAATCCGTTAGGGCATAGTGTGGTTGTGAGTAAGGTGCATAGAGATAGTGCAGTAGTGGTGCAGGGTGAGGAGTTCCTTGGGGATTTGATTGAGATGCCATTTAAGGAATATGACGTTATCTTAGGTATGGATTGGCTATCTCGACATGGAGCTGTGGTGGATTGTAAAAAGAAAATTGTTTCTTTGAGAACGGGTGATGGTAGAGAGGTGATAGTATCTAATGAGCAGGAACAGCTAGCCTCCTTATTTGTTTCAGCTGTTGCAGCCAGGAGGTTGATTAGAAAGGGGTGTGAAGCCTATCTTGCTCATGTGGTGGATACTAGAGTGAAGGGTTCCCCTATTGATAGCATTGCCACAGTTGCTGAGTTCCCGGATGTATTTCCAGAGGAGTTGCCAGGGTTACCTCCTGAGAGAGAGGTGGAGTTCGGTATTGAATTGTTGCCTGGTACCACTCCTATCTCTATTACTCCTTACAGAATGGCACCAGCAGAATTGAGGGAGTTGAAAGTGCAATTACAGGAGTTGTTGGACAAAGGATTTATTCGCCCCAGTGTTTCTCCTTGGGGAGCTCCTGTGCTATTTGTGAAGAAGAAAGATGGTACTATGAGGTTGTGTATTGATTATAGGCAATTGAACAAGGTGACTATTAAAAATAAATATCCTTTGCCTAGAATCGATGATCTCTTTGATCAGTTGAAGGGAGCGTCAGTGTTCTCCAAAATTGATTTGAGATCTGGGTATCATCAGTTGAGAGTCAAAGCTGAAGATGTTCCTAAGACCGCTTTTCGGACCAGGTATGGGCATTATGAATATTTAGTTATGCCTTTTGGTCTGACGAATGCACCTGCAGCTTTCATGGATTTGATGAATAGGGTATCTAGGCCCTATTTGGATCAGTTTGTAGTGGTCTTCATTGATGATATACTGGTGTATTCGCGGAATGAGGAGGAACATGATATGCATCTGCGGATTGTGTTGCAGATTTTGAGAGAGAGGCAGTTGTTTGCTAAATTGTCGAAGTGTGAGTTCTGGTTGGATCAAGTAGCTTTTCTCGGACATGTTGTTTCAGCAGAAGGCATTAAAGTTGATCCGAGCAAAGTTGAAGCTGTATTGAATTGGAATCCACCTAAATCAGTGACAGAGGTTAGAAGTTTTCTGGGTTTGGCAGGCTATTATCGGCGGTTTGTGAAAGGATTTTCTTTGATAGCTACTCCACTCACCAGATTGCTTCGTAAGGGAGTGAGATTTGTGTGGACGGATCAGTGTCAGGCTAGCTTTGAGCAGTTGAGAGAAATGTTGACTCAAGCGCCTGTTCTAACTTTACCTGTTGAAGGCAAACCATATGTTATCTACAGTGATGCTTTACATAGAGGTTTGGGGTGTGTATTGATGCAAGAAGGTAAAGTTATAGCTTATGCATCTCGACAGTTGAAACCGCATGAGCTTAACTATCCAACCCATGATTTGGAATTGGCTGCCATTGTTTTTGCATTGAAGATTTGGCGCCATTATCTGTTTGGGGAGAAATGTTTCATCTACACTGATCACAAGATTTTGAAGTATTTGGGTGTCCAGAAAGAACTCAATCTTCGTCAGAGGAGATGGTTGGAGTTGATTAAAGACTACGACTGTTTGATTGACTATCATCCAGGTAAAGCAAATGTTGTTGCTGATGCCTTAAGTCGGAAGTCTTTAGCTGGTTTAACAATTTATTCGCTCTCGTTGCTTGTTGAATTGAGAGCTCTGCGTGCTAACTTTGTATATTGTGATGATGGTGCATTGTTGGCACAATTGCATTTGAAACCAGTTTTATTGGATCAGATCAGAGAGGCTCAGTTGACTGATATGAAGATTCAGAAGATTATTTCAGATTGTCACGATGGAAAGACTAGAGATTTTGTTGTGAGAGATGATGGGAGTCTCTGGTTCAAGAGCAGATTGTGTGTACCCGATGATGCTGATTTGAAGAGAGTTATTTTGGAAGAAGCACATCAGTCGATGTTTGCTATGCATCCGGGTAATACCAAGATGTATCATGATTTGAGACAGCATTATTGGTGGATTGGGTTGAAGAGAGACATTGCTGAGTTTGTATCTAAATGTCTCACTTGTCAGAAGGTTAAAGCAGAGCATCAAGTTCCAACCGGGTTGCTTCAACCATTGTCAGTGCCAGAATGGAAATGGGAAAGAGTGACAATGGATTTTGTGTCTGGTTTGCCATTGACACAAAAGAAGCATGATGCTATATGGGTGATTGTGGATAGATTGACGAAGACAGCTCATTTCCTTCCGGTGCGGATGGATTACTCTTTGGAGAGATTGGCTGAGCTGTATATTCAGGAGATTGTGAAATTGCATGGTGTTCCAACTTCTTTAGTGTCTGATCGAGATCCCCGGTTTACTTCAAGATTTTGGAAGAGTTTGCATAGTGCTTTGGGTTCTCGACTACACTTCAGTACTGTTTTCATCCACAGACGGATGGACAGTCAGAGAGGGTGATACAGATTATTGAGGACATGTTGAGAAGCTGTGTCATCGATTTCTCTAGAAGTTGGGATAGGTTTTTACCTCTTGTGGAGTTTGCTTACAACAACAGTCACCAATCCAGCATTGGTATGGCACCGTTTGAAGCATTGTATGGCAGACGGTGTAGGACACCTCTTTGTTGGAGTGAACTTGGTGAAGGTAAAATAATTGGATCTGATTTGATTCAAGAAACTGAGGAAAAAGTGAAGTTGATCCGAGGTAGGTTAAAAGCAGCTTCAGACCGACAGAAATCTTATGCAGATCTGAAGAGGAGAGACATTCAGTTTGATGTTGGAGATAAGGTGTTTTTGAAAGTATCTCCTTGGAAGAAGATTTTGAGGTTCGGTCGGAAAGGAAAATTGAGTCCTCGTTTCATTGGGCCGTATGAAGTGTTAGAAAGAGTTGGGCCAGTTGCATATCGACTTGCTTTGCCACCTGAGTTGGATCGTATTCATAATGTATTCCATGTTTCTATGTTGAGGAGGTACAGGTCAGATCCATCTCATGTGTTGCCATTTGAGTCTATCGAAGTGAGCCCAGATTTGACATTTGAAGAAGAACCAGTTGCTATCTTGGCACGTGATGTGAAAGAATTGAGGAATAAGAAAGTGCCATTGGTGAAGATTGTTTGGAAGAATCATGCAAAAGAAGAAGCAACTTGGGAAAGTGAGCAAACTATGCGAGAGCAATATCCTCAACTATTTCAGAGTTGATATCAGGTAATTTCGAGGACGAAATTTCTTTTTAGAGGGGGAGAATTGTAATATCCTCATTTATGCCCTAGAAGTTTTGCATATTGTTGTTGTTGTTATTGTTATATATTGGATTGAATATATGTGTTAAATTGTAAGAGAAAAGAAATTGAGAAGAGAAAGTATATGTATATGTATTTTGGGAAGAAATAGGGTTTAGAGACAAATTTATATGTTGTGTATATGTTAATATATATGACATATAAAGTGGTCAAAAGGCTTGGTCAATGCAAGAGAAGATATTTATTTGAGATTGGTAAATTACTTAATTGGGCACATATAAGACAATAAGATAATTATGTGAATAAGGGCACTTTGGTAATTGCTTGGATAAAATCACATGGTGGATATTTAAAGAAGGTTTGACTTGTGTTTTCTTTATCATTTCTTCTTCTTCTTCTTGTTGATGGCCGGCCCTCCTTAGCCAAAGAGAAAGAAAGAGACAAGTGATGGTTTTGATGATTTCAAGCTTAAATTGAAGAAAGATTAAGTGTTCAAGTGTTGATTTAAGAAGTTTTTAACTAAGGTAAGATCTTTTCTCTAATTTCTTCAATTCTTTTGAAGTGGTATGATTAAGTTGCTTATGGTATGATTGTAAGTATTGATTTTGCTTGATAGATGAGAAGTTGGGTTGGTGTTGGTGATGGAAGAGTAAGATTGGTGTTTAGTGAAATTGTTTCTGTTTTAGGATTAGTAAAGGCTGTGACTTGTATGATTTTTAATTAATTTTAGAAAAATGTTCTTGAAGTGAATTTTTGATATGTTGTGCCTCTATGAGTCTAGAATGACTGAAAAATATGTTGATTCGATTTTGGAATGGTTATGAGTTTAGAAAGATTATTTTCATTAGACCTGTTCCAGCAGGTACCTTAACTGGGACAGCTATATTTCGGGATTTTTAATAAAATGTAGAAAAATCATATCCAATCGAATTTTGGATATGTTGTTGCTTAGTGAGTTTAGTATTTGAGAAAAATAATTTGGAATCACGTTGATTGAATTTGATTTATGGAATTCACAAAGTTCAGAACTGCTGCCAGGATGCAGGGCAATTGGGGCAGTCTGGTTAGGTGAACTATTTGACCAAGATTTTGTGTTCAGTTTGATCTGAAATTTTAAAGGGATGATTTTAAGATACAAAACTAAATTCTGTAAAAAATTTAGAATTTTTAGTCAAGTAGATTATTTTATACAATTTTTCAAAATAAGGATAAAATGGAGTTTAAAACCAGAATGTACTATTTATGGTTAGGGTTTTAATTCTTTGTTCTTCTTGCATTGCTTTGGTTCTCCAAAGGTAGGTTGGTCCTTAAACCTAACCCTAAACACTTTAAACACACTTGAATCAATGAATGTTATAATCAATTGTTCTTTGCCCTAATTGCATTGTTGAGATTGAACAATGTTATGTTGTGCATTGTGAATGGTAATGTGTTTCATGAGTAATGTGGAATGAAATGTTGATATTTATGAATGATGCTATGTGAGATATAATGTGATCATGGATGAGATATATATATATATAATTGAATAATGAGATGTTATATTGTGAAATGAAATGTGAAGCCATTGTTATTGGCTAAGATGATGTAATTGAAAGAAAGAAGGCATGTTTGCCTAAATGTGATGAGAATTGAGAATGGAAATGAATTGTTTGTTTAATATGTTATTCAGTTTCAGAGTTCTGGATTTGGGTGGCATGCCTAAGAAATGATGAAAGGTAACAGTCTTGCCGGGTTGAGGACCTCCTCATAGGTGTTGAGTTGATGGTCCAAGAGACTGGGTCTGTTACACTATGAGATATATGATTTGTAACAGTCTTGCCGGGTTGAGGATCTCCTCATATGTGTTGAGTTGATGATCCAAGAGACTGGGTCTGTTACACTATCCATGGATAGAGATACATGTATATACATTGCCTACGGGCATGATTATTGTGACTATGAACCAAAGCAGTAACTCTGAACTCTGAATATCGTATTAAATATTTGTTGGGCCCATAGGTGTCAAGGTTATATGAATGTCCTAAATAATGTTATGAGTTTAATGAAATGAGATGTTGGTTATGGAGTATGATTGATTAATGTTGAATGTGAAAAGATGTTGAAATGTGGTATGCTCATATGACTATGATTTGTGAAATGCATAATTGTGTGGTTAACTTTATATTTATGATGTTGATCTTATCAATAACATATGTGGCATTGCATTTCATTAAAGCATACCGTTAGCATGTTTTATCTTACTAAGCCGTTGGCTTAGCGCGATAGTGTTTAATCGCGCAGGTAGTAGAGTGAATAGAGTTGAACCCGAGAGTTCATCAAGTCCTAGTGAGAGTAGACCTTGAAGAATCCATTTTGGGAGCTTAAAGATCAGAGCAGACTTGCCAATCATGTATAAATTTTATGTGTTGTAAAACTTGAGTTTTGATGTATATGAATTTGTAAATATGTAAATATTTTATAACTTCCGCTGTGTAATATTTAAATATGGGGGTTGTCACAAAACCTTTATTTTATGTTGTACTAGAAGTGTAAATCCTTTTTGTAGGTTGTAGTTGAGGTTACAAGGGGGATTTATTGGGAGTGTACTGAGAATGATTTTGTTTGCATTGGTTTGTGTAAAATGTTTTTAAAAATAAGAAAAAAACCGGTTTTGTCGACACTTGGGACTCAATTTTTAGGCGAAACTATGGCAAAAATTTTGTAAAAATCGAAACTAAAATTTGACTAAGTAAAATTGGTAGCAACATTAGGTTAGTGTGGCGCCTCTACTCAGCTTACATATGTAGGTTGGGAAGGGGTGTTACACCATGCCTACAACAATAATAAAAATCAAATTCATGCAAGAATAAGAATGGAATTGACATTGGTGGAAAAAGAATACCTCGACAACTGCCATAAAGCCAACAAAAGACTTCTTATTTTGGCAAATTTTGTCAAGACCATGGTAAAGACAGGCAAGGCCAGCTTCACCCCAGCCGTAAAGTGGTACCATCCTCATATAAGTAAGGGCCCTCAACACTGACAAATGGATGGCGGATTCATTGCTACCTAAAATGGTCAACGCAAGCAAATATAACAAAAATCGTCGAGCATACTGTTGGGCTGTGTCTCTGTGAACCCGTCCTTCATAGTTCATCCAATAACTACGAATTGACTCAATTTTTATCTTGAAAGGCCCTTTATATGATGGTTCCATACCAATTAATTGTTGAATTTTTTCAAATGTCAGAATATCGTTGGTAAGAGGAACTGGAAGACCATCATACCGAATGCCGGTTATAGTAGCAAAGTCGACCGGACCAATTGTCATCTCTCCAATGGGCAAGTGAAAAGTATGAGTTGTGTCCAACCATCATTCTGCAAGCGCCTGGATCACACTCCGGTCTATCGGATACTCCTCGGATGGTAATTGTAAGATGAAGCTCTCAAAGCCACAATCTCGGATAATCTGTCTTACCCGAGAAGGCGCTACATCATACCATTGTCGGGCTTTGTAGATACACCCTCCGCCCCAAATTACGCAATGATCATGCTAACACGGAGCTAGGTAAGTTAACAACAGGCAAGTATATCATTATTCTATCTACTAAAATTCTTAAATTAATATATTTTTCCTAAATTTTATAAAAAAAATAGAAAATATGAGGAAAAAACAAACAAATAAAAATAAAAATAAAAAGGAAAAAATGAAAAAATAAAAAAAAAGAAAAGGAAAAAATAATAAAAAATATATTTAAAAAATAGGAACAAAAGAAAACAAATAAAAAAAAAGAAAACAAAAAAAAAAGAAAAAGAAAAACAACAAAAACAAAAATATAATTTGCTGTTAAAATAAATAAATACCATGCTCTTTTGCTTTGAACTACGATGAAGCAGCATCCCGGCTAATAGACCTATATTTCCATCTTCATGATGCCGAATAAACTCCAATAACTCAGCATTAGAATAAATTTCTGATCTTGAAGCATGCATTTTTTCAAAAATGTATGCTAAATTTGAAAGAATTATAACTATGAACGAATGAAATTAACAAGTTTGCTGTGAATGAAACGAAGAAATCAGTTGTTTATATAGAGGAACGGCAAAGGAAAAAACAAAATTCAAAAAGTAAATTTCACTATTGATGAATAGTAAATTAGTATTTATAAATAGTAGGTTACTATTTACAAATAGTAGGATACTATTTATAAATAGTAGGTTACTATTTACGAGTAGTAAATAGTGCATAAACAGGGACTACACAGTAAATAAATAGGAAACTCAATTATTCAATTTAATCATTCAAATACTTGCTTGTATATAAATATTTTTGCACTTTTAAAATATTTTTACACGCAGTGGCAAGGAGAAAATATGTGCATAAAAAATCAGCTAAATTTTTTGCAAACAAAATTTATATACTACTGACTATAATTATTTTTTGCAGAGAATTAAATCTCTCTTAGCTCGGGTCCAGAATCCAAATTATCTTTAGGTCCAGAACCTAAAATCTCTCTTAAGTCCAGAACTTAGCTCGGGTCTAGAACCCAAATTATCCTTAGGTCCAGAACCTAAAATCCCTTTTAAGTTCAGAACTTAGCTCGGGTACAGAACCCAAATTATCCTTAGCTCCAGAACCTAAAAAATCTCTTTTAAGTCCAGAACTTAGCTCGAGTCCAGAACCCAAATTACCCTTAAGTCCAGAACCTAAAATTTCTCCTAAAAGTCCAGAACTTAGCTTGGGTCCAGAACCCAAGTTACCCTTAGGTCCAGAACCTAAAATTATTCTTGAGTTCAGAACTCGAACCGGGTCCAGAACCCAAAACCTCAACCTTCTCAGAAAAATTAAGTCTTATTGCTTTTCACTCTCTTTTACTGAAGTCTCAGATTGTTCAAGCAGGGGTCAAACTGTAGACCCTTAATTTTTGACTTAGTCCGGTCCTTTATTTTTTATATAGTCCAAAATAATTTTTGTGGTATTTTAATTAAATAATATTTATTTTAGTATATATTATTTATAATTTTTAATAAAAATAAAAGTGGTGAAGTTAATAAATAATAATAATAATAATAATAATAATAATAAATAAAAATAATAATAATAAATAACCTTGGCCAATTGGACCTTCGGCACAGTGTGATATCAGACAATGGGGTACAGTTCCAAGGTGCAGTTAAGGACCTATTCTCAAAATACCAAATCCATCATCACCTATCCTCCCCTTATAGACCAAAGGCCAATGGTGCAGTAGAAGCAACCAATAAGACAATTAAGCAGATCTTGTCCAAGATGACCAAGATATACAGGGATTGGTCGGAGATGCTTCCTTTTGCTTTGTGGGGATACAGAACAAGCGTGCGAACACCAACTGGAATGACACCATTCTCTTTGGTCTACAGGATGGAAGCAGTGTTGCCAATTGAAATAGAGATCAAATCATTGAGAGTAGTCTTGGAATCTGAACTGCCTAAGACAGAGTGGGTAGTGAATAGATACACACAGTTAGCTTTACTAGAGGAGAGAAGGTTAAAAACATTGTATCATCATCAACTGTATCAAAGGAAGAAAGCTCAAGCCTATAATAGAAGGGTTAAAATCAAAAAACTCAAAGTCTGTGATTTAGTATTGAAACAATGTAAGCCTAATGTATCTGATCTAAGAGAGAAATTTAGGCCTAGCTATAAAGGGCCATATGTTGTGAAACAAGTCATGAACAAGGGTGTAATAAAGTTATCAGACATGGATGGGAACGAGTTTAGTGAGCTAGTGAATATTGACAGGTTGAAGAGGTTTAATGTAAAAAAAAGAAAAAGAAAAGGAGATCGCTAATGTAGACCCTTAATTTTGACCCCAATTTGATACGGTCCTTATTAAAGGATGCCAAAATAAATTTGATCCCACTTTAAAAGAGGCATAAATTCAATTATAAAGCCCTAAAATCAAGTTGAATAAGCCTAAATTAAAACTTTTTTGTCCATAAGTTAAAAAATACAAGAATAATTCGAGTCAGGCCGGCCGAGGCGACATAAGCAATTGAGGCTTAGGTCGACATGAGCATGCCTCATGTTGATCTGGCAGCCCAGATCGACATGGGGTTGGACTCATGTCGACCTGGGCTACCAGGTAGACATGAGTGAGACTCATGCTGACCTAGACAACCAGATCGACATGGCCTTAACTCATGTCGATCTAGTTGCCCAGATCGACATGGTTTCAATTGGTTTCTTTAGATTTTTTCTACCGAAATTTCCTAAAGAGCTTAGAATTCGTCTGAAAGACAAAATATCAGATTTATGTTTAGGGTTTTTTTATTGGTTTGCCTATAAATAAGAAGTCTTAATACAAAAAAAGGGAGGAAAGAAAAAGAGAAGGGGGATCGGCAATTAACATTAAGAGAGATTAAGCAGCAAAGCAGAAAACAACAAAATAAATTAGCAAAAAGTAGCACTCATCAATCATCAATCCATCAAAGGCAGCAATGCTGTCTTTGATTCTTGTTCAGCCCGAGTCAATTGTGGTGGAACCAACGATGCAGGTTTGATTATAAATCTTTAATTTGTTTATATTTACGGCATTCTTATATTTTGATTCATGAATTATTTAAGCATATGATAGTATTGCCATATTTTCTTTTTAGTGTTTCTATTATTTGCTTTGATATTGAGTCTTTCACTAACCTAAATTATTAATTATTAAACCCTAATCATATGTTTTATAAATTAGATTTTCCATTCATCCAGTAACCTAAGTCATTGATTAAATTATCAAAACCCTAAACTGTTCTTTTGTTTCCAAAACTTTAAAACCCTAAACTATTTTTTCCAAAACTTTAAACCCTAAATTATTCCATTAAAGTCTTGAAATCCTAATTTTTTTCCAAAATCTGAATTTATTTCCCAAATCAATATTTCTTCTAAAATGATAAATCAAAAACCTTAATTTTTCAAACCCTCATCCAGTAAATTCACAAATTCTTAAGCCAAAATCCAATGAATCTAGAAATCCCCATCCAGTAAACTTAAAAAAAATCTTAAACCTTAATTCCAATCTTTTAAAATTATAAACCCTAATTTCCAGACCCTAATTCTTTAAACCCTAATTTTGTTTGTGTAATGATATAAACCTTGGTTTTAGTTATTTATTGGATTCGTTATATGTTTTCATGGATGACTTATTTGATCTGTGATGGATTTATTTAATTTATGGATGAATGTTTCCTTTATTATCATTATTAATTTATTTTGGAATTTACCATGTAAGAGGTATGTTTCCTTTTATGGGTACCTCATTAGTTGAACCTTATGTAATTTAAGTTATTTTAAATTCTTTGGACCAATGTAAAGGACACATTTCTACCTTCTATTTAGCTTTAGACATGGACGATGTAAGGACATGTTTCCATCCTTGGATGGGTGTCCATTTATTTGTTTTGTTTGGACATTGCTTTGATTTTAATATAATGATGTTTTATTTTAATTATTGCATGTAATATTGTAACACCCCCATACCTTATATAAATACTATACATATACCGGGTATACATACAGTACGTATATAAAGTATAAGAATGTCACTTTTAGTTACAATTTAAAAACCTTTAGCTGAGTTCAAACAATATTACATTAATTTAAACAACATTTACAAAATCATTATACTTTTAATGATCTTACATATATATAATGATCTTAACTTTACCAAAACTTCATTTATACATATGAATACATTCTTGTCAGAAATACAACACAATTATATTATACATGTATGCATCACCTTCTAGTTGGTCTCGACATATTCTTACTCTTCTCGTGACATAATGATTGACTTCAAATCTACCACCTACTCACCTGCACGATTACACAACCGCGCTAAGCCCAAGTGCTTAGTAGTACAGATAAATAATATAAACATACATTACAGAAATTCAAACATATATATATTAACTTCATGTATCATTAGTTTCTTATCATGTTTTCCCTTTTCAATTACACCTTTCATATATCTCTACTAATCTCATATATTATATACATATATACATATCATTAACACCAACCACAATTCCATAACTAATACTCACAATGTCTACATCAATACACATATTACATGTCATACCATATTTTCAGAATCTCATCTTTCAACTTAGCTTCTCAAGCCATATTTTATAACATTACATGTCCTTATTTTATTCAATTACTTCATTATTCACAATTCACCATTCATGAATCACATTTCCAACAAAGGCAAGCATGAGTCTCATTATTCATCCATTTCACATTTCATAAATCACATTTAAACAAAGACAAGCATGGGCCCAAAGACACTAATATGCCATTCAACTTTCAGAGTTAATGTTTTGGTTTAATTATCTCATTTATCATTATCATTATCCCAACTAGGCTTCAAGGATTTAGGTTCAACCAAGCTTCAAGGGGAACAAAGCATGCTAAGTATCAACCCAACTTGACTTCAAGAACCAAACCCAACCTAGCTTCAAGGGTTGTAACATCTCAATTAGGCTTCAAGGACTAGACCCAACCAAGCTTCAAGGGGAGTTAAGCATGCTAAACTTCAACCCAACTTGGCTTCAAGGATTTAGCCCAACCTAACTTCAAGAGATTGTTACTATTAGGCATGCCACCAACAACAAATCTCTGAAAATGAATAACATATTAGACACACAATTCATTCATTAATTCATTATCAATTTCATTCTCATTTTCTCATCATCATTTAGGCATCCATGCCTCATTTATCTCATTTGCATCATTATAGCCAAGAACAATGGCTTCACATCTCATCAATTGAGTATACATACTCAATTGTATTGGACATCATCATTTAAACAACCATGCCTCATTCATTTCATTTGTATCATTATAGCCAACAACAATGGCATTACATCTCATTAGGCTCAAATCATATAAAAGCAATTCATCATTCAAGTATTCATCATAAGGCATTACACATACCTTTTTAATGATCATCATATCTTTTACATTTCATATTTCATCATTAACATATATACATAGCATTATTCATATGCATCATCAATGTAATAGGTTATTTAACACATTTATAACCAAATGTGTTAAGGTCCAAAGACATAAAAATATATGCAATCAAATAGGGTTTGTACTTACCTCATGAGCAATCACACCACACCAAACTCACCTTCCAATAATCTTGAACACTTGGATTAGGGCAACCCAATCTCTTCAAAACCTAATCAAAAAGTGATCATATACACTCACTCAGAGATACACATGAGATAATATAGATACGAACCAACTAGGGCAAACTCTACACATGACACGCTCAACAACACGAGCGTGTCCCTGATCGTGCCCTAAACCAACAACACAGAAGCTTTGACACGCTTAGTAACACGGGCGTGTCGATGGACGTGTCACTCATTCTGCCTCACAGAAACATTGACACGCCCAACAACACGGGCTTGTTCATGGCCGTGTCAATTACTTTTTCTCACAGTAGCTATAACACGCTCAGTAACATGGCCGTGTTAATGGTCGTGTCACAAACGTTAAACTCAGTACCGTTGACACGCCCAACAACATGGCCGTGTCACTGGCCGTGTCAGGCAAAAATCATGCATTTCGAACTCTCATCCATGTAAACACAAACACTTCAAAACCCATACTACATCACCCTTAATCAACATCTTAGTTATATTCATCAATTACTTATCAATTTAACACTTATATAACTTCAATATATCATAATAATAATCATTATATACATCACCATGTATCAACTACTCAATTCCCCAATTCATTCATTTGAAACCCTTACTAAACAATCTCAACAATCCATCATCATCCTCACAAATAACCATATTATTATCATCTAAATACCAATTCCACACATATATATATTTCAATCTTTCACTATCATCATCTTCACACACTAACCATATCAAATACAAACTCAATCAATAGAAATCCACACAAGGGAATGAACACTTACTTGAATATTTTGCCAAATCTTCAATCTCCACCTTCAATTATCTTAAAGCCCTTAAGAATTTGATGTAAAAACCAACCAAAATCACATCTTTCTCTCTCTCTCTCTCTCTCTCTCTCGTTGAAGAAGAAGAAGAAGAAGAAGGAAAGAAGATCTTTTCTTCTTTTTCTCATACTTATCATATATATATATATAATAATCATAAAATAAATATTACAAAAATCCTCCATCACATATTTTTCCCTTTTGACTTTCCTTTCTTCTTTTTCTTTTATTATTATTATTATTTAATTATATAAATTTACTTTTCCTACACCATTTTATACATCATGTATATGTGATGTATATGTTGGTATATGTATATCTCTTATATATTGTATTTATATTTTTTTCCATATTTTCCAAATACCATATATACATATCATCCCTCATATACATCTATTACTTATAATATTTCCTTACATATTTACCAACATATCTTCTCACAACTACTATTCCAATATACATCAAAATTGGGGTATAAAATTAATTCTTTTCTTTTCTTTTGACTTTCATTAATTAAACTTGTATATGTTGTACATATTCCCATAGATACAACATATACACTCTCTTCACTTCTTTTCTCTTTCCATCAAACATACACATTAAATCCATATACAACAATAATTATTCCAAACTTTTAGGGTGTACTTTGGGATATTACAAATATGGATAATATTGTTATACTTAAGAATTTTATAATATTAAGACCTAAAAAGGAGGCCGGTTCCAATGAATCGGGTATTATGGGGGTGCTGAGCCATTTTTCAACTTTCCCACATGTACCTAACTTTTCAAACCCATTAGGGGGTTGGGAATTCCTTAGGAATTGAGTCAACCACCCCTTCTTTTTCCCAGCCCGTCCAAGTGGCGACTCCATTTTCTTCGGGCTTAGGCCCATGTTCTTTAAGGCCCCGAGCCTAAATAGTGCGAAAGTCGCAAGAACCATTCCACCGGGAGTGGGGGAAAAAATCCCCGCTCACAGCGACGACTCCACTGGGGATAAGAGAAGTTAATTCCATTGGTCTTTATATTATTCTATTCTTTCTTATCATGGTATTATCTATTACATCATATTAGATTGCATCATGAGCATCAGTTAGGACACCCTTGTTACCTGTGTTGTGTTATGTAAGTGATACCATACTTTCACTCAAGGTATGCAGATCAAGCATGGCATAACCACTCATAGCCTTGTACCTTTTGGTACATACTTGCTATAGGAACCTAAGCCTTTTAACCCAAAGAATAAAGCTCATGTAATTGGCCTAGTTACTTTCCTTAGGTTTTACCTTAAATGCTTATTGTTTGACTATGGTTAATTTGTCTTGGCGTAAATCATGGGTTATTTGGTTTGTTCTTTTTCTATTATGACCTAATTACATTGTGAGCTCAAATAAATTTTTCTTTAAAGTCCAAAAGACCAAAGCAATTTTCAAAACTTTTCAAGATGGTTTTTGGACATGAAATTTTTCTAAAAATCAAATTAAAATTCTTTTCTCATGACTCAAATACAAAGCCCAAAATCAATTTTTTAAAAATTCTTTTTACAATGGGTTTTTCAAACAAAACTATTTTTGCATTTCATCCAACCTTTTCTTACAAAGAGCTTACAAATTATTTAGGTCAATTATGAAATACCAAAAATTAATTGTGAGCCTAGTTTATACTAAGAATAATTAATCATGGGCTTGTTTTTGGCATAAATCATTAGTTACTTTTTCAAGTGAGAAATCTATTTATAATAAACCTCTTAATTTAGTTTTGATCCAATATAGCATAAAAGCTACTTTAGTTGGTTAAATGGATTAAAACCTAATTAATGGGAATTATCATAAACTAATTTCCATTTGTGAAAATATAACTATTGGTTGAAACGTTCGAGGGAAATTTTTGAAAATAAGATACCCCATGTTGGTATTTTGTTAACCATATTATCTAGGAAAAGAGACTTGCCATTCGTGTGTGGGAGTTATATGGTTGGAAGGGACGTTCTACTTATCTTTGTCTATTGTTTGTGCATACATGCATACATGCATACATTTGCATCTCATATCATTAATCCTTTCTGACTCACAGCCCTGGATTATGATAGTTCGAAAGCTTATGACAATCTGACCTACGCCAAAAATGAAGAATCTAGCAATGACTCAATCACTTTCTCACCAAAAGCAATGGAGTCTGAACAAATTTAAAGAATGGTGGATGACGCCCTCAATGCCAAGATGGAAGAAATAAAGGAGGCCCTCGTCTAGACCATGAAGAACCAATTGGTTGCAATTTTAGGGAACAATGCCGAAGCATCACCTAACACCAAGAAGCCAAAGGACAAGGGGAAGGCTAAAGTTGGTGAAGTGGTTTTTGATGATGATAAGGTGATCATTGATGATCATGATGACTTGGCTCAATACTTCCAATATCCTCAAGAGAAAAAGGAGCTGAAGGTTGTTGAGAAGATAACTATTAAAAAGACTGAGACATCTGATGTTGAGAAGATGATTGCTGATTTAGAAAAGAAATTTGAGAAGAAGCTAAAAATCGAAGAGATGTCCAAGATCGACAAATTATTCGAACAAGATGAGGAGGTCCCTTATGAGTTCAAGATGCCTTCCTTCGCTAGGTACAATGGTACTGGAAATCCTCATCTCCATGTGAAGTAGTACATCACTGCTATGCAGTCTGCCCGAGCCACTAAGGCTCAAACTCTAAGATATTTCATGCTCTCAATAGACCCTGTTGTCCAAAATTGGTTCAACACCTTAGAAGAAAGCACTCAAAAAGATTGGGACACATTGTATAAGGCTTTCATTAAGCAATATGGGTACAATGTCGAGCTGGAAGTTACCTTAATGGAAATTGAGTCCATTAGACAAAGGCCAAATGAGAATTTTGTGGACTATGTGAAGAGATGGAGGAATAAGGTGGCTTTGCTCAAGAAGAGGCCTGGTGAATCAGATTAGATCAGAATGATAGTCAGAGGCATCCTACCTAACCTTCGTGAGAGGCTGTCTCACACCCTTATAAGGGATTTCAAAGACCTTTTGCAAGCTAGCATGCAAATCAAAAAGTGGGAAAGGGAGAAGAACCGCTTTTCAGCAAGAAGGAATGAGAAAGGAAATTATCAACCTAGCAATCAAAGTACACAATAGGAAGCTGATGTTAATGCCACTAGTCAAGGAGGAATGAGGCAGTTTTCAAAATTAGGGAAGTCGCTATCTTGGGTTCTTAATAAGCTACAGAAGAAGGGATTGTTACAACTTTTGACTCCTCGTCCTTTGCCTAATCCTCTTCCACCTAACTTTGATACTAATGCATTTTGCCAATTCCATCAAAGGTCTGGACACGAAATGGACAATTGTATGAAGTTGAGGCATGAGATCCAGAATTTAATTGATAGTGGAAAATTGCCTGAGCCGGATAAGCCCAACACCAAAAGTAATCCTCTGCCTAGGTTCAACAGAGTGCCACCACCAACAACTTTCATGATGGGAGGAGGATTGGAGAAAGATCTTGTCTTATCGTCCTTTCAAGATGGGGAATATTGAAGATGTGAAAGGAGAAGAAGCTTAACTCAACAAACTTTCCTTAGCTTGAATGTTGCTTTTCAATTTTGCTTTCTTTAATATCTAATTGGAACAATTGTGTTTTTCAAATTTAAAGTTGCTTGAAATAAATTATTTTTGTCAAAATTTTTATTGGTATTTGTTCATTTTGGTGCTCAACTAATGAGGAATTTAACTTGATATTTATAAATTAGTGTATCTAGGCATCATGATTCGAATGACTTTACTAGGTGAGGGAATTGCTCTATAGCATTGAGTTGTGTATGCTTACTTAGAGAGGGCTTCTGCATAATTACCTTTGTCTAGGTCCTGGTCAGTCTTAAAACATGCTTTGACAAAATTTTAAGGCAAAATTGAACTCTGCTTATTTAAGGGAGAGATGATCTAGGCATTGTTTGGTTAGCCAACAACTAGTATCCACCCAATTAAATATCAATCCCTAGTTGTCCCTTTGAGGCTTCATAAAATTTTAGCTTTCTTTTCATTGCCTTACAAATCCCGATAACCTACCCTAAGTTATTGTGATACTTTTGACAAGTATTATGATCACTAAGGTGAAGAAGCAAGAAGATCAAAGAATGGAATACATAGCCAAAGCCGTAAGGATACACTACAAAAAAAAAACGCTATCTGCAATGGACAGAATCCGTCGCAGATCCGTCGCAAATTCGTCTGCGATGGATACGATCCATTAATAAAAAAGGCGTCGCAATTTTCAATTTTGCGATAGGCCGTCGCAGATTGCGACCGATTTGCTACCACTAGGCGGTTGCAAATTTGTCACTCAAATTTTCACGGGCAAATAGTAACCGTCGCAAATCCGTCGCAGATTGTCGTTGCAGATTTTCCGTCGCAGAATTCGTCGCAAAGCTCGTCGCAAATCCGTCACAAAGGTCGTAGCAGATGTTCTGGAGTATATATGCCGTGGTGTTTTCCATCTCAAATTCCAGCGCAGATGCCGTCGCAGATGTAATGAATTTACAATTTTTGTGTCATTGTATGGATTTTATATATAAAATACACACCTGTAGTAATAATATTTACAATTTAATTACATAAATCTAAATTTACACCAATTTTCATATATATAAAATGCAATAGTTAGTTAAACTAACATAATTCAAAAGTCATTACAATATATAAGTTTTAAACATTTCAAAGTATTAAAGTATGAACACTTTCAAAAGTAAAAACTAAGCCGAAGGCATACACTAGTCATCATCTAATGTTATCACCAGTAAAGTGCCAAAAAAAAAAGGCTTCTTCTAATGTTATCACCAGTAAAGTGGAGGAGAAAAGAAATTCTAAGAGAATGTAAGGAATCACATGACAGGAACCTTCTTTGTTGTCCACTTCTTTTTGGCATTTTCTATCGCTTCCTCTCTCAGCCTCATGAGTTCACGGAAGCACTGATTGTACTGCATACGGATAGCGTCGAATTCATGCTTTAGCTCATCCTGCTCATCTTTATCTGGATTCTCAGAACTTTTTATGGATTTCTCAGAAACACCATCAACATGCATCACAATATCAGAGCCAAAATCAAATGTGTTCAACTCAGAAGCATAATCAGAAGATCCCACAGGCTTGTTAGTACTCTTATTAGAAGCAATTGCCATATGAAATTCAGTTGTTATGTATGAACAGATTGATTCTTGAGTCTCTTGACCCTTCCCATTATCCAAGGGCAATAAATCATTTTCCCTAACAGCCTTGGACGTTGCAACATTTTGTAATCTAGAAGAAACATTTGGTAGACTTAAAGTACTTCCAAGTGAAGGACTCCAGCAAGGAACAAGCTTCATTATCAAGGCATCAATCAACTCAGCAATAATAGCCACATCTTCATTTGACAAATCTAGCTGTTCAACCATCTCTTGAGCTATTGAAAGTGTAGTGTCAGAATCAAGATAAAAAGTAAAATGGATATTTCTTAGTCCACCTGTTACAAAAACAACATTATTCAGAATACAGTAAAAGGAATACATGCAGCACGCTAACAATTGTAACAAAGATAAACCCACCACATCTTTCGACAATGCGCAGAGTCAATGAAATTGTATTATCATCATTTTTCTCTCCTCTTAATCTGAATTCATTGTTCTCAGTAAACCTCTCCAATTCTGACGGTGAAAGCTGTAGAACCTCATCAAAGCTTTTTGTACAAGAGCTGATCGAAAGCTTCTTATGGTTAGGGTCAATATCCATGGGATGAGATTCCAATTGCTGTAAGATTACTTGTTTGGAAACAAGATCTGGTAAACTTAAAGACACAGAAATAGGTTCCTTTGAATTTTCAGTTGCTAGGAAAGGGTCTCTCAAGAGTTCTATTGTAGGTAATCTCATAGATGCTGGGACTAGACACTTCTCTATGAACTGCTTAAATTGAGGATCATTTACTTTACCAAGAGAAGCAGGCTTTATGCCCTGAAATAAAAGAAGATAACAGAAGTTACGAGACAACAGGTTAAAAGTAAAAGGGCACTAAATTGCTAATTGCAAAGAGCCTTAAGCTCAAACCCACCAAAGTAACCTTCTTATATATGTGTGCCGGGTTCTTGCATTCATTATATGGATATTCACAAGTAACCATTTCTATCATGCACATGCAAAAAGAATAAATGTCGACAAGCTCATTGTATTCCTCTTCATATAGTTCTGGAGCCATGAATTCAGGAGTACCTGCAAAATCAAGAAAGGATAGAAAGTTTCAGTATATGATGGTTTCTTTAGAGCCAAACAGATTCCAGAGAAATTGAAGCCATTACTTATAACACTTCGGACTGTGGGCTGCTGCATGACAGTAGCTAGTCCTAGATCTCCAATTTTAACTTCCCCATTGTTTCTGTTAACAAATATATTGTCACATTTCAAATCACGATGAACAACAGGAGGCTTATGACAATGCAAATAGTGTAAGCCTCGTAGGATCTGTCTAGCCCAGTTCTTTATGGCCTTCATATCAACATTCTTATGCTTCCTACGGTATCTAAAGCCCAAAGAAAAAGCCATAAATCATACAAGGCACAAACACGGAAAAAAAATATGCACGAACATGGAAAAAAAAATACACACACACACATAAATGAAACAGCTAAAGAAACTCACAGCCTCAAACTCCCAGAATTGAATAATTTTGTTATCATGTTAATAGTCTTATTCTTATCATCCACCCAAGAATTGTAGAATTTCATGATATTTTCATGTTTCAGTGACTTCAGCAGATGAACCTCTGAGTATAATCTTTCAAGCTGGTCAGGTGACTGCAACGCATCTTCAATACATACTTGGTTCCACGCAACTTCAATTCCATCAACTTCATCGAATGCCTTATATCTATTTGTAATAAAAAGTGAATCAAAGCAGGAAAATGACCAAGTCAACTGATATATCATTTTAACAAAACTAGCACTAATGTAAAGAATTTAAAAAAAAGAAAGCAAAATTAAAGAGGATAGGTTGCAGAACTATACACAGTCTTGAATGCACCATTCCCCAAGATTTCATCATACTGAAGGAGGAAAAACAAATCAAATAAAGGTCATATCATTCACTAAATCTAGTAAAGAGCTAATTCAACAAATCATCATTAATTACAGTAAGTCAAACAATAACATTGAAAATGATCACTCTAATATCACCATTGATTTTTTAATGCCAGTCACAATAAACATAAATTCATTCAAAATTGACTTTCATTAGACGACAAAAGGCATGAATATAGCTAATTCCCCTTATTTATTCCAGAATCTCTGGTCAGCTGAGATTAAACAACCAATTTCCAGTCACAAAAACATAATAACACATCACAATAATACAATTTTTCATTCAGTTTATTCAATTTTCAGAGCCACTAAACAAAAAAATGAGGAAAATTTCAGTGAATCCATACATACCCGAATGTATCGACCAGTCAGATCTTTCTCTGAAAACTCACCATCATCCTCACGTGAACCAAACTCCATTATCAACAACAAAATGACAGTAAAATGAAGAGAGAGTAAAGAGCCAAAACTAAAACACGAACCGCTAAAAAAAGTTTATTTTTTAAAAAAAGAAAAAAAATAAGGAGACGAAAACCCTATCAAAGCAGTTTGATATTAACAGCGATCGGAAGCGAAGAACATGAATATAAGAAGCGAAACTGTTTGTTTTGATGCTGTTCAGAGAATGCCTCACAAGCTACCGAATAAGAATCGAATGCCGATCGGAACCGGAATCGGCATCCAAAAATGAAAAAAGTCATATCAGATTCCGGCGATTTCTTCAATTCCATCACCAAAATTTTCTTGTGAATCGATTTCCCCATCTTTACTTGTTCAGCCATAGATTTAGCCATTTCTTCACCCACATCTTTTCTCAGTACTTCTTCTGATAAGCTTTGATAGAGATTAAAAAAAAACCTAGAAAAAAAAAACCAATCGCATTCACGACTTTGAAACAACAAAGGCGCAGTGCAGAATTACAAAAGCATATGCCCTTCAAAGTGTATTTTTATAGAAAGGGGAGATAAGCTCCAGAATTACAAAAGAATGGGCAAAGTTCTTCCCTCCTTATCAAAACAGAGGGTATGAATTAGAAATGTAGGTATAGAAAACAAATGTTGTATTCCTAAGGTTGATTCGAAATGGAGATTTGTACTGCTAATAAAGAGTTAGATTCGAAATGGAGATTTGTACTGCTACAATCCAAATGATTCAAAATGTGTGTGTGTGGGGGGGGGGGGTGTGTGGAGGACATACCAGCAAGCTGAGATGAAGATGGAGGTGGCGATGACGGCGGTGACCTCTCTGTGAAGGCGAGAGGAGGCTAAGATGAAGATGGCGATGCTGCGATGGTTACTGCAGAGAGGAGAAGAGAGGGAGCGGCGCAAATAGGAGAGTGAGGATTCTGAGATTAGGTTAGGCAGTAAAACATTTGATACATTACCCTTCGAAAATATTTCCCAAATTCAATTTTCTTTGTTAATTTTAAAAATATTATTTTTTTAAATATATATTTAATATATTAAAATATATTTTATTTTTAAATAGACATAGATTATATCTTTAGTATATCAAGTGCATATAAAAAATAATATTTTTTTAAAAAAATAAAAATTGTGTTATACAATATAGTTTCTTAAAAAAATCAGAATTATCTATATTTATATTTTATTTTGAAGTTAAATTAAAATATATTTTAATTATTTATATGATGATAAGTATTAGACAGTAAATTAGTAATTAGTAAATATAATTTTTTACTATTAATATGTTATACTATTAATTTTACTATTTTAATTTACAAAACACAATTCATTATATTATTAGTACTATTAGTACTGTTTATTGCTTAATAATTAATAAGTATTTATTATAACCACTAAATACGTAGATCACTTAATAAAAATACCATTTTAATTTAATAAAATATTCGTAAATTTGAATTACGAATATGATTCTATCATACTCCACTTTAAGATAATGAATTGCACAAAAAAATTAAATACTAATTTAAAATTTTATATTAGTGATAATAACTAAAATTTAATTTGTCATTATAAATTATTAAATTAATATCAATGTAATATATAAAATATTTAAATGAAGCTATACAAATAAATCGATTTGTTGAAATCAAAATATGCTTTAAAATAATTAAACAGATACTCAAATATATCATTCATGCTATATGATAAATGCAGAGAAATGAGATAAAATAAAATGCCTATAACGAAATTATGTAAAAAATAAAAATTAGTATTTTTTTTATAAAATAAGTCTTCTAACTTATTTCAAATAATTATAATTTCTTTTTTGGGCTCCCACTAAAAATTTGCTTTTAGTTTTACGACGAAAAATTTTTGACGGCTATTTTCTGTCGCAAATTTGCTATAGATTTGCCACCGATTTGCGACGGATACATATATATAGTCAAATTTTATTTTCGTCGGAAATCCGTAGCAAATGGGTAGCAAATTTGCAACGAATCTGCGACGGTAAAAATTTTCCACAAAAATTTTCGGCGGGAGTAATCTCGCCAACTTTAGCGACGAAATTTGTGACGAAAAAAATTTCGTCGCAGATTTATTACGGATCTGCAACCGATTTGCTACGGCTTTCTCAAAATTCCTACAACTTATTATTCTGTCGCAAATGCGTTGCAGATCCGTCGCACATTTGCGACGGAAATTTTTCGTTGCAGATTTTCGTCGCAAATGCTGAATATTTTTATAGTGAAATTTGCGACGGCAATAGACGGTAGCAGATCTCCATTGAAAATTGCTTTTTTTAGTGTTTTCTACAACCAATCTGCGACGGAAAAAAATTTTGCGAAAAAATATACCCGGGTCTCTCTCGCGCCAAGTTTCCGCGCCAACTTTTGCGACGATTATTTGCGATGGACTGATTTTCGTCGCAGATTTGAGACGGATTTGCAACGAATTTGCGACCAATTTCTCAAAATTCCTCTGACTCGTCCTTCCGTCACAAATCCGTCGCAGATCCATAGCAAATTTGCAACAGAAACATGTCCGTCGCAGATTTTCGTCGCAAAATTTCGAATATTTTTATAGTGAAATTTACGACGGCAATAGACGGTAGCAGATCTCCGTTGCAAATTGGTTTTTTTAGTGTTTTCTCTCTCGCGCCAAGTTTCCGCGCCAACTTTTGCAACGATTATTTGCGATGGAATGATTTTCGTCGCAGATCTGCCACGGATTTGCAACGGATTTGAGACGAATTTCTCAAAATTCCTCTGACTTGTCCTTCCATCGCAAATTGGTCCCAGATCTATAGCAAAATTGCGACGAAAATATGTCCGTCGCAGATTTCCGTCGCAAATGCCGAATATTTTTGTAGTGATAGTTGATGTTTTCAAGACCATAAGGGTAGTTGAAGTTCACCTAATATCTCTAATCTATCAAGATAACATTAGAGTAACAAATGATTTATCCCTGTTAAAGAAGATTTATGTCACTCCACTCATCCATTATTAGAAACCCAAGTTGGTACAAATAAGACAACTCTTTTAGAACTAGAACAAAAAGAAAAAAAAAAGAAGAAGAAAAGAAAACAAGAAAAGGAAAAGAAAAGAAAAAGAAAGACAAAAAAAAAAAGAAAAGAAAAAGAAAAGAAAAGAAAACCCAAGGTGGTTTAGAAAGCCAACCGAGTTCTCTTTTACCTAAGGCGGCAAAAGGCTTCCATTTGGTTTAAAAGGACAGTTTGACTTGAATTGGTCCAACCCAACCAAAATCGAAGGAAAAGGAGAAGGGTCATCCGATTCTTGAAAGTCCTACACTTGACAGTCCTATAGGAAAGAAGGACAAAATGATAAAATACTCAAAGAAAGGGAAGATTAAGAAAAAGAAAGAGAAAGAGAAAAGAAAAATGATGATGAATATGGGTACCAAACTTTTTGCAAGGGCAAAGGCTATTCTAATTAAGATCCAGATTAATACCAAGAAGATGGGAGAACACTCAAAGCACTATCTTTTCATGTTTCCAACTGTCTAAATAGGAAAATTGTAGTGTGAAGGTTTGTCCATTGTGACACATCAGCTCTAATCTCAAAATGGCTTTCACTTAGACCCATGTCCCTTATAGACCCCATTTCAAGCCTATCAAAGATCTGTTGATCTCTCTTGGTAGGTGGAGTCTATTAGTGGAGATAGTTTGGATAAGCATGCATATGAGATAGACAATATTCAAACTCAAATGAGATCTTTGACCAAGTGATGTGTATGTGCCTATTTGAAGTGCAACAATTTGTTTTATTAGTTTTTGTTATAGATTTGTGTCTTGTTTATTATGATAATTATTGTTTTCTTTAGGTATTTTGTTAGTTTTAATATGTTTATTTAGTGTTTTCGTTAATTTTGGTAGTTTTAGTTTATTTCAGTGTTTATGTCGTTTTTGATCTAGTTTTTAGTATGGTGTTTATGTTTTGTTGGTTATTGTTTATTTACTTTGTGTTTAAGGTTTGTTTCAAGTTTTGTTTTAGGTTAAAAAGCCAAGGAACTAAATTGAAGGAAAAAAGGGACAGTAGCTGACACAGGCAGAGGACACGGCCAAGCTTGTGGCCGTGTCCCATACCAAGTTAAAGAGGAAGTTCAAGACACAGAGAGGGACACATGAAAGGGACACGGCCAAGTCGGTGGCCGTGTCCCTCCAATTCACCACCAACACGGCCAAGTTCTGCATTTGAATTCATTCAGGATCAATTTTCACATTCTGCAATTTATGACATATAAATCTTTGAGAACCCACCTGTGTGAGTTTTGAGCCTCATAATTTGATATTATTATCAATTGATTTTCTTTTCTTAAGTGTGCACCTTCATGATTTTGCATCTCTAGAGTTTGCTTTTGCATGCTAATTGAACTCACATTATGATTTAATCTCAAGTTTTAAAATGATGAAGGCAATTTAGGTTAGCCCTTTAGCTTAAAAAGACTTCCCTTAATATTGAATTCCTTAGTGAGTCAAGTTGAGCCTTTGACCTTTTTCTTGTTTGATCAACACAATTCTCAACTTAACTTTCTCTTATTATCATCATACCTGCATTAAGGAATGGAGTTCTTATGATATGACAATAGGGTGGTTTATTTCAAAGTGTGGGGTAAGCAAATAAAAAAAAATTGGTATTGCTATTTGGGGTTGAAATGCATACTGTGCACAATGTATTTGACTAAGAGTCGCTTATTCTTTTCCTCTACATTTTAAGCTAGATGTTCCATGAAATTCTATATTTTGTATATATATGTATTAAAAAAAATGAATGATGATAAAAATAAAAGAAAAAGAAAAAGAGAAAATAAAAAAAGATATATATATATATACAGAATTCATATATTTTCTAGCGTTAGAGGAAAGTTGACTCGTTATTTTTCTTGAAGTATGCAAGTATGTGAAGTATTAATGGATTGTGAGTATGCCATTTGAGGGAGTTATGAATTTCTTAGCAAGAGTATTGTCTAATTTAGATACTCCATTTCTTGATGCTCCACCTTAAATGTCTTTTCTCACACCTTCACCTTAGCCCCATTACATCCAAATGGAAGACCTTCGGATTATTTCTTGAGAAAATCAGTGAGGGAGATTGGATAATTAAGCAAGTTTATGGTAGTATGCAGTCATGAGTGGTTTGAGTGAATTAACCTATGAAATTGAGTGAAACACTTAGATGAGAGATAAGATTTGTATGTCTGGATTAATGAATGAGTTAAGAAAATCTTGATTGAAGGAAATTGCAATTATTTATGACTGACTCTTAAAGTATTTCATCTTATATACTGGAATTATAGTTAAGGTTGTTTGAGTTTTTAATTTATGCCAAGTGAATTTGCTTAAGGACAAGCAAAGTTTTAAGTGTGGGGTAGTTGTTTTATTAGTTTTTGTTATAGATTTGTGTCTTGTTTATTATGATAATTATTGTTTTCTTTAGGTATTTTGTTAGTTTTAATATGTTTATTTAGTGTTTTCGTTAATTTTTGTAGTTTTAGTTTATTTTAGTGTTGATCTAGTTTTTAGTATGGTGTTTATGTTTTGTTGGTTATTGTTTATTTACTTTGTGTTTAAGGTTTGTTTCAAGTTTTGTTTTAGGTTAAAAAGCCAAGGACCTAAATTGAAGGAAAAAAGGGACAGTAGCTGACATAGGCAGAGGACACGGCCAAGCTTGTGGCCGTGTCCCATACCAAGTTAAAGAGGAAGTTCAAGACACAGAGAGGGACACATGCAAGGGACACGGCCAAGTCAGTGGCCGTGTCCCTCCAAAGATGCTCAAACACGGCCAAGTTGCTCCAACTTGGCCATGTCTCACTTACATCCAAAGCAAAGAAGAACAATTCTCACAGAAGCAAACACAGGCAAGGGACACGGCCAAGTCACTGGCCGTGTCCCTCCAAAAAGGTCCAACACAACCAAGCCTACTCCAACACGGCCGTGTCACTCAACCAAAGAAGAAAAGAAGAAATTCTGAGACAGAAGCGAACACAAGCAAGGGACACGGCCAGGCTTATGGCCGTGTCCCTCCAATTCACCACCAACACGGCCAAGTTCACTCTAACTTGGCCGTGTCTCTCATGGACCAAAGGCAAGTGGATTTTTAAAGCGGAGATTCGTATAAATATGGGATTTTAGGGTTTTCTTACGTTGTGTTGAAAGTTTGAGAGCTAATTTAGCCGTCTGAGAGTGAAGTTAGGATTTCTGACTTTGTTTTCTTAAAGATTATTGAACACTTTGATTAATCTAGCTTAGATTAGATTGTTCTAGCCATTGATACATCCTTCTGGCAAGATTTGAACAAGAGATTCTTCCGAAGCTTCAAGGAGTTTGTAACTTGGTTTTGTTCTTGAACTTTATCTCTTTATTTTCATTGGAATTGTATTTATGGATATTATCATGTCTAAATTGATTTCTTTGAATATTAATGAGATGAGTATGTTTGATAGCATTATGAACTAATTTGATCTAGTCTAGGGTTTGTATGGATCTGCTATGATTGTATGAATTGGTTATTCTCTTAGCTAATAATTTCTTTAGCCTTGATTGAATGGAATATTGTTAATATATAATTGATTGGCCACCAATTATGTGTTTTAGGTATTAGATGATGGATTGAGAGATGAAGTCTAATGCTGGAACAATTCAATTAGGGACTTAGGTGAATTAGAGATATAACCTATTAAAAAGATTATTTCAATCATAACAAGATTAGTTGAAAGAGGTTTGAATGCGAGAGCTTATTTCCTTGACTCGATTAATTAAGTTGCTTGAGATTTAATCTTTGAAATTAAATTAGTTAAGAGGAATAACCATTCATACATATAAGTAGTAGAGAAGTGCAAACCCTATACCTTTCTATCAAGTGAGTCAAAACATCAGCTTAATTTACTTTTATTCGTTTTAAACTTCAATCAATCTTCTTCATTAGTTAACAACTTAAATTTTCTTCATTACTTGTTATTCATAATCTGATAATCAATTAGCCACTTTAGCTTCCTTGTGAGACGACCTTGGGGCGATCACCTTTGCTACAGTTTGAGGTAGAGTTAATTTGAGCGCAACTAGTTTTTGAATTCTTACTTAAATAGAAATGATTCCCAAGTTTAGTATGGTAACTAGGGTTGTCATGTTATAGATATATTAATTTGGAAAATCAAGTCCTGAGGTAAATGAACGTTAATTTGGCAAAGCCAACATTTGATTTCAAAATCAAAATTCAAAATTGAAAATTCAAAAAAAAAAAGAAAAAAAAAATTCAAGTTAAGGGGAGTATGTTGAACTATCGAACCTCGAAGGACACATTGGGCAAAGGAAATGATTACTAGCAAGGTTATGAAGAAGCTACCAATTGACATACTGAATCATAATTTGAAATGGATGTATCTCTACTGCTTGGGGCCTCCATTATTCATGTTTTCAATATCTCAAAGATTAAAGCCATAAATGTGAAGCATCCTATCATTCCAAAGCAAGACCTGAATGGGCATCTGGAAGGAGTCAATAACCTCAGTCTGTGATTCGATGGAAGCACCGTAAGTGTTATTCATGCATATAATGCATATATGAGCATATCACATTGCATTTTCTTGTATTATATTGTCTATTCTTTGTCAAAGCGAACAACAGACACTCTATGAAGCAAAGATGAAGCGGGTATAGAATCAGGGGGCATAGAAGACCCATTGCTTGAGGAAGCTCCAGTCATTTTGCAAAAGAAAGGAAGAAGTGCATACCTGTTTGAAGAACTAGATAATCTACAAACATCAACCAAAGCCCGCATACAAAAAATCATGGTTTTAGCCTACACAGGGGCCAAAGTTTCTCCCTTTCAATTTTTTGAGTTTATATAGGTACAAAACATTTTCAATCTCACTTCAATCTCGAGTACAAGTACCCAAATCAGATTCAATCTCTGGTCCAAGAACCCAATTCAGTCACAAGTCCAAGAACCTAGTCTCGAGCCCGAGTACCCAAATCTAACTCAGTCTCGGGTCCAAGCACCCAAATTCAATTCAGTATTGGGTCCAAGTACCCAAATTAGATTCAATCATAGGTCCAAGTATCCAATCTCAGGTCCAAGTACCCAATCTTAGGTCTAAGTACCCAATTCAGTCACCGGTCCAAGAACCCAGTCTTGGGTTTGAGTACCCAAATCTAACTCGATCTCGGGTCCAAGCACCCAAATTCAATTCAGTCTTGGGTCCAAGTACCCAATCTCAGGTCCAAGTACCCAAATCAAATTCAATCTTGAGTCCAAGTACCTAATCTCAAGTCCATGTACCCAAATCATATTCAATCTCGGGGCCAAGTACCTAATCTCAGATCCAAGTACCCAAATCAAATTCAATCTCGAGTCGAAGGACCTAAATCAAATTCAGTCTTGGGTCCAAGTACCCAACCTCGGGTTTAAGTATTCAAATTCAATCCAGTCTCGGGTCCAAGTACCCAAATCAAGTTTAGTCTCGGGTCCAAGTACCCATCCTCATCAAAAATCAGTCAAAAATCAAATTGCTTTTCGTTCACTTTTACTGTAGTCTCAGATCGCTCAAGTTGAGGGCAAACTGTAGACCCTTAATTTTGACCCTAATTTGATACGGTCCTGATTAAAGGATGCCAAAATAAATTTGATCCGGCTTTAAAAGATTTAAACCTAGTTTATAATTTTTAAATATGTCGGTTTGGATTAAAGAGGCATAAATTCAATTATAAAACCCTAAAATCAAGTTGAATCGGCCAAAATAAAAACTTTTAGGTCCATAAGTTAAAAAAGTTCAAGAATAATTCGAGTCAGGCCAGCCGAGGCAACATGAGCAATTGAGGCTCAGATCGACATGAGCATGCAACATGTTGATCTGGCAGCCCAAATCGACATGGAGTTGGACTCATGTCAACCTGGGCTACCACGTCGACATGAGTGAGACTCATGTTGACCTAGACAACCAGATCGACATGGCCTTAACTCATGTCGATCTAGTTGCCCAAATCGACATGGTTTCAATTGGTTTCTTTAGAATTTTTTTACCAAAATTTCCTAAAGAGCTTAGAATTTGTCTGAAAGACAAATTAGCAGAGTTATGTTTAGGGTTTTTTGATTGGTTTCCCTATAAATAAGAAGTCTTAATACGAAAAAAAGGGAGAAAAGAAAAAGAGAAGGGGGGTCGGCAATTAACATTAAGAGAGATTAAACACAGCAAAACAGAAAACAACAAAATAAATTAGCAACAAGTAGCACTCATCAATCATCAATCCATCAAAGGCAGCAATGCTGTCTTTGATTCTTGTTCAGCCAGAGTCAATTGTGGTGGAACCAACGACACAGGTTTGATTATAAATCTTTAATTTGTTTATATTTATAGCATTCTTATGTTTTGATTCATGAATTGTTTAAGCATATGATAGTATTGCCATAATTTCTTTTAAGTGTTTCTATTATTTGCTTTGGTTTTAGTTATTTATTGGATTCGTTATATGTTTTCATGGATGACTTATTTGATCTGTGATGGATTTATTTAATTTATGGATGAATGTTTCCTTCGTTATCATTATTAATTTATTTTGGAATTTACCATGTAAGAGGTATGTTTCTTTTTATGGGTACCTCATTAGTTGAACCTTATGTAATTTAAGTTATTTTAAAGTTTTTGGACCAATATAAAGGACATGTTTCCACCTTTCGGTAGGTATCCAATTTAGTTTTAGACATGGACAATGTAAGGACATGTTACCATCCTTGGATGGGTGTCCATTTATTTATTTTGTTTGGGCATTGCTTTGATTTTAATATAATGATGTTTTATTTCAATTGTTGCATGTGAGATGGATAATATTATTATACTTAAGAATTTTATAATATTAAGACCTGAAAAGGAGGCCAGTTCCAATGAACCGGGCGTTGTGGGGATGCTATGCCATTTCTCACCTTCCTCACACGTACCCAACTTTTTGAACCCATTAGGGGGTTGGGGATTCCTTAGGAATCGAGTCATCCACCATTTTCTTTTTCCTGGCCCATCCGGGTGGTGACTCCATTTTCTCCGGGCTTAGGTCCATATTCTCTAAGGCCTCGAGCCTAAATAGTGCCGAAGTCACAAGAACCATTCCACCGGGAGTGGGGCCAAAAATTCCCGCTCACAGCTAGGTTGAAAACCCAAAAATGGCGGCCTAA
Organism: Garcia nutans; assembly: GCA_947685225.1. Taxonomy (NCBI): domain Eukaryota; kingdom Viridiplantae; phylum Streptophyta; class Magnoliopsida; order Malpighiales; family Euphorbiaceae; genus Garcia; species Garcia nutans. Next base: position 36,996,525 of record CANTUV010000008.1, on the reverse strand, counting down.
GCAAAAGTTAGAGCAGTCCACTAGTTTCAAAAACCCAAAAGGGCAGGCTAGGCAACAATTAGGGCTAAGTGAGAGAAAATCATCAATTAGAAAACCCGAAAGGGCTAGTTGGCAATAGGAGTGATCTTGTGTATGCTGGCTTTGTGTTTGGTTGTTCCCTAATTTAATAAAGCAGAATTAATATTAAAATTGTTCTATGAGCACTGTTTTAAGTATTTGACCATATATGGATAAAATAAATAGACACAATAGCAAAAGGTGATGACAAATTATAAAAGGAAAAGCATCTCTTATTATTACTTTTATTTTTTTTACTTCCTAACAATATTCTTTCTAGAGAATTTGACAAATGTAAAATCTATGGCAGACGATAAGTGTAGCATGCGGGCCAGTTTACTTCAACCAATCCAAGTAAGCTTTAGTCAGACAAGGCATGTCCAAATTAGAAGCAAAATCAGAATCTTGAGACTCAGCTCCATATTGACGGTCAAGCCGGCAAGGATCATAACAAGTACATCGACGAAGAGCAGCAAGAGGAACATACATCAAGTATGTCCAAATGGTAATATGAGAAATCTTCCAATAAGGTACTAACCAACGGATGTTGACTTCAGCACGAGAATGGATCCAATCAACCCAGTCGACATATGAAGAAGCAGGATGGAGTAATTTCCTAGCAGAGTGATGTCGCGGCAGATATCTGGCAAAATCCATAGATCGAGTATCAAGCAAGCAGAGATGCTCCTGAAGCCAAATCTATAAGTATAAGAAAAGAATTTAAAAAAAAGAGAAAAAAGAAGAAAAAAGGGGTCTGCTAAGTTGAAAACCCGCAAGGGCAGCTTAGGCAAAAATTAGGACAACTCTCTAGTTTCAAAAATCCATAAGGGTGGACTAGGTAAAAAAAAGGAAAGAAACCTAAATTGAAAGCCCAAAAGGGCGATTTAGGTGATTACCTAAAGAAGCAATGGACTCCCGATCAATCTCTTTGATAATCCCAATTTAAGTTGGTCTAGTCCAACTAAAGTCTCAGCTAAGATCACGAGTATCGGTGATAAGCCTCCTTCCATTTGGTCCATGATATCCAATACTTGTGGATCAATATCGCCATTAGAAGAAACAAGCAAAAATTGGCCAAGTAAACATAGACAAAGCATACATCCCCATGCCTTAGTAGGAGCTAAGTGAGAAATGCAAAAGTCAATTAAGGGACCAAGTAGAATCTTCTCACCGCTCATCAACTGTAGAACTTCGGGCTTTGAAAGTTGAAATAACATTTGCATCTTTTGTTGAGTCTTGAAAATCAATATAGATCACTGAGAAGGAGGTGGTGGATCATGATCAAACAAAGCCCTGAAAAAGTTATCACCTGTTGGAGAAGGAGGCATATCATCTATCTCGAGTCCGCCCGAAGCAGGAGCACCTAAACCTCTATTACCTTGGAATTCAGATCTATAATGGTCCTCATCCAAAGTAGATGACAAAATCTCATGGTCATCAGTTTGGGGTCCCCTAGATGACGAAGCACCAGGATCTCTCATCCCCTAAAACTTAAAGTCTCAAAAGTCTTATTCTGACTAATGATACAATTTTTAAAAATGGCAACCTATTGACGACTAGCAGCTAACTCTTCTTGAAGTTTCTTGTTTTATTCCTCAAGCATCCACTATGAATCAGAAGGGAAAGAGTAAGAGCATACATAATCATACATATATGTAGCATAAATTATCCTAGAATAGGGAAAACCTACCAGGTAATTCATATCAACACCCTGTGGATGTGATGGCATCTCCAGTTGATTAGAATGAGCAAATGGAGGAGCGGTAAAGGAAGGTCCAACCTCATGACCAAATGAGCCAGCAATCTGCAATAATCATTAAAACAGTCAAAACAAGTTAAGAAAGAAGTAATTACAATGGCAAAATGGTAAAAGTTTACCTGAGAGGTGTTAGCCTCAAGATGAGGGATAGACCCTCCTCCCTCTCTGTGATACTCTTCTACATCGCTATTCTCCTTTTCCTTAGGAATCTTTCAAATGCCAACAGGAGATACATCAAAGTTCAAAAGTCCTACTAGAATAAATTGGGTATATGATGCGCCCGTTGGATAGAGAAAGGTTTCAACATCATAACCAAGTCGAGCCAACCACCACGCATTCTCCGACATTGATGCGATATTTAAAGTATACTCCGGGCAACTCATCGGGATCCTACATCACTCAGGACTAAGGAACCACTCATACACTCTCTCCCCGAGAAACCAACTGCTAAACATGGGGCCGACAATGACTCGGCGGGTATTTTGAAAAGGCAACACGGCATTCATGTAAGAAGTCCAATTCGTTTGCTCTTCTGTGTTCCACCAAGCTTGATTGACCTACAAAATGACATAAGGTAAGTGAACTTTTAAATAAATTTTAAAGTATACTAATACTATTTTACCTGGCCCCAGGTTAAGCAACTCAAGAGATAGCGCTGGGTATGCACATGGTGAGAGCTGAGAACTGCTACACTATCTGACAGCTAAAAATTTAATCTCGGATACCTAACACTCTCTCAGGAAATACTAGGTACCCTCACAAGATTATGCTCATATGCCCATACCTATAACAACAATGAAAATCAAATTCATGCAAGAATAAGAATGGAATTGACAATGGTGGAAGAAGAGTACCTCGACAACCACCATCAAACCAAAAAAAGATTTCTTATTTCTGTAAATCTTGTCTAGTCCATGATAGAGATAGGCAAGGCTAGCTTCAACTTAGTAGTAAAGCAGTACCATACTCATATCAATCAGGGCCCTCAACACCGACAAATGGATGGCAGATTCAGTGCTACATAAAATGGTCGACTCGAGCAAATATAGTAAAAATCCTCGAGCATATTGTTTGGTTGTTTCCCTACGAACCCGTCCTTCGTAGTTCATCCAATAACTTTGAATCGGCTCAATTTTTATCTTTAAAGGCCCTTTTAATGATGGTTCTATACTGATTAATTCTTGGACTTCTTCGAATGTCAGAATATAATTGGTAAGAGGGATCAGAAGGCCATAGTACCGGATACCAGTTATGGCTATATGATCAACTGGGCCAACGGTCATCTCTTCTATAGGTAAGTGAAAAGTATGGGTCGTGTCCATCCGCCACTCCGACAATGCTTGAACTACACTCTTGTCTATCGGACACTCCCCAGATGGTAATTGCAAGATAAAGCTTTCAAAACTGCAATCTTGGACAATCCGTTTTACCTGAGAGGGTGCTACATCATGCTATTGTCGGGCTTTATAGACACACCTTTCCCCCCCGAATAATGCAATGATCGCACTAACACGGAGCCAGGTAAGTTAACACAAGGTAAGTATATCATCATACCAATACCACTGATTTATAAACTAAGTTTATTCATTATGTTATATTTTAGTTTATCTATTTACTTGTTTAATAAATTCTTAAACATAGTCCTCTAATTAATTTAGTTTTCCTAAAATCTAAAAAAAAAAACAAACATAAGAAAAATAATATATAATAAAATAATAAATATATATCTATGCTGTTAAAATATTAAATTGCATTGTTACCTTAGTTTTTTTACTTGAACTGCGATGAAGCTGCATCCCAGCTAGTAGACTTATAGTTCCATTTTCATGCCGTCGAATAAATTCTAATAACTCAGCATTGGATCGGGGTCCTGATCTCGAAGAATGCATTTTCTCCTTAACTCTCTACTAAACTTTTTACTTTAATTATGAGAATATGTAAGTATGGATGAGCATTGAAGAAACAAAACCTTTGTGGTTTATAAAGAAAAATTGCAAAGGAAAAGAAAAAGGAAATGAAGATGAAAGTTTCAGAAATGGTGTGAGAATGAAAAGAAGGAATGAAACATTTATATAGGAAAATTGCAAAGGAAAAAGACAAAAAGAAAAAAGAAAAAAATAGTATTCCCGTGAAAAAGAAAAAAAAAAGAAAGAAAAAAAGTAAATATCACTGTTGATAAATAGTAAATGAATAGTTAATAAATAGTGCATAAATAGTGAATACACAGTTAATAAATAGTAAACTCAATTATTCAATTCACTTATTCAGATATTTGCGTGTATACAAATATTTTTGCACTTTTAAAATATTTTTACACGCAAGGGGCAAGAAGATATAGGCATGATAAAAAAAATAGCTAATTTTTTTTTTTTGCAAATTTCTTTAGTATCTTACTGACTACAATCTTTTTTTGCTGATAACCAAATTACTTTTAAGTCCAGAACTTATCTCGAGTCCAGAAACCAAATTATTTTTAAGTCTAGAACTTACCTTGGTCCAGAACCCAAATTATTTTTAAGTCCAGAACTTACCTCGAGTCTAGAACCCAAATTATTTTTAAATCCAGAACTTACCTCGGGTCCAGAACCCAAATCCTAAATTCACCTTGGTTCCAGAACCCAAACCCTAAACTTACCTCAGGCCCATAACCAAAATCCTAAATTCACCTTGGGTCCAGAACCCAAATTATTTTTTAGTCTAAAGCTTAAACCAACTTTGGGTAAGGAGTCCAGTATTGCTCTAAATCCAGTCAAAAATCACATTGCTTTTGGGTCAAACTGTCCTTAATTTTTGACCCAGTCCAGTCTAATATTTTAAGCAGTCCAAAATAAATTTTGTAGTATTTTAATATTTATTTTAATAATATTTATTACTTATAATATTAATTTTTAATAAAAATAAAAAATAATAATAATAAAGGGATAAAAAATAAATAAATAAAAATCGGCAATAAAAATGTCTCGTCGCTGGCGACGAATTGGCTTGGGTCAATTCACCGAAGGAAAATCCTGCGGCAAATTGGCTAGCCTTTTCCTGTGGCGAATTGGCTGGCCTGTGCCCAGCACTGGCAATAATTTTTTTGCCAGTGCACTTTCGCATGCCCGGCCCACGTGCGGTTTTGCCAAAACCCTATTCTACTTGGTTTTTAATTTTATTTCCAAAAATGTTTTTATTTCCTTAGCCAATTAGTATTAGGTTTTTATTTTTTTCCTATAAATACCACATTAAAACACAGAATAAAGGATCGGAGCTGAAATTTTTACTTGACCTTGGACTTTTGGATTTTTTCGGCCAATCTCAAGTTTGAAAGATCAAGAGGCAGCAAACAACAACAATCCATCAAAGGCAGCCTACACTGTATTTATTATTGTTCAACCAAAATTCAAAGATTGTGGTGGAACCAACAACGGAGGTTTGAATCTCTATTTCTTTGTTTATGTTTACAATAGCTTCATCAAGTTGGATAAATTGTTTCATTATACAATTTGATCAATTATTCTACTTACCATCCAAACTCTATTTGAAACCCTAAAACTATTTCTTTCAAAACCCTAATGCCTTAACACGCGTAACACATTTTTAAAATCTAAAACCCTAAATTACACTTTTCTAAAACCACAATAGTCTGTTTTCCTAAAACCCTAACCAAATCTATTTTTCTAAAATCACAATAGCTTATTTTTTCAAATACCTAATCTAAAAACCAATTTTCATGATTTTCAATCTTATTTATTTAAACCCTAAATTTTAATATTATTTTCATACAACTTCTGAAACCCTAAATCCAAAATATCCATTCTTTAGATTCAAACCCTAATTTATTTTAAATCTAATCTTTAAATTCAAACATCCAATAGCCATATTATTTCTTTAAAATGTTTCTCAACTAATTAAACTAGTATATGCAAAACCCTAATTGTTAAACATAAAACCCAAGAAATCTTAATTGATGCATGAACCCTAAAGTTATATACTTACTATTTTATACAAATTAGATGAATGTTTATTATACATTTTATTGATGTTTGATGTCTAGGGATGAATGATTTATTTATGATGAATGTTTGTTTACTTTTATTAATTTCTTTTGATTTCAAAACGTTGTAAGAGGTATGTTTCCATATTTTGGGTACCTCATGCTATGAGCATCATGTAATTTATTTTATTCTATAGTTTTTGGATCAATGTAAAGGACACATTTCCACCTTTCGGTGGGTGTCCTATTTAGTTTTAGACACGGACAATGTAAGGACATGTTTCCATCCTCGAATAGGTGTCCATTTATTTATTTTCTTTTGGACATTGCTTTAATTTTAATATAATGATGCTTTATTTTAATTGTTGCATGTAATATGGATAATATTATTATAATTAAGAATTTTATAATATTAAGACCTGCAAAGGAGGCCGGTTCCAATGAACAGGGCATTGTGGGGGTGCTGGGCCTTTTCTCACCTTCCCCACATGTACCTAACTTTTTGAACCCATTAGGGGGTTGGAGATTCCTTAGGAATCGAGTCATCCACCTCTTTCTTTTTCTCTGCCCATCCGGGTGGTGACTCCATTTTCTTTGGACTTAGGCCCGTGTTCTCTAAGGCCCCGAGCCTAAATAGTGCCGAAGTTGCAAGAACCATTCCACCGGGAGTGGGGACAAAAATCCCTGCTCACAATATGCTAATTTATAAATATCAAGTTAAATTCATCATCGGTTGAGCAACAACATGAATAAAGATCAATAAAAATTTTGATGAAAGTAATTTCTTCAAACAACTTTAAATTTGAAAAACACGATTGTTCCATAAAACATCAAATAAAGAAAACAAAAAAACAAACAAGCCAAGGGAAGTTTGTTGAGTTAAGCTTCTTCTTCTTTCACATCTTCAATATTCCCATCTTGAAAGGAGGATAAGACAAAATCTTCCTCCAATCCTCTTCCCACCATGTAGATTATCGGTGGAGGTGCTCTTCTAAATTTAGGCAAAGGATTGTTCTTGGTATTGGGCTTGTCTGGCTCAGATAGCTTACCATTGTTGATTAGATCTTGGATCTCATGCTTCAATTGGGTACATCTATCGGTCCCATGTCCTTAAGTCTGATGAAATTGATAAAAAGCCTTAGTATCAAATTTTAGGGGTAAAGGATTTGGCAAAGGTCGAGGGACCAATGGTTGTAATAGTCCCTCCTTTTATAGCTTGTTGAAAACCCAAGATAGAGGTTTCCCAAACTCTGAGAACTGTCTTTTATTTCCTTGACCAGTCACATTAACATCAAATTCTTTTTGCGTGCTTTGATTGCCCAAGTGGTAGTTCCCTTTCTCATTCCTTCTTATTAAAAAGCGATTCTTATCCCTTTCCCATTCTTCAATTTGTAGACTAGCTTGGAGAAGATCTTTGAAATCCTGATGAATCTGATCAAATAAGGATGATTGTGAGAGAGGTGTTGCCAAGTCTTCGTAAAAGGATGTCTCATGAAAACATGAAATATCTTAGAGTTTGAGCCTTTGTAGCTCTAACAGACTGCATAGTAGTGATGTATTGCTTTACATAGAGATGAGGGTTTCCAGTACAATTATACCTAGTGAAGGAAGGCATCTTGAACTTATAAGGGACCTCCTCATCTTGTTTATACAGTTTGTCGATCTCGAACATCTCTTTGGTTTTCAGCTTCTTCTCAAGTTTCTTTTCTAAATCAGCAATCATCTTCTCAACATCAGACGTCTCGTTCTTTTCAATAGTTGTCTTCTCAACAACCTTTGGCTCCTTTTTTTATCTTGAGGATCTTGGAAGTATTGAGCCCAGTTGTCATCGTCATCAATGACTACCTTGTCATCATCAAAAGCCACTTCACTAACCTTAGCCTCCCCTTTGTCCTTTGGCTTCTTAGTGCTAGCAGATGCTTCGGCATTGCTCCCTAAAATTGTAGCCAATTGATTCTTCATGGTCTCGGCCAGGGCCTCTTTTATTTCTTCCATCTTGGCATTGAGGGCATCATCCACCATTCTTTGAATTTTTTTGGGCTCCATAGATTTTGGTGAGAAAGTGATTGAGTCGTTGCTAGATTCTTCATCTCTGGCATAGGTCAAATTGTCATAAGCTTTTAAACTATCATAATCTACGGTTGTGAGCCATAAAGGATCAATGATATGAGATGCAAATGTATTTATACATGTATGCATGTATGCACAAACAATAAACAAAGAAAGATAATTAGGACGTTCCTTCCAATCTTATAACTTCCACACACGAATGGCGAGTCTCTTTTCCTAGGTATATGGTTAACAAAAATATGAACATGGGATATTTTGTTTTCAAAAAGTTCCCTTGGATGTTTCAACCAATAGTTATATTTTCAAAAATGGAAATCAGTTCATGATAATTTCCATTAATTAGGTTTTAATCCATTCAACCAACTAAAGTAGCTTTTATGCTATATTGGATTAAAACTAAATTAAGAGGTTTATTATAAATAAATTTCTCACTTGAAAATGTAACTAATGATTCATGCCAAAAACAAGCCCATGGTTAATAATTCTTAGCATAAACTAGGCTCATAATTGATTTTTGGTATTTCCATAATTGACCTAAATAATTTGTAAGTTCTTTTAAAGGTTGGATGAAAATAATTTTGTTTCTAAGCCCATTTGTAAAAAGATTTTAGAAAAAATAGATTTTGTGCTTTGTATTTGAGTCTTGAGAAAAGAACTAGTTTTTGGAAAAGTTTTATATCCAAAGACCATTTTAAAAAGTTATGAAAATAGCTTTGATCTTTTGGATTTTAAAGAAAAAATTATTTTGAGCTTACAATGTACTTAGGTCATATTAGAAAAAGAACAAACCAAAGAAGCCATGATTTAAACCAAGATTGTAATATCCTCATATATGCTCTAGAAGTTTTGATTATGTTGTTGTTATTGTTGTTGTTGTTATATTGGATTGAATATATGTGTTAATTGCAAGAGAAAAGAAATTGGGAAAGAAAATAGGGTTTAGAGAGAATGGTATATGTTGTGTATATGATGATATATATAACATATAAATTGGTCAAATGAAGAGTCAAGGTGATGGTTAAGTGGAAGAAGATATTTTTGGTTGTTATTGAAATGACTATAAAGGGCATGCATAATGAAAAGAAGTTTAACTATGTTAAAGAGGGCATTTTGGTAATTCTTCTTTTGAAATTGTGTGGTGGAGATTAATAGAGAGTTTGACTTTTATTTTGATCAATTTCCTTTCTTCTTTTCACATGTGGCCGGCCAACCTAAAGAACAAGAGAGAAAGCAAAGGTTTGATGATATTTTGAGCTCAAATTGAAGAAGTTCTAAGCGGTTAAGTGGAAATCCAAGAAGATTCACTATATTTGGTAAGTTTCTCTTGATTCTTTTAAGTTATTTAAGTTGTTTGTGAGTTGATTGTGGATTTTAAAGTGGGGTTGTGTTGATTGTTATATGTTGGATTTAATTGGTTGTGGTGTTGGTTTTGGATTTGAAGATGATAAGTTAAGAGTGATGTTGGTTTAGGGTTTTGGAAATGGTAAGTGATAAATTATATTGTGTTATTTTGGATTAGGTTTTGGAAGAAAGTGATTTGCTCTAATTTGAGAAGTGAAGAATTCTTGGAGAAAAGGAAGTGTTTAGAGTTGTATAATTGGTGCTAAAGGTAAGTACAAACTATATGGTTACAAACATGCATATATTATTTAATCTTAAAACACTTTTGTTTGTAAATGTGATAAGGTATCAAATGTATTGTTAATGAATGTTGGTGATGAAAATATTGTGATGAGCATGTAAAATAATTGCTAATGATGTTGATTATGTCCATTTGAATGAGGTAATGTTGTGTACAATGTGTGTTAAGTTAACCAAAAGAAATTTGGCTACATTTAGGGTTTATGCATGAGAGACACGTAATTTGGGGCGGTCGCTATTATTCATGTGCGGTCGCAATTATTCATGTGCGGTCTCGACTTAGGTCGGGCTTCTGACCGCGAAACCTACTGTAATAAGGTTTCATCTTTTGATTGTGAAGTGCGGTCGCGACTTAGGTCGGGCTTCTGGCCGCGAAACCTACTGTAATAAGGTTTCATCTTGTAATTGTATGGCGCGGTCGTATTCAGGTGAGGTGCGACCGCTAGAAAGGTTCTGTTCACCTTATTGGAAGCAATCTAATCCTACAACAAGATTCTCAAATACATGTTAAATAGATCATCCATTTGAGTTGTCAAGGATCAAAATAGAGATCATTTGTCTAACATCATTGTTGAATCATGAAATGTGAGATGATATGGAATTGATAATGCATATGATATTACATGAACAAGGTTATGTATTGTGTATTGTGAGGCTTGTGAATGGTGATGTGTATTATGAATAATGTACTTTGAAATGTGATACTAATAATGCTATATACACAATATGAATTGAGATATGAAATGCTATAAAGCCATTGTGATTGGCTATGATGGTTCAATTGAAAGATATATGGCATGTTTGCCTAATTGATGAGAATTGAGAGTGATATGTAAATGAATTGTGTGGCTAATGTGTTATTCCATTTTCAGAGTATGTTATTGGTGGCATGCCTAATGATAGTAACAATCTCTTGAAGTTAGGTTGGATTGAATCCTTGAAGCCTAATTGAGATGTTACAACCCTTGAAGCTAGGTTGGGTTGGTTCTTGAAGCCAAGTTGGGTTGAAGCTTAGCATGCTTTGCTCCCCTTGAAGCTTGGTTGAACCTAATCCTTGAAGCCTAGTTGGGTATATGATAGTGATAAATGTGATAACAAAACCAAAACATTAACTCTGAAAATTGAATGGCATATTAGTGTGTCTTGGGCCCAATGCTTGTCTTTGTTTAATGTGAGTCATGATTTGTTTAATGTTGTTCTTGAATGGTTAAATGAATAACTAATGAGGCATATGAAATGTAAAGGTATGTTGTTAGCCTTGCATATATGATGTTACATGTATAATACGGATTGAGAATTGGCATTGCATTGCACTGAAGCATAACACTAGCACATTTTGTCTTACTAAGCCGTTGGCTTAGCGCGATAGTGTTTGATCGCGCAGGTAACCGAGTTGAACCCGAGAGTTCTTCGAGACCGAGTGAGAGTAGACAGTGAAGAGTTGATTTTGGGAACTTAAAGATCAGATGAGACTTGCCAATCATGTATAACTCTCTTATATTTTGTAAAGTTGTTTATAATGTAAATATATGTATATTTGTAAAAATTGATTTAAATGCTTTCATATATGTAACTATTTTATAAAATTCCGCTGCGTATTAACTAAATGTATATATATATATATCTATTTTATTTTGTATTACAAGCTAATTACTTATTTACTAAAATGCACAATGAGAAAGATGATGGTATCTTTTAAAATGTTTTGAATGTTAAGAAAATCTGTATCATCCCTATGTTTAGTGCATGTGTACTACATTGTGGTGTTTGTAGTGTGCATGTATTGAATGTGGGGGTGTTACAAAGATAAATTAACCATAGTCAAACAATAAGCATTTGGGGTACAAACCTAACGAAAGTAACTAGGCCAATTACATGAGTTCTAGTCTTTGGGTTAAAAGGCTTAGGTTCTATAGACCCTTAATTTTTGACCCAGTCCAGTCCAACATATTTTAATTAGTCCAAAATAATTTTTTTGTTGTCCAAAATATTTTAATTAGTCCAAAACAAATTTTGTTATTTTAATTAAATAATATTTGATTTAGTTCTAGTCTTTGGGTTAAATGGCCTGCAGGCCCGTTTCGCCCGAGCTGCCACAGCCAGTTGCGGCAGCTTTGTAGCCAACGCATTTTTTCCGCAGCCGATTTTTTTTGCCAGCGCAATTTTTCCGCAGCAGTTTTTTTTCGCCAGCAAAATTTTTCCGACGCAAATTTTTCAAAAGCTAATGCAATTAGGTTTCGGTTTCCTTTTCTTAATCAATATTGGCTTCCATAAATAACTAGAATTATACATCAAATTCTTCTATAAATAAGATAAAAAATAACACAAAAAATCAAGGAGAAATAAGGAAGAAATTGGGCAGAAACTTGGATCAATAAGTGGAAACCGAAACTGTGAAGGAAAACCTTGAATCAAGCTGATTTTTTTTGAGAGAGCAGCAAAACAATTCAATCAATTCAAAGGCAAAAAGGCTTGTCTCTGACCTTGTTCATCCAAGAAGCAATTTTTGGTGTAACTTACAAAAGAAGGTTTGAATTCTTAATTTCTTTTATTTTGTCACAGTAGCTAGATCATATAATTGTTTCTTTTAAATTAAAAACCTCATAACCTCAATTCACCTTTTTTGAAGTATGAAAATCTTAAATCGTGGCTTTATTTTAAAAAAGTTTAAAGCTATTGGTTTTATTTCTTCAAAACCCCAAAACTAAGATTTGCTTTCCAAATTATCAAAACTTTAAATTGTGTTCTGTTTCCTTCCAAAAGCCTTAAAAATATCTTTTTTGCTCTTATAAACTTTAAATCGTTTTGTTTAAATTCATAAAACTTCATGAAATTGTCAATTGTCTTTCCAAATCCTAAAATAAAATTCATTACCTGAAAACCTAAATTCAACAATCCTAAAACCCTAATTTAATTCCAAAACTCAAAATAGTAAACCCTAACCCCTTAAAACCTTAAAACTTAATTTTTTCTAAACCCTAAATCCTTTAAAACTTTAAAAACCATAAAAACACAAATGTTTAATTTTACACAATAAGCTTGAAAACATAATTTAATGAGTAACCATAAACCACAAATCAAAAGTATTTTAAAGTGTTCAAACCTTAGTTTCATGATTTCACCATCCAAACATTAATTTGGTTAATCAAAGAACTTTATCAACCTTTTAAAACATAAAACCTTAATCTATTTTAATTCCTTAAAAAACTCACAGTAGCCAAATTCCATAAATTCCAAAACCCTAAACACATGAAATAAAGAACCCTAAATGGAAATAGTAGTTATAATTTAGATGTTTATTTGTCATATTCAATTCTATATTTGATTATGCTTTGATTTATTTTATATGCTTTAATTTATTTAAGTTCAATGCTTGGTTCATTTAATTTATCATGGATGGATGTTTACTTTCTATTAATGTTTACTACCTTTGATGAATGATTTATTTATGATGAATGGTTATTTACTTTTATCAATTTATTTAGACTTCCAAATGTTGTAAGAGGTATGTTTTCACTTGGTGGATACCTCATTGGTTAGATATCATGTAATTTAAATTGCTTTTCTATTTTAGAACCAATGTAAAGGACATGTTTCTACCTTTCGGTGGGTGTCCTATTTAGGCATGGATGTAATGGCATGTTTCCATCTTCAGATGGGTGTCCATTTATTTGTTTTGCTTGGACATTTTTTTTATTTTCAATATATCGATGCTTTATTTTAATTATTGTGTATAATATGGATAATGTTATTATACTTAATAATTTTATAATATTAAGACCTGTAAAGGAGGCCGGTTCCAATGAACCGGGCGTTGTGGGGGTGTTGGGCCATTTCTCACCTTCCCCACACGTACCCAACTTTCCAAACCCATTAGGGGGTTGAGGATTCCTTAGGAATTGAGTCATCCACCCATTTCTTTTTCCCGGCCCATCCAGGTGGTGACTCCTTTTTCTCCGGACTTAGGTCCGTGTTCTTTGTGGCCCCGAGCCTAAACAGTGTCGAAGTTGCAAGAACCATTCCACCGGAAGTGGGGGCAAAAATCCCCGCTCACAGGTTGCTTGACTATGGTTAATTTCTCTTGGCTTAAATCATGGTTTATTTGGTTTGTTCTTTTTCTAAAATCCAAAAGACCAAAGATATCTTAAAAAATTTTCAAGATGGTCTTTGGACGTAAAACTTTTCTAAAAATAAATCAAAATTTCTTTTGTTCATGGCCCAAATACTAAGCCCAAAATCCATTTTTTCTAAAATCTTTTACAATGGGCTTAGAAACAAAACTATTTTCACCTAACCTTTTCTTACAAAGAGCTTGCAAAAATATTTAGGTCAATTAAGAAATACCAAAAATCAATTGTGAGCCTAATTTATACTAAGAATAATTAATCATGGGCTTATTTTTGGCATGAACCATTAGTTACTCTTTTCAAGTGAGAAATCTATCTATAATAAACCTCTTAATTTAGTTTTAATCCAATGTAGCATAAAAGCTACTATAGTTGGTTGAATGGATTAAAACCTAATTAATGGGAATTATTATAAACTGATTTCAATTTTTGAAAATATAACTATTGGTTGAAACGTCCGAGGGAATTATTAGAAAGCAAGGTATCCCATGTTGGTATTTTGTTAACCATATACCTAGGAAAAGAGACTCGCCATTCGTGTGTGGATGATATAAGGTTGGAAGGAATGTCCTAATTATCCTTGTTTGTTGATTATTTGTGCATACATGCATACATGCATACATTTGCATCTCATATCCTTGATCCTCTCTGGTTCACAGCCCTGGATTATGACAGTTCAAAAGATTACAACAATTTGACCTACGCCGGAGATGAAGTATCTAGCAACGACTCAATCACTTGCTGACCAAAAACAATGGAGCCCGAACAAATTCAAAGAATGGTGGATGAATCCCTCAATGCTAAAATGGAAGAAGAAAAAGAGGCCCTAGTTGAGACCACGAAGAACCAATTGACTATAATCTTAGAAAATCATATCGAGGCATCTGCTAGCACTAAGAAGCCAAAGGACAATAGGAAGGCTAAAATTGGTGAAGTAGCTTTTGATGATGATAAGGTGATCATTGATGATGATGATTGGGCTCAATACTACCAAGATCCTCAAGAAAAAAGGAGTTGAAGGTTGTTGAGAAGGCAACTATTGAAAAGACCGAGACTTATACTATTAAAAAGATGATTGCTGATTTAGAAAAGAAATTTGAGAAGAAACTAAAAACCAAAGAAATGTCCGAAGTTGACAAATTATTTGAGCTAGATGAAGAAGTTCCATACAAGTTCAAGATGCCATCTTTTGCGAAGTTTGATGGCACCAAAAATCCTCATCTCTATGTGAAGCAGTATATCACTGCTATGTAGTCTGCCCGAGCTACTAAGGCTCGAACTCTAAGGTACTTCATGCTCTCATTGGATCCTGTTGTCCAAAATTGGTTCAATACCTTAGATGATGGAACACAAAAGAATCGGAATTTGCTGTACAAGGCCTTCATCCAACAATATGGATACAATGTTGAAATGGAAGTTACCTTAATGGAAGTTGAGTCCATTAGGCAAAGGCCAAATGAGAATTTTGTGGACTATGTGAAGAGATGGAGAAACAAGGCTGCTGTGAGCGGGGATTTTTGCCCCCACTCCCGGTGGAATGGTTCTTGCCACTTCAGCACTGTTTAGGCTCGGGGCCTTAGAGCACATGGACCTAAGTCCGGAGAAAATGGAGTCGCCACCCGGACGGGCCGGGAAAAAGAAAGGGGTGGATGACTCGATTCCTAAGGAATCCCCAACCCCCTAATGGGTTCGGAAAGTTGGGTACGTGTGGGGAAGGTGAGAAATGGCCCAGCACCCCCCACAACGCCCGGTTCATTTGAACCGGCCTCCTTTACAGGTCTTAATATTATAAAATTCTTAAATATAACAACATTATCCATATTACACACAATAATTAAAAGAAAGCATCATTATATTAAAATCAAAGCAATGTCCAAAAAAAGCAAATAAATGGGCACCATCCAAGGATGGAAACATGTCCTTACATCGCATGCCTAAATAGGACACCCACCAAAAGGTAGAAACATGCCCTTTACAGAGGTTTGATTGCCTTTGGTCCTTATTTATAGAGGTTTCATATGATTTATTCCTAATTAATCATGGCAAGTAATATTGATAAGAAAAGGAAACCGAAATCTAATTGAATTAGGTTTCGAAAAATTTGTGTCGGAAAAATTGTGCTGCTGAAAAAAATTTGGGTTCTGGATCCGGTTCGAGTTCTGGACTCAAGAATAATTCTAGGTTCTGGACCTAAGAAAAATTTGGGTTCTGGACCGGAGCTAAGTTCTGGACTTAGAAATAGTTCTAGGTTCTGGACCTAATGGTAAATTTGGATTCTGGACCCGGTTCGAGTTCTGGGCTCAGGAATAATTCTAGTTTCTGGACCTAATGGTAAATTTGGGTTATGGACCCGGTTCGAGTTCTGGACTCAAGAATAATTCTAGGTTCTAGACCTAAGGAAAATTTGGGTTCTAGACTCGGTTCGAGTTCTAGACTCAAGGATAATTCTAGGTTCTGGACCTAATGGTAAACTTGGGTTCTGGACCCGGTTCGAGTTTTGGACTCAAGGATAATCCTATGTTCTGGACTCAAAGATAATTCTAGGTTCTGGACCTAAGGAAAATTTGGGTTCTGGACCCAAGCTAATAAAAAAAGTTTGCCTAATTTTTAGGCATGTCTTCTTATTGCCCCCTGGGTGTAAAAATATTTATATACCTGCAATTATTTGAATGATTAAAGTGAATAATTGAATTTACTGTTTATTTACTGTACAGTTACCGTTCATGTATTATTTACTATTCATAAATAGTAAATTTACTATTCGCAAATAGTATCAAATAGTATTTACTATTGGAAATGTTAATTTTACTATTCATCAATAGTAATACTATTCATGAATAGTAATATTTACTATTCATAAATAGTAATACTATTCATAAATAGTAAACTTCACTATTCGTCAATAGTAAACTTTACTATTTATAAATAGTAAAGTTTACTATTCATGAATAGTTTTGAATTTTTTTTTTTTGCCTACGGTTTCTCAATAAAAAGAAGCTGATATTTCATTTCATTTCATAGTAAAAATTTTCACATTCTAATTCTCTCAAATCTCTTTCAATTTTACCATATATTCTAAAAACAATGCATGCTTCGAGGTCAGGGACTCATTTTAATGCCGAGTTATTGGAGTTTATTCAGCATCATGAAGATGGAAATTTAGATATACTAGCCGGGATGCCGCTTCACCGTAGTTCCAATGAAAAGAGCACGGTAATTATTTTTTCCTTTTTTATTGCTCTTGATTTTTCCGTTGTGTGTGTTTTTTCCTCTCTTTTATATATTTTATATTTTGTTGTTATTATTTGTTATTGTGAAAAATAAATTAATTTAAGTAGATAGAATAATATATACTTACCTATTATTAACTTACCCGGGTCTGTGTTAGCATGATCGTTGCGTTGTTCGGGCTGGAGGGTGTATTTACAAAGCCCGACAATGGTATGATGTAGTGCCTTCTCGGGTAAGGCGAATTATCCGATATTTCGGCTTTGAGTTTTTCATCTTACAATTTCCATCCGAGGAATATCAGATAGACCAGAGCATAGTCCAGGCGCTTGCAGAGTGATGACTGGATACAACTCACACTTTTCACTTGCCCAATGGGGAGATGACAATTGGTCCAGTCGATTTTACTACCATAACCGGCCTTCGATATGATGGTGCTCCGGTTCCTCTGACCAATGAAATTTTAACATTTGAAGAAATTTAGGAATTAATTGGTATGGAACCATCATATAAAGGGCCTTTTAAGATAAAAATTGAGCCAATTCGTAGTTATTGGATTAACTACAAAGGTCGGGTTGGCAGAGACAGGGCCAAACAGTATGCTCAAGGATTTTTGTTATATCTGCTCGGGTCGACCATCTTAGGCAGCACTGAATCATCCATTCATTTGTCAGTGTTGAGTGCCCTTTCTTATCTCAGAATGGTACCATCTTTTGGCTAGGGTGAAGCTGGTCTCGCATGTCTTTACCATGGTCTCGATAAGCTTTGCCGAAACAAGAATTCTTTTGTCGGCTTGATGGATGTTGTCGAGGTATTCTTTCTTCCACCAATGTCTTTTCCACTCTTTTCTTGCATGAATGTGATCTTTATTGTTATTGTAGATATGGGCATATGAACACAACCTCGTGAGGGTACCCAGCATTTCCTGAGAGAGAATCGGGTATCCGAGATTAAATTACTGGTTGTCCGATCATGTGGATGTTCCCGGCTCTCATCATGTGCATACTCATCGCTTTGTGTTGAGCCGCTTAACCTAGGATTAAGTAAAATAACATTAGTATGCTTTAAATTTTATGTGAAAGTTTTACTTACCTTATGTTATTTTGCAGGTGAATTTGTCCTGGTGGAGCCCAGAAGAGCAAGCAAACTGGTCTCCTTTGATGAGAGCTGCACTATCTTTCCAACACTCTCGCCAAATTATTGTTGGCCTAGTATCTAGTGGCTGGTTTCTCGGGGAGAAAGTTTATGAATGGTTTCTCGGTCCAGAGCAGCGAAGGTTTCCGATGCAAATCCTGGAATATACTTTAAATATTATATCGATGCCGAAGGATGCATGGTGGTCGGCCCGGTATGGTTATGATGCCGAGTCATTTCTCCATTTACCGGGTCCATTTTATGCCCGTTTTATTCAAATGAGACTCTTGAACTTTGATGTATCTCCTATTGGTGTGTGGGAGATTTTCGATGAAAATGAGGGTAGAGATGAGGAGAAACATCACGGAGATGTAGGAGAGTCTATTCCACATCTCGGGGCCAGTACTTCTCAGGTAAAACTTTTACCACTTTTCCATTGCAACTGCTTTTTCTTTCTTTCATTCTTTAATGATTGTTGTAGGCTGTTGGCTCGTTTGATCATGAGGTTGGACCTTCTTTTACTGCCCCTTCGTTTGCTCATTCTAGCCCGCCAGATATGCCATCTCATCTGCAATGCATTGATATGAACTACCTGGTACGTTTCTTATTTCATAATAGTTTATGCTATATGTATGCATGATTATGTATGCTCTTATCTTTTCCCTTCTTGGCTCACAGCGGAGGCTCGAAGAACAAAATAAGAAACTTTAAGAAGAGTTAGCTGCAAATCGTCAGCAGGCTTCTCATTTTGAGAGTTTATATCATCAATTCGAACAACATTTTAGAGACTTTTGATTTCAAGGAATGAGGGATCCCGGTGCTTCTTCATCGTGAGGCCCCCAGACTGATGACCATGAGATCCTTTCGTCTGCTTCTGATAAGGACCATGATGGATCAGAACCTCAAGGTAATAGGGATTTTGGTGCTTCTGCTTTGGGTGATCCCGGGACGAGTGATTTGCCCCCTCCTCCAACAGGCAATGATTTTTTAAGTCTTTATTTGGTGACCTAACACCACCCTCTTAGTGATACGTAAATATCGTAGCAATTGTAAAACATTGTACAGTAATGAAAAATATACAATTTTCCTCTTTACTGTAAACCTTCTTTTTCTTTTTTTTCTTTTTTTTTACGTTACTACACCACTTTTTTTTCTTTTTTTTTTTACGTTACTCACCACTAATTTACATCCACTTCTTTTGTTAAACCAAATCCAACGTGGTAAAGGAAATTCATTGCTACTTCTTTCTTTATGCCATATGGACTTATTCTTTCCCATCATCTTTTCCTTTTCACTTTTGGAAAAGGTTTATTTCTTCTATATAAATCACCCTTCATGCCATATTTTAATACATAAACCAAAATTCTTTCTCTTTCAACCTGAAGACCCTTTAAACAATTTTGGTTCTCCTTTATTCATCAACCATGACCGAGCACCATTTAAAGAAAATAAAAATTCTATTTAAGAATATGGATGCCATCCATTGGAAGCAAATTTCATGGTCAAAGCTTGATGTTTTAAAATATTTTCAAAATGTCAAATTTGACCACTCCTTCTTACATGTCGTGGCTTCCTTTTGGGATTCGGATTCTAGGGTATTTAGAACTAATGGCTTTGAAATATGTCCCTTGATTGAAGAATTTGAGGCCATCCTTGGATATCCAAATAATCAACAAATGGCGTTACCCACACTGATTTCCAAGACTCAACAGAAGATGCAGATGTTATTTCAAATTCTAAAACCCGAAGTTCTTCGGTTGATGAGAGGTGAAAAAATTCTACTTGCTCCTTTGATTGACTTTTGTTTCTCTCATTTGGCTCCTACTAAGGCATGGGGACGCATGCTTTGTCTTTGCTTGCTCGGCCAATTCTTACTTATTTCTTTCAATGGCAATGTTGATCCATGAGTATTGGATATTATGGACCAAATGGAAGGAGGCTTGTCGCCGGTACCTGTGATCTTAGCCGAGACCTTAGTTGGATTAGACCGATTTAAATCAGGATTGTCAAAGAGACTGACTGGGAGTCCGTTGCTGCTTCAGGTAATTAACTAAACTGCCCTTTTGGGTTTTCAATTTAGGTTTTCTTTTTTTCTTTTTATTGCTCTAACTTTTGCCTAGTCTGCCCATGTGGGTTTTCGGAACTAGCGAGCTGTCCTAACTTTTGCCTAAGCTGCCCTTGCGGGTTTTTAACTTAGCGGACTCTTTTTTCTTTTCTCTTTTTTTTTCACAGATTTGGCTTCAGGAGCATCTTGGCTTGCTTGATACTCCATCCATGCCATGTCATCATTCTGCTAGGAAGCTACTCCATCCTACTTCTTCATATGCTGACTGGGTTGACTGGATCCACTCACGCTCTGATGTCAATATCCGTTGGTACCTTGGTGGAAGATTTCTCTTATCACCATGCGGACATACTTGATGTATGTTCCCCTTTCTGCTCTTCGTCAAGGTACATGCTATGATTCTCGCCGACTTAGGCATCAGTATGGAGCTGAGCCTCGTGATTCTGACTTCGCTCCCGACTTAGACATGTGAAGGAAAACCTTGAATCAAGCTGATTTCTTTTGAGAAAGCAGCAAAACAATTCAAGCAATTCAAAGGCAAAAAGGCTTGTCTTTGACCTTGTTCATCCAAGAAGCAATTTTTGGTGTAACTTACAAAAGAAGGTTTGAATTCTTAATTTCTTTTATTTTGTGACAGTAGCTAGATCATATAATTGTTTCTTTTAAATTAAAAACCTCATAACCTCAATTCAGCTTTTTTGAAGTATGAAAATCTTAAATCGTGGCTTTATTTTCCAAAAGTTAAAAGCTATTAGTTTTATTTCTTTAAAACCCCAAAACTATGATTTGCTTTCCAAATTATCAAAACTTTAAATTGTGTTTTGTTTCCTTCCAAAAGCCTTAAAAATATCTTTTTTTCTCTTATAAACTTTAAATCATTTTGTTTAAATTCATAAAACTTCATGAAATTGTCAATTATCTTTCCAAATCCTAAAATAAAATGCATTACCCAAAACCCTAAATTCAACAGTCCTAAAACCCTAATTTAATTCCAAAACTCAAAATAGTAGACCCTAACTCCTTAAAACCTTAAACCTTAATTTTTTCTAAACCCTAAACCCTTTAAAACTTTAAAAACCATAAAAACACAAATGTTTAATTTTACACAGTAAGCTTGAAAACATAATTTAATGAGTAACCATAAACCACAAATCAAAAGTATTTTAAAGTGTTCAAACCCAAGTTTCAAGATTTCACCATCCAAACATTAATTTGGTTAATCAAAGAACTTTATCAACCTTTTAAAACATAAAACCTTAATCTATTTTAATTCCTTAAAAAACTCACAGTAGCCAAATTCCATAAATTCCAAAACCCTAAGCACATGAAGTAAAGAACCCTAAATGGAAATAGTAGTTATAATTTAGATGTTTATTTGCCTTATTCAATTCTATATTTGATTATGCTTTGATTTATTTTATATGCTTTAATTTATTTAAGTTCAATACTTGGTTCATTTAATTTATCAAGGATGGATGTTTACTTTCTATTGATGTTTACTACCTTTGATGAATGATTTATTTATGATGAATGGTTATTTACTTTTATCAATTTATTTAGACTTCCAAATGTTGTAAGAGGTATGTTTTCACTTGGTGGATACCTCATTGGTTAAATATCATGTAATTTAAATTGCTTTTCTATTTTAGAACCAATGTAAAGGACATGTTTCTACCTTTCGGTGGGTGTCCTATTTAGGCATGGATGTAAGGGCATGTTTCCATCTTCGGATGGGTGTCCATTTATTTGTTTTGCTTGGACATTGTTTTGATTTTCAATATATTGATTCTTTGTTTTAATTATTGTGTGTAATATGGATAATGTTGTTATACTTAAGAATTTTATAATATTAAGACCTGTAAATGAGGTCGGTTCTAATGAATCGAGCATTGTGGGGGTGCTGGGCCATTTCTCACCTTCCCCATATGTACCCAACTTTCTGAACCCATTAGGGGGTTGAGGATTCCTTAGGAATCGAGTCATCCACCCTTTTCTTTTTCCCGGCCCGTCCGGGTGGTGACTCCATTTTCTCCGAACTTAGGTCTGTGTTCTCTAAGGCCCTAAGCCTAAACAGTGCCGAAGTCGCAAGAACCATTCCACTGGGAGTGGGGGCAAAAATCCCAGCTCATAGGTTCCCATATCAAGTATATACCAAATGGTACAAGGCTATGAGTTGTTATGCCATGCTCGATCTCCATACCTTGAGGGAAAGTATGGTATCCCTTACATAACACAACATGGGTAACACGGGCGTCCTAACTCACGCACACAATGCAATCTAATATGATGCAATAGATAATATCATGACAAGAAAGAATAGAATAATATAAAGATTAATAGAATCAACTTCCCTTATCCCCAGTGGAGTTGTAACTGTGAGCGGGGATTTTTGCCCCCACTCTTGGTGGAATGGTTCCTGCGACTTTGGCACTATTTAGGCTGGGGGCCTTAGAGAACACGAGCCTAAGCCCGGAGAAAATGGAGTCACCTCCCGAATGGGCTTGGAAAAAGAAAGGGGTGGATGACTCAATTCCTAAGGAATCCCCAACCCCCTAATGGGTTCAGAAAGTTGGGTACATATGGGGAAGGTGAGAAATGGCCCATCACCCCCACAACGCTCGGTTCATTGGAACCGGCTTCCTTTGCAGGTCTTAATATTATAAAATTCTTAAATGTAACATTATTATCCATACTACATGCAACAATTAAAATAAAGCATCATTATATTAAAATCAAAGCAATGTTCAAACAAAACAAATAAATGGACACCCATCTGAGGATGGAAACATGTCTTTACATCGTCCATGTCTAAAACTAAATAGGACACCCACCGAATGGTGGAAACATGCTCTTTACATTAATCCCAAAATATAAGAACAATTTAAATTACATGAAAATTAATTAATGAGGTATCTAATAATGGAAACATACCTCTTACAATGTTTTGAAACCAAAGCAAATCAATAAAGTAAACAACCATTCATCATAAATAAATCATTCATCTAATTTAAAAAAAAATAGTAAGTATATAACTTTAGGGTTTAAATAAATAAGATTGAAGCTTATGAAAGTAAAATAAAATATTTAGATATTTGAAAGGAATAAGCTACTGTGATAATTTGAAAAATAGAATTAATTAAGATTTATGATTTGAATAAATTAGGGTTTAGGTTTGTATTTTGAATAAAGCTACTGTATTTTGAATAATCATAATGAAGGAAGTTAAACATAAAGACTTATAATATACAAATAAATATTGACCCCTTCGATGAGCCCATATGGCGGTCCCACTAACCGGTTAGCGGGTGGAAGTCAAGGGGGCCAATTCGTCATTAATTCATCGCCAATTTTATTCGTCACCGATTCTTCCGTCGCCGATTTTTATTTATTTATTATTTTTTATCCTTTTCATTATTACTTTTTTATTTTTATTAAAAATAATTATTATTTAATTAAAACACCACAAAAATTATTTTGGACTGTTTAAAAATATCGGATTGGACTGGGTAAAAAATTATGGGTCTACAGAGAGGTTAGAAATTCAATGGTAAGTTCTTGGAATTGCACAGGTTTAAGGGAAACTAATCTCTCCCACCCTAGGTTTTGCACATATCTATGAAAATTTTCTCTAATTTGAGGAGCATCAAGAGATTCTTTGCTTACATACCTCATTGGAAAGAAACCCTTGCTAGAAGAGTCATTCTATTTGAAGATGATGAAGAGGATGATGGAGGTTGCCTCCTCTTGTGATGGGACACCATTTTGGTTCTTGGCATCTTGATTCATGGTGAAAATTGAAGATTTAATGGATTTTATTGATTTTTGATTAAGAAAAATGGAAGATTTGATGGATTTTTGAAGTTTTTAGGGATGGGTATGGTGATTTGAGAGAGAGAACCGAGAGAGATAGAGAGAAAATGGAGGTGAGGGTTTAAAATGAGGATGAAGATGAAAAATTGGGTTTTAAATCATAGGTTTAAAAATTGTGTGACACGGCCAAGTCATGTGGACTTGGCCGTGTCATTTGGTTTAGGCTGGACACGGCCATGAACACAGCCATGTCTCATGGCCGTGTCGGCTATTGTGAAAATGGGCTTCAATCGTGGGGCGAACCCGGCTTCAAATGACTTGGCCATGTTCACATGACACGGCCATGGGTTCAGGGGTTCCTAACATGGCCATGAACACAGTCGTGTCTCGTGGCCATGTTGGCTATGGCCACTTTCTCAATTTAAATTTTTTTATTTTCTATTTATGGGTTTAGACGTGTCACCCAAGTCAATTAAGTGCAATCTTTCTTCATTTCTTTTCCCTAAAACACATCAAAATAAAAATTGATCACAGCACCCATTCCAATATCTTATTATAAATAAACATAAATGAAAATTAGGAAGCCAAAATACTAAAATTAAATAAAGGGAATAAATCCATACCAATGGGTTTCCTCCCATTAAGAGCTTTTTTAATGTCATTTAGGTGGACATCATTACATTACTTGTCGATAAACACCAAACTTTCAACAGTTTTTGCAATATCAATTTCTTCAAAGTAGGGCTTCACCCTTTGTCCATTTACTTTAAATGTCTCGTTGGTTTTCAAATTGAGTAACTCAATAACCCCATATGGGAATGTTCGAATTACTTGAAATGGCCTGCTCCAACTAAATTTCAATTTTTCGGGAAATAATCATATTCTTGAATTGAATAGGAGGACTTTCATTCTCATTTCAAAAGTCCTTGTAAGGATCATCGTGATATGCATAGCTTTTATATTTTCCTTATAGATCCTTGAACTCTCATAGGCTTCATTCCTTAGCTCATCAAGCTCAGAAATTTGTAAAATTCTTTGCTCCCTTGTCCTTCTAAGTCCATATTCATGGTCCGTATTGCCCAATAAGCCTTGTGCTCCAATTCCACAGGTAGGTGGAAAGCCTTGCCAAAGACCAACCAATATGGACTCATTCCCAATGGCATTTTGAAAGCAGTCTTATAAGCCTACAGTGCTTCCAGAAGTTGAATTGACTAATCCTTTATTGTTGTGCTCACCATCTTCTCCAAGATCCCCTTAATTTGCTTGTTCAAAATCTCGGCTTGTCTGGATGTTTGGGGGTGGTATTGAGTTGCCACTTTGTGTTGGATGCCCAACTTGCTCATCAACTTTACAAACCATTTGTCACAAAAATGGCTTCCTCCATCACTCACTATTGCCTTTAGGGTTCCTAACCAGCTTAAAATATTCTCCTTCAAGAATTTTAGAACAACATTAGCATCATTAGTCCTGGTGGGGATAGCTTCAATCCACTTGGCACATAATCCACTACAAGAAGGATATATTCCAAACCAAAGGACTTAGGAAATGGCCTCCTGAAGTTTATTCCCCATACATCAAAAATTTCAACCATAATAAAAATATTGAGAGGCATTTCATTCCTTTTGCTAATGTTCCCTACTATTTGACATTTATCATATCTTATACAAAAATTATAAGCATCCTTAAAAAGAGTAGGCCAATACAAACCACTTTGAAGAACTTTCTTGGCAGTCTTCTTTCCTCCAAAATGCCCCCTACAATACATGTTGTGGCAAAATTGTAGCACTTGTAATTGCTCTTCTTTAGGCACACATCTTCTGATTATTTCATCCCAGGAAATTCTAAACAAATATGGCTCATCCCAAAAATAGTACTTATAGGAATGTAGGAACCTTTTCTTTGTTACAAGCAATTTTCGCATCACTATCATGAAAGTTCAATCTAGAAAGATGGTCAGCTACTTCATTCTCACTTCCTTTCTTATCTTTAATTTCAACATTGAATTCTTGCAACATCAACACCCACCTAATAAGCCTAGGTTTAGCTTGTGGTTTAGTCAATAGGTATTTCAAGGCCGTATGGTTAGAAAATACAATGACTTTAGAACCTATCAAGTAAGATCTAAATTGTCCAGTGCAAATACTACAGCTAACATTTCCCTTTTCAATGGTTGTGTAATTCACTTGTGCATCATTTAAAGATAAACTTGCATAATAAATTACACACATCAATTTGTTCACTCTTTGTCCTAAAATTGCTCTAATGGCATAATTCAATGCATCACACATGATTTCAAAAGGCAAGTGCCAATTAGGGACAACAATTATAGGGGAAGAAGTTAATTTTTCTTTCAAAATCTCAAAAGCTTCTAAGCACTTATCATCAAAAACAAATGGGACATCTTTTCCTAGTAAATGACACAAAGGACGTGAAATTTTATAAAAGTCCTTTATAAACCTCCTATAAAATCCCACATGTCCCAAACAACTTCTAATCCCCTTTACAAATGTGGGTGGTGGTAGATTCATGATTAAATCAACCTTAGCTTTGTTTACCACAATCACCTAATGAGAAACAACATGTCCCAAAATAATCCCATGATCAACCATAAAGTGACTATTTTCCCAACTCAAGGTAAGATTACATTCAATACATCTTTCAAGTCCAAGAGTTAAATTATGTAAACAATCATCAAAAGGCTTGCCAAAAACAAAGAAATCATCCATAAATACCTCAATACACTTGTCTAACATATAAAAAAAAATGGAAAGCATACATCTTTCAAATGTTCCCAGTGCATTGCAAAGTCTGAATGGCATCCTCCAAAAAGGCAAATGTCCCAAAGGGACAAGTGAAAGCCATTTTGGGTTGATCCTCTAGTGCTATCAGGAAAGCATACCCCTTTTGGTTGAATCTCCTCTTTCTCAATTTCAAGTTTTTCTTCAACACTCTCATTGTCCAACATGGATTGGCATTCCTCAATCTCTTCATTAAAAATCTCAGCTTCTTCACCCAAAGTTAAGGCCCTCTCTAGCTTGCCTTCTCCACTTTCCTGGAAGAAAACTTCTTGAACAACAAGATCAGTAAAATCAATGAAAGAACAGTATTCATACAAAGCACTAGTGGGAATAGGGGAAGTGTTAAAAATTGAAAAGTCTATTGTTTGTCCTAAAACGGTATGATTAATTTTCCATTTTTAACATCAATCAATGTATTAGTTGTAGCCATAAAAGGCGTCCCTAACAAAATTTTATGTTCAGAATCCCTAGGGATTTCTTCCCCCATATCTACGACAATGAAATCGACAGGTACAATCAAACCACCTATCTTAACTAGAACATCTTCTATGATCCCCTTAGGGTATCTAAGAGTTCTATCTGCAAGTTACGATACCATTTTAGCTGGTTTGAGTTCCCCTAGCTCTAGTCTCAAGTAAATGGAGTATGGCATCAAGTTTATGCTAGCTCTTAAATCACACATGCCAATGGTTTCTTTCCCATTCCCCATAGAAATGTTAACTATGAAGCTCCTAGGATCTTTTAGCTTAGGAGGTAACTTATGTTGTAAAACAGCACTTGTTACTTCTGAAACTTTCACCTTCTCATCCAAATCATTCCTTTTCTTTTTATTGTTTAGCTCCTTAAAGAATTTGGCATAAGATGACATATTTTTAATCACCTCAAGTACGGGTAGGTTAATACTTACTTTTGAGAGCATATTGTAAATCTCAGAAAATTATTTATCGTGCTTCTCATTTTTTAACCTGCTTGGAAAAAGGATTGGTGGTCTATAAGGATTTGGAGATTTGTGCAGCTTTGGTGCATCAGATGCCTCCTCACTATCCTCCTTTGGCTCACTTCGTTGAGCTTTGCCTACTTGCATTTCCTCGCCATTTTCTTGAATTGTACCTGCATCTAAAGAATCATTAACTTTATTATCACCAATTTTATTATCAATTACCTTACCACTTATTAAGACCATGATTGCTTTGGCTTGCTCCGGTTGACTTGGAAATTTTCCTTTCTGATGGGCTTGAACTTGAGTACCCAATTGACCCATTTGAGTTTTCACCTTCTTAAGCGATGCTTCCAAAGAGTCAAACCGTTTGTTGTTTGCTTCTTGATTTTGAGTGCTTAGTTGAATGAAAGCATTCAAATTGTCCTCAAGTAAAGGTTTCTTGACTTGCTCTTGATTTGAGGTTTACCCTTAAAATTGGGGACCTCTTTGATATGGTTGGAAGGGTTATTGAGTTGGAGCATATTGTTGATTCTTTCATGAAAAATTAGGATGATTTCTCCAACAGGGGTTATAAGAATTTAAGTATGGGTCATTCCTTCCCCTTTGCTGGAACCCTTCAAAAGCATAAACTTGCTCTTTCCCTTCTTGGAATGGATCAAAGCTTGAAGGGAACACATTTGCTTGATGTTCTACAAGACCTCATGGCATGCATGATTCCTAGCTTGGCATCGGTAAGTTTCCTCTAACATTAAGCAATTTTACTCGTCTTGTCAATTTCTCAATTTTCCTTGCCATTTCTGCATTTGCACTTAACTCATGTGCTCCTCTTCTCCTTTCCCTAATACTCTTTTATTGAGAATTTGCTCCCAACATTTCAAATAATGCAACCATTTCAGTAGCTATTTTCTCACCCATTGCCCCTCCTGCTGCATTATCCACTATTTTTTGACATTATTGAGTTAGCCCATCATAAAAGAATTGATTCAGCAACTGCTGTAGATCGTAATGATGAGGGCACTGAAACAATAAAGATTTGAAGCGATCCCACGCCTCATGAAATGGTTCTCCATCAAATTGGGTGAAAGTTGCAACACTCCCCCTAAGCTCCTTTGTCTTTTGGTGTGAATAAAATTTTTCCCATGAATTTGTTATACACTTTAGTCCATGTGGTTAGGTAATTCTTTAGTAAAGTCATCAACCATGTCTTTGCCCTATCCTTCAAACTATATGGGAAACATCTCATTTTAAGTTCATCCTCCATTAGTGCTTGAAAATGGAATGTATGCAATGTGTTATAAAATTCTCGAATGAAGTTGAGAGGGTCTTCATTAGGCAATCCATGAAAGGATGGTAGTATACTATAATGAGTGTTTTTGAGTTCATAATTTCTTGCTGTATTGCTCAACCGGATACATGATGTGGTTACTCTAATGATTGGTTGGGTAAACTCCTACAGTGGTTCCTCTACGTCACCCATTTCTACCTCTGTGTTCTCCTCAAATTGCTCTTCGGCTTCTTCTCCTTCTTGTCCCAAAGGATCCACTCCTTCGGTTCTTGGAAGTCTATGAATATCATCTATATATGAAACAAGTTCATTTTCTTAGGACCTTCTTGCTTGCATAAATCACCTAGGCAATTCAAAAAGAAACATTTTAAATAATTAATCAATCAAAATAAAAGAATCAAACTACTACTAACAATTGCCTTCCCCGGCAACGGTGCTAAAAACTTGTTGTGCTCGATTAATTACTACTACAAAGCAACACTCGCAAGTATACAAGGTTATTGTAGCAATGGTGATCGCCCCAAGGTCTTCTCACAAAGAAGGTGTTGTTCACAATAATTTGATTAAAACAAATATTAAATGTTTGAGTGTTTGTTAATGAAATGGTGAAATACAATTAAAATTTAAAAATAAAAATGAGTAGTGTTTGTCCAAGATTAATTCAATTCTTGGAATGGTGCCTAGGGTTGTAGATCAATTTAATCAAAGCTTGATTCTCAAATTGTTCATTAATATAACCTTGTAATTTAACTTGTTCTTTGAGTTTAATTAGTCAATTACCAATTCATTAGTTTTCACATTCATGAATTAACAACAGCCAATTGTTTTGAAATTGCAAATTAAATAAGCCCTAGAACTTATATTTCTAATTCATTCTTAGGGTGGTTAAATTGAATAGTTTTAATATCAAATTTCACCTCTCCATCCATCATTCGATATTAAGTGATCAATAGGTGGCCAATCTATCAATCTAACTTTAAGTCTAATGAAATTAACCAATAATGAGGTATATTAATGAAATTATCAAATCGAGTCATTTAATCAAATTTACTACAACCCAAGGCATGAGTAAATTAGCTCATCATCAATTTAAAATAAGTGTTCATCTCAATATACATCAAATCACAATTTTCCATTAAAATATTAATGTTCTTAACAACAACAATCAAGAAATGAATTAAAAGAGAGAATACGATGAATCCCTTTTGAAGATGCTAAGAGTTGAACTACTTATCTTCCTCCTAGCTTCCACTTTGATGTGATGAAGAACTTCCAAGCCCTCTTCAATCAATGGCTCTCTTCTTGAAAGGTGGAGTGTTAACTCTCTCAAGCTTGCACTCCTCAATCACGTCTTCTTCAAACCCTAACCTTCTTAAAAGCTTGTTCACTCACTTTCATCCCAAGAATTGTCTTTTTTCTTGTCTATGGAAGAAATGGAAGATGGAAATGGAGGATGAGGAAGAGAATGGTGATGATGGTCATGTTTGTGAGGTCTTCCCCCAAATGTATATGGTCTCCAATGTGTATCTCCATTCCAACTCCCCCACCACCATTCTTTTTCATTCTTTTTAATATTTTAAGACACTTTTCAACTCCACTCACTTCTTCATCTCCCACTTTTTCTTTGTTTAATATTTCATCCCATAAAATCATCACTCTTTTACTCATTTTTATTATTTCTTTTTAAAAGATATTGCATGTTGTCTCCCACTTGTCTCCCAACCAACGTGAAAATAATTCAAGGAAATCACTTAGGACATGGCCAAGCCATTGGTGACTTGACTGTGTCACTCAAGTTTGCACTAGACACAGCCAAGTCATTAGGTCGTGTCCATGGCTACCTCTTCTTCTTTCTTTCTTCTCAAGGTGGGACACGGCCAAGTCATTAGGCCGTGTCATGTGACACGACAAGTGGCTTGGCCGTGTCTGGTGCTTGTGTCCACTTCTGTACACTTTCTTTGCTTCTTTCTTCTTTGTTCCTTAGGTGGGACACCGCCAAGACCTTGGCCATGTCATGTGACACGGCCAGTGGCTTGGCCGTATTTCTTGAAGGTGTCTGCCTTTGCCCAATTTTCCTGAAGGAGACGGCCAAGCCAAGTTGTCCTGGCCACGTCTTGCTTGTTCCTTTTCTTTCTTGCCTTTTGATGAGGGACACGACCAAGCCTTGAAGTGTCCTAGCCATATCACATGATTTTCTCCAAACTTCATCCATCAAATTGAATTGAATTTCCATTTTTTCACTTTAACCTAAATCAAACACTTTAAACAATCTTTAAACACAAATAAAAGGAAAAAATTAACTAAAAACCAAAAAAATTACCCTAAAAACTTAGACATAATTGATTGAAACAAGAATTTGGTTAGCAGGCCATATAATGACATTGGTTCTCATCACGTGCATTTTTGTTGCTATCACTTGAGTCGGTTAACCTGGGATCAGGAAAAAGAATTAGTAACTACTAAAATTTGTGAAAAAATTAACTTACCTTCTCTTCTTGGTTCTACAGGTAGATATCACTTGGTGGGGGGATGGAGAACGAGCCAATTGGACTGCTTTCATGAATGTCGCCTTGCCTCTTCAAAATTCTTGCTGAGTTATTGCTGGTCCAATATCTAGCAGGTGCTTCCTCGGTGAAAGAGTGCACAACTGGTTTCTTGGTCCTGAGGAATGGAGAGTTTCTAAGGATATCTTGGTCTATACATTAGACATTACATCCATGTCAGAACACTTTTGGATACGTGCTCGAAATGGATATGATGTTGAATTGTATCTTCTCTCACCCGCTGAGTTGTACATGCAATTTATCTGAGAGCGACTTTTGAATTTGAAAGTTTCTTCTATTAGTGTTCGGGGAATTCTTGAAGGAGAAGGAGAAGAGGAGGATGAAGAAGGATAGGCAGAAAATGCCGGTAGGGAGTCATCTGCCCCTCCTCATGGTGATTCTGAGGCCGACACTTCTTAGGTAAATGCCACCATGCTTTCTGTGAAAACTGTTCATTCTTAATTTTTCTGACTGTCATTATGACTATTGCAGGCTGCCAGTTCTCTTAGTCATGAAGTTGTCCCACTGTTTGTTACTCCAATGCAATGACAATTCTCTCCATTTGCTCCTTCTTCTCATCCAGATATGCCATCTTATGCTCAAGGCTTCGATCTGAGTTACTTGGTTTGTCATCTTGTTCCATAATGATATTTGCTATATGTATGCATGAAAATGTATAAGCTTGCCTTTTCCTTGTCTGGCTCACAGCGGATGCTTGAAGAATAGAATAGAAAGTTGCAGGAAGAATTAACTGCCAGTCATGAACATGCTGCACATTTTGAAAGATTATACTGTCAGTCGGAACGGGACTTTCGGGACTTCTAATTTCAAGGCATGAGGGATCCTAATGCTTCTTCATTGAGAGGGCCCCGAACTGATGACCATGATGTACCTCCTCCTTTTTCAAGTGACAACTATTACAGAACTGACTTTCAGGGCAATAGGGACTTAGGTGCTTCTTCCTTGATTGAATTCTGGAAGGATGATGTACCTCCTCCTCCATCAGGCAATGAGTTTCTGAGAGTTTTATTTGACTATAGACCACCTCCCCCTTCTCAATGATCAACTTAAAAGGCTTGAATTAAATGTATGTGAGCGGGGATTTTTACCCCCACTCCCATATGGAATGGTTCTTACGACTTCAACCCTATTAGGCTCAAGGCCTTAGAGAACACGGGCCTAAATCAGAAAAAATGGAGTTGCCACCCGGACGGGCTAGAAAAATAGAATGGGGTGGATGACTCAATTCCTAAGGAATCTCCAATCCTCTATTTTGTTTGGAAAGTTGGGTACGTATGGGGAAGGTGAGAAATGGCGCAGCACCCCCATAACTCCCGGTTCATTGAAACTGGCCTCCTTTTTAGGTCTAAAAATTATTAAATTCTTAAGCATTATAATATTATCCATACTACATGCAATGGAAACAAAGAAATATTCATTAAAATCAAGAAAGTCCAAACCAACAAAAATGGGCACCCATACAAGATGGAAACATGCCCTTACAATGTCTAATGTCCAAAAATAAATAAAATAGGACACCCACCATTTAGTGGAAATGTGTCCTTTATATTAATCCAAAATTCAAAATAAATTAAATTACATTTAACTTAGCTAATGGGGTACCCACAAAGTGAAAACATACCTCTTACACCATTGAAATCAAAATAATCAACATTAAAATAATTAACCAACTAAATTAAACCATTTAAACATTCATAACAATTAAAGACAAATATCCAAAAAAAAACCAAATAAAATAAATCATCCATCATGAGCATATATTAATTGTAATATCCCCATGTAACCCTTAGAAGTTTTGATTATGTTGTTGTTGTAAGTTGGATTGAATGTATATGTTATGTGAAGAGAAAAGAAATGGGAAGAGAAGGTTTATGTATATGTGTTTTGGGAAAGAAAAGAGGGTTTAGAGAGAAATGTATATGTTGATTATATGGTAATATATATAATGTATAAGTTGGTCAAAAGGGAGAGTCAATGCAAGAGGATATTTTCATTTATGATATGTGAAATTACTATAAAGGACAAAAAGAAAAGAGAAGAAAGTCAAAGAAAGGATATGTGGTGGAGATTTAAAGTATTATTATTATTATTATTATTATTATTATTATTATTATTATTATTATTATTATATATATGTGATAAGAACGAAAGAAAGAAAGAAATCTTTCTTTCTTCTTCTGCTTCTTCTTTTCTTAGTGAACGAGAGAGAGAGAGAGAGAGAGAGAAGCTAGAGAGAGAAAGGTGATTTTGATTCTAATTACACCAAAGATTAAAGGAGACCAAGAGATTTGCAAGTGGAGTGAAGATTTGGCAAACTATTCATGTAAGTACTCATTTCTTGAGTTGATTTTAGGGATTATATATATATGTAAGTTTTCATCTTCTTGTCTTGATTTCTTTTGATTGAGGTCATGTTTGATATAAGTGGTTTGTTGAGATGATGATTAAATGTGGTTGTGATGTGTTTTTAAGTGTTGAAAGTGATTTTAAGTTGAGAGGGTAGATAGATGTTGTTGTTGGAAGTGTTGGAGTTGAGTTTGTTTTAGGATTTTGAAGTGGTAAATGATGTTTAACTTGAATTTGCTTAATTATTTTCATAGATTTGCATGTGACTGATGTTGGTTGGAGTTGTAAGCTTAGAAATGTGATTTTTGGCCGAAGGCAGTAGCCTTATGGATGCCACGCCCGTGGCCTTGGTTGGCCATGGCCGTGGCCAATTAGAACCATGGCCGTGGGGGAAAGGAGCTAGGAAGGCAGAAATGATTTCTAAGCCATGCCCGTGGGGGTGGAGGTGGCCACGGCCGTGGGCCTTTGTGAGTGATATGGAAGTGTAATTTATGATTTAAGGCTTTAGTAAGAGGTTATTAAGTGATAAATGATATTGGAATTTATGAATTGTATCATTTTTGGATTAGGTTTTGTAAAGAAGGTGAATTGCTCTAATTTGGAAATTGAAGAACTTTGGAAAAAGGAAAGTGTTAGAGTTGTGTGAATTGTTTGAGGTAAGTACAAACTTACATAGATGTAATATTTTATATGATTTTGAGATTTAACACCCTTGGTATAAATGGGTTAAGTAGATTATTATATTGTTAATTCAATGTTACTAATATTGTCATTTGTATAGTGTGAAAGCTATCATGATCATCCAAAAGAAAGGTATGTGCAATGCAATTTGTTATGATAAATGTTCTCATAATGAATGGTGTTAATGTGTCTTGAGAAATGATGAAATGTGATGTTATCATGATTGATAGTGATGATCAAAATGAAATAAATGGACATATGGATTATATGACAATGAATTTAAGATACATGTGCAATGAAATGGATTATGTATTCTTGAATGATATGATCAAAGCATGCCTATATGGTATGATTGATTAATGATATGTATGTTTAGTAATGGAATTGATGTTGCATATATCAATGATGAAACATGAAAAGTGATTTGAGATATAATGTGATATGAAGCCATTGTTAGTGGCAATGATAACTCAAATGTGATATGAAGCCATTGTTAGTGGCAATGATAACTCAAATGTGATATGAAGCCATTGTTAGTGGCAATGATAACTCAAATGTGATATGAAGCCATTGTGATTGGCTATGATAATTCAATTGAGATATGTGAGGCATGTTTGTCTAAACAATGATGAGAATTGAAAATGATATTGATGATGAAATAATTAATGAATTGTGTATCTAATGTGTTATTCATTTTCAGAGTTTTGTTGTTGGTGGCATGCCTAATGGTAACAATCTCTTAAAGTTAGGTTGGGCTTGATCCTTGAAGCCAAGTTGGGTTGAAGTTTAACATGTTTTACTCCCCTTGAAGCTTGGTTGGATCTAGTCCTTGAAGCCTAATTGAGATGTTACAACCCTTGAAGCTAGGTTGGATTAGTTCTTGAAGCCAAGTTGGGTTGATACTTAGCATGCTTTGTTCCCCTTGAAGCTTGGTTGAACTTAATCCTTGAAGCCTAGTTGGGATATTAATGAATGTGATAATTAAACCAAAGCATTAACTCTGAAAGTCGAATAACATATTAGTGTCTTTTGGGCCCGAGTCTGTTATTTGTTGTAAATATGATATATATATATACAAATGTTGGAATATATGAGTAATGAGATATATAAATTGTGGATATTAGTGATGGATGATGGTTGGTGATAATAATTGTCTTTGTGAGAAATATGATGTATGATTAGTGAATTGTGAATAAATTAATGTAATGAAGTATGATATGTGATGTGTGTATTGACTGTGGGTATTAATGATGAATTGTATTTGATGCTAAGGATTGTTTTCCTTGGAAAATGTGACTTTTGATTAGTATGATATATAATGTATATATATATTGATATATTGATTGTAAGTAGTAGTAATGAATTATAGTTGGTGGTAATGTTTTATATAAACGTATATAATATATGAAATTAGTCAAGATATATGAAAGTCGCAATTAGGAAGGAAAAACATGATAAGAACTAATTGTACATTGAGTTGATATATCATTATATAATGTAATATTTATAATGTATGTTTATATTTTATATTTGTACTACTAAGTTTTCGGGCTTAGCGTGGGTGTGTATTCGCGCAGGTAAATAGGTGAAAGATATGAAGTCTTTCGTTATGCCACGAGAAGAGTAAAAGTTTGTCGAGACCAACTAGAGGGTAATGCATACATGTATAACTTTTAATTTTGATGTATTTCTGATGAGAGGATATTTATAAGTATAAATGAAGTTTTGATAAAGACAATAATTTTGTAAATGTTATGTAAATTAACGTATTGTGGTTTAAACTCTGTTACAGGATTTAAAAAGGTAACGAAAAGTGACATCCTTATACTTTATATACTTACTGTATGTATACTAGGTATATATATAGTACTTATATAGAGTAACGGGGTGTTACAATTATTTTGGTATCAGAGCTTAGGTTCGAGATTCTCGGCCTAAGTGAAACTAAAAAGAGAATTTTTGAAGAAAAAAAAAATTTTGAAAAGTTTAAATAGAAATAAAAAGGAAAAGTTTTGAAATGAAATTTGTAATACATGCATACGCATTGACACCTAGGTTGGTCTCGGATGTGGCATAATATGACTTGTAGAATATTTGTGTTATATGAGATGTTCAATATAGTTGATGATATATGTATATACTATGTTGATATGATGAGAAACCATAATTGTTGGCAATGATGTTGGAAATGAATTATAATTGAGGCATAGTGCCTAATTGATTATGAGAAACGAATTGTGAAATGTAATGTGATATATGCATATTGATAATGCATATGAAAAATGTTATGTCGTGTGTAACATGGAGTGTAATATTGATGTTTATGGGCAATATTATGTAGGACATAATATGAATTGAAACATAAAGAAATGAAAAGGAGAATAAATTTGAAAATGAGTTAAAAATCAAATCAAGATAAGAGTATGTATTTTTTTCTTCTATACTTTGAACCTCTTTATAATAAAGTTTATGTTGGTTTTGCTAATGTTGAATTTGCTAGACAGAGGAAATAATATCGAATTGTTAATATTGAAAGTTATGTTATTTAAATGAGGAGAGTATGGTGGAATGTTGAATGAGTTGATTAGTAGAGACAAAGTGTGATTATGTAAAGTTGGGATGTGTATACAGTTAAGGTTGTGTTTAAAGGAAAAAGAGATGATATTGGTTAAGTAAGAATATAGATTGGTATTGTTATATTAATGCAAACATTGTGAATTTAATGTTAGAAATGTGAGATGCTTGAATATGGTGAAAGCTCAAGGTAATGGTGGTAATATACGATATTTGAGATTCTGAAATGAGCTTGATAATTGTGAAAATTATATGTTTTGATATTGCTTTGTGATATATATATTTTTTTGTAGTGTGAATAAATATTTTATATTATATTGGAAGAGTGAGAATGATAGTGTTTAAAAGAAAGTGATGAGTATTAAATTGTATTGAATGTATGAAAAAGGAAAATAAAGTAAGAGCATATGATTAAGTGTATACATGTATATGATATGTGAAATGAGTTTTTTTTTTCACTATGGATGAAAATATGATATGAAGGTGACCTATGAATATGTATGTGGTATAATTATAGAATTAGTGATATGGAAATGGGGTTATGTGTATTAGTGGACCTAAAAGAGATTGGGTTTTGAATTGTGTAAAGTAAAATGGATTATGTGATGGAAATATATATGAAGTTGACTTAAGTAATAGTGGATCATGGAAATTGTTGGTGAGCTTTAAACTTGATGATTATATGATATTTAGAGTCCCAAAGTATTCACATATGAAAAGTTCTATGTAACTATATTATAAGAGATTGTAAATGGATTAGAAACGAAGTGACGAATAGAAATTGTATAAGAACTGTATATGATAGAATATGTATATAGTAATAATATTGAAACATGACTTAAGTTGATAAAGATCATATAATCGAATGCAAATTCGGTTGAAGCGGAGTTGGAATGTGTTAACTTCTGATATAGTATAAATGTAAAGAAGGAATATGTAATTCTTGAGATACATCTTAGCCTTGTATTTGTATAGATTGAGAATAAAATTATGAGAGGAACAATATTGAATCGAAAGTCCCAGGTTTGAATATTAATCTCTTAAAGCCATGTGTTTTGTCTAGTATATTGGATCGGTTAATTTGTTATCCATGGATTTGGATCTTAGAGATAATGATTATAATACAGATTTGGTAAGGTTGACAATTTTGTTTGAGTAGTATAGTTAAAAGTTATGATGGATAAAATTGTACCTTATTATTATTTTTATGTTAAGAATTTGGTTATAACTGTGAAGGTAAAGAGAGAAAAAGAAATTATGGAAATGTGTTGAGTTATGGATAATATGATAAAAAGGTAATCAAAATAAATATACCAATGATAGGAGATGTGAAGAGATATTAAAAAGGGAGAAATTATAATATATGAATGAAAGTTATACTGAATATGTTTATGGTATGTAATTTAAGGTTTAAGTGAATGAACTCAAGGTTTGAGTGAATGTATTATAGATATTAAGTATGATATAAAATTTTTATGAAAATTGGTGAAAATTATACTAAGATAATAAAGAATAAACTATGTGTATATTAAAAGATAATTTGAAGTGATTTGTTATTATGATAATTTGATTGAATAGGGATCGGAAGAGATCAAGAATTAAACATAAATTTGCCCTAATGGAATGAAGTTATATATATACATATATGAATATGGTGAAATTTGATGATAAGTCAAATATATTAATTGTTGGTTGGAGTTGAATAAGATTTGAATGTGGATATATTGTGACAGATAGATCAATGGATTTAGAATTGGCTAAGAATATGAATCATTATTGGAATTTAATGTGTATAATAGTGCCAAGAGTGTAATTATTTACATGGTAATGTATATGATGTAAAATTTTTAAAGTGTAATTGGATGAATGAATGAAGTTATAGTAATTGTAAATCATGATAAGAAGAGAAATAGATTGATTATTTATAAAATAAGTTGAAAGGTAATGTATTAATATGTAAGTTAAGTAAAAAGCATGCTAAAGAAATAACTTCATTTATGAAAAATCAGGATTTTGTTATCTATTGAGGGTGATAAATGTCTATTTAGACAGTGATTGTAATGAAGGGATAATTAATGCTCAGATATAAATCAATGGTTTTTGAGGTTAAAGTTAAGAGAGTGATTACAAAGAAGTGAAGAAACAAAAGATAATAAATATAAAGATTGGATGAAGTATAAGTACATTATAAAATGATCTGATTCTTGTATAAAGACATTAACAAGAAATGTAATAAGCTCTTTTGAATGTTTGATTAAGGAAGTAACAAGATGTATAAACTTATAGAAGGAAGAGTTATGGAATTTAAAGAAGGTGGTTGATTCCAAAGAGGAGAGTTGAAGTTATATGATTTGATGATATAATAACTTAAGCGTATAATTAACTTCATATGGAAGTTAAGATGGTATGGTATTATGAATGGATTACAATTATACTAGATAATTTCGAGGACGAAATTATTTAAGGGGGAGAGAATTGTAATATCCCCATGTATGCCTTAGAAGTTTTGATTATGTTGTTGTTGTAAGTTGGATTGAATGTATATGTTATGTGAAGAGAAAAGAAATGGGAAGAGAAGGTTTATGTATATGTGTTTTGGAAAAGAAAAGAGGGTTTAGAGAGAAATGTATATGTTGATTATATGGTAATATATATAATGTATAAGTTGGTCAAAAGGGAGAGTCAATGCAAGAGGATATTTTCATTTATGATATGTGAAATTACTATAAAGGACAAAAAGAAAAGAGAAGAAAGTCAAAGAAAGGATATGTGGTGGAGATTTAAAGTATTATTATTATCATTATCATTATTATTATTATTATTATATATATATGTGATAAGAACGAAAGAAAGAAAGAAATCTTTCTTTCTTCTTCTGCTTCTTCTTTCTTAGTGAACGAGAGAGAGAGAGAGAGAGAGAGAGAGAAGCTAGAGAGAGAAAGGTGATTTTGATTCTAATTACACCAAAGATTAAAGGAGACCAAGAGATTTGCAAGTGGAGTGAAGAATTGGCAAACTATTCATGTAAGTACTCATTTCTTGAGTTGATTTTAGGGATTATATATATATATGTAAGTTTTCATCTTCTTGTCTTGATTTCTTTTGATTGAGGTCATGTTTGATATAAGTGGTTTGTTGAGATGATGATTAAATGTGGTTGTGATGTGTTTTTAAGTGTTGAAAGTGATTTTAAGTTGAGAGGGTAGATAGATGTTGTTGTTGGAAGTGTTGGAGTTGAGTTTGTTTTAGGATTTTGAAGTGGTAAATGATGTTTAACTTGAATTTGCTTAATTATTTTCATAGATTTGCATGTGATTGATGTTGGTTGGAGTTGTAAGCTTAGAAATGTGATTTTTGGCCGAAGGCAGTAGCCTTATGGTTGCCACGCCCGTGGCCTTGGTTGGCCATGGCCGTGTAACACCCTCATACCCTATATAAGTACTATACATATACCTCGTATACATACAGTAAGTATATAAAGTATAAGAATGTCACTGTTCATTATAATTAAAAAAAAATCCTTACTTCTCAAAACAATCCAAATATATAGTAACAAAACATTTTAGTCAATATACAATATTAAAAAATTTTACATGCATGCATCACCTTCTAGTTGGTCTCGACAAACTCTTACTCTTCTTGTGGTAAAACGAAAGACTTCAGATCTACCATCTACTCACCTGCGCGATTAACACATCCGCGCTAAGCCCGAGAGCTTAGTAGTACAAATGAATAATATAAACATACAATACAGAAATTCTAACGTATATCCATATACTAACTTTAAGTACTGTTAGTTTCTTATCGTAGTTTCCCTTTTCAATTACACTTTACACATATCTCAACTAATCTCATATATTACATACATGCATACATATCAATAACACCAACCACAATTCCATCACTACTACTCACAAGGAACATATCAATATACATATTACATAACATATTTCATAACATTTCATTTCCAATTAAGGCAACTATAGATTTCATTATTCATTCATTTCACATTTCATAAACTACATCGAAAATCAAGACAGACCTGGGCCCAAAACACACTAATATGTTATTCAAAGTTCAGAGTTACTGCTTTGATCCATAATCACAATAATCAAGCCCGTAGGCAACATATATCATATCTCTATCCATGGATAGTGTAACAGACCCAGTCTCTTGGACCATCAACCCGACTAATCGAGAAGATCCTCAACCCGGCAAGACTGTTACTTTTCATATATTTCACATTTATAATTCATATAGTGTAACAGACCCAGTCTCTTGGACCATCAACTCAACAACTTGAGGAGATCCTCAACCCGGCTAGATTGTTAACACTTGTAACAGACCCAGTCTCTTGGACCATCAACTCAACAACTTGAGGAGATCCTCAACCCGGCTAGACTGTTACATTTCATATGTTATAGGCATGCCGTCAAATCCAGAACTCTGAAAGTTGAATTAACATATTAGACACAACTCTTTTCATTTATATCTTTGTACATTTCTTTCTCAATTCATTTCATATTCAAAACAGGCAACCATGCCTCAATTATAATTCATTTACATTCTCAGAGCCAACACAATGGCTTCACATCTCATTTGATTCATCATAGCCAATCACAATGGCTTCACCTCTTATCATATTTCAATTCACATTATAGCACTTCATCATTCAAGTATACATAAACAATTATATTGAGCATATATCTTAAATTCATCATCATATAATCAACATGTCTATTTATTTCATTTCAATCATTATTACCAACCACAATTACAATACATTTCATCATTTCTCAAAACACATTAGCACAATTCATCATTACAATATTTATCATAACAAATTGCATTGTACATACCTATTTGAATGATCTTCATATCTTTCACATCATCCAATCATAACCTTAATCAAATTATATTGACAATATAGTAATTCACTTAACACATTTACAAACAAATGTGTTAAGTCTTAATTCATGTAAATAAGTGCAATCATATAAACTTTGTACTTACCTTAAAACCAACTTACACCACTCTATACACCTACTCTTCCAAGAATCCTCAACACTTAGATTAGGGCAATTCAACCTCTTCACAACTTGGATTCTTAGCCAAATCTTCACTATCCACTTGAAATCCTTAAGTATTTGGTGTAAA
This sequence comes from Garcia nutans, assembly GCA_947685225.1. Classification (NCBI taxonomy): domain Eukaryota; kingdom Viridiplantae; phylum Streptophyta; class Magnoliopsida; order Malpighiales; family Euphorbiaceae; genus Garcia; species Garcia nutans. The sequence continues at coordinate 36,954,313 of CANTUV010000008.1, read as the reverse complement.
TAAAAGCAAAATCACCTCCTTCTCTCTCTAGCTTCTCTCTCTCTCTCTCTCCCTCGACCAAAAAGAAGAAGAAGAAGAAGAACACGTTTTTCCTTTTTTTTCTCTTCTTATTCTTATCTCAAATATATATAATAATAATAATAATAATAACAATAATAATAAAAAAAATAAATCTCCACCACACACTCTCTTCCAACCTTTGACTTTCTTTTCTCTTTTTCTTTTTGTCCTTATCATCATAATTATTAATTAATTAATTATAAAAATATATACATAACTCACTTTCCCTACACCACTTTATATCCCATGTATATGTGATGTATATGTATATATCTTTTATATGGTATTTATATTCCCATATTTCCTTATATATATATCATCTTATAATATTTCCCCTTTTTACTTCCATTAAACATATACATTAACTCCAAATATAACAATAACTCCAAAACTTTTAGGGTATATTTTGGGATATTACAATTCTCTCCCCCTTAAATAATTTCGTCCTCGAAATTATCCAGCACAATAACAATTCATTTATAACAAAACACCATCTTAATTCATATGAAGATAATCGTATTCTTACATTATGATTTCATCAAATTACATAACTTTTACTCTTCCACTTTTAGTCAATCATCTTTTCCCAATTCACAACTCATCATTATATAGCTATATTTATCTTATTACTTTTTCAACAAAACACCCAAAATAACTCATTACATTTCAAAGAAATTTTCTTTTATACAATAATCAAATCATCTTATAATCTATAAATATACCATTCATCTATTACATTCAAGATATTTATCACTTCATCTTTTTATAGGCAATCTCTTAACTTTAATTTTGGAAATTATTGAATTAAATCTTACTATAGATTATCCTGTTATTACAATCACTTTTGAAAATAACCACTTATCAAACCTTGATTGATAACAATATTTTCATTTCTTATACTTAAATCCCTCTTTACTATGTTTTTCACTTAATATTAATATCGATACAATCTTTATAAACTTACTTTACAGATAATCAACCTTTTTCCTTTCATTATCTTTAATAACTGATATATCATAATTCATTCATGTATCAGCATATCACTTCATATATACATTATCATATATATCTTATACTCTTAGCATAACTATACATATTAAATCTCGATAATAATTCACAATCTTAATGAATTCTAGATCAATTGATCTAGTTGTCATAAAATAACAACATTTCAATCTTATTCCATTCAAACCAACCATTAACTTATTTAAGCTTATCATCACATATCAATATACATAACACAATTCTATTAGGTCAAACTCATTCTCAACTTCTAATCCCTTAGGATCCATCTGTTCGACTCCTTACTAACAAATCACTTCAAATTATCTTTCAATATTCATATATATCTTCTGCTTTCAATAATAGCAGTGCAATCTCCTATAATTCTCATAATTCTCTCATACTATAATTATTACCCATAGTTCATTCACTTAACATTGTTTCCATCAATTAATTCATCTTATAACAAAAATATATTCAGTATCATTTTCAATCACATTTCATAAATTTCTCCCATTTATCATATTCTCACATTATCATACCATTACTATGTTTACATAATCACTTTTTATTCATTCTTCACAATTCAAGACATTTACACGGTTCTCTTCTCTATCCATATTTTTCATAATTATAAACAAATTTCTAACATAGAATTGATAAGATACCACTTTACCAATCACAACTCCTAACCATATTTCTTGAAACAAAATTATCAATCTCACCCACATAATACTACAATCATATCACCTTAGGCCCAAATCTGCTGATAACAAAATTAACCAGCCAATTACACTAAACAAATTATATAGCCAGAGTATATTAATAGTCACATATGTAGTTTATAAATCAATATTGTTCCTCTATTATTCTTCTTCAAACATTTCCAACTATCTCAAAAGTTGACATAATTCAACTTTGTCTCCAAAACAATTTATTCTTGATCATATGATTATCATTAGCCTAACTCACATCAACAATATTACTTATAACACTTATGTGTACAACATTCAATCATATACAAACTTTATACAACTTCCATTTCTAACCTATCTCTTATAAAAATTTTCATACATTATACTTTCCATCTTTATTAAACACATATACATATAATATATTTCCACAAGCATAATCCTTCAACCAGAAAGCATTATATGATAGTCTAGCTCAGTTATTATCATAACAATTTCATCGTCCAGTGTTACTCGAGTCCTTTTTCACTTTCCATTTCAATCCATAGTCTAACTCTTCACAAATCAAAACTTAATTTCTCATAGATCCACTAATACATGCCATATCATTCTTCATACCACTATACAAATAATTATACCACATTCACATTCATAGGTCACGTTCACAATGTGACTTGCTTTCATATTTCTTACACTTTACAATTATATTCATATCAAATAGCTCATTCCACACTTTCTATACATGTATACATATAATCATGCAATTATATTTAATTCCTCTTTTTCATACCATCAATACACATTTAACATTTATTACTTTTCATTGAACAACACCATTTTCATCCCTTTTTACATGACTTAAATTATTTATCAACTCAACACATATATATACTCTAACCATGATAATACTTCACAAAATCTTAATCACATTACTAAGGTGACATCTCTCTCACATTTATTTTTAAATGCAGTTAGTATACCATCTTTATATCCATTTGTTTACCATTCAATATTTATATATATCTCACATATTTATACATATGTCCCTTACATCCAATCATATACACATCGCCCATTAATCCCTATAAAATTTCCAAATTTCGTTATCACAAATCTCAATTTCTTGAACTAACATTGCTCAATCCAATTCTCACTATTAATATTATCACATGACCTAACTTTGCACAAGTTTATCAATGCAAGAGTACTCATTCTCAACACTAATAGATATGTAGTTGTATAGGTTACAAACACGCAATACTATGCGTACATTACACTTTCAAGTGATCAACTCAATCCTTGATCACTAGCATCTTACATCCCATTATCACCTTCCAAGTAGTCAACCTTATCATGATTACTTCATCACTTGCCAACTTTTAGTTCATCAAATTACATATCTGTAAGTCATTCTTAATATGTAAAAATTTTCATTCCACATAACTCATATACGTACTATACATTAAACTTTCGATATTTAAATAATCTTTATCCAAATTCCGTTAACATTATAAATTCTCCTCTTACTACTTTGCTTAAACTTCAATTTACTCATCTCGTTTTATTAATATAAACTTAAGAAAACATCTTATATATACATACTACAAAGCAACATCAAAATATATCCTTTTTACAATCATTAAAGCTCATTTCAAAAATCCAAATGTTACACATTATCACCATTAACATGAGCTTTAACAATACTCAAGCATATTATATTCCTACCATTCAAACCACAATGTTTACATTAAATTAACAATACTAACAACACCATTTTATCTCCTTGCTTAACCCCTATCATCTTTTTTTTTTTTTAAATCTTAACTTTACATATTCAAACCTTAAGTTATCACACTTTGTCTATATCAATCAACTCATTTAATTTTCCACCATACTCTCTTCATTATAATTACATATCCATCCATATTATCCATCAACAATATTTCCTCTCCCTTGCAATCCAAACATAAGCTTTATTAGAAAGAGATTCAAATAGTAGAGGAAAGATTACATACTTTGATTTTGATTTTGTTTTTAATTCATTTTTAACTTTATTTTCCTGATCATTTCTTTATATTATAATCATATTTCAAAATTTTCTTTCCTCAAGGAAACTACCATTCTTTAATTTATCACTTAAACTTACATAAATTTTTCCATCTCATTGCTTTCTTTAAATTTCCATTCATATAGAACTTCATCCACACATTATTATCCATTTCATACAATTCAATACATTTCAATTCATATAATACCACATTCGAGACCAACCTAGATGTTAATGCATATGCATGTATCAAAAATTTCATTCTTTTCATTTTCATTCATCATCATTTTTCTTTTTAAAACATTTCTTTTTAAATTTACTTAGGCCGAGAATCTCGAACCTAAGCTCTGATACCAAAATAATTGTAACACCCTCATACCCTATATAAGTACTATACATATACCTCGTATACATACAGTAAGTATATAAAGTATAAGAATGTCACTGTTCATTATAATTAAAAAAAAATCCTTACTTCTCAAAACAATCCAAATATATAGTAACAAAACATTTTAGTCAATATACAATATTAAAAAATTTTACATGCATGCATCACCTTCTAGTTGGTCTCGACAAACTCTTACTCTTCTTGTGGTAAAACGAAAGACTTCAGATCTACCATCTACTCACCTGCGCGATTAACACATCCGCGCTAAGCCCGAGAGCTTAGTAGTACAAATGAATAATATAAACATACAATACAGAAATTCTAACGTATATCCATATACTAACTTTAAGTACTGTTAGTTTCTTATCGTAGTTTCCCTTTTCAATTACACTTTACACATATCTCAACTAATCTCATATATTACATACATGCATACATATCAATAACACCAACCACAATTCCATCACTACTACTCACAAGGAACATATCAATATACATATTACATAACATATTTCATAACATTTCATTTCCAATTAAGGCAACTATAGATTTCATTATTCATTCATTTCACGTTTCATAAACTACATCGAAAATCAAGACAGACCTGGGCCCAAAACACACTAATATGTTATTCAAAGTTCAGAGTTACTGCTTTGATCCATAATCACAATAATCAAGCCCGTAGGCAACATATATCATATCTCTATCCATGGATAGTGTAACAGACCCAGTCTCTTGGACCATCAACCCGACTAATCGAGAAGATCCTCAACCCGGCAAGACTGTTACTTTTCATATATTTCACATTTATAATTCATATAGTGTAACAGACCCAGTCTCTTGGACCATCAACTCAACAACTTGAGGAGATCCTCAACCCGGCTAGACTGTTAACACTTGTAACAGACCCAGTCTCTTGGACCATCAACTCAACAACTTGAGGAGATCCTCAACCCGGCTAGACTGTTACATTTCATATGTTATAGGCATGCCGTCAAATCCAGAACTCTGAAAGTTGAATTAACATATTAGACACAACTCTTTTCATTTATATCTTTGTACATTTCTTTCTCAATTCATTTCATATTCAAAACAGGCAACCATGCCTCAATTATAATTCATTTACATTCTCAGAGCCAACACAATGGCTTCACATCTCATTTGATTCATCATAGCCAATCACAATGGCTTCACCTCTTATCATATTTCAATTCACATTATAGCACTTCATCATTCAAGTATACATAAACAATTATATTGAGCATATATCTTAAATTCATCATCATATAATCAACATGTCTATTTATTTCATTTCAATCATTATTACCAACCACAATTACAATACATTTCATCATTTCTCAAAACACATTAGCACAATTCATCATTACAATATTTATCATAACAAATTGCATTGTACATACCTATTTGAATGATCTTCATATCTTTCACATCATCCAATCATAACCTTAATCAAATTATATTGACAATATAGTAATTCACTTAACACATTTACAAACAAATGTGTTAAGTCTTAATTCATGTAAATAAGTGCAATCATATAAGCTTTGTACTTACCTTAAAACCAACTTACACCACTCTATACACCTACTCTTCCAAGAATCCTCAACACTTAGATTAGGGCAATTCAACCTCTTCACAACTTGGATTCTTAGCCAAATCTTCACTATCCACTTGAAATCCTTAAGTATTTGGTGTAAATAAAAGCAAAATCACCTCCTTCTCTCTCTAGCATCTCTCTCTCTCTCTCTCCCTCGACCAAAAAGAAGAAGAAGAAGAAGAACACGTTTTTCCTTTTTTTTCTCTTCTTATTCTTATCTCAAATATATATAATAATAATAATAATAATAACAATAATAATAAAAAAAATAAATCTCCACCACACACTCTCTTCCAACCTTTGACTTTCTTTTCTCTTTTTCTTTTTGTCCTTATCATCATAATTATTAATTAATTAATTATAAAAATATATACATAACTCACTTTCCCTACACCACTTTATATCCCATGTATATGTGATGTATATGTATATATCTTTTATATGGTATTTATATTCCCATATTTCCTTATATATATATCATCTTATAATATTTCCCCTTTTTACTTCCATTAAACATATACATTAACTCCAAATATAACAATAACTCCAAAACTTTTAGGGTATATTTTGGGATATTACAATTGGCCAATTAGAACCATGGCCGTGGGGGAAAGGAGCTAGGAAGGCAGAAATGATTTCTAAGCCACGCCCGTGGGGGTGGAGGTGGCCACGGCCGTGGGCCTTTGTGAGTGATATGGAAGTGTAATTTATGATTTAAGGCTTTAGTAAGAGGTTATTAAGTGATAAATGATATTGGAATTTATGAATTGTATCATTTTTGGATTAGGTTTTGTAAAGAAGGTGAATTGCTCTAATTTGGAAATTGAAGAACTTTGGAAAAAGGAAAGTGTTAGAGTTGTGTGAATTGTTTGAGGTAAGTACAAACTTACATAGATGTAATATTTTATATGATTTTGAGATTTAACACCCTTGGTATAAATGGGTTAAGTAGATTATTATATTGTTAATTCAATGTTACTAATATTGTCATTTGTATAGTGTGAAAGCTATCATGATCATCCAAAAGAAAGGTATGTGCAATGCAATTTGTTATGATAAATGTTCTCATAATGAATGGTGTTAATGTGTCTTGAGAAATGATGAAATGTGATGTTATCATGATTGATAGTGATGATCAAAATGAAATAAATGGACATATGGATTATATGACAATGAATTTAAGATACATGTGCAATGAAATGGATTATGTATGCTTGAATGATATGATCAAAGCATGCCTATATGGTATGATTGATTAATGATATGTATGTTTAGTAATGGAATTGATGTTGCATATATCAATGATGAAACATGAAAAGTGATTTGAGATATAATGTGATATGAAGCCATTGTTAGTGGCAATGATAACTCAAATGTGATATGAAGCCATTGTTAGTGGCAATGATAACTCAAATGTGATATGAAGCCATTGTTAGTGGCAATGATAACTCAAATGTGATATGAAGCCATTGTGATTGGCTATGATAATTCAATTGAGATATGTGAGGCATGTTAGTCTAAACAATGATGAGAATTGAAAATGATATTGATGATGAAATAATTAATGAATTGTGTATCTAATGTGTTATTCATTTTCAGAGTTTTGTTGTTGGTGGCATGCCTAATGGTAACAATCTCTTGAAGTTAGGTTGGGCTTGATCCTTGAAGCCAAGTTGGGTTGAAGTTTAACATGTTTTACTCCCCTTGAAGCTTGGTTGGATCTAGTCCTTGAAGCCTAATTGAGATGTTACAACCCTTGAAGCTAGGTTGGATTAGTTCTTGAAGCCAAGTTGGGTTGATACTTAGCATGCTTTGTTCCCCTTGAAGCTTGGTTGAACTTAATCCTTGAAGCCTAGTTGGGATATTGATGAATGTGATAATTAAACCAAAGCATTAACTCTGAAAGTCGAATAACATATTAGTGTCTTTTGGGCCCGAGTCTGTCATTTGTTGTAAATATGATATATATATACAAATGTTGGAATATATGAGTAATGAGATATATAAATTGTGGATATTAGTGATGGATGATGGTTGGTGATAATAATTGTCTTTGTGAGAAATATGATGTATGATTAGTGAATTGTGAATAAATTAATGTAATGAAGTATGATATGTGATGTGTGTATTGACTGTGGGTATTAATGATGAATTGTATTTGATGCTAAGGATTGTTTTCCTTGGAAAATGTGACTTTTGATTAGTATGATATATAATGTATATATATATTGATATATTGATTGTAAGTAGTAGTAATGAATTATAGTTGGTGGTAATGTTTTATATAAACGTATATAATATATGAAATTAGTCAAGATATATGAAAGTCGCAATTAGGAAGGAAAAACATGATAAGAACTAATTGTACATTGAGTTGATATATCATTATATAATGTAATATTTATAATGTATGTTTATATTTTATATTTGTACTACTAAGTTTTCGGGCTTAGCGTGGGTGTGTATTCGCGCAGGTAAATAGGTGAAAGATATGAAGTCTTTCGTTATGCCACGAGAAGAGTAAAAGTTTGTCGAGACCAACTAGAGGGTAATGCATACATGTATAACTTTTAATTTTGATGTATTTCTGATGAGAGGATATTTATAAGTATAAATGAAGTTTTGATAAAGACAATAATTTTGTAAATGTTATGTAAATTAACGTATTGTGGTTTAAACTCTGTTACAGGATTTAAAAAGGTAACGAAAAGTGACATCCTTATACTTTATATACTTACTGTATGTATACTAGGTATATATATAGTACTTATATAGAGTAACGGGGTGTTACATTAATAAATTAAATAATCAAATCTAGGTTTTAATATTTAAATTAAGCATAAGATATATAAAATTAGGGTTTAATATATGAATTAGGTTTTATAAATGAAAATTAGGGTTTTGGTGATCAAAATAGGGTTTTTAGGGTTTTAGAAAACAACATTAGGATTTGTGAGCGGGTATTTTTGCCCCCACTCCCGCATGAAATAGTTCTTGCGACTTCGGCACTGTTAGGCTTAGGGCCTTAGAGAACATGGGCCTAAACCCGGAGAAAATGGAATCGCCACTCGGACAGAACAGGAAAATAGAAAGGGGTGGATGACTTGATTTCTAAGAAATCCCCAACCCCCTATTGGGTTTGAAAAGTTGGGTACATATGAGAAAGGTGAGAAATGGCCCAGCACCCCCATAACGCCTGGTTCATTGGAACCGGCCTCCTTTTCAGGTTTTAATATTATAAAATTCTTAAATATAATGATATTATCCATACTACATGCAATCATAAGAAATAATAAATACTTTATTAAAATCACTACAAGTTCAAACAAAACAAACAAATAGGCAACCATTCATGGATGGAAACATGCCTTTATAATTGTTTAATATCCAAAAGAAAATAAATAAAATAGGATACCTACCAATTGGTGGAAATGTACACTTTACATTGATCCAAAATCTTTAAATGATATATTAAATTACATAATAAAAACCGAGGCACCCACAAAGTGGAAACATGCCTTTTAGAATCCAAAAAAACAAACATAATTCAATTAAATAAGATGAGCAATAAAATAATCAAAATGTATTATCCATTGTAAAGCATGTAATAATAAATTAAGCAATCCAATCTAGGTTAATCACAAAGACTTACAATTCACAAATAGATATTGACTTCATTGATTAGCCCATACGGCAGTCCCAAATTGGGATATTAAAGTTTTGGTGTGGAAAACTAATTTTTAGAATTTTAATAAACAAGTTATTAGGATATTCAGGTTTAAGAAATTACTTGGCTACTGTATGAAATAAATAAAAAAGGAATTTTTAGATGTACTTACCTACGTTTGAAGGCTCCACCAAATTGAAGAGTTTGAACTAAGCTTTATTGGATACTTGCTACTGCCTTAGTGCCTAAATAAACTTGGTGTTTGGTTGGAAGCCTGATGTCATCCGTGGAAAATTGCTTTATTTAGCTACTGCCTCCTTGGATTACTTCCTTTGTGTTTATTCCCTTTCTCTTTATTATTGCTAGGTTAATCTCTTGGTATTTATTGCTTTCTGTTTCTCATGTCGCCAAGTCCCAAAAATCTCTAAGTCTTAGAAAAAGTCCCATTATTTATAGGTAATTAAAAGAAACCTAGTTTATTAAGGAAAGAATTAAAAATTCTCAGTTTAATATGGTTTTGGCTAAATAGGTAGGCGCGTTGGTACATGGGCCTGCGGGCTGCGAGGATCACTGGCATGGGTTATCATGTGGGCGGGCTACTGCGGTGCTGCAAGGAATGGGCTACTGCATTGGGTGAGCGTTGGGTGAGCTGGCCTAGCAATTTGCCACTGCCGCGAGTCTGTGTTGTGGAATGGTTCTTGTGACTTTGGCACTGTTAGGCTCATGGCTTTAGACAACACGGGCCTAAACCCGAAGAAAATGGAGTCATCGCCTGGATAGGCCGAGAAAAAGAAAGGGTTTGATGACTCGACTCCTAAGGAATCTCCAACTCCCTAATGGGTTCGAAAGTAAGGTACGTGTGGAGAAGGTGAGAATAACCTAGCACCCCCACAATGCCCGGTTCAATGGAACCGGCCTCCTTTTTAGGTCTTAATATTATAAAATTATTAAATATAATGACATTATCCATAATACATGCAATAATAAGAATAAACAAATACTTTATTAAAATTACAACGATGTCCAAATAAAAAAAATAAATAGGCACCCATACATGGATGAAAATATGCCTTTACAATTGTCCAATGTCCATAAGAAAATAAATAAAATAGGATACCAACCAATTGGTGGAAACATATCCTTTACATTGATCTGAAACTTGAAGTAACGTAAGTTACATAATGCTTATAACATGAGGTACCCAAAATATGAAAACATACCTCTTACAATGTTTTGAAACCAAAGCAAATTAATAAAAATAACTAACTATTCATCATAAATAAATTATTCATCAAAGATATAAATCAAAGATATAAATAAACCATTAATTAAAACATATAATAACCATACATCTAATTTATATAAAGCAATGAAGATACAAGTTTAGGTTTATGTCTCAATTTAGGATTTTGGGGAGAAATAAATTAGGGTTTGGTATTTGTAAAAAATAATGTTTGGAGTTTAAGGTTTAAATAAATTAGGTCAATGTGATAATATTTTTAAAAGTTTAGATGGAGCTACTGCTACTGTGAAGATTAAGTAAAAAAAGGAATTAAATAAATTAGGGTTTTATGATTTTAAGGAACTAATACTATTATATTTTTTGAAAGGATAATAGCTACTATGAGGGTTTTGGAAAATAGATTTAATTAGGATTTTAAGATTTTAAGTGAATTATGGTTTGGATTTTATAAAAGTAGAGTTAAGGTTTTGGAATTAACAAAATAGCTACTGTGATAATATTAAGAAAAAAGGGTGAGGCTGCTGTGCCTTCAAAAGAAATTAAAAACATTGTCCGTTGGTTTTCATGATTATTGCATAAGTTTTTAAAGTTACAATTTATCAATTTTAATGGATCAATGGCTAATAGGTGAAGATGTTTTTTTGATAAACAAAAGTAGATAAATATACCTACATTTGAAGGCTCCACTAAAATCATTAGATGAAAATTTTGGGGTAGCTAACACCAAGACAATCACCACTTGTTTACTGCCTTGAATGTTGCTTTTTGCTAAAAATCTCCTTGTTGAAAAATTTCCAAAGTTTGAGAGTTCTCCTCTACCAAGAAAAAGTTTCTCTGCCTCTTTAAAAATTCCCCTTCCAAAAAATTCTAAAGTCCTTTCTGTAATTGTTTTAATGTGGTATTTATAAGAAAAAATAAAAACCTAATACTAATTGGTAAAGGAAATAAAATTATTTAGGAAATAAAATATTAAAACCGAGTAAAATAAGGTTTGGTCGAAAAACTGCGCGGGCCTGCGAGGATTGGAGAGACGAGGCCTGTTGCTTCGCGCGAATCACCTGTTAGCATCGCAGGCTCTGGGCGAGGATCCTTAATTTAGCCTGCGGCAAATTGGCCTGTGGCAGGCCAATTCTGTTGTGCCGCGTGGCTCGCACCGATTCAACCGTCCGATTTTTATTTTCTATTTTTTATTTTTTATATGTATATATATATATTTTATTTTTATTTTCATTATTAAAAATAAGCATTATATTAAAAATAAATTTTTATAATTAATTATATTATAAAAATAAATAATAAATAATAAATGTTATTTTATTGCAATAAATACTATATTTTAAAAAATAAAAAATAAATATTATAAAATAAATATTATATTATTAAAATAAATAGTAAATAATAAATATTATATTTTAAACAACAAATAATAAATATTATAAGATAAATATTATATTATTAGAATAAATATTAAATAATAAAATTTAAATAATAAAATTTAAGAAATAAATACTACAAAAATTATTTCAGGACTGTTTTAAAATCTTTGGACTAGACTTGGTAAAAAAAATAAGAGTCTACGATTTGCCCCTTGCTTGAACGATCTGAGACTATAGCAAAAGAGAGTGAAAAGCAATATAATTTTTGATTGGGTTTAGAGCTAGATTGGACTTCGTACCCAACGTTGGTTTGAGTTTTGGTTAAAAAATAATTTGAGTTCCGGACCCGAGGTGAGTTCTTGACTAAAAAATAATTTGGATTCTGGACCCGAGGTGAGTTCTGGACTCAAAAATTAATTTGGGTTCTTGACCCGAGGTGAGTTCTGGACTAAAAAATAATTTAGATTCTGGACCCGATGCGAGTTTTGGACTCAAAAAATTATTTGGATTTTGGACCCGAGGTGATTTCTGAACTCAAAAATAATTTGGGTTCTAGACCCGAGGTGAGTTCTGGAGTCAAAAATAATTTGGGTTCTGGACTCGACGTGAGTTCTGGACTAAAAAAAATTTGGATTTTAGACCCAATGTGAGTTATGGACTTAAAAATAATTTAGGTTATCTGCAAAAAATAATTATACTTAATAAGACATTAATAAAAAATTTGCAAAAAATTTAGCTATTTTTTATAATGCATGTACTCTCTTGCCCCCTGTGTGGAAAATATTTTAAAAGTCTAAAAATATTTTTAGACACACAAATAACTGAGTAATTGAATTGAATAAATGAATTTACTATTTGAACACTGTTGATAACTATTCACTAATAGTGATTTGACTTGTTTTTAATCATGGGATTACTATTTTATTTTGGCTTTTCCTTCATTCATTTTCTATATAAACCGTCCACCATTCCATTTTTCTTCATCTCTAAATCTCATCAGTTTTATACTTTCATATATTTTCATCTTTTTGAGTTAGCAGAGAGTTGAGCAAAATAATAAAAAAAATGGAGAGAGTACATTCTTCGAGATATGGGCCTTGATCTAATGCTGAGTTGCTAGAAATTTATTCGACGACATGAAAATAGAACTGTCGATCTACTAGCTGGAATGCCACTTCAACGCTGTTCAAGTCAAAAGACTGAGGTAACACTGCAATTTAATATTTTAACAGCACAAATATGTATTCATCATTTTATTTTATTTTAATTTTTAATTAATTTATTATTTTAATTAATTTATTATTTTTATTATTTTTTATTAATTTTATTTTTTATTTTAGCTATAATTGAGTTATTAATAATATTATTAAATTAATTAAGACAAAAAATTTGGTTTTTTTTATTAAAAATAAATTAACTAATGGACTCTTGATAAAAATAAATAAATTTAAATCGAAAGTAATGAGTAATATTAAGCTATGAAACAGTAATATTAGTGAGATGATATATTTACCTCGTGTTGGCCTACCTGGTTCGGTGCTAGCATGATTGCTGTGTTGTCCGGGGTGGAGGGTGTGTCTATATAGCCCGACAATGGTATGACGTACCAAGACATGGGGACGCATGCTTTGTCTATTCTTTCCTGGACAATGTTTTCTTGTTTCTCCTGATGGCGACATCGATCCGCGAATATTGGATATCATGGACCAAATGGAAGGAGGCTTATCACCGATACCCATGATCTTAGCCAAGACATTAGTTGGATTGGACCAATTTAAATCAGGGTCGTCAAGGAGATTGGTCAGGAGTCCGTTTCTGTTTCAGGTAACTACCTAAACCGCCCTTTCAGGTTTTCAATTTAGGCCTTCTCTTTTTTATTGCTCTAATTTTTGCCTAGTACGTCCTTGCAGATTTTCAAAACTAGCAAGTTGTCCTATATTTTGCCTAAGCCGCTCTTGTGGGTTTTCAACTTAGCGGACCTCTTTTTTTATTGGTTTTATTTTTTGCCTAGACAGCTCTTGCAGGTTTTTGAAACTAGCGAACCGCCCTAATTTTTGCTTAGGTCGTACTTGCGGATTTTTGACCTAATGGGCTCTTTTTTTTCTTGTGCTTACAAATTTGGCTTCAGGAGCATCTCTGCTTGCTTGACAATCCATCCATGGATTTTTTCAGATGCCTACTGCAACATCATTCTGCTAGGAAACTATTCCATCCTGCTTCTTCATATGCCGACTGGGTTGATTGAATCTGCTCACATGATGCAGTCAACATCCGTTGGTTAGTACCTTGGTGGAAGATTTCTCGTATCACCACATATTTGATGTATGCCCCCCTTGCTACTCTTCGTCGAGGTATTTGCTATGATCCTCATCGGCTTGATCATTAGTATGGAGATGAGCCTAGAGGTTTTGAGTTTACTCTTGACTTGGACATGCCTTGTCTGACTGAGGCCTTCTTGGATCGGCTGAAGCAAAGCTGGCCTGCATGCTACACTTATTGTCTACCATCGATTTTACATTTGTTAATTTCTTTAGAAAGAATACTGTTAGGATGAAAAATAATGAAAATAATAATAAGAGATGTTTCTTTTCCTTTTATAATTTGTCATCACCTTTCGCTATTGTGTTATTTGTTTTATCCATATTTTGTCAAATACTTGAAACAGTAAACATATAACAATTTTAATATTAACTCTATTTTATTAAATTGGGGAACAACAAAATATAAAGCCAGCATACACAAGATCACTCTTGTCTTCAACTAGCCCTTTTACATTTTCTAATTGACAATTTTCTCTCGCTTGACCCTAATTATTGCCTAGCCCACCCTTTTGGGTTTTCGGAACTAGCGGACTACTCTAACTTTTACCTAGGCTGCCCTTTTAGGTTTTCAATCTAGCAAGCTCTTTTTTTTTCACACATAAACCTCTTCAATATGTCAATGTTCACTGGCTCACTAAACTCGTTCTCGTCCATGTCCGATAACTTGACTGCACCCTTTCTAATGACTTTTTTCACAACATATGGTCCTTCCCAACTAGACCTAAATTTTCCTCTTGGATCAGATACATTAGGCTTACATTACTTCAACATTAAGTCACTAACTTAGAACTTTCTGATCTTAACCCTTCTATTGTAGGCCTGAGCTATCTTCCTTTGATACAGTTTATGATGATACAGTGCTTTTAACCTCCTCTCTTCTAATAAAGCTAACTGTGTGTATCTGCTTACTACCCACTCTATCTCATGCAGTTCAACTTTCAAGACCACTCTTAACGACTTGATCTCTATCTCAATTGGCAACACTACTTCCATCCCATAAATCAAGGAGAATGGTGTCATTCCAGTCGGCGTTTGCACACTTGTTCTGTTTCCCCACAAAGCAAAATGAATCATCTCCGACCAATCCCTATATGTCTTGGTCATCTCGGACAAAATCTGCTTAATTGTCTTGTTCGTTGCTTTTATTGCACCATTAGCCTTTGGTCTATAAGGGGAGGATCGTTGACGGTGGTTTTGGTATTTTGAGAATATATCTCTAACTGCTCCTTGAAACTGTATCCCATTGTCTGATATCACACTGCGTGGGATCCCATACCAGCAGATGAGATTCTTTTAGATAAATCTAGCCATTTTCCTTGCCCCTAGCTTGTTGAAAGATTCAACTTTGACCCACTTTAAAAAATAATCCACTGCACTACAATAAAACAGTGGCCATTTGAAGCTGCCAGATGTATCTCTCCTATGATGTCAATCCCCCAAGTTGCAAAGGGACAGGGTGAAGACATAGAATGCAATTCTTCAGGAGGCATGTGATTTAGATTACCATACATCTGACATTGCTGGCATTTCTTCACATACTCAATCAAATCTCTCTCCATGGCCAACCATTAGTAAGCTTGTCGAATTATCTTCTTAATTAGGGCTAAACCACTCATGTGTGAAGCACAACTTCCTGCATGTATTTTCAACATAATGTACTCAACTTAAGGCTTCCTCAAGCATCTCAAGTGCACTCTATCAGGCCATCTTCAATACAACTCTCCATGAAAGGTGATGTATTGTAAGGACCATTACCTTATGGCTCTTCTCTCTTCCCTTGTTGGCCCCAACGGGTATTCCTTATTCTCTAAAAACCGCCTTATGGTGTCATACCATGCATCATGATCTATATCAGTTTCCATGATTGTCTCATATTCATAGCAAGGAGTTGATGAACTGGTCAAAACCAGAGGCTTAAGGAATAAGTTGACAAGATTTTCCCATACCGAAGCCAATGTGGCTAGGGCATCTGCCATTTGATTTTCTTCTCTGGGTAGATGTATAAATTTGCACTCCTTAAAATTCTTCTTCATCATGGTCAAGTAATGGTGGTATCTTTTTAACTTCTCTTCTTTTAACTCCCACTCTCCATTTACTTGGGATACTACTAGGAATGAATTACCAAAGACTTGCACCTTATCCACCTTCATAATCATCAGGGTTTCCAAACCAAAAATAAATGCCTCGTACTCCACCATATTATTAGTTACCCTGAACTTCAACTTCTTAGCTAAAGGGATAAGTTCCCCTTTGGGTGATTCTAGTATGACTCCAAAACCTGCTCCTTTCCTATTCACTGCTCCATTGAAATACATCTTCCATCCTTGTACTTCTATGACCTCTAAATGTTCATCAGGAAATTCCAAGACTACCTCTTCACTATCTTGTAATGGATGTTGGGCTAGGAATTCTGTCACCGCTTTACCTTTGATTATTTTCCTAGTGACATACTCAATCTCAAATTCTTCTAAAATTATCAACCATCGACCATATTTCCCAATCAGAGAGGGTGTCTCCCTTAAGTACTTCATCGGATCCAACCTAGAAATTGCTTGTACACTATAAGATTGAAAGTAATTCCACAACTTCCTAAAAGACCAAACCACGGCAATACAAGTCTTTTCAATGATACTATACTGAATTTCATAAGGTAGGAGATTTCTACTCAAATAGTAGACTGTGTGCTCAACCCCCGACTCATCTGCTTGGGCTAGCATGGCTCTTATTGACTCTTCTTCTACCGCTAAGTATAGTAACAAGGGTTTAACAGGTTTAGGTGGTTTCAAAATAGGTGGATTCAGTAGATACTCCTTTATACGCTCAAAGGCCATTTGGCACTCTTCATTCCACTTGACTGGCTGATTCTTTTTAAGAAATTTGAAGATAGGTTAGCAGATCATGGTGAGTTTTGCTATAAACCTTCTAATGTACTACAACCTACCAATAAACCCCCAAACTTCTCTCTTCGTCTTAGGAGCTAGCATATTCTTGATCGCTTTAACCTTGTCAGGGTCAATCTCAATGCCATTTGGACCAATCACGTATCCCAACAACTTGCCTAAAGTAAGCCCAATTGCACACTTCTTTGGGTTTAACCTTACCTTATACTTCACTGCTCTCTCAAAGAATAATTCTAAGTTTTGGATGTGTTGTTCCCTTGTATCTGACTTTACCATCATATCATCAACATATACTTAGACTTCTTTCTGCATCATACCATGAAACAAGGTGGTGGCCATCCTTTGATTGATTGTGTTTTAATCACTTGTGTATTTAGTTTTAGTGTAATTTTATTGGCTTTTGATTGATTTTTCTTTTAATTTGTGTTTAAAGTTTGTTTGAAGCATTTGATCCAGGTTGAAGAACAAAACAATGGAGCTTTAATTCAATTTTATGGATTATTAAGGTGGAAAAAACATGAGTCATGGCCAAGACACTTCATGGCTTGGCTGTGTCCCTCATCCAAGGAAAGAGGCAAGAAATTTTGGTAGAGACAGACACACACAAGAGACACGGCCAAGCCACTAGCCATGTCACATGACACCGCCAAGGTCTGGACCATGTCTCACCAAAAGAAAAAAATAAAGAAGAAAAAAGGAGGATATGCATAAATGAACACACCCAAGAGACACTGCCAAGCCATTGGCCGTGTCCCATCTAAAGAGCAAAGCAAGGATAGAGACAGTGGGGAACACACTTAAAAGACACGGCCAAGCCACTGGCCGTGTCTCACTTGGAAAAGGAAGAAGATATTGAGGCAGCAATGGACACAGCCACATGCCTTGGCTGTGTCCATAAGAAAATGAGTGACACGACCAAGTCACTCATGACTTGGTCATGTATTGTGAAGATTCTTTCAATCATTTTACACAAAATGGGGGACAACAAGTGATATCTTTTAAAAAGAAATAATAAAAGAACAAAAAGGTTGCCTAATTTATGGGAAGAAATATAAAATAAAGAAAAAGAGGGAGACAAAGTGTGGTGTGTGAGTTAGCAAGAGATGGTTGGTTTCTTAAAAAAAATTAAAAAGGATGGAAGGGGAGATATACATAGACGTTGGGACTTGGTGCTAAGGATCTGGTTCTGAGTTCAATCTTCTTATTTTTGGTCTTAAGAGAGACCATGAACATCACCTTCATCTTCATCTTTCATTTCTTCTATAGACAAGATTCTTGACATTTTAGGATAAAATTGGGTGAGCAAGCTCTTGTGAAGGTTAGGGCTTGAAGAATGCTTGATTAAGGAGTTGTGGGCTTGAGAGAGTTACCATTCCATCTTTCAAGAGGAGAGCCATTGATTGAAGAAGGCTTGTTAGTTCTTCACCATATTCAAAGTGGAGCAAGGAGGAAGACTAGAAGTTCATCTCTTAGCATCTTCAAAGGGGTTTTTATATTCTCTCTTTTAATTCATTTTTAGATTGTTACTGTTTGTTAAGAACATTAATATTTCAATGGACAATCATGATTTGATTTATATTAAGATGAATATTATGATTGGGGATTTTCGCCCCCACTCCTAGTGGAATGGTTCTTGCGACTTCGGCACTGTTTAGGATCAGGGCCTTAGAGAATACGGACCTAGGTCCGGAGAAAATGAAGTCACCACCCGGACAGGCCGAGAAAAAGAAAGGGGTGGATGACTCAATTCCTAAGGAATCCCCAACCCCCTAATGGGTTCAGAAAGTTGGGTACGTGTGGGGAAGGTGAGAAATGGCCCAGCACCCCCACAACGCCCGGTTCATTGGAACCAGCCTCCTTTACAGGTCTTAATATTATAAAATTCTTAAGTATAACAATATCATCCATATTACACGCAACAATTGAAATAAACCATCATTATATTAAAATCAAAGCAATGTCCAAACAAAGCAAATAAATGGACACCCATCCAAGGATGGAAACATGTCCTTACATCCCATGCTTAAATAGGACACCCACCGAAAGGTAGACACATGTCCTTTACATTGATCTAAAATATAAAAGCAATTAAATTACATGATAGTTAACTAATGAGGTACCCACAAAGTGGAAACATACCTGTTACAACATTTGGAAATCAAAAATAAATCGATAAAGGTAAATAACCATTCATCATAAATAAATCATTCACCAAAGATATTAAACATCAATCAAAATATAAACATTCATCCATGATAATTTAAATAAACCAAGCATTGAACTTAAATAAATCAAATCATATAAAATAAATCAAAGTATATAATGAACTACACAATCAAATACAGCAAGTAAAGATACAAATTGACGTTTACTATTTCCATTTAAAGTTTTTAATTAATATTTAAGATTTTGGGATTTTAATGTATTAAGGTTTATGCTACTGTAAGTTTTAAAGGAATTGAAATGGATTAAAGTTTTATAATTTAAGAGGTTGATAGAGTTCTTTGATTAACCAAATTAGTGTTTGAGGAGTGAAATCATGAAATTAGGGTTTGGACATTTTAAAATATTAGGTTTATGATTATTAGCTATTGAATTGATGTTTTTAGGCTTACTGTGTTTGAATTTTAATATTTAGGTTTATAAGGTTTTAAGGTTTAAAGGATTAGGGTTTAGAAAAATTAGAATTTAATGTTAGCTAGTTTGAGATTACTGTCTTAGTTTTGAAGTGGAATTAGGGTTTTTAGTGTTTCAGAGAATATATTTGATTTTAGAATTTGGAAAAATAATTTATAGTTTTATGATGCTTTATGAAAATAAACAAAATGATTTAAGGTTTACAGAAATAGAAAAGATATTTTTTAGGGTTTTTGGAAAGAAAAGGATTCAATTTAGGGTTTTGGAAAATTGGAAAGCAGATTAGGGTTTTGGAAAATTAATGAAACGATTTAAGGTTTTGAAAAGTTAGAACGTAGATTAGGGTTTTAAGATTTTGAAGAAATAGAAACAACAATTTTAAGATTTTTGGAAAACATCGAAATGAATTAAGGTTTTTAAAATTAAAAGAAACAATTGAATGATTGAAGCTACTGTGAAGAAAAAAGAGATTAGATATTCATACCTTCGTTTGTTGGTTCCACAAAAAATTACTTCTTGGATGAATAAGAACAAAGGCAAGATGGTTGCCTTTGATGGATTGAATTGCTTGTTTGCTCTCTCAAAAGTCCGATCGTTAATCTCCTAATTTTCTTGATTCCTCGGTCCAAAGTTTTTTCCTCTAAAATTTTCCTCCGATCGATTGTCCCCCCTTTCTATGTTGTTTATAGTCCTATTTATAGAAAATTTTGATGATCAATCTTAATTCTTTACGGAATCTAACATTCATTAAGAAAATGAAACCGAAACCAATTTGAATTTGGTTTTTGAAAAAATTGGGTCAAAAAAATTTTGCTGGCGAAAAAAAACTGCTGCGGAAAAATTTTGCTGGTGAAAAAACTGCTGTGAGAGGGGATTTTCGCCCCCACTCCCGGTGGAATAGTTTTTGCAACTTCTGCACTATTTAGGCTCGGGCCTTAGAGAACACAGACCTAAGTCCGAAAAAAATGGAGTCGCCACCCGGACGGGCTGGGAAAAAAGAAAGGGGTGGATGACTCGATTCCTAAGGAATCCCCAACCCCCTAATGGGTTCGGAAAGATGGGTATGTGTGGGGAAGGTGAGAAATGGCCCAGCACCCCCACAATGCCCAGTTCATTGGAACCGACCTCCTTATAGGTCTTAATATTATAAAATTCTTAAATATAACAATATTATCCATGTTACATACAATAATAAAAAGAAAGCATCATTATATTAAAATCAAAGCAATGTTCAAACAAAACAAAACAAATAAATGGACACCCATCCAAGATGGAAACATGTCCTTACATCACATGCCTAAATAGGACACCCACCGAAAGGTAGAAACATGCCCTTTACATAGTTTCTAAAATAGAAAAGCAAATTAAATTACATGATGTTTAACTAATGAGGTACCCACCAAGTGGAAACATACCTCTTACAACTTTTGGAAATCTAAATTAATTGATAAAAGTAGATAATCATTCATCATAAATAAATCATTCATCAAAGCTATTAATAAAAATATAAAATAAACATCCATCCATGATAAATTAAATAAATCAAGTATTGAAATTAAATAAATTAAAGCATAAGAGATAAATCAAAGCGTAATCAAATATGGAATTGAATAAAGCAAATAAAAGTCCAATTATAGCTACTGTGACTTTTTATGGAATTAAAATAAATTAGGGTTTTATGTTTTAAAAGGTTGGTAAGACTCTTTGATTAACTAAATTAATGTTTGAATGGTGAAATCATGAAACTAGGGTTTTAGACACTTTAAAATACTTATGATTCATGGTTTTAAATGATGATTTCAAGCTACTGTGTAAATTTAAAGTATTTGTGTTTTTATGGTTTTTAATGTTTTAAAGGATTAGAGCTTAGAAAAATAGGGTTTAAGGTTTTAAAGGAGTTAGAGTTTACTATTTTAGGTTTAAAAGTTGAATTTTGGATTTTAGGATTTATAATTAGGGTCTCGGGTAATGAATTGGAACTAGGGTTAAGAAAGACAATTCGATGATTTCATGAAGTTTAATGAATTTAAACAAACGGATTGAAGTTTTTATAAATAGCAAAGATGTTTTTTAAGGTTTTTTGAATGAAATAGAACCTAGTTTAAAATTTTGAAAGAAACAGAATCAAATTTTGGTTTTGTTGAAAAAGATGTTTAATTAGAGTTTTAAGATTTTTAAGAAGAAAAAATAACAATTTTAAGTCTTTTTGGAAAATAAAGTAACGTTTTAGTGTTTTTAACTTTGGCAAAAACTAAATAAAAGTTCTAAGGTTTTTGATTTGAAAAATAAAATTTCATAGATTATGCTACTGTGAAAAAATAAAACAAAAATTAGAATCACATACCTCCTTTTGTTTATTCTCCAAAAATAATTCTTCTTGGATGAACAAGAACAAAGACTAGATTCCCTTATCAAGCAACGTTCAAGCTAAGGAAAGTTCATTGAGTTAGGCTTCTTTTTCATTCATATCTTCAATATCCCCATCTTGAAAGGATGATAAAACAAAATATTCTTCTAGTCCTTTTCTCACCATGAAGGTTGCCGGTGGAGGTACTCTTCCAAACTTAGGCAAAGGGTTATTCTTGGTATTAGGCTTATCTGGCTCAGGTAGCTTACCACTGTCGATTAAATCTTGGATCTCATGCCTTAGACGGGCACATTTATCTGTTTCATGCCCTTGCATTTGGTGAAATTGACAGAAGGTATCGGCATTAAATTTTGGTGGCAATGGATTATGTAACGGTCGAGGAGCTAACGGTTGCAACAACCCTTTCTTTTGCAGCTTGCTAAAAACCCAAGATAGAGGATTCCCCAATTCTGAGAATTGTCTTTTATCTCCTTGACCGGTCACATTAACACTAACTTCTTTTTACGTGCTTTGATTTCCGGACTGGTAATTCCCTTTCTCATTCCTTTTTATTGAAAAGTGATTCTTCTCTCTTTCCCACTCTTCAATTTGTAGACTAGCTTGGAGAAGATCTTTGAAATCCCTTATAAGGGTGTGAGACATCCTTTCACGGAGATTAGACAACACCCCTCTCACAATCATCCTTATTTGATCAGATTCATCGGGCCTTTTCTTGAGCAAAGCAGCCTTATTTCTCCATCTCTTGACATAATCTACAAAATTCTCATTCGGCCTTTGCTTAATGGACTCCACTTCCATCAAGGTAACTTCCAACTCAACATTATACCATATTATTGGATGAAGGCTTTGTAAAGTAGATCCCAACTCTTTTGTGTTCCATCATCTAAGGTATTGAACCAATTTTGGACAACAGGGTCCAATGAGAACATAAAGTACCTTAGGGTTTGAGCCTTAGTAGCTCGGGCAGATTGCATGGCAGTGATATACTGCTTCACATGAAGATGAGGATTTCTGATGCCATTGTACTTATCAAAGCAAGGCATCTTGAATTTATAAGGAACTTCTTCATCTTGTTCAAATAGTTTGTCGATCTCGGACATCTCTTCGGTTTTCAGCTTCTTCTCAAATTTCTTTTCTAAATCAGCAATCATCTTTTCAGCATCGAATGTCTCGATCTTTTCAATAGTTGCCTTCTCACCAACCTTTGGTTCATTCTTCTTTTCTTGAACATCTTGGTAGTATTGAGCCCAATCATCATCATCATCAATGATCACCTTTTCATCATCAAAAACCACTTCACTAACTTTGGTCTTCCCTTTGTCCTTTGGTTTCTTAGTGCTAGCAGATGCCTCGACATGGTTTTCTAAGATCGCAATCAACTGGTTCTTCATGGTCTCAGCTAGGGCCTCTTTGATTTCTTCCATCTTGGCATTGAGGCCCTTATCCACCATCCTTTGAATTTGTTCGGGCTCCATTGCTTTTGGTGAGCAAGTGATTGAGTCATTGCTAGATACTTTATCTCCAGCGTAGGTTGGATTGTTGTAAGCTTTAGAACTATCATAATCCAGGGCTGTGAGCCAGAGAGGATCAATGATATGAGATGCAAATGTATGTATGCATGTATGCACAAACAATAAACAAACAAGGATAAATAGGACGTTCCTTCCAACCTTATAACATCCACACACGAATGGCGAGTCTCTTTTCCTAGGTATATGGTTAACAAAATACCAACATGGGGTATCTTGCTTTCGAATAATTCCCTCGGATGTTTTAACCAATAAATATATACTCAGAAATGGAAATCAATCCATGATAATTCCTATTAATTAGGTTTTAATCCATTCAACCAACTAAAGTAGCTTTTATGCTATATTGGATTAAAACGAAATTAAGAGGTTTATTATAAATAGATTTCTCACTTAAAAAGAGTAACTAATGGTTCATGCCAAAAACAAGCCCATGGTTAATTTATCCTTAGTGTAAACTAGGCCCACAATTGATTTTTGGTATTTCATAATTGACCTAAATATTTGTAAGCTCTTTGTAAGAAAAGGTTGGGTGAAAAATAGTTTTGTTTCTAAGCCCATTGTAAAAGATTTTTAAAAAAATGGGTTTTGGGCTTAGTATTTAGGCCATGGGCCAAAGAATTTTTGATTAGTTTTTAGAAAAGTCTTATGTCCAAAGACCAACTTGAAAAAATTTTGAAAATAGCTTTGGTCTTTTGGACTTTAAAGAAAATTTTCTTTTGAGCTTACAATATACTTAGGTCATATTAGAAAAAGAACAAACCAAATAAGCCATGATTTAAGCCAAAATAAATTAACCATAGTCAAACAACATGCATTTGGTGTAAAAACCTAAGGAAAGTAACTAGGCCAATTACATGAGCTTTAGTCTTTGGGTTAAAAGGCTTAGGTTCCCATAGCAAGTATATACCAAATGGTACGAGGCTATGAGTGGTTATGCCATGCTCGATCTCCATACCTTGAGTGAAAGTATGGTATCCCTTACATAACACAACACGGGTAACACGGGCGTCCTAACTCAAAGCTATTAATAAAAATATAAAATAAACATCCATCCATGATAAATTAAATAAATCAAGTATTGAAATTAAATAAATTAAAGCATAAGAGATAAGTCAAAGCGTAATCAAATATGGAATTGAATAAAGAAAATAAAAGTCCAATTATAGCTACTGTAACTTTTTATGGAATTAAAATAAATTAGGGTTTTATATTTTAAAAGGTTGGTAAGACTCTTTGATTAACTAAATTAATGTTTGAATGGTGAAATCATGAAACTAGGGTTTTAGACACTTTAAAATACTTTTGATTCATGGTTTTAAATAATGATTTCAAGCTACTGTGTAAATTTAAAGTATTTGTGTTTTTATGGTTTTTAATGTTTTAAAGGATTAGAGCTTAGAAAAATTAGGGTTTAAGGTTTTAAAGGAGTTAGAGTTTACTATTTTAGGTTTAAAAAAAAGTTGAATTTTGGATTTTAGGATTTAGAATTAGGGTCTCGGGTAATGAATTGGAACTAGGGTTTAGAAAGACAATTCAATGATTTCATGAAGTTTTATGAATTTAAATAAACGGATTGAAGTTTTTATAAATATAAAAGATGTTTTTTAAGGTTTTTTGAATGAAATAGAACCTAGTTTAAAATTTTGAAAGAAACAGAATCAAAATTGGTTTTCTTGAAAAAGATGTTTAATTAGAGATTTAAGATTTTTAAGAAGAAAAAATAACAATTTTAAGTCTTTTTGGAAAATAAAGTAACGTTTTAGTGTTTTTTAACTTTGGGAAAAACTAAATTAAAGTTCTAAGGTTTTTTATTTGAAAAATAAAATTTCATAGATTATGCTACTGTGAAAAAATAAAACAAAAATTAGAATCTCATACCTCGTTTTGTTGATTCTCCAAAAATAATTCTTTTTGGATGAACAAGAACAAAACAATTGTTGCCTTTGAATTGCTTAAATTGTGTCCCTGCTGTTCCAGAGAAAAATTGAATTGAATTGCTCCTTTTCCTTCCTTGATTTGGTTTCAAATATTCAAGTCTACTGCCAATTTTCGGGTCCCCCTTAATTTCATTGCCTTTGGTCCTTATTTATAGTGGTTTGATGTAGTTTATTCCTAATTAATTAAGGCAAGTAATATTAATAAAAAAAGAAACCGAAACCTAATTGAATTAGGCTTCAAAAAATTTGCGTCGAAAAAATTGCGCTGCCGAAAAAAAATTGCCGCAGGAAAAAATGCGCTGGCAAAAAAATTCTGCCGCAGAAAACTGCGGCAGGGGAGGGTTACGGGGACCATTTCGCCCGCAGGATTTTCCTACGGGCGAAATGCCCACGAGCTCGCTCGACGATTTTTTTGTCGCCGATTTTTCCGACTCTGATTTTTATTTTTATTTTTATTTTTTGACTATTATTTATTTATTTTTATTTTTTATTAATAAAAATTAGATATTAAAGAAAAAATTATTTAATAAAAATTATTTTGGACCAATTAGACAACAAAAATCATTTTAGACTAAATAAAACATATTGGAGCGGATTGGGTAAAAAATTAAGTGTCTACAGTTTGCCCCCTACTTGAATGATCTGAAACCTTAGTGAAAGAGAGTGAAAAGCAATAAGACTTAATTTTTGAGGTTTTGGGTTCTAGACCCAAGAGATTTGGACACTTGATCCTAAACTAGACTTGGATACTCGATCCTATCTGGATTTGGATACTCGATCCTAAACTGGATTCGGGTACTCGATCCTAACTGGATTTGGATACTCGATTCTAAATTGAATTTGGATACTCAACCCTAAATTGGATTGGGATACTCAATCCTAACTGGACTTGGATACTCGATCCTAAACTGGATTTGGATTTTCGATCCTAAACTGGATTTGTATACTTGATCCTAAATTGGATTGGGATACTCGATCCTAACTTGGATTCAGATATTCGATCCTAAACTTGATTGGGATACTTGATCCTACCCAGATTTGGATACTCGATCCTAAATCGAATTTGGATACTCAATCCTAAAGTGGATTTGGATACTCGATCCTAAACTGGATTTGGATAGTCGATCCTAACTGGATTTGGATACTCGATCCTAACTGGATTTGGATACTCGATCCTAAATGGATTTGGTACTTGATCCTAAACTGGATTTGGATACTCGATCCTAAATTGGATTGGGATACTCAATCCTAGCTGGACTTGGATACTCGATCCTAACTTGATTGGGATACTCGATCCTAAATTGGATTGGAATACTCGATCCTAACTGGACTTAGAAACTCGATCCTAAACTGGTTTTGGATTTTCAATCCTAAACTGGATTTGGATGCTCGATCCTAAATTGGATTGGGATACTCGATCCTAACTTGATTTGGATACTCGATCCTAGCTTGGATTCGGATACTCGATCCTAAACTTGATTGGGATACTCGATCCTAAACTGGATTTGGATACTCGATCCTAAATTGGCTTTGGATACTTGATCCTAAACTGGATTGGGATACTCGATCCTAACTAGATTTGGATACTCGATCCTAACTTGATTGGGATACTCGATCCTAGCTGGATTTGGATACTCGATCCTAAATCGAATTGGGATACTCGATCCTAACTGGATTTGGATACTCGATCCTAAACTGGATTTTGATACTCGATCCTAAATCGAATTTGGGTACTTGGACCCGAGATTGGGTACTTGGACCCGAGAATGGGTGCTTGGACCTGAGATTGGGTGCTTGGACCCGAGATTGAATTGATTTGGGTACTTGGACTCGAGAATGGGTGCTTGGACCCAAGATTGAGTTTGACTGACCTTTTATCATTTGAGAAACCTGACTGCTCCGGTTATTCTATGCATTGTTGTTTTCCACCCTCAAAATGGATCTTCATCCTTTGAGATAGGGTCTTCATCCTTTAAAATGAATCTTCATCTTTTGACATCGGGTCTTTACCCTTGAAACATGGATCTTCATCCTTGGAGATTACCGTGGCTTCAGCTCTTTTAGCTGGATTGATCTTTTGTCTTTTTCCTCTTCATTCTTTTGAGAATTCTAATTTTCTTTTTTATTCCATTCTTCTTTGTTCTTCCTTTGCACTTTTGCAAAAAATTCAGCACTTTTAGCTAGCCTTCATATCCTCTCCTTTTCCCCCTACGTGGAGAGATATTTGCAAGTGAGTTTGAAAATGTTTTATATATAAACTCAAAAAATTGAAAAGGAGAAACTTTGCCCCCTATGTAGGCTCACACCCATGATTTTTCTATGCGGACTCTGATTGATGTTGTTATCTAGTTCTTCGTACAAGCACGTATTTCTTCTCTTTGCAAGATTACTGGAGCTTTCTCAAGCAATGGGCTTTCTATGCCCCCCTGATTTGATATCTTCTTTTGCTTGCTGTTCATTTTGACAAGGCATAGACAACACAAGACAAGAAAGTGCGATGTGATATGCTCATGTATGCATGATATGCATGAATGGTACTTACAGCGGTTTCATTGACTCACAGACCGAGGTGATCAGCAGAAGTGTTCTCATTGGTTCCGTTTTGACGCTTGTTCAAGTCTTGTATGGGAATGCTCGAAAGCTTTTGCATTTGTGGCTTTCATCTTCAAGATGTTGAAAACATGAGTGGTGGAGACCGTAAGCAACAAAGTCAGGGATGCATCCATTTCCAACTATGTTTCATCATGTCAGTTGATAGCTTCTTCATGACCTTGCCAATAATCATTCCCTTGCCCAATGTGTCCTTTGGAGGTTCAACATACTTCCCTTAACTTGAAGGCTTTATATGACAAAACCTTTTTTGAAAATTTTTATTTTGAAATCAAATGTTGGCTTTGCCAAATCAATGTCAATATACCTCAGGACTTGATTTTTCCAAATTAACATATCTATAACATGACAACCCTAGTTGTCATACTAAACTCGGGAATCAATTCGATTTAAGCAAGAATTGTTGCACTTCAGATAGGCACATAAACATTACTTGACCAAAGGTCTCATTTGAGTTTAAATATTGTCTATCTCATATGCATGCTTATCCAAACTATCTCCACTAATAGACTCTACCTACCAAGAGAGATCATCAGGTCTTTGATAGGCTTGAAATGGGGTCTATAAGGGACATGGGCTAAATGAAGGCTATTTGTAAGTTGGGGATGATGTGACACAATGGAAAAACCTTCACACTACAAATTTCTTGTTTGAATTTTAGGCAGGTTGGAGGCAATCTTGCTAGTCTCTAAATTCTTTATATCTTCTTGGCATTAATCTGGATCTTGATTAGGATAGTTGTTGCCCTTGCAAAAAGTTTAAGACCCAAATTCATTTCTTTTCTTCTTTTCCCTTTTCTTTCCTCTTTATTTTTCTTACTCTTCCCTTTTCTTTCTCTTCCTTACTCTTCCCTTTCTTGTATCATTTTGTCCTTCTTTCTTGTAGGACTATCAAGTACAGAACTTTCAAGAACTGGATGGTCTTTCTCCCTTTTCCTTTGATTTTGATTGAATCTTTGGTTGGGTTGGACTAACTCAAGTGAAACTATCCAAATGGAAGCCTTTTGTTGTCTTAGGTAAAAGAGAACTCAGTTGGCTTTCTGAACCGCCTTTTTATCTCTTTTTTTTATCTTTTATCTTTTCCTTTTTCCTTTTCTTTTTTCTTTTGTCCTTTTTTCTTTTCTTTTCTTTTTTTTTCATTTTTTTTGGTTCTAGCCCAAATAGAGTTGTCTTGTTTGTACCAACTTGGGCTTCCTTGTAATATCCCAAAGTATACCCTAAAAGTTTTGGAATATTTATTGTTGTATTTGGATTAAGTATATATGTTAAGTGAGAAGAGAAAAGAAGTAAAGAGAGAGAGAGAGTGTATATGTTGTATATATAGAAATATATACAACATATACAAGTCAAGGTGATGAAAGTCAAAAGAAAATATTTATTGATTTTAAATTAGTGAAATTAATTAAAAGGAAAATAATGAGTGGAAGAGAATATATTAGAATATTTTAATGATTTATTGCTTGGTGGAGGTTTAAGTGGAGAATAAAAGTTGACTTTGTCTATTTTTCTTCTTCATTTTCTTCTTTTTTCTTTGGTTGGCCGGGCATCACAAATCTAAAGAGGGAAAGAGAGTTTTGTTTTCCTAAGATCAAAATTGAAGGAGAATTCAAGTGATCAAGTTGGAGATTTGAGAAAGTTCATTAACTTTGGTAAGTTTCTTCTTGATTCTCTTGTTTTATTTTAGGTTGTTATTGAGTTTGATGATTGATTGTGGATAGTATGAATATGTTTGATTGTGGTGTGTTTAAGAGTGTTGAGTTTAATTGATTTTGATTTTGGGGTTGAATTGAAGAAAAGGAATTAGGTTGGTGTTGAAAGAGTAAGAGTTGTGACTTGGTAATTGATGTCAATATTGAGTTTGATAAATTATTTTTGGTAGATTTTCAATGTGTTTGTGTTTAATGGAGTGGAAAGCATAGAATACATGAGTTTGGTCCGAAATAGAAGCATTTTGGATGCCACGCCTGTGGCCCTTGGATGCCACCACCGTGGGGGTGTTAAGCATTTGGACAGATTCATTTTCTAACCCACGCCCTTGGGGGTTTGTGAAACCACGACCGTGGGGTTGTGAAGCCACGACCGTGGGGGTGTGAGACCATGACTGTGGGTCCTAGATAGTTGTGTTGGCTTATAATTTGTGATCTATGGGTCTAGTATGAGACTAATAGGAGAATAATTGTATTGGAATTTATGTGTATCTTTAAATAAGTGTGTATTATTCCTTTTGGATTAGGTTGTGAAGAGGTTGAGTTACCCTAACCTAAGTCTTGAGGATTCTTGGAAGAGGAAGTGTATAGATTGGTTTGAGTTGTTCTTGAGGTAAGTACAAACTTGCATGGTTGCATTCATTTACATGATTTTGAGACTTAACACATTTGGTTATAAATGTGTTAAGTAATTTACTATATTGTTAATACAAATTGATTAATGTTATGATTTGTATAATGTGAAAGATATGATGATCATTCAAAATGTATGTGCAATGTAATTGGTCATGATGAATTGTTTTAATGTGAATTGAGATATGATGAAATGTGAAGCCATTGTTGTTGGCTATGATAGTACAAATGAAATAATTAGGGCATGGTTGCCTATTTGATTATGGAAAAAGAAATGAGAAATGAATCGAGAAAGAGATTGATAAAGAGATAAATGAAATAATTGTGTGCTTAATATGTTATTCAATTTTCAGAGTTTTCGGTTTGGCGGCATGCCTATGAATTGCTGGATAGGTGAAAAGACCGGGTCATAAGCCGAGTCCAGCTGAAAAATGTGAAATGTGATGTTTTTGGGGTGAAAAGACTGGGTCGTAAGCCTCAAAAACAAATTCTTAAAACTAGATTGAGTGAAAAGAATGGGTCGTAATCTCAAATCTAGTTGATTATCCATGGATAAATGTATTGATGATTGTGATTATGGACCAAAGTAGTAACTCTAAACTTTGAATAACATATTAGTGTCTTTTGGGCCCATGCTTGTCTTTGATTCAATGTGACTCATGAATGGTGAAACAATTGAATAAAATAATGGAATGTGGTGTTATGGAAAATATTAATATACCATTTATGAATATTGTCTTTATTGTTGAAAGTATGACATTGACATTGCATTATAGCATATTGTTATTGTGGTTTGTACCACTAAGCCGTTGGCTTAGCGCGATTGTGGTTCATCGCGCAGGTGACAGGATAGAACCAGAGAGTTCAGCTAGACCGAGTTGAGTCTAGATTCTGAAGCGTTGATAGAGGACTTAAAGATCAAAGACAAACTGCCAAACATGTATAAATTTTATGTTTTGTAAAACATGGATTTTGATATGTATATGTATTTGTAAATACCATTATATTTTTCCGCTGCGTATCGCATAAATGTTTCATCTATTGTACTTTATAATATGATTTGAATGTTTTCAAGTTTTCTCATATTATTATTAAAAGGAATGAGTGGTTTGTTTAGTAAATCGTAGCATTCCTATATTCAGTATACGTATATTACATATATGGTGGTATGTAGTGTGCGTATACATGGTATAGGGGTGTTACAATTGTTTTGGTATCAAAGCCTAGGTTTGAGATTCTTAACCTAGGTAAATTGTTAAGAAAAAGAAAATTTTGATTTTAAAATGTGATTTTTAAATAAGATACATGCTTTGGTATTGGCAGTCTTTGATCTTTAATGAGGTATATTCTGCTTTGTTTGCAGATATAGGTAGTGATGGCGTCTCATTCACGTCAGTCTATAGAAGGTAGTGCTGAGAGCGTAGCTCTCGAAGAGAGTAGAGATGGAGCTAGGGTTGAGAGAGCTAGTGAGGCACTTACTCCTGTGCCAGAGAGATCAGCTACTGATGAGGTTCCACCGGTTTGGTTACGGCATGTGGTAGAATTGTTAAGGCAAGCTCCAGTGCAGCCGCCACCGCCACCACAGCCACAAGTGCCGGTGAGACATTATGATAAATTGAGAAAATTTGGAGCTGAGGATTTTCTTGGTACTACAGATCCTGCAGTAGCTGAGCAGTGGTTGGATAGAGTACAGAGGGTATTTATCTAGTTGCAAGCTACTCCTGAAGAGAAATTTGATTAAGCTAGATCCCTTCTACATAAAGATGCTTATGATTGGTGGAAGATAGTTTCTCATGCTATGGATGATCCACCGACTCTGCTTTATGGTGATTTTCTGCGGGAGTTTGAGCAGAAATATACCCCAAGGGAGTATAAGGATGCTAAGAAGATGGAATTTCTGAATCTGAGACAGGATAACCGGACTGTGACAGAGTACGAGGTAGAGTTCATCCGGTTGAGTCACTATGCCGGAGGGATTATCTCTGATGAGATTGACCGGTGTAGAAGGTTTGAGGAGGGGTTGAGACCCTCTATTATGTGTATTGTGGCTGGTTCTCAGTACCAGGATTTTTCTCAGTTAGTTGCAGCAGCTAGAAGTGTTGAGAGAGCACAGGGTATTGCAGCAGCTGCTACTGAAGAGGAGACCAGAGTTAGGATACCTCAGTTTGAAGTAGGGTCTTCGTCTATGAAGAGAGGCAGAGGAAGTTTTATTCTGAGAGTCAGTAGGAGCCTGAGGCAGTCTGGTAGGTCAATTCAGTATCAGAGGCAGAGACCGAGACCTACAGTTTTTGTAGCTAGTGCTCCGACTCCAGTGGTTCAGAGGTCTACTCCACCTACATGTGTCCATTGTGGTAGGATACATGGGGGTGTTTGTTGGAAGATTAGTGGATCAGCTGTGTGTTTCAAATGTGGATCACCTGAGCATTTCATTAGAGATTGTCCTGAGCTACAGGAGGATAGACAGACTGATACTGCAGCTTCTCGACCTAGTATTAGCAGAGGTGGTCGAGGGGGCAGAGGTTTCAGTAGAGGTGGTTGACCTGGGATCAGTCAAAGAGGAGGCTCTAGATCCGGGGGTAGTAGGCCAGATGAGGCTGGGTCTTCTCAGTGAATATATGTGATGCAGAGGCAGCCGGATGCTTCAGCAGTCATTGCGGGTACATTTTCTTTATTTGGCATTTCAGTTCTTGCTTTGATTGATCCAGGATCTACTCATTCATACATAAGTGCATCTATCTTGCCTGTGTCTGAATTGCATTCAGAGTCCTTAGGATTTGATGTCTTGGTGACAAATCCTTTAGGACATAGTGTTGTGGTGAGTAAGGTGCATCGTGATAGTTCAGTTGTGGTGCAAGGAGAGGAGTTTTTGGGTGATTTGATTGAAATGCCTTTTAAGGAGTATGATTTGATCTTAGGCATGGATTGGTTGTCTAAGCATGGAGCTGTGGTAGATTGTCAAAAGAAGTGTGTTACTTTGAGAATCGGTGATGGTAGGAGTGTGATGGTGTCTAGTGAGCAGAGACAACTTGCATCCTTGTTTGTTTCAGCTGTAGCAGCTAGGAAGTTGATTAGAAAAGGGCGTGATGCTTATCTTGCTCATGTTGTGGATACCAGAGTAGCGGGTTCTCAACTTGATAGTATACCCACAGTTGTTGAATTCCCAGATGTGATTCCTGAGGAGTTGCCAGGGTTATCCCCTGAGAGAGAGGTTGAGTTTGGTATCGATTTGTTGCCTGGTACCACTCCCTATTACTCCTTATCGAATGGCCCCTACTGAGTTGAGAGAGTTGAAGGTGCAGTTGCAGGAGTTGTTGGATAAAGGGTTTGTTCGCCCTAGTGTTTCTCCGTGGGGAGCTCCTGTGCTGTTTGTGAAGAAAAAGGATGGTACTTTGAGGTTGTGCATTGATTATAGGCAATTGAACAAGGTGACTATTAAGAATAAGTATCCTTTGCCTCGGATAGATGATCTTTTCAATCAATTAAGGGAAGCAACAGTTTTCTCCAAGATTGATTTGAGATCAGGGTACCATCAGTTGAGGGTTAGAGCTGAAGATGTTCCTAAGACAGCTTTCCGCACAAGATATGGGCAGTATGAGTTCTTAGTGATGCCTTTTGCATTGATGAATGCACCTGCAACTTTTATGGATTTGATGAATAGGGTGTTTAGGCCCTACCTAGATCAGTTTGTGGTGGTTTTCATTGATGATATTTTGGTGTATTCACGTAATGAAGAGGAACATGATAAGCATTTGCGGATTGTGTTGCAGACTTTGAGAGAGAAGCAATTGTATGCTAAGCTGTCGAAGTGTGAGTTTTGGCTTGATCAAGTAACTTTTCTGGGTCATATAGTTTCAGCAGATGGTATTAGAGTTGATCTGAGTAAAGTCGAAGCCATTTTGAATTGGAGTCCACCGAAGTCTGTGACTGAAGTCAGAAGTTTTCTGGGTTTGGCAGGCTATTACCGACGTTTTGTGAAGGGTTTTTCTTTGATAGCTACTCCACTCACCAGATTACTTAGAAAGGGAGTTAGATTTGTGTGGACAGATCAGTGTCAAGCTAGCTTTGAGCAGTTGAAAGAGATGTTGACTCAAGCTCCTATTCTTACTTTGGCTGTGGAAGATAAACCATATGTGATCTACAGTGATGCTTCACATAATGGTTTAGGTTGTGTTTTGATGCAGGAAGGTAAAGTTATAGCTTATGCTTCTCGGCAGTTGAAGCCGCATGAGCTTAATTATCCGACACATGATTTGGAGTTGGCAGCTATAGTGTTTGCTTTGAAGATTTGGCGACACTACTTGTATGGAGAGAAGTGTTTTATCTATACAGATCATAAGAGTTTGAAATATTTGGGGGTTCAAAGAGAGCTTAATCTTCGGCAGAGACGGTGGTTGGAATTGATCAAAGACTATGACTGTTTGATTGATTATCATCCTGGTAAGGTGAATGTTGTTGCAGATGCCTTGAGTCGGAAGTCTTTAGCAGGTCTGACTGCTTATTCACTCTCGTTGCTTGTTGAGTTGAGAGCGTTGCATGCTAGTTTTGAATCATGTGATGATGGTACGTTGTTGGCTCAATTGCATTTGAGACCGGTGTTGTTAGATCATATTAAAGAGGCTCAATTGGCTGATGAGAAAATTCAGAAAGTTGTGTCAGATTGCCAAAATGGGGAGAGCCGAGATTTTTATGTGAGAAGCGATGGAAGCCTTTGGTTCAAGAATAGATTGTGTGTTCCTGATGATGCTAGTTTAAGAAAGATTATTTTAGAACAAGCACACCAGTCAGTTTTTGCTATGCACCTTGGTAGTACAAAGATGTATCAGGATTTGAAGCAACATTATTGGTGGACAGGTATGAAAAGAGATATAGTGGAATTTGTATCCAAGTGTCTCACTTGTCAGAGGGTGAAAGGTGAGCATCAAGTTCCAACAGGGTTGCTTCAACCTTTATCAGTGCCTGAATGGAAATGGGAACGTGTGACAATGGATTTTGTGTCTGGTTTGCCATTGACTCAGAAGAAGCATGATGCTATTTGGGTGATTGTTGATTGGTTGACAAAGACAGCTCATTTTCTTCCAATTCGGATGGACTATTCTCTTGAGAAGTTAGTTGAGCTGTATATCACTGAGATAGTGAAGTTACATGGAGTTCCAATTTCTTTAGTGTCTGATCGAGATCCCCGGTTTACTTCAAGATTTTGGAGAAGTTTACATGGTGCTTTGGGTTCTTGATTGCACTTTAGCACTGCTTTTCATCCGCAGACAGATGGGCAGTCAGAAAGAGTGATACAGATTATAGAGGATATGTTGAGAAGTTGTGTCATTGATTTCTCAGGAAGTTGGGATAGATTTTTGCCACTTGTGG
The DNA here is from genome assembly GCA_947685225.1 of Garcia nutans. NCBI lineage: Eukaryota > Viridiplantae > Streptophyta > Magnoliopsida > Malpighiales > Euphorbiaceae > Garcia > Garcia nutans. The sequence continues at coordinate 36,918,213 of CANTUV010000008.1, read as the reverse complement.
AATTTGCTTACAACAACAGTCATCAATCCAGTATTGGAATGGCACCATTTGAGGCATTGTATGGTAGAAGATGCAGAACGCCTCTGTGTTGGAATGAAGTTGGAGAAGGCAAATTGGTTGGTCCTGATTTGATTAAAGAAACAGAAGAGAAAATGAAAATAATTCGGGATCTGTTGAAAGTAGCTTCAGATCGGCAGAAATCATATTCAGATTTGAAAAGAAGAGACATAGAGTTTGATATTGTAGATAAAGTTTTTCTAAAAGTGTATGCATGGAAAAAGATTTTGAGATTTGGCAGAAGAGGGAAGCTAAGTCCTCATTTTATTGGACTTTATGAAGTATTAAAAAGAGTTGGACCAGTTGCTTATCGACTTGCTTTGCCACCTGAATTGGATAGAATCCATAATGTCTTCCATGTTTCTATGCTGCGAAGGTACAGATCAGATCCATCTCATGTTCTGTCCGTTGAATCTATTGAGGTGAGTTCGGATCTGACATTTGAAGAAGAACCAGTTGCTATTTTGGCACATGAAGTGAAAGAATTGAGAAATAAGAAAGTGCCACTTGTGAAGATTCTTTGGAAGAATCATGCAAACGAAGAGGCAACTTGGGAGAGTGAGCAAGCAATGCAAGATCAGTATCCTCAGTTGTTTCAGACTTGATATCACGTAATTTCTAGGATGAAATTTCTTTTTAGAGGGTGAGAATTGTAATATCCCAAAGTATACCCTAAAAGTTTTGGAATTTTTATTGTTGTATTTGGATTAAGTGTATATGTTAAGTGAGAAGAGAAAAGAAGTAAAGAGAGAGAGTGTGTATATGTTGTATATATAGAAATATATACAACATATACAAGTCAAGGTTATGAAAGTCAAAAGAAGATATTTATTGATTTTAAATTAGTGAAATTAATTAAAAGGAAAATAATGAGTGGAAGAGAATATATTAGAATATTTTAATGATTTATTGCTTGGTGGAGGTTTAAGTGGAGAATAAAAGTTGACTTTGTCTCTTTTTCTTCTTCATTTTCTTCTTCTTTCTTTGGTTGGCCGGGCATCACAAAGCTAAAGAGGGAAAGAGAGTTTTGTTTTCCTAAGATCAAAATTGAAGGAGAATTCAAGTGATCAAGTTGGAGATTTGAGAAAGTTCATTAACTTTGGTAAGTTTCTTCTTGATTCTCTTGTTTTATTTTAGGTTGTTATTGAGTTTGATGATTGATTGTGGATAGTATGAATATGTTTGATTGTGGTGTGTTTGAGAGTGTTGAGTTTAATTGATTTTGATTTTGGGGTTGAATTGAAGAAAAGGAATTAGGTTGGTGTTGAAAGAGTAAGAGTTGTGACTTGGTAATTGATGTCAATATTGAGTTTGATAAATTATTTTTGGTAGATTTTAAATTTGTTTGTGTTTAATGGCGTGGAAAACATAGAATACATGAGTTTAGTCCGAAACAGAAGCATTTTGGATGCCATGCCCGTGGCCCTTGGATGCCATGACCGTGGGGGTGTTAACCATTTGGACAGATTCATTTTCTAACCCACGCCCGTGGGGGTTTGTGAAACCACAACCGTGGGGTTGTGAAGCCACGACTGTGGGGGTGTGAGGCCACGACCGTGGGTCCTAGATAGTTGTGTTGGCTTATAATTTGTGATCTATGGGTCTAGTATGAGACTAATAGGTGAAAAATTGTATTGGAATTCATGTGTATCTTTAAATAAGTGTGTATTATTCCTTTTGGATTAGTTTGTGAAGAGGTTGAGTTGCCCTAACCTAAGTCTTGAGGATTCTTGGAAGAGGAAGTGTATAGATTGGTTTGAGTTGTTCTTGAGGTAAGTACAAACTTGCATGGTTGCATTCATTTACATGATTTTGAGACTTAACATATTTTGTTATAAATGTGTTAAGTAATTTACTATATTGTTAATACAAATTGATTAATGTTATGATTTGTATAATGTGAAAGATATGATGATCATTCAAAATGTATGTGCAATGTAATTGGTCATGATGAATTGTTTTAATGTGAATTGAGATATGATGAAATGTGAAGCCATTGTTGTTGGCTATGATAGTACAAATGAAATAATTGGGGCATGGTTGCCTATTTGATTATGGAATATGAAATGAGAAATGAATCGAGAAAGAGATTGATAAAGAGATAAATGAAATAATTGTGTGCTTAATATGTTATTCAATTTTCAGAGTTCTGGGTTTGGCGGCATGCCTATGAATTGCTGGATAGGTGAAAAGACCGAGTGGGTTTGGCGGCATGCCTATGAATTGCTGGATAGGTGAAAAGACCGGGTCGTAAGCCGAGTCCAGCTAAAAATGTGAAATGTGATGTTTTTGGAGTGAAAAGACTGGGTCGTAAGCCTCAAAAACAAATTCTTAAAACTAGATTGAGTGAAAAGACTGGGTCGTAATCTCAAATCTAGTTGATTATCCATGGATAAATGTATTGATGATTGTGATTATGGACCAAAGCAGTAACTCTGAACTTTGAATAACATATTAGTGTCTTTTGGGCCCATGCTTGTCTTTGATTCAATGTGATTCATGAATGGTGAAATAATTGAATAAAATAATGGAATGTGGTGTTATGGAAAATATTAATATACCATTTATGAATATTGTCTTTATTGTTGAAAGTATGACATTGACATTGCATTATAGCATATTGTTATTGTGGTTTGTACCACTAAGTCGTTGGCTTAGCGCGATTGTGGTTCATCGCGCAGGTGACAGGATAGAACCAGAAAGTTCAGCTAGACCGAGTTGAGTCTAGATTCTGAAGCGTTGATAGAGGGCTTAAAGATCAAAGACAAACTGCCAAACATGTATAAATTTTATGTTTTGTAAAACATGGATTTTGATATGTATATGTATTTGTAAATACCATTATATTTTTCCGCTGCGTATCGCATAAATGTTTCATCTATTGTACTTGATAATATGATTTGAATGTTTTCAAGTTTTCTCATATTATTATTAAAAGAAATGAGTGGTTTGTTTAGTAAATCGTAGCATTCCTATATTCAGTATACGTATATTACATATATGGTGGTATGTAGTGTGCGTATACAGGGTATAGGGGTGTTACATTCCTAATAATGGATGAGTGGAGTAACATAAATCTTCTTTAACAGGGATAAATCATTTGTTACTCTATCTTGATATATTGGAGATATTAAGGTAATTTCAACTACCCTTATGGTTTTGAGAACATCAACTACCCTTGTGGTCTTGAAAACATCAACTACCCTTATGGTCTTGAGAACTTAAACTATCTTCATGGTCTTGACCAATCATTGCTTTCTTTGATCTTCTTGCCTCTTCACCTTAGTGATCATAAGACTTGTCAAAAGTATCACAACAACTCAAGGTAGGTTATTGGGGTTTGAAAGCCAATGAAAAGAAAGCTAAAATTTTTTGAAGGCTCAAAGGGACAACTAGGGATTGATATTTAATTGGGTGGATACTAGTTGTTGGCTAACCAAACAATGCCTAGATCATTTCTCTCTTAAATAAGCAGAGTTCAATTTTGCCTCGAAAGTTTGTCAAAGCATGTTCTAAGACTAACTAGGACCTAGACAAAGGTAATTATGCAGGAGCCCTCTCTAAGTAAGCATACACAACTCAATGCTATAGAACAATTCCCTCATCTAGTAAAGTCATTCGAGTCATGATGCATTAATTCATGAATTATCAAGCTAGATTGCTCATCGGTTGAGCACCAAAATGAACAAAGACCAACAAAAATTTTGATGAAAATAATTTATTCAAGCAACATTAAATTTCAAAAACATAATAGTTCCAAAATATTGAAGAAAGTAAGATTGAAAAGCAACATTCAAGTTAAGGAAAGTTCATTGAGTTAGGCTTCTTTTTCGTTCATATCTTCAATATCCCCATCTTGAAAGGATGATAAAACAAAATCTTCTTCTAGTCCTTTTCTCACCATGAAGGTTGCCGGTGGAGGTACTCTTCCAAACTTAGGCAAAGGGTTGTTCTTGTTATTGGGCTTATCCAGCTCGGGTAGCTTACCACTGTCAATTAAATCTTGGATCTCATGCCTTAGACGGGCACATTTATCTGTTTCATGCCCTTGCATTTGGTGAAATTGAAAGGAGGCCTAGGCATTGAAGTTTGGTGGCAATGGATTATGTAACGGTCGAGGAGCTAATGGTTGCAACAACCCCTTCTTTTGCAGCTTGGTAAAAACCTAAGATAGAGTTTTCCCCAATTCTGAGAATTGTCTTTTATCTCCTTGACCGGTCACATTAACACTAGCTTCTTTTTGCATGCTTTGATTTCCGGACTGGTAAATCCTTTTCTCATTCCTTTTTATTGAAAAGCGATTCTTCTCTCTTTCCCACTCTTCAATTTGTAGACCAGCTTGGAGATGATCTTTGAAATCCCTTATAAGGGTGTGAGACATCCTTTCACAGAGATTAGACAACACCCCTCTCACAATCATCCTTATTTGATCATATTCATCGGGCTTTTTCTTGAGCAAAGCAGCCTTATTTCTCCATCTCTTGACATAAGCTACAAAATTCTCATTCGGCCTTTGCCTAATGGACTCCACTTCCATCAAGGTAACTTCCAACTCAACATTATATCCATATTGTTGGATGAAGGCTTTGTAAAGTAGATCCCAACTCTTTTGTGTTCCATCATCTAAGGTATTGAACCTATTTTGGACAACAGGGTCCAATGAGAGCATAAAGTACTTTAGGGTTTGAGCCTTAGTTGCTCGGGCAGATTGCATGGCAGTGATATACTGCTTCACAAGAAGATGAGGATTTTCGGTGTCATTGTACTTAGCAAAGGAAGGCATCTTGAATTTATAAGGAACTTCTTCATCTTATTCAAATAGTTTGTCGATCTCGGACATCTCTTCGGTTTTCAGCTTCTTCTCAAATTTCTTTTCTAAATCAGCAATCATCTTTTCAACATCTGATGTCTCGGTCTTTTCAATAGTTGCCTTCTCACCAACCTTTGGTTCTTTCTTGTTTTCTTGAACATCTTGGTAGTATTGAGCCCAATCATCATCATCATCAATGATCACCTTTTCATCATCAAAAACCACTTCACTAACTTTGGTCTTTCCTTTGTCCTTTGGATTCTTAGTGCTAGCAGATGCCTCGGCATGGTTTTCTAAGATCGCAGTCAACTGGTTCTTCATGGTCTCAGCTAGGGCCTCTTTGATTTCTTCCATCTTGGCATTGAGGGCCTCATCCACCATCCTTTGAATTTGTTCGGGCTCCATTGTTTTTGGTGAGCAAGTGATTGAGTCGTTGCTAGATACTTTGTCTCTGGCGTAGGTCGGATTGTTGTAAGCTTTATTACTATCGTAATCCAGGGCTGTGAGCCAGAGAGGATCAATGATATGAGATGCAAATGTATGTATGCATGTATGCATAAACAATAAACAAACAAGGATAAATAGGACGTTCCTTTCAACCTTATAACATCCACACACGAATGGAGAGTCTCTCTTCCTAGGTATATGGTTAACAAAATACCAACATGGGGTATCTTGCTTTCGAATAATTCCCTCGGATGTATCAACCAATATTTATATTTTCGAAAATGGAAAACAATCCATGATAATTCCTATTAATTAGGTTTTAATCCAGTCAACAAACTAAAGTAGCTTTTATGCTATATTGGATTAAAATGAAATTAAGAGGTTTATTATAAATAGATTTCTCACTTGAAAAGAGTAACTAATGGTTCATGCCAAAAACAAGATCATGGTTAATTTATCCTTAGTGTAAACGAGGCCCACAATTGATTTTTGGTATTTTATAATTGACCTAAATATTTGTAAGCTCTTTGTAAGAAAAGGTTGGGTGAAAAATAATTTTGTTTCTAAGCCCATTGTAAAAGATTTTTAAAAAAATGGGTTTTGGGCTTAGTATTTGAGCCATGGGCCAAAGAATTTTTTATTTGTTTTTAGAAAAGTCTTATGTCCAAAGACCAACTTGAAAAAATTTTGAAAATAGCTTTGGTCTTTTGGACTTTAAAGAAAAATTTATTTTGAGCTTACAATATACTTAGGTCATATTAGAAAAAGAACAAACCAAATAAGCCATGATTTAAGCCAAAATAAATTAACCATAGTCAAACAACATGCATTTGGGGTAAAAACCTAAGGAAAGTAACTAGGCCAATTACATGAGCTTTAGTCTTTGGGTTAGAAGGCTTAGGTTCCCATAGCAAGTATATACCAAATGGTACGAGGCTATGAGTGGTTATGCCATGCTCGATCTCCATACCTTGAGTGAAAGTATGGTATCCCTTACATAACACAACACGGGTAACACGGGCGTCCTAACTCACGCACACGATCCAATCTAAGATGATGTAATGGATAATATCATTATAAGAAAGAATAGAATAATATAAAGACCAACATAATCAACTTCTCTTATCCCCAGTGGAGTCACCACTGTGAGCGGGGATTTTCACCCCCACTCCCGGTGGAATGGTTCTTGCGACTTCGGCACTATTTATGCTTGAGGCCTTAGAGAACACGGACCTAATTCCGTAGAAAATGGAGTCGCCACCCGGACGGGCCTGGAAAAAAGAAAGGGGTGGATGACTCGATTCCTAAGGAATCCCCAACCCTCTAATGGGTTCGGAAAGTTGGGTACGTGTGGGGAAGGTGAGAAATGGCCCAGCATCCCCACAACGCCCGGTTCTTTGGAACCAGCCTCCTTTACAGGTCTTAATATTATAAAATTCTTAAATATAAAAATATTATCCATATTACACACAATAATTAAAAGAAAGCATCATTATATTAGAATCAAAGCAATGTCCAAATAAAACAAAATAAATTAATGGACACCCATCCGAAGATGGAAACATGTCCTTACATCACATGCCTAAATAGGACACCCACTGAAAGGTAGAAACATGCCCTTTACATAGGTTCTAAAAAAGAAAGGCAAATTAAATTACATGATATTTAACTAATGAGGTACCCACCAAGTGGAAACATACCTCTTACAACTTTTGGAAATCTAAATTAATTGATAAAAGTAGATAATCATTCATCATAAATAAATCATTCATCAAAGCTATTAATCAAAATATAAAATAAACATCCATCCATGATAAATTAAATAAATCAAGTATTGAAATTAAATAAATTAAAGTATAAGAGATAAATCAAAGCATAATCAAATATGGAATTGAATAAAGCAAATAAAAGTCCAATTATAGCTACTGTGACTTTTTATGGAATTAAAATAAATTAGGATTTTATGTTTTAAAAGGTTGGTAAGACTCTTTGATTAACTAAATTAATGCTTGAATGGTGAAATCATGAAATTAGGGTTTAAGACACTTTAAAATACTTTTGATTCATGGTTTTAAATGATGATTTCAAGCTACTGTGTAAACTTAATGTATTTGTGTTTTTATGGTTTTTAATGTTTTAAAGGATTATAGCTTAGAAAAATCAGGGTTTAAGGTTTTAAAGGAGTTAGAGTTTACTATTTTAGGTTTAAATGTTGAATTTTGGATTTTAGGATTTATAATTAGGGTCTCGGATAATGAATTGGAATTAGGGTTTAGAAAGACAATTTGATGATTTCATGAAGTTTTATGAATTTAAACAAACGGATTGAAGTTTTTATAAATAGAAAAGATGTTTTTTAAGGTTTTTTGAATGAAATAGAACCTAGTTTAAAATTTTGAAAGAAACAGAATCAAATTTTGGTTTTGTTGAAAAAGATGTTTAATTAGTGTTTTAAGATTTTTAAGAAGAAAAAATAACAATTTTAAGTCTTTTTGGAAAATAAAAAATTAGAATCTCATACCACCTTTTGTTGATTCTCAAAAAATAATTCTTCTTGGATGAATAAGAACAAAGACAATTGTTGCCTTTGAATTGCTTAAATCGTGTCCTTGCTGTTCCAGAAAAAAAAATTGAATTGAATTGTTCCTTTTCCTTCCTTGATTTGGTTTCAAATTTTCAAGTCTACTGTCAATTTTTGGGTCCCCCTTAATTTCATTGCCTTTGGTCCTTATTTATAGTGGTTTGATGTAGTTTATTCCTAATTAGTTAAGGTAAGTAATATTAATAAAAAAAAGAATCCGAAACCTAATTGAATTAGGTTTCGAAAAATTTTCATCGGAAAAATTGCGCTGCCGAAAAAAAATTGCCGCAGGAAAAAATTCGCTGGCGAAATTGTGCATACCCAACGCTTCGTGTTGAGCCACTTAACCTGGGGCCAAGTAAAATAGTGTTAGTATGCTTTAAAATTTATGTAAAAGTTTACTTACCTTATGTCATCTTGTAGGTGAATTTGGCCTGGTGGAACCCAGAAGAGCAAACAAACTAGACTCCCTTCATGAAGGCTACGCTATCTTTCCAAAATACTCACTAGTCATCGCTGGCCCAGTGTCTAGTGGCTGATTTCTCAGAGAGAGAGTTTATGAGTGGTTTCTTGGTCCAGAGCAGCGGAGGGTTCCAATGCATTGCCCGGAATATACTTTAAATATTATGTCAATGCCGGAGGATGCATGGTGGTTGGCTAGGTACGGTTATGGTGTTGAGACATTTCTCCATCTACCAGGTGCATTTTATGCCCATTTTATTCAAAGAAGGCTCTTGAACTTTGATGTATCTCCTGTTGGTGTACGGGAAATTCCCGAAGAAAATGAGGGTAGAGATGAAGAGGAACATCATAGAGATGCAGGAGAATTCGTTCCACATCTCGGGGCTAGTACTTCTTAGGTAAACCTTTTCCATTTTTCATTGCAATCGCTTCTCTCTTAACTTATTTTGATTCCTTGATGATTGTTGTAGGTTGTTGGCTTATTTGATCATGAGGCTGGACCTTCTTTTACTGCTCCTTCATTTTCTCATTCTAGTCTGCCAGATATGCCATCTCATCCGCAGGGCATTGATATGAATTACCTGGTGAGTTTTCTTATTTCATGGTAATTTATGCTATATGTATGCATGATTATGTATGTTCTTACCTTTTTCCTTTCTGGCTCACAGCGGATGCTTGAAGAACAAAATAAGAAACTTCAAGAAGAGTTGGCTGCAAGTCGTCAACAAGCTTCTCATTTTGAAAATTTATATCATCAATTAGAACAAAATTTTTGAGACTTCCGATTTCAGGGAATGAGGGATCCTGGCTGTTCTTCATCAAGAGGCCCCCAAACTGATGACCATGAGATCCTTTCATCCACTTCCAAGGAGGACCGTGACAAATCGAAACTCCAAGGTAATAGAGATTTAGTGCTCCTGCTTTGGGCGGACTCGGGACGAGTGATTTGCCCCCTCCTCCAACAGGGGATGATTTTTTTAGAGCTTTATTTGATGACCTACCACCACCTTCTTAGTAATGTATAAATTGTATCAATTGTATGAACATTGTACAATAAGCATAAAAATAATAATACATAATTTCTGCCTTTACTATAACTGACTCCTTTTTTTTCACTTTTCATCATTACTGCATCACAATTATTATATTTTCTTTTTCATATTTCAATATTTATACAACATCACCACAAAAGCCAAATGCAACATGGTAAAGTAAATTCGTCGCCAATTCCTTTCCTTATACAACATGGTTCCGCCCTTTTCTCATCACCTTTTCCTTATCAATTTTGGAAAAACTTATTTTCTCTATATAAATCACCTTTTATGCCTAATTTCATACATAAGCCAAATTACTTTCCATTTCAACATAAAAACTCCTTTAACAATTTTGATTTTTCTTCATTCATCCACCATGACCGAACTTCATTTAAAGAAGATAAAAATTCTATTTAAGAATATGGATGCCATTCACTGAAAGCAAATTTCGTGGTCAAAACTTGATGTTTTAAAGTGTTTTCAAAATGTTAAATTGGACCACTCCTTCTTACATGCCATGTCTTCCTTTTGGAATATGGATTCTAGGGCATTTAAAATTAATGGCTTTGAAATATGCCCCTTGATTGAAGAATTTGAGGTCATCCTTGGATATCCAAATAATCAACAAATGGCGTTAACTACATTGATTTCCAAGACTCAACCGAAGATGCAAATGTTATTTCAAATTCCAAAACCAAAAGTTCTTCAGTTGATGAGAGGTGAAAAAATTCTACTTGCTCCCTTGATTGATTTTTGTCTTTCTCATTTGGCTCCTACTAAGGCATGGGGATGCATGCTTTGTCTTTGCTTGCTCGGCCAATTCTTGATTGTCACTTTCGACGACGATATTGATCCACGAGTATTGGATATTATGGGCCAAATGGAAGGAGGCTTGTCGCCGGTACCTGTGATCTTAGCTGAGACTTTAGTTGGGTTAGACCAACTTAAATCAGGATTGACAAAGAGACTGACTGGGAGTCCGTTGCTGCTTCAGGTAATTACCTAAACTACCCTTTCAGGTTTTCAATTTAGGTTTTCTTTTTTCCTTCTTTTTTTTATTGCTCTAATTTTTGCCTAGTCCGCCTATGTGGGCTTTTGGAACTAGCGAGATGTCCTAATTTTTGCCTAAGCTGCCCTCACGGGTTTTCAACTTAGCGGACCTCTTTTTTATTATATATATATTTTTTATTACTCTAATTTTTGCCTAGTCCGCCCATGTGGGTTTTCAGAACTAGCGAGCTGTCCTAATTTTTGCTTAAGCTGCCCTTGCGGGTTTTCAACTTAGTGGACTTTTTTTTTAATTTAATTCTTTCTTCATAGATTTGGCTTCAGGAGCATCTTTGTTTGCTTTATACTCCATCCATGATTTTTCCAGATATCTGCCACATCATCATTCTGCTAGGAAACTACACCATCCTGCTTCTTCATATACTGACTGGGTTGACTGGATCCACTCACGCGCTGAAGTCAATATCCATTGGTTGGTACCTTGGTGGAAGATTTCTCGTATCACCATGCAGACATACTTGATGTGTGTTCCCCTTGCTGATCTTCGTCAAGGTACATGCTATGATCCTCGCTGACTTGGCCGTCAGTACGGAGCTGAGCCTCGCGATTCTGACTTTACTCCTGATTTAGACATGCTTTGCTTGACTGAAGCCTACTTGGATCGGCTGAGGCAAAGCTGGCCTGCACGTTATATTTATCGACTGTCATAGATTTTACATTTGTCAATTCAGAAAGTGTATTGTTAGGATGAAAAAATAATTAAAGCAATAAAAGATGCTTCTTTTCTATTTAAACTTTGTCATCACTTTTTGCTATTGTGTTGATTTATTTCATCCATATCTGGTCAAATACTTATAACAGTGCACATAGAATAATTTTAACATTAATTCTGTTTTATTAAATTGGGGAACAATCAAACATAAAGCCAGCATATACAAGATCACTCTTGTTGTCAGCTAGCCCTTGCGGGTTTTCTAATTGATGATTTTCTCTCATTTAGCCCTAATTGTTGCCTAGCCCGCCCTTTTGGGTTTTCGGGACTAGCGGACTGCTCTAACTTTTGCCTAGGCTGCCCTTTTTGGGTTTTTAACCTAGCGAGCTCTCTCTTTTCCTTTTTTTATATATATCATATATAAATCCTCTTCAACCTGTCAATGTTTACTGGCTCACTAAACTCGTTCCCGTCCATGTCTGATAACTTCACCACACTTTTCTTCATGACTCGTTTCACTACATATGGCCCTTCCCAGCTAGGCCTGAACTTCCCTCTTGGATCAGATGCATTAGGCTTACATTGCTTCAACACCAAATCCCCAACTCTGAGTTTTTTGATTTTAACCCTTCTATTTTGATAAAGAGAGGGCGGATGTGATCTCTCCCCTCCTTCGGTAAGTCCGCATCTGAAAAAGAAATTGCTCCCATATTAACTTTACTCTTCTCTTGAACCTCTTCACATTTCATTACCCCTCCAATTTTTATGAAGTTGATCAGCTCCTCCGGTGTCATGGAGGTAGAAATTGGCATGCTAGCCAAGGCTTTGGCCATAGTTTCTCGGTGCTTTTTAGAAGTAGCTAATAAGTCCCAAATGCTAACACTTGCTTGTGTTCTTTTCAATTGCTTGAGCACAGCATCATCTTCCTCTTCTTTATTTCCTACTTCAACTTCCTTTCCCTTATTAGTTTCTACCTCCTTAGGTGGTGGCCTTGCATAAGGCTTACCGGATCTAGTGTTCATTACTTCATCTTCTTCGGGCTTGGACCAAGTCCACTCCTCCTTCTTGGATACTAGATCATCATCACTATCGCTTGAATCCCAAAACCCATTGACAACACAAATTGTTACCTCTTTACCCACCATAGCTTGTTTAATTCCACCAAATACCTCTTCTTCTTTGGTTGCTTCTCCACCCACATCTTGAAAAGAAGACATGAAAAAATCTTCATGCAAACCTCCTTCAATCATGAAGGTTACCGGCGGCGGTACCCTATTGAACTTTGGTAATGGGTTGTCTTTGGTGTTTGGCTTGTTGGGCTCGGGTAGCTTCCCATTATCAATTAGATTTTGGATCTCATGTCTCAACCTTACACACCTAACCGTGTCGTGCCTTGCATTTGGTGAAACTGACAAAATGCTTTAGTGTCGAAATTAGGTGGGAGAGGGTTAGGCAAAGGACGAGGATTTAAGGGTTGTAGCAATCCCTTTCTTTGAAGCTTATTGAGAACCCAAGACATCAGCTTCCCTAATTCCAAAAACTATCTCCTTGTTCCTTGGTTAGTAGCATTAACACCGACCGCCTTTTGCATGCTTTGGTTACCAGACTGATAGTTTCCTTTCTCGTTCCTTCTTGTTGAAAAATGGTTCTTCTCTCTTTCCCATTCTTTAATTTGCAAACCCGCTTGGAAAAGGTCTTTGAAATCGTGGATGAGGGTATGAGACATCCTTTCATGAAGACTAGGCAACACCCCTCTCACAATCATCCTTATTTGATCAGATTCATCGGGCCTCTTCTTGAGCAAAGCGGCCTTGTTTCTCCATCTCTTCACATAATCTACAAAATTCTCATTCGACCTTTGCCTAATGGACTCAACTTCCATTAAGGTAACTTTCATCTTGACATTATATCCATATTGTTGGATGAAGGCTTTGTAAAGCAGATCCAACTCTTTTGTGTTCCATCATCTAAGGTATTGAACCAATTTTGGACAACAGGGTCCAATGAGATCATAAAGTACTTTAGAGTTTGAGCCTTAGTAGCTCGGGCGGACTGCATGGCAATGATATATTGCTTCACATAGAGATGGGGATTTTCGGTTCCATAAAACTTCACAAAAAATGGCATCTTGAACTTGTACGAAACTTCTTCATATAGCTCAAATAATTTGTCAACTTCGGACATTTCCTCGATTTTCAGTTTCTTCTCAAATTTCTTTTCTAAATCAGTAATCATCTTTTTAACATCAGAAGTTTCGGTCTTCTCCATAGATGATCTTTCAACAACCTTCGGTTCTTTTTTCTTCTCTTGAGCATCTTGGTAGTCTTGAGCCCAATCATCATCATCATCAATGATCACCTTTTCATCATCAAAAACCACTTCACCAACTTTAGTCTTCCCTTTGTCCCTTGGCTTATAGTACTAGCAGATGCTTCGGCATGATTTTCTAAAATTGCAGTCAATTGGTTCTTCATTGTCTCAGCTAGGGCCTCTTTTATTTCTTCCATCTTGGCGTTGAGGGCATCATCCACCATTCTTTGAATTTGTTCGGGATCCATTGTTTTTGGTGAGTAAGTGATTGATTCATTGCTAGATACTTCATCTTCGGCATAGGTCGGATTGTCGTAAGCTTTTGAACTATCATAATCCAGGGCTGTGAACCAGAAAGGATTAATGATATGAGATGCAAATGTATGCATGTATGCATGTATCCACAAATAATAGACAAACAAGGACAAATAGGATGTTCCTTCCAACCATATAACATCCACACACGAATGGCGAGTCTCTTTTCCTAGGTAATATGGTTAAAAAAATACCAACATGGGGCATCTTGTTTTTGAATATTTGCCTCGGATGTTTCAACCAATAGTTATATTTTCAAAATGGAAATCAATTCATAATAATTCCCATTAATTAGGTTTTAATCCATTCAACCAACTAAAGTAGCTTTTATGCTATATTGGATTAAAACAAAATTAAGAGGTTTATTATAAATAGAATTCTCACTTGAAAAAAAGTAACTAATGATTCATGCCAAAAACAAGCCCGTGATTAATAACTCTTAGTATAAACTAGGCTCACAATTGATTTTTGGTATTTCTTAATTGACCTAAATAATTTGCAAGCTCTTTGTAAGAAAAGGTTGAAAATAATTTTGCTTTTAAGCCCATTGGAAAAAAAGATTTTAGAAAAAATAAATTTTGGGCTTAGTATTTAGGCCATGAGAAAAAGAATTTTTGATTTATTTTTAGAAAAATTTTATGTCCAAAGACCATTTTGAAAATGTTTTGAAAATAACTTTGGTCTTTTGGATTTATAGAAAAGTTTATTTTGAGCTTACAATATACTTAGGTCATATTAGAAAAAGAACAAACCAAATAAGACATGATTTAAGCCAAGATAAATTAACCATAGTCAAACAACATGCATTTGGGGTAAAAACCTAAGGAAAGTAACTAGGCCAATTACATGAGCTTTAGTCTTTGGGTTAAAAGGCTTAGGTTCCCATAGCAAGTATATACCAAATGGTACGAGGCTATGAGTGGTTATGCCATGCTCGATCTCCATACCTTGAGTGAAAGTATGGTATCCCTTACATAACATAACACGGTTAAAACGGGCGTCCTAACTCACGCACACGATGCAATCTAAGATGATGCAATGGATAATATCATTATAAGAAAGAATAGAATAATATAAAGACCAATGAAATCAACTTCTCTTATCCCTAGTGGAGTCGCCACTGTGAGCGGGGATTTTCGCCCCCACTCCCGGTGGAATGGTTCATGTGACTTCGGCACTGTTTAGGCTCGGGGCCTTAGAGAAAACGGACCTAGGTCCTAAGAAAATGGAGTCACCACCTGGACAGGCCAGGAAAAAGAAAGGGGTGGATGACTCAATTCTTAAGGAATCCCCAACCCCCTAATGGGTTCGGAAAGTTGGGTATGTGTGGGGAAGGTGAGAAATGGCCCAGCACCCCCACAATGCCCAGTTCATTGGAACCGGCCTCCTTTACAGGTCTTAATATTATAAAATTCTTAAGTATAACAATATCATCCATATTACACACAACAATTGAAATAATGCATCATTATATTAAAAATTAAAGCAATGTCCAAACAAAGCAAATAAATGGACACCCATCCAAGGATGGAAACATGTCCTTACATCCCATGCCTAAATAGGACACCCACCAAAAGGTAGAAACATGTACTTTACATTGATCTAAAATATAAAAGCAATTTAAACTACATGATAGTTAACTAATGAGGTACCCACAAAGTGGAAAGATACCTCTTACAACATTTGGAAATCAAAAATAAATCGATAAAGGTAAATAACCATTCATCATAAATAAATCATTCACCAAAGATATTAAACATCAATCAAAATATAAACATGCATCCATGATAATTTAAATAAACCAAGCATTGAACTTAAATAAATCAGCATATAAAATAAATTAAAGTATATAATGAACTACATAATCAAATAAAGCAAGTAAAGATACAAATTAACGTTTACTATTTCCATTTAAAGTTTTTAATTAATATTTAAGATTTTGGGATTTTAATGAATTAAGGTTTATGCTATTGTAAGTTTTAAAGGAATTGAAATGGATTAAATTTTTATAATTTAAGAGGTTGATAGAGTTCTTTGATTAACCAAATTAGTGTTTGAGGAGTGAAATCATGAAATTAGGGTTTGGACATTTTAAAACATTAGGTTTATGATTATTATCTACTAAATTATTATTTTTAGGCTTACTGTATTTGAATTTTAATATTTAGGTTTATAAGGTTTTAAAGTTTAAAGGATTAGGGTTTAGAAAAATTAGGGTTTAATGTTAGCTAGTTTGAGGTTACTGTCTTGGTTTTGAAGTGGAATTAGGGTTTTTAGTGTTTCGGAGAATGTATTTGATTTTAGAATTTGGAAAAACAATTTATAGTTTTATGAAGCTTTATGAAAATAGATAAAACGATTTAAGATTTATAGAAATAGAAAAGATATTTTTTAGGGTTTTTGGAAAGAAAAGGATTCAATTTTGGGTTTTGGAAAATTGGAAAGCAGATTAGGGTTTTGGTAAATTAATGAAACGATTTAAGGTTTTGAAATGTTAGAAAGTAGATTAGGTTTTTAAGATTTTGAAGAAATAGAAACAACAATTTTAAGATTTTTGGAAAACATAGAAAAGAATTAAGGTTTTTAAAATCAAAAGAAACAATTGAATGATTGAAGCTACTGTGAAGAAAAAAGAGATTAGATATTCATACCTTCGTTTGTTGGTTCCACCAAAAATTACTTCTCGGATGAACAAAAACAAAGGCAAGATGGTTGCCTTTGATGGATTGAATTGCTTGTTTGCTCTCTCAAAAGTCTGATCGTTAATCTCCTAATTTTCTTGATTCCTCAGTCCAAAGTTTTTTCCTCTAAAATTTTCCTCTAATCGATTGTCCCCCCTTTCTGTGTTGTTTATAGTCCTATTTATGGAAAATTTTGATGATCAATCTTAATTGTTTATAGAATCTAATATTCATTAAGAAAAGGAAATCGAAACCAAATTGAATTTGGTTTTCGAAAAAATTGCATTGAAAAAAATTTCGCTAGCGAAAAAAAACTGCTGCGGAAAAATTTTGCTGGCGAAAAAATTGCCGTGGGAACTTGCTGGCTGCAGGCTGCGGAATTGTCTGTGGGCCATTTCGCCCGCAGGACTTTCCTACGAGCGAAATGGCTTTGGCCACTTCATCCGACCCCTTTTCGGCGACGAAATTTTTCATCGCCGATTTTTATTTTTATTTATTTGTTTATTATTATTTATTATTATTTTTTATTAATTATAAAAACTAAATACTAAAGAAAATATTATTTAATTAAGATAATTCAAAAATTATTTTGGACTAATTAAAATATATTGGACCACACAAAAATTATTTTGGACTAATTAAAATATATTGGATCGGACTGGGTCAAAAAATTAAGGTTCTACAAATATTTATTTTAAATTGATGATGATGAGCTAAATTACTCATGCCTAAGGTTTGTAGTAGATTTGATTGAATGACTTGATTTGATATTTCCAGTAATATACCTTGTTATTAGTTGATTGTATTGGATTGAATGTTAGGTTGATAGATTAGCTACCTATTGATCTTTAGATATTGAATGAAGAATCAAGAGGTGAAATTTGATATTGGAATTATGCATTCAACTACCCTACAAATGAATTAGAAATATAAGTTCAAGGGTTTTATTAATTTTCAATTTCAAAACAATTGGTGGTTGTTAATTCATGAATGTGAAAACTAATGAATTGGTAATTACTAATTAAACTCAAAGAACAAATTTAAATACAAGGTTATGTTAATGGATAATTTGAGAATTAAGCTTTGATTAAATTGATCTACAACCCCAGGAATCACTGCTAGAATTGAATTAATCTTGTACAACCATTACACGCATTACTTTTAGATTTAAATTGCTTTTCAACATTCTAGAATATCTCACTCTTGCTTTTAAATTTACTTGTCAATCAAACTATTGCAAAATAATTCATTCCTTGTTAGACGACCTTGGGGCGATCACTGTTGCTACAATTACCTCATATACTTATGAGTGTTGCTTGTAGTAGTAATTAATCGAGCACAATAGGTTGCTCCAGCATTCTTTAACCCAAACGGCATCACCCTATAGTAGAATATACCCCACGTAGTAATGAAGACAGTTTTAGCTTCATCCTCTTGGGACATTAACACTTAGTTGTATCCAAAAAATTTATCTATAAATGAGTGTTGCACACTAGAAGCTGCACTATCAATAAGGACATCTATATGGTGCAAAGAAAAATCATCTTTAGGGGAAGCCTTGTTCAAGTCTCTATAGTCCACGAAGACTCTAATTCTTCCATCTTCCTTTGGCATGGGTACTATGTTGGCTAGCCCATTTCGGTCCAATTACTTGTATTTGTTTAGTGACCTCTTCTTTAACCAATTCAGCCCATTTCGGTCTTAACCATCTAAGCTTTTGTTTGACAGGTTTCATGTGGGTGTAGGTAGGAATTAGATGCTCAGCTATGTCTCGATCTATTTTAGGCATATCCTTATAAGACCAAGCAAAAACCTCTCCGTATTTTTTAAATATTTTTTCAAATCTCTCTCTCTCATCAGGAGTAAGGTTGGATGCTATACTAATGTTTTTAGGATTTTTGGTTGTTCCCAAATTTAATGGTTGTATGTCAACAGAGTTAATATTAAAGATGCTCATGTAATCAATATTTGAATATATGCAACCATCATGAAAAACATCACACAAGTGAGCAAAATTAGACTTTATTGCATTCATTTTGGAAAAGAAAACATCATCATCCTTATACAAAGCAGACAAATTAAAATCAAAATCAAAATCATTATTCTTAAAATCATAAAGTAGAACATCTTCAAACTTCTCTTCAACCAGGGCAGCAATTTTCTCTAGAGTCTTCTCAGCTTTCAGGATAGCTTCCTTCTCCCCTTCTGAATTGGGCTCCTTATCGGCTAGCAGGGTGAGCTCTTTCTTCACTTGTTCCACCAGTTCAGCAACATCAGCAAAAATCTCAAAACCCAGGATCAACTTTCCCATGAACATGATTGGCTTAGGCTTTCCTTAGAGTTGTCCCATGTCTGGAGCTTTGAAAAAAAACTCTTCAAGTATTGGGTGTGAGTGAGGATTTTTGCTGTAGTGTGGAATGGTTCTTGCGACTTTGGCACTGTTAAGCTCAGGGCTTTAGTGAACACGGGCCTAAGCTCGGAGAAAATGGAGTTGCCACCCGGACGGGCCGGGCAAAAAAAAAGGTGGATTGACTCGATTCCTAAAGAATCCCCAACTCCCTATTGGGTTCAGAAAGTTGGGTACATGCGGGGAAGGTGAGAATGACCCAGCACTCCCGCAATGCCCGATTCATTAGAACCGGCCTCCTTTTCAGGTCTTAATATTATAAAATAATTAAATATAATGACATTGTCCATAATACATGCAATCATAAGAATAAACAAATACTTTATGAAAAATCATAGCAATGTTCAAACAAAACAAATGAATGGACACCCATCCGAGGATGGAAACATGTTCTTACATTGTCCAATGTCTAAAACTAAATAGGACACCCACCAAAAGGTAGAAATGTGTCCTTTACATTAATCCCAAAATATAAAAACAATTTAAATTACATGAAAATTAATTAATGAGGTACCCAATCATGGAAACATACCTCTTACAATTTTTATAAACAAATAATAATTGAAAAAAATATTCATCCATGATAAATTAAATAAACCAAACATCAAAATTAAATAAATCAATCATCAAAACATATAATAAACTACATAATCAATTCTAAAATTAAATAAATTTAAAAGTGTGTAAATTTAGGATTTACATCTTAAATTAAAGTTTTTAGAATTTTAATAACTGAATTAGGATTTAAAATAATGGAATTTAAACACAAAGACTTATAATACACAAATAAATATTGACCTTCGATGAGCCCATACGGTGGTCTCGCTAGCCGGTTAGCCAGCGGAGTCAAGGTCCAGCGCCCCTTGCGAAGTTAAAAACTAGTTTTTAGAAATGTAGGTTTTGGTGTTAAAAATTAAGATTTTAGGGTTTAAGATTTAGAAAATAGGTTTTGGGATTAAGATTCAATATGTGCTACTATGATTAATAAAACAAACTTAAATATTGCTACTGCATTTGTTTGAATGTTTTATAAATTATTGCATTAGATAACAGTAATAATAATCTAGCTATTATAATCTAAACGAATTAAATATAACAAACAAACCTTCGTTTGTTTGCTCCCCCAATTTAAACGCGTGAATCAAACTTAGTCCTCGTCATTGCTTGAATCAACTTTGTTATTGGTGGAGAAAACAACTGCCTGTCACAATTGTTCTATCCTTGCTCTTTGTCAATTGCTTATTGCTCTTCCAAAAAGTCCTAAAGAAAAGTCCAAAAGTCCCTCTGTGTCAAATTGTAAAAATCCAAAATATTGCTAAAGCTCTGCCTCTTTTTTGTTTGTGTGTTTCTGCCCAAAAAAAGGAAAAAAACCAAAATTCAATGGCTACTACCTCTAAAATTTTCAGTCCAAAAAATAGCTAAAAGTCCCCTCTGTGTCAAATTGCCAAAAGTCTGAAAAAAATTCTAGTCCTTTAATTCTTCAATAATTTTCCTCCTGGCCGAATAAAATTTTCCTCCTCTGTGTGTTTTTTAATCATCCTATTTATAAGAAAAAAAATCAAAACCTAATACTAATTGGTTAAGAAAATAAAACTATTTAGAAAAATATTATTAAAACCGAGTAAAATACTGATTCATCAAAAATTAAAAGCGGGCCCGGGCTGGCGAGGCTGCTAGGGAGAGCTTCTGGCACTACGGGAGAGACTTGCTGCGAGGCGCTGGGCTGCTGCATGTTGTGTTGGACAAAAACTGCATGTTGGGGTTGGGCGCTGGGGGAGAATGCAGCAATTCGTCTGATTTTTTAATTTTTATTTTGCTACCTACCGCTCGTCGCTCGCCGATCCGTCCGATTTTTTAATTTTTAATTTTTATTATTTTTTAAAATAAATATTATATAATTAATTATATCAAATAATAAATAATAAACAAAATAAATAAATGTAAAAAATAAATAATAATAAATAACAAATATTAAAATAAATAATAAATACCATAAAAATTATTTCAGGCCGTTTTAAAATTCTGGACTGGACCTGGTCAAAAATTAAGGGTCTACAGTGGGAAGCTCATCTTCTCATTCTTCTTTGGCTGAACATCCTTTCTAGCTTCTTCATACCCCAACCCTTTCTTAGAAGTTTGAGTCTTGAAGTCTAAAAGCTTTGTCACACTGTCCTTGCCCTTTCCAAGACTAGCACCAGCAAGGTAGCTCATGTTATTCATCATGTTTAAGACTTTGGAGTCCACTATTTCATCCTCAGGAATTGCAGCTACTTGGAAACCATTTAGAGGCCTCTCAATCATTAGAGCATTTACCACCTCATTATCTTTGGCCTCAATGACCACCATCTCATCTCTGTTTGGGAACTTGATCTTTTGATGAAGGGTGGAAGGAACTCCACCAAGAGGATGAAACCATGGCCATCCCAAAAGTAGAGCAAAAGTAACAGGTATGTCCAAAACCACAAATTCAACCATTGATTCATTTGGACCAACCTTCACAACAGCTTTGAATGTCCCCTCAGTGTGCCTCTTGGTATTGTCATAAGCCCTAATGGTTACCTCGATTGGGCTTAGATCCCTTGTTGACATAGCAAGCTTTGGCAAGATTTTAAGTGGGAAAACATTTATGGTGGACCCATCATCAACCATCACACATGGAATCCTTTTTCCTTTGACTTCTACTTTGATAAAGAGTAGGCAGATGTGATCTCTCCCCTCCTCTGTTAAATCCGCATCTGAGAATGATACCATTCCCACATCAACTTTGCTCTTCTTTTGAATATCTTCACACTTCATCACTCCTTCAACTTTCACAAAGTTAACCAGCTCATTCGGTGTTATAGAGGTGGAAATTGGCATGCTAGCCAAAGCCTTGGCCATAGTTTCACGGTGCTTCTTAGAAGTGGCCAATAGGTCCCAAAATACTAACACTTGCTTGGGTTCTCTTCAACTACTTAAGAACAGTGTCATCTTCTTCTTCTTTATTCCCAACTTCAACTTCCTTTCCTTTATTAGCTTCTACTTTCTTGGGTGGTGGCCTTGCATAAGGCTTACCAGATCTAGTGTTCATCACTTTATTTTCTTCAGGCTCGGACCAGGTCCATTCTTCCTTCTTGGGTTCAAGATCATCATCACTATCGCTTGAATCCCAAAATTCATTCACAACACAGATCGCTACTTCTTTTCCAACCACAGCTTGCTCAATTTTGCTAAACACCACTTCTTCATGGCTTGCTTCTCCATCTACATCTTGGAAAGAAGACATGACAAACCTTTCATGCAATCCTCCTCCAATCATGAAGGCCACTGGTGGTGGTACTCTATTAAACCTTGGCAATGGATTGTCTTTTGTGTTTGGCTTGTTGGGCTCAGGTAGCTTCCCATTATCAATCAAATTTTGGATATCATGCCTCAACCTTAAACATTTGTCTGTGTCTTGTCCTTGCATTTGATGAAATTGGCAAAATGCCTTAGTGTCAAAATTAGGTGGGAGGGGTTTAGGAAAAGGATGAGGATTCAAGGGTTGTAACAATCCCTTCTTTTATAGCTTATTGATGACCTAAGACAGTGGCTTCCCCAATTCTGAAAACTGCCTTCTTCCTCCTTGGCGAATGGCATTAACATCAACTAATTTTTGTGTGCTTTGGTTACCAGATTGGTAGTTTCTTTTCTCGTTCCTTCTTGCTAAAAAAGTGATTCTTCTCTCTTTCCCACTCTTCAATTTGTAGACTAGCTTGCAAAAGGTCCCTGAAATCCCGGATGAGTGTATGAGACATTCTTTCGCGAAGGCTAGGCAACACCCCTCTCATAATCATTCTAATTTGATATGATTCATTAGGCCTCCTCTTGAGCAATGCAACCTTATTCCTCCATCTCTTCACATATTCCATGAAGTTCTCATTCGGCCTTTATCTAACAGACTCCACCTCTATTAGAATAACTTCCAATTCAACATTGTATCCATATTGTTGGATGAAGGCCTTGTATAATAGATCCCAACTCTTTTGAGTGCCATCATCTAAGGTATTAAACCAATTTTGGATAACAGGATCCAATGAAAGTATGAAATACCTTAGGATTTGAGCCTTAGTAGCTCGGGCAGACTGCATAGCATCAATATACTGCTTCACATGGAGGTGAGGATTTTCAGTTCCATCAAACTTTGCAAAGGATGGCATCTTAAACTTGAATGGAACCTCCTCATCCTGCTCAAACAACTTGTTGACTTTAGACATCTCCTCAGTTTTTAGCTTCTTTTTAAACTTCTTTTCTAGGTCAGCAATCAACTTCTCAACATCTGAAGTTTCAGTTTTCTCCACAGCTGATCTTTCAACAACTTTTGGCCCCTTCTTCTTGTCTTGAGGATCTTGGAAGTATTAAGCCCAGTCGTTATCATCATCAATGA
The DNA here is from genome assembly GCA_947685225.1 of Garcia nutans. NCBI lineage: Eukaryota > Viridiplantae > Streptophyta > Magnoliopsida > Malpighiales > Euphorbiaceae > Garcia > Garcia nutans. The sequence continues at coordinate 36,894,984 of CANTUV010000008.1, read as the reverse complement.
CTACCTTATCATTATCAAAAGCCACTTCACCAACTTTAGCCTTCCCTTTGTCCTTCGGTTTCTTGGTGCTAGCAGATGCTTCGGCATTGTTTCCCAAAATTGTAGCCAATTGGTTCTTCATGGTCTCAATGAGGGCCTCCTTTAGTTCTTCCATCTTAGCATTGAGGGCGTTGTCCACCATCCTTTAAATTTGTTTGGGCTCCAATGCTTTTGGTGAGAAAGTAATTGAGTCACTACTGGATTCAATGTTACTGGCATAGGTGGGGTTGTCATACACTCTTGAGCTACTGTACTCCAGGTCTGTGAGCCAGAAAGAATTAATGATATGTCATGTAATGCGTGTATGCATGTATGCATGTATGCACAAATAATAAACAAGGATAAATAGGATGTTCCTTTCAACCTCATAACATCCACACACGAATGGCGAGTCTCTTTTCCTAGGTTTATAGACAACAAAATACCGACATGGGGTATTTTGTTTTCGAAAAACTCCCTCGGACAATTTAACTAATTCTAACATAGAAGTCAGTCCATGCTTATTCCCATTAATTAGGCTTTAATCCATTGAATCTCAACTAAAATAGCTTTTATGCTACAATAGATTAAAACTAAATTAAGAGGTTTATCATAAATAGATTTCTTATTTTGAAAATGTAACACCCCTATACCCCGTATACGTACACAGCATGCTATTACGATCGTAATATACGTATACTGAATATAGAAATGCCACGATTTCATAACCAAATGACTCAATTCTTTTACAATAATATGAACCAATTTAAAACATTTAAATTATATTATAAAACACAAAAGATAAAATGTTTATTCAAAACACAGCGGAAAATATTACAAATATTTCCAAATACATAAACATCAAAACTCAAATTTTACAAAACATAGAATATATACATGTCTGGCAGTATGTCTTTGATCTTTAAGCTCCACTATCAACTCCTCAAGATCTAGACTCTACTCGGCCTAGAGGAACTCTCCGGTTCTTCCCTGTCACTTGTGCGATAAATCATAATCGCGCTAAGCCAACGACTTAGTGGTACAACTATAATAATATTATGTTTTGATGTAATGCCAATGTCTCATAATCAAGTCCATACACCATCCAAAAGAATGTTATACCTTAACATTTTACTTTGCTTAATGTCATATCAAACATTCATTCTCAATAACATATTTATGCATTATAACCAATCTCATTATTCATTGGTTTCACCATTCAAGAATCACATTAAAAACAAAGACAAGCATGGGCCCAAAGACACTAATATGCCATTCAACTTTCAGAGTTAATGTTTTGGTTCAATTATCACATTTATCATTATCATTATCCCAACTAGGCTTCAAGGATTTAGGTTCAACCAAGCTTCAAGGGGAACAAAGCATGCTAAGTATCAACCCAACTTGGCTTCAAGAACCAGCCCAACCTAGCTTCAAGGGTTGTAACATCTCAATTAGGCTTCAAGGATTAGACCCAACCAAGCTTCAAGGGGAGTTAAGCATGCTAAACTTCAACCCAACTTGGCTTCAAGGATCAAGTCCAACCTTACTTCAAGAGATTGTTACTGTAGACATGCCACCAACAACAAAACTCTGAAAATGGAATAACACATTAGACACACAATTCATTAATTAGTTCATTATCAATTTCATTCTCATTTACTTATCATCACTTCGACAACCATGCCTCAATCATCTCATTGGCATCATTATCATTTTAGCCAACAACCATGGCTCCATGTCTCATCAAGAGAGTATATATATATATCATCAATTGCATTGAACATCATCTAGGCAAACATGCCTCAATTATGTCATTTACATCATTATAACCAACCACATTGATTTCACATCTTATTATATTTCAATTCACATTATACCAATCATAACATTTATCACATAAATTACCAATGTAATCAATTACTTAACATATGATCAATCAAATAAATTAAGTATCAAGATCATGTAAATGTATACAACCATGTAGTTTGTACTTACCTCCAAAAGCAACTCACACAAAACACTAAACTCTTCTTCCAAGAATCCTTCAATACTTGGATTAGGGTAACTCAAACTCTTCACAACCTAATCCAAAAAGGAATAATACAAATGAGATAAGAAGACTAAGGTCTAACTAGGGCAAACTGTAACACCCCTTCCCGACCTACATGTGTAAGCCGAGTAGAGGCGCCACACTATCCAAAAGTTGCTACCAATTTTACTTAGTCAAATTTTTATTCTGATTTTACAGAAATTTTGCCATAGTTTTGCCTAGAAATTTGGATCCCAAGTGTCGACAAAACTTGTTTTTCTGATTTTTGAAAACACTTTACATAGACCAATGTGAATACCATCAAATTTAATGCACTCCCAATGAATTCACCTTATACCCTCAACTACAAATCTGCAAGAAGAGTTCACACTTCTAATACAACATAAAGTAAAGGTTTATGATTATTACACACTACTAACATACAATTACAACATAGAAATTCTCTTTTATATTTATTCATATACATGCCACAACTAGCTAACTCATAATGGATCTAAAAGATCTACCCCTGAGATTTGCTGTGGTCTGGTCGTTGCTTCCCCAAGATTTATCTACTACTCCGAACCTACGAGTCAAGGAAAACTTAACTCGCTGAGGGTTGTCGCTCAGTGGGTACTTTACCAATAAAAATAAAAGTAGTATATGAAAGTATTCGAAATCAAAGGAAATAGTTAAATCAACAATCAACCAACTTTATACCAATAGAAATCATGATACATTTAGTGTGATATGCTTTCAATAATGTAAAATCCATAATTCAAACTCATTGGCATTATATAGTTCAACGAAAAATAATATGTCTTTGATTCAGGCTCTACTGGTATATAGGGAACCATAGTGATAAGGCAGTGGGCCTCCCCACTGTAACATAGGTGGCCCTCACCACCGATATCAAATCACAGGAATGGGCCTCCCCATCCTGGTTAACCAATGGGCCTCCCCATTGGCTTCAGTGGCCTCACCACTGAATAAAATATCATATCACAATAATGAGCAGTACTGCATGCGTTAGTATAGTGCACCATACCCTTATATACCACTCCCACTATCCAGTAGAGCATAAAGATTAAAATGATTCACTTTAAGTCTCAAACTTCATTTTAGAATGATTCGAGAAATCATTTTAATTCCCATCGCACTTTGCCATTTATGCCGTGCACCACATACTTTAGTCAAACCATTACCCTTTTTCACATATTGAATATCCACAATAAACATATTAAAAATTTCAAAGCATTGCTCAAAAGATCAAAAATTGACCAAATGAATAGTGTCGCGGCACGAAAAATCGGCAACGCAAAATGGCATGACCAAATGAATAGTAAAATCTGGGTTTTCGTCAAAATTTCAGTCCACTTCAGTCATGCATTTGACCAAGTAAATGATCTTATTTTTGGCTGAAATTTTACAGGAAACTTATTTCATATGATGACTAATTTCATGTAAAATGTCGTTGAAAAATTCATTCGTTTGCTGCCTCAAACAATTGCCACAAAAAGATCCAGAAAGCTGTCATTTTGGGACCATTTCGGCCCAAACATATGAAATGCATAGGATAGTTTATTTTTCTTTTGCAAATCAATATTAAGGCTTCTTTAATAGTAAAGTGAAGATTCAAATACTTCCTTTTAACAATTTTTGCATGTTTAACTCAAATCAAACTAATTAAAGTCCAAACAACTTACCAAATCAACTTTCCAAATTTTCTCAAAACATTTGGTTTCAATTAAATTTTACAACCCAAATTGCCATAAGAAAACAAGAACATAACTCAAATATTTAATTTAAACTCAATCAATATATTTAAACATCAACTTCAAAACTTCCATAAACCAAAGTTTGTAAGAAAATAGAATTTCTTTTATGGTAAAGCACCAAATCAAAAGTAATTATTCAAAGGTAAAGTACCAAATCAAAATTAATTATTCAAAGGTAAAGTACCAAACCTTATTTCTTTAATTCCTCTTAGCTTTTCCTTCTTCTCCTTCCTTAATTCTTTATTTCTCCTTCAATAAATTCAAGATACAACATAAACCTTAGAAATTCAAAATAATAAGTTATCCTCCATTTCTTTTCCAACCGAAACCCTAATCCAACCTTATTAATCTTTATACATCTTTATTCTTCCATTTAATCAATTAATCTCACCACTTACTTAATATTTTTCCAATTCCACATAAAGATTCTAATCTCCAATCTTCCAATAAATATATAACTACCTAAAATTAATATTAAAATTAAAGTCTACTTACTAGAAAACCTTAAAAACTTACCTTAAAAAATCAAATTTGGAGAAACTTGGAAGTCTTTTGGTGTTTCCCTTTGTTGGCCGAAATTTGTAAGTGGAAAAAGAGAGAGTTTGTTCTTCATATCACATATATTTATATACAAAGGAAATGATGATCACCTTATGTGTTGGTTAAACCCTTTAAGACCACTTGTCCACCTTTCTCTTTCTTCATTTATTACACATGCTAAATGCTTACTTTTGATTGGCCAACAAGAGATTTTTATAGTTTTCTTTTCCTTTACTTCTTTCCACTTGTCCCTCTTCCCATAGGATATCATAAAGTTGTCCCGGGTTACCCATCAAGTCCCGACACGAAACCGGGCCCACTTTACGCTCCGGCGATTAATCGATCATATCTTTTAAACTGTATAGTTTCACGAGTCAAACTACATATAGTTTTGATCCTCTCGACCTCTACTTTCTATTTATAAGGTCTATTTTAGGTTTCCAAGTCATTTGGAAAAATTACCAATAAACCCTCGTCTTTTTATTAAATTCCCTTTAGGTCCTATTTTCGCTCGGGTTTTCTCCAGCTCCGTTTCTACTGACGATCGTTTCATATTTAACCCCTCGACATCCTCTATGTACTCATATTTTTATTTCCTACTTTAAATTCATGTATAACTTTAATTGATAATGACCAAAATGCCCCTAGTCAACATGTCTTCGTTTTTCTTTAACGGGACATTTCCTGGAAAAATGGTTACACGTCATTGCGACCCAATTAATCTCTAGAATATTCTTCTGGGGTCGGATATGGGCACTATGAAGAACTTCCGACTCTTAATTTTTAAGTTTTACATAGTTGCCCCTAACTTTTGAGAAATTTTCACTTAGGTCCTTTTGATATCCCTTCCTGACCTTCCTGTCTTTCTTTATTAATATCATTTTACCCACAACCCTAAATTAAGTAATTCTTATGCCCACTGAAACTAGATATCCGGGGCTACATTTTATCAAAAATTCAGGTCGATCCAAGCTATATATGATTTTTGACGGTCCTTCGAAGTCAAGCCTACTATGCTGTCCTGAGGCAGCTTGCACATTGTCTACTAAATCCATCATATCTTATTCTGTACAACTCTAAATTGAGTAATTTCAAGTTATACATCTAGCTAAGACACAAATAAACAATTAAGTATTCTTTGAGACTCTCTAATTTTGTCATTAACTTGGATGAAATTCGAGCTCAAATTATAGGTTATGTCTATTTCTTACAAATCTGGGATTTGGGATGTTACACAAACTCTACACATGACACGCTCAACAACACGGGCGTGTCCCTGACCATGCCCTAAACTCACAACACAGAAGCTTTGACACGCTCAGAACCACAGGCGTGTCACTTAACATGTAAGACATTCTTTCTCCCAGAAACATTGACACGCCCAATAACATGGGCGTGTTCAAGGCCGTGTCAATCCTTCACCAACACAGTAGCTATGACACGCTCAGTGACATGGGCGTGTCACTGGACGTGTAAATGCTACTGCAACACAGAACCATCGACACGCCCAAAGACTTGGCCGTGCACATGGGTGTGTCAGGCCAAAAATACAGATTCCGGCAACAACAACCTCACATCCAACAATCCTTTTACTTTCACCATTTTCCACTTCAAACAAACTTCACTAAACACACCCAAAAACCATAACAAACTTGCAAAAACATAAAAACAACTCTAAAGATACCTCAAACACAAATCATAATCATCATCACAAACCAAAAACACAACCACAACACTATCTCTTTTAACAACTTACTCTTTCCTTCAATCCATCCCCAAAATCAAAAAATCAATTGAACCAAACACTCTTAAACACATCACAATCAAACAAACACATATCATCCCCAACCTCACTCACAACTTCAAAGAAAATCAAAGAATAAAGTAGAGAACTTACCACGAATGAAGAAACTCTTAAATGTCCAACTTGATCACTTGAAAACTTCCTTCAATCTTGAGTATGAAATATCAAATCTCTCTCTTGCTCTCTTTCTAGGGAGTGTCGGCCAAAACAAAAAAAAGAAAAGGAAGGAAATGAAGGCACACGCAGAAGGAAGAAAGAAAGAAAGAAGAAAGGAAAGAAAATAAAGTCAAACACTCAACCTTCTCTTTCCTCAAAACCCTCTCCTCCAAGCATTTAATATTAAAATACTCTAAATATCTCCATCCACTTCCACTCACTCAAATCCCACTTAATTAACTTAATTAATTTAAAATCATTAATTAATCATCTTTTGACTTCACATTTGACTTGCATATGTTTTATATATCACTATATATACAACATATACACTCTCTCTTCACTTCTTTTCTCTTTCCAATTAAACACACATTCATTAAATCCAATTAAAACAATAATTATATCAAAACTTCTAGGGCAAACTTTGGGATATTACAATTCTCCCCCTCTAAAAAGAAATTTCGTCCTCGAAATTACCTGATATGAAGTCTGAAATAGTTGAGGATATTTATCTTGTATTGCTTGCTCACTCTCCCAAGTTGCCTCTTCTCTACCATGATTCTTCCAAAGAACCTTCACTAGTGGTACTTTCTTATGTCTCAACTCTTTCACTTCATGTGCCAACATAGCAACTGGTTCTTCTTCAAATGTCATATCCGAACTCACCTCAATAGATTCAACTGGCAAGATATGAGATGGATCTAATCTGTACCTCCACAACATAGAAACATGGAATACATTATGAATTCTATCCAACTCAGGTGGCAAAGCAAGACGATAAGCAACTGGCCCAATTCTTTCTAACACTTCATACGGACCAATAAAATGAGGACTCAGTTTCCCTTTTCGACCAAATCTTAAAATCTTCTTCCAAGGAGACACTTTCAAAAACACTTTATCTCTAATACCAAACTCTATGTCTCTCCTTTTCAAGTCTGAATAAGATTTCTGTCGGTCTGAAGCTGCTTTTAACCGATCCTGAATTATCTTCACTTTTTCTTCAGTCTCTTTAACCAAATCAGGGCCAATTAGTTTGCCTTCTCCAAGTTCATTCCAACTCAGAGGCGTTCTACATCTTCTACCATACAATGCCTCAAATGGTGCCATACCGATACTAGATTGATGACTGTTGTTGTAAGCAAATTCCACAAGTGGAAAAAATCTGTCCCAACTTCCAGAGAAATCAATGACACAACTCCTCAACATATCCTCAATAATTTGTATCACTCTCTCTGACTGCCCATCTGTCTGCGGATGAAAAGCAGTACTGTAGACCCTTAATTTTTTACCCAATCCGATCCAACATGCTTTATTTAGTCCAAAATGATTTTTGTTGTTTAATTGGTCAAAAATAATTTTAATTAAATAATTTTTACCTTAGTATCTAATTTTTAGTAGTAAAAAATGAAAATAAACAAATCAAAATCAAAATTCAAAAAAAAAAGTGTTTTGTCATACAAAGCCTTCAAGTTAAGGGAAGTATGTTGAACCTCCAAAGGACACATTGGGCAAAGGAAATGATTATTGGAAAAGTTATGAAGAAACTACCAACTGACATGCTGAAATATAGTTTGATATGGATGTATCCCTAACCCTGTTGCTTGGGGTCTCCACCACTCATGTTTTCATCATCTTGAAGATAAAAGCCACAAATGCAAAGCTTTCGATCATTCCAATGCAAGACTTGAACAAGCATCAAAACAGAACCAATGAGAACACTTCTGTTGATCAACTCGGTCTGTGAGTCGATGGAACGACTGTAAGTATTATTCATGCATATCATGCATACATGTGCATGTCACATCACATTTTCTTGTCTTGTGTTGTCTATTCTTTGGCAAAATGAACAGCAAACACCTCGTGAAGTAAAGAATCAAAAGAAGATATCAAATCAGGGGGACATAGAAAGCCCATTGCTTGAGAAACCTCCAGTAATCTTGCAAAGAGAAGAAATGCGTGCTTACGCGAAGAACAAGACGGCAAAAATATCAATCAAAGCTTGCATGAAAAAAATCTTTGGTTTGAGCCTACACAGGGGGCAAAGTTTCTCCTTTTCAATTTTTTGGGTTTATATACCAAATATTTTTAAACTCACTTACAAATATTTTGCCACGTAGGGGGGTAAGGAGAGGATATAAGGTCCAATTAAAAATAACTAAATCTTTGCAAAAAGAAAGAATAAAAGAATGGAACAATAGAACTCTCAAAAGAATGAAGGTGCAAAAGACAAAAGACCAATCAGCTAAAAGAGCTGAAGCAAGGGTAAAGACCCGATCTCAAGGATGAAGATCCATTTTCGAGGGTGAAGACCCGATCTCAAAGGATGAAGATCCATTTTTAAGGGTGAAGACCCGATCTCAAGGATGAAGATCCACTTTCAAGGGTAAAGACCCGATCTCAAAGGATGAAGATCCATTTTTAAGGGTAAAGACCCTATCTCAAAGGATGAAGATCCATTTTCAAGGGTAAAGACCCGATCTCAATGGATAAAGATCCATGTTCCAAGGGTAAAGACCCGATTTCCAATGGATAAAGATCCATGTTTCAAGGGTAAAGACCCGATTTTCAATGGATAAAGATCCATGTTTCAAAGGGTAAAGACCCAAAGTTCGAAGGATAAAGATCCTTGTTTCAAGGGTAAAGACCCGATTTCAAATGGATAAAGATTCATATTTCAAGGGTAAAGAACCGACCTCCAATGGATAAAGACCTACAATTCGTAAAAATGGAACAACCAGTTATGCCAGAATTCTCAACTGATAAAAGGTCAGATGAGTTAAACCAATCTCTCGGGTCCAGAACCCAAAACCTCAAAAATTAAGTCTTATTTCTTTTCACTCTCTTTCACTAAGGTTTTAGATCATTCAAGCAGGGGGCGTACTGTAGACCCTTAATTTTTTACCCAATCCGATCCAACATGCTTTATTTAGTCCAAAATGATTTTTGTTGTTTAATTGGTCCAAAATAATTTTAATTAAATAATTTTTACCTTAGTATCTAATTTTTAGTAGTAAAAAATGAAAATAAACAAATAAAAATAAAAATAAAAATAAAAATCGAAGTCAAAAAAAAATCGGCAGCAAAAAAGTGGTCGCGCGGGCCCGTCGGGCCAACAGTGGCTCGCCCGTAGGCTCCTGCGGGCTGGCACGCCCACGGGTCTGTCGCCAGAATTTTCGCCAGCGCAAAATTTTCAGCTGCATTTTTTAGAATTCTAATCCAATTAGGTTTTAATTTCTTTTTTTATTATTATTACTTACCTTAATTAATTAGGAATAAACAACCTAAAAACCACTATAAATAAGGACCAATTAAACCAAATCAAGGGAGGAAAAACTTTTCATGATAGCTTTAGGTTTTGAAACCAAATCAAGGAAGGAAAGGGAAAACTAAATTCAATTGATATTTATAGCAGGAGTAGCAGCAGTAGCACGAAAAAGGGAGAAGAAAAGAGGCAATCAAAGCTTGTCTTTGGAGCTAGTTCATCCAAGAGTTATTTTTTGGAGAATCAACAAAAGAAGGTATGTTTTAATTCTTTTGATTTATGTTTTACAATAGCCAAATCTATAAAATTTAAGTTTTTTAAATAAAAAATCTTAGAGTTTTAATTTAATTTTTCCATTTTTAGAACATTAAAAACATGACTTTCTTTTCTAAAAGGACTCAAAATTGTTATTTTTTCTTCTTAAAAACCTTAAAACACTCATTTAACATATTTTTCTACAAAACCAAAATAAAATTATGTTTCTATTAAAATTTTAAATTAGGTTCTTTTACATTCAAAAAACCTTAAAAAACATCTTTTCTACTTATAAAAACTTCAGTTCATGTGTTTAAATTCATAAAATATCATAAAATATCAAATTGCTATTTAAAACCCTAAAATTAATTCCTTGGCCGAGAATCAAGTTTCAAAGCCTAAAATCCAAAAATCATCTTTTAAACCTAAAGTAATAAACCCTAATCCTTTTAAAAACTTAAACCCTAATTTTTAAACCCTTTAAAACATAAAAAACATAAAAACCTAAAAAACTCAAAAAAGCTACAGTAGTTCAATTTACTATTTTAAAAACATGAATTAAAAAATATTTCAAAAGTGTCTAAAACTCAAGTTTTATTATTTCATCATTCAAATCTTAATTTGTTTAATCAAAGTGTCTTGCTAACCTTTAAAAAACATAAAATCTAATCTATTTTAATTACCTAAAAGGTCACAATAGTTTAAACTTTAGAATTTCCAAGGCCTTAACACATGAGATAAATAACCCTAAATAGAAATAGTAGCTACACTTGAACTTTTATTTGTTTTATTCAATTCCATATTTATTTATACCTTGATTTATTTCTTATGATTTAATTTATTTAATTTTAATACTTGATTTATTTAATTTATCATGGATGGATGTTTGTTTTATATTTTGCTTAATACTCTTAATGAATGATTTATTTATTATGGATGATTATTTACTTTTATCAATCAATTTAGACTTCCAAAAGTTGTAAGAGGTATGTTTCCACTTGGTGGGTACCTCATTAGTTAAACATCATGTAATTTAATTTTCTTTTCTATTTTAGAACCTTTGTAAAGGGCATGTTTCTACCTTTTGGTGGATGTCCTATCTAGGCATGTGATGTAAGGACATGTTTCCATCCTTCGATGGGTGTCCATTTATTTGTTTTGTTTTATTTGGTCATTGCTTTGATTTTAATATAATGATGCTTTCTTTTTATTGTGTGTAGTATGGATAATGTTATTATACTTAAGAATTTTATAATATTAAGACCTAAAAAGGAGGCCGGTTCCAATGAACCGGGCGTTGTGGGGGTGCTTGGCCATTTCTCACCTTCCCCACATGTACCCAACTTTCCGAACCCATTAGGGGGTTGGGGATTCCTTAGGAATCGAGTCATCCACCCCTTTCTTTTTCCCGGCCCGTCCGGGTGGCGACTCCATTTTCTCCGGACTTAGGTCCGTGTTCTCTAAGGCCCCAAGCCTAAATAGTGCCGAAGTCGCAAGAACCATTCCACTGGGGATAAGAGAAGTTGATTCCTTTGGTCTTTATATTATTCTATTTTTTCTTATAATGATATTATCCATTGCATCATCTTAGATTGCATTGTGTGCGTGAGTTAGGACGCCCGTGTTACCCGTGTTATGTTATCTAAGGGATACCATACTTTCACTCAAGGTATGGAGATCGAGCATGGCATAACCACTCAATGCCTTGTACCATTTGGTATATACTTGCTATGGGAACCTAAGCCTTTTTACCCAAAGACTAAAGCTCATGTAATTGGCCTAGTTACTTTCCTTAGGTTTTACCCCATATGCATGTTGTTTGACTATGGTTGATTTATCTTGGCCTAAATCATGGCTTATTTGGTTTGTTCTTTTTCTAAAATGACCTAAGTATATTGTGAGCTCAAAATAAATTTTTTCTTTAAAATCCAAAAGACCAAAACTATTTTCAAAACTTTTTAAGATGGTCTTTGGACAGAAAATTTTTCTAAAAATAAATAAAAAATTCTTTTGGCTCATGGCCCAAATACTAAGCCCAAAATCCATTTTTCTAAAATCTTTTACAATGGGCTTAGAAACAAAACTATTTTCACCCAACCATTTTTTACAAAGAGCTTGCAAAAATATTTAGGTCAATTATGAAATACCAAAAATCAATTGTGGGCCTAGTTTACACTAAGAACAAATTAACCATGGGATTGTTTTTGGCATGAATCATTAGTTACTTTTTCAAGTGAGAAATCTATTTATAATAAACCTTTTAATTTCGTTTTAATCCAACATAGCATAAAAGCTACTTTAGTTGGTTGAATGGATTAAAACCTAATTAATGGGAATTATCATGGATTGATTTCTATTTTTGAAAATATAACTATTGGTAGAAACATCTGAGGAATTATTCGAAAGCAAGATACCCCATGTTGGTATTTTGTTAACCATATACCTAGGAAAAGAGACTCGCCATTCGTGTGTGGATGATATAAGGTTGGAAGGAACGTCCTAATTATCCTTGTTTGTGGTTTGTGCATACATGCATACATACATTTGCATCTCATATCATTGATCCTCTCTGGCTTATAGACCTGAAGTACGACAATTCAAGAGCATACAACAATACCATCTACAACATTGACTTTAATTCAAGTGCCTCATTGGAAGGGTGAATGCAAACCAGCTAAGGGATATAATTGATGAAGTTGTCAAAGCTAGGATGGCCGAACTACAAGACCAATTGGTTGAAATTATGAAGGCCCAATTGATTGAAATTCTGGAGATCATCAACAATAACGCATCTCCCATTGACATAAGAAAAAGGGGAAAGGCAGCATCAACGGAGAATATGTTCACTAATAAAGATCAAATGAAAAATGAAGGATCAATCCCTATTTTACAAGATCGGCCGAACCATATGCTGTCTAAATGGAGCAATAGGAGCGACTACCACCTCAATGAGCAAAATCAAAAGAAAAGAAGAGGTGTTGAGAAAAATGCAGCAACTGAACCAATAAAGAGGCGTAAATTTTCAGACTTGGGGGAACCTCTGTCAAAAATGTTGGAGAATCTAATGAAGGAGGGATTGTTACAACCATTGGCTCCTCGACCTTTACCTAGTCCATTACCCCCAAAATTTAATACTAAGGCTTTTTGTCAATTTCATCAGACTCAAGGACATGAGACTGATAGGTGTACCCGATTAAGGCATGAGATCCAAGATTTGATTGATAGTGGCAAGCTACCCAAGCCGAATAAGCCCAATACCAAGGACAACCCTTTGCCTAAAATTGGAAGAGTGCCACCACCAGCAACTTTCATGGTGGGAAAAGGATTGGAAGAAGATTTTGTTTTATCATACTTTCAAGATGGGGATATTGAAGATATGAAAGAAAAAGAAGCTTAAACTCAACAAACTTTCTTTAGCTTGAATGTTGCTTTTCAATTTTACTTTCTTTAATATTTTGAACTATTGTGCTTTTCAAACTTAAAGTTGCTTTAAATAAATTACTTTCATCAAAATTTTGTTGGTCTTTGTTCATTTTGGTGCTCAACCAATGAGGAATTTAGCTTGATGTTTATAAATTAATGTGTCTAGGCATCATGACTCGAATGACTTTATTAGATGAGGGAATTACTCTATAGCATTGAGTTGTGTATGCTTACTTAGAGAGGGCTCCTGCATAATTATCTTTGTCTAGGTCTTAGTTAGTCTTAGAACATGCTTTGACAAACTTTCGAGGCAAAATTGAACTCTACTTATTTAAGGGAGAAATGATCTAGGCATTGTTTAATAAGCCAACAACTAGTATCCATCCTTTTAAATATTAATCCCTAGTTGTCCCTTTGAGCCTTCATAAAATTTTAGCTTTCTTTTCATTGGCATATAACCTCAACAACCTACCTTGAGCTGTTGTGATACTTTTGGCAAGTCTTATGATCACTAAGATAAAGAGGCAATAAGATCAAAAAAGGCAATGATTAGTCAAGATCATGAAGATAATTGAAGTTCTCAAGATTATGAAGATAGTTGAAGTTCTCAAGACTATAAAGATAGTTGAAGTTCTCAAGACCATAAAGATAGTTGAAGTTCTCAAGACCATAAAGATAGTGGACATTTTTAAGACCCTAAGGGTAGTTGAAGTTCCCTTAATATCTCCAAGACAACATCAAAATTGGAGTAATAAATGATTTATCCTTATTAAAGAAGATTTATGTTACTCCACTCATCCATTATTGGAAGCCCAAGTTGGTACAAATAAGACAACTCTGTTTGAGCTAGAACTGAAAACAAAAAGGAGAGAAAGAAAGAAAAACAAGAAAAAAAATCAATAGAAAAAGAAAGTAAAAAGAAAAAAGAGTAAAAAAAAACCCAAAATGGTTCAAAAAGCCAACTGAGTTCTCTTTTACCTAAAGCAGCAAAAGGCTTCTATTTGGTTCATAAAGACCTTTTTTTTATAGTTGGTCCAACCCAACCAAAGATTCAATTAAAATTGGAGAAAAGAAGGAAGACCACCCAGTTCTTGAAAGTTCTGTAGTCCAACAAGAAAGAAGGACAAAAAGAGAAAGAAAAGGAAAGAATAAGAGAAATAAAGAAAAGGGAGAAGAAGAAAAGAAATGAATTTGGGGACCAAACTTTTTGCAAGGGCAAAAACTGTCCTAGTAAGATCCAAATTAATGCTAAGAAGATAGAAGAAATTTGGAGTCTAGCAAGGTTGCCTCCAAGCTGGCTAAAATTCCAACAAGAAATTTGTAGTGTGAAGGTTTGTCCATTGTGTCACACCAGCTCCAATCTCAAAATGGCCTTCACTTAAGCCCATTTCCCTCATCGACCCCATTTCAAGCCTATCAAAGACCTGTTGATCTCTCTTAGGTAGAGTCTATTAGTGGAGATAGTTTGGATAAGCATGCATATGAGATAGATAGTATTTAAACTCAATGAGACCTTTGGACAAGTAATGTGCATGTGCCTATCTGAAGTGCAACAGTTCTTGCTTAAATAGAAATGATTCCTGAGTTTAAGTACGGTAACTAGGGTTGTCATGTTATAGATATGTTAGTTTGGAAAATCAAGTCCTGAGGTATATTGACATCGATTTGGCAAAGCCAACATTTGATTTCAAAATCAAAATTAAAAAAAAAGTGTTTTGCCATACAAAGCCTTCAAGTTAAGGGAAGTATGTTGAACCTCCAAAGGACACATTGGGGAAAGGAAATGATTATTGGCAAAGTTATGAAGAAACTACCAACTGACATGCTGAAATATAGTTTGATATGGATGTATCCCTAACCCTGTTGCTTGGGGTCTCTACCACTCATGTTTTCATCATCTTGAAGATAAAAGCCACAAATGCAAAGCTTTCGATCATTCCAATGCAAGACTTGAACAAGCATCAAAATGGAACCAATGAGAACACTTCTGTTGATCACCTCGGTCTCTGAGTCGATGGAACGACTGTAAGTATTATTCATGCATATCATGCATACATGTGCATGTAACATCACATTTTCTTGTCTTGTGTTGTCTATTCTTTGGCAAAATGAACAGCAAACACCTCGCGAAGTAAAGAATCAAAAGAAGATATCAAATCATGGGGACATAGAAAGCCCATTGCTTGAGAAACCTCCAGTAATCTTGCAAAGAGAAGAAATGCGTGCTTATGCGAAGAACAAGACGGCAAAAATATCAATCAAAGCTTGCATGAAAAAAATCTTTGGTTTGAGCCTACACAGGGGGCAAAGTTTCTCCTTTTCAATTTTTTGGGTTTATATACCAAATATTTTTAAACTCACTTACAAATATTTTGCCACGTAGGGGGGCAAGGAGAGGATATAAGGTCCAATTAAAAATAACTAAATCTTTGCAAAAAGAAAGAAAAAAAGAATGGAACAATAGAACTCTCAAAAGAATGAAGGTGCAAAAGACAAAAGACCAATCCAGCTAAAAGAGCTAAAGCAAGGGTGAAGGCCCGATCTCAAAGGATGAAGATCCATTTTTAAGGGTAAAGACCCGATCTCAAGGATGAAGATCCATTTTCGAGGGTGAAGACCCGATCTCAAAGGATGAAGATCCATTTTTAAGGGTGAAGACCCGATCTCAAGGATGAAGATCCACTTTCAAGAGTAAAGACCCGATCTCAAAGGATGAAGATCCATTTTTAAGGGTAAAGACCCTATCTCAAAGGATGAAGATCCATTTTCAAGGGTAAAGACCCGATCTCAATGGATAAAGATCCATGTTCCAAGGGTAAAGACCCGATTTCCAATGGATAAAGATCCATGTTTCAAGGGTAAAGACCCGATTTTCAATGGATAAAGATCCATGTTTCAAAGGGTAAAGACCCAAAGTTCGAAGGATAAAGATCCTTGTTTCAAGGGTAAAGACCCGATTTCAAATGGATAAAGATCCATATTTCAAGGTTAAAGACCCGACCTCCAATGGATAAAGATCCATTTTTACGGGTAAAGACCCAATCTCCAATGGATAAAGATCCATGTTCCTAGGTAAAAGACATAGTTTCTAATAGATAAAGATCTATTTTTGGTGGGTAAAGACCGACAATTCGTAAAAATGGAACAACCAGTTATGCTAGAATTCTCAACTGATAAAAGGTCAGATGAGTTAAACCAATCTCTCGGGTCCAGAACCCAAAACCTCAAAAATTAAGTCTTATTGCTTTTCACTCTCTTTCACTAAGGTTTCAGATCATTCAAGCAGGGGGCAAACTGTAGACCCTTAATTTTTTACCCAATTCGATCCAACATGCTTTATTTAGTCCAAAATGATTTTTGTTGTTTAATTGGTCCAAAATAATTTTAATTAAATAATTTTTACCTTAGTATCTAATTTTTAATAGTAAAAAATGAAAATAAACAAATAAAAAATAAAAATAAAAATAAAAATCGGAGTCAGAACAAAAATCGGCAGCGAAAAGTGGTGCGCGGGCCCGTCGGGCCAACAGTGGCTCGCCCGCAGGCTCCTGCGGGCTGGCACGCCCACGGGCCTGTCGCCAGAATTTTCGCCAGCGCAAATTTTTCAGCTGCATTTTTTAGAATTCTAATCCAATTAGGTTTTAATTTCTTTTTTTATTATTATTACTTACCTTAATTAATTAGGAATAAACAACCTAAAAACCACTATAAATAAGGACCAATTAAACCAAATCAAGGGAGGAAAAACTTTTCATGATAGCTTTAGGTTTTGAAACCAAATCAAGGAAGGAAAGGGAAAACTCAATTCAATTGATATTTATAGCAGGAGTAGCAGCAGTAGCACGAAAAAGGGAGAAGAAAAGAGGCAATCAAAGCTTGTCTTTGGAGCTAGTTCATCCAAGAAGAGTTATTTTTTGGAGAATCAACAAAAGAAGGTATGTTTTAATTCTTTTGATTTATGTTTTACAATAGCCAAATCTATAAAATTTAAGTTTTTTAAATAAAAAATCTTAGAGTTTTAATTTAAATTTTCCAAGTTTAGAACATTAAAAATGTGACTTTCTTTTCTAAAAGGACTCAAAATTGTTATTTTTTCTTCTTAAAAACCTTAAAACACTCATTTAACGTATTTTTCTACAAAACCAAAATAAAATTATGTTTCTATTAAAATTTTAAATTAGGTTCTTTTTCATTCAAAAAACCTTAAAAAACATCTTTTCTACTTATAAAAACTTCAATTCATGTGTTTAAATTCATAAAATATCATAAAATATCAAATTGCTATTTAAAACCCTAAAATTAATTCCTTGGCCGAGAATCAAGTTTCAAAGCCTAAAATCCAAAAATCATCTTTTAAACCTAAAGTAATAAACCCTAACCCTTTTAAAAACTTAAACCCTAATTTTTATGAACTTTAAACCCTTTAAAACATAAAAAACATAAAAACCTAAAAAACTCAAAAAAGCTACAGTAGCTGAATTTACTATTTTAAAAACATGAATTAAAAAATATTTCAAAAGTGTCTAAAACTCAAGTTTTATTATTTCATCATTCAAATCTTAATTTGTTTAATGAAAGTGTCTTGCTAACATTTAAAAAACATAAAATCTAATCTATTTTAATTACCTAAAAGGTCATAATAGTTTAAACTTTAGAATTTCCAAGGCCTTAACACATGAGATAAATAACCCTAAATAGAAATAGTAGATATACTTGAACTTTTATTTGTTTTATTCAATTCCATATTTATTTATACCTTGATTTATTTCTTATGCTTTAATTTATTTAATTTTAATACTTGATTTATTTAATTTATCATGGATGGATGTTTGTTTTATATTTTGCTTAATACTCTTAATGAATGATTTATTTATTATGGATGATTATTTACTTTTATCAATCAATTTAGACTTCCAAACGTTGTAAGAGGTATGTTTTGGTGGGTACCTCATTAGTTAAACATCATGTAATTTAATTTTCTTTTCTATTTTAGAACCTTTGTAAAGGGCATGTTTCTACCTTTTGGTGGATGTCCTATCTAGGCATGTGATGTAAGGACATGTTTCCTTCCTTGGATGGGTGTCCATTTATTTGTTTTGTTTTATTTGGTCATTGCTTTGATTTTAATATAATGATGCTTTCTTTTTATTGTGTGTAGTATGGATAATGTTATTATACTTAAGAATTTTATAATATTAAGACCTGAAAAGGAGGCCGGTTCCAATGAACCGGGCGTTGTGGGGGTGCTGGGACATTTCTCACATTCCCCACACGTACCCAACTTTCCGAACCCATTAGGGGGTTGGGAATTCCTTAGGAAACGAGTCATCCACCCCTTTCTTTTTCCCGGCCCGGCCCGGTGGCGACTCCATTTTCTCCGGACTTAGGTCCGTGTTCTCTAAGGCCTCGAGCCTAAACAGTGCCGAAGTCGCAAGAACCATTCCACAGGGATTGGGGGCGAAAATCCCCGTTCACAAGTACTAAAGTGCAATCGAGAACCCAAAACCCCATGTAAACTCTTCCAAAACCTCGAAGTAAACCGGGGATCTCGATCAGACACTAAAGAAATTGGGACTCCATGCAACTTTACTATCTCATTAATGTACAGCTCAGCCAGTCTCTCAAGAGAATAGTCCATTCTAACTGGAAGAAAATGAGCTGTTTTTGTCAATCGATCAACAATCACCCAGATAGTATCATGCTTCTTCTGAGTCAATGGCAAACCAGATACGAAATCCATTGTTACTCTCTCCCATTTCCATTCAGGCACTGTTAAGCAACCCTGTTGGAACTTGATGCTCAGCTTTCACCCTTTGACAAGTGAGACACTTAGATACAAATTCAACTATGTCTCTCTTCATACCAGACCACTAGTAATGCTGTTTCAAATCATGATACATCTTTGTACTACCCGAATGCATAGCAAAAACTAATTGGTGTGCTTCTTCTAAAATAATCTTTCTCAAACTATCATCATCAGGAACACATAACCTATCCTTGAACCAAAGACTACCATCATTTTTTACATAGAAATCTCGGCTCACCCCATTTCGGCAATCTAATACAATCTTCTGAATTTTCTCATCCGCCAATTAAGCCTCCTTTATCTGATCCAACAATACTGGTCTCAATTGCAGCTGAGCCAATAATGGTCCATCATCACATACTTCAAAACTAGCATGCAACGCTCTCAACTCAACAAGCAACGAGAGCGAATAAATAGTCAAACCCGCCAAAGATTTTCTACTCAAGGCATCAGCAACTACATTCGCCTTACCAGGATGATAATCAATCAAACAGTCGTAGTCTTTAATCAGTTCTAACCATCACCTTTGCCGAAGATTCAGCTCCTTCTGAACACCCAAATATTTCAAACTTTTATGATCCGTAAAGATAAAACATTTCTCCCCATACAAGTAATGTTGCCAAATCTTCAAAGCAAACACTATAGCTGCTAATTCCAAATCATGAGTCAGATAATTAAGCTCGTGCGACTTCAACTGCCGAGAAGCATAAGCTATGACTTTACCCTCTTGCATCAAAACACATCCTAAACCATTATGTGAAGCATCACTATAAATCACATATGGTTTATCTTCCACGGGTAAAGTAAGAACAGGTGCTTGAGTCAACATTTCTTTCAACTGCTCAAAGCTAGCTTGACACTGATCCGTCCACACAAATCTAACTCCCTTCCGAAGTAATCTGGTGAGTGGAGTAGCTATCAAAGAGAAGCCTTTCACAAACCGTCGGTAATAGCCTGCCAAACCCAGAAAACTTCTAACTTCAGTTACAGACTTTGGTGGACTCCAATTCAAAATAGCTTCAACTTTACTTGAATCGACTCTTATACCATCTACTGAAATTATATGACCCAGAAAAGTAACTTGGTCAAGCCAAAATTCACACTTCGACAACTTAGCATACAACTGCTTCTCTCTCAAGATCTGTAATGCAATCCGCAGATGTTTGTCATGCTCCTCTTTATTACGTGAATATACCAAAATATCATCAATGAAAACCACCACAAACTGATCCAGATAGGGCCTAAACACCCTATTCATCAAATCCATGAAAGCTGCAGGTGCATTTGTCAACCCAAAAGGCATCACCAAAAACTCATAATGCCCATATCTTGTGCGGAAGGCTGTCTCAGGAACATCTTCAGCTCTAACCCTCAACTGATGGTACCCTGATCTCAAATCAATCTTGGAAAACACTGATGCTCCCTTTAATTGATCAAAGAGATCATCAATTCTAGGCAAAGGATACTTATTCTTGATAGTTACTTTGTTCAATTGCCTATAATCGATGCACAATCTCATAGTACCATCCTTCTTCTTCACAAACAAAACAGGGGCTCCCCATGGAGAAACACTAGGGCAAATAAACCCTTTATCCAATAACTCCTGTAACTGCACCTTCAATTCTCTCAGTTCAGCTGGTGCCATTCGATAAGGAATGATAGAGATGGGAGTGGTACCAGGAAACAAATCGATACCAAACTCAACCTCTCTCTTAAGGGGTAACCCTGGCAACTCCTCAGGAAACACATCTGGAAAATCTGCAACTGTGGGTATACTATCAAGTTGAGAACCCACTATTCTGGTATCCACCACATGAGTAAGATAACCATCACACCCTTTTCTAATCAACCTTCTAGCTGTTACAGCTGATACAAACAAGGATGCAAGTTGTCTCTGTTCACTAGATACCATCACACTCCTACCCTCACTGGTTCTCAAGGTGACACACTTCTTTTGACAATCTACCACAGCTTCATGCTTAGACAACCAATCCATGTCTAAGATTAAATCATATTCTTTAAAAGGCATTTTAATTAAATCACCAAGAAACCCCTCACCTTGCACCACAATAGCACTATCACGATGCACCTTACTCACCACAACACTATGTCCTAAAGGATTTGTCACTAAGACATCAAATCCTAAGGACTCTGAATGCAATTCAGACACAGGCAAGATAGATGTACTAATGTATGAATGAGTAGATCCTGGATCAATCAAAGCAAGTATTGAAATACCAAATAAAGAAAATGTACCCGCTATAACTGTTGAAGCATCCGAATGCCTCTGCATCACATATACTCTCTGAGAAGATCCGGCCTCATCTGGCCTATTGCCTCTGGATGAAGATCCTCCTCTTGGACTAAACCCGGGTCTACCACCTCTACTAAAACCTCTGCCCCGTCGACCACCTCTGCTGACACTGGGTCGAGAAACTGTAGTATCAGTTTGTCTATCATCCTGCATCTCGGGGCAATCTTTAATAAAATGATCTGGTGACCCACTCCTAAAGCATACCCCGGATACACCAGTCTTCCAACAACCACCCCCATGGGTCCTGCCACAGTGTACACATACAGGTGGAGTAGACCTTTGCATCACGGGAGTCGGGGCACTCGCTACAGAGACTGTCGATCTCGGCCTCTGCCTCTGATACTGCACTGATCTGCCTGACTGCCTCTGACTCCTACTGATCCTCTAAACAAAACTTCCTCTACCCCTCTTCACAGATGAAGACCAGCCTCAAACTGGGGTCTCCTTACTCTAGTCTCCTCCTCAATAGCAGCTGCTGCAATGTCCTGCACTCTCTCAACACTTCTAGCTGCTAGAACTAGCTGAGAGAAATCCTGGTACCGAGAACCAGCCACAATACACATGATAGAGGGCCTCAATCCCTCCTCAAATCTTCTGCACCGATCTATTTCATCAGAAATAATTCCCCCGGTATAATGACTCAACCGGATGTACTCAATCTCATATTCTGTCACCGTCCGGTTGTCTTGCCTCAAATTCAAGAATTCCATCTTCTTAATATCTTTATACTCCCTCGGAGTATATTTCTGCTCGAACTCCCTCAGAAAATCACTATAAGATAGTGTAGGTGGATCATCCATGGCATGAGGAACCGTCTTCCACCAG
The DNA here is from genome assembly GCA_947685225.1 of Garcia nutans. Taxonomy (NCBI): domain Eukaryota; kingdom Viridiplantae; phylum Streptophyta; class Magnoliopsida; order Malpighiales; family Euphorbiaceae; genus Garcia; species Garcia nutans. Next base: position 36,872,771 of record CANTUV010000008.1, on the reverse strand, counting down.
TCATAGGCATCTTTCTGCAGGAGGGATCTGGCATAGTCAAATTTCTCATCTGAAGTAGCTTGCAACTGGATAAATATCCTCTGCACTTTATCCAACCACTGCTCAGCCACTGCAGGATCAGTAGTACCCAAGAAATCCTCAGCCCCATATTTTCTCAACTTATCATAATGTCTTACTGGCACCTGAGGCTATGGTGGTGGTGGCTGCACTGGAGCTGGCCTCAATAGTTCTATCACATGCCTTAACCAACCCGGCGGAGCCTCCTCTGCAGCTGATCTCTCTGGCACAGAAACAGGTGTCTCACTAACTCTATCAACTCTAACTCCATCTCTACTCTCTGCTGGAGCTACACTCTCAGCACTTCCTTCTACAGTCTGACGTGAATGGGACTCCATTACTACCTATATCTGCAAACACAGCAGAATATTCCTCATTAAAGATCAAAGACTGCCATACCAAAACATGTATTTTACCCAAAAACCCACTTTTAAAATCAAAATATTCTTTTTCTTACAATTGACCTAGGTTGAGAATCTCAAACCTAGGCTCTGATACCAAAACAATTGTAACACCCTTATACCCCGTATACGTACACAGCATGCTATTACGATCATAATATACGTGTACTGAATATAGAAATGCCACGGTTTAATAACCAAACGACTCAATTCTTTTACAATAATATGAGCCAATTTAAAACATTTAAATTATATTATAAAACACAAAAGATAAAATGTTTATTCAAAATGCAGCGGAAAATATTACAAATATTTCCAAATACATAAACATCAAAACTCAAATTTTACAAAACATAGAATATATACATGTATGGCAGTATGTCTTTGATCTTTAAGCTCTACTATCAACTCCTCAAGATCTAGACTCTACTCGGCCTAGAGGAACTCTCCGGTTCTTCCCTGTCACCTGCGCGATAAATCATAATCGCGCTAAGGGCTTAGTGGTACAACTACAATAATATTATGTTTTGATGTAATGCCAATGTCTCATAATCAAGTCCATACACCATCCAAAAGAATGTTATACCTTAACATTTTACTTTGCTTAATGTCATATCAAACATTCATTCTCAATAACATATTTATGCATTATAATCAATCTCATTATTCATTGGTTTCACCATTCAAGAATCACATTAAAAACAAAGACAAGCATGGGCCCAAAGACACTAATATGCCATTCAACTTTCAGAGTTAATGTTTTGGTTGAATTATAACATTTATCATTATCATTATCCCAACTAGGCTTCAAGGATTTAGGTTCAACCAAGCCTCAAGGGGAACAAAGCATGCTAAGTATCAACCCAACTTGGCTTCAAGAACCAACCCAACCTAGCTTCAAGGGTTGTAACATCTCAATTAGGCTTCAAGGATTAGACCCAACCAAGCTTCAAGGGGAGTTAAGTATGCTAAACTTCAACCCAACTTGGCTTCAAGGATCAAGTCCAACCTAACTTCAAGAGATTGTTACTATAGGCATGCCACCAACAACAAAACTCTGAAAATGGAATAACACATTAGACACACAATTCATTAATTAGTTCATTATCAATTTCATTCTCATTTACTCATCATCACTTTGGCAACCATGCCTCAATCATCTCATTGGCATCATTATCATTTTAGCCAACAACCATGGCTCCATGTCTTATCAAGAGAGTATATATATATATATATCATCAATTGCATTGAACATCATCTAGGCAAACATGCCTCAATTATGTCATTTACATCATTATAACCAACCACATTGATTTCACATCTTATTATATTTCAATTCACATTATACCAATCATAACATTTATCACATAAATTACCAATGTAATCAATTACTTAACATATGATCAATCAAATAAATTAAGTATCAAGATCATGTAAATGTATACAACCATGTAGTTTGTACTTACCTCCAAAAGCAACTCACACAAAACACTAAAATCTTCTTCCAAGAATCCTTCAATACTTGGATTAGGGTAACTCAAACTCTTCACAACCTAATCCAAAAAGGAATAATACAAATGAGATAAGAAGACTAAGGTCTAACTAGGGCAAACTCTACACATGACACGCTCAACAACACGGGCATGTCCCTGACCGTGCCCTAAACTCACAACACAGAAGCTTTGACACACTCAGAACCACGGGCGTATCACTGAACGTGTAATACATTCTGTCTCCCAGAAACATTGACACGCCCAACAACATGAGCGTGTTCAAGGCCGTGTCAATCCTTCACCAACACAGTAGCTATGACACGCTCAGTGACATGGGCGTGTCACTGGACATGTAAATGCTTCTGCAACATAGAACCATCGACACGCCCAAAGACTTGGTGTAGACCCTTAATTTTTTACCCAATCGGATCCAATATGCTTTATTTAGTCCAAAATGATTTTTGTTGTTTAATTGATCCAAAATAATTTTAATTAAATAATTTTTACCTTAGTATCTAATTTTTTTTATTAATAAAAAATGAAAATAAACAAATAAAAATAAAAATAAAAATAAAAATCAGAGTCGGAGTCGGAGTCGGAAAAAAAATCGGCAGCGAAAAGTGGTCGCTCGGGCCCGTTGGGCCAATAGTGGCTCGCCCGCAGGAATTTCCTGCGGGCGAGTTATTTTGCCCGCAGGCTCCTGCGGGTGAAATAACCACCCGCAGGAATTTCCTGCAGGCTGGCACGCCACCCGCAGGAATTTCCTGCGGGCTGGTACACCTACGGGCCCGTCGCCAGAATTTTCGCCAGCGCAAATTTTTTTATGCAATTTTTAGAATTCTAATCCAATTAGGTTTTAATTTCTTTTTTTTTTATATTATTATTACTTACCTTAATTAATTAGGAATATAGAACCTAAAAACCACTATAAATAAGGACTAATTAAACCTAATGAGGGAGGAAAAAAATACATGGTGACTTTAGGATTTGAAACCAAATCAAGGAAGGAAAAGGAAAAACTCAATTCAATTGATATTAATAGCAGCAGTAGCACGGCAGAAACAAGGGAGGAGGCAATCAAAGCTTGTCTTTGGAGCTAGTTCATCCAAGAAGAGTTATTTTTTGGAGAATCAACAAAAGAAGGTATGTTTTAATTTTTTTGATTTATGTTTTACAATAGCAAAATCCACAAAATTTAAGTTTTTTAAATAAAAAATCTTAGAGCTTTAACTTAATTTTTCAAAGATTAGAACATTAAATCGTGACTCTCTTTTCTAGAAAGACTTAAAATTGTTATTTTTTCTTCTTAAAAATCTTAAAACACTCATTGAACATATTTTTCAACAAAACCAAACTAAAATTCTGTTTCTATTAAAATTTTAAATTATGTTCTTTTTCATTCAAAAAAACATTAAAAAACATCTTTTCTACTTATAAAAACTTCAATCCATGTGTTTAAGTTCATAAAACCTCATAAAATATCAAATTGCTATTTAAAACCCTAAAAATTATACTTTAGCCGAGACCCCAATTTCAAAGCCTAAAATCCAAAAATCAACTTTTAAACCTAAAATAATGAACCCTAACCCTTTAAAACCTTAAACCCTAACTTTTTCTAAACTTTAAACCCTTTAAAACATAAAAAACATAAAAACATAAAAAAAAAAACTCAAAAAAGCTACAGTAGCTCAATTAACTATTTAAAAATCATGAATTAAAAATATTTCAAAAGTGTCTAAAACTCAAGTTTTATTATTTCATCATTCAAATCTTAATTTGTTTAATTAAAGTGTCTTGATAACCTTTAAAAAACATAAAACCTAATCTATTTTAATTACCTAAAAAGTCATAGTAGCTTAAACTTTAGAATTTCCAAAGCCTTAACACATGAGGTAAATAACCCTAAATAGAAATAGTAGCTATACTTGAACTTTTATTTGTTTTATTCAATTCCATATTTATTTATACCTTAATTTATTTCTTATGCTTTAATTTATTTAATTTTAATACTTGATTTATTTAATTTATCATGGATAGATGTTTGTTTTATATTTTGGTTAATACTCTTAATGAATGATTTATTTATTATGGATGATTATTTACTTTTATCAATCAATTTAGACTTCCAAAAGTTGTAAGAGGTATGTTTCCACTTGGTGGGTACCTCATTAGTTAAACATCATGTAATTTAATTTTCTTTTCTAGTTTAGAACCTTTGTAAAGGGCATGTTTCTACCTTTTGGTGGATGTCCTATCTAGGCATGTGATGTAAGGACATGTTTCCATCCTTGTATGGGTGTCCATTTATTTGTTTTGTTTTGTTTGGACATTGCTTTGATTTTAATATAATGATGCTTTTCTTTTTATTATGTGTAGTATGGATAATGTTATTATACTTAAGAATTTTATAATATTAAGACATGAAAAGGAGGCTGGTTCCAATGAACCGGGCGTTGTGGGGGTGCTGGGTCATTTCTCACCTTCCCCACACGTACCCAACTTTTTGAACCCATTAAGGGGTTAGGGATTCCTTAGGAATAGAGTCATCCACCCCTTCCTTTTTCCCGGCCCGTCCGAGTGGCGACTCCATTTTCTCTAGACTTAGGTCCGTGTTCTCTAAGGCCCCGAGCCTAAACAGTGCCGAAGTCGCAAGAACCATTCCACCGGGAGTGGGGGCGAAAATCCCCGCTCACACTTGGCCGTGCTCATGGGCGTGTCAGGCCAAAAATACAGATTCCGGCAACAACAACCTCACATCCAACAATCCTTTTACTTTCACCATTTTCCACTTCAAACAAACTTCACTAAACACACCCAAAAACCATAACAAACTTGCAAAAACATAAAAACAACTCTAAACATACCTCAAACACAAATCATAATCATCATCACAAACCCAAAACACAACCACAACACTATCTCTTTTATCAACTTACTCTTTCCTTCAATCCATCCCCAAAATCCAAAAATCAATTAAACCAAACACTCTTAAACACATCATAATCAAACAAACACATATCATCCCCAACCTCACTCACAACTTCAAAGAAAATAAAAAAATCAAGTAGAGAACTTACCACGGATGAAGAAACTCTTAAATGTCCAACTTGATCACTTGAAAACTTCCTTCAATCTTGAGTATGAAAGATCAAATCTCTCTCTTGCTCTCTTGCTAGAGAGTGTCGGCCAAAACAAAGAAAAGAAAAGGAAGGAAATGAAGGAACACGCAGAAGGAAGAAAGAAAGAAAGAAGAAAGGAAAGAAAATAAAGTCAAACACTCAACCTTCTCTTTCCTCAAAACCCTCTCCTCCAAGCATTTAATATTAAAATACTCTAAATATCTTCATCCACTTCCACTCACTCAAATCCCACTTAATTAACTTAATTAATTTAAAATCATTAATTAATCATCTTTTGACTTCATATTTCAGTTGCATATGTTGTATATATCACTATATATACAACATATACACTCTCTCTTCACTTCTTTTCTCTTTCCAATTAAACACGCATTCATTAAATCCAATTAAAACAACAATTATATCAAAACTTCTAGGGCAAACTTTGGGATATTACAGAAAAGGCAACCATTTATTCATGCCAAAAACAAGCCCATGATTAATGATTCTTGGTATAAGCTAGGCTCACAATTGATTTTTGGTTTTTCGTAATTGACCTAAATATTTATAAGATCTTTTTAAGAAAATGTTGTATTTTTAGATGAAAGATAATTTTGTTTGTTTGGGCCATAAGGTGTAAAAAGATTTTGACCCATATTTGAAAAGTTTTAATGTCCAAAGACCTTCTTGAAAATTTTGGAAATAGTTTTGGTCTTTTGGATCTTAAAGAATTACTTTTGAGCTTACAACATAGGTAGGTCACATTAGAAAAAGAACAAACCAAATAAGCCATGGTTCAAACCAAGATATATCAATCATATTCAAACAATAAGCATTTGGGGTAGAAACTTGAGGAAAGTAACTAGGTCAATTACACGAGCTTAAGTCTTGGGTTGAAAGGTTTTAGGTTCCCATAGCAAGAATATACCAAAAGGTACAAGGATATGAGTCGTTACGTCATGCTCGATCTCTATACTTTCACCCGGGCATCCTAACTCACACACATAAATGCAATCTAAACGATGCAATGGATAATATCATAATAAGAAATAATAGAATAATAAAAAGACCAACGGAATCAAATTCTCTTATCCCCAGTGTAGTTGCCACTGTGAACGGGGGTTTTCACCCCCACTCCCGTGTGGAATGATTCTTGCTACTTCGGCATTGTTAGGCTCAGGGCCTTAGAGAACATGGGCCTAAATCCAAAAAAAATGGAGTCGACACCCGGATGGGCTGGGAAAAGAAAGGGATGGATGACTCGATTCCTAAGGAATCCCCAACCCCTTAATGGTTTCAAAAAGTTCGGTACGTGTGGAGAAGGTGAGAATGGCCCAACATCCCCACAACGCCTAGTTCATTGGAACCGGACTCCTTTTCAGGTCTTAATATTATAAAATTCTTAAATATAATGATATTGTCCATAATACATGCAATAATAAGAATAAACAAATACTTCATTAAAATTACAACAATGTCCAACCAAAATAAATAAATAGGCACCCATCCATGGATGGAAACATGCCTTTACAATTGTCCAATGTCCAAAAGAAAATAAATAAAATAGGATACCCACCAATTGGTGGAAACGTGTCCTTTACATTGATCCGAAACTTAAAGTAACTTAAATTACATAATGCTCATAACATGAGGTACCCAAAACATGGAAACATACCTCTTACAATATTTTGAAACCAAAGTAAATCAATAAAAATAACCAACCATTCATCATAAATAAATTATTCAACAAAGATATAAATCAAAGATATAAATAAACCATTAATTAAAATATATAATAAGCATACATCTAATTTAAATAAAGCAATAAAGATAAAAGTTTAGGTTTATGTCTCAATTTAGGGTTTTGGGGAGAAATAAATTAGGGTTTGGTATTTGTAAAAAATAATGTTTGGAGTTTAAGGTTTAAATAAATTATGTCAATGTGATAATATTTTTAAAAGCTTAGATAGAGCTACTACTATTGTGAAGATTAAGTAAAAAAAGAATTAAATAAATCAGGATTTTATGATTTTAAGGAACTAATACTATTATATTTTTTGAAAGGATAATAGCTACTGTGAGGATTTTGGAAAATAGATTTAATTAGGGTTTTATGATTTTAAGTGAATTATGGTTTGGATTTTTATAAAAGTAGAGTTAAGGTTTTGGAATTAACAAAATAGCTACTGTGATTATATTAAGAAAAAAGGGTCAGGCTACTGTGTCTTCAAAAGAAATTAAAAACATTGTCCGTTGGTTTTCATGATTATTGCATAAGTTTTTAAAGATACAACTTATCAGTATTAATGGATCAATGGCTAATGGATGAAGATGATTTTTGATAAACGAAATTAGATAAACATACCTATGTTTGAATTCTCCACCAAAATCGTTAGATGAAAATTTTGGAGTAGCTAACACCAAGACAATCACCACTTGTTTGCTGCCTTGATTGTTGTTTTTTGCTAAAAATCTCCTTTTTGAAAAATTGCCAAAGTTTGAGAGTTCTCCTCTGCCAAGAAAAAGTCTCTCTGCCTCTTTAAAAATTCCCCATCCAAAAAATTCTAAAGTCCTTTCTGTAATTATTTTAATGTGGTATTTATAAGAAAAAATAAAAACCTAATACAAATTGGTTAAGGAAATAAAATTATTTAGGAAATAAAATTTTAAAATCAAGTAAAATAAGATTTGGTTGAAAAACTGTACGGGCTAGCGAGGCGCGTTGCTGGGTTTACGAGGATTGCTGCGGGCTGGCAAGGATTGGCGAGACGAGGCATGTTACTTCGCGCGAATCGCCTACGAGCATTGTAGGCGCTGGGCGAGGATTGGCAAGATGAGGCTTGATGCTTCGTGAAAATTGCTTGTGAGCATTGCAGGCATCGAGCGAGGATGCCTGTGGCGAATTGGCCTAATTGGCCTATGGCAGGCCAATTCTGTTGCGCCGCGCTGCGTGCATCGATTCGACCGTCCGATTTTTATTTTCTATTTTTTATTTTTTTATATGTATATATATTTTTTATTTTTATTTTCATTATTAAAAATAAACATTATATTTAAAATAAATTTTTATAATTAATTTATTATAAAACTAAATAATAAATAATAAATATTATTTTATTACAATTAATACTATATTTTAAAAAATAAATAATAAATATTATAAAATAAATATTATATTATTAAAATAAATAGTAAATAGTAAATAATAAATATTATATTTTAAAAAACAAATAATAAATATTATTAAATAAATATTATAAGATAAATATTATATTATTAAAATAAATAATAAATAATAAAATTTAAACAGTAAATACTACAAAAATTATTTCGGGACTGTTTTAAAATCTTTGGACTAGACTTAGTAAAAAATAAGGGTCTACAACGTTGTTCGCCGATTCATCCCATTTTTTATTTTTTATTATTATTATTTTATTTTATTTTTTATTAAAAATAAATATTATATTATAAATAAATATTTATAATTTCTTTTTATTTTATATATTTTAATAATAAATATTATATTATTATTACTAAAATAAATAATAAATATTATAAAAATTATTTCGGACTATTTTAAATATTCATAGTTCACTTAATCTCTTTTTAATTAGTGCGGGACTAAACTTGGTCAAAAAATAAGAGTCTATAGTTTGTCCCATACTTGAAAGATCTGAGACTTCAGCGGAAGAGAGTGAAAAGCAACATGACTTTGAGCTGATTCAAATGAGGACGAGTTCTCGACCTGAGGTTGAAGTTGGTTTGGATTCTGAACCCGGAATGAGTTTTGGACTCGAAAAAGGTTTGGGTTCTGGACCCAGATAGGTTTAATTGGGTTCTCAACCCAAGATTAGATTTGGGTTCTCTACCCGGGTGGATTCTGAACTCAAAAATGATTTAATTTGGGTACTTGGACCCAAGACTAGATTGGGATTCTCGATCCAAAATTAGATTTTTGGGTGCTCGACCCCATACTGGTTTTAGGTTCTCAACCCGAACCTGGATTTGGGTGCTCAACCCGAAACTGGATTTGGGTGCTCGACCCGAAACTAAATTTTGAGTTCTCAACTTGAAGCTGGATTTTTGGGTGCTCGATCTGAAACTGAATTTGACTGACTTTTTATCAGTTGAGAATTATGGGTTCCTTCTAATTGGTTGTTCCATTCTTTAATAGATTGTGGGTCTTTACCCACCAAAAATGGATCTTTATCCATTGGAGATCGGGTCTTTAACCTTCAAAATGGATCTTTATCCATTGGAGATCGGGCATTTACCCTTAACACATGGACCTTTATCGATTGGAGATCGGGTCTTTATCCTTAACACATAGATCGTTATCCATTGGTGATCAAGTCTTTACCCTTAAAACATGGATCTTTATCTATTGGATATCGAGTCTTTACCCTTAAAACATAGATCTTTATCTATTAGAGATCGGGTCTTTACCCTTAACACATGGATTTTCATCCTTTGGACATCGGGTCTTCACCCTTTAAATTGGATCTTCATCCTTGAACTTCGGGTCTTCACCCTTTAAAATGGATCTTCATCCTTGAACTTTGGGTCTTCTAGTTGGACTGATCTTTTGTCTTTTGCATCTTCATTCTTTTGGGGTTCTTACTTTTTTCTTGTTCTTTTTATTCTTCCTTATGCAAAAAATTCAGCTATTTTTTAGCTAGTCCTCATATCCTCTCTTTGCCCCCTGCGTGAAAAAATATTGAAAGTGAGTCTGAAAATGTTTTGTACATGCATAAACTTAAAGATTTGAAAATAAGAAGTTTTGCCCCCTATGTAGGCTCCAACCAATGATTTTTTTTCTTCATGTAGGTTCTGATTGATTTTTGTGTGTTGTCTAGTTCCTTGTACAAGCTTGCATCTATTCTTTTGTAAAATGACTGGATCTTCTTGAAGTAATGTGTAACACCCTTATACTCTATATACATACAATACATATTTTCAGCATATGTAAAATATGCATATACGGTATAAAAATGTCACAAACCGATTTAATAAAAATTTTCTAATTTCTGTTTTAAAATTTCAAATACTAAATATATAAAATTAAATAGTATATAAATATTCTTTACTTGTTGTACTAACCCAAAATAAAGAATTTACATGAAAATCTCTGAAAAAAATTCGTCAGAGTTTTGTCTGTAATTTGGACGTTCCCAAAATTCAGCAAAACACAACCTGCATCAGAAAACACTCCCAATAAGAATCAAATCTCCATTTCACCAATACTTCCCAATTTCTCCATATTTTCTAAAAATATTTATACATAGATATTTAAATCAACAACACATATAGAATCTCATTTTCAACAATTTATCCAAAACATTCTTTACAATTTACAATAAATACTTCAAAAATAAACATAATATACATAGTATCAAAATATACTATAATATCAAATATGTACATGCTGGCAAATAGCTCTGATCTTGATGTTCCCAAAAACTCTTCAAGCTTGATAAGTGCAAGCCTAGACATAACTAGGTCTAGTAGAACTCTCCAGCTATACCAAATCGCCCAGCTATACCCGAAGAATTACAATCGCGCTAAGCTAAAAGCTTAGCGGTACAAACTTTGATAATAATAAAAATGTAAAGTAATGCCAATGCAAAATGCTTATGAACATCACATCATTCCATTTTCTCATACTTTTTAAATATTTCACAATCCAAAATTCATATAAAAACAAACACAAACATGGGCCCAAAGATAACTAATATGCTATTCAAATCTCAGAGTTACTGTTTTGGTCTATAATGACACCATGTGTCTAGCCCCGTAGATAATATATCAATGTAATAATCCAACTACGTCTGAGCTTACGACCCGGTCATTACACCCAACCTAGCTTCAAGTACTTATTTTTGAAGCTTACGACCTGGTCATTTTACCTCAAAAACATTTTCACAATGACGCCCAGTGCCTAGCCCGTAGGCAAATCATAGGCATGCCTCCAAACATAGAACTCTAAAAATTGAATAACATATTAGGCACACAATTTATTCATATTTCTCATTATCAATCTCTTTCTCATTCTCACATAATCAAACTAGGCACATTGCCTTATTTTCTCATTTTTTTTCTCACTTTTCTCATTTTTCTCATTTATTTCAATATCAATTCATTTCATTATGTTTCCATATATCTCATTACATTATACCACATTTTTGCATTCACAACACATTACCCAATTACTTTGGGTATTTCCACATAATTCACATATTAATCACATTTACACAATTTAGCCATTATCAATGGCTTTTCACAATGCATTTCACACATATATGATATTACAAATGTCATAGCACATTATTCATACATAACCAATGTATCAAGTAGCTTAACACATTTTCCAACCAAAATGTGTTAAGCCCAAATGTCATGCAAATATAAACAATGTATTGAAAGTTTGTACTTACCTCAAATAGCAACCCAAAACAAGCTCAAAACAACCTCCAATCCTATCATTCCAACTTGCCCTTCACTACTTGGATGAAGCAAATCAACCTCCCTCAATGCCTAAACCAAATGTGATAGAAAATAATCATTTGGTATCACATTTAATGGCATTTCCAATATTAAACCATAATTAAACCCCATCCAAGCAAAAATCCAAAATTTAAGGCTAACCTCACTTTAACGTTGGATTCTCATACTAGTCCATTCATTTTAATATATTAAGTTTATTTATATCATTAGACACATATTTTAATACATTTAAACCATTTACATTACAAAAACACACTCTTATACACAAAACTCTAAAACGGCATAACCTTCCCCCATTGAAGGTTTTCCATTCCAACATAATCCATTAATCATTTCAAGCTTATATTCATCACTTTTAACACTTAACAACATGCCTAAACAAATAAAATCAATCAATTCAACAACTTTGGAAAATCACTTTTCCAAAACACTAAATCTCCACTTCCATTCTCAAACTCCAACTAAACACAACCAAATCCAATATTTGACTTTAAAATACTTGTTTATGCATTAAAACAACTCATTTGGAATCAATTTACACAATTAAAAACCATGATTTCAAAACCCCAAAAATTACATAACCCTAAATTCTCTCTCTTCACCAATCTTACCCAAACTCAACCATTTCTTCAATCCAACCCTAAAATCATTGTTAACTACCCAAAATAACATCTTACACACCCATTCCAATATTATAACATACTACATCTAAACCCCAAACTCAACATATTCATAAATTTATGAAATTCCAAAGATTAAGATGAAAAACTTACTAATTATGGAAGAAATCACCAAGACTCCTCTTAAATCCTTGAAATCTCTTCAATTCTTAGTGCTTGGAAGAAGAAAAAACCTCTCTTACTCTCCCATGGTGTTTTGGCCTCCAAGAAGAAGAAGACGAAGATGATGACCAATTTAATTTTCTCTTTCTTTCCACCTTTATTTATAACCATACATATATATTATTTAATATTTTAATAATTAATTATTTATTTATTTATTTAATAAATTAAAAGTCCAAAAATCCCTCTTTCATTCTAAAATTATTTATTTTTGAATTATTTTATTAATTTTAAATTTTTAAAATTTATTTACAAAAATACCATTGGACTTTGACTTTTCTTTTAAAAAGTGTTGACTTTTATATGTTATATATATTTTACATATATCACATATACATTCTACTTTTTCATTTAAAATGCCTTCATTTTTCATTTAAAACAATTAATTTAATTCATCCATTTGAATTATAATTTATTTCATCAAATTTCCAAAAATTAGAAATTTTCAAAAAATTTGGAATATTACACATATGCACAAGTAATGTGAATCTTATATACACATCAAATGTACCTTATATGTGTATTAAATATATTTACACATATGCACAAGTAATGTGAATCTTATATACACATCAAATGTACCTTATATGTGTATTAAATATATTAAGTATGTAATGTATATATCCAACATATATAATTAATATACCATATGTATATGTTATACATATACTAGGTATATATATTGGGTATGTACAACTTTTATTTCTCCAAATACTTATTTAATTTCTCCAAAATCACGGATATGACATAATGGGCATTCTATGAGCGGAGATTTTTGCCCCCACTCCCGGTGGAATGGTTCTTATGACTTCGACACTGTTTAGGCTCGGGGCCTTAGAGAACACAGACCTAAGTCCGGAGAAAATGGAATTGCCACCTGGACGGGCTGGGAAAAAGAAAGAGGTGGATGACTCGATTCCTAAGGAATCCCCAACCCCCTAATGGGTTCAAAAAGTTGGGTACGTGTGGGGAAGGTGAGAAATGGCCCAGCACCCCCCACAACGCCCGGTTCATTGGAACAGGCCTCCTTTACAAGTCTTAATATTATAAAATTCTTAAATATAACAACATTATCCATATTACACACAATAATTAAAAGAAGGCATCATTATATTAAAATCAAAGCAATGTCCAAACAAAGCAAATAAATGGACACCCATCCAAGGATGGAAACATGTCCTTACATCACATGCCTAAATAGGACACCCACTGAAAGGTAGAAACATGCCCTTTACATAGGTTCTAAAGTAGAAAAGCAAATTAAATTACATGATGTTTAAATGAGGTGCCCACCAAGTGGAAACATACCTCTTACAACATTTGGAAATCTAAATAAATTGATAAAAGTAAATAACCATTCATAATAAATAAATCATTCATCAAAGGTACCAAATATCATTAAAAAGTAAACATCCATCCATGATAAATAAAATAAACCAAGCATTGAATTTAAATTAATTAAAGCATAAGAAATAAAACAAAGCATGATCAAATACGGAATTGAATAAGGTAAGTAAATATCCAAATTATAGCTACTGTTTCCATTTAGGGTTCTTTATCACATGTGTTAAGGTTTTGGAATTCATAAAATTAGGCTACTGTGACTTTTTTATGGAATTAAAATAGATTGAGGTTTTATGTTTTAAAAAGGTTGGTAAAACTTTTTGATTAAACAAATTAAGGTTTGAATGGTGAAATCATGAAACTAGGGTTTTAGACACTTTAAAATACTTTTGATTCATGGTTTTAAATGATGATTTCAAGCTTACTGTGTAAATTTAAAATATTTGTGGTTTTATGGTTTTTAAAGTTTTAAAGGATTAAAACTTTAAAAAAGGTAGGGGTTTAAGGTTTGAAAGGGGTTAGAGTTTACTATTTTAGGTTTGGAATTGAATTAGGGTTTTAGAAGTTTTGAATTAGGGTTTCGGGTGATCTTAGAATTTTAGAATTTGGAAATAGCAATTGAATATTTTTAGAGAGTTTTATGAAAATACACCAACGATTTAAAGTTTATAAAGCAAAAAAAGGTAGTTTTTAGAGCTTTTGGAAAGAGACAGCATATTATTTAAGGGTTTTAATGATTTGGAAAGTAAATTAGGATTTTGGGGTTTTGAAGAAACTAAATTAATAACTTTAAATTGTTTAAAAAATAAAGCAACGAATTAGTGTTTTTAACTTTTAAAAAGCTAAATTAAAGTTATGGGATTTTGATTTTTAAAGCCACAATTATATATTTTATGTTACTGTGAAAATATAACCAAAGAATTTAATACATACCTCTTTTTGTTGATTCCTCCAAAAATAATTCTTCTTGGATGAACAAGAACAAAGATAGTTGCTGCCTTTGATTCCTTTTTTAATGCGTTGCTTGTTGCTCTTAAAAATTCAAATTGATTTGTTGCCTATCCTTCACAGATTCGGTTTACAATTCTCCAATTTTCGTTCCTTATTCTGAATGATTTTCCTCCCTTTTGTGTTGTTATTTATAGAGGCTTTTTTATTGGTTTTTCCTAGTTACACACGGCATACCATATTTAATAAGAAAAGGAAACCGAAACTTAATTGTATTAGGTTTCGAAAAATTTGTGTCAAAAATTTCGCTGCCCAAAAAATTTGCCGCAGGAAAAATTGCGTTGGCGAAAAAAATCTGCCACAGTTGGCTACGGCAGGGGGCGAGGAGTAGGCCTGCAGGCCATTTCGCCCGCAGGAAACTCCTGCGGGCAAAATGGCCCATGGCCAAGCCCGCTGGAATTTTCGGCGATAATTTTTTTCATCGTAGATTTTTATTTTTATTTTTATTTTTAAATTTTAAATTTTATTTTTTATTAATAAAAATTAGATAATAAAACAAAAATTATTTAATTAAGATAATAAAAATTATTTTGGACCAATTAAAATATATTAGACAACATAAAAATTATTTTGGACTAAATAAAATATATTGGACCAAACTGGGTCAAAAATTAAGGGTCTACAGTTTGCCCCCTGCTTGAATGATCTGAAACCTTAGTGAAAGAGAGTGAAAAAGCAACAAGACTTAATTTTTGAGATGGTGGAGGTTTTGGGTTCTGGACCTTGTTCGAGTTCTGGACTCAAGGATAATTCTAGGCTCTGGACCTAAGGAAAATTTGGGTTTTAGACCCGGTTCGAGTTCTGGACTCAAGAATAATTCTAGGTTCTGGACCTAAGGAAAATTTGGGTTCTAGACCCAGTTTGAGTTCTGGACTCAAGGAAGATTCTAGGTTGTGGACCTAAGGAAAATTTAGGTTCTGAACCCGGTTTGAGTTCTGGACTCAAGGATAATTCTAGGTTCTGCACCTGAGAAAAATTTGGGTTATGGACTCGGTTTGAGTTCTGGACTCAAGGATAATCATAGGTTCTGGACCTAAGGAAAATTTGAGTTCTGGACCTGAGCTAAGTTCTTGGACTTAAGGATATTTGTAGATTCTGGACTTAAGGAAATTTTGGGTTCTGGACCCGAGCTAAAAAAAATTTGGCTAATTTTTAGGCATGTCTTCTTATTGCCCCCTGGGTGTAAAAATATTTATATACTTGTAATTATTTGAATGATTAAAATAAATAAATGAATTTACTGTTTATTTACTGTGTAGTCACTGTTCATGCACTATTTACTATTAATAAATAGTAAATTTACTATTTACAAATAGTATCAAATAGTATTAACTATTGGAAATAGTAATTTTACTATTTACCAATAGTAATACTATTTATAAATAGTAAAATATACTATTCATCAATAGTAATACTATTTATAAATAGTAATATTTACTATTTATTAATAGTAAAATATTCATCAATAGTAAAGTTTACTATTCATAAATAGTAAAGTTTACTATTCATGAACAGTTTTGAATTTTGTTTTTTTTGCTTACCGTTTCTCTATAAAAAGAAGCTGATATTTCATTTCATTTCATAGCAAAAATTTTCACATTCTAATTCTCAAATTTCTTTCAATTTTAGCACATATTTTTTCAAAAATAATGCATGCTTCGAGGTCAGGGACTCATTCTAATGCCGAGTTATTTGAGTTTATTCGACACCATGAAGATGGAAATTTAGATATACTGGCCGGGATGCCGCTTCACCGCAGTTCCAACGAAAAGAGCGCTGTAACTTTCTCTTGATTTTTTTATATTTGTTATTGTAAAAAATAAATTAATTTAAGTAGTTAGAATAATATGTACTTACCTGGTATTAACTTACCTGGGTCTGTGTTAGCATGATCGTTGAGTTGTTCGGGCTGGAAGGTGTATTTACAAAGCCCGACAATGGTACGATGTAATGCCTTCTCGGGTAAGGCGGATTATCCGAGATTGCGGCTTTGAGCAGTTCATCTTACAATTGTCGTTTGAGGAATATCAGATAGACTGGAGCGTAGTCCAGGCCGCTTGCAGAGCAATGGCTGGACACAGCTCGCACTTTTCACTTGCCCATTGGGGAGATGACAATTAGTCCGGTCGATTTTACTGCCATAACCGGCCTTCGATATGATGGTGCTCCGGTTACTCTGACCAATGAAATTTTAACATTTGAAGAAATTCAGGAATTAATTGGCATGGAACCGTCATATAAAGGGCCTTTTAAGATACAAATTGAGCCAATTCGTAGTTATTGGATGAACTATGAAGGACGGGTTGGCAGAGACACGGTCGAACAGTATGCTCGAGGATTTTTATTATATCTGCTCGGATCGACCATCTTAGGCAGCACTGAATCCTCCATTCACTTGTCAGTGTTGAGTGCCCTTTCTTATCTCAGAATGGTACCATCTTCTGGTTGGGGTGAAGCTGGTCTCACGTGTCTTTATAATGGTCTTGATAAGCTTTGCCAAAACAAGAAGTCTTTTGTTGGCTTGATGGCGGTTGTTGAGGTATTTTTTCTTCCACCAATGTCATTTCCACTATTTTCTTGTATTGAATGTGATCTTTATTGTTATTGTAGGTATGGGCATATGAACATAACCTCGTGAGGGTACCTGGTATTTTCTGAGAGAGAATCGAATATCCAAGATTAAATTACTGGTTGTCCAATCGTGTGGATGTTCTCGGCTCTCATCATGTACATACTCACCGCTATGTGTTGAGCCGCTTAACCTGGGACCAAGTAAAATAATATTAGTATGCTTTAAAATTTATGTGAAAGTTTTACTTACCTTATGTTATTTTGCAGGTGAATTTGGCCTGGTAGAATCCAGAAGAGCGAGCAAACTGGTCTCCTTTGATGAGGGCTGCACTGTCTTTCCAACAATCTCGCCGAATTATTGCTGGCCCAGTATCTAGTGGCTGGTTTCTCGAAGAGAGAGTTTATGAATGATTTCTCGGTCCAGAGCAGCGGAGGTTTCCGATGCAAATCCCAGAATATACTTTAAATATTATGTCGATGCTGGAGGATGCATCGTGGTCGGCCCGGTATGGTTATGATGCCAAGTCATTTCTCCATTTACCGGGTCCATTTTATGCCCGTTTTATTCAAATGAGACTCTTGAACTTTAATTTATCTCCTATCGGTATGTGGGAGATTTTCGATGAAAATGAGAGTAGAGATGAGGAGGAACATCATGGAGATGCAGGAGAGTCTATTCCACATCTCAGGGCCAGTACTTCTCAGGTAAAACTTTTACCACTTTTCCATTGCAACTGCTTTTTCTTTCTTTGATTCTTTAATGATTGTTGCAGGCTGTTGGCTCATTTGATCATGAGGCTGGACCTTCTTTTACTACCTCTTCGTTTGCTCATTCTAGCCCGCCAGATATGCCATCTCATCCGCAAGGCATTGATATGAACTACCTGGTACGTTTCTTATTTCATAATAGTTTATGCTATATGTATGCATGATTATGTATGCTCTTACCTTTTTCCTTCTTGGCTCACAGCGGAGGCTCGAAGAACAAAATAAGAAACTTCAAGAAGAATTAGCTGCAGGTCATCAGCAGGCTTCTCATTTTGAGAGTTTATATCATCAATCTGAACAATATTTCCGAGACTTCCGATTTCAGGGAATGAGGGATCCCAGTGCTTCTTCATCGAGACGCCCCCAGACTGATGACCATGAGATCCTTTCGTCTGCTTCTGATGAGGACCATGATGGATCAGAACCTCAAGGTAATAGGGATTTTGGTGTTTTCGCTTAAGGAGATCCCGGGATGAGTAATTTGCCGGGTTTTGGTGCTCCCTCTTCGGGCGGACTGGGGATGAATGATTTGCCCCCTCCTCCAACAGGCGATGATTTTTTACAGTCTTTATTTGGTGACCTACCACCACCCTCTTAGTGATATGTAAATATTGTAGCAATTGTAAAACATTGTACAATAATGAAAAATATACAATTTTCCTCTTTACTGTAATCCTTTTTTTTTTACATTACTGCACCACTTTTTTTTTATTTCTTTTTTTTGTTACAGTACACCATTAATTTACATCCACTTCTTTTGTTAAACCAAATCTAACGTGTAAAGGAAATTCATTGCTACTTCCTTTCCTTATGCCATATGGACTTATTCTTTCCCATCATCTTTTCCTTTTCACTTTTGGAAAAGGTTTGTTTCTTCTATATAAATCACCCTTCATGCCATATTTTAATACATAAACCAAAATTCTTTCTCTTTCAACATGAAGACTCCCTTTAACAATTTTAACTTTTCCTTCATTCATTCATCATGACCGAGCATCATTTAAAGAGAATAAAAATTTTATTTAAGAATATGGATGCCATTCATTGGAAGTAAATTTCATGGTCAAAACTTGATGTTTTAAAATGTTTTCAAAATGTCAAATTGGACCACTCCTTCTTACATGTCGTGGCTTCCTTTTGGGATACGGATTCTAGGGTATTTAGAATTAATGGCTTTGAAATATGTCCCTTGATTGAAGAATTTGAGGTCGTCCTTGGATATCCAAATAATCAACAAATGGCATTACCCACATTGATTTCCAAGACTCAACAAAAGATGCAGATGTTATTTCAAATTCCAAAACCCGAAGTTCTTCGGTTGATGAGAGGTGAAAAAATTCTACTTGCTCCTTTGATTGACTTTTGTTTCTCTCATTTGGCTCCTACTAAGGCATGGGGACGCATGCTTTTATCTTTGCTTGCTCAGCCAATTCTTGCTTGTTTCTTCTAACGACGATATTGATCCACGAGTATTGGATATTATGGACCAAATGGAAGGAGGCTTGTCACCGGTACCTGTGATTTTAGCCGAGACCTTAGTTGGATTAGACCGATTTAAATTAGGATTTTCAAATAGACTGACTGGGAGTCTGTTACTGCTTCAGGTAATTACCTAAACTACCCTTTAGGGTTTTCAATTTAGGATTTTTTTCTTTTAATTGCTCTAACTTTTGCCTAGTCCGCCCATGCGGGTTTTCGCAACTAGCGAGCTGTCCTAATTTTTGCCTAAACTTCCCTTGCAGGTTTTCAACTTAGCGGACTCTCTTTTTTTATATATTTTTTTTCATAGATTTGGCTTCAGGAGCGTCTTTGTTTGCGTGATACTCCATCCATGGATTTTGCCAGATACCTGCCACGTCATCATTCTGTTAGGAAGCTACTCCATCATTTTTCTTCATATATTGACTGGGTTGATTAGATCCACTCACGCTCTGAAGTTAATATCCATTGGTTGATACCTTGGTGGAAGATTTCTCATATCACCATGCGGACATACTTGATGTACGTTCCCCTTACTGCTCTTCGTCAAGGTACATGCTATGATCCTCGCCGACTTGGCCGTCAGTATGGAGCTGAACCTCGTGATTCTGACTTTGCTCCTGACTTAGACATGCCTTGCTTGACTGAAACCTACTTGGATCGGCTTAGGCAAAGCTGGCCTACACGTTACACTTATCGACTGCCATAGATTTTACATTTGTCAATTCAGAAAGTGTTTTGTTAGGATGAAAAATAACTAAAGTAATAAAAAATGCTTCTTTTCCATTTATAATTTGTCATCACCTTTTGCAATTATGATTATTTATTTCATCCATATCCGGTCAAATACTTATAACAGTGGACATAGAATAATTTTAATATTAATTATGTTTTATTAAATTGGGGAACAGCCAAACATAAAGCCAGCATACACAAGATCACTCCTATTGCCAACTAGCCCTTTCGGGTTTTCTAATTGATGATTTTCTCTCATTTAGCCCTAATTGTTGCCTAGCCCGCCCTTTTGAGTTTTCGGGACTAGCGGACTGCTCTAACTTTTGCCTAGGCTGCCCTTTTTGGGTTTTCAACCTAGCAAGCTCTTTCTTTTTTATTTTTTTTTATTTTTCATACATAAAACTTCTTCAAACTGTCAATGTTTACTGGCTCACTAAATTCATTCCCATCCATGTCTGACAACTTCACCGCACCTTTGTTCATGACTTGTTTCATGACATATGGCCCTTCCCAACTAGGTCTGAACTTTCCTCTTGGATCAGATACATTAGGCTTACATTGCTTCAACACCAAATCCCCAACTCTGAATTTTCTGACCTTAACCCTTATATTGTAGGCCCGAGCTATCTTCTTTTGATACAGTTGGTGATGATATAGTGCCTTTAACCTTCTTTCTTCTAGCAGAGCTAACTGTGTGTATCTGCTTACTACCCATTGCGTTTCAGGCAGTTCAGCTTCCAAGACTACTCTCAGTGACTTGATCTCAATTTCAATTGGCAACACTGCTTCCATTCCATAAACCAAAGAAAACAGTGTCATTCCAGTAGGTGTTCGCACACTTGTCTTATATCCCCATAAAGCAAAGGGAAGCATTTTTGACCAATCCCTATAAGTCTTAGTCATCTTGGACAAAAGTTGCTTAATTGTCTTGTTCGTTGCTTCTACTACGCCATTAGCCTTTGGTCTATAAGGAGAGGATCGATGATGATGGATTTGGTATTTCGAGAATAAATCCTTAACTGCTCCTTGAAACTGTACCCCATTGTCTGATATCACACTGTGTAGGACCCCGTACCGGCAGATAAGGTTCTTTTTAATAAATCTAGCCATTTGACTTGCACCCAGTTTATTAAAGGATTCGGCTTCGATCCATTTTGAAAAATAATCTACTGCTACCACAATGAAACAGTGACCGTTTGAGGCTATCAGATGTATCTCTCCTATAATGTCGATACCCCAGGTGGCAAATGGCCAGGGTGAAGACATTGAATGCAATTCTTCAGGAGGCATGTGATTTAAGTTACCATACATTTGACATTGTTGGCACTTCTTGACAAACTTAATACAATCTTTGTCCATGGTCAACCAGTAGTAACCTTGTCGAATAATCTTCTTAACTAGGGCCAAGCCATTCATGTGCGGACCACAACTTCCCACATGTATTTCTAACATGATGCACTCTACTTCAAGCTTTCTTAAACATCTCAAATGTACCCCCCCCCCCCCCGGTCAGGCCATCTTCGATATAACTCACCATGGAAGGTGATGTATTGCAATGACCACCGCCTTATGGCTCTTCTCTCTTTCTTTGTTGCCCCCGGCGGGTATTCTCATTCTTCCAAAAATCGTCTTATAGTATCATACTACGCATCATGGTCTGTATCAATTTCTATGATTGTTTCATGTTCATAGCAAGGAGTTGACGAACTGGTTAAGATTAGAGGCTTAAGGAATAGGCTAACAGGGTTTTCCCATACCGAAGCCAATGTGACTAGGGCATCAGCCATCTGATTTTCTTCCCTTGATAAGTGTATAAACCTACACTCTTTAAAGTTCTTCTTCATGGTCAAGTAATGGTAGTATGGTTTCAATTTTTCTTCTTTCAACTCCCATTCTCCATTTACTTGGGATACAACTAGCAATGAATCACCATAAACTTCCACCTTATCCACCTTCAATATCGTTAGGGTTTCGAAATCGAAAATACAAACTTCGTACTCCACCATATTATTAGTTGCCCTAAATTTCAATGTTTTGGCTAAAGGGATGAGTTCCCCTTTGGGCGATTCTAGTATAACTCCCAAACCTGCTCCTTTCCTATTTACCACTCCATCAAAATACATTTTCCACCCTTGTACTTCAATTAATTCTAAATGTTCATCTGGAAATTCCAAGATTACCTCTTCACTTTCTGGTAATGGTTGTTGAGCCAGAAATTTTGCCACCACTCTA
Organism: Garcia nutans; assembly: GCA_947685225.1. Lineage (NCBI taxonomy): Eukaryota > Viridiplantae > Streptophyta > Magnoliopsida > Malpighiales > Euphorbiaceae > Garcia > Garcia nutans. The sequence goes on along the minus strand of CANTUV010000008.1, from coordinate 36,850,218 downwards.
CCTTTGATTGTTTTCCTGGTTACATACTCAATCTCAAATTCCTCTAATATAATCAACCATCGACCATATTTCCCAATTAAAGAGGGTATCTCCTTTAAGTACTTCATTGGATCCAACCTGGAAATTGCTTGCACACTATACGATTGAAAGTAATGCCGCAACTTCTTAGAAGACCAAACCACTGCAATACAGGTCTTTTCGATGATACTATACTTAATTTCATAAGGTAGGAGCTTTCTACTCAAATAGTAAATGGCATGCTCAATCCCTAACTCATCTGCTTGGGCTAGCATGGCTCCGATTGATTCTTCTTCCACTACTAAATATAGTAATAGAGGTTTACCGGGTTTAGGTGGTTTTAAAACAAGTGGATTCAACAAATACTCTTTTATTCGATCAAAGGCCTTTTTACATTCTTCATTCCATACGACCAGCTGATTCTTTCTAAGCACTTTGAAGATAGGCTCACAAATTGTTGTGAGCTTTGCTATAAATCTGCTAATGTATTGTAGTTTACCAATGAATCCCCGAACTTCTCTCTCCATCTTTGGGGTTGGCATATCCCTAATTGCTTTGACTTTGTCAGGATCTATCTCAATGCCATTCGGACCAATCACATGTCCTAACAATTTACCTGAGGTAACACCAAATACACACTTCTTCGGGTTTAACCTTAGCTTGTATTTCAAAGCTCTATCGAAGAATAACTCTAAGTTTTGGAAGTGTTGCTCCCTTGTGTCCGATTTCCCCATCATATCATCAACATATACTTCAACTTCTTTGTGCATCATGTCATGAAATAGTGTGGTGGCCATCCTTTGGTAGGTTGCTCCAGCATTCTTTAAGCCAAAAGGCATCACCCTATAACAAAATATACCCCATGTAGTAATGAAAGCAGTTTTGGCTTTATCCTCTTGGGCCATTAACACCTGATTGTATCCGAAAAATCCATCTACAAATGAGTGTAGCACGGTAGAGGCTGCACTATCAATGAGAACATCTATATGAGATAAAGGAAAATCATCTTTAGGGGAAGCCTTGTTTAAATCTCTATAGTCCACGCAAACCCTTATTTTCCCGTCTTTCTTTGGCACAGGTACTATGTTGGCTAGCCAATCTGGGTATTCTATCACTTCAAGGAACTTCACTTGTATTTGTTTAGTGACCTCTTCTTTAACCAATTCAGCCCACTTAGGTCTTAATCGCCTAAGCTTTTGTTTGACAAGTTTTATGTGAGTGTAAGTAGGAATATGATGCTCGGCTATGTCTCGATCTATCCCCAGCATATCTTTATAAGACCAAGCAAATACTTCTTCATATTTTTTGAATATTTTTTCAAATCTCTCTCTCACATCAGGAGTAAGGTCGGATGCTATGCTAATGTTTTTAGGATTTTCAGTTGTTCCCAAATTTAATGATTGTGTGTTAACAGAATTAATATTAAAGATGCTCATGTAACTGCTATTTGAATGTATGCAACCATCAGGAGAAACATCACACAAGTAAGCAAAATCAGACTTTATTGCATTCATTTTGGAAAAGAAAACATCATCATCCTCATACAAAGTAGACAAATTAAAATCAAAATCAAAATCATTGTTCTCAGAATCATAAAGCAGGATGTCTTCAAACTTTTCTTTAACCGGGGTGGCAATCTCCTCCGGAGTCTTCTCGGCTTTCAGGGCAGCTTCATTCTTCTCTCTTGGATTGGATTCTTTATTGGTTGACAGGGTGAGCTCTTTCTTCACTTGCTCCACTAGCTCGGCAACATCTGCAAAAAGTTCAAATCCTAGGATTAACTTACCCATGAACATGATTGGCTCAGGCCTTACTTGGAGTGGTCCCATATCTGGAGCTTTGACACTCTTCTTTGGTTGGACATCGTTGTCTTCATCATATCCCAACCCTTTCTTGGAAGTTTGAGTTCTAAAATCTGGTAACTTTGTTAAACCGGCCTTACCCTTTCCAAGACCAGCTCCGGGAAGGTAGTTCATGTTCTTCATCATATTCAAGACTTTGGAGTCCACTACTTCATCATCAGAAATTGCAGCCACATGAAAACCATTGAGAGGCCTCTCAACCATTAGAGTGTTAACAATCTCATTATCTTCAGCTTCAATGACCACTGTCTCATTTCCGTTGGGGAATTTGATCTTTTGATGAAGGGTGGAAGGAACTCCACCAAGAAGGTGAAACCATGGTCTCCCCAAGAGCAAGGCGAAGGTAACTGGTATGTCTAAAACAACAAACTCAATAATAGATTCAATTGGACCAACCTTGATAGCCATTTTGAAAGTCCCTTCGGCATGCCTCTTAGTGTTGTCATAAGCACGAATCGTTACCTCGGTCGGGATTAGATCTCTTGTTGACATGGCTAGCTTTGGTAATATCTTAAGAGGACAAACGTTTATGGCGAACCCATCATCAACCTTTACACAAGGAGTCCTCTTCCCCTTAACTTATATTTTGATAAAGAGATGGCGGATGTGGTCTCTCCCCTCCTCCGGTAAGTCTGCATCCGAAAAAGAAACTGCTCTCCCATATTAACTTCACTCTTTTCTTGGACCTCTTCACATTTCATTACTTCCCCAATTTTTATGAAGTTGATCAACTCCTCCGGTGTTGTGGAGGTAAAAATTGGCATGCTAGCTAAGGCTTTGGCCATAATTTCTCGGTGCTTTTTAGAAGTAGCTAACAATTCCCAAATGCTAACACTTGCTTGGGTTTTTTTTAATTGCTTGAGCACAACATCATCTTCTTCTATTTCCACTTCCTTCCCCTTATTAGTTTCTATCTCCTTAGGTGGTGGCCTTGCGTAAGGCTTACCAGATCTAGTATTCATCACCTCATCTTCTTCGGGCTCTGACCAAGTCCTCCTCCTCCTTGGATACAATATCATCATCACTATCACTTGAATCCCAAAACCCGTTGGCAACACAAATTGCTACTTCTCCACCTATCATAGCTTGTTCAATTTTGACAAATGCCTCTTCTTCTTTAGTTGCCTTTTTATCCACATCTTGAAAAGAAGACATGACAAAGTCCTCATGCAAACCTCCTCTAATCATGAAGGTTGCCGGTGGTGGTACCCTATTCAATTTTGGCAATGGGTTATCTTTGGTGTGGCTTGATGGGCTCGGGTAGCTTCCCATTATCAATTAGATTTTGAATCTCATGTCTCAACCTCACACATCTATCCATGTCATGTCCTTGCATTTGGTGAAATTGACAAAATGCTTTGGTGTCAAAATTAGGTGGGAGAGGGTTAGGCAAAGGACGAGGATTTAAGGGTTGTAGCAATCCTTTTCTTTGAAGCTTGTTGAGAACCCAAGACATCGATTTTCCCAATTCCACAAATTGTCTCCTTGTTCCTTGGTTAGTAGCATTAACACCGATGGCCTTTTGCATGCTTTGGCTACCAGGTTGATAACTCCCTTTCTCGTTCCTTTTTGTTGCAAAATGGCTTTTCTCCCTTTCCCATTCTTCAATTTGCAAACTAGCTTGGAGAAGGTCTTTGAAATCATGGATGAGTGTATGAGACATCCTCTCACGAAGATTAGGCAACACCCCTCTCACAATCATCCTTATTTGATCGGATTCATCGGGCCTCTTCTTGAGTAAAGCAACCTTGTTTCTCCATCTCTTGACATAATCTATAAAATTCTCATTCGACCTTTGCCTAATGGACTCCACTTCCATTAAGGTAACTTCCAACTCAACATTATATTCATATTGTTGGATGAAGGCTTTGTAAAGTAGATCCCAACTCTTTTGTGTTCCATCATCTAAGGTATTGAACCAATTTTGGACAACAGGGTCCAACGAGAGCATAAAGTACCATAGGGTTTGAGCCTTAGTAGCTCGGGCAGACTGCATGGTAGTGATGTACTGCTTCACATGGAGATGAGGATTTTTGATGCCATTGTACTTTGCAAAAGATGGCATCTTGAACTTATAAGGGACCTCTTCATCTAGCTCAAATAGTTTATCGATCTCGGACATCTCTTCAGTTTTTAGTTTCTTCTCAAATTTCTTTTCTAAATCCACAATCATCTTTTCAACATCGGATGTCTCGGTCTTTTCAATAGTTGCTTTCTCACCAACCTTTGGTTCTTTCTTCTTCTCTTGAACATCTTGGTAGTATTGAGCCCAATCAACATCATCATCAATGATCACCTTTTCATCATCAAAAACCACTTCACTAACTTTGGTCTTCCCTTTGTCCTTTGCTTTCTTAGTGCTAGCAGATGCCTCGGCATGGTTCTCTAAGATTGCAGTCAACTAGTTCTTCATGGTCTCAGCTAGGGCCTCTTTGATTTCTTCCATCTTGAATTTGTTCAGGCTCCATTGTTTTTGGTGAGCAAGTGATTGAGTCGTTGCTAGATACTTCATATCCGGCATAGGTCGGATTGTTGTAAGCTTTAGAACTATAGTAATCCAGGGCTGCGAGCCAGAGAGTGTTGCACTCTAATTAGCACCACTAGAACTACACTCGCAAGTATACGAGGCTGCTGTAGTATCTTGGTGAACACCTCAAGGTCATCTCACAAGGAAGCTAGATAAGCTAATTGATTATCAGATTGCAAATAACAAAATATAATAAATTTAAATTGCTAACAACTAATGAAAACAGATCGATTGGAGTTTAAAACAATAAAAGTAAACTGAGCTGATATATTGATTCACTTAATAGAAAGGTCTAGGGTTTGCACTTCTCTACTAACTTATATGTATGAACGATTATTCCTCTCAACCAATTTAATTTCAAAGATTAGATCTCAAGCAACTTAATTAATCGAATCAAGGAAATAAGCTCTCGCATTCAAACCACTTTCAAATAATCTTGTTACAATTGAAATGATCTTTTTCTTAGGTTATATTTCTAATTCACCTAAGTCCCTAATTGAATTGTTCCAGCATTAGACTTCATCTCTCAATCCTTCATCTAATACCTCAAACACATAATTGGTGGCCAATCAATTATATATTAACAGTAATCCATTCAATCAAGGCTAGAGAAATAATTTAGTTAAGAGCAATAACCAATTCATACAATCATAGTAGATCCATACAAACCCTAGACTAGATCAAATTAGTTCATCATGATGCTATCAAACATATTCATCTCATTAAAATTCAAAGAAATCAATTTAGACATAATAGAATTCATGAATACAATTTCAATGAAACTTAAGAGATAAAGTTTGAGAACAAAACCAAATTACAAACTCCCTTTAGCTACTGAAGAATCTCTTATCCAGATCTTTGCTAGAAGAATGTTGCAATGGCAAAAACAAATTTAATCTAGATTGTTTGCATCAAAGTGTAATCAAAATTCCCTAAGAAAACAAAATGGAAACCCTAAGTTTATGTTTGATGGCTAATCAAAATCTCCCCCCTTTTCAAAAACCCTAATCCTCTTATTTATACGAAACCCCGCTCCAAAAATCTGCATTTTCTTTCTTCCTTTAGTCCATGGAGTGACACGGCCAAGCTGGTGGCCGTGTCATGTGACACGGCCAGTGGCTTGGCCGTGTCACTGAATGTGTCCACTTCTGCTTCATATTTGCCTCTTTGGAATGGAGTGTGACATGGCCAAGCTTCTGGTCGTGTCATGTGACACGGCCAGTGGCTTGGCCGTGTCACCTGAGTGTGTCACCTACTGCTCTCTTCATTCTTTGCTCTTCTTTCTTTGGTTTCTTCCTTGTCTAAGTGTGGGACACGGCCAAGCTCCTGGCCATGTCAAGTGACACGGCCAGTGGCTTGGCTGTGTCACATGAATGTGTCAGTTACTGCCCAAATTTTCCTTCTCTCTTGGTTCCTTGGTTTTGCCCTCTGCTTCATGCTATTCTTTCTTCCAAGGAAATAATTTGCATATTAACCTAAAACAAACACTTAAACAAGAATCAAATAAACATTAACCAACAACACATAAACACCACACTAAAAACTAGAACAAAAATGATATAAACACTAAAATAAATTAAAACTACCAAAATTGATGAAAACACTAAATAAACGGATTAAAACTACCAAAATACCTAAAAAAAACAATAATTATCATAATAAATAAGATACAATTCTATGGCAAAAACTAATAAAACAACTACCCCACACTTAAAACTTTGCTTGTCCTCAAGCAAATTCACATGGCATAAATTAAAAACTCAAACAACTTTAACTATAATTCTAGTATATAAGATGAAATCCTTTAAGACTCAGCCATAAATAATTGCAATTTACTTCAATCAAGATTTTCTTAACTCATTCATTAATCCAGACATAACAAATCTCATCTCTCATCTAAGTGTTTCACTTGATTTCAAAGGTTAATTTACTCAAACCACTCATAACTGCATACTGCCATAAACTTGCTTAATTATCCAATCTCTCTCACTGATTTTCTCAAGAAATAATCCGAAGGTCTTTTATTTGGATGTAATGGGGCTAAGGTGAAGATGTGAGAAAAGACATTTAAGTTGGAACATCAAGAAATGGAGTATCTAAATAAGACAATACTCTTGCTAAGAAACTCGTAACTCCCTCAAATGGCATATTCACCAACCCTTGATAATCTCACATACTTGCATACTTAAAGAAAAGTACATGAGTCGACATTCCTCTTTGATGACTAATGCTAGAAAATATATGAATTTTGTATATATATATATCTTCTCTTTTATTTTCTTTTATAATATTATTTTTTTAATATATATATACGCAAAATATAAAATTGCATGAAACATCTAGCTTAAAATGTAGAAGAAAAGAATAATCGACTCTTAGTCAAATACAATGTGCAAAGTATGCATTTCAGCCCCAAATCTTACTAAAGCAATACTATTTTTGTTTTTTTTTAATTGCTTACCCCACACTTATGAATTAAACCACCCTATTGTCATATCATAAGAAACTCCATTCCTTAATGTAGGTATGATGATAATAAGAAAATGTTGAGTTATGAATTGTGTTAATCAATCAAGAAAAAGTTAAAGGCTCAACTTGGCTCACTAAGGAATTCATTATTAAGGGAGGTCTTTTTAAGCTAAAGGGATAATCCTAATTTGCCTTCATCATTTTAAAACTTGAGATTAAATCATAATGTGAGTTCAATTAGTATGCAAAAGCAAGCTCTAGAGATGCAAAATCATGAAGGTGCACACTTAAGAAAAGAAAATCAATTGACAATAATATTCAATCTATGAGGCTCAAAACTCACAAAGGGTGGGTTCTCAAAGATTTATATGTCATGAATTACAGAATGTAAAAATTGATCCTGAATGAATTCAAATGCTAATCTCTATGCTGATACTAAAGTCTCAAATATAATGCTAGAATCACAGAAAAGTCAATAAGTTTTCAACAATTATGCCATGCACAACGCACAATATAACACACAAAGACAAACAAAACAAGAATTAAAGGAAAGCTTAAAGATTACCCCACACTTATAAATTACATTGTCCTCAATGGAAAAAAAGGATAATAAAGAAAAAGAGTGAAAGTACATCCTGTTTTCCATCATTCCTTTATGAGGCAAATTCTACCTTTTCATCACAAACAACAAATGTTCAAAAACAAAATACAATATATAAAATAAAATATCCAAAATGTTAAAATTAAAAACAAAAAATAACAACACAAATATGTTATAACTAAACACAAGAAAGTAAGAAATTCTCTCAAAAGATTTTAGCCAATGTGATCTACGGTGAAGGAGGATGTGATGATGAAGCAGACGAAGGATGAAGACTCAAAATCTTAGCAAGGTTGCTATTGATTTGGTCCAACTGTTGCAAGACCGCAGCCTGGTTACGATCTACCTTGCTCTCCAGTGCCTCTATCCTATTAAGTATCTCCTGATTATCCGGGACCGGAGCATCCTCATCCAAATTAAGAGAATCCTAGTCGGACTCCTCCTGGACTCGTGTTCTCTTTTGTCTGCCCCCCGGTACTTCTGGCTCAGCTGAAGACATCACATAAGCTCCTCCCCTGTGCACCACCATATGCATCTTCTCAAGTGTGGCCAAATCCAATGAATCATTACCCATAATTTTAGTCATACGACATGTACTCGGGTCAAAATCATCAAGAAGGGTTGTTGCCAATGCAGTAACCAATCCTCCAATACAAATAGCCCCCTTCTTTTTGTTTGCCACATTATCAAAAACATCGGCCAACCAATAGCCGGTACTAATGGGTATTGCATTACACGCACAATCTAAGAAAAAGAGCTCACTAAGTTCCACTACACCTGGGCTTTCCTTCCGAGCAAAGAACCCACAGGACATAAAGCGATGCAAATACCTCAAAGCGAGATTACTCAATTTAGTTACTTTGGCCGATTTAGCCACATAAGTTCCCAAGCCCAATGCTCCCCAAGCAAATTGTTGTTTAAAATCCTTAGGTACAGACCTTTCACCATGTTGATGGAAACCAAATATAACATTCAATTGCTCAATACTAACCACAAATGATTTCCCAAGCAATTTAAAATTCAACTTAGAGCAAATTTTTTGTTCATCTCTTTCAACCTTAAGAGATGTTAAAAATTCCAAAGTGAGCTCTTGAAATTGCAAAGGTCAAAAGGAGACTAGGTTCTCCCACCCAAGATTTTGAACATAACTATAAAAATTATCCCTGATATGAAGAGCATTAAGGGATTCATCGCTGACATACCTTGTCAAAAAGAAACCCCTAGCCAAAAGAGTCGCTCTCTTTAAAGATGAAGAAGATGAAGATGAAGATGCAGCTACAGTTGGAGGTGGCTTCCTCTTATGGTGGGACACCATCTTCGTTCTTGGCATATTGAAAGATCTGAAAAAAATTTGAAACTTAAACAGATTAAATTGATTTTTTTATGAGAGAAGAAGAAGATTGAACGGATTAATTTCAGTTTTAGTGAAGGAAATTGAGAATTGATGGGAGTTTGGAAGCTTTGAAAGAACAACAATGGAGGTTTTGTGAGAGAGAAGTCGAGAGAGAGAAAGGAAACAAAAAGAAATTTAGGGATTAAACTGAAGGAAAAGTGCTAAAACCGTGTTTTTAAAGTGTAAAATTGAAGGGACACGGCCAAGCTTGGGTGAGCTTTGCCGTGTCTGATGTGTTTAGAGGGACACGGCCATTGACTTGGCCGTGTCCCATGGGTGTGTTTGACACTATGAACAAAGGGATTGCAAAACAAAGAAAAGAGATTTTGGGTGAAGCTTGGCCGTGTCCCATGTGACACGGCCAAGGACACGGCCAAGCTTGTTGGCCGTGTCAGGGTCTGTGTGAAATGGTAACTTTGGGGTTGGCTTGACACGGTTAGTGGCTTGGCCGTGTCACTCACTACCATTTGACTCTCTTTATATATATATATATTTATTTATTTTATATCACAAAATCTCAAAGAAATGCAATCCTCTTCTTTGATTAACCCTGAAACACATTAGAAAAATAAAAACCGATGAAAGCACTCATTCCATTTATTTAAACCAAACATAAAATCAAAATTGCTGAATATAAAATTACAACTATGAAAAGAAATGCAAACCGATGGGTTGCCTCCCATATAGCGCTTCTTTAATGTCATATAGCTGGACATTATTGCAAGACTTAAGGATCGTAGATCAAAGTGCTATCGATGATCCTTACTTCTTGGAATCCTTCATTATATGGTTTAACTCTCTGTCCATTTACTTTAAAAGTCTCATTTGTTCGAGAGTTAAGCAATTCTATGGCACCGGAAGGATATACCTGAGTTATCTCGAAAGGACCACTCCATCGAGACTTGAGTTTTCCTGGAAACAAAAGAGACGAGAATTAAAAAGTAAAACTTTCATACCTTGGCTCAATGTTTTATGCACTATAATTCTGCCATGAAGTGCTTTAGTGCGATCCTTATAAATCCTTGAACTCTCATATGCCTCATTCCTCAGCTCATCTAACTCTGAAATTTACAGAAAACGTTCTCTCTTTGCCTTGTCTAAGTCTAAATTCACAGTCTTGATTGCCCAATACGCTTTGTGCTCCAACTCCACTGGTAAATGACAAGGCTTACAAAAAACCAATCGGTATGGACTCATACCTAAAGGAGTCTTGAAAGCAGTCCGATATGCCCACAATGCATCATGCAATCTACTCGCCCAATCCTTTCTTGATAAGTTGACTGTTTTCTCTAGAATTTCTTTTATTTGCTTGTTGGATGTTTCAACTTGTCTAGAAGTTTGTGGATGGTATGGGGTCACCACCTTGTGTTTCACACCAGATTTGTGCATTAATTTCTCCAAAAATTCTGTTGCAAAAATGACTTCCTCCATCACTAACTATCACTCTTGGCATGCCAAATCTGCTAAGAATATTTTCCTTCACAAATTTAACAACCACATTAGCATCATTAGTATGGGTGGGGATTGCCTCCACCCATTTTGAAACATAATCAATAGCAACTAAAATATATTCATAACAAAAATACTTGGGAAAAGGACCCATAAAGTCTATTGTTGCGCTCAAATTAACTCTACCACAAAGCGTCACTCGCAAGTATACGAGGTAGCTGTAGCAAAGGTGATCGCCCCAAGGTCGTCTCACAAGGAAGCTAAAGTGGCTAATTGATTATCAAATTATGAATAACAAGTAATGAAGAAATTTAAATTGCTAACTAAAGAAGAAAATTGATTGAAGTTTTTAAAACGAATAAAAGTAAATTAAGCTGATGTTTGGATTCACTTGATAGAAAGGTCTAGGGTTTGCACTTCTCAACTACTGATATGTACGAACGGTTATTCCACTTAACTAATTTAATTTCAAAGATTAAATCTCAAACAACTTAATTAATTGAGTCAAGGAAATAAGCTATCGCATTCAAACCTCTTACAACTAATCTTGTTATAATTGAAACAATCTTTTTAATTGGTTATATCCCTAATTCACCTAAGTCCTTAATTGAATTGTTCCAGCATTAGACTTCATCTCTCAATCCATCATCTAATACCTAAAACACACAATTGGTGGCCAATCAATTATATGTTAACAATATTTCATTCAATAAAGGTTAAAGAAATTATTAGCTAAGAGAATAACCAATTCATACAATCATAGCAGATCCATACAAACCCTAGACTAGATCAAATTAGTTCATAATGCAATCAAACATATTCATCTCATTAATGTTCAAATAAATTAAAATAGACATGATAATCTCCATTAATACAATTTCAATGTAAATAAAGAGATTAAGTTCAAGAACAAAACCAAGTTACAAACTCCTTGAAGTTTCTGAAGAATCTCTTGTTCAATCTTGCAAGAAGGATGTCTCGTTGGCTAGAACAAATCTAATCTAAGCTAGATTAATCAAAGTGAAATCAAAATCAAAGAAAACAAATGTTAAAACCCTAACTTTGCTCTCTGACAGCTCAAACAACTCTCTAAATCTTCAACAGTCCTCGACCCTAGCTTCACTCTTTCCTTTTATACGAAACGGCCGCTTTAAAAATCCGCTACGGGCTTGGTTCATGAGAGACACGGCCAAGTTAGATGTGACTTGGCGATGTGAGTGGTTTTTGGAGGGACACGGCCAGTGTCTTGGCCGTGTCCCTTGCCTGTGTCCGCTTCTGGCTCAGAATTCCTTCTTTTCTTCTTTGGTTGAGTGACACAGCCAGATGAAGCTTGACTTGGCCGTGTTGGGCTACTTTGGAGGGACACGGCCACTGACTTGGCCATGTCCCTTGCCTGTGTTTGCTTCTGTGAAAATTAAGTCCTCTTTTGCCTTTGGAACCAAGTGAGACACGGCCAAGTCAAGGTGACTTGGCCGTGTTGATCTTCTTTGGAGGGACATGGCCACAAGACTTGGCCGTGTCCCTTGCTTGTGTCTGCTACTGGGACTTGCTCTTCTTTTTAGCTTGGTATGGGACACGGCCAGTGACTTGGCCGTGTCCTCTGCCTGTGTCAGCCACTGCCCCTTTCTCCTTCAATTTGTTTCCTTGCCTGTATTAACCTAACACAAAACTCAAAACAAACTTTTAAACAAGAAGTAAATAGACAATAACCAACAAAACATAAACACAATACTAAAAACTAAATCAAAACGACATAAACACTGAAAGAACTAAAACTACCAAAATTAATGAAAACACTAAACAAAATTAAAACTAACAAAATAACTAAAGAAAACAATAATTATCATACTAAACAAGACACAAATCTATAACAAAAACTAATAAAACAACTACCCCACACTTAAAACTTTGCTTGTCCTCAAGCAAATTCACATGGCATAAATTAAAAACTCAAACAACCTTAACTATAATTCCAGCAGATAAGATGAAATCCTTTAAGACACAACATAAATAATTTGCAATTTAGTTCAATCAAGGATTTTCTTAACTCATTCATTAATCCAAACATACAAATCTTATCTCTCATCTAAGTGTTTCACTCGATTTCGAAGGTTAATACTCAAACCACTCATGACTGCATACTGCCATAAACTTGCTTAATTATCCAATCTCCCTCACTGATTTTCTCAAGAAATAATCCGAAGGTCTTTCATTTGGATGTAATGGGGCTAAGGTAAAGGTGTGAGAAAAGGCATTTAAGCTGGAGCATCAAGAAATAGAGTATCTAAATTAGACAATACTATTGCTAAGAAACTCACAACTCCCTCAAATGGCATACTCACCAGTACTTAATAATTTTACATACTTGCACACTAAAAGAAAAGTACATGAGTCAACATTCCTCTAATGCTAGAAAATATATGAATTTTGTATATATATATATATCTTCTTTTTTCTTTCTTTTTTTATTTTTTTTATTTTATCATCATTTATATATATATATATATAAAATATAAACTTGCATAGAACATCTAGCTTAAATTGTAGAGGAAAGGAATAATCAACTCTTAATCCAATACAATGTGCAAAGTATGCATTTCAACCCCAAATAGCAATACCATTTTTTTTTACTTACCCCACACTTTGAAATAAACTACCCTATAGTCAAATCATAAAACTCCATTCCTTAATGCATAGGTAAGATGATAATAAGAACATGTTAAGTTGAGAATTGTGTTGATCAAACAAGAAACGGTCAATGGCTCAACTTGGCTTACTAAGGAAATCAATATTAAGGGAAGTCTTCTTAAGCTAAAGGGGCTAACCTAATTTGCCTTCATCATTTTAAAACTTGAGATTAAATCATAATGTGAGTTCAATTAGTATGCAAAAGCAAACTCTAGAGATGCCAAATCATGAAGGTTCACACTTAAGAAAAGAAAATCAATTGACAATAATATCAAATTTATGAGGCTCAAAACTCACACAGGTGGGTTCACAAAGATTTATATGTCATGAATTGCAGAATGCAAAAATTGATCCCGAATGAATTCAAATGCTCATTTCTATGCTGATACTAAAGTCTCAACTATAATGCTACAATCAAAGAAAAGATCAATAAATTTTCAACAATTATGCCATGCACAACAAACACAATAAGTAAAACAAACACAATAAGCAAAACAAGAATTAAAGGAAAGCTTAAAGAGTACCCCACACTTAAAATTTACATTGTCCTCAATGGAAAACAAGAATAATAATAAAAAGAGTTAAAGGACAACCTGTCTTCCATCATACCTGGTGAGGCAAAACCCTAGCTTTCTATCACAAACACAAAAGTACAATATATAAAAATAAAATATCCAAATATAAAAACATTAACATGAAAACAAAAATGAAAAATAAAAACAAAAATACACTAAACAAAATAAAACAAGGAACTCAAAATCTATGGAAAAGGTTGGCGTGAAGATGATGCAGCGGAGGGATGGAGACTCTAGATCTTCTCAAGATTGCTATTAATCTGTTCCAACTGCTGCAAAACCTCAGCATGATTACGGTCCACCTTGCCATCCAGTCGATCCACTTTGCCCTCTAGGGCCTCAATCCTCAGAAGTACCTCTTGACTTTCCAAAACCGAAGCATCCTCATCTAGGTTAAGAGAATCCGAGTCGGACTCCTCTTGGATGCGTGCTCCCTTCTGCCTGTCCCCCGGTGCTACAGGCTCAGCTTAAGGCATCACATAAGTCCCTCTCCTATGCACCACCATGTGCATCTTCTCAAGTGTAGCTAAATCCAAAGAGTCATTACCCGAAATTCTAGTCATGCGACTAGTAGTCGGGTCAAAATCCTCAACAAGGGCTACTGCTAATGTGGTAACCAACCCTCCAACACAAATTGCCCCCTTTTTTTTGTTAGCCACAGAATAAAAAATATCGGCTAACCAATAGCCGGAACTGACATGCATTGCATTAAAATCACAATCCAGGAAAAATAGTTCACTCACTTCAACCACACCCGGGCTCTCCTTCCGAGCAAAGAATCTGCAAGCCATAAACCTATGCAAATATCTCAAAGTGGAATTTCTTAATTTAGATGCCTTGGCCGTTTTGGCCACATAAGTAACCGAGCCTAAAGCTCCCCAAGCAATTTGTTGTTTAAATTCTTTGGGTACCGACCTTTCCCCGTGCTGATGAAAACCATATATATCATTTAACTGGTCAATATTGAGCACATAAGATTTACCCAGCAATTTAAACATCAATCTAGTGCAGATTTTCTTATCATTTCTTTCAACCTTGAGAGATGTCAAAAATTCTAAAGTAAGTTCCTCAAACTGCAAAGGTCTCAAGGTGACTAGAGTTTCCCATCCAAGAAATTGCACATATCGCTCAAAATTAGTCCTAATTTGCAAGGCATCAAGAGATTCATCGTTAACATACCTTGTCGGGAAAAAACCCCTAGCCAAAAGACTTGCTCTCTTTGAAGATAAAGTTGATGAAGAGGAAGAAGCTCCTTCGGTTGTAGGCCTCTTCGTCTTGCGGTGTGAAACAGTCTTAGTTCTCGGCATCCTTAGAAATCTAAAAATTCAAACCAAAACTTGATCAAATCAAAATTATATGAGCAAAGAAGAAGTTTTAAGTGATTATCTCTAGTTTTGTTGAAGAAATTGGATGTTTAAAGGAAGATTTGGAGTTTTGAAATCAAAAACTATGGTTTTGGCGATACAGAGAGCGAGAGAGCGAGAAAGACGAAGAACAGGAGATTAGGGATTTAATGGAAATAAACTGGGCCAAAATCGGGTTTTTAAAAGTCTAAAATTGAGGGACACGGCCGTGTTGGTGTGGACTTGGCCGTGTCTGTGTGTGAAATTGGAGAGACACGGCCAAGTCTAGGTGACACGGCCGTGTCTAATGCAATTGGAGGTCCGTGTCCCTTGCCTTTGTTCGTCTCTGTGAAGAAAAGGTGCAAAATAAAAATCAAGAACAATTTTGGTAAAGTCTTGGCCGTGTGTGACACGGCCAAGTCCTTTGGCCGTGTCTCCTTCTGCCACTTTTCAACTTTAACTTTTTTTTTATTTTATATCACCAAATATTAAAGATGTTGCAAACCTTCTTCTTCAAACACCCTGAAACGCAAAATAAAGAAAAACCGATCAAAGCACCAATTCCATTTATTTAGACTAAACATAAAATCAAAACTTGCTAAAATTAAAATTACAACTATCAAAAATAAATGCAAACCGATGGGTTGCCTCCCATTAAGCGCTTCTTTAATGTCATATAGCTAGACATCATGCAAGGCCTATGGATCATGAATCAAAGTGCTATCAATGACCCTCGCTTCCTGAAATCCTTCATTGTATGGCTTAACTCTCTGTCCATTCACTTTAAAAGTCTCACTTGTTCGAGAGTTAAGTAATTCAATGGCACCAGAAGGATACACCTGAGTTATCTCGAAAGGACCACTCCATCGAGATTTGAGTTTACCTGGAAAAAGACGGAGTCGTGAGTTAAAAAGTAAAACCTTCATACCTGGACTCAATGTCTTTCGCACTATAATTCTGTCATGAAGTGCTTTAGTGCGATCCTTGTAAATTCTTGAGCTCTCATACGCCTCATTTCTCAGCTCATCTAACTCTGAAATTTGCAGAAATCGTTCTCTCTTCGCTTTGTCCAAGTCCAAATTCAGAGTCTTGATTGCCCAAAATGCTCTGTGCTCTAACTCCACTGGTAAGTGACAAGCTTTTCCAAAAACCAATCGGTAT
This sequence comes from Garcia nutans, assembly GCA_947685225.1. NCBI lineage: Eukaryota > Viridiplantae > Streptophyta > Magnoliopsida > Malpighiales > Euphorbiaceae > Garcia > Garcia nutans. Next base: position 36,834,132 of record CANTUV010000008.1, on the reverse strand, counting down.
GGACTCATACCAAGAGCAGTTTTGAAAGCAGTCCGATATGCCCATAGTGCATCATGCAATCTGTTTGCCCAATCCTTCCTTGATGTGCTGACTGTTTTCTCCAGAATTCCCTTAATCTGCTTGTTGGATGTTTCCACTTGTCCAGAAGTCTGTGAATGATATGGGGTTGCCACTTTGTGCTTAACACCAGATTTGTGCATTAACTTCTCAAAACGTCTATTGCAAAAATGGGTCCCCCCATCACTGACAATCACTCTTGGTGTACCAAATCTGCTAAGAATGTTTTCCTTCACAAATTTAACAACCACATTAGCATCATTAGTACGGGTGGGGATTGCCTCCACCCATTTGGAAACATAATCAACAGCAACTAAAATATACTCATATCCAAAAGACTTGGGGAAAGGACCCATGAAGTCTATTCCCCACACATCAAATAGTTCAACAACAATATATGATTGAAGGGGCATTTCATTCCTCCTCCCAATGTTACCTACTCTTTGGCAACGATCACAATGCTTACAATACTCTTGAGCATCTTTAAATAAAGTAGGCCAGTAAAAACCACTTTGTAGCACCTTTTTTGCAGTCTTTCTTCCTCCAAAATGACCCCCACAGTGAAGATCATGACAAAATTGAAGAACACTCAGTTGTTCTTCCTCAGATACACACCTGCGAACTATCTCATCTTTGTAAATCCGAAATAGATAAGGTTCATCCCAAAAATAAAACTTACTCAAGTGTAAAAACCTTTTCTTTTCCTGAAATGACATGTTAGTACGCAAAATACCACAAGCCAGATAGTTAGCAATATCTGCAAACCAAGGTGCATCAAATACCACAAAAAGCTGCTCATCAGGAAATGCTTCTAAATTTTTATGAATGCTATCAGATGCAAGATTTTCACTAAAGAAGGGTAATCTAGATAAATGATCAGCAACAACATTCTCACTACCCTTAGTATCCTTGATTTGAAAATCAAATTCTTGCAATAACAACACCCATCTAATTAAGCGCGGTTTAGCATGTTGTTTTGTTAACAGATATTTAAGAGCTGCATGATCAGAATGCACAATAATTTTTGACCCAATTAAATATGCTCTAAATTTGTCTAAAGCAAAAACAACAGCTAACATTTCCTTTTCAGTTGTGGTGTAGTTCATTTGTGCACTATTCAGGGTTAAACTGGCATAATATATTACTCTCAAGTATTTATCAACCCTTTGCCCAAGAACAGCTCCTACTGCATGATTAGAGGCATCACACATGATTTCAAAAGGTAAAGTCCAAACAGGAGCTACAATCACTGGTGCACTAGTTAATTTTTCTTTAAGGGAATTAAAAGCTTGCATGCATTGTGCTGTAAATTCAAATGGAACATCTTTCCCCAAAAAATGGCACAATGGTTGGCTTATTTTGGAAAAATCCTTAATAAACCTCCTGTAAAATCCTGCATGCCCTAGAAAACTTCTTATTCCCTTAACAGAGGTAGGTGGGGGTAACTTAGCAATCAATTCAATTTTAGCCTTATCAACCTCAATCCCTTTACTTGACACCACATGACCTAAGACAATGCCCTGAGTAACCATAAAATGACTCTTTTCCCAACTTAAAGTGAGGTTACATTCAATGTATCTCTCAAGCACACGAACAAGTTTATTGAGGTAATTATCAAAATAATTACCAAAAATAGAAAAGTCATCCATAAATACCTCAATAAAATCATCTATCATGACAAAGAAGACAGACATCATCATCTCTGAAAAGTTGCAGGTGCATTGCACAAGCCAAAGGGCATACGTCGAAATGCATAAGTCCCAAAAGGGCAAGTAAAGGTTGTCTTGGACTGATCCTCTGGAGCTATTGGCATCTGATAGTAACCTGAAAGGCCATCCAGAAAACAATAATGTGAGTGCCCAGAAAGTTTATCTAACATCTGATCAATAAAAGGAAGAGGGAAATGATCTTTCTTTGTAGCATTGTTCAACTTCCTATAATCGATGCACATTCTCCATCCAGTAGTAGTCCTAGTAGGAACCAATTTATTATTCACATTTTTCACCACAGTGATTCCAGATTTCTTAGGAACTACATGTACTGGGCTCACCCACTCACTATTAGCAATTGGATAAATTACTCCTTCATCCAGCAATTTGAGCACTTCCTTCTTAACCACTTCACTCATATTTGGGTTATGTCACCTTTGGGTCTCCCTCACAGGTTTAGCTCCCTCTTCTAAAGTGATTCTATGCATGCACATGGAAGGGCTAATACCCTTGATGTCACTCAATCCCCATCCTATTGCTCTCTTCAATCTTTTAAACTCACTCACTAACCTCATCTCCTCCCCTTCACTAAGTTCACTAGATATTATCACAGGTAAAGTGTTGTGATCTCCTAAAAACACATATTTCAGGTTCTTAGGTAACTCTTTCAGCTCTAACTCTAGTGAGGGGTTCTTCTCTTCTTTTTCAATGAGGGAAGGTTCAAAAATTGGGTCCTTCTTAAGCTCCTCTATTTCAGCACCCTCTAAAGTCTCAAGGCAACTGGCTATTTCTGCATAAAAAATATCCACATCACTCTCTAAGGTCAATGCCAGCTCCAATTTATCAGAGGAACCTGTCTGCAAGAAAACATCTGAAACAACTGCATCAACACATTCAATGAAAGAACAATCCTCACATAAAGCAGTTGTAGGAATAGGAGAAGTGTTAAAAATAGAAAATTCCACAGTTTGTCCCAAAACAGTCATTGATAATTTTCCATTTTTAACATCTATCAAAGTGTTGGTAGTTGCCATAAAAGGCCTACCCAGCAGAATGGTGTGTGCAGATGGTGAAGAATTACTTACTTCTATGTCAAGAACAATGAAATCCACAGGTACTATCAAACCACCAACTTTAACTAACACATCTTCTATAACCCCTTTCGAGAATCTAAGAGATCTATCAGCTAATTGCAACACCATTTTCATTGGTTTAAGTTCCCCTAGTTCCAAATCAAGATAGACAGAATAAGGCATTAAATTCACACTAGCTCCTAAATCACACATGCCATCAGTACTTTTTCCATTTCCCATAGTAATTTGAATAATAAAACTTCCAGGATCCTTTAGCTTAGGAGGTAGTTTATGCTGCAAAACAGCACTAGCTACCTCAGAAACTATCACCTTTTCATTCGGCTCATACCTCTTTTTCCTGGTATTCAGTTCTTTGAAGAATTTAGCATAAGCCGGCATGTTCTTAATTGATTCAAGTAAAGGTAAGTTGATACTTACCTTAGACAGCATGTTGAAGATATCTGAAAATTGCTTATCTTTTTTATCATCCTTCAACCTGTTGGGGAATGGTATAGGTGGCCGGTATGGATTGCTTGCCTTGTGCAAATCTGCTGTAGGGGACTCCTCCATTGATCTTTCTTCAGCACCTTTGTTCTCTAGTTCTCCTTCCTTTTTATTCTCTTTCTCACCTGCATTCACAAATTTATTTTCAACATTGTAATTAATTACCTTCCACTCCTAAGAACAGTCACTGCTTGTGCCTGCTCAGGTTGACTTGGGAACTTCCCCTTTTGTTGAATCTGCATCTATTGAGCAAGTTACCCCACTTGGGTCTCCACCTTCTTAAAAGATGCTTCCAAGGAATCCAGCCTCTTGTTGTTCATCTCCTGATTTTTAGCACTGACTTGGATAAAAGCCTGTAAACTTTCCTCCAAACTCTCTCTCTTAGGCTGACTTTGATTTGAGGATTGGCCCTGCTGTTGATTCTATCTCTGGAGCAAATGGAAAGGCTGTTAAGCATTATTTGTTGTCCATGAAAAATTGGGGTGACTCCTCCAACCAGGATTGTAAGTGTTGGAGTAAGGATCATTCCTTGCTCTTGGTTGAAATCCCCCCATAGCATTAACTTGCTCAGCTTCATTCCCAAAAGACTCATATGCAGAGGGGCATATATTTGCTCCATGCCCAAATGTCCCACAAATTCCACACACTTCTTGAGTGGATGAAGAAATATTGTTCTTCATGTTTAGCATCTGAACCTGCCTTGTCAACTCAGCTATTTGACTAACCATTTCAGTATTGGCTTCCAGTTGATTCACCCCTTTACTTCTTCCCCTTACACTCTTTTGTTGAGAATTAGCTCCCAACATCTCAAAGATCTCATAAGTCTCATCAGCTGTCTTTTCTCCCATGGCTCCCCCAGCTGCATTATCAACAGTGTTCTGAAATTGCTGGGTTAGACCATCATAGAAAAACTGATTAAGGAGTTGAAGTGGGTAGTGATGATGTGGACACTGGATCAATAGCATCTTAAATCTGTCCCAAGCCTCATGAAATGGCTCTCCTTCAAATTGAGAGAATGTAGCAATCTTCCCTCTCAAATCAGCTGTCTTTTGGTGTGAATAGAACTTGCCCATGAACTTGTTATAAACTTCCTCCCAAGTTGTCAGTGAATTTTTAGGCAACATCATGAGCCAGCTCTTTGCCCTATCCTTCAAAGTATAAAGGAAACACCTCATCCTCAACTGATCTTCTGTTAGTCCTCCCAAAGGAAAAGTGTTGAGGGTGGAGTAGAAATCCCGAATAAAGTTCAAAGGATCTTCATTTGGAACTCCATAGAATGATGGCAGCATGTTGTAGTGAATGTTCTTCAACTCATAATTCCTTGCTGCATCTGTCAGTCTTATGCAAGAAGTGGAAGTTCCAATGAGAGGTCTAGCAAAGTCTCTCATCATTCTTTGCCTTTCTTCTGCCATTTTAACAGATTGTTCAGATTTCGATTCAAATTCAGAAGTGTCCTCCCCTGTATCAAATCCGGTGTAGAGCTCAAACTCTTCTCTGCTCCTTTTCACTCTCTGAATTTCTAGAATGAATGGATGTAGCTCTCCTTCGAGTGATCTCCTGCCTTGCATAAACAAAAATTTCTAGAAAAAGAAATATCAAACGCAAAAGACAAATACAATAAAATGAAAACAATGAAAAATAATCCAAAGTATTTTTTTAAATAAACAATTACGCCAATTAGCTTCCCCAGCAGCGGCGCCAAAAACTTGTTGCGCTCAAATTAACTCTACCACAAAGCGTCACTCGCAAGTATACGAGGTAGCTGTAGCAAAGGTGATCGCCCCAAGGTCGTCTCACAAGGAAGCTAAAGTGGCTAATTGATTATCAGATTATGAATAACAAGTAATGAAGAAATTTAAATTGCTAACTAAAGAAAAAAATTGATTGAAGTTTTTAAAATGAATAAAAGTAAATTAAGCTGATGTTTTGATTCACTTGATAGAAAGGTCTAGGGTTTGTACTTCTCAACTACTGATATGTACGAACGGTTATTCCACTTAACTAATTTAATTTCAAAGATTAAATCTCAAACAACTTAATTAATTGAGTCAAGGAAATAAGCTCTCGCATTCAAACCTCTTACAACTAATCTTGTTATAATTGAAACAATCTTTTTAATAGGTTATATCCCTAATTCACCTAAGTCCTTAATTGAATTGTTCCAGCATTAGACTTCATCTCTCAATCCATCATCTAATACCTAAAACACACAATTGGTGGCCAATCAATTATATGTTAACAATATTTCTTTCAATAAAGGTTAAAGAAATTATTAGCTAAGAGAATAACCAATTCATACAATCATAGCAGATCCATACAAACCCTAGACTAGATCAAATTAGTTCATAATGCAATCAAACATATACATCTCATTAATGTTCAAAGAAATCAAAACAGACATGATAATCTCCATTAATACAATTTCAATGTAAATATAGAGAATAAGTTCAAGAACAAAACCAAGTTACAAACTCCTTGAAGTTTCTGAAGAATCTCTTGTTCAATCTTGCAAGAAGGATGTCTCATTGGCTAGAACAAATCTAATCTAAGCTAGATTAATCAAAGTGAAATCAAAATCAAAGAAAACAAATGTTAAAACCCTAACTTTGCTCTCTGACGGCTCAAACAACTCTCCAAATCGTCAACAGTCCTCAACCCTAGCTTCACTATTTCCTTTTATACTAAATGGATTCTTTAAAAATCCGCTATGGGCTTGGTTCATGAGAGACACGGCCAAGTTAGATGTGACTTGGCCGTGTGAGTGGTTTTTGGAGGGACACGGCCAGTGACTTGGCCGTGTCCCTTGCCTGTGTCCGCTTCTGGCTCAGAATTCCTTCTTTTCTTCTTTGGTTGAGTGACACAGCCAGATGAAGCTTGACTTGGCCGTGTTGGGCTACTTTGGAGGGACACGGCCACTGACTTGGCCGTGTCCCTTGCCTGTATTTGCTTCTATGAAAATTAAGTCCTCTTTTGCCTTTGGAACCAAGTGAGACACGGCCAAGTCAAGGTGACTTGGCCGTGTTGATCTTCTTTGGAGGGACACGGCCATAAGACTTGGCCGTGTCCCTTGCTTGTGTCTGCTACTGGGACTTGCTCTTCTTTTTAGCTTGGTATTGGACACGGCCAGTGACTTGGCCGTGTCCTCTGCCTGTGTCAGCCACTGCCCCTTTCTCCTTCAATTTGTTTCCTTGCCTGTTTTAACCTAACACAAAACTCAAAACAAACTTTTAAATAAGAAGTAAATAGACAATAACCAACAAAACATAAACACAATACTAAAAACTAAATCAAAAATGACATAAACACTGAATGAACTAAAACTACCAAAATTAATGAAAACACTAAAAAAACCAATTAAAACTAACAAAATACCTAAAGAAAACAATAATTATCATATTAAACAAGACACAAATCTATAACAAAAACTAATAAAACATATATTCCCCACACATCAAACAGTTCAACAACAATATAAGATTGAAGGGGCATTTCATTCCTCCTCCTAATGTTACCCACTCTTTGACAGCGGTCACAATGCTTACAATACTCTTGAGCATCTTTGAATAGAGTAGGCCAGTAAAAACCACTTTGAAACACCTTTTATGTAGTCTTTCTTCGCCCAAAATGAGCACCACGGTGAAGGTCATGACAAAATTGAAGAACACTCAGTTGTTCTTCCTCAGATACACACCTGCGAACTATCTCATCTTTGCATATCCGGAATAGGTAAGGTTCATCCCAAAAATAAAATTTACTCACGTGCAAAAACCTTTTCTTTTCCTGAAATGACATGTTAGAACGTAAAATACCACAAGCAAGATAGTTAGCAATATCTGCAAACCAAGGTGCATTAATTACCACAAACAGCTGCTCATCAGGAAATGCTTCTAAATTTTTATGAATGCTATCAGATGCAAGATTTTCACCAAAGAAGGGTAATCTAGATAAATGATCAGCTACAACATTTTCACTTCCCTTAGTATCTTTGATTTGGAAATCAAATTCTTGCAATAATAACACCCATCTAATTAAGCGAGGTTTAGCATGTTGTTTTGTCAAAAGATATTTTAGAGCTGCATGATCAGAATGCACAATAATTTTTGGCCCAATTAAATATGCTCTAAACTTATCTAAGGCAAAAACAACAGCTAACATTTCCTTTTCAGTTGTTGTATAATTCATTTGCGCACTATTTAAAGCTAGCATAATATATTACTCTAAAAAATTTATCAACCCTTTGCCCAAGAACAGCTCCTACTGCATGATTAGAGGCATCACACATAATTTCGAAAGGTAGAGACCAAATAGGAGCTACTATGGCCGGTGCAATAGTCAGTTTTTCCTTAAGGGAATTAAAGGCTTGCATGCATTATGCAGTAAACTCAAATGGAACATCTTTCCCCAGCAAATGACACAATGGTTGGCTTATTTTTAAAAAATCCTTAATAAACCTCCGGTAAAAACCTGCATGCCCTAGAAAACTTCTTATTCCCTTAACAGAGGTAGGTGGGGGTAACTTAGCAATAAATTCTACCTTAGCCTTATCCACCTCAATCCCTTTACTTGACACCACATGACCTAAGACAATGCCCTGAGTAACCATGAAATGACTCTTTTCCCAACTCAAAGTGAGGTTACATTCAATGCATCTCTTAAGCACAAGAACAAGTATATTGAGGCAATTATCAAAAGAACTACCAAAAACAGAAAAGTCATCCATAAATACCTCAATAAAATCATCAATCATGTCTGTGAAGACAGACATCATGCATCTCTGAAAAGTTGCAGGTGCATTGCATAAGCCAAAGGGCATACGCCGAAATGCATAAGTCCGAAAAGGGCAAGTAAAAGTAGTCTTGGATTGATCCTCTGGTGATGTCGGCACCTGATAATAACCTGAAAGTCCATCCAAAAAACAATAATGTGAGTGTCTAAAAAGTTTATCCAACATCTGATCAATAAAAGGATGAGGGAAATGGTCTTTCTTTGTGGCATTGTTCAACTTCCTATAATCGATACACATTCTCCACCCAGTAGTAGTCCTAGTAGGAACCAATTCATTATTTTCATTTTTCACCACAGTGATTCCAGATTTCTTAGGCACTACATGTACTGGGCTCACCCACTCACTATTAGCTATTGGATATATCACTCCTTCACCAAGCAATTTGAGAACTTCCTTCTTAACCACTTCACTCATGTTTGGGTTAAGGCGCCTTTAGGTCTCCCTCACAGGTTTAGCTCCTTCTTCTAAGGTGATTCTATGCATGCACATTGAAGGGCTAATACCTTTGATATCACTCAATCCCCATTCTATAGCTCTTTTCAATCTTTTTAACTCACTCACCAACCTCATCTCCTCCCCTTCACTAAGTTCGCTAGATATTATCACAGGTAAGGTGTTGTGATCTCCTAAAAACACATATTTCAGATTTTTAGGTAACTCTTTCAGCTCTAACTCAAGTGAAGGATTCTTCTCTTCTTTTTGGATGGAGGGAAGTTCAAATACTGGGTCCTCCTTAAGTTCCTCTATTTCATCACTCTCTAATGTCTCAAGGCAACTGGCTATTTCTGAATCAAAAATATCCAAACCACAATCTAAGGTCAGTGCCAGCTCCAATTTATCCGAGGAACCTGTCTGCAAGAAAACATCTGAAACAACTACGTCAATACAATCAATTAAAGAGCAATCCTCATATAATGCAGTTGTAGGAATGGGAGAAGTGTTAAAAGTAGAAAATTCAACCGTTTGTCCCAAGACAGTCATTGATAATTTACCATTTTTAACATCTATCAGGGTATTGGTGGTAGCCATAAAAGGCCTACCCAGTAAAATAGTGTGTGCGGATGGTGTAGGGTTACTTCCTTCCATGTCAAGAATTATAAAATCCATAGGCACTATCAACCCACCAACCTTAACTAACACATCTTCTATAACCCCTTTCGGGAATCTAAGAGATCTGTCAGCTAATTGCAACACCATTTTGGTAGGTTTAAGTTCCCCAAGTTCTAATTCAAGATACACAGAATAAGGCATCAAATTTACACTGGCTCCTAAATCACACATACCATCAGTCCCCTTTCCATTACCCATAGTAATTTGAATTATGAAACTACCAGGATCCTTTAGTTTCGGAGGTAGTTTATGCTGCAGAACAACACTAGCTACCTCTGACACTATCACCTTCTCATTTGGCTCATACCTCTTTTTCTTGGTGTTCAATTCCTTGAAGAATTTGGCATAAGCCGGCATGTTCTTAATAGCTTCAAGTAAGGGTAAGTTAATACTTACCTTAGACAACGTGTTGAAGATGTCCGAAAATTGCTTATCTTGTTTATCATTCTTCAACCTGCTGGGGAATGGTATAGGCGGCCGGTAAGGATTACTTGCCTTGTGTAAATCTGCTGAAGGGGATTTCTCCATTGATCTTTCTTCAGCACCTTTGTTCTCTGGTTCTCCTTCCTTTTTGTTCTCTTGATCACCTGCATTCACAGAATTATTTTCAACATTATTGTTTATTACCTTGCCACTTCTAAGAACAGTCACTGATTGTGCCTGCTCAGGTTGACTCGAAAATTTCCCTTTTTGTTGAATCTGCATCTGTTGTGCAAGTTGTCCCACTTGGGTCTCCACTTTCTTAAAAGATGCTTCTAATGAATCTAGCCTCTTGTTATTCATCTCTTGATTCTTAGCACTGACTTGGATAAAGGCCTATAAACTCTCCTCCAAACTCTCTCTTTTAGGCTGCCCTTGATTTGAATATTGACCCTGCGGTTGGTTTTGTCTCTGGAGCAGATGGAAAGGTTGTTTAGAGTTATTTGTTGCCAGGAAAAATTTGGATGATTCCGCCAACCAGGATTGTAAGTGTTTGAGTAAGGATCATTCCGGGCCCTTGGTTGATATCCCCCCATAGCATTGACTTGCTCAGCCTCATTTCCATAAGATTCATATGCAGAGGGGCATATATTTGCTCCATGCCTGAAAGTTCCAAAAAATTCCACACACTTCTTGAGTGGATGAAGAGGTATTGCTCTTCATATTCAACATTTGCACTTGCCTTGTCAATTCAGTTATCTGATTTACCATCTCACTGTTGGCTTCCAATTGATTCACCCATTTACTTCTTCCTCTTACACTTTTCTGTTGAGAATTAGCTCCCAACATTTCAAAAATTTCATAAGTTTCATCAGCTGTCTTTTCTCCCATAGCTCCCCCAGCTGCGTTATCAACAGTGTTCTGAAATTGCTGGGTTAGACCATCGTAGAAAAACTTATTCAGAAGTTGAAGTGAGTAGTGATGGTGTGGACACTGGATCAATAACATCTTAAACCTGTCCCAAGCCTCATGAAATGGCTCTCCTTCAAATTAAGAGAATGTAGCTATTTTCCCTCTCAATTCAGCTGTCATCTGATGTGAATAAAACATGCCCATAAACTTGTTATAAACTTGCTCCCAAGTTGTCAAAGAATTTTTAGGCAACATCATAAGCCAGCTCTTTGCCCTATCCTTCAATGTATACGGAAAGCATCTCATCCTCAACTGGTCCTCTGTTAGTCCTCCCAATGGAAAAGTGTTGAGGGTGGAATAGAAATCCCAAATAAAGTTCAAAGGATCTTCATTTGGAACTCCATAGAATGAAGGCAGCATGTTGTAATGGATGTTCTTCAACTCATAATTTCTTGCTGCATCTGTCAATCTTATACAAGATGTGGAAGTTCCAATGACAGGTCTAGCAAAATCCCTCATAGTTTTTTGCCTTTCTTATCCCATATTGGTAGATTATGCAGTATCCGAATCAAAATTAGAAGTGTCCTCCTCTGTATCAAATTCGGTGTACAGTTCAAACTCTTCTCTGCTCCTTTTCACTCTCTGAATTTCTGGAATAACTGGGTATAGCTCTCCTCCGAGTGATCTCCTGCCTTGCATAAATAAAATTTCTAGAAAAAGGAATTATTAAAAGCAAAAGACAAATAAAATAAAATGTAAACAATGAAAAATAATCTAAAGTATCTTTGACTAATAAACAATTACGCCAATTAGCTTCCCCGGCAGCGGCGCCAAAAACTTGTTGTGCTCTAATCTACTAGAACTACACTCACAAGTATACGAGGCTACTCTAGTATCTTGGTGAACACTTCAAGGTCATCTCACAAGGAAGCTAGATAAGCTAATTGATTATCAGATTGCAAATAACAAATTATAATAAATTTAAATTGCTAACAACTAATGAAAATAGATCGATTAGAGTTTAAAACAATAAAAGTAAACTGAGCTGATATATTGATTCACTTAATAGAAAGGTCTAGGGTTTGCACTTCTCTACTAACTTATATGTATGAACAATTATTCCTCTCAACCAATTTAATTTCAAAGATTAGATCTCAAGCAACTTAATTAATCGAATCAAGGAAATAAGCTCTCGCATTCAAACCTCTTTCAAATAATCTTGTTACAATTGAAATGATCTTTTTCTTAGGATATATTTCTAATTCACCTAAGTCCCTAATTGAATTGTTCCAGCATTAGACTTCATCTCTCAATCCTTCATCTAATACCTCAAACACATAATTGGTGGCCAATCAATTATATATTAACAGTAATCCATTCAATCAAGGCTAGAGAAATAATTTAGTTAAGAGCAATAACCAATTCATACAATCATAGTAGATCCATACAAACCCTAGACTAGATCAAATTAGTTCATCATGATGCTATCAAACATATTCATCTCATTAAAATTCAAAGAAATCAATTTAGACATAATAGAATTCATGAATACAATTTCAATGAAACTTAAGAGATAAAGTTTGAGAACAAAACCAAATTACAAACTCCCTTTAGCTACTGAAGAATCTCTTGTCCAGATCTTTGCTAGAAGAATGTTGCAATGGCAAAAACAAATTTAATCTAGATTGTTTTGCATCAAAGTGTAATCAAAATTCCCTAAGAAAACAAAATGGAAACCCTAAGTTCATGTTTGACGGCTAATCAAAATCTCCCCCCTTTTTAAAAACCCTAATCCTCTTATTTATACGAAACCCCGCTCCAAAAATCTGCATTTTCTTTCTTCCTTTAGTCCATGGAGTGACACGGCCAAGCTGGTGGCCGTGTCATGTGACACGGCCAGTGGCTTGGCCATGTCACTAAATGTGTCTGCTTCTGCTTCATATTTACCTCTTTGGAATGGAGTGTGACACGGCCAAGCTCCTGGCCGTGTCAGTGTCACCTGAGTGTGTCACCTACGGCTCTCTTCATTCTTTGCTCTTCTTTCTTTGGTTTCTTCCTTGGCTAAGTGTGGGACACGGCCAAGCTCCTGGACGTGTCATGTGGCATGGCTAGTGGCTTGGCCGTGTCACCTGAATGTGTCAGTTACTGCCCAAATTTTCCTTCTCTCTTGGTTCCTTGGTTTTGCCCTCTGCTTCATGCTATTCTTTCTTCCAAGGAAATAATTTGCATATTAACCTAAAACAAACACTTAAACAAACTTTAAACAAGAATCAAATAAACATTAACCAACAACACATAAACACCACACTAAAAACTAGAACAAAAATGATATAAACACTGAAATAAATTAAAACTACCAAAATTGATGAAAACACTAAATAAACAGATTAAAACTACCAAAATACCTAAAGAAAACAATAATCTTTATAATAAATAAGATACAATTCTATGACAAAAACTAATAAAACAGAGAGGATCAATGATATGAGATGCAAATGTATGCATGTATGCACAAACAATCAATAAATAAGGATAAATAGGACTTTCCTTCCAACCTTATAACATCCACACACGAATGGTGGGTCCCTTTTCCTAGGTATATGGTTAACAAAATACCAACATGGGGTATCTTGCTTTCGAATAATTCCCTCGGATGTTTCAACCAATAGTTATATTTTCGAAAATGGAAATCAATCCATGATAATTCCTATTAATTAGGTTTTAATTCATTGAACCAACTATAGTAGCTTTTATGATATATTGGATTACAACTAAATTAAGAGGTTTATTATAGATCGATTTCTCACTTGAAAAAAGGTAACTAATGGTTCATACCAAAAACAAGCCCATGGTTAATTTATTCTTAGTGTAAACTAGGCCCACAATTGATTTTTGGTATTTCGCAATTGACCCAAATAATTTGTAAGCTCTTTATAAGAAAAGGTTGGGTGAAAATAGTTCTTTTTCTAAGCCCATTGTAAAAGATTTTTAGAAAAATGGATTTTGGGCTTAGTATTTGGGCCATGGGCCAAAGAATTTTTGATTTATTTTTAGAAAAGTCTTATGTCCAAGGACCATCTTAAAAATTTTGAAAAATAGCTTTGGTCTTTTGGACTTTAAAGAAAAATTTCTTTTGAGCTTACAATATACTTAGGTCATATTAGAAAAAGAACAAACCAAATAAGCCATGATTTAAGCCAAAACAAATTAACCATAGTCAAACAACATGCATTTGGGGAAAACCTAAGGAAAGTAACTAGGCCAATTACATGAGCTTTAGTCTTTGGGTAAAAAGGCTTAGGTTCCCATAGGAAGTATATAACAAATGGTACGAGGCTATGAGTGGTTATGCCATGCTCGATCTCCATACCTTGAGTGAAAGTATGGTATCCCTTACATAACATAACACGGGTAACACGGGCATCCTAACTCACGCACACGATGCAATCTAAGATGATGCAATGGATAATATCATTATAAGAAAGAATAGAATAATATAAAGACCAACGGAATCAAATTCTCTTATCCCTAGTGGAGTTGCCACTGTGAACGGGGATTTTTACCCCCACTCCCGGTGGAATGGTTCTTGCGACTTCGGCACTGTTTAGGCTCGGGGCCTTAGAGAACACGGACCTAAGTCTGAATGCACTAGAGTCGCCACCCGGATGGGTTGGGAAAAAAGAAAGGGGTGGATGACTCAATTCCTAAGGAATCCCCAACCCCCTAATGGGTTCGGAAAGTTGGGTATGTGTGGGGAAGGTAAGAAATGGCCCAGCACCCCTACAACGCCCAGTTCATTGGAACCGGCCTCCTTTACAGGTCTTAATATTATAAAATTCTTAAATATAACAACATTATCCATATTACACACAATAATTAAAAGAAGGCATCATTATATTAAAATCAAAGCAATGTCCAAACAAAGCAAATAAATGGACACCCATCCAAGGAAGGAAACATGTCCTTACATCACATGCCTAAATAGGACACCCACCGAAAGGTAGAAACATGCCCTTTACATAGGTTCTAAAATAGAAAAGCAAATTAAATTACATGATGTTTAAATGAGGTACCCACCAACTGGAAACATACCTCTTACAACATTTGGAAATCTAAATAAATTGATAAAAGTAAATAACCATTCATAATAAATAAATCATTCATCAAAGGTACCAAATATCAATAAAAAGTAAACATCCATCCATGATAAATAAAATAAACCAAGCATTGAATTTAAATTAATTAAAGCATAAGAAATAAAACAAAGCATGATCAAATATGGAATTGAATAAGGTAAGTAAAAATCCAAATTATAGCTACTATTTCCATTTAGGGTTCTTTATCTCATGTGTTAAGGTTTTGGAATTCATAAAATTAGACTACTGTGACTTTTTTATGGAATTAAAATAGATTGAGGTTTTATGTTTTAAAAAAGTTTGGCAAGACTTTTTGATTAAACAAATTAAGGTTTGAATGGTGAAATCATGAAACTAGGGTTTTAAACACTTTAAAGTACTTTTGATTCATGGTTTTAAATGATGATTTCAAGCTTACTGTGTAAATTTAAAATATTTGTGGTTTTATGGTTTTAAAGTTTTAAAGGATTAAAACTTTAAAAAAGGTAGGGGTTTAAGGTTTGAAAGGGGTCAGAGTTTACTATTTTAGGTTTGGAATTGAATTAGGGTTTTAGAAGTTTTGAATTAGGGTTTCGGGTGATCTTAGAATTTTAGAATTTGGAAAAAGCAATTGAATATTTTTAGAGAGTTTTATGAAAATACAACAACGATTTAAAGTTTATAAAGCAAAAAAAGGTAGTTTTTAAGGCTTTTGGAAAGAGACAGCATATTATTTAAGGGTTTTAATGATTTGGAAAGTAAATTAGGATTTTGGGGTTTTGAAGAAACTAAATTAATAACTTTAAATTCTTTAGAAAATAAAGCAACGAATTAGTGTTTTTAACTTTTGAAAAGCTAAATTAAAGTTATGGGATTTTGATTTTGAAAGCCACAATTATATAGTTTATGTTACTGTGAAAAAATAACCGACGAATTTAATACATACCTCTTTTTGTTGATTCCTCCAAAAAATAATTCTTCTTGGATGAACAAGAACAAAGACAGTTGCTGCCTTTGATTCCTTTTTTAATGCATTGCTTGTTGCTCTTAAAAAGTCAAATTGATTTGCTGCCTATCCTTCACAGATTCGGTTTACAATTCTCCAATTTTTGTTCCTAATTCTGAATGATTTCCTCCCTTTTGTGTTGTTATTTATAGAGGTTTTTTTATTGGTTTTTTCTAGTTACACATGGCATACCATATTTAATAAGAAAATGAAACCGAAACCTAATTGTATTAGGTTTCAAAAAATTTACGTTGGAAAATTTCTCTGCCGAAAAAATTTACCGCAGGAAAAATTGCGCTGGCAAAAAAAATCTACCGTAGTTGGCTGCGGCAGGGGGCAAAGAGTAGGCCTGCGGGCCATTTCACATCCTGCGGGCGAAATGGCCCACGGCCAAGCCAGCTAGAATTTTTGGCGACGATTTTTTTCGTCGCCGATTTTTCCGTCACAGATTTTTATTTTTATTTTTATTTTTTGACTTTTATTTTTATTTTTTATTGATAAAAATTAGATAATAAAGTAAAAATTATTTAATTAAGATAACAAAATTTATTTTGGACCAATTAAAATATATTAGACAACATAAATTATTTTGGACTAAATAAAATATATTGGACCGGACTGGGTCAAAAATTAAGGGTCTACACATTCCATGCCCCCTGATTTCATATCTGCTTTATGGTTGCTTCATAGAGTGTCTATTGTTCACTTTGACAAAGAATAGGCAATACAAGACAACAAAATACAGTGTGATATGCTCATGTATGCATGATATGCATGGACGAATCTTACAATGGTTCTATCGACTCATAGACCGAGGTGATCAGCTGAAGTGCTTTCATTGGTTCTCTCTAATTGCTCGTTCTGGTCTTACATTGGGATGGCAGAAGACTTTACATTTATGGCTTTTATTTTCCAAGATGATGTCATGAATAGTGGAGGGCCAAGTAGTAGAGATACATCCATTTCAAATTATGATTCAGCATGCCAGATGGTAACTTCTTCAAAACCTTGCAAATAATCCTTTATTTTGTCGAATGTGTCTTTCAAGTTTCGACGGTGCATCATACTTCCCTTAACTTAAAGGTTTATGCAACAAGAAAATAATTTTTTTTAATTTTAAATTTTAAAATCAAATGTTGATTTTGTCAAATCAGTGCCATTGTACCTCAGGACTCAATTTTCCAAATTAATATATCTATAACATGACAACCCTCATTACCTTACTAAATTCGGGAATCATTTCCATTTAAGCAAGAACTGTTGCACTTCAGATAGGCACATAGACATTACATGGCCAAAGGTCTCATTGAGTTTGAATATTGTCTACCTCATATGTATGTTTATTCGAGCTATCTCCACTAATAGACTCTACCTACCAAAAGAGATCAACAGGTCTTTAATAGACTTGAAACGGAGTTTATAAGGGAAGTGAAAGCTATATTTGAGATGGGGTTGATGTGATACTACTGACAAACCTTCACACTACATTCTTTTTAGAACCTTGGACAGTTGGAAGCATGAAAAGATAGAGTTTTGAACATTCTTCTTTCTTCCAGACATGCTTCTGGATCTTAATTAGGACAGTCTTGGTATTTTAGCATTTTATCCTTTTTCTCTATAGAACTGTAGAGTGCAGAACTTTTAAGAACTAGATGGCCTTTCTTCTATCTCTCTAATTTTGGTTGAATTTCTGGTTGGGTTGAACTATCTTTGGCTTCTGCTGCTTTAGGTAAAAGAGAACTTGGTTGCCTTTCTAAATGGCCTTTTGGGTTTTATTTTCTTTTCCTTTTCTTTTTTTTTTCTTCTTCTTCTTTTTCTTTTTCTTCTTTTCTTTCTTTCTTTTCTTTTTTTCCTTTTTTTAGGTTCTAGCTCTAAAAGAGTTGTCTTGTTTATACAAACCTGTGTTTCTGATAATGGATGAGTGGAATATAGTGAGTTTGCTTCAACAAGAATAAATCATTTGCTGCCCTGATAGATTGGAGATATTAGGTATGGTATCAGGTGAACTTTAACTACCCTTATGGTCTTGAGAACTTCAACTATCCTTATGCTCTTAACCATGCATTTCTTTCTTTGATCTTCTTGCATCTTTACCTTAGTGATCATTAGATTTTTCATAAGAGTCACAACAGCTCAGGATAGGTTATCGGGCTTACATACCAATAAAGAGCAAGCTAAAATCTCATGAAGGCTCAAAGGGACAACTAGAGATTGATATTTAATAGGGCAGATAATAGTTGTTGGCTAACCAAACAATGCTTAGATCATCTCTCCCTTAAATAAGTAGAGTTCAATTTTGGCTCAAAATTTTATCAAAGCATGTTCTAAGATCAACTAAGATCTAGACAAAGGTCATTATGCAAGAGCTCTCTCAGAGTAAGCATACACAACTCAATGCTATATAACAATTCCCTCATCTAGAAAAGTCATTCAAATTATAATGCATAGATACACTAATTTATGAACATCAAGCTAGATTCATCATCAGTTGAGCACCAAAATGAATAGAGACCATAAAAAATTTAATGAAAATAATTTATTTGAACAAACATAATTTGAAAAACATAATTGTTCCAATTAAATATTAAAGAAAGCAACATTCAAGCTAAGGAAAGTTCGTTGATTTGAGTTTCTTCTCTCTTCACATCCATAAGACAAAATCTTCCTCCAATCCTCTTCTTACCATGAAGGTTGCTGGTGCAGGTACTCTTCCAAATTTAGGCTAAGGATTGTGTGAGAGGGGATTTTCGCCCCAACTTTTGGTGGAATGATTCTTGTGACTTGGGTACTGTTTAGGCTCGGGCCTTTGAGAACACGGGTCTAAGCATGGAGAAAATGGAGTCACAACCCGGACAGGCCGGGAAAAAAAGAAGGGGTGGATGACTCAGTTCCTAAGGAATCCCCAACCCTTCAATAGGTTTAAAAAGTTGGGTACGTGTGGGGAAGGTGAGAAATGGCCCAGCACCCCCACAACACCCGGTTTATTGGAACCAGCCTCTCTTTCAGGTCTTAACATTATAAAATTCTTAAAAATAATGACATTATCCATACTACATGCAACAATTAAAATAAAGCATCATTATATTAAAATCAAAGCAATATTCGAATAAAGGAAATAAATAGACACCCATCCGAGGATGGAAACATGTCCTTACATCATCCATGTCTAAAACTAAATAGGATACCCACCAAAAGGTGAAAATGTGTCCTTTACATTAATCCCAAAATATACGAATAATTTAAATTACATGAAAATTAATTAATGAGGTATCCAATAATGGAAACATACCTCTTGCAATGTTTTAAAACCAAAGTAAATCAATAAAAGTAAACAACCATTCATCATAAATAAATCATTCATCTAATTTAAACAAAATAGTAAGTGTATAACTTTAGGGTTTAAATAAATAAGATTGAAGCTTATGAAAATAAAATAAAATCTTTAGATATTTGAAGGGAACAAACTACTGTGATGATTTGGAAAATAGAATTAATTAAGATTTATGGTTTGAATAAATTAGGGTTTAGGTTTGTATTTCGAGTAAAGCTACTATATTTTGAATAATCATAATAAAGGAAGTTAAACATAAAGACTACAATGCACAAATAAATATTGACCCCTTCGATGAGCCCATACGACGGTCCCACGAGCCAGTTAGTGGGCGGGGGTCAAGGGGGCCAATTCGTCATTAATTTGTCACCAATTTTATTCGTCGCTTGCTAACCGGCTAGAAAATAGATTATTGTTTTGTGGTTTTAGAAAAATTGTAATTAGGGTTTTAGTTTTCAAAAATATGTTTTATGGGTATTAAGGTTTTTAGGGTTTTAAAAAAATACTTTTTAGGGTTTCAAATAGAGTTTGGATGGTAAGTAGAACAATTGATCATCTATTGCACGTTTAAACTATTAATCCAATTTGAATGATGAAGCTACTGTGAACATAAATAAGTCAATAGAAAATCAAACCTCCATTGTTGGTTCCACCACAACTTGAATTCTGGTTGAACAATAGCAAAGACACTGTGGGGTGCCTTTGATGGGTTATATATGGTTTGCTGCCTCTTGATTCTTCAAGCTTGAGATTATGAATAGATTGCCAAAAATAATTTTGAGCTCCAAAGGTCCAAATCCTCATTTAAGATCAAAAGTCTAATAAAAAAATTCTAGCCCCCTAATTCTGTGTCTTTAATGTGGTATTTATAAGAAAAAATAAAAAACCTAATCCTAATTGGCTAAAGAAATAAAAACCTTTTTGGAAATAAAATTAAAAACCAAGTAGAATAGGGTTTTGGCAAAATCACACGCGGCCGGGGCGTGCAAACGTGCACTAGCAAAAAAGATCTGCGGGCGCTGGGAGCGGGCCAGCCAATTCATCGCTAGCGATGAGAAATTTTTGACATCGATTCTTCCATCATCGATTTTTATTTATTTTTTATCCCTTTTTTATTATTACTTTTTAATTTTATTAAAAATAAATATTATAAGTAATAAATATTATTAAAATAAATATTAAATATTAAAATACCATAAAAATTATTTTGAACTGTTTAAAAATATCGGACTGGACTTGGTAAAAAATTAAGGGTCTATAGTTTGCCCCCTGCTTGAGCGATCTGAGACTACAGCAAAAGAGAGCGAAAAGCAATGTGATTTTTGACTGGATTTAAAGCCATACTAGACTCCTTACCCATGGTTGGTTTGAGTTCTGGACTCAAAAATAATTTGGGTTCTGGACCTAAGGTGAATTTAGGATTTGGGTTCTGGACCTGAGACTGAGTTTGACTGACCTTTTATTAGTTGAGAATTTTGGCTGCTCTGGCTCTTCTATTCTTTAAGTAATTGTGGTTCTTCATCATTTGACCTTGGATCTTCATCCTTAGCATCGGATCTTCACCTTTGGAAATGGATCTTCATCCTTGGAGATCGAGTCTTCACCCTTGTAAATGGATCTTCATCCTTGGAGATCGGGTCTTCACCCTTGAAAATGGATCTTCATCCTTTGGACGTCAGGTCTTCACCCTTGAAATTGGATCTTCATCCTTTAAGCTGGATCCTCATCCTTAGCATCGGGTCTTCACCCTTGAAAATGGATCTTCATCCATTGGACTTCGGGTCTTCACCCTTTGAAATTAGATCTTCATCCTTGGAATTAGGTCTTCACCTTTGAAAATGGATCTTCATCCTTGGAAATCGGGTCTTCACTCCTAAAAGTGGATCTTCATCCTTTATGCTGGATTTTCATCCTTGGAATTAGGTCTTCACCCTTTAAACTGGATCTTTATCCATTGGAGATCGGGTCTTTACCCTTGAAACATGGATCTTTATCCATTGGAGGTTGGGTCATTACCCTTAAAACATGGATCTTTATCCATTAGAGATTGGGTCTTTACCCTTGAAACATGGATCTTTATCCATTGGAGGTCAGGTCTTTACCCTTAAAACATGGATCTTTTTCCATTGGAGATCGGGTCTTTACCCTTGAAACAAGGATCTTTATCCATTGGAGATTAGGTCTTTACCCTTTAATCATGGATCTTTATCCATTGGAGATCGAGTCTTTACCCTTAAAACATGGATCTTTATCCATTGGAGATCGGGTCTTTACCCTGGGAACATGGATCTTTATCCATTGGTGATCGGGTCTTTACCTTTGAAACATGGATCTTTATCCATTGGAAATCAGGTCTTTACCCTGGCTTCAGCTCTTTTAGCTGGACTGATCTTTTGTCTTTTGCATCTTCATTCTTTTGAGAGTTCTAATTTTCTTCTTTTTTCCATTCTTTTTTTGTTCTTCCTTTGCACTTTTGCAAACAATTTCAGCCATTTTTTAGCTAACCTTCATATCTTCACTTTGCCCCCCGTGATTTTTCTATGCGGGCTTTGGTTGATGTTTTTAGATTATCGAGTTCTTCGAACAAGCATGCATTTCTTCCTTTCTTTTGTAAAATGACTGGAGCTTCCTGAAGCAATAGGTCTTCTATGCCCTTTGATTCTATACCCACTTCATCTTTGCTTCATAGAGTGTATGTTGTTTGCTTTGACAAAGAATAGACAATACAATACAAGAAAATGTAATGTGATATGCTCATGTTTACATGATATGCATGAATAACACTTACAGTGGTTCTGTTGACTCACAGACCAAGGTGATCAGCAGAAGTATTCTCATTGGCTCCTTCCAGATGCTTGTTCAGGTCTTGCATTGGAATGACAGAAAGCTTTGCATTTATGGCTTTTATCTTCAAGATGTTGAGAACATGAGTGGTGGAGACCCCAAGCAGCAGAGATACATCCATTTCAAATTATGATTCAGTATGTCAATTGGTAACTTTTCACAACCTTGTAAATAATGATTTACTTTGCCCAATGTGTCTTTTGAAGTTCGACTGTTCAACATATTTCCCTTAACTTGAAATTTTTTTTTTCAATTTTCAATTTTGAATTTTGATTTTGAAGTCAAATGTTGGCTTTGTCAAAGCAATGTCATTGTACCTCAGGACTCAATTTTTAGAATTAACATATCTATAACATGATAACCCTAGTTACCGTACTAAACTCGGGAATCATTTATATTTGAGTGAGAACTATTGCACTTCAGATAGGCACATACACATTAATTGGCCAAAGGTCTCATGGAGTTTGAATATTGCCTATCTCATATGCATGCTTATTCAAACTATCTCCACTAATAGACTCTACCTACCAAGAGAGATCAATAGGTCTTTAATAGGCTTGAAATGGAGTCTATAAGGGACACAGGTTAAATGAAGGCCATTTGTAAGTTGGAGCTGTTGTAACACTATGGGCAAACTCTCACACTACAAACTGCTTGTTGGAACTTTAGACAGTTGGGAGCATGAAAAGATAGAGCTTTGAATCATCATTTTTTCTTTTCCCTTTTCTTTTTTCTTTCTTTTTCTTACTCCTTTTCTTTGAGCATTTTATCATTTTGTCCTTCTTTCCTATAGAACTGTCATGTATAGGACTTTTAAAAATTGGATGAATTTTCTCCTTTTTATCTGATTTTGATTAAATCTTTGCTTGGGTTGGACCAATTCAAGTCAAACTATCCTTATAAACCAAATGGAAGCCTTTTGCTGCTTTAGGTAAAAGAGAACTCAGTTGGCTTTCAAAACCGTTTTGGATTTTATTTTTTTTCTTTTTCTTTTTTCTTTTGTCTTTTTTTTCCTTTCTTTTTTTTTTCTCTTTTTTTCTTCTTCTTTTCTTTTTTTTTTTTGGTTCTAGTTCTAAAAGAGTTGTTTTATTTGTACCAACTTAGGTTTCTAATAATGGATGAGTGGAGTGACATAAATCTTATTTAACAGAGATAAATCATTTGTTACTCTGATGTTATCTTGATAGATTGGAGATATTAGGTGAACTTTAACTACCCTTATGGTCTTGAGAACATCAACTATCCTTACAGTCTTGGCTATACATTCCTTTCCTTGATCTTCTTGCCTCTACACCTTAGTGATCATAAGACTTGTCAAAAGTGTAACAACAGCTCAGGGCAGGTCATTAGGCTTATAAGTCAATGAAAAGAAAGCTAAAATTCTATGAAGGCTCAAAGGGACAACTAGGGATTGATATTTAATTAGGTGGATACTAGTTGTTGGCTAACCAAACAATGCCTAGATCATCTCTCCTTTAAATAAGCAGAGTTCGATTTCGCCTCGAAAGTTTGTCAAAGCATGCTCTAAGATTGACTAGGACCTAGACAAAAGGTCATTATGCAGGTGCCCTCTCTAAGTAAGCACACACAACTCAATGCTATAGAGCAATTCCCTCATCTAGTAAAGTCATTCGAATCATAATGCATAGACACATTAATTTATGAACATCAAGCTAGATTCCTTATTGGTTGAGCACCAACATAAACAAAGACCAATAAAAATTTTGATGAAAGTAATTTATTCAAATAACTTTAAATTTGAAAAATACGATTGTTCCATAAAACACTAAATAAAGAAAATAAAACAAGAAAAACAAACAAGTCAAGGGAAGTTCGTTGAGTTAAGCTTCTTCTCCTTTCACATATTCAATACTCCCTTCTTGAAAAGAGGATGACAAAATCTTCCTCCAATCCTCTTCCCACCATGAAGGTTGTCGGTGGAGGTACTCTTCCAAATTTAGATAGGATTATTCTTGGTATTGGGCTTGTCTGGCTCAGGTAGCTTACCACTGTCGATTAGATCTTGGATCTCATGCTTCAATCGGGTACATTTATCGGTCTCATGTCCTTGAGTATGATGAAATTGACAAAAAGCCTTAGTATCAAATTTTAGGGGTAAAGGATTAGACAAAGGATGAGGACTCAATGGTTGTAATAGTCCCTCCTTTTGTAGCTTGATGAAAACCCAAGACAATGGCTTTCCCAGATTTGAATATTGCCTTATATTTGCTTGAACAGTTGTATTGACATCAGCTTCCTTTTGTGTACTTTGATTGTTAGGCTGATAATTTCATTTTACAAAAAAATGGTTCTTCTCCCTTTCCCACTCTTCAATTTGTAGACCAGTTTGGAGAAGATCTTTGAAATCCCGGATGAGTGTATGAGACATCCTTTCACGAAGACTAGGCAACACCCCTCTCACAATCATCCTTATTTGATCAGATTCATCAGGCCACTTCTTGAGCAATGATGCCTTATTCCTTCACCTTTTCACATAGTCCACAAAATTCTCATTTGGCCTTTGTCTAATGGACTCAACTTCCATTAAAGCAACTTCCAGCTCGACATTGTACCCATACTATTGAATGAAAGCCTTGTACAACATGTCCCAATCTTTTTGAGCACTTCCCTCTAAGGTGTTGAACCAATTTTGGACAACAGGGTCCAATGAGAGCATGAAATATCTTAGAG
Organism: Garcia nutans; assembly: GCA_947685225.1. Taxonomy (NCBI): domain Eukaryota; kingdom Viridiplantae; phylum Streptophyta; class Magnoliopsida; order Malpighiales; family Euphorbiaceae; genus Garcia; species Garcia nutans. The sequence continues at coordinate 36,809,574 of CANTUV010000008.1, read as the reverse complement.
TTTGAGCCTTAGTAGCTCTAGAAGACTACATAGTAGTGATGTACTGCTTTACATGGAGATGAGGGTTTCTAGTACCATTGTACCTAGAGAAGGAAGGCATCGTAAACTTATAAGGGACCTCCTTATCTTGTTCAAATAGTTTGTCGATCTCGGACATCTCTTTGGTTTTCAGTTTCTTCTTAAATTTCTTTTCTAGGTCAGTAATCATCGTCTCAACATCAGAATTTTCAGTCTTTTCAAAAGTTGTCTTCTCAACAACCTTTGGCTCATTCTTTTTATCTTGAGGATTTTGGAAGTATTGAGCCCAGTCGTCATCATCATCAATGACTACCTTGTCATAATCAAAAGCCACTTCACCAACCTTAGCCTCCCCTTTGTCCTTTGGCTTCTTGGTGCTAGCGGATGCTTCGACATTGTTTCCTAAAATTGCAGCCAATTGATTCTTTATGGTCTCAGCTAGGGCCCCCTTTAGTTCTTCCATTTTAGTATTGAGGGCGTCGTCCATCATTCTTTGAATTTGTTCGGGCTCCATTGCTTTTAGTGAAAAAGTGATCACTGCTAGATTCTTCATCTTTGGCGTATGTCGGATTGTCGTAAGCTTTTGAAATGTCATAATCTAGGGCTGTGAGCCAGAAAGGATTAATGATATGTCATGTGATGCATGTATGAACAAACAATAAGGATAAATAGGACATTCCTTCCAATCTTATAACTTCCACACACGAATGGCGAGTCTCTTTTCCTAGATAATATGGTTAACAAAATACCAACATGGGGTATCTTATTTTTGAATAATTCCCTCGGATGTTTCAACTAATAGTTATATTTTCAAAAATGAAAATCAGTTCATGATAATTCCCATTAATTAGCTTTTAATCCATTCAATCAACTAAAGCAACTTTTATGCTATATTGGATTAAAACTAAATTAAGAGGTTTATTATAAATAGATTTCTCACTTGAAAAAATAACTAATGATTCATGCCAAAACAAGCCCATGGTTAATAATTCTTAGTATAAACTAGGATCACAATTGATTTTTGGTATTTTCATAATTATCCTAAATAATATGTAAGCTCTTTCAAAGAAAAGGTTGGATGAAATTCAAAAAATAGTTTTGTTTGAAAAATCTATTGTAAAAAGAATTTAGAAAAAATGGATTTTGGGCTTTGTATTTGGGTCATGAGAAAAGAAATTTTGATTTGTTTTTAGAAAAGTTTTATGTCCAAAGACCATTTTGAAAAGTTTTGAAAATAGCTTTGGTTTTTTGGACTTTAAAGAAAATTTATTTTGAGCTTACAATGTACTTAGGTCATATTAGAAAAAGAACAAACCAAATAATCCATAATTTAAACCAAGATAAATTAACCATAGTCAAACAACAAGCATTTGGGGTAAAAACCTAAGGAAAGTAACTAGGCCAATTACATGAGATTTAGTCTTTGGGTTAAAAGGCTTAGGTTCCCATAGCAAGTATATACCAAAAGGTACAAGGCTATGAGTGGTTATGCCATACTCGATCTCCGTACCTTGAGTGAAAATATGGTATCTCTTATATAACACAACACTGGTAACACGGGCATCCTAACTCACGCACATGATGCAATCTAATATGATGCAAATGGATAATATCATGATAAGAAAGAATAGAATAATATAAAGACCAACGGAATCAACTTCTCTTATCCCCAGTGGAGTCGCCACTGTGAGCGGGAATTTTCAGCCCCACTTCCTGTGGAATCGTTCTTGCGACTTCAGCACTGTTTAGGCTCGGAGCCTTAGAGAACAAGGGCCAAAGCCTAGAGAAAATGGAGTTGCCACCTAGACAGGCTGGGAAAAAGAAAGGGGTGGATGACTCAATTCCTAAGGAATCCCCAACCCCTTAATGGATTCGAAAAGTTGGATACGTGAGAGGAAGGTGAGAAATGGCCCAGCACCCCCCACAATGCTCGGTTCATTGGAACCAGCCTCCTTTTCAGGTCTTAATATTATAAAATTCTTAAAAATAATGACATTATCCATACTACATGCAACAATTAAAATAAAGCATCATTATATTAAAATCAAACCAATGTTCGAACAATGCAAATAAATGGACACCTATCTGATGATGGAAACATGTCCTTACATCGTCCATGTATAAAACTAAATAGGACACCCACCAAAAGGTGGAAATGTGTCCTTTACATTAATCCCAAAATATAAGAATAATTTAAATTACATGAAAATTAATTAATGAGGTATCCAATAATGGAAACATACCTCTTACAATGTTTTGAAACCAAAGTAAATCAATAAAAGTAAATAACCATTCATCATAAATAAATCATTCATCTAATTTAAACAAAACAATAAGTCTATAGCTTTAGGATTTAAATAAATAAGATTGAAGCTTATGAAAATAAAATAAAATCTTTAGATATTTGAAAGGAACAAGCTACTATGATGATTTGGAAAATAGAATTAATTAAGATTTATTGTTTGAATAAATTAGGGTTTAGGTTTGTATTTTAAATACAGCTACTGTATTTTGAATAATCATAATAAAGGAAGTTAAACATAAAGACTTACAATACATAAATAAATATTGACCATCTATTGCACGCTTAAACTATTAATCCAATTTGAATGATGAAGCTACTGTGAACATAAATAAGTCAATAGAAAATCAAACCTCCGTTGTTGGTTCCACCACAACTTGAATTCTGGTTGAACAATAGCAAAGACAGTGTGGTCTTCCTTTGATGGGTTGTATATTGTTTGCTGCCTCTTGATTCTTCAAGCTTGAGATTATGAATAGACTGCCAAAATAATTTTGAGCTCCAAAGATCCAAATCCTCTTTTAAGATCAAAAGTCCAATAAAAAATTCCAACCCCCTAATTTTATGTCTTTAATGTGGTATTTATAAGAAAAAATAAAAAACCTAATCTAATTGGCTAAAGAAATAAAAACCTTTTAGGAAATAAAATTAAAAACCAAGTAGAATAGAGTTTTGGCTAAATCGCACGCGGGCCGGGCGTACAAAAGTGCGCTGGCAAAAAAGTTCTGTGGGCGTTGATGAGGGCCAGCCAATTCCCCGCAAGATTTTTCTGTGGAAAATTGGCTTGTGGCCATTTCGCCGGAGAAAAATCTGCGGCAAATTGGCACAAGCCAATTTGTCGCCAGCGATGAGAAATTTTCATCGTCGATTCTTCCGTCGCCAATTTTTATTTATTTATTTTTATCCCTTTTTTATTATTACTTTTTTATTTTTATTAAAAATAAATATTATAAGTAATAAATATTATTAAAATAAATATTAAATATTAAAATACTATAAAAATTATTTTGGACTGTTTAAAAATATCATACTGGACTAGGTTAAAAATTAAGGGTCTATAGATTGCTCTTGATATTGGGCTTATAAGGCTCAGGCAACTTTCCATTTTCAATTAAATCTTAGATCTCATACCTTAAATGAGCCCATTTATCCATCTCATGCCCTTGCATTTGATGAAATTGACAAAAGACATTAACATCGAAGTTTGATGGTAGATGATCCTATAGAGGTCGGGGAGCTAATGGTTGTAATAACCCCTTATTTTTTTAGCTTATTGAAAACCCAAGACAGAGGTTTCCCCAACTCTAAAAACTATCTTCTACTTCCTTGACCAGTTGCGTTAACATCAACTTCCTTTTGCGTGCTTTGATTACCAGATTGATAGTTTCCTTTCTCATTCCTTCTAGCCAAAAAGTGGTTCTTCTCTCTTTCCAACTATGAGACAGTCTTTCACGAAGACTATGTAATACCCCTCGCACAATCATCCTTATTTGATCATATTCATCGAGCCTCTTCTTGAGCAATGCATCCTTATTCCTCCACCTCTTCACATAGTCCACAAGATTCTCATTTGGCCTTTGTCTAATGGAATCAACTTCCATTAAAGTAACCTTTAATTCAACATTATACCCATATTGTTGGGTGAAGGGCTTGTATAGCAAATCCCAGCTCTTTTGAGTATCATCCTCTAAGGTATTAAACCAGTTTTGAATAATAGGGTCTAATGACAGCATGAAGTAGCTTAGAGTTTGAGCCTTAGTAGCTCGGACAGACTGCATAGCAGTGATATATTGCTTCACATGGAGGTGAGAATTTTTAGTTCCATAAAACTTTGTAAAGGAGGGCATCTTGAACTTGTACGGGACCTCTTCATCTAGCTCAAATAGCTTGTCTATTTCTTACATCTCATCAGCTTTCATCTTCTTTTCAAATTTCTTCTCTAAATCAGCAATCATCTTCTCCACATCAGACATTTCAGTCTTTTCCATGGTTGATCTTTCAACAACTTTCACCTCCTTCTTCTTGTCTTGAGGATCTTGAAAATATTGAGCCCAGTTGTCATTGTCATCAATGACTACTTTGTCATCATCAAAGGCTACTTCACCGACCTTAGCCTTCCCTTTGTCCTTTGGCTTCTTAGTGCTGGCAGATGCCTTGATAGTATTTTCCAAAAGTACAGCCAGTTGGCTTTTCATGGTCTCAGCCAGGGCCTCCTTTATTTCTTCCACCTCGGCATTGAGGGCACCATCCACCATTCTTTGAATTAGCTTGAGATCCATTGCTCTTAGCGAGAATGTAATTGAGTCACTGCTAGATTCTATATCACTGGCGTAGGTTGGGTTTTCATACACTCTTGAACTGCTGTACTCCAGGTCTGTGAGCCAAAAAGGATCAATGACATGTTATTCAATGTGTGTATGCATGTATGCACAAACAACAAGAAAATAAAGATAAATAGGACATTCCTTCCAACCTTATAACTTCCATACACAAATGGCGAGTCTCTTTTCCTAGGTATATGGTTAACCAAAATACCAACATGGGATATTTTATTATCAAAAAATTCCCTCGGATGATTTAACTAATAGTTATATTTTCTAGCATAGAAGTCAGTCCATGATAATTCCCATTAATTAGGCTTTAATCCATTGAATTTCAAATAAAATAGCTTTTATGCTAAAGCAAAATTAATGGGTTTATCATAAATAGATTTCTCATTTGGAAAAAGTAATTAGTGATTCATGCCAAAATAAGCCTATGGTTAATAATTCTTGGTATAACCTAGGCTCACAATTGATTTTTGGCATTTTCTTAATTGACATAAATATTTGTAAGCTCATTTTAGGAAAGTTGTAATGAAGTGAAAAAAAAAATTTTGTTTCAAAGGCCATAAAAAAATTTTAGAAAAAATGAATTTTGGGCTTTGAGCTTGGGCTATAAGGCGAAAATGAATTTTTTGATCCATTTAAAAGTTTTTATGTTCAAAGACCATCTTGAAAAGTTTTAAAATTAGTTTTAGTCTTTTGGACTTTTAAAGAAAAAATTATTTTGAGCTTACAATATGGGTAGGTCATATTAGAAAAAAGAACAAACCAAATAAGCCATGATTTAAACAAAGATAAATTAATCATAGACAAACAACAAGCATTTGAGGTAAAAACCTAAGGAAAATAACTAGGTCAATTACATGAGCTTAAGTCTTTGGGTTGAAAAGCTTAGGTTCCCATAGCAAGTATATACCAAAAGGTACAAGGCTATGAGTGGTTATTCCATGCTCGATCTCCATACCTTGAGTGAAAGTATGGTATCCCTTACATAACACAACATAGGTAACACGGGCATCCTAACTCACGCACATAATGCAATCTAAATGATGCAACAGACAATATCATAATAAGAAAGAATAAAATAATATAAAAACCAACAAAATCGAATTTTTGTATCCCTAGTGGAGTCGCCAATATGAGCAGGGATTTTCGCCCCCACTCCCGTGTGGAATGGTTCTTGCGACTTTGGCACTTTTAGGCTCAGGGCCTTAGAGAGCACGGGCCTAAACCCGGAGAAAATGGAGTCACCATCCGGATGGGCCGGGAAAATACAAAGGGGTGGATGACTCAATTTCTAAGGAATTCCCAACCCCCTATTGGGTTCAAAAAGTTGGGTACATATGGAGAAGCTAAGAAATGGCCCAGTACTCCCATAACACCCGGTTCATTGGATCCGACCTTCTTTTCATGTCTTAATATTATAAAATTATTAAATATAATGATATTATCCATACTACATGCAATCATAAGAAATAATAAATACTTTATTAAAATCACAACAAGTTCAAACAAAATAAACAAATAGGCACCCATCCATGGATGGAAACATGCCTTTACAATTGTTTAATATCCAAAAGAAAACAAATAAAATAGGATACCCATCATTTGGTGGAAACATACTCTTTACATTGATCCAAAATCTTTAAATGATAAATTAAATTACATAATAAAAACGGAGGCACCCACGAAGTGAAAACATGTCTTTTACAATCCAAATAAATAAACATAATTCAATTAAATAAGATGAGCTATTAAATAATCAAAATGTATTATCTATTGTAAAGCAAGTAATAATAAATTAAGCAATTCAATCTAGGTTAAACACAAAGACTTACAATTCATAAATAGATATTGAACCCATAGACGAGCCCATATGGCGGTCCCAAATTGGGATATTAAGGTCTTGGTGTGGAAAACTAATTTTTATAATTTTAATAAAGAATTTATTGGGATATTAAGGTTTAAGAAATTACTTGGCTACTGTATAAAATAAATAAAAAAGGGATTTTTAGATGAACTTACCTACGTTTGAAGGCTCCACCAAATTAAAGAGTTTGAACTAAGCTTTATTGGATATTTGCTACTGCCTTAGTGCCTGAATCAACTTGGTTTTTGGTTTGAAGCCTGTTGTAATACAGGGACAATTGGTTTGTTTAGCTACTCCCTCCATGGATTGCTTCTTGTGTGTTTATTGCCTTTCTCTTTATCATTGCTAGGTTAATCTCTTTTCTCAAGTCGCTAAGTCCCAAAAATCTCTAAGTCTCAGAAAATGTCCCGTTATTTATAGGTAATTTAAAGAAACCTAGTTTATTAAGGAAAGAATTAAAAATTTTGAGTTGAATATGGTTTTGGCTAAATAGGCAGGTGCGTAGGTACATGGGCCTGCAGGCTGCAAGGATTGCTGGCATGGACTGCTGCGAGGTGAGCTACTGAGTTGCTGCCAGGAACGGGCTACTGTGTTGGGCGAGCACTGGGCGAGCTGGGCTCACAATTCACCATAGGCCAAAGCCTACAGTGAATTGCTTGCCACTCAGTCGCTGCCGCACGTCATTCACCGATTCGTCCGATTTTTTATTTTTTATTATTTTTTATTATTTTATTTTTTATTATAAATAAATATTTATAATTTCTTTTTATTTTATATTTTTTAAATAACAAATATTATATTATTATTACTAAAATAAATTATAAAAATTATTTCGGACTATTTTAAATATTCATAGTTCACTCAATCACCTTTTAATTAGTGTGGGACTAGACTTGGTAAAAAAAATAAGGGTCTACAGGGTTTTAGGATTTAATAAAATAAGATTAGGGTTTTATACTTGAATTAGGATTTTGGTATTTTTGAGAATAAAATTAGGGTTTTAGAGTTTTAGATAACTATATTAGGATTTTATACTCAAATTAGGGTTTTACTATTTTTAAGAATAAAATTAGAGTTTTAGAATTTTTAGAGTTTTAGTGTAACATCCAAATTTTTTTGAAATTTTCTAATTTTTAGAAAATTTGATAAAATAAATTATAATTTAAAAGGATAAATTAAATTAATAGTTTTAAATGAAAAATGAAGGGATTTTAAATGAAAAAGTGGAATATATATAAGATATATATGCAAAATATACATAACATATATAAAAGTCAACACTTTTTAAAAGAAAATGGTATTTTGGTAATTAAATCTTATAAATTAAAAATTAATAAAATAATTCAAAAACAAATTAATTTTAAATGGAAGAGGAAAATTAGGACTTTTAATTTATTAAAAAAATAATTAAATATTAAATATTAAATTATTTTAATATATATATTTATATGTGGTTAAAAAAAAGATGAAAATGAAAGAATATTAAAAATATTCTTCTTCTTCTTCTCAAGAATGTGGCTTCCATGGATGATTGAAGACCAAGGATTTTTGTAACACCCCTTCCCGACCTATGAATAAGCCTAGGAGGAATGCTACATCAGGATACGAGCTCTGGTTATGTCAACTTACTTAATGTTTCTTATAAAAATTTTCCAAAAATTTTGACGGAGTCTCCCTTAAAATTCTAGGTCCCAAGTGTCGACAAAACTGATTTTTCTTATTTTTGAAAAACATTTTGATTCACAATTCAACAAGCACACTCCCAATAATCCACCCTTATAACCTCAACTACAATCCTGCAAGAAGAATTCACACTTCTATATTTACAACCCAACTCAATTCAAAACCATACAATTATTATACATTACTAGATTTACATGCTACCTCAATTTATCTCTTTGTATTGTTCAAATAAGTACATGCCAGTCTCTAATACCAAAATACAAAATGAAGAGCACCACTTAAGTTTGTTGATGACCGGGAGATCGCAGGACTCTTCTGCTCGCTACTGGCTCCTTGCTAATAACCTACGAGTTTAGAAGAAACTAAACTCGCTAAGCATTGCTTAGTGGGTACTTTAACTAATTACAGAAAATAAATAATAAAAGCATAATGCACTATTAAAAGCAATGAGTCATATTGAAAACTAATATCACAGTAAAAACAATCCATACATGTCATATATTCAGTTATTATCATTTTATCAGTTCGCTCCACAAGGTAATTTGGTAGACTAACGTATGGTAAGGAACTAACTGAAATAACTGTATATATATTCTATGGCTATGGCCCTAAAAAAAATTGCGGACCAAGCCCTGAGGAATCTGTGGCCGAAGCCCTCGGACCGGAGTCCTATATAATTCGGGCGATTGCCTTATATAACTCGGACCGAAGTCCTATATAGCTCGGGTTGTCACCCTATATAACTCAGACCGAAGTCCTATATAGCTCGGGTTGTCACCCTATATAACTCGAACTGAAGTCCTATATTAAAGCAGCACTGCATATAGTATGATATATCATACCCTTACCCTACTCAGTACTATCCCAGATACCCAGTGGAGCCAAAATTCTCATGCCATTTCTTAATCGAATATACATTATACAATTATCGACGTATGATTCTTATATTATTTTAACGTGAAATATCATATTTTGTCATTTTAATAACATATTATACTCATTTATATGCATAAGGAATCAATTGGATTACTTTTGAAAAATGACCAAATGAATATTAGCAAAATGACCATATGAATAGTAAATTCTGGTTTTGGACTCAACTTGATCCTTATTTTGAAAAATTGTATAAAATAATCTACTTGACTAAAATCTTTACAGAACTTATTTTTACATCTTAAAATCATTCCTTTAAAATTTCAGATCAAACTGGACACAAAATCTTGGTCAAGTAGTTCACCCAACCAGACTGCTCCAGTTGCCCTGCATCCTGGCAGCAGTTCTGAATTTTGTGAATTCCGTAAATTAAATTCAATCAATGTGGTTCCAAATTATTTTTATCAAATACTAGACTCACTAAACAACAACATATCCAAAATTCAATTGAATAAAAGTTTTCTATATTTAATTAAAAATCATACAAGTCACAGCATTTCACTAATTCTAAAACAGAAAAATTTCAAGAAAATGAACAAACAATTAGTTATAGTACCAAACCTTGCTTTTCCTTGCTCTTCTTGTTTCACTTCCTTTCCTCTCTAATCTCCTTGATTTCCTATGAATTTAACATGTCACATATGTAAGAACAAACCCTAGATATGAACATGATGCTACCTTATGATTTTCTAACAATCCTTTACTTATTCTTACTAATAATCACCATTTTCATCATTTCCTTTAAGTATTTTATCATTTTTCACCATAATCATCAACTTACTAATACTTTCCCAACATGAACATAATATCAAATCTTCCTAAATATAGCCTAATATCTAATTCTAATGAAAGAATAAGACTTAGGATGGTATCTTACTTTATTTCCTATTGAATTTCACTTGAAAAATGGCTTAGACTTGAAAATTTTCTCCTTGAAAATGGAAGGGGGGGGGGGGGGGGGGGGGGGGAGCACGACCTAAGGAAGAAGAAAAGTGGTGATGGTGGTGTCTTTTTGATCCTTACTTGTGTTTGGAAGACCAAAAGTAGTTGTTTATAATTTAATTTCCATTTAATTAATTTGTTTATTTTCAATGGCCATGATTTGTCCAACCCATTTGGACTTAATGGCTAGGATTTGGCCACTTGAAAGTGGCTTTTTGCTCTTTTAAATTTTTCCCCCAAAGTTATATTTAATTATAAAATTGCCCCTCTGGTGGAAATGTCCAAAATGCCCTTGTCGAAAAATCGCCCGTAACTTACAAACCGTGCGTTTTCGGAAAAAATCGTGCACCACCGTTATGACCCGATTAATCCCGAGAAAATATTTATGCCATCCATTAGGATCACTATTAAGAACTGACACAACTTTTTGGAAAATTACTCTTAGGTCCTCGGCCTTTCGAAAAATTACCTTTAGGTCCCGTCGACTTCACGGGCCTCCTTTGCACACCGATTTTGTTTTTGACTATCTCGAGCCTCTATTTGACCTCTTATTTATGTCCTTCTTGCCTAATACTCGACTACCTAAACTTTGGGATGTGACAATTTTGCGTCTTCCATACTCCATAAATTGAAGGAATTAACGAGAACTATAATTGTGCAAATTGTTTCCAAATGAGTTGTTTTCATTCATAAACATGTATTTTAAAGTCAAATATTGGATTTAGTGGTGTTGGGTTGGAGTTTGAGAATGGAAGTGGAGATTTAGGGTTTTGGAAAAGTGATTTTCCAAAGTGATTGAATTGTGTGATTTTATTTGTTTAAGCATGTTGTTTAGTGTTAAAAGTGATGAATATAAGCTTGGAATGAGTAATGGATTGTGTTGGAATGGAAAACCTTCAATGGGGGAAGGTTAGGCCATTTTTGAGATTTTGTATATAAGAGTGTATTTTTATAATGTAAATGATTTAAATGTATTGAAATATGTTTTTAATAATATAAATAAACTTAAAACACTAATTTAATTGTAGTAGAATGGAATTCTAATGTTGAAGTAAGGAAAGGCTAAATTTTTGAAAATTTATAGGAGTGATGTGTAATTATGATTTAATGTTGGAAATGCCATTAAATGTGATACTAAATGATTATTTGCTAGGCATTGAGGGAGATTGATTTGCTTCATCCAAGTGGTGAAGGGCAAGTTATAAAGATTGGATTGAAGGTTGTTTTTAGCTTGCTTTGGATTGCTAGTGGAGGTATGTGCAAACTTTGAATATAATGTTTATATTTGCATAACATTTGGACTTAAAACATTTTGGTTGAAAAATGTGTTAAGCTACTTGGTTCATTGATTGTGTATGAATAATATGCTATGACATTTGTAATGTCATATATGTGTTTAAATGCATTGTGAAAAGCCATTGATAATGGCTAATTTGTGTAACATGTGAAATATGCATATTATGTGAAAATACCCAAAGTAATTGGGTAATATGTTGTGAATGCAAAAATGAGATATGTGTAATAATGAAATGAATTGATATTGATAAAAATGAGAAAAGTGAGAAAAGTGAGAAAAATGAGAAAGATGTGAAAAATGAGAAAAGTGAGAAAAAAAATGTAAAAATAAGGCAATGTGCCTAGATTGAATATTTGAAAATGAGAAAGAGATTAATAATGAGAAATATGAATAAATTGGGTTCCTAGTATGTTATTCAATTTTTAGAGTTCTAGCTTTGGCGGCATGCCTATGATTGCCTACGAGCTATACACTGGAATGGTGAAAAGACTGAATCGTAAGCCAGGCCAGCAGATAAATATGATGTTTTTGGGGGTGAAAAGACTGGGTCGTAAGCCTCAAAAACTGTAGCAGTCTAGCTGGGTTGATGACTAAGATACTGGGGCCTAAGGGTTTAGCCGGGCTGAGGTCCAAGAGACTGGGGCTGTCACATTATCCATGGATATATATATTGCCTACGGGGCAAGACACATGGTGTCATTATGGACCAAAGAAGTAACTCTGAAATTTGAATAGCATATTAGATCCTTTTTGGGCCCATGCTTGTCTTTGTTTTACTGTGAATTATGAATTATGATACAATTGAGTAATATAATGTTATGAGTTGTGCTTATGAATTATTTGAAAAATATAAGAAAGTGGATTGACGTGACATCTATATGCATTGTGCATTTGGTATTGCATTGAGTTATATTGTTATTATCAAAGTTTGTACCACTAGTCTAGACCCAGTTGAGCCAGAGAGTTCTTCTAGATCAGGTCGGGTCTAGACTTGCAGCTGAGCTTGTAGAGTTGCTATCGAGATCAGAAACATTGCCAGCAACATGTATATATTTTTATGTTATTGTACATTTTGAGTTTTATGCATAATATATTATGTTTTGAATTTTACGTATTGTATATTATAAAGAATGTTTGGGTTAATGTATTTGAAATGGGAGAGTAAGTATGTTTTAAATTATATTTATCTATATGTATAAATGTTTGAGAAAATTGGTGAAATTGAGAAGTATGGTTGAGAGGGTGATTGGAAATTATTGGGAGTGCTTTCTTTTTGCAGGTTGAGTAATTGCTAAATTTTGGAATATTCAAAATACAAACAAAACTCTGGCGAATTTTTTCCAGAGATTTTTATATATATTATTTATTTTGGGTTCTTATAACAAGTAAATAATATTTATATTCTATTTAATTTTTATATATTTAGAATTTGAAATTTTAAATTGGAAATGTAAAAAAAAAATTAGTAAATCCATCTGTGACATTTTTGTACCGTATATGCGTATTTTACATATGCTAGAAATATGTTTTGTACGTATATAGGGTATAAGGGTGTTACATTTAGGGTTTAAGATTTTTTTACTATTTATTAAACTCATTGCATGATTTAATATTTGATATTGACTATTGTGATCATAGACTTAATGCTACCGGAATACCTTAGATGAACCAAACATATGAAACATATCAATGGATGAAATAATAAAAATGAATCACTGGATGAAATATTAAAGGTAACTACTGGACATTTTGTACATAAATCAAGGACAGAATAACCACTTCGATATATGAAATAATAATACGTTAACTTAAAGTAAAATTTAAATGAATTGAGTTGCAAAGACAAACCTCCGTTTGTAGATTCCACCAAAACTGAGAGTATATTAATTAATCCTTCTGCCTTTACCAATTTGTAGCTTTGGTTGGATGAAGCAAACTTGAGACAATGGTCAATGCTCACTGCCTCCTCAATTGATGTGTGTTAATTATTATTTTTTTGTATGCTTTTCTCTCATGTTTATTGATTCTTGGCTGCTTCTTTGTGTTACTAAACCTCTCCCTAGGGTTTTTAATCTTTTTTTATAGAAAACACCTTAAGTTAAAACCTTGTAACCAAGTCTTAATTTCCTATTTTAGCACGGATCATCTGAATCATATCAAACTAAATACTTTTAAATTTGAGGGAAACCGTGAATTAAAACATGTTTAATCCAACATGGACTAAAGTCCATATCGAATTAGTAAGTCTAATTCGATATGGACAAGCTCCATATTGAATTAGAGTAATTCTAATTTGATATGGACATGGTCCATATTGAATTAGTCATGGTCTAATTCGATATGGGCCATCCATATCGAATTGGATAGGCCTAATTTGATATGGCTTGATCCATATCAAACCAAACTTGCTTCAATTTCAAATCACACCGTTTCAGGGCTTTAAAAATTAAACCAGACTTATTTTAGGCCTTATAAAACTAGACCAATCTAATTAAAAGCTTAGAGTAGGTTTAATCTTGTTAAAAATGGACCGATCATGATTTAGGCCTTCTTTACTTAGAATCAGACTAGCTAGGCCCAAAATCAAGGGTCTACAGTTTGCCCCCTGCTTGAACAATCTTGAATTTATTCAGAGAGTGAAAAGCAACATGACTTTGAGATGATTTTGGATGGGTTCTGGACTTGGGGATTGATTTGGGTTCTGGACCCAAGATATCATTGATTTGGGCTATAGACCTGAAACTAGTTTGGGTTATGGACTAGAAATTAGTTTGGTTGGGTTCTAGATCTGAGACATTGGTTTGGGTTCTGGACCCATGGTTGGTTTTGGTTTTTGACTGAAGGCTGAATTGTTTGGGTTCTCGACCAGAGACTGGATTTGGGTTCTCAACCCAAGATTGAATTTGGGTTCTCTACCAAGACATTATTTGATTTGGGTACTTGACCATAGACTGGATTTGGATTCTCGACCTGAGACTATATTTGGGAGAGATTGGATTTGAGCTCTTCTAGCTTGATCGTCCCTTTATTGTTTGAGAATTCTGGCTTTCTTTTATCCATTTGGTTCCATTCTTCAATGGATTATAGGTATTCACCCTTTAAAATTGATCTTCATCCTTGGACATCGGGTCTTCACCCTTCAAAATGGATCTTCATCCTTGGACATCGGGTCTTCACCCTCCAAAATGGATCTTCATCTTTGGACATTAGGTCTTCACCCTCCAAAATGGATCTTCATCTTTGGTCATTTGTCCTATATTGGCTTCAGCTCTTCTAACTAGATTGATCTTTTAACTTTTGCATCTTCATTCTTTTGGGGTTCTTACTTTCTTACTATTATGTTCTTATTATTCTTCTTTTTTACAAAAAATTCAGTTATTTTGCAAAAAATTCAGCTATTTTCTAGCTGGCCCTTATATCCTCTCTTTTCCCCTGTGTGGCAAAATATTGAAAGTGAGTCTGAAAATATTTTGTGCATACATAAAATCAAAAATTAAAAAGAGAAGCTTTACCCCCTATATAGGCTCAAACCAATGATTTTGTTCCCATGTAGGCTCATATTGATGTTTGTATTTTGTCTGGTCCCTTGCATGAGCATGCATCTCTTCTTTCTTTTGAAAAGTGACTAGATCTTTCTCAAGCAATGGGCCTTCCATTCCCCCTGACTCCATATCTGCTTCTCAATGTTTTCTTTATAGTGTTTTGTTGTTCATTTTGACAAAGAATGGACAGTACAAGCAAACAAAATGTAGTGTGATATGCTCATGTATGCATGATATGTATGGGTGATACTTACAGTGGTTCTACTGACTCACAGACCAAGGTGGTCAACCAAAGTGCTTTATAGATCCTTAATTTTGGACCTAATCCAGTCTGGCCCTAATTAAAAGTAAGTTAGATCAAGCCTAAAGGTTAAACTAGTCTAGAATAATTATAAGAGTAAAAAATGGTCTGGATCCCAAGACAAGTCAGCCCAGTCCAAATTTTGTCGAATCGGCATGCCCAATTGGCTATAGGCCCACGGCTAGGGCGAATTGGCATGGCCAATTCACCTCACACCCGTAATCCAGCCTTAATTCGGTTTATTAACTTTCCTAATCAAGATTGGACTCACTTTAACCGTCGAATTAGTGTATTAGGGTTTATCTTTAACTATAAATACAGAATTAAGGGAGGAATCAGCAGCAAGATTAATCAATCAACAAACATCAATAATCAGTAAGAGTCAATCAACAATAGGCAATGTTCATCAATAATCAACATACCAAAGGTAGTAACCACTGCCTTTAATCTTGGCTCAACCAGAATTTACCAAAGGCAGGCAATAGCAAGCTTGTTCCAGTGTATCAATCTTTGGTGGAGCCTTCAATGCATGTTTTATTTTCTAAATTTCATTCACTTAAAGCATTATTTAGTCCAGTAGTTATATTTCTCTTTAAGCATTAAAATCATTATTTAGTCCAGTAGCAGAGTAACCTAGGTTGTAAACTTGTATAAACACTAAACATATAAGCTTATCATAAATTTCATGTTCTAAACATTAAACCTCATATATCGTCGGGTAGTAGTAAATTTTAATTTATAATTCATGTTAATTCTTGAACCATTATTATAAATCCTAGTTTTCAATATTTTAAAACCCTAATATTATTTTCTTGAACCCTAATTTTCTAAAACCATAAAAAATCCTAATTTCTATAAATATAAAACCATAGCTTACATAAAAATCCTAATTCACTAACAAAACATATCTTATAAAACGTTTACCTTTTGGAGGCGCTGCCCTCGATCCCTTGCAAGGGGCGCTACCCCCCCTTGACCCCAGCTCGCTAACTGTTTATCTAGCGGGACCACCGTAGGCACGACTTGTGTTGCTGCGTACTATATTTTCTTAATGGGGAAATATTAAGATGTGTTTGTTGATTTTCTTTTTAATTATTTAATTATTTTCATATATGTTGTATTATTTTCCCTTGCTTTGTTCTTTTCCTTAGATTTATATGTATTTTTAAAGGAAATTGTAAAAAGCAGGTTTCCATCTAGTGTGGGTGCCTTGTTTATTTAGTTTATGTAAGTGTAATTTACTTAAAGACTTTGGGACAATTATAAGGGACACGTTTTCATCTTTTAGTGGGTGTCCTATTTTATTTTTTTTTCTTTATGAACATTTAAAGATTGTTAGGGTATGTTTCCATCTAAGGATGGGTACCCATGTTATTTTCTGATGTACTATTTTATCTTATTTTATGAATGAATCCATTTTATTAATAATTTCATGTGGTATGGATGATATTTTAATAAGTTAAGAATTCACTAATATTTAGACCTGAAAAGGAGGCTGGATCCAATGAACTGGGCATTATGGTGGTGCTGGGTCATTTCTCACCTTCCCCATATGTGCCCAACTTTCCAAACCCAATAGGGGGTTGCGAATTTCTTAGGAATCGAGTCATCCACCCCTTTTTATTTTCCCGACCTGTCCGGGTGGCTACTCCATTTTCTCTGGGTTTAGGCCCATTTTCTCTAAGGCCCTGAGCCAAACAGTGCCAAAGTCATAAGAACCATTCCACAAAGGAGTGGGGGCAAAAATCCCCCCTGTAACATTCCAATAGCCCTAGGCTTATGACTCGGTCTTTTCACCCAGCCCGCTTCAAGGGACTTCTATAGTACCACTTCCTCTCATAGGTCCACGACAAGATTTGTCCCTGAGGCTTACGACTTGGTCTTTTCACCCTATGTATTTGGCCTAATTAAGGGTCACCTCCCTCATTTCGATCCCAAGACCTCCTTAAGAGATTCTTTTTCACTAAACGAGTACCATTTCTTGGGATCGAAACGAGGGAGGCGACCCTTAATTGGGCCAAATACCTAGGGTAAAAAGACCGAGTCGTAAGCCTCAAGGACAAATCCTGCCGTAGACCCATGACCTGTGAGGGAAAGTGGTACTGTAGCAGTCCCTTGAAGCAGGCTGGGTGAAAAGACCGAGTCATAAGCCTAGGGCCGTTGGGATGTTACAGTTAAAAAGTTATACCTTATAACTTAAAATAAATTAAAAATAAATTATTTTTAGTTGGAAGAGATAATTTAGGGTTTTTAAATAATTAATTATTTATTAAAAATAAAATATTATATATATATATGGTTATATTTTTTTAAAGTAAAAGAAAAGAGAAAATTAAAAAAATATGACCATATATGTAATCTTTTAGTTTTAATAAATAAATAATTATTTAATTATTTAAAAATCCCAAATTATCTCTTCCAACCAAAAATAATTTATTTTTAATTTATTTAATTTATTTTAAGTTTATAAGGTATAACTACCATTTTGCCCCTAAACTTTTGACTTTTCTTTTAAAAGAGTTGACTAATACATATGTTAAGTAGACGTTAGGTATATTTCAAATATACATTCTACTTTTTCACTTAAAATCCTTTTATTTTTCATTTAAATCATTTATTTAACTTTTTTAAATTAAATTAAATTTATTTAATTTCAAAAATATTAGGGATGTTATAATTCTCTCCCCCTAAAGAAAAATTTCGTCCGCAAAAATACCTGCTTCAACTCTTGAACAACTGGAGAAACTGACTCCGCATTGTCTGCTCACTCTCCCATGTTGCCTCCTCAGTGGCATGATTCCTCCAAAGGAATTTCACAAGTAGCACATTTTTATTCCTCAACTCTTTTACCTCTCGTGCTAAAATCGCCACTGGTTCTTCCTCGTAAGTCAGATATGAACTCACCTCAATAGACTCCACTGATAGGATATGAGATGGGTCCGACCTATATCTCTAAAGCATAGAGACATGGAAGACATTATGTATCTGGTCTAACTCAGGTGGTAGAGCCAATCTGTAATTCACTAGACCAACACTCTCCAGAATCTCATATGGTTCTGTGAAACGAGGACTCAACTTCCCTTTGTGACCGAATCTCAAAATCTTTTTCCATGGAGACACCTTTAAGAACACTTTATCTCCCACTTTGAACTCTATATCCTTCCTCTTCAAATCGGTATAGGATTTCTATCGGTCTGAAGCTGCTTTCAAATGAGCCCGAATCAATTTCACTTTCTTTTTTGTTTCTTTAATCAAATCATGACCAACCAATTTACCTTCTCCAACCTCATCCCAACACAAAGGTGTCCTACATCTCCTACCATACAAGGCCTCATAAGGTGCCATCCCAATACTGGATTGATGACTATTGCTATATGCAAACTCAATCAGTGGTAAGAATTTGTCCCAGCTCCCAGTGAAATCAATGATACAACTCCTTAACATATCCTCTAAAATCTGTATGACTCTCTCTGACTGCCCATCTATCTGAAGATGGAAAGCAAAACTAAAATATAACCGAGAACATAATGCATCCTGCAAACTCCTCTAAAATCTTGATGTAAACCGGCGATCTTGGTCTAACACCAAAGAAATTGGAACTCCATGTAACTTCACTATCTCACTAATATACAGCTCAGCCAACCTCTCAAGTGAATAATCCATCTGAACTGGAAGAAAATGAGTTTTTTTCTCCATTCAATCAACTATCACCCAGATTGTATCATGCTTCCTCTAGGTCAAAGGCAGTCCAGTCACAAAATCCATCGTCACTCGCTCCCATTTCCACTCTGGTACTGATAATGGCTGAAGCAATCCTGAAGGAAATTGGTGCTCAGCCTTCACTTTCTGGCAAGTGAGATATCTGGATACAAACTCTACTATGTCCCTCTTCATACCTAACCACCAATAATAATGTTTCAAATCCTGATACATCTTGGTACTACCAGGATGCATAGCATAAACTGACTGATGTGTTTCCTCTAATATCATCATCTTCAATTTTGCATCATCAGAAATGCACAACCTATCTCTGTACCATAGACTACCATCATCTTTCACATGAAACTCTCAACTCTCCACCTTTTGGCAATCTAACACAATCTTCTAGATCTTTTCATCTTTCAACTAGGCTTCCCTAACCTGATACAACAACACTGGCCTCAATTGCTCCCGAGCCATCAATGCACCATCATCACAAGACTCAAATCTGGCATGCAACGCTCTCAACTCAATAAGAAATGAGAGCGAATAAGCAGTCAAATCTGCCAAAAACTTTCGACTTAAGGCATCAGATACAATATTTGCCTTGCCGGGATGATAATCAATCAAATAGTCATAGTCTTTAATCAACTCCAGCCATCGTCTCTGCCAAAGATTTAATTCTCTTTGAACACCCAAATACTTCAAACTCTTATGATCAGTATAGATAAAACATTTCTCCCCATACAAGTAATGCCGCCAAATCTTCAATGCAAAAACTATAGCTGCTAACTCCAAATCATGAGTCAAGTAATTCAGTTTATGTGGCTTCAACTGTAGAGATGCATAAGCAATGACTCTACTCTCCTGCATTAGAACACAACCTAAGCCACTATGTGAAGTATCACTATATATAACATAGGGTTTACCTTCCACAAGCAGGGTAAGAATAGGAGCCTGAGTCAACATCTCCTTCAGCTACTCAAAACTCACCTGAAACCGATCTGTCCATACAAATCTAACTCCTTTTCGAAGTAATATGGTGAGTGGTGCAGCTATCATAGAAAAACCCTTCACAAATCGACGATAATAGCCTGCCAAACCCAGAAAACTTCTAACCTCTGTCACAGTCTTCAGTGGACTCCAATTCAAGATAGCCTCAACTTTACTCGAATCAACTCTAATACCCTCTGCTGAAATCACATGATTGAGAAAAGCCACCTGATCAAGCCAAAACTCACACTTAGATAGCTTGGCATGTCACATCCGTAATTTTGGAGAAATTAAATAAGTAATTGGAGATATAAAAGTTGTATATACTCAATATATATATCTATAGTATATATAACATATACATATGGTATATTAATTGTATATGTTGGATTAATACATTAAATATTTAACATATTTAATGCATGTATAAGGTACATTTGATGTATATATAAGGCACACATTACTTGTGCATATGTGTAATATCCCAAATTTTTTGAAAAGTTCTAATTTTTAAAAATTTGATAAAAAAAATATATTATAATTAAATTGGATAAATTAAATTAATGGTTTTAAATGAAAAATGAAGGGGTTTTAAATGAAAAGGTGAAATATATATGTGATATATATGTAATATATATACAATATATATAAGTCAACACTTTTTTAAAAAAAAGTTAAAATTCAAAGTAAAAAGGGTATTTTGGTAATTAAACCTTAAAAATTAAAAATTTATTAAATTAATTCAAAAATAAATTATTTTTGAATGGAAGAGGGAAATTAGGACTTTTAATTTATTAAATAAATAAATAATTAATTAATTATTAAAATATTATAATATATATATATACGGTTATTAATAAAGATGAAAAGAAAAAGAAAATTTAAAAGTTGTCTTTATCTTCCTTTTCTTCTCACAAGGGCCGAAAACCATGGATGCAAGACCAAGGAATTTGACTCTTCCATACTCAATTTATTGAAGGATTTAACAAGTTTAAAGTGGATTTTTGGTGATTTCCACTAAAATTAGTAAGTTCCCAACTTCTTTCTTTGGATTTCATGGAAATTGTGATTATGTTTATTTTGGGTTTTTCAAGTTATAAGATTTAATTATCTATTTGGGTATAGACGAAGTTATTTTAAGTGATTAACAATGATTTTAAGGTTGGATTAAAGAAATGGTTGAGTTTGGGTAAGATTGGTGAAGAGAGAGAATTTAGGGTTATGTAAATTTTAGGGGTTTGAAATCATGGTTTTTAATTGTGCAAATTGACTTCAAATGAGTTTTTTTGATGCATAAACAAGTATTTTAAAGTCAAATATTGGATTTGGTTGTGTTTGGTTGGAGTTTGAGAATGGAAGTGGAGATTTAGGATTTTGGAAAAGTGATTTTCCAAAGTAGTTGAATTGTGTGATTTTATTTGTTTAAGCATGTTGTTTAGAGTTAAAAGTGATGAATATAAGCTTGAAATGAGTAATGGATTGTGTTGGAATGGAAAACCTTCAATGGGGGAAGGTTATGCCATTTTTGAGATTTTGTGTATAAGAGTGTTTTTTATAATGTAAAGGATTTAAATGTATTAAAATATGTTTTTAATAATATAAATAAACTCAAAACAATAATTTAATGGGTTAATATGGATTTGCTAAGTTAAAGTAAGGAAATACTTACTTTTTGAAATTTTGTAGGAGTGTTGTTAAATTAAGGTTTGATGTTGAGAATGTCTTAGAATGTGATATTAAATGATTGTTTATGATCACATTTGATATAAGCATTCATGGAGGTTGATTTGCTTCATCCAAGTGGTGAAGGGCAAGTTGGAAGGATAGGATTGGAGGTTGTTTTAAGCTTGCTTTAGGTTGCTAGTGGAGGTATGTACAAACTTTGAATATATTGTTTATATTTGCATGACATTTGGACTTAACACATTTTGGTTGAAAAATGTGTTAAGCTACTTGGTACATTGATTGTATATGAATAATGTGCTATGACATTTGTAATGTCATATATGTGTTGAATGCATTGTGAAAAGCCATTGATAATGGCTAAATTATGTAAAATGTGAAATATGTTTATTATGTGGAAATACCCAAAATAATTTGGTAATGTGTTGTGAATGCAAAAATGAGATATGTGGCATAATGAAATGAATTGATATTGATAAAAATGAGAAAAAGTTAGAAAAGTGAGAAAAATGGGAAAGATGTGAAAAATGAGAAAAGTGAGAAAAAGATGATATAATAAGTCAATGTGCCTAGTTTGATCATGAGAAAATGAGAAAAGTTTTTATAAAGGAATTATGAAAGAATTTGATAATGAGAAATATAAATAAATTGTGTGCCTAGTATGTTATTCAATTTTTAGAGTTCTGGGTTTGGAGGCATTCCTATGAATTGCTAGGAAGGTGAAAATACTAGGTCGTAAGCCTCAAAAATAAATTCTTGAAGCTAGACTGAGTGAAAAGACTGGGTCGTAAGCTCAGATCTAGTTGGATTGTCCATGGATATATTACTGATGGGGCAAGACACATGGTGTCATTATGGACCAAAGTAGTAACTCTGAAATTTAAATAGCATATTAGATCCTTTTTGGGCCCATGCTTGTCTTTGCTTTAATATGAATTATGAATTGTGATACAATTTAGCAATATAATGAGATATAATGTTATAAGTTGTGATATATATATGTGTTGTGCATTGACATTACATTTGGACTATATTGTTATCAAAGTTTATACCACTAGGCTTCGACTTAGCGCGATTGTATTTCATCGCGCAGGTGACATGGACATTTTGGTAGAGCCGGAGAGTTCTACTAGACCTTGTCGGGTCTAGGCTTGTAGTTTTTGAGTTTGAAGAGTTTTTCAGTACATTAAGATCAGAGCCAGTTGCCAGTATGTAGATATTTGATATTATAGTATAATTTGATATTATGTATGCTACGATATGTTTTGATGTATATATATTGTAAATTGTAAATAATGATTTGAATAATTTGTTTTTAGATGGGATCTTATATGTGATGTTGATATATATACCTATATATAAGTATTTTGAGAAAATATGGAGAAATTGAGAAGTATTGGTGAAATAGTAAATTGATTTTATTGGGAGTGTTTGTTTTATGCAGGTTGTGTTTTGCTGAATTTTGGGAACATCCAAATTACAGACAAAACTCTGGCAAATTTTTTCTAAAGATTTTCATATAAAATGCTATTTCAGGTTACTATAGCAAATAAAGAATATTTATATACTATTTAATTTTATATATTTAGTATTTGAAAATTTTAAAACATAAGTGTGTAAATTTTATTAAACCGGTCTGTGATATTTTTGTACTGTATATGCGTATTTTACATATGCTGGTAATATGTATTGTACGTATATAGGGTATAAGGGTGTTACATTTATTTTGGTATCAGAGCCTAGGTTTGAGATTCTCGACCTAGGTGGGTTGTTAGAGAGAGAAAATTGGAAGTTAAAAAAAATAATTTTCAATTGTTATGCATGCATTGACACTGGCAATTTATCTGATCCCTGATGTGGTAATGTCCATTTGATATAATGGATATGAGTTGAGATGGCATCTGGGTTATATAGATCAGAGTGGCACAATAGAAACGTCATTCTGGAGCGTATGGATTAAGAATTTTTGAAACTTTTTTTTGAAATTAAAATTCATAGCTGATTCAATTGATGAATAGGTGGAATTAATAAAAATAATTTATGAAATGATTTAAGATATGAAATAAAAAGTTTGAGAAATGGGCATGATAGTTACAAAAAATTTTATAAGTGTGCTGTAAAATGATATTGCCGAATTTTTGAATAAATATAAGAATGTTTGATGAGTTTGAAAATTTATTGAAAAGTTTTCAAATTTCATAATTTTTAAAGATGAATTACTAATTAAGAAAGGTAGAAGAACACAAATTGTTGGAGGAGTTCCAGAAACTCAGAATCTGTAGAAATTGAGAAACATATTTAAAAAATATGGTAAAACAATCCAGAAAAATATGAAACTTTACACCTAATATCATATGTATCCCTATAACATAAAGTTAAAATTTCATGAATTTTTATTAAGGTATGATACCTGAAAAAAAATGGACAACCGGGTGCTGCCAGAGAAATTATTAAAGAGACAGATTCTCTGATTTTGGAAGATTTAATTTTTAAATATATTAAATCAACTTGGAAAAATCTAAAACTTTAAATATAAGTCCATATATGTGTCAAGTGCACATGGATAAAAGTGTACAAGCTTTTATAAAGAATTGGTAAGGAATATAAAAATTGAAAGTGAGAGTTACATGAAACTAAGGAAGTCAAACAATTTTGTTTACATGAGTAATAAATTAATTTTATGAGACAAATGAATAAGAAAAATTATAAAAATTTATATACAAATGAGTAGAAGTATGAAGAAAGAATATGGAGTTTTTAATAATTTAGAGCAAAGAGTTCATAATTTAAAAAAATGTGAGAGAGATGTCATATTGAAAATGTGACTAAGATTTATGTGAAGTGTTAAATATATATATATATATAATAAGAAACTTATTTAAGAAATAGGCGATTAAATAAGAAAGATGTTAATTATGTTGTGGTCAGAGTTTATATATATGTTGAATTGATGAATAATTTAAGTAATGTCAAAAGAATGAGAAATGATAATATTCTCTGAAAGGTGATGGATGTTAACTTTGTATAGGTTGTATATAAAAGAGAAATTGCGTATAATTGTATGATATGCGTAATGAGATTTTTCAATATATATAATAAAATGTGAAAAGTAAGTCACATTGTGAATATGTCTTACGAATGTGTATGTGGATGATTAAAAAAAATGTTATCGAGTGTTTGTTACCTTATACAATTACATGTCTAGTGATATTGAGAATGATATTGCAAGTATTAATATACCTAAGAGAGATTAGGTTTTGACTTGCGTAGAGTTAGGTCATGTGATGAAATTGAGATTATGTAAAATTAGGATATCTAAATGGATGAGATTTGGTGAGGTTCATATTGTTGGTTGCATTATATGAAATTTGAATTTTTAAAATGAGTTTCCATAATTGTGAAAGTGATGTGTTTTGATGTTATATTAATATAAAAATAATGTTTATAAAGTTATCTCTTGAAAGTGAGATTAATAGAATGAAGTTTAAGTAAAGTAGTAAGTTGGAAATTTAGAGTTGTAAGGGAATTTCGATGAAGATTGTTTAGATATTGATAGTTTAATGTTTAATAAGCATGGGAGTAATTTTGAATGAGTAATATTATTTATGAAAGTACTAACTAAGGTGTAATGTGGTTGATAATATAGAAATTTGTTATGAAATAAAGGGAAATGATTAAGCAAGTGAAAAAGAGTTTCTTTAGTTAATTTGAATTGGAAATGATTAAAATGGATATGAAGGGTATAATAATTGAAAAAAAAAGTGAATGAAAATTTTTATAAGAGATAGATTAGAAATGGAGTAATAAATGAAAATTGTGTAAAATTAGCATATGAACGAATGTGTATATGTAAGAGATGTTAATGATAATATTATTGAAACATGAGTTAGGATAATGATGATTAAGTGATCAAAAGTAAATTGCTTTGAAATAGAGCTGAAATGTGTTAACTCTTCATGTAGTAAGAGTTTAAAGAACTTATATGTGATTTTAAAATACCACAGATGTGTGACCATTATTATGCTATGGTCGTATGATTTGTTTAGTATATTGACCGATTAGTTTTGTTATCCATAGGTATGGGCCTGAGATGACATGACCGTTGGATAGATTTGGTGAGATCGATAGTTACGCTACAAGAAACATGGTCAAGACTTATGGTTTGCATAGTTGTATCTTATAATTTTATGTTAGAAATTTGTTTATAATTATAGAAAGTGTGGAACAGAAGAGAATTGTGAAAATATGATGAGCTTTAAATGATGTGTAAGAAAAGTGATTTTTGTAAATATGGTAACTATAAGAAATGTGAGAAATGATAAATGAAAGGAATTATGAAAGGTGAGTAAGAGTTATTTTGAATGTATTTGAAAAAGGTATAGAATGAATAAGTTGATGAAAATGATGTTTAAAGTGAATGAGACTAGGGAAAATGAATATTATCTGTGATGATGAATTCGAAGAGAATTAAGATTTGAGAATAAATTTGACCTAATAGAATTAGGTCATGAATTGAAAAAAGATTGATGAATTTAAAATCGACTAAAGGTTGGTTAGAATGGAATAAGATTGTTATGGTCATATAGTGATAGTTAGATCAATTGATCTGAAATATAATAAGTTTACAAGTATTTATTGAAATTCAATGTATGTAGTTATATTAAGAATATGCAAGCTATGTGATAATTTGCATAATACAGCGATCTGATATGTATATGCATATGAAAGGAGCTAAGTTATGTCAGTTATAGTATAATTGGAATGAATCTTAATAAGAAAATAAGATTTTGTTGTTGTATAATGGTGATATTAAATTAATATGTGGTAATTGTATAAAGAGTAGGATCAAAGTAAAGATGTGTGTTAAGATAAAAGTTATTAACATTTGAATTTAAGGTGATAAGAGTATATTTTAAGATAATGAAGTGATCAAATATCTTGAGTAC
Organism: Garcia nutans; assembly: GCA_947685225.1. Taxonomy (NCBI): domain Eukaryota; kingdom Viridiplantae; phylum Streptophyta; class Magnoliopsida; order Malpighiales; family Euphorbiaceae; genus Garcia; species Garcia nutans. The sequence continues at coordinate 36,783,041 of CANTUV010000008.1, read as the reverse complement.
AAGAGGTGTATGGTGTACATATATTAAAGAGATGAACTAATTTTGTCTAATGACAATTTGATTAATGATATGATAATCTGTTGTGACTGTTTGAATAAATAGACAGTATAATGATGAGTTATGGAATGGTAAAAAGGTAATTGAGAATGAATCTAAGGGGGAGAATAGAAATTATGTAATTTGATAAAATAATAATTTGGATAATTTATTACCATACTGGATAATTTTGAGAATGAAATTATTTAAGGAAGAGAAAATTGTCACATCAATGATTTTGGAGAAATTAAATAAGTAATTGGAGATATAAAAGTTGTATATACTCAATATATATATCTAGAGTATATATAACATATACATATAGTATATTAATTATATATGTTGGATTAATACATTACATATTTAATATAGTTAATACACATATAAGGTGCATTTGATGTGTATATAAGATACACATTACTTGTGCATATGTATAATATCCTAAATTTTTTGAAAAGTTCTAATTTTTGAAAATTTGATAAAATATATTATAATTAAATTGGATAAATTAAATTAATGGTTTTAAATAAAAAATGAAGGGGTTTTAAATGAAAAGTGAAATATATATGTGATATATATGTAATATATATACAACATATATAAGTCAACACTTTTTAAAAGAAAAGTCAAAAGTCAAAGTAAAAAGGGTATTGTGGTAATTAAATTTAAAAAATTCAAAATTAATTAAATTAATTAAAAAATAAATTATTTTTAAATGAAAGAGGAAAATTAGGACTTTTAATTTATTAAATAAATAAATAAATATTAAAATATTATAATACATATATGGTTATTAATAAAGATGAAAAGAAAAAGAAAATTTAAAAGTTGTCTTCATCTTCCTTTTCTTCTCACAAGGGCCGGCCACCATGGATGCAAAACCAAGGAATTTGATTCTTCCATACTCAATTTATTGAAGGATTTAACAAGTTTAAAGTGAATTTTTGGTGATTTCTACTAAGATTAGTAAGTTTCCAACTTCTTTCTTTGGATTTGATGGAAATTGTGATTATGTTTGTTTTAGATTTTTAAAGTTCTAAGATTTAATAGTCTATTTGGGTATAGATGAAGTTATTTTAAGTGATTAACAATTATTTTAAGATTGGATTAAAGAAATGGTTGAGTTTGGGTAAGATTGGTGAAGAGAGAGAATTTAGGGTTATGTATTTTTTGGGATTTTGAAATCATGGTTTTTAATTGTGTAAATTGATTCCAAATGAGCTGTTTTGATGCATAAACAAGTATTTTAAAGTTAATTATTAGATTTGGTTGTGTTTGGTTGGAGTTTGAGAATGGAAGTGGAGATTTAGGATTTTGGAAAAGTGATTTTCCAAAGTGGTTGAATTGTGTGATTTTATTTGTTTAAGCATGTTGTTTAGTGTTAAAAGTGATGAATATAAGCTTGAAATGAGTAATGGATTGAGTTGGAAAGGAAAACCTTCAATGGGGGAAGGTTATGCCATTTTTGAGATTTTGTGTATAAGAGTGTATTTTTATAATGTAAATGATTTAAATGTATTAAAATATATTTTTTAATAATATAAATAAGCTCAAAACAATAATTTAATGGGTTAATATGGATTTGCTAAGTTAAAGTAAGGAAAGACTTAATTTTTAAAATTTTGTAGGAGTGTTGTAAAATTAAGGTTTGATGTTGAGAATGCCTTAGAATGTGATATTAAATTATTGTTTATGATCACATTTGATATAGGCATTGAGGGAGGTTGATTTGCTTCATCCAAGTGGTGAAGGGCAAGTTGGAAGGATAAGATTGGAGGTTGTTTTAAGCTTGCTTTGGGTTGCTAGTGGAGATATGTACAAACTTAGAATATATTGTTTATATTTGCATGACATTTGGACTTAACACATTTTGGTTGGAAAATGTGTTAAGCTACTTGGTACATTGATTGTGTATGAATAATGTGCTATGACATTTGTAATGTCATATATGTGTTAAATGCATTGTGAAAAGCTATTGATAATGGCAAAATTGTGTAAAATGTGAAATATGTATATTATGTGGAAATACCCAAAGTAATTGGGTAATGTGTTGTGAATGCAAAAATGAGATATGTGGTATAATGAAATGAATTGATATTGATAAAAATGAGAAAAAGTGAGAAAGGTGAGAAAAGTGAGAAAGATGTGAAAAATGAGAAAAGTGAGAAAAAGATGATATGATAAGGCAATGTGCCTAGTTTGATCATGAGAAAATGAGAAAAGTTTTGATAAAGAAATTATGAAAGAATTTGATTATGAGAAATATAATAAATTGTGTGCCTAGTATGTTATTCAATTTTTAGAGTTCTGGGTTTGATGGCATGCCTATGAATTGCTGGGCATGTGAAAAGATCGGGTCGTAATCCTGGTCCAGCTGATAAATATGATGTTTTTGAGGTGAAAATACCGGGTCGTAAGCCTCAAAACAAATCCTTGAAGCTAGACTGAGTGAAAAGACTGGGTCATAAGCTCAGATCTAGTTGGATTATCCATGGTTATATTGCCTACTGGGCTAGACACATGGTGTTATTATTGTAACACCCTTATACCCTATATACGTATAATACATATTTCTAGCATATGTAAAATACGCATATACGGTACAAAAATGTCACAGACCGGTTACTAAAAATTTTTCATATTTCTAATTTAAAATTTCAAATTCTAAATATATAAAAATTAAATAGAATATAAATATTCTTTACTTGTTATAAGAACCCAAAATAAATAATATATATATAATCTCTGAGAAAAAATTGCTAGAGTTTTATCTGTATTTTGGGCATCCCAAAATTTATCAAAACACAACCTGCAAAAAGAAAACACTACCAAATAATTTCAAATCACCATCTCAACCATACTTCTCAATTTCACCAAGTTTCTCAAACATTTATATATATAGATATATATAATTTAAAACACACTTACTCTCCCATTTCAAATACATTGACCCAAACATTCTTTATAATATACAATACGTAAAATCCAAAACATAATATATTATGCATAAAACTAAAAAATGTATAATAACATAAAAATATATACATGCTGCTGGCAGTGTTTCTGATCTCGATAGCAACTCAACAAGCTTAACTACAAGTCTAGACCCGACCTGGTCTAGAAGAACTCTCTAGCTCAGCTGGGTCTACCCTGTCACCTGCGCGATGGAAACAATCACGCTAAGCCGAAGCCTAATGATACAAACTTTGATAATAACAATATAACTCAATGCAATACCAATGCACAATGCATTTAGATGTCACATCATTTCACTTTCTTATATTTTTCAAATATTTCATAATTCACATTAAAACAAAGACAAACATGGACCCAAAAAGGATCTAATATGCTATTCAAATTTTAGAGTTACTGCTTTGGTCCATAATGACACCATGTGTCTAGCCCCGTAGGCAATATATCCATGGATAATGTAACAGCCCCAGTCTCTTGGACCTCAACCCGGCTAGACCCTTAGGCCCCAGTATCTTGGTCATCAACCCGGCTAGACTGCTACAGTTTTTGAGGCTTACGACCCAGTCTTTTCACCCCAAAAATATCATATTTATCAGCTGGCCTAGCTTACAACCCAGTCTTTTTACCATTCCAGCGTTTAGCCCGTAGACAATCATAGGCATGCCGCCAACCCAGAACTCTGAAAATTGAATAACATACTAGGCACACAATTTATTCATATTTCTCATTATTAATCTATTTCTCATTTTTATATATTCAATCTAGGCACATTGCCTTATTTTCACATTTTTTTTCTCACTTTTCTCATTTTTCACATCTTTCACATTTTTCTCACTTTTCTCATTTTTATCAATATCAATTCATTTCATTATTACACATATCTCATTTTTGCATTCACAACACATTACCCAATTACTTTGGGTATTTTCACATAATATGCATATTTCACATGTTACACAAATTAGCCATTATCAATGGCTTTTCACAATGCATTTAACACATATATGACTTTACAAATGTCATAGCATATTATTCATACACAATCAATGAACCAAGTAGCTTAACACATTTTTCAACCAAAAAATGTTAAGTCCAAATGTTATGCAAATATAGACATTATATTCAAAGTTTGTACATACCTCCACTAACAACCTAAAGTAAGCTAAAAACAACCTTCAATCCAATCTTTCCAACTTGCCCTTCACCACTTAGATGAAGCAAATCAATCTCCCTCACAGCCTAAACCAAATGTGATAACAAATAATCATTTAGTATCACATTTAATGGTATTTCCAACATTAAAACATAATTACACATCACTCCTACAAATTTCCAAAAATTTAGCCTTTCCTTACTTCAACATTAGAATTCCATTCTACTACAATTAAATTAGTGTTTTAAGTTTATTTATATTATTAAAAACATATTTTAATACATTTAAATCATTTACATTATAAAAATACACTCTTATACACAAAATCTCAAAAATGGCATAACCTTCTCCCATTGAAGGTTTTCCATTCCAACACAATCCATTACTCATTCCAAGCTTATATTCATCATTTTTAACACTAAAAAACATGCTTAAATAAATAAAATCACACAATTCAACCACTTTGGAAAATCACTTTTCCAAAACCCTAAATTTCCACTTCCATTCTCAAACTCCAACCCAACACCACCAAATCCAATATTTGACTTTAAAATACTTGTTTATGAATCAAAACAACTCATTTAGAACCAATTTTCACAATTAAAGTTCATGTTTTCAAAACCCTAAAAATCCATAACCCTAAATTCTCTCTCTTCACCATTCTTTAACCAAACTCCATCATCTCTTCAATCTAACCTTAGAATCATTGTTAACTACCCAAAATAACATCATACACACCAATTCCAACAATTATAACAAACTACATACAAATCCAAATTTTCACATAATTCAAATTTCCAAGGAATTCAAAGAAAAGAGATGAAAACTTACTAATGTTGGTGGAAATCACCAAAAATCTGCTTGAAACTTGTTAAACCCTTCAATTTATGCAGTATGGAAGAATCAAAATCTTAGCTTCAAGCTCCCATGGAAAACGTCCCTTGAAGAAGAAGAAGAAGAAGATGAAGATGAAGACTTTAATATTTCTTTTCCTTTCATCTTTTTTTTAAACCATATATATATATATATTAAAATAATTTAATATTTAATTATTCAATTATTTTTTTAATAAATTAAAAATCCTAATTTCCCTCTTCCATTCAAAAATAATTTATTTTTGAATTATTTTATTAATTTTTAATTTATAAGATTTAATTACCAAAATACCCTTTTCTTTTAAAAAGTGTTGACTTTTATATATGTTATGCATATTTTGCATATATATCACATATATATTCCACTTTTTAATTTAAAATCCCTTCATTTTTCATTTAAAACTATTAATTTAATTTATCCTTTTAAATTATAATTTATTTTATCAAATTTTCAAAAAATTAGAAATTTTCAAAAATTTTAGGATGCTACAATTATGGACTAAAGCAGTAACTCTGAAATTTGAATAGCATATTAGATTTTTTTTTAGCTCATGCTTGTCTTTGCTTTAATGTGAATTATGAATTGTAATACAATTGAGCAATATAATGAGATATAATGTTATAAGTTGTGATATATATATATATGTGTGTGTGTGTGTGTGTGTGTTGTGCATTGACATTATATTTGGACTATATTGTTATCAAAGTTTATACCACTAGGCTTCGGCTTAGTGCGATTGTATTTTATTGTGCAGATGACATGAACATTTTGGTAGAGCCGAAGAGTTCTACTAGATCTTGTGTAACATCCTAGAATTTTTGAAAATTTCTAATTTTTGAAAAATTGGATAAAATAAATTATAATTTAAAAGAATAAATTAAATTAATGGTTTTAAATGAAAAATGAAGGGATTTTAAATGAAAAATATATATAACATATATAAAAGTCAACACTTTTTAAAAGAAAATGGTATTTTGGTAATTAAATCTTATAAATTTAAAATTAATAAAATAATTAAAAAAATAAATTATTTTTTAATGGAAGACAAAAATTAGGACTTTTAATTTATTAAAAAAAATTAAATAATTAAATATTAAATTATTTTAATATATATATATATGCAGTTTAAAAAAAAGATGGAAGGAAAAGAAATATTAAAAGTCTTCTTCTTCTTCTCTTTCCTTAGGCCGAATTTTCCATGGGAGCTAGACCAAGAATTTGATTCTTTCATACTCCATAAATTGAAGGATTTAACAAGTTTCAAGTGGATTTTTGGTGATCTCCACCAAAATTAGTAAGTTTCCATCTCTTTTCTTTGAATTCCTTGGAAATTTTGATTATGTGAGTTTTGAAATTTTGATGTAGTATGTTATAATTGTTAGAATTGGTGTGTATGATGTTATTTTGGGTAGTTAACAATGATTCTAAGGTTAGATTGAAGAGATGATGGAGTTTGGTTAAAGAATGGTGAAGAGAGAGAATTTAGGGTTATGGATTTTTGGGGTTTTGAAAATATGAACTTTAATTGTGCAAATTAGTTCCAAATGAGTTGTTTTGATTCATAAACAAGTATTTTAAAGTCAAATATTGGATTTGGTGGTGTTGGGTTGGAGTTTGAGAATGGAAGTGGAGATTTAGGGTTTTGGAAAAGTGATTTTCCAAAGTGGTTGAATTGTGTGATTTTATTTGTTTAAGCATGTTGTTTAGTGTTAAAAGTGATGAATATAAGCTTGGAATGAGTAATGGATTGTGTTGGAATGGAAAACCTTCAATGGGGGAAGGTTATGCCATTTTTGAGATTTTGTGTATAAGAGTGTATTTTTATAATGTAAATGATTTAAATGTATTAAAATTTGTTTTAACAATATAAATAAACTTAAAACACTAATTTAATTGTATTAGAATGGAATTCCAATGTTGAAGTAAGGAAAAGCTAAATTTTTAAAAATTTGTAGGAGTGATATGTAATTATGGTTTATTGTTGGAAATGTCATTAAATGTGATACTAAATGATTATTTGTTATCACATTTGGTTTAGGCATTGAGGGAGGTTGATTTGCTTCATCCAAGTGGTGAAGGGCAAGTTGAAAAGATTGGATTGAAGGTTGTTTTTAGCTTGCTTTGGGTTGCTAGTGTAGGTATGTACAAACTTTGAATATATTGTTTATATTTGCATGACATTTGGGCTTAACACATTTTGGTTGGAGAATGTGTTAAGTTACTTGATTCATTGATTGAGTATGAATAATATACTAATGTCATATATGTGTTAAATGCATTGTGAAAAGTCATTGATAATGGCTAAATTATGTAGAATGTGTAACATCCGTGATTTTGGAGAAATTAAATAAGTATTTGGAGATATAAATTGTATATACTCAATATCTATATCTATAGTATATATAACATATATATATGGTATATTAATTGTATATGTTGGATTAATATATTACATACTTAATATTTAATACACATATAAGGTATATTTGATGTGTATATAAGATACACATTACTTGTGCATATATGTAATATCCTAAATTTTTGAAAAGTTCTAATTTTTGGAAATTTGATAAAATAAATTATAATTTAAATGGATAAATTAAATTAATAGTTTTAAATGAAAAATGAAGGGGTTTTAAATGAAAAAGTGGATAATATATGTGATATATATGTAAAATATATATAACATATAAAAGGCAACACTTTTTAAAAGAAAAGTCAAAGTAAAAGGGTATTTTGGTAATTAAATCTTAGAAATTTAAAATTAATAAAATAATTCAAAAACAAATTATTTTTGAATGGAAGAGGAAATTTAGGACTTTTAATTTATTAAATAATTAATTGAATAATTAATTATTAAATTATTTTAATATATATATATAAATGGTTTAAAATTAAAAGGAAAGAGGAATAAAAAAAATAAAGTCTTCTTCTTCTTCTTTCCTTCAAGGCCGAATTTCATGGCTTCAAGAGAGGCATTTGCTTCTTCCATACTCCAAAAATTGAAGATATTTTAAGGATTCAAGTGGAGTTTTAGAAGTTCATCAATTGGTAAGCTTTCTCACCAAAATTTCAAATTCTATGGAAAATTGTGTTATGAAAATTTTGGAATTCTATGGTAGCATGATTTAATTGCTTAATTGGATATGATTGAAGTTGTTTTGATTGGTTATTAATGATTTTAAGGTTGGATTAAAGAAATGGTTGAGTTTGGGTAAGATTGGAGAAGAGAGAGAATTTAAGGTTATGTAATTTTTGGGGTTTTGAAATCATGGTTTTTAATTGTGTAAATTGATTCCAAATGAGTTGTTTTGATACATAAACAAGTATTTTAAAGTCAAAATTTGGATTTGGTTGTGCTTGGTTGGAGTTTGAGAATGGAAGTGGAGATTTAGGGTTTTGGAAAAGTGATTTTTCAAAGTAGTTGAATTGTGTGATTTTATTTGTTTAAGCATGTTGTTTAGTGTTAAAAGTGATGAATATAAGCTTGAAATGAGTAATGGATTGTGTTGGAATGGAAAACCTTCAACGGGGGAAGGTTATGCCATTTTTGAGATTTTATGTATAAGAGTGTATTGTTATAATGTAAATGATTTAAATGTATTAAAATATGTTTTTAATGATATTAGTAAACTTAAAACACTAATTTAAATGGCTTGATATGGTTTTTCAAAGTTAAAGTGAGGTGAAGCTTAATTTTGGAATTTGGTTTAGAGTGATGTTTAATTATGGTTTGATGTTGAGAATACCTTAGAATATGATATTAAATGATTATGTATGATCACATTTGGTATAGGCATTGAGGGAGGTTGATTTGCTTCATCCAAGTGGTGAAGGGCAAGTTGGAAGGATAGGATTGGAGGCTGTATTAAGCTTGCTTTGGGTTGCTAGTAGAGGTATGTACAAACTTTGAGTATAATGTTTATATTTGCATGACATTTGGACTTAACACATTTTGGTTGAAAAATATGTTAAGCTACTTGGTTCATTGATTGAGTATGAATAATGTGCTATGACATTTATAATGTCATATATGTGTTAAATGCATTGTGAAAAGCCATTGATAATGGCTAAATTGTGTAAAGTGTGAAATATGCATATTATGTGAAAATACCCAAAGTAATTGGGTAATGTGTTGTGAATGCAAAAATGAGATATGTGGAATAATAAAATAAATTGATATTGATAAAAATGAGAAAAAAATGAGAAAAGTGAGAAAAATGTGAAAGATGTGAAAAATGAGAAAAATGAGAAAAAAATGTGAAAATAAAGCAATGAGCCTAGTTTGATTATGAGAAAAAAAAATGAGAAATGAATTGTGAAAGTATTTGATAATAGATAAATGAATTAATTGTGTGCCTAGTATGTTATTCAATTTTCAGAGTTCTGGGTTTGGAAGCATGCCTATGAATTGCTGGGCAGGTTCAAAGACTAGGTCGTAAGCCGAGCCCAGCTGATAAATGATAAATATGATATTTTTGGGATTAAAAGACTGGGTCGTAAGCCTAAAAAACCATAGCAGTCTAGTCGGGTTGAGGACCAAGATACTGGGGCCTAAGGGTCTAGTCGGGTTGAGGTCTAAGAGACTAGGGTTGTTACATTATTCGTGGATATATATATTGCCTACGGGCTAGACACATGGTGTCATTATGGACCAAAGCAGTAACTCTGAAATTTGAATAGCATATTAGATCCTTTTTGAGCGCATACTTGTCTTTGCTTTAATGTGAATTATGAATTGTGATACAATTGAGCAATATAATGTTATGAGTTGTGAGTATGAAATATTTGAAAAATATAAGAAAGTGAAATGATGTGACCTCTATATGCATTGTGCATTGGCATTACTTTATATTTTTATTATTATCAAAGTTTGTACCACTAAGCTTCGGCTTAGCGCGATTGTAATTCGTCGTGCAGGTGTCAATGACATTTTGGTTGAGCCGGAGAGTTTTACTAGACCTGGTCCGGTCTAGGTTTATATTTATTGAGCTTGAAGAGTTATTTTGGGTACATCAATATCAGAGCCAGTTGCCAGCATGTACATTTTTTATATTATATATGTTATGATATGTTTTTGAAGCTTATATTGAAAATTGTAAAGAATGATTTGAATAATTTTGTTTAAGATGGGATTTTATATATAATGTTGATATATATATATACCTATATATAAGTATTTTGAGAAAATATGGATAAATTAAGAAGTATTGGTGAATTGGTGAATTGATTTTATTTGGAGTTTTTGTTTTATGCAGGTTGTGTTTTGTTGAATTTTGGAAACGTTCAAATTACAAACAAAACTCTGGCGAATTTTTTCCAGAGATTTTCATATAAAATATTTATTTTGGATTCCTATAACAAGCAAAGAATATTTATATACTATTTATTTTATATATTAGTATTTGAAATCTTAAAACATAAATGTAAAATTTTTTATTAAATCGGTCTGTGACATTTTTATGCCGTATATGCGTATTTTACATATGCTGAAAAAATATATTGTACGTATATAGAGTATAAGGGTGTTACATTTATTTTGGTATCATAGCCTAGGTTTGATGTTCTAGACCTAGGTGGCATGATAGAGAGAGAAAATTGGAATAAAAAAATGAATTTTCAATTGTAATGCATGCATTGGCACTGACAATTTATCTGATCCCTGATGTGGCAATGTCCATTTGATATAATGGATATGAGTTGAGATGGTGTCTGGGTTGCATAGATCAGAGTGACGTAGTGGAAACGTCATTCTAGAGATTATGGATTAAGAATTTTTGGAACTTTTATTTGAAATTTAAAATTTATAGCTGATTCAATTAATGAATAAGTGAAATTATAAAAACAATCTAGGAAATAATTTAAGATATAAAAATTAAAAGTTTGAGAAATGAGCATGATAGTTACAGAAAATTTTATAGATGTACTGCAAAGTGATATTGTCTGAATTGTTGGACAAATCTAGAAATGTTGGATGAGTTTGAACATTTAATAGAAAGTTTTTCTATATGTTAGAATCCAAATGTATAAAAGTTTATAAGTTTTAAAGATGGATCTCTAATTAAGAAAAATAGAAGAACACAGATTGTTGGAAAAATTTCAACAACTCAGAATCTGTAGAAATTGAAAAAAAAAATAAATCTAGAAACTATGGTAAAACAACTCATAAAAATCTAAAAATTTACACACAATATCATATGTATTCCTATAACATATGGTTAAATTTCCTGAATTTTTATTAATTTTTGATACCTGAAAAAAAATGGACAACCGGGTGCTGCCAGAGAAATTATTAAAGAGATAGATTCTCTGATTTTGGAAGATTTAATTTTTAAATATATTAAATCAACTTGGAAAAATTTAAAATTTTAAATATAAGTCCATATATGTGTCAAGTGCACATGGATAAAAGTTTACAAGCTTTTATAAAGAATTGGTAAGGAATATAAAAATTAAAAATGAGATTGACATGAAATTGAGGAAGTCATGCAGTTTTGTGTAAGAAAGTAATAAATTAATTTTATCAGACAAATGAACGAAGAAAATTATAAAAATTTATATGCATATGGGTATAATTATAGAAGGAATATGGAGTTTTTAATAATTTTTAACAAAGAATTCATAATTAAAATCAAAGAGTGAAATCATATATGATAGCGAATTATTTATTACGGAACAATGATGCATAATTTAGGGTTTAGTGTGTAAAATTAAAGTATCTAAATGGATGATGTTAATTAGTGTAGGGAAATGAATTAGTGTTGTTTAAAAGTAAATGTTATGATCTTAAGATTGAGAGTGTGATATGGGTGAGATTTGGTGAGGTTCATGTTGTTGGTTGTATTATATGAAATTTGAAATTTTGAAATAGGTTTCCATAATTGTGAAAGTGATTTGTTTTGATGTTATATTAATATAAAAATAATGTTTATAAAGTTAGCTCTTGAAAGTGAGATTAATAGAATGAAGTTTAAGTAAAATAGTAAATTGAAAATTTAGAGTTGTAAGGGAATTTCGATGAGGATTGTTTAGATATTGATAGTTTAATGTTTAATAAGCATGGGAGTAATTTTGACTGAGTAATGTTACTTATAAAAGTACTAACTAAGGTATAATGTGGTTGATAATATAGAAATTTATTATAAAATAAAGGGAAATGATTAAGCAAGTGAAAATGAGTTACTTTAGTTAATTGAATTGGAAATGATGAAAATGGATAAGAAAGGTGTGATCAATGCAAAAAAAAAATGTGAGAGAGATGTCACATTGGAAACGTGACTAAGATTTATGTGAAGTGTTAGAAAAAAAATATATATATATATATAATAAGAAACTTATTTAACCGATGGGCGATTGAATAAGGAAGATGTTAATTATGTTGTGGTCAGAGTGTGTATATATGTTGAATTGATGAATAACCTAAGTAATGTCAAAAGAATGAGAAATGATAATATTCTCTAAAAGGTGATAAATGTTAACTTTGTATAGGTTGTATGTAAAAGAGGAATTGAGTATAATTGTATGATTTGTGTGATGAGATTTTTTTTTTCTATATGAACACAAATATGATATGTAAGAAAATGTGGAAAGTAAGTCACATTGTGATTATGACTTACGAAGGTGTATGTGAATGATTAAAAAAAAATGTTATTGAGTGTTTACTACCATATACAAATACGTGTCTGGTGATATTGAGAATGATATTACATGTATTAATAGGCCTAAGAGAGATTAGGTCTTGACCTGCATAGAGTTAGGTCATGTGATGAATTGAGATTGAGAATAGACCCGAACAGAGCTGGACGGTGAAATTGTTATTTTAACAACTGAACTTCATGATTGTATAGTGTTTTAGGCCTAAAGTATATGCGTATAAATAAGAGATTGTAAGGAAAAAGGAAAGTATAATGAAGAAAGTATGGAATTGAAAAAAAAGAAATGAATGAAAATTTTTATAAGAGATAGATTAGAAATGGAGTAATAAATGGAAATTGTGCAAATTAGCATATGAACGAATGTGTATATGTAAGAGATGTTAATGATAATATTGTTGAAACATGAGTTAGGCTAATGATGATTAAGTGATCAAGAGTAAATTGCTTTGAAACAGAGCTGAAATGTGTTAACTTTTTATGTATCAAAAGATTAGAATATGAATATGTGATTTTTGCGATACGAACTTAACATTGTGATTGGAAATGTTTGAAGAAGAATGATAGAAGGGCAGTATTTATTTATAAGCCATGGATGTGACCATTATTATGGCATGACCGTTGGATAGTTTTGGTGAGATTGATAGTGACGCTTCAAGAAACATGGTCAAGACTTATGGTTTTCATAGTTGTATCTTATAATTTTATACTATAAATTTGTTTATAATTATAGAAAGTATGGAAACAGAAGAGAATTGTAAAAATAAGATGAGCTTTAAATGATGTATAAGAAAAGTGATTTGTGTAAATAGGGTAACTATAAGAAATGTGAGAAAATGGTAAATGAAAGGAATTATGAAATGTGAGTAAGAGTTATAATAAATGTGTTTGAAAGTGGTATAAAATGAATAAGTTGATGAAAATGATGTGTAAAGTAAACGAGACTAGGGGAAGTGAATATTATCTGTAATGATGAATTCGAAGAGAATTAAAATTTGAGAATAAATTTGACCTAATAGAATTAGGTCATGAATTGAAAACAGATTGATGAATTTAAAATAGACAAAAGGTTGATTAGAATAGAATAAGGTTGTGATAGTCATATTGTGATAGTTAGATCAATTGATCAGAAATGTAATAAGTTTACAAGTATTTATTGAAATTTAATGTGTGTAGTTGTATTAAGAATATGCGAGCTATATGATAATGTGCATAATACAACATTTTGATATGTATATGCATATGAAAGGAGCTAAGTTATATTAGTTTCAAATAATTATAAGATAAAAGTGTTAGTTATAGTACAATTTGAATGAATTTTAATAAGGAAACAAGATTTTGTTGTTGTATAATGGTGATATTAAATTAATATGTGGTAATTGTATAAAGAGTAGGATCAAAGTGAAGATGTGTAAAATTATTATGTTAAAATAAAAGTTATTAACATTTGAATTTAAGGTGATGAGAGTATATTTTTAAGATAATGAAGTGATCAGATATCTTGAGTGTAATAGGTGTGTGGTGTATATATATTAAGGAGATGAACTAATTTGTCTAATGACAATTCGATTGAAGATATAATAATCTGTTGTGACTGTTTGAGTAAATAGATAGTATAATGATGTGTTAGGGAATGGTAAAAAGGAAATTAAGAATGAACCTAAGGGGGAGAATAGAAATTGTGTAATTTGATAAAATAATGATTTGGATGATTTATTACTACACTGGATAATTTCGAGGATGAAATTATTTAAGGGGGAGAAAATTGTAACATCAGTGATTTTGGAGAAATTAAATAAGTATTTGGAGATATAAATTGTATATACTCAATATCTATATCTATAGTATATATAACATATACATATGGTATATTAATTGTATATGTTGGATTAATATATTACATACTTAATATTTAATACACATATAAGGTATATTTGATGTGTATATAAGATACATATTACTTGTGCATATATGTAATATCCTAAATTTTTGAAAAGTTCTAATTTTTGAAAATCTGATAAAATAAATTATAATTTAAATGGATAAATTAAATTAATAGTTTTAAATGAAAAATGAAGGGGTTTTAAATGAAAAAGTGGATAATATATGTGATATATATGTAAAATATACATAACATATAAAAGTCAACACTTTTTAAAAGAAAAGTCAAAGTAAAAGGGTATTTTGGTAATTAAATCTTAGAAATTTAAAATTAATAAAATAATTCAAAAATAAATTATTTTTGAATGGAAGAGGAAATTTAGGACTTTAAATTTATTAAATAAATAATTAAATAAATAATTATTAAATTATTTTAATATATATATATATGGTTTAAAATTAAAGGGTGAAAGGAAAGAGGAATAAAAAAAATAAAGTCTTCTTCTTCTTCTTTCCTTCAAGGCCGAATTTCATGGCTTCAAGAGAGGCATTTGCTTCTTCCATACTCCAAAAATTGAAGATATTTTAAGGATTCAAGTGGAGTTTTAGAAGTTCATCAATTGGTAAGCTTTCTAACCAAATTTTCAAATTCTATGGAAAAGTGTGTTATAAAAATTTTGAAATTCTATGGTAGCATTATTTAATTGCTTAATTGGATATGAATGAAGTTGTTTTGATTGGTTATTAATGATTTTAAGGTTGGATTAAAGAAATGGTTGAGTTTGGGTAAGATTGGTGAAGAGAGAGAATTTAAGGTTATGTAATTTTTGGGGTTTTGAAATCATGGTTTTTAATTGTGTAAATTGATTCCAAATGAGTTGTTTTGATACATAAACAAGTATTTTAAAGTCAAATATTAGATTTGGTTGTGTTTGGTTGGAGATTGAGAATAGAAGTGGAGATTTAGGGTTTTGGAAAAGTGATTTTCCAAAGTAGTTGAATTGTGTGATTTTATTTGTTTAAGCATGTTGTTTAGTGTTAAAAGTGATGAATATAAGCTTGAAATGAGTAATGGATTGTGTTGGAATGGAAAACCTTCAATGGGGGAAGGTTATGCCATTTTTGAGATTTTGTGTATAAGAGTGTATTGTTATAATGTAAATGATTTAAATGTATTAAAATATGTTTTTAATGATATTAATAAACTTAAAACACTAATGTAAATGGCTTGATATGGTTTTTCAAAGTTAAAGTGAGGTGAAGCTTAATTTTGGGATTTGGTTTAGAGTGATGTTTAATTATGGTTTGATGTTGAGAATACCTTAGAATATGATATTAAATTATCATGTATGATCACATTTAGTATAGGCATTGAGGGAGGTTAATTTGCTTCATCCAAGTGGTGAAGGGCAAGTTGGAAGGATAGGATTGGAGGTTGTATTAAGCTCGCTTTTGGGTTGCTAGTAGAGGTATGTACAAATTTTGAGTATAATGTTTATATTTGCATGACATTTAGACCTAGCACATTTTGGTTGAAAAATGTGTTAAGCTACTTGGTTCATTGATTGAGTATGAATAATGTGCTATGACATTTGTAATGTCATTTATGTGTTAAATGCATTGTGAAAAGCAATTGATAATGGCTAAATTGTGTAAAGTGTGAAATATGCATATTATGTGAAAATACCCAAAGTAATTGGGTAATGTGTTGTGAATGCAAAAATGAGATATGCAGAATAATGAAATGAATTGATATTGATAAAAATAAGAAAAAATGAGAAAAGTGAGAAAAATGAGAAATATGTGAAAAATGAGAAAAATGAGAAAAAAAAAGTGAAAATAAAGCAATGAGCCTAGTTTGATTATGAGAAAAAAAAAGAGAAATGAATTGTGAAAGTATTTGATAATGAGATAAATGAATTAATTGTGTGCCTAGTATGTTTTTCAATTTTCAGAGTTCTCAGTTTGGCGGCATGCCTATGAATTGCTGGGCTGGTGAAAAGGCTGGGTCGTAAGCCTAGCCTAGCTAATAAATGATAAATATGATGTTTTGGGGTGAAAAGACTGGGTCGTAAGCCTCAAAAAGCATAGCAGTCTAGCCGGGTTGAGGGCTAAGATACTAGGGCCTAAGGGTCTAGCCGGGTTGAGGTCCAAGAGACTGGGGCTATTACATTATCCATGGATATATATATTGCCTACGGGCTAGACATATGGTGCCATTATGGACCAAAGTAGTAACTCTGAAATTTGAATAGCATATTAGATCCTTTTTGGGCCCATGCTTGTCTTTGCTTTAATGTGAATTATGAATTATGATACAATTGAGCAATATAATGTTATGAGTTGTGAGTATGAAATATTTGAAAAATATAAGAAAGTGAAATGATGTGACCTTTATATGCATTGTGCATTGGCATTACTTTACATTTTTATTATTATCAAAGTTTGTACCACTAGGCTTCGGCCTAGCGCGATTGTAATTCATCGCGCAGGTGTCATGGACGTTTTGGTAGAGCCCGAGAGTTTTACTATACCTGGTCGGGTCTAGGTTTGTATTTATTGAGCTTGAAGAGTTGTTTTGGGTATATCAAGATCAGAGCCAGTTGCAAGCATGTACATTTTTGATATTATGTATGTTATGATATGTTTTTGAAGCATATATTGTAAATTGTAAAGAATGATTTGAATAATTTTGTTTAAGATGGGATTTTATATATAATGTTGATATATATATGCCTATATATAAGTATTTTGTGAAAATATGGAGAAATTGAGAAGTATTGGTGAATTGATTTTATTTGGAGTGTTTGTTTTATGCAGGTTGTGTTTTGTTGAATTTTGGAAATTTTCAAATTACAAACAAAACTCTGGCGAATTTTTCCTAGAGATTTTCATATAAAATATTTATTTTGGATTCCTATAACAAGCAAAGAATATTTATATACTATTTATTTTATATATTAGTATTTGAAATCTTAAAAAAGAAATGTAAAATTTTTTATTAAATCAGTCTGTGACATTTTTATGCTGTATATGCGTATTTTATATATGCTGAAAATATGTATTGTACGTATATAGAGTATAAGGGTATTACATAATGTGAAATATGTATATTATGTGAAAAAGCCCAAAGTAATTGGGTAATGTGTTGTGAGTGCAAAAAATGAGATATGTGGAATAATGAAATGAATTGATATTGATAAAAATGAGAAAAATGAGAAAGATGTGAAAAATGAGAAAAATGAGAAAAAAATGTGAAAATAAGGCAATGTGCCTAGATTGAATATGTGACGATGAGAAAGAGATTAATAATGAGAAAAATGAATAAATAAATAAATAAGTGAGAAAAAGATGATAAAATAAGGCAATGTGCCTAGTTTGATCATGAGAAAATGAGAAAAGTTTTGATAAAGGAATTATGAAAGAATTTGATAATGAGAAATATGAATAAATTGTGTGCCTAGTATGTTATTCAATTTTCAGAGTTCTGGGTTTAGTGGCATGTTTATGATTGCCTATGGGCTAAACGCTAAAATGGTGAAAAGACTGGGTCGTAAGCCAGGCCAACAGATAAATATGGTATTTTTGGGGTGAAAAGACTAGGTCGTAAGCCTCAAAAACTATAGAAGTCTAGCCGGATTGAGGACCAAGATACTGGGGCCTAAGGGTCTAGCCGGGTTGAGGTCTGAGAGACTGGGGCTATTACATTATCCATGGATATATTACCTATGGGGCTAGACACATGGTGTCATTATGGACCAAAGTAGTAACTCTGAAATTTGAATAGCATATTAGATCCTTTGGGCCCATGCTTGTCTTTGTTTTAATGTAAATTATGAATTATGGTACAATTGAGCAATATAATGTTATGAGTTGTGATTATAAAATATTTAAAAAATATAAGAAAGAGGAATGATGTGGCATCTATATGTGTAACACCCCTGTATCCAATATACGTACACTACACACTACTACTTTTGTAATATACGTATACCAGATATAAGAGTGCCACGATTTATGTTAAACAACCCAATCTTTTAAAATCCAAACCAATCTTTCTCAATATACAATATAGAAAAGTTAAAGCATTCAACTTGCAAAATAGATAAAACATTCATTTAGTACGCAGCTGAAATATAAAAATATTTATAATTATATATATATACATTAAAAATCAAAATTTTATAAAACATAGAATTTATACACGATTGGTAGCTCTTCTCTGATCTTTAAGTCCAAAATCAACTCTTCAAAACCTAGACTCAATGCGGTCTAGAAGAACCCTCCGGTTCTACCCTGTCACCTGCGCGATGAACCACAATCGCGCTAAGCCAACGGCTTAGTGGTACAAACTACAATAACATTATGCTTCAATGCAATGCTAATGTCACACAATTAAATTTTATAAATAATACATAAAAACATTATATTTCAAAACCTTACATCACCCAATGACTTATTAGTACATTCATGGAATACTACTCACAATTTTCACATCCATACACATTACACATCATGTTGTGTTTTCATAATCTCTTTACATATATATATATATATCTCATTCCATATTCACAGTAAAGCAAAGACAAGCATGGGCCCAAAAAGAATTTAATATGATATTCAAAGTTCAGAGTTACTGCTTTGGTCCATAATCACAATCATCAAGCCCGTAGGCGATATGTATATCTCTATCCATGGATAGTGTAATAGACCCAGTCTTTTGGACCTCAACCCGGCAAGACCCGAGGTGATCCTCAACCCGGCAAGACTGTTACTGTTTTTGAGGCTTACGACCCAGTCTTTTCACCCCAAAAACATCATATTTCACATATTTCACATTTTTCAACTGGAATCGGCTTACGACCCGGTCTTTTCATCTATCCAGTGATTCATAGGCATGCCGCCAAACCCAGAACTCTGAAAATTGAATAACATATTAAGCACACAATTATTTCAATTATCTCTTTAACAAACTCTTTCTCAATTTATTTCTCATTTCATTATCAATTCTATTTCTCATTTCATATTCCATAATCAAATAGGCAATCATGCCCCCAATCATTTCATTTGCATTACCATAGCCAACCACAATGACGTCATATCTTATCATATCTTAATTCACATTAAGGCAATTCATCATTCAAGTATACATAATCAATTATATCGAACATACATTTTGAATGCTTATCATAACATTAATCAAATGTATCAACTATGCAATAACTTACTTAACATATTTACAACCAAATATGCAAAATCACAAAATCATGTAAATGTATGCAACCATGTGGTTTGTACTTACCTCAAGGACAACTCACACAAATCTATACACTTCCTCTTCCAAGAATCCATAACACTCAAGTTAGGGCAAATCAACCTCTTCACAACCTAATCCAAAAAGAAACACATACACACTTAATACAAATTCACAAGAATTCCAATACTAATATTCACTTATTAACCTCAAACTAGACCCATAGATCACAAATTACAAATCAACATCTCTCTCTAGGACCCCACGGTCATGACCTCCCAACCCCCACGGGCGTGGCATCCAAGATGCTTCTGTTTCGGACCAAACTCATGTATTCTATGCTTCTAACTTCATCAAACACAAACAACTTGAAGATCTACAAAAATAATTATGCAAACTCAACATCTACAACAATCACCACTTCAAAACCCTAACACAAACACAACTAATACTCTTCCAACACCAACACCAACCTAACTTCTTATCTTCAATTCAATTCCAACACTCTCAAACATACTATAATCAAACATAATCACATTATCACATCTCAATAATCAAACTCAATTACAACTCAAAATAAAACAAGAGAAATCAAGAGAGAACTTACCAAAGTTGATGATACTTCACAAATTTCCAACTTAATCACTTAAATCTTCCTTCAATTTTGAGCTTAGAAATCAAAATCTCTCTTGCTCTCTATTGTCTTTGTAATATCCTCATTTATGCCCTAGAAGTTTTGTATGTTGTTGTTATTGTGGTTGTTTTAAATTGCAAGATAAAGAATTGAGAAAAGAAAAGTATATGTGTTTTGGGAAGGATTTAGGGTTTAGAGAGAATGGTATATGTTGTGTATATGTTGATATATATAACATATAAATGGGTCAAAGAAGAGTCAAGGTGTTGGTTAGTGGAAGAAGATATTTTATTGTTGAGTGTGTAATTGCATATATGGGCTTATATAAGACAAAAAGTTAGTTATATGATTGAGAGCATTTTGGTAATTTCTTGGATAAAATCTCTTGGTGGAGATTTAAAGAAGAAAAGTCATTTGACTTTGTTGAATTTTCTTTTCTTCTCATGTTTGTGCCGGCCATTGAAGAAGACAAAGGGAAAGAGAAGTGTTCTTGATGCTATACTCAAATTGATGAAGGAATTGAGAGATTTGGTGAAAGATTTGTGGAATTTCTTCATATAAGGTAAGAAATTTCTTGTTTTCTTTTATTAATTTGGAAGTTGTGGCTAAGGTGTATGGTGAATTGTTGAGTTGATGATTTGGTGTGTTTGATATGTATTTACAAATGTTAAAGTTGATTGTTAGTTAAAAGATTGATTTGAGGTTGGTTTGGTTGTGAAGGTTGTAAGTTTAAATGGATTTTGATAGTGGAAGTTCAAGTGTAAAGTTGGTTTTAGGGTTTGAGATGGTATATGTTTAAATGTTTTGGTTGATGTGTTTTAATAAGGAATATTGTGATAAACATGTAGAATTTGTGTTTCGAACATTGATTTCATTCATTTGAAACATGTTATATGGTGTTTGATGAGTTTGAGTGCAATTGGAGGAGAATTTTGCATATTAGGGTTTGTGTTTTGGGAGACACGGCCAAAAGCAAAGGAGAGACACGGCCAAGTCATGAAACTTTTGCGTGTGTTGAATTAGTTTTGAGAGACACGGCCGTGTTCCCAAGCCGTGTTAGCTACTGTGAGTTTTGGTTTAAGAGACACGGCCATAAGCTTGGCCGTGTCCCTTGCCCGTGTTTCTTACTGTCCAATTGGTTTGAGTGACACGGCCACAAGCTTGGCCGTGTCCCTCAAGTGGCTGCCCGTGTCCCTCAATTGTGTAGGTTAAGGTTTTACTTCCTTGTTCTTTTTGCATTGCTTTGGTTCTCAAAGGGTAGGTTGGTCCCTAAACCTAACCCTAAACATTTTAAATACACTTGAATCAATGAATGATATAATCAATTACATGTGTAAGGTTCTAAAGCTATGAATCATATCAATTGTTCTTTACCCTAATTGCATTGTTGAGATTGAATAATGTTATGTTATGCATTGTAAATGGTAATGTGTTTCATGAGTAATGAATATTGAAATGTATATCAAAGATGCAATGATAATTCAAATAAGACATGATATGAGACAATGCCATTGTGGTTGGCTATGATGTGATGCAATTGAAAGAAATAAGGCATGTTTGCCTAAATGTTGTTGAGAATTGAGAATGGAAATGATAATTGAATAATAAATGAATTGTGTGGCTAATGTGTTATTCCATTTTCAGAGTTGGTTGTTGGTGGCATGCCTAATAAGTGTAACAATCTCTTGAAGTTAGGTTGGATTGAATCCTTGAAGCCTAATTGAGATGTTACCACCCTTGAAGCTAGGTTGGGTTGGTTCTTGAAGCCAAGTTGGGTTGAAGCTTAGCATGCTTTGCTCCCCTTGAAGCTTGGTTGAACCTAATCCTTGAAGCCTAGTTGGGTTTATGATATTGATAAATGTGATGATAGAACCAAAACATTAACTCTGAAAATTGAATGGCATATTAGTGTGTCTTGGGCCCATGCTTGTCTTTGCTTAATGTTGATTATGAATGATTAAATGAATACTAATGAGGTATATGATAAGATGTTGAAATATGATATGTCTATTTATGTTGAGTTATGAAATGTAAAGGCATGTTGTTAGTTTTGCATATATGATGTTACATGTATAATATGGATTGAGAATTGGCATTGCATTGCATCAAAGCAAAACATTAGCATGTTTTATCTTACTAAGCCGTTGGCTTAGCGCGATAGTGTTTGATCGCGCAGGTAATAGAGTTGGTAAAGTTGAACCCGAGAGTTCATCAAGACCGAGTGAGAGTAGACAGTGAAGAGTTGATTTTTGAGGACTTAAAGATCAGAGCAGACTTGCCAATCATGTATACTTCTTTTATATTTTGTAAAGTAATGTTTATAATGTAAATATGTACCTAATTTATAACTTCCACTGTGTAATATTTAAATGTATATATGTATATCTAACATGTTTATATTTTAAGTCAATGACTTAATTTCTATAATGTATAATGATTAGGGTATTGTATCAAGTTTAAAATGTTTTGAATGTTGAAGAAAACCGTAGCATCCCTATGTTTGGTGCACTTATGCTACATTGTTGTGATTGTAGTGTGTGTGCATTGGATGTGGGGGTGTTACAATTGTTTTGGTATCAGAGCCTAGGTTTGAGATTCTCAACCTAGGTAAAATGTAATAAAAAGAATATTTTTACTTAAAAAGTGGTTTTAAATAACACATATGTTTGGGATTGGCAACCTCTGATCTTTAATAAGGTGTGTCTTTTTTTGTGTTTGCAGTGTAGGTGTTGATGGATCCTCATTTGAGACAATCGGTTGAGGGTAGTGAGGAGAGTGTTGCTCCTGAGGATGGAGCTAGGGTTGATAGTGATGGTGAGGCACCTGTTTCTGGGTCGGGTAGACCAATAGGTGATGAGGTTCCGCCAGCCTGGTTTAGGAATATGATGGAAGCTATGAGACAAGCACCTGTGCAACCACAGCCACCACCCCCTCAGCCTTCAGTACCAGTAAGGCATTATGATAAACTGAGGAAATATGGAGCGGAGGATTTCTTAGGCACAGTTGATCCAGCTGTGGCAGAACAGTGGCTTGACAGAGTTCAGAGAGTATTTGTTCAGTTGCAAGCCACCTCAGAGGAAAAGTTTGACTATGCAAGATCTTTGCTACAGAAGGATGCCTACGATTGGTGGAAGACGGTGCCCCATTCTATGGATGATCCTCCAACACTGTCTTACACTGATTTCTTGAGAGAATTTGAGTTGAAGTATACTCCAAGGGAGTATAAGGATATGAAGAAGATGAAGTTCTTGAGCTTGAAGCAAGATAGCAAGACTGTAACTGAATATGAGGTTGAGTTTATTAGATTGAGTCATTATGCTGGTGGCATTATTGCTGATGAGATAGATAGATGCCGGAGGTTTCAGGAGGGATTGAGACCCTCTATCATGTGCTTAGTGGCCGGGTCTAGATATCACGATTTCTCCCAGCTAGTGGCAGCAGCTCGAGATGTAGAAAGGGCTCAAGTGATTGCAGCTGCATCAGAGGAAGAGGTCAGAGTGAGAAGGCCTCAGTTCGAGGCAGGGTCTTCTTCAGCAAAGAGGGGTAGAGGAAGCTTTGTTCCTCGGAGTAGTAGGAGCCAGAGACCAGCAGGTAGATCAGTGCAGTTCCAGAGGCATAGATATAGACCTGCAGCTTCAGTGGCAAGTGCTCCGACCCCTATGGTTCAGAGATCCACCTTACCTATCTGCATCCATTGTGGGAGGCCACATGGTGGTCCTTGTTGGAAGGCTGGTGTTGCAGGGGTTTGTTTCAGGTGTGGGTCACCGGATCACTTTGTGAGAGACTGTCCGGAGAGACAGGAGTTTATGCCAGTTGATTCTGCCGCTTCTCGAGCCAGTGTGAGGGGAGGTAGAGGAGGCAGAGGTGCCAGCCGAGGTGGTAGAGCAGGGTTCAGTTCTAGAGGTGGTGCTACATCCAGGGAAACTAGACCGGAGGAGGTTGGTTCTTCCCAGAGGATGTATGTTATGCAGAGACAGCTGGATGCATCGGCGGTCATAGCTGGTACTTTTTCTTTATTTGATACTGCAGTACTTGCTTTGATTGATCCGGGTTCCACCCATTCTTATATTAGTGCATCTGTATTGCCTGTGTTTGATGTGCATGCTGAGTCCCTAGGATTTGATGTTTTGGTGACAAATCCGTTAGGGCATAGTGTGATTGTGAGTAAAGTGCATCGGGATAGTGCAGTGAGGGTGCAGGGTGAGGAGTTCCTTGGAGATTTGATTGAGATGCCATTTAAGGAATATGATGTGATTTTAGGCATGGATTGGCTATCTCGACATGGAGCTGTGGTGGATTGTAAAAAGAAGATTGTTTCTTTGAGAACTAGTGATGGTAGAGAGGTGATAGTATCTAATGAGCAGGAACAGTTAGCCTCCTTATTTGTTTCAGCTGTTGCAGCCAGGAGGTTGATTAGAAAGGGATGTGAAGCTTATCTTGCTCATGTGATAGATACTAGAGTAAGAAGTTCTCCTATTGATAGCATTGCCACAGTTGCAGAGTTCCCTGATGTTTTTCCTGAGGAGTTGCCAGGATTGCCGCCTGGGAGAGAGGTGGAGTTTGGTATTGAATTGTTGCCTGGTTATACCACTCCTATCTCGATTACTCCTTACAGAATGGCACCAGCAGAACTAAGAGAGTTAAAAGTGCAATTACAGGAGCTGTTGGATAAGGGATTCATTCGCCCCAGTGTTTCTCCTTGGGGAGCTCCTGTGCTGTTTGTGAAGAAGAAAGATGGTACCATGAGGTTATGTATCGACTATAGGCAATTGAACAAGGTGACAATTAAGAATAAATATCCTTTGCCTAGAATCGATGATCTCTTTAATCAATTGAAGGATGCAGCTGTGTTTTCTAAAATTGATCTGAGATCTGGGTACCATCAGCTGAGAGTCAAAGCTGAAGATGTTCCGAAGACCGCATTTCGGACCAGGTATGGGCATTATGAATTTTTAGTTATGCCTTTTGGTCTGACGAATGCACCTGCAGCTTTCATGGATTTGATGAATAGGGTGTTTAGGCCCTATTTGGATCAGTTTGTAGTGGTCTTCATCGATGATATCCTGGTGTATTCGAGGAATGAAGAGGAACATGATATGCATCTGCGGATTGTGTTGCAGATTTTGAGAGAAAAGCAGTTATTTGCCAAATTGTCGAAGTGTGAGTTCTGGTTGGATCAAGTAGCTTTTCTTGGACATATTGTTTCAGCAGAAGGCATCAGAGTTGATCCGAGTAAAGTTGAAGCAATTTTGAATTGGAGTCCACCCAAGTCAGTGACAGAGGTTAGAAGTTTTCTGGGTTTGGCAGGCTATTACCGGCGGTTTGTGAAAGGGTTTTCTTTGATAGCTACTCCACTCACCAGATTGCTTCGTAAGGGAGTGAGATTTGTGTGGACGGATCAGTGTCAGGTTAGCTTTGAGCAGTTGAGAGATATGTTGACTCAAGCGCCTGTTCTTACTTTACCTGTAGAAGGCAAACCATATGTGATCTACAGTGATGCGTCACATAGTGGTTTGGGATGTGTGCTGATGCAGGAAGGGAAAGTTATAGCTTATGCATCTCGTCAGTTGAAACCGCATGAGCTTAACTACCCCACCCATGATTTGGAATTGGCAGCCATTGTGTTTGCATTAAAGATTTGGCGCCATTATCTTTTTGGGGAGAAATGTTTCATTTACA
The DNA here is from genome assembly GCA_947685225.1 of Garcia nutans. Taxonomy (NCBI): domain Eukaryota; kingdom Viridiplantae; phylum Streptophyta; class Magnoliopsida; order Malpighiales; family Euphorbiaceae; genus Garcia; species Garcia nutans. Next base: position 36,756,903 of record CANTUV010000008.1, on the reverse strand, counting down.
CTGATCACAAAAGTTTGAAGTATTTGGGTGTTCAGAAAGAGCTCAACCTTCGGCAGAGGAGATGGTTGGAATTGATTAAAGACTACGATTGCTTGATTGATTATCATCCAGGTAAAGCAAATGTAGTTGCTGATGCCTTAAGTCGGAAGTCTTTAGCTGGTTTAACAGTTTACTCGCTCTCGTTGCTTGTTGAGTTGAGAGCTTTGCGTGCCAGTTTTGTACTTTGTGATGATGGTGCATTATTGGCACAGTTGCAATTGAAGCCGGTTTTGTTGGATCAGATCAAAGAGGCTCAGTTGACTGATAAGAAGATTCAGAAGATTATTGCAGATTGTCAGAGTAGAGAGAGTAGAGATTTTGTTGTGAGGAATGATGGGAGCCTATGGTTCAAGAACAGATTGTGTGTACCCGATAATGCTGATTTGAAGAGGGTCATTTTGGAAGAGGCACATCAGTCGATGTTTTCTATGCATCCGGGCAACACCAAGATGTATCATGATTTGAGACAGCATTACTGGTGGATTGGGTTGAAGAGAGACGTTGCTGAGTTTGTATCGAAATGTCTCACTTGTCAGAAGGTTAAAGCAGAGCATCAAGTTCCAACTGGGTTGCTTCAACCGTTGTCAGTGCCAGAATGGAAGTGGGATAGAGTGACCATGGACTTTGTGTCTGGTTTGCCATTGACACAAAAGAAACATGATGCCATATGGGTGATTGTGGATAGATTGACTAAGACAGCTCATTTCCTCCCAGTTCGGATGGATTATTCTTTGGAGAGGTTGGCTGAGCTGTACATCCAGGAGATTGTGAAATTGCATGGTGTTCCAACTTCTTTGGTGTCTGATCGAGATCCCAGGTTTACTTCAAGATTTTGGAAGAGTTTGCACAGAGCTTTGGGTTCTCGACTACACTTCAGTACTGCTTTTCATCCACAGACGGATGGACAGTCCGAGAGGGTGATACAGATTGTTGAGGATATGTTGAGAAGCTGTGTCATCGATTTCTCTGGAAGTTGGGATAGATTCTTACCTCTTGTGGAGTTTGCTTACAACAACAGTCACCAATCCAGCATCGGAATGGCCCCATTCGAGGCATTGTATGGCAGACGGTGCAGAACACCTCTTTGTTGGAGTGAACTTGGTGATAGCAAGTTGATTGGGCCTGATTTGATTCAAGAAACTGAAGAGAAAGTGAAGTTGATTCGAGGCAGATTGAAAACAGCTTCGGACCGACAGAAGTCTTATGCGGATCTGAAAAGGAGAGATATTCAGTTTGATGTTGGGGATAAGGTATTTTTGAAAGTATCTCCTTGGAAGAAGATTTTGAGGTTCGGTCGGAAAGGAAAATTGAGTCCTCGTTTCATTGGACCATATGAAGTATTGGAAAGAGTTGGGCCAGTGGCTTATCGGCTTGCTTTGCCACCTGAGTTGGATCGTATTCATAATGTGTTTCATGTTTCTATGTTGAGAAGGTACAGGTCGGATCCATCTCATGTGTTGCCATTTGAATCTATTGAAGTGAGCCCAGACTTGACATTTGAAGAGGAACCAGTTGCTATCTTGGCACGGGAAGTGAAAGAATTGAGGAACAAGAGAGTGCCATTAGTGAAAATTCTTTGGAAGAATCATGCAAAAGAAGAATCAACTTGGGAGAATGAGCAAACCATGCGAAAGCAATATCCTCAGCTGTTTCGGCCTTGATATCAGGTAATTTCGAGGACGAAATTTCTTTTTAGAGGGGGAGAATTGTAATATCCTCATTTATGCCCTAGAAGTTTTGTATGTTGTTGTTATTGTGGTTGTTTTAAATTGCAAGATAAAGAATTGAGAAAAGAAAAGTATATGTGTTTTGGGAAGGATTTAGGGTTTAGAGAGAATGGTATATGTTGTGTATATGTTGATATATATAACATATAAATGGGTCAAAGAAGAGTCAAGGTGTTGGTTAGTGGAAGAAGATATTTTATTGTTGAGTGTGTAATTGCATATATGGGCTTATATAAGACAAAAAGTTAGTTATATGATTGAGGGCATTTTGGTAATTTCTTGGATAAAATCTCTTGGTGGAGATTTAAAGAAGAAAAGTCATTTGACTTTGTTGAATTTTCTTTTCTTCTCATGTTTGTGCCGGCCATTGAAGAAGACAAAGGGAAAGAGAAGTGTTCTTGATGCTATACTCAAATTGATGAAGGAATTGAGAGATTTGGTGAAAGATTTGTGGAATTTCTTCATATAAGGTAAGAAATTTCTTGTTTTCTTTTATTAATTTGGAAGTTGTGGCTAAGGTGTATGGTGAATTGTTGAGTTGATGATTTGGTGTGTTTGATATGTATTTACAAATGTTAAAGTTGATTGTTAGTTAAAAGATTGATTTGAGGTTGGTTTGGTTGTGAAGGTTGTAAGTTTAAATGGATTTTGATAGTGGAAGTTCAAGTGTAAAGTTGGTTTTAGGGTTTGAGATGGTATATGTTTAAATGTTTTGGTTGATGTGTTTTAATAAGGAATATTGTGATAAACATGTAGAATTTGTGTTTCGAACATTGATTTCATTCATTTGAAACATGTTATATGGTGTTTGATGAGTTTGAGTGCAATTGGAGGAGAATTTTGCATATTAGGGTTTGTGTTTTGGGAGACACGGCCAAAAGCAAAGGAGAGACACGGCCAAGTCATGAAACTTTTGCGTGTGTTGAATTAGTTTTGAGAGACACGGCCGTGTTCCCAAGCCGTGTTAGCTACTGTGAGTTTTGGTTTAAGAGACACGGCCATAAGCTTGGCCGTGTCCCTTGCCCGTGTTTCTTACTGTCCAATTGGTTTGAGTGACACGGCCACAAGCTTGGCCGTGTCCCTCAAGTGGCTGCCCGTGTCCCTCAATTGTGTAGGTTAAGGTTTTACTTCCTTGTTCTTTTTGCATTGCTTTGGTTCTCAAAGGGTAGGTTGGTCCCTAAACCTAACCCTAAACATTTTAAATACACTTGAATCAATGAATGATATAATCAATTACATGTGTAAGGTTCTAAAGCTATGAATCATATCAATTGTTCTTTACCCTAATTGCATTGTTGAGATTGAATAATGTTATGTTATGCATTGTAAATGGTAATGTGTTTCATGAGTAATGAATATTGAAATGTATATCAAAGATGCAATGATAATTCAAATAAGACATGATATGAGACAATGCCATTGTGGTTGGCTATGATGTGATGCAATTGAAAGAAATAAGGCATGTTTGCCTAAATGTTGTTGAGAATTGAGAATGGAAATGATAATTGAATAATAAATGAATTGTGTGGCTAATGTGTTATTCCATTTTCAGAGTTGGTTGTTGGTGGCATGCCTAATAAGTGTAACAATCTCTTGAAGTTAGGTTGGATTGAATCCTTGAAGCCTAATTGAGATGTTACCACCCTTGAAGCTAGGTTGGGTTGGTTCTTGAAGCCAAGTTGGGTTGAAGCTTAGCATGCTTTGCTCCCCTTGAAGCTTGGTTGAACCTAATCCTTGAAGCCTAGTTGGGTTTATGATATTGATAAATGTGATGATAGAACCAAAACATTAACTCTGAAAATTGAATGGCATATTAGTGTGTCTTGGGCCCATGCTTGTCTTTGCTTAATGTTGATTATGAATGATTAAATGAATACTAATGAGGTATATGATAAGATGTTGAAATATGATATGTCTATTTATGTTGAGTTATGAAATGTAAAGGCATGTTGTTAGTTTTGCATATATGATGTTACATGTATAATATGGATTGAGAATTGGCATTGCATTGCATCAAAGCAAAACATTAGCATGTTTTATCTTACTAAGCCGTTGGCTTAGCGCGATAGTGTTTGATCGCGCAGGTAATAGAGTTGGTAAAGTTGAACCCGAGAGTTCATCAAGACCGAGTGAGAGTAGACAGTGAAGAGTTGATTTTTGAGGACTTAAAGATCAGAGCAGACTTGCCAATCATGTATACTTCTTTTATATTTTGTAAAGTAATGTTTATAATGTAAATATGTACCTAATTTATAACTTCCACTGTGTAATATTTAAATGTATATATGTATATCTAACATGTTTATATTTTAAGTCAATGACTTAATTTCTATAATGTATAATGATTAGGGTATTGTATCAAGTTTAAAATGTTTTGAATGTTGAAGAAAACCGTAGCATCCCTATGTTTGGTGCACTTATGCTACATTGTTGTGATTGTAGTGTGTGTGCATTGGATGTGGGGGTGTTACAATTGTTTTGGTATCAGAGCCTAGGTTTGAGATTCTCAACCTAGGTAAAATGTAATAAAAAGAATATTTTTACTTAAAAAGTGGTTTTAAATAACACATATGTTTGGGATTGGCAACCTCTGATCTTTAATAAGGTGTGTCTTTTTTTGTGTTTGCAGTGTAGGTGTTGATGGATCCTCATTTGAGACAATCGGTTGAGGGTAGTGAGGAGAGTGTTGCTCCTGAGGATGGAGCTAGGGTTGATAGTGATGGTGAGGCACCTGTTTCTGGGTCGGGTAGACCAGTAGGTGATGAGGTTCCGCCAGCCTGGTTTAGGAATATGATGGAAGCTATGAGACAAGCACCTGTGCAACCACAGCCACCACCCCCTCAGCCTTCAGTACCAGTAAGGCATTATGATAAACTGAGGAAATATGGAGCGGAGGATTTCTTAGGCACAGTTGATCCAGCTGTGGCAGAACAGTGGCTTGACAGAGTTCAGAGAGTATTTGTTCAGTTGCAAGCCACCTCAGAGGAAAAGTTTGACTATGCAAGATCTTTGCTATAGAAGGATGCCTACGATTGGTGGAAGACGGTGCCCCATTCTATGGATGATTCTCCAACACTGTCTTACACTGATTTCTTGAGAGAATTTGAGTTGAAGTATGCTCCAAGGGAGTATAAGGATATGAAGAAGATGGAGTTCTTGAGCTTGAAGCAAGATAGCAAGACTGTAACTGAATATGAGGTTGAGTTTATTAGATTGAGTCATTATGCTGGTGGCATTATTGCTGATGAGATAGATAGATGCCGGAGGTTTCAGGAGGGATTGAGACCCTCTATCATGTGCTTAGTGGCCGGGTCTAGATATCACGATTTCTCCCAGCTAGTGGCAGCAGCTCGAGATGTAGAAAGGGCTCAAGTGATTGCAGCTGCATCAGAGGAAGAGGTCAGAGTGAGAAGGCCTCAGTTCGAGGCAGGGTCTTCTTCAGCAAAGAGGGGTAGAGGAAGCTTTGTTCCTTGGAGTAGTAGGAGCCAGAGACCAGCAGGTAGATCAGTGCAGTTCCAGAGGCATAGATATAGACCTGCAGCTTCAGTGGCAAGTGCTCCGACCCCTATGGTTCAGAGATCCACCTTACCTATCTGCATCCATTGTGGGAGGCCACATGGTGGTCCTTGTTGGAAGGCTGGTGTTGCAGGGGTTTGTTTCAGGTGTGGGTCACCGGATCACTTTGTGAGAGACTGTCCGGAGAGACAGGAGTTTATGCCAGTTGATTCTGCCGCTTCTCGAGCCAGTGTGAGGGGAGGTAGAGGAGGCAGAGGTGCCAGTCGAGGTGGTAGAGCAGGGTTCAGTTCTAGAGGTGGTGCTACATCCAGGGAAACTAGACCGGAGGAGGTTGGTTCTTCCCAGAGGATGTATGTTATGCAGAGACAGCTGGATGCATCGGCGGTCATAGCTGGTACTTTTTCTTTATTTGATACTGCAGTACTTGCTTTGATTGATCCGGGTTCCACCCATTCTTATATTAGTGCATCTGTATTGCCTGTGTTTGATGTGCATGCTGAGTCCCTAGGATTTGATGTTTTGGTGACAAATCCGTTAGGGCATAGTGTGATTGTGAGTAAAGTGCATCGGGATAGTGCAGTGAGGGTGCAGGGTGAGGAGTTCCTTGGAGATTTGATTGAGATGCCATTTAAGGAATATGATGTGATTTTAGGCATGGATTGGCTATCTCGACATGGAGTTGTGGTGGATTGTAAAAAGAAGATTGTTTCTTTGAGAACTAGTGATGGTAGAGAGGTGATAGTATCTAATGAGCAGGAACAGTTAGCCTCCTTATTTGTTTCAGCTGTTGCAGCCAGGAGGTTGATTAGAAAGGGATGTGAAGCTTATCTTGCTCATGTGATAGATACTAGAGTAAGAAGTTCTCCTATTGATAGCATTGCCACAGTTGCAGAGTTCCCTGATGTTTTTCCTGAGGAGTTGCCAGGATTGCCGCCTGGGAGAGAGGTGGAGTTTGGTATTGAATTGTTGCCTGGTACCACTCCTATCTCGATTACTCCTTACAGAATGGCACCAGCAGAACTAAGAGAGTTAAAAGTGCAATTACAGGAGCTGTTGGATAAGGGATTCATTCGCCCCAGTGTTTCTCCTTGGGGAGCTCCTGTGCTGTTTGTGAAGAAGAAAGATGGTACCATGAGGTTATGTATCGACTATAGGCAATTGAACAAGGTGACAATTAAGAATAAATATCCTTTGCCTAGAATCGATGATCTCTTTAATCAATTGAAGGATGCAGCTGTGTTTTCTAAAATTGATCTGAGATCTGGGTACCATCAGCTGAGAGTCAAAGCTGAAGATGTTCCGAAGACCGCATTTCGGACCAGGTATGGGCATTATGAATTTTTAGTTATGCCTTTTGGTCTGACGAATGCACCTGCAGCTTTCATGGATTTGATGAATAGGGTGTTTAGGCCCTATTTGGATCAGTTTGTAGTGGTCTTCATCGATGATATCCTGGTGTATTCGAGGAATGAAGAGGAACATGATATGCATCTGCGGATTGTGTTGCAGATTTTGAGAGAAAAGCAGTTATTTGCCAAATTGTCGAAGTGTGAGTTCTGGTTGGATCAAGTAGCTTTTCTTGGACATATTGTTTCAGCAGAAGGCATCAGAGTTGATCCGAGTAAAGTTGAAGCAATTTTGAATTGGAGTCCACCCAAGTCAGTGACAGAGGTTAGAAGTTTTCTGGGTTTGGCAGGCTATTACCGGCGGTTTGTGAAAGGGTTTTCTTTGATAGCTACTCCACTCACCAGATTGCTTCGTAAGGGAGTGAGATTTGTGTGGACGGATCAGTGTCAGGTTAGCTTTGAGCAGTTGAGAGATATGTTGACTCAAGCGCCTGTTCTTACTTTACCTGTAGAAGGCAAACCATATGTGATCTACAGTGATGCGTCACATAGTGGTTTGGGATGTGTGCTGATGCAGGAAGGGAAAGTTATAGCTTATGCATCTCGTCAGTTGAAACCGCATGAGCTTAACTACCCCACCCATGATTTGGAATTGGCAGCCATTGTGTTTGCATTAAAGATTTGGCGCCATTATCTTTTTGGGGAGAAATGTTTCATTTACACTGATCACAAAAGTTTGAAGTATTTGGGTGTTCAGAAAGAGCTCAACCTTCGGCAGAGGAGATGGTTGGAATTGATTAAAGACTACGATTGCTTGATTGATTATCATCCAGGTAAAGCAAATGTAGTTGCTGATGCCTTAAGTCGGAAGTCTTTAGCTGGTTTAACAGTTTACTCGCTCTCGTTGCTTGTTGAGTTGAGAGCTTTGCGTGCCAGTTTTGTACTTTGTGATGATGGTGCATTATTGGCACAGTTGCAATTGAAGCCGGTTTTGTTGGATCAGATCAAAGAGGCTCAGTTGACTGATAAGAAGATTCAGAAGATTATTGCAGATTGTCAGAGTAGAGAGAGTAGAGATTTTGTTGTGAGGAATGATGGGAGCCTATGGTTCAAGAACAGATTGTGTGTACCCGATAATGCTGATTTGAAGAGGGTCATTTTGGAAGAGGCACATCAGTCGATGTTTTCTATGCATCCGGGCAACACCAAGATGTATCATGATTTGAGACAGCATTACTGGTGGATTGGGTTGAAGAGAGACGTTGCTGAGTTTGTATCGAAATGTCTCACTTGTCAGAAGGTTAAAGCAGAGCATCAAGTTCCAACTGGGTTGCTTCAACCGTTGTCAGTGCCAGAATGGAAGTGGGATAGAGTGACCATGGACTTTGTGTCTGGTTTGCCATTGACACAAAAGAAACATGATGCCATATGGGTGATTGTGGATAGATTGACTAAGACAGCTCATTTCCTCCCAGTTCGGATGGATTATTCTTTGGAGAGGTTGGCTGAGCTGTACATCCAGGAGATTGTGAAATTGCATGGTGTTCCAACTTCTTTGGTGTCTGATCGAGATCCCAGGTTTACTTCAAGATTTTGGAAGAGTTTGCACAGAGCTTTGGGTTCTCGACTACACTTCAGTACTGCTTTTCATCCACAGACGGATGGACAGTCCGAGAGGGTGATACAGATTGTTGAGGATATGTTGAGAAGCTGTGTCATCGATTTCTCTGGAAGTTGGGATAGATTCTTACCTCTTGTGGAGTTTGCTTACAACAACAGTCACCAATCCAGCATCGGAATGGCCCCATTCGAGGCATTGTATGGCAGACGGTGCAGAACACCTCTTTGTTGGAGTGAACTTGGTGATAGCAAGTTGATTGGGCCTGATTTGATTCAAGAAACTGAAGAGAAAGTGAAGTTGATTCGAGGCAGATTGAAAACAGCTTCGGACCGACAGAAGTCTTATGCGGATCTGAAAAGGAGAGATATTCAGTTTGATGTTGGGGATAAGGTATTTTTGAAAGTATCTCCTTGGAAGAAGATTTTGAGGTTCGGTCGGAAAGGAAAATTGAGTCCTCGTTTCATTGGACCATATGAAGTATTGGAAAGAGTTGGGCCAGTGGCTTATCGGCTTGCTTTGCCACCTGAGTTGGATCGTATTCATAATGTGTTTCATGTTTCTATGTTGAGAAGGTACAGGTCGGATCCATCTCATGTGTTGCCATTTGAATCTATTGAAGTGAGCCCAGACTTGACATTTGAAGAGGAACCAGTTGCTATCTTGGCACGGGAAGTGAAAGAATTGAGGAACAAGAGAGTGCCATTAGTGAAAATTCTTTGGAAGAATCATGCAAAAGAAGAATCAACTTGGGAGAATGAGCAAACCATGCGAAAGCAATATCCTCAGCTGTTTCGGCCTTGATATCAGGTAATTTCGAGGACGAAATTTCTTTTTAGAGGGGGAGAATTGTAATATCCTCATTTATGCCCTAGAAGTTTTGTATGTTGTTGTTATTGTGGTTGTTTTAAATTGCAAGATAAAGAATTGAGAAAAGAAAAGTATATGTGTTTTGGGAAGGATTTAGGGTTTAGAGAGAATGGTATATGTTGTGTATATGTTGATATATATAACATATAAATGGGTCAAAGAAGAGTCAAGGTGTTGGTTAGTGGAAGAAGATATTTTATTGTTGAGTGTGTAATTGCATATATGGGCTTATATAAGACAAAAAGTTAGTTATATGATTGAGGGCATTTTGGTAATTTCTTGGATAAAATCTCTTGGTGGAGATTTAAAGAAGAAAAGTCATTTGACTTTGTTGAATTTTCTTTTCTTCTCATGTTTGTGCCGGCCATTGAAGAAGACAAAGGGAAAGAGAAGTGTTCTTGATGCTATACTCAAATTGATGAAGGAATTGAGAGATTTGGTGAAAGATTTGTGGAATTTCTTCATATAAGGTAAGAAATTTCTTGTTTTCTTTTATTAATTTGGAAGTTGTGGCTAAGGTGTATGGTGAATTGTTGAGTTGATGATTTGGTGTGTTTGATATGTATTTACAAATGTTAAAGTTGATTGTTAGTTAAAAGATTGATTTGAGGTTGGTTTGGTTGTGAAGGTTGTAAGTTTAAATGGATTTTGATAGTGGAAGTTCAAGTGTAAAGTTGGTTTTAGGGTTTGAGATGGTATATGTTTAAATGTTTTGGTTGATGTGTTTTAATAAGGAATATTGTGATAAACATGTAGAATTTGTGTTTCGAACATTGATTTCATTCATTTGAAACATGTTATATGGTGTTTGATGAGTTTGAGTGCAATTGGAGGAGAATTTTGCATATTAGGGTTTGTGTTTTGGGAGACACGGCCAAAAGCAAAGGAGAGACACGGCCAAGTCATGAAACTTTTGCGTGTGTTGAATTAGTTTTGAGAGACACGGCCGTGTTCCCAAGCCGTGTTAGCTACTGTGAGTTTTGGTTTAAGAGACACGGCCATAAGCTTGGCCGTGTCCCTTGCCCGTGTTTCTTACTGTCCAATTGGTTTGAGTGACACGGCCACAAGCTTGGCCGTGTCCCTCAAGTGGCTGCCCGTGTCCCTCAATTGTGTAGGTTAAGGTTTTACTTCCTTGTTCTTTTTGCATTGCTTTGGTTCTCAAAGGGTAGGTTGGTCCCTAAACCTAACCCTAAACATTTTAAATACACTTGAATCAATGAATGATATAATCAATTACATGTGTAAGGTTCTAAAGCTATGAATCATATCAATTGTTCTTTACCCTAATTGCATTGTTGAGATTGAATAATGTTATGTTATGCATTGTAAATGGTAATGTGTTTCATGAGTAATGAATATTGAAATGTATATCAAAGATGCAATGATAATTCAAATAAGACATGATATGAGACAATGCCATTGTGGTTGGCTATGATGTGATGCAATTGAAAGAAATAAGGCATGTTTGCCTAAATGTTGTTGAGAATTGAGAATGGAAATGATAATTGAATAATAAATGAATTGTGTGGCTAATGTGTTATTCCATTTTCAGAGTTGGTTGTTGGTGGCATGCCTAATAAGTGTAACAATCTCTTGAAGTTAGGTTGGATTGAATCCTTGAAGCCTAATTGAGATGTTACCACCCTTGAAGCTAGGTTGGGTTGGTTCTTGAAGCCAAGTTGGGTTGAAGCTTAGCATGCTTTGCTCCCCTTGAAGCTTGGTTGAACCTAATCCTTGAAGCCTAGTTGGGTTTATGATATTGATAAATGTGATGATAGAACCAAAACATTAACTCTGAAAATTGAATGGCATATTAGTGTGTCTTGGGCCCATGCTTGTCTTTGCTTAATGTTGATTATGAATGATTAAATGAATACTAATGAGGTATATGATAAGATGTTGAAATATGATATGTCTATTTATGTTGAGTTATGAAATGTAAAGGCATGTTGTTAGTTTTGCATATATGATGTTACATGTATAATATGGATTGAGAATTGGCATTGCATTGCATCAAAGCAAAACATTAGCATGTTTTATCTTACTAAGCCGTTGGCTTAGCGCGATAGTGTTTGATCGCGCAGGTAATAGAGTTGGTAGAGTTGAACCCGAGAGTTCATCAAGACCGAGTGAGAGTAGACAGTGAAGAGTTGATTTTTGAGGACTTAAAGATCAGAGCAGACTTGCCAATCATGTATACTTCTTTTATATTTTGTAAAGTAATGTTTATAATGTAAATATGTACCTAATTTATAACTTCCGCTGTGTAATATTTAAATGTATATATGTATATCTAACATGTTTATATTTTAAGTCAATGACTTAATTTCTATAATGTATAATGATTAGGGTATTGTATCAAGTTTAAAATGTTTTGAATGTTGAAGAAAACCGTAGCATCCCTATGTTTGGTGCACTTATGCTACATTGTTGTGATTGTAGTGTGTGTGCATTGGATGTGGGGGTGTTACAGTCTTTGGTGAGCCGGCCAACAAGGAAGAGGAAAGAAAAAGAAGAAGAAAATGAGACAAAGTCAAACACTCTTCTCCACTTAAACCTCCTCCAAGCAAAAATAATAATAAAATAATCCAATTAATTCTCTTCCATTCATTTTAATTTCCTTTTTAATTAATTCCATTAATAATAAAAATAAAATATCTTCTTTTGACCATCACATATTGACTTGTATATGTTGTATATATTTCCATATATACAACATATACACTCTCTTAAATTCTTTTCTCTTTCCAATTAAACACATATATTAAATCCAAATAAATCAACAATAAATATTCCAAAACTTTTAGGGCATACTTTGGGATATTACAATATGCATGGTGCATTGGCATTGCATTGAGTTTTATTGTTATTATCAAAGTTTGTACCACTACGCTTCGGTTTAGCATGATTATTTTCATCGCGCAGGTGACAGGGTTGACCCAGCTGAGCCAGAGAGTTCTTCTAGACCAGGTCGGGTCTAGACTTATAGTTGAGCTTGTTGAGTTGCTATTGAGATCAGAAACACTACTAGCAGCATGTATATATTTTTATATTATTGTACATTTTGAGTATTATGCACAATATATTATGTTTTGGATTTTACGTATTGTATATTATAAAGAATGTTTGGGTCAATGTATTTGAAATGGGAGAGTAAGTGTGTTTTAAATTATATATATATATATATATAAAGTTTGAGAATCTTGGTGAAATTGAGAAGTATGGTTGAGGTGGTGATTGGAAATTATTTGGGAGTGTTTTCTTTTTGCAGGTTGTGTTTTGATAAATTTTGGGATGTCCAAAATACAGACAAAACTCTGGTGAATTTTTCCCAGAGATTTATATATATATATATATTATTTATTTTGGGTTCTTATAACAAGTAAAGAATATTTATATTCTATTTAATTTTATATATTTAGAGTTTGAAATTTTAAATTGGAAATGTAAATTTTTTTTTATTAAACCGGTCTATGATATTTTTGTACCATATATATGTATTTTACATATGCTGAAAATATGTATTGTAGGTATATAGGGTATAAGGGTGTTACATTTATTTTGGTATCAGAACCTAGGTTTGAGGTTCTTGACCTAGGTGAGATGATAGAGAGAGAAAATGGGGGATTTGAAAAATAGTTTTTAATTGTAATACATGCATTGGCACTGGCAATTTCTGATCTCTGATATAGTATTTTCTGCTTTGTTTGCAGATATAGGTAGTTATGGCATCTCGGCCGCATCAGGCTACTGAGGGTAGTGCAGAGTGTGTGGCTCCAGATGAGGGTAGAGATGGAGCTAGAGTTGTATCTGCTAGTGAGGCGTCTGTTCCTGTGCCTGTGAGACCAGCAGCTGATGAGATTTCGCCTGGCTGGGTATGGCATATGGTAGAGTTGTTGAGGCAGGCTCCAGTTCCGCAGTCGCCACAGCCACAGCCACAGCCGCAGCCGTAGTTTTTGGTGAGGCAGTATGATAAACTGAGAAAGTATGAGGCCGAGGACTTTGTTGGTACTATAGATCCTGCTGTAGCAGAGCAGTGGCTAGACCAGGTTCAGAGGATATTCATTCAGTTGCAGGCTAATCCATAAGAGAAGTTTGATTATGCCAGATCTTTTATGCAGAGAGATGCATATGATTGGTGGAAGACGGTTCCAGATGCTCTGGATGATCCACCAGTCCTGACCTATGATGATTTCCTGCAGGAATTTGAGCAGAAGTATATTCCAAGAGAGTATAAAGATGCAAAGAAGATGGAGTTCCTGTGTCTGAGACAGGATACCAGGATAGTGACCGAGTATGAGATCGAGTTTATCCGATTGAGTCACTATGATGGTGGGATCATTTCTGACGAGTTTGACAGGTGTAGGAGGTTTGAGGAGGGACTGAGACCCTCTATCATGTGCATCATCGTAGGCTCTCGATATCATGATTTCTCCCAGTTAGTTGCAGCTGCCAGGAGTGTTGAGAGGGCACAGAGTCTTGCAGCAGTTGTCAGGGTTAAGGAGACCAGAGTTAAGAGACCCCGGAGTGAGGCAGGGTCTTCATTATTGAAGAGAGGCTGAGGGGGACCTTTTCAGAGGTTTAGTAGGAGTCAGGGGCAGTTTGGTAGGTCAGTACAACAGCAGAGATAGAGATAGAGACCTGCATTTTCAGTGGCTAGTGCTTCGACTTCAGTGGCTCAGAGACCTACTCCACCTACTTGCGTTCATTGTTGTAGAGTACACGGAGGTGTCAGCTGGAGGAGAGGTGCTTTTGGGAGTGTGTTTTAGATGTGGGTCGTCAGACCATTTTATCAGAGATTGTCCCGAGCCACCAGAGGTTAGGCAGGCAGATACTGCAGTCAGAGGGGGTCGTGGTGGCAGAGGTTTTAGTAGAGGTGGTCGACTTGGGTTTAGTTAGAGAGGAGGCTCTACATCCGAAAGTAGTAGGCCAGATGAGGCTGGGCCATCTCAGCAGATTTATGTGATGCAGAGGCAGCCGGATGCTTCAGCCGTCATTGCGGGTACATTTTCTTTATTTGGTATTTTAGTCCTTGCTCTATTAGATCCTGGATCTACGCATTCATACATAAGTGCATCTATCTTGCCTGTGACTGAATTTCATTCGGAGTCCCTAGGATTTGATGTCTTAGTGACAAATCCTTTAGGGCATAGTGTTGTGGTGAGCAGGGTGCACCGAGATAGTCTAGTTGTTGTTTAGGATGAGGAGATTCTCGGTGACCTGATTGAGATGCCTTTCAGAGAATATGATATGATTTTGGGCATGGATTAGTTATCCAAGCATGGGACTGTGGTAGACTATTAGAAGAAATGTGTTACTTTGAGAACACGTGATGGTAGGGATGTGATGGTACCTGGTGAGTAAAGGTATCTTTCATCTATGTTTGTTTCGGCTGTTTCAACTGGGAGGATGATTTGAAAGGAATGTGAGGCTTATCTTGCTCATGTTGTAGATACTAGAGTAGTGGGATCCCTGCTTGAAAGTATACCCACAATTGCTGAGTTTTCAGATGTTTTCCCTGATGAGTTGCCGGGGGTACCTGTAGCATCCTGAATCCCAGATTGGTAAGAAACAGACATAGAGGATATGATTTAGGCTTAGAACAAAGGAGTTTAGAACATGACCTATAACTTGAGCTCGAATTAAATCCAAGTTAATGACAAAATTAGAGAGTCTCAAAGGATAATTAATTGTTTATTTGTGTCTTATCTAGATGTATAACTTGAAATTACTCAATTTAGAGTTGTACAGAATAAGATATGATGGATTTAGTAGACAATGTGCAAGCTGCCTCAGGACAGCATAGTAGGCTTGAATTCGAAGGACCGTCAAAAATTAGATATAGCTTGGATCGATGTGAAATTTTGAAACAATGTAGCCCCGGATGTCTAGTTTCAGTGGGAATAAGAATTACTTAATTTGGAGTTGTGAGTAAAAGGATATTAATAAAGAAAGACAGCAAGGTCAGGAAGGGATATCAAAAGGACCTAAGTGAAAATTTCTCAAAAGTTACGGGTAACTATGTAAACTTAAAAATTAAGAGTTGGAAGTTCTTAATAGTGCCCATATCCGACCCCGGAAGAATATTCTAGAGATTAATCAGGTCGCAACAATGTGTAACGGTTTTTCTAGGAAATGTCCCGTTAAAGAAAAACGAAGACATTTTGACTAGGGGCATTTTGGTCATTATCAATTAAAGTTATACATGAATTTAAAGTAGGAAATAAAAAAAAATGAGTACGTAGAGGATGACGAGGGGTGATATATGAAACGATCGTCAGTAGAAACGGAGCCGGAAGAAACCCGAGCAAGGAAAGGACCTAAAGGGAATTTTGTAAAAAGTTGAGGGCTTATCGGTAATTTTTCAAAATGACTTGGAAACCTAAAATAGACCTTATAAATAGAAAGTAGAGGTCAAGAGGATCAAAACTATATGTAGTATGACTCGTGGAACTGTACGGTTTAAAAGATATGATCGATTAATCACCGGAACGTAATGTGGGCCGGTTTTGTGTCGGGACCGGATGGGTAACCCGGGACAACTTTATGATATCCTATGGGAAGAGCGACAAGTGGAAAGAAGTAAAGGAAAAGAAAACTATAAAAATCTAATGTTGGCCAATCAAAAGTAAGCATTTAGCATGTGTAATAAATGAAGAAAGAGAAAAGTGGACAAGTGGTCTTAAAGAGTTTAACCAACACATAAGGTAATCATCATTTCCTTTGTATATAAATATATGTGATATGAAGAACAAACTCTCTCTTTTTCCACTTACAAATTTCGACCAACAAAGGGAAACACCAAAGGACTTCCAAGTTTCTCCAAATTTGATTTTTAAGGTAAGTTCTAAGGTTTTCAAGTATGTAGACTTTAATTTTAGTATCAAAATTAGGTATTTATATATTCATGGGGAGATTGGGAATTAGAGTCTTTATGTGGAATTGGAAAAATATTAAGTAAGTGATGAGATTAACTGATTAAATGGAAGAATCAAGATGTATAAAGATTAATAAGGTTGGATTAGGGTTTCGGTTGGAAAAGAAATGGAGGATAACTTATTATTTTGAATTTCTAAGGTTTATGTTGTATCTTGAATTGATTGAAGGAGAAATAAAGAATTAAAGAAGGAGAAGAAGGAAAAGCTAAGAGGAGTTAAAGAAATAAGGTTTGGTACTTTACCTTTGAATAATTACTTTTGATTTGGTGCTTTAACATAAAAGAAATTATATTTTCTTACAAACTTTGGTTTATGGAAGTTTTGAAGTTGATGTTTAAATATATTGATTGAGTTTAAATTAAATATTTGAGTTATGTTCTTGTTTTCTTATGGCAATTTGGGTTGTAAAATTTAATTAAAACCAAATGTTTTGAGAAAATTTGGCAAGTTGATTTGGTAAGTTGTTTTGGACTTTAATTAATTTGATTTGAGTTAAACATGCAAAAGTTGTTAAAGGGAAGTGTTTGAATCTTCACTTTACTATTAAAGAAGCCTTAATATTGATTTGCAAAAGAAAAATAAACTATCCTATGCATTTCAAATGTTTGGGCCTAAATGGTCCCAAAGTGACAGCTTTCTGGATCTTTTTGTGGCAACTGTTTAAGGCAGCAAACGAATGAATTTTTCAACGAAATTTTACATGCAATTAGTCAACATATGAAATAAGTTTTCTGTAAAATTTCAGCCAAAAAAAATCATTTACTTGGTCAAATGCATGACTGAAGTGGACTAAAGTTTTGACGAAAACCCAGATTTTACTATTCATTTGGTCATGCCATTTTGCGTTGCCGATTTTTCGTACCGCGACACTATTCATTTGGTCAATTTGTGATCTTTTGAGGAATGCTTTGAAATGTTTGATGTGTTTATTTTGGATGTTAAATATGTGAAAAAGAGTAACGGTTTGACCAAAGAAAGTGGTGCGCGGCATAAATGGCAAAGCGCAATGAGAATTTAAATTGATTTCTTGAATCATTCTAAAATGAAGTTGGGACTTAAATTGAATCATTTTAATCTTTTTGCTCTACTGGATAGTGGGAGTGGTAGATAAGGGTATGGTGCACTATACTAACGCATGTAGTACTGCTCATTATTGTGATATGATATTTTATTCAGTGGTGAGGCCACTGAAGCCAATGGGGAGGCCCATTGGTTAACCAGGATGGGGAGGCCCATTCCTGTGATCTGATATCGGTGGTGAAGGCCACCTATGTTACAGTGGGGAGGCCCACTGCCTTATCACTATGGTTCCCTATATACCAATAGAGCCTGAATCAAAGACATATTATTTTTCGTGGAACTATATAATGCCAATGAGTTTGAATTATGATTTTACATTATTGAAAGCATATCACACTGAATGTATCACGATTTCTATTGGTATAAAGTGGGTTGATTGTTGATTTAATTATTTCCTTTGATTTCGAATACTTTCATATACTACTTTTATTTTTATTGGTAAAGTACCCACCGAGCGACAACGCTCAGCGAGTTAAGTTTTTCTTGACTCGTAGGTTCAAAGCAGTAGATAAATCTTGGGGAAGCAACGACCAGACCACAGCAAATCTCAGGGGTAGATCTTTTAGTTCCATTATGAGTTAGTTAGTTGTGGCATGTATATGAATAAATATAAAAGAGAATTTCTATGTTATAATTGTATGCTAGTAGTGTGTAATAATCATAAACCTTTACTTTATGTTGTATTAGAAGTGTGAACTCTTCTTGCAGATTTGTAGTTGAGGGTATAAGGTGAATTCATTGGGAGTGTATTAAATTTGATAGTATTCACATTGGTCTGTGTAAAGTGTTTTCAAAAATCAGAAAACAAGTTTTGTCGACACTTGGGATCCAAATTTCTAGGCGAAACTATGGAAAAATTTCTTTAGAAATCAGAACTAAAATTTGACGAAGTAAATTGGTAGCAACGTTAGGATAGTGTGGCACCTCTACTCGGCTTACACATGTAGGTTGGGAAGGGGTGTTACAGTACCTTCTGAGAGAGAAGTGGAGTTTGGTATCGATTTGTTGCCTGGTACCACTCTTATCTCTATCACCACTTATCGGATGGCACCTGCTGAGTTGAGAGAGTTGAAGGTGCAGTTGCAGGAGTTATTGGATAAAGGGTTTATCCGCCCTAGTGTGTCTCCGTGGGGAGCGCCTGTGTTGTTTGTGAAGAAGAAGGATGGCACCATGAGTTTGTGTATCAATTATAGGCAGTTGAATAAGGCGACCATCAAGAACAAGTATCCTTTACCTTGGATAGATGATCTCTTTGATCAGTTGAAGGGAGCAGCAGTATTCTCTAAGATTGATATGAGATCAGGGTACCATCAGTTGAAAGTCAGAGATGTGGATGTACCCAAGACAACTTTTGGTACGAGGTATGGGCATTATGAGTTTCTGGTGATGCCCTTTGGATTGACGAATACACCAGCAGCTTTTATGGATTTGATGAACATGGTATTCAGACCATTTTTGGATCAATTTGTGGTAGTCTTCATTGATGACATCTTGGTGTATTTGCGTAATGAGGAGGATCATGATAGGCATTTGCGGATCGTATTGCAGACTCTAAGAGAGAAGCAGTTGTATGCTAAGTTGTCTAAGTGTGAGTTCTGGCTTGATCAGGTAGCTTTTCTTGGTCATATGGTTTCAGCAGAGGGTATTAGAGTTGATCCAAGTAAAGTTGAGGCTATCTGGAATTGGAGTTCATCGAAGACTGTGACATAGGTTAGAAGTTTTCTGGGATTGGCAGGCTATTATCATCGATTTGTGAAGGGTTTTCCTATAATAGCTACACCACTCACCATATTACTTCAGAAAGGAGTTAAATTTATGTGGACAGATCGGTGTCAGGCGAGTTTTGAGCAACTGAGGGAGATGTTGACTCAAGCTCCTGTCCTTACCCTGCCCGTGGAAGGTAAACCATATGTGATGTACAGTGATGCTTCACACAATGGTTTAGGTTGTGTTCTGATGTAAGAGGGTAGAGTCATTGATTATGCCTCTCGATAGTTGAAACCGCATGAGCTGAATTATCCGACATATGATTTGGAATTAGCAGCAATAGTTTTTGTCTTGAAGATTTGGCGGCATTATTTATATGGGGGAAAAGTGTTTCATTTATACGGATCACAAGAGTTTGAATACCTGGGTGTTCAGAGAGAGCTGAATCTTCGGTAGAGATGGTGGTTAGAGTTGATTAATGACTACGACTGTTTAATTGATTATCATCCTGGTAATGCAAATGTTGTTGCTGATGCCTTGAGTCTAAAATCTTTGGCAGGTTTGACTGCTTATTAGCTCTTGTTGCTTGTTGAGTTGAGAGCATTGCACACTAGATTTGAATCTTCTGATGATGGTGCTCTGATGGCTCAGTTGCAGTTAAGGCCAATCTTGTTGGATCATATTAGGGAGGCTCAGTTGGCAGATGAGAGAATTCAAAAAATTGTGTTGGTTTGTCAGAAGGGGGAGAGTCGAGACTTTTATGTGAGGGATGATGGCAGTCTATGGTGCAGAGATAGATTGTGTATTCCTGATGATGCAGAATTGAAAAGAATGATATTAGAGGAAGCATATCAGTCACTTTGTGAATGATAATAGCTTGTTGAGTTGCTATTGAGATCAGAAACACTACTAGCAGCATGTATATATTTTTATGTTATTGTACATTTTGAGTATTATGCATAATATATTATGTTTTGGATTTTACGTATTTATATTATAAAAAATGTTGGGGTCAATGTATTTGAAATGGGAGAGTAAGTGTGTTTTAAATTATATATATCTATATATATAAAGTTTGAGAATCTTGGTGAAATTGAGAAGTATGGTTGAAATGGTGATTGAAAATTATTTGGGAGTGTTTTCTTTTTACAGGTTGTGTTTTGATAAATTTTGGAATGTCCAAAATACAGACAAAACTCTGGCAAATTTTTTCCAGAGATTTTTATATAGACATTATTTATTTTGGGTTCTTATAATAAGTAAAGAATATTTATATTCTGTTTAATTTTATATATTTAGAATTTGAAATTTTAAATTGAAAATGTGAAATTTTTTTATTAAACCAGTCTGTGACATTTTTGTACGGTACATGCATATTTTACATATGCTGAAAATATGTATTGTACGTATATAGGGTATAAGGGTGTTACACCTTGTTGGGTCTAGGTTTGTAGTTTTTGAGCTTGAAGAGTTTTTCAGTACATCAAGATCAGAGCTAGTTGCCAGCATGTAGATATTTGATATTATAGTATATTTTGATATTATGTAAGTTATGATATGTTTTTGAAGTATATATATTGTAATTGTAAAGATTGATTTGAATAATTTGTTTAAGATGGGATCTTATATGTGCTGTGGATATATATACCTATATATAAGTATTTTGAGAAAATATGGAGAAATTGAGAAGTATTAGTGAAATGGTGAATTGATTTTATTGGGAGTGTTTGTTTTATGCAGGTTGTGTTTTGCTAAATTTTGGGAACGTCCAAATTACAGACAAAACTCTGGCAAATTTTTCCAAGAGATTTTCATATAAAATGTTATTTTGGGTAACTATAGAAAATAAAAAATATTTATATACTATTTAATTTTATATATTTAGTATTTGAAAATTTTAAAACAGAAATGTGTAAATTTTTATTAAACCGGTCTGTGACATTTTTGTACCGTATATGCATATTTTACATATGCTGGTGGTATGTATTGTACGTATATAGGGTATAAGGGTGTTACATGGCATACAACTACTTCTCTCTCAAAGTCTGCAGTACTGTAATATCCTCATGTATACCTTAAAAGTTTTGATTATGTTATTGTTATATATTGGATTGAATATATGTGTTAAATTACAAGAGAAAAGAAGTTGGGAAAAGAATGTATAGGTATTTGTGTTTTGAGAAGAAAAGAGGGTGTAGAGAGAAGTGTATATGTTGTTTATATGGTTGTATAACTAACATATACATTGGTCAAAAGGGTTGGTCAATACAAGATGATATTTATTTGTGGCATGTGAAATTATATATATGGGTATATATGAGACAAAAGATTAATTAAATGGATGAAGGGCATGGAGGTAATTTTCTTTGGTTAAGTTGCATGGTGGAGATTAAAAGAAGAAAAGTGGTTGACTTGTTGGTATTTTCTTCTTTCTTTCTTGAAGAGGCCGGCCATTGAAGAAGAGAAAGAGCTAGGGAGGTGTTTGAAGTTCTATAATCAAATTGAAGAAGGAATCAAGGGTTTTGGTTAGAGATTTGTGGAATTTCTTCATTTAAGGTAAGTTTTCTCTTGATTTCTCTTGTTCTATTTGGAATTTTGTTTGAGTTTGATGGAGTGTGTTTGTGTATGGTGTGTGTAAAAGTGTTGAAATGGAATTAAAGATAAGAAGCTAGGTTGGTGTTGGTGATGGAAGAGTAAGAGTTGTGTTTAGTGAATTTTTTTTCTGTTTTACAATTAGTAAAGGCTGTGACTTGTATGATTTTTAATTAATTATAGAAAAATGTTCTTGAAGTGAATTTTTGATATGTTGTGCCTCTATGAGTCTAGAATGACTGAAAAATATGTTGATTCGATTTTGGAATGGTTATGAGTTTAGAAAGATTATTTTTATTAGACCTGTTCTAGCAGGTACCTTAACTGAGACAGCTATATTTTGGGATTTTTAATAAAATGTAGAAAAATCATATCCAATTGAATTTTGGATATGTTGTTTCTTAGTGAGTCTAGTATTTGAGAAAAATAATTTGGAACCACGTTGATTGAATTTGATTTATGGAATTCACAAAGTTCAGAACTGCTGCCAGGATGCAGGGCAATTGGGGCAGTCTGGTTAGGTGAACTATTTGACCAAGATTTTGTGTTCAGTTTGATCTGAAATTTTAAAGGAATGATTTTAAGATACAAAACTAAATTCTGTAAAAATTTTAGAATTTTTAGTCAAGTAGATTATTTTATACAAATTTTCAAAATAAGGATAAAATGGAGTCTTAAACCAGAATGTACTATTCATATGGTCATTTTGCTAATATTCCTTTGGATTAGGTTTTGAAGAGATTGGGTTGCATTAACCTAAATGTGGAGAATTCTTGGAAAGAAAAGAAATGTATAGATTGATGGGACTAGTTCTTGAGGTAAGTACCAATACATATGATTGTATTTAATTACATAATTTGAGGCTTAACACATTTGTTTGCAAATGTGTTAAGTGATCTATTATATTGTTAACATAATTGGACTAAGGTGATGATTGAATGATGTGAAGGATGTGAAGATCATTAACAAGGTAAGCATAAACCCTATTTGATTGTATATCCTTATATGTCTTTGAACATTAACACATTGGGATGAAAGTGTTAAATAAGCTATTATATTGTGAATGTAAATGAAGAATATATATAAAGGATGAAATATGAAATGGGAAAGGTAGGAAGAAATGAGGATCATTCTTAAGGTATGTGCAATTTGTTATGATAAATGCTCTAGTAATGAATGATGTTAATGTGTTTTGAGAAGTGAGAAAATGTTATGTTATATGCATTGTGAATCTTGTGTATGGCAATGTATTATATGAATAATATACTTTGAAATGTGATATCAATGATGCTATATGTATCATATGGATTGAGATATGATATGATATGAAGCCATTGTGATTGGCTATGATAATTCAATTGAAAGAGATAAGGCATGTTGGCCTAATTGATGATGAGATTGATAATGAAATAATAAATGAATTGTTTGTTTAATATGTTATTCAGTTTCAGAGTTCTAGATTTGGGTGGCATGCCTAAGAAATGATGAAAGGTAACAGTCTTGCCGGGTTGAGGATCTCCTCATATGTGTTGAGTTGATGGTCCAAGAGACTGGGTCTGTTACACTATGAGAATTGTGAATATGAGATATATGATTTGTAACAGTCTTGCCGGGTTGAGGATCTCCTCATATGTGTTGAGTTGATGGTCCAAGAGACTGGGTCTGTTACACTATCCATGGATAGAGATACATGTATATACATTGCCTACGGGCGTGATGATTGTGACTATGAACCAAAGCAGTAACTCTGAACTTTGAATAACATATTAGTGTTTTGGGCCCGAGTCTGTCTTTATTGTCAATGTGAAATGCAAGTATTGAAATATTGATTGTGAGTATTAATAATGAATTATGCTTGGTGAATTGTGACTAATATAATGTTATTAAGTGTAATATGTAAATGAATTGTGGTTGATGATAAAGGTTGTCTTTATTGGAAATATGATTTATGATTTGTATGATATGTAAATTGTGTATTGCAATAATGAGTGATATGTTGTGTAATGTGTGTATTGCAATAATGAGTGTATGATATGTAATGTGTGTATTGCAATAATAATTGGTATGATATGTAAAATGTGTATTGCAATAATGGTTGGTGTGGTATATATATAATGTAGGGGTATTAATATATTGGTTTTGAGTATTGGTGATGCATTGGGGTTGGTGATAATATTATGTATATATATATACATCATATATGAAATTAGCTAGGATATATTAAAGATAAAATTAAAAAGAAAAGAAGATATGATAAGAACTAATTATATATTGAATCGATGTATCATTATATATCAATACTTCTATACTATATGTTTATATTTTATATTTGGACTACTAAGCTCTCCGGCTTAGCGCGGGTGTTTATTCGCGCAGGTATATAGATGGAAGATATGAAGTCTTTTGTTATGCCACAAGAAGAGTAAAGTTTGTCGAGACCAACTAGAGGGTAATGCATAAATGTATAAATTTTAATTATGATGTATTTCTGACGAGAGAGTATTTATATGTATAAATGAAGTTTTAATAAAGATAATGATTTTGTAAATGTTATTTAAATTAAGGTATTATGGTTTGAACTCTGTTACAGGTTTTTAAAAGGTAACGAAAAGTGACATCCTTATACTTTATATATTTACTGTATGTATACTAGGTATATGCATAGTACTTATATAGGGTATCGGGGTGTTACAATTGTTTTGGTATCAGAGCTTAGGTTCGAGATTCTCGGCCTAAGTGAGATTAAAAAAAAATTTTTTTTTTGAAAAGTTTAAATAGAAATAAAAAGGAAAAGTTTTGAAATGAAATTTGTAATACGTGCATATGCATTGACATCTAGGTTGGTCTCGGATGTGGCATAATATAAATTGTAGAATATTTGTGTTATATGAGATGTTCAATATAGTTGATGATATATGTGTATACTATTTTGATGTGATGAGAAATTATGATTGTTGACAATGATGTTGGAAATGAATTATAATTGAGGCATAGTGCCTAATTGATTATGAGAAACGCATTGTGAAATGTAATGTGATATTTGTATATTAATGATGCATATGAAGAATGTCATGTTGTGTGCAACATGAAATGTAATGTTGATATTTATGAGCAATGTTATGTAGGGCATAATGTGAATTGAAACATAAAGAAATAAAAAGGAGAATAAAGTTGAAAATAAGTAGCAATCAAAATCAAGATTAAAATATGTATTCTTTCCTTTATACTTTGAACCTCTTTATAATAATGTTTATGTTGAGGTTGTTAGACAGAGAAAATATTGCTGGATTGTTATTATTGAAAGATATGTTACTAAAATGAGGAAAGAATGGTGGAATAGTGAATGAGTTAGTTAGTATAGACAAAGTGTGATTATTTAAAGTTGGGATATATGTATATAAAATTAAGGTTTTGTTTAAAGGAAAAAGAGATGATATTGGTTAAGTAAGAAAATAAGTTGATATTGTTATTTTAATGCGAACATGGTAAATTCAATGTTAGAAATGTGAGATGCTTGGATATTGTGAAAGCTCATGGTAATGGTGATAATATGTGATATTTGAGATTTTTGAAGTGAGCTTTATGATTGTGGAAATTATATGTTTTAATATTGCTTTGTGATATATATTTGTAAGATGTTTTTAAAGTGATGATAGAAAAGATGAGTTTGGCAAATTGAAGCTTAAACGAAGTAGTAAATTGAGAAGTTAAAGTTTTAGTGGAATTTGATAAAGATTATTGGGATATTGATAGTTAACTGTATATGCAATGCATGAGCTAAGTGAAATGACTAGTATTGCATATGGAAGTATTATGAATTGAGTAATGTGATTGATAGTATGAGAATTTGTTTTGAAATAATCAAGGAAGTGGATAAGTAAATAGAAATGAGTTATTTTAAGTCATTTTACTGAACAGGGTAAGAATGAATATGGGAGTGTATTAAATATTTTTAAAGACGAAAGTGAAAGAGATGTCACATTGGGAATGTGACTGAGATGAATATGAAGTGTTACTATAGTCGGAATATATATGTTTGTAGTGTGAATAAATACTTTATATCATATTGAAAGAATGAGAAGGATAGTGTTTAAAAGAAAATGATAAACACTAAATTTGTATTGAATGTATGAAAAAGGAAAATACTATAAGAGCATATAATTAAGTGTATACATGTATATGATATGTTAATTGAGTTTTCCAATATGAATGAAATTATGATATATAAACACATTTGTGAATCACATTATGAGGATGGCTTATGAAGATATATGTGGTATAATTATAGAATTAGTGATATGGAAAAACAATGTTATATGTATTAGTGGACCTAAGAGAGATTAGGTCTTGAACTGTGTAAAGCTAGATGGATTATGTGATGGAAGTGAGAATGGAAAGAACTTGAGTAATATTGGACAGTGGAAATTGTTATAATGAGTATTGAACTTGATGATTATATTATATTTAGAGTTTCAAAGTATTCACATATGAAAAGTTCTATGTAATTATATTATAAGAGATTGTAGATGGATTAGAAATGAAGTGATGAATAGAAATTGTATAAGAACTGTATATGATTGAATATGTATATAGTAATATTGTTAAAGCATGAGTTAAGTTGATAAGGATCATATAAGCGAATACAAATTGGTTGAAACGAAGTTGGAATGTGTTAACTTCTGTTATACTAAAAATGTTAAGATTGAGAATAGAATTATAAAAGAACAGTATTGAATTGAAAGTTCTAGGTTTGAATATTAATCTCTTAAAGTCATGTGTTTTGTTCAGTATTTTGGATCGGTTAATTTGTTATCCATGGATTTGGATCTTAGATATAATGATTGTAATACGGATTTGGTGAGGTTGACAATTTTGTTTCAGAAGTATAGTTAAAAATTATGATGGTTAAAGTTGTACCTTATTATTTTTTTTTATGTTAAGAATTTGGTTATAACTGTGAAAAAAAAAATTAAAAAATTAAAAAATTTTGAAATGTGTTGAGTTATGGATAATATGACAAAAAGGTAATCAAAATAAATATACCAATGATAGGAAATGTGAAGAGTTAGTAAAAGGGAGAAATTATATTATATGAATGAAAGTTATACTGAATATGTTTATGGTATGTAACTTGAGGTTTAAGGGAATGAACTCAAAGTTTGAGTGAATGAATTATAGATATTAAGTATGATATAACATTTTTATGAGAATTGGTGGAAATTATACTAAGATAATAAAGAATAAACTATGTGTATATTAAAAGATATTAGAAGTGATTTGTTATCATGATGATTTGACTGAAAATAGATTGAAAGAGAGCAGAAATTGAATATAAGTTTGCTCTTATGGAATTAAGTTATATTTATACTTATATGAAAATTGTGAAATTTCATGATAAGTTAGATTACTTAATCGTTGGTTGGAATTGAACAAGATTGGAACGTGGGTATATTGTGACAGATAGATTAATTGATCTGGATTTGGCTAAGATTATGGATCATTAATAAAATTTAATGTGTATAGTTGTATTAAGAAAATAGGTATTTACATGATAATGTATATGATGTAAATTTTAAAGTATGATTGGACATGAATGAGTGGAGTATAGTAGTTGTTAATCATGATAAGAAGAGAAAAAGATTGGTTATTTATAAAATAAGTTGAAAGATAATGTATTAATATGTAAGTTAAGTGAAAAGCATGCTAAAGAAATAACTCCATTTATGAAAAATCAGGATTTTGTTATCTATTGAGGGTGATAAATGTCTATTTAGACAGTGATTGTAATGAAGGGATAATTAATGTTCAGATATAAGTCAATGATTTTTAATGTTAAAGTTAAGAGAGTAATTATACAGAAGTGAAATAACAAAATATATTAAATATAAAGATTAGATGGAGTATAAGTGTACTATAGAATGATCTGATTCTTATATAAAGACATTAACAAGAAATGTAATGAGTTCTTTTGAATGTTTGATTAAGGAAATAACAAGATGTATAAACATATAGAATGATGAGTTATGGAATTTAAAGAAGGTGGTTGATTCTAAAGAGGAGAGTTGAAGCTATATAATTTGATGATATAATGACTTAAGCGTATAATTAACTTCATATGGAAGTTAAGATGGTATAGTATTATGAATGAATTACAATTATGCTAGATAATTTCGAGGACGAAATTATTTAAGGGGGAGAGAATTGTAATATCCTCATGTATACCTTAAAAGTTTTTATTATGTTATTGTTATATATTGGATTGAATATATGTGTTAAATTACAAGAGAAAAGAAGTTGGGAAAAGAATGTATAGGTATTTGTGTTTTGAGAAGAAAAGAGGGTGTAGAGAGAAGTGTATATGTTGTTTATATGGTTGTATAACTAACATATACATTGGTCAAAAGGGTTGGTCAATACAAGATGATATTTATTTGTGGCATGTGAAATTATATATATGGGTATATATGAGACAAAAGATTAATTAAATGGATGAAGGGCATGGAGGTAATTTTCGTTGGTTAAGTTGCATGGTGGAGATTAAAAGAAGAAAAGTGGTTGACTTGTTGGTATTTTCTTCTTTCTTTCTTGAAGAGGCCGGCCATTGAAGAAGAGAAAGAGCTAGGGAGGTGTTTGAAGTTCTATAATCAAATTGAAGAAGGAATCAAGGGTTTTGGTTAGAGATTTGTGGAATTTCTTCATTTAAGGTAAGTTTTCTCTTGATTTCTCTTGTTCTATTTGGAATTTTGTTTGAGTTTGATGGAGTGTGTTTGTGTATGGTGTGTGTAAAAGTGTTGAAATGGAATTAAAGATAAGAAGCTAGGTTGGTGTTGGTGATGGAAGAGTAAGAGTTGTGTTTAGTGAATTTTTTTTTCTGTTTTACAATTAGTAAAGGCTGTGACTTGTATGATTTTTAATTAATTATAGAAAACTGTTCTTAAAGTGAATTTTTGATATGTTGTGCCTCTATGAGTCTAGAATGACTGAAAAAATTGTTGATTCGATTTTGGAATGGTTATGAGTTTAGAAAGATTATTTTTATTAGACCTGTTCCAGCAGGTACCTTAACTGAGACAGCTATATTTCGGGATTTTTAATAAAATGTAGAAAAATCATATCCAATTGAATTTTGGATATGTTGTTTCTTAGTGAGTCTAGTATTTGAGAAAAATAATTTGGAACCACGTTGATTGAATTTGATTTATGGAATTCACAAAGTTCAGAACTGCTGCCAGGATGCAGGGCAATTGGGGCAGTCTGGTTAGGTGAACTATTTGACCAAGATTTTGTGTTCAGTTTGATCTGAAATTTTAAAGGAATGATTTTAAGATACAAAACTAAATTCTGTAAAAATTTTAGAATTTTTAGTCAAGTAGATTATTTTATACAATTTTTCAAAATAAGGATAAAATGGAGTCTTAAACCAGAATGTACTATTCATATGGTCATTTTGCTAATATTCCTTTGGATTAGGTTTTGAAGAGATTGGGTTGCATTAACCTAAATGTGGAGAATTCTTGGAAAGAAAAGAAATGTATAGATTGATGGGACTAGTTCTTGAGGTAAGTACCAATACATATGATTGTATTTAATTACATAATTTGAGGCTTAACACATTTGTTTGCAAATGTGTTAAGTGATCTATTATATTGTTAACATAATTGGACTAAGGTGATGATTGAATGATGTGAAGGATGTGAAGATCATTAACAAGGTAAGCATAAACCCTATTTGATTGTATATCCTTATATGTCTTTGAACATTAACACATTGGGATGAAAGTGTTAAATAAGCTATTATATTGTGAATGTAAATGAAGAATATATATAAAGGATGAAATATGAAATGGGAAAGGTAGGAAGAAATGAGGATCATTCTTAAGGTATGTGCAATTTGTTATGATAAATGCTCTAGTAATGAATGATGTTAATGTGTTTTGAGAAGTGAGAAAATGTTATGTTATATGCATTGTGAATCTTGTGTATGGCAATGTATTATATGAATAATATACTTTGAAATGTGATATCAATGATGCTATATGTATCATATGGATTGAGATATGATATGATATGAAGCCATTGTGATTGGCTATGATAATTCAATTGAAAGAGATAAGGCATGTTGGCCTAATTGATGATGAGATTGATAATGAAATAATAAATGAATTGTTTGTTTAATATGTTATTCAGTTTCAGAGTTCTAGATTTGGGTGGCATGCCTAAGAAATGATGAAAGGTAACAGTCTTGCCGGGTTGAGGATCTCCTCATATGTGTTGAGTTGATGGTCCAAGAGACTGGGTCTGTTACACTATCCATGGATAGAGATACATGTATATACATTGCCTACGGGCGTGATGATTGTGACTATGAACCAAAGCAGTAACTCTGAACTTTGAATAACATATTAGTGTTTTGGGCCCGAGTCTGTCTTTATTGTCAATGTGAAATGCAAGTATTGAAATATTGATTGTGAGTATTAATAATGAATTATGCTTGGTGAATTGTGAATAATATAATGTTATTAAGTGTAATATGTAAATGAATTGTGGTTGATGATAAAGGTTGTCTTTATTGGAAATATGATTTATGATTTGTATGATATGTAAATTGTGTATTGCAATAATGAGTGATATAATGTGTAATGTGTGTATTGAAATAATGAGTGTATGATATGTAATGTGTGTATTGCAATAATAATTGGTATGATATGTAAAGTGTGTATTGCAATAATGGTTGGTGTGGTATATATATAATGTAGGGGTATTAATATATTGGTTTTGAGTATTGGTGATGCATTGGGGTTGGTGATAATATTATGTATATATATACATCATATATGAAATTAGCTAGGATATATTAAAGATAAAATTAAAAAGAAAAGAAGATATGATAAGAACTAATTATATATTGAATCGATGTATCATTATATATCAATACTTCTATACTATATGTTTATATTTTATATTTGGACTACTAAGCTCTCGGGCTTAGCGCGGGTGTTTATTCGCGCAGGTATATAGATGGAAGATATGAAGTCTTTTGTTATGCCACAAGAAGAGTAAAGTTTGTCGAGACCAACTAGAGGGTAATGCATACATGTATAAATTTTAATTATGATGTATTTCTGACGAGAGAGTATTTATATGTATAAATGAAGTTTTAATAAAGATAATGATTTTGTAAATGTTATTTAAATTAAGGTATTATGGTTTGAACTCTGTTACAGGTTTTTAAAAGGTAACGAAAAGTGACATCCTTATACTTTATATATTTACTGTATGTATTGTAATATCCCAAAATGTACCCTAGAAGTATTGGAGTAATTATTGTTATTATTGGATTAAGTGTATTTATTTTATTGGAAAGAGAGTTGAGGTTAGAGTAATGTGTATATGTTGTATATATTGTGATATACTTAACATATACAAATATTTGTTTGAAGGGTATAAAGGTAATTATTTTGAAATTGAGTTAGTGGATTAAGATGGGTGGATGGTGATGTTTGAGATTATTTTATTTTTTATTTGTGTGGAGGAGAATGTTTTGAGGAGAGAGAGGGTTAATGTTTGACTTTTCTTTCTTTTCCTTTTCTTCCTTCTTCCTCTCTTCTCGTGTCTCTCATTTTCCTTTTCTTCTTCTTTCTTTGCTTTGGACGGCAGCAGCAAGAGAACAAGAGAGAGGGAGAGATTTGACCTTCCAAGCTCAAGATTGAAGAAGTTTTCAAGAGATCAAGGAGGAATTTAAGAGTTTTCTTCATTCTTGGTAAGTTTCCTCTTGATTCCCTTGTTTTCTTTGAGTTTGTGTTGTGGGTTTGGTGATTTATGGTTGTTGGTATGGATATGTTTGAGTGTGTTGTGTTTAAGAGTGTTGGGTTTACTTGATTTTTGATTCTTGGGTTGGATTGAAGAAAAGAGTAAGATTGAAAGGAAGAATAAGTTTGTTGGTTAAGATTGAGTTGTGGTTGTGTTTAGAGTTTTTGATGATGTTGTGATTTGGTGTTGGATGTGTATTTTGAGTTGTGTTGGTGTTTTTGCAAGGTTGTTATGGTTTTGGGTGTGTCTAGTTGAGTTTTGTTGAAGTGGAAGATGGTAGAAGATTGTTGTTTGTTGGTTGGATTGTTGTTTTGGCCGGAATCTGGGTTTTTGGCCTGACACGCTCAGGAGCACGTCCAGGTCTTTAGGCGTGTCAATTGTGTTGGATGGCAGTAGGTGTGACACGGCCATTAACACGCCCGTGTTAGTGAGCGTGTCATAGCTACTGTGATTTTGGGGAATTGACACGGCCAGGAACACGTTCATGATGTTGGACGTGTCGATACTTCTGAGAGACAGTAGGTATTACATGCCCAGTGACACGCCCGTGGTCCTGAATGTGTAAATGCTTCTGTGTTGTGGAGTTAGGGCACGGTCAGGGACACGCCCGTGTGGGTGAGCGTGTCCAGTTTAGAGTTTGCCCTAATTGATTCTTAGCCTTATGATCTTATGTGAGTTTCCTCATTGTTCTGAATTAGGTTGTGAAGAAGGTGAATTGCCTTAATTATTTGGTGAAGGACTTGTTAAGAGGAAGTGTTTAGAATTGTGTGGATTTCTTTTGAGGTAAGTACAAACCTTGCATTATAACATACATTCATGTGATTTTGGAACTTATACATTTGAGTGTGAATGTACTAAGTAATTTCATTGTATTGTTGATATGTTTGAATAATGTTACGTTTTATACAATATGAACCTCATGAAATGTAATATGGTATATATATGTGTTACGAAAATGAAAGATGTGATGATAAGATGATGTGTAAAGCCATTGTGATTGGCTATATTGATTCAAATGAGGCATGTTTGCCTAGTTGATTGTGGAATGAGAAATGAATTGATAAAAAGATTTATAAAGAGATATATGAAATGGTTGTGTGCCTAATATGTTTATTCAAATTTCAGAGTACTGGTTTTGGTGGCATGCCTATATAAAAGTAACAGTCTAGCCGGGTTGAGGATCTCCTCGATTAGTCGGGTTGATGGTCCAAGAGACTGGGTCTGTTACTAGTAACAGTCTAGCCGGGTTGAGGATCTCCTCATGTTAATGGGTTGATGGTCCAAGAGACTGGGTCTGTTACACTATCCATGGATAGAGATATGATATATATTACCTACGGGCTTGATCATTGTGATTATAAACCAAAGCAGTAACTCTGAACTTTGAATATCATATTAAATGCTTGTTGGGCCCATGTGTGTCTATGTTAAATGTGTGAGTAATGGATGATGATACAATTATTGAAATAATGAAATGTAACATCCACAAAATAAAGTGTATTGAGTATGATCTATATTGTTTGAATGTATGACATAGCATAATATCATTATGGTTTGTTCTACTGAGCTGTTGGCTCAGCGCGATTGTGGTTCATCGCGTAGGTGACAGGATTGAACCCGAGAGTTCCTCTAGACCTAGTGAGTCTAGGCGTTGAAGAATTGATTTTTGGACTTAAAGATCAGAGAAGAGCTGCCACTCATGTATATATTTTATATTTGTAACTTTTGATTTTGATGCAAATGTATTGGGAAACATTTGTTATATTTTCCGCTGCGTTTTAAATAAACTTTCTATCTATTTCGTTTTATAAACTCATTTAAAAGTTTTGAATTTGTTCATAGTATATAAGAGTGTTAGACAAAAGATCTCTATTTTGATCCTTGAAAACTCAAATGGATGATCTATTTAACTTGTGTTTAAGAATCTTGTTGCAGGATTAGGTTGCCTTAAGTAAAGCAAGACAGAACAATTCTAGCGGTCGCACCAGACCAGAATACGACCGCTACATGCAAATTACAGAATGAAACCTTATCACAGTAGGTTTCGCGGTCAGAAGTTCGACCTCAGTCGCGACCGCGCCTCAAGAATGGCGGCCGTCCAAAATACTTGCCCGACCGCTACTCAAGGAACTTAAATCATTACAATCACAGTAAGGTTCGCGGTGACAAGAACGGTGAATGATTCGACCTCGCTAATCAATTTAGCGACCGCCCATTCAGAATCGCAACCGCCCAACAATTCAAGAAGAAATTGCTCAAAGAGACAGTAGTGTTCGCGTCCACAGGTGCGTCCAGAAGTTCGATGCGAAACTGTGAGTTCGATCGCGAGATTCTGCATAGGGCGACCGCGAGATTCAAATTATGGCGGACATTCAGTTTTGCTCTGTCAGAGAATGACACGTAATATGACCGTTGTAAACCCACTTGAAGATTCAAAAAGGGCGACCGCACCTGTGCTTGGCGCGACCGTCTCGACAAACAAAGCATGGGCAAGAAACGGTCCGACAAACACAGCATGGACAAGATTCCAGCTGCAGAGCACTAAAATTCGACCGTTGTAGCTTTTTCAAAAGCAGCGACCGTCCCTTGTTAAAGGACGACCGCGAGAAGCATGAGCGCGACCATCCTTTCATGAAGGGCGACCGCGAAGTGCTTCGAACAGTTTAAGTAAAGAAGGTCTATTCTGCCAAGACTTTATTCAAAACTTCAATAACGGCTAGTAAGACCACATTGGCTATAAATACAATGTCTCTATGAGAAAATATAAAGAGAAGTGAAAAGAACAATCAAGAAATCAGATTTTCATAGCCAAGCAACAAATTTTCTTTTACTTAAACTTACAATTAAATTGTAATGAATGTTAGGTGTGATCATTGAAAGCACCATTGTATAAGTTTGAGTGTAAGCTTGGGAAACACTTGGGTTGTGAGAGTGAGCCTTGTAAAACTCTTGATTGGGTTGTAAGTGTGAGCCTTAGAAAAACACTTGTGAAGTTAGGTGTGAACTTGTGAAAACACCAAAGTTGGAAGTGAGCTTGTAAAAACTTCAAAGAATAGTGGAACCTTAACAAGTTGTTAAGGAAGTGGATGTAGGATTGAGG
Organism: Garcia nutans; assembly: GCA_947685225.1. Taxonomy (NCBI): domain Eukaryota; kingdom Viridiplantae; phylum Streptophyta; class Magnoliopsida; order Malpighiales; family Euphorbiaceae; genus Garcia; species Garcia nutans. The sequence continues at coordinate 36,722,561 of CANTUV010000008.1, read as the reverse complement.
TAAATCCGAACCACTATAAATCTTGTGTGTTCTTTCTTTCTTTCATTACTCAACCAACTTTCTATTCCGCATTTGTGTTTGTTGAGTTTTTTAATTTGCCATCATTTCGTGAGGAAACCAATTCACCCCCCCCCCCCTCTTGGTTGCCATCTTGGGACAACAATTGGTATCAGAGCCCTGAGATTTCTTAAACTTAATTGTGAAATCTGATCCACTATGGCAACTTCTTCTTCATCAAGCTCTCATGGAAATCTTAACTCTATTCTTAGACCCTATTTTGATGGAACTGATTACTCATACTGGAAACACAAAATGTACTTGTTTCTAGATAGTGAAGGGATTGAACTATGGGATTTCGTGGAAAGTGAGTGGAAATCTCCTACTCATGAAGTTGACGGTATTCAAGTTCCTCTTCCCAAAGCTCAATGGTCAACTAGCAATATCAGAGATCGATTCAAGAACAATAGAGCTGCTTCCATCTTGATGAACTCCATTTCAAGAGAAGAAGGTGGAAGAGTTCAACATTTAACTTGTGCACATTGCATTTGGAAAACACTTGAAAACTACCATGAAGGTACGACTCAAGTAAGATTCACCAAAAATCAAATGCATGTTCATGAGTATGAGCTATTCAAGATGAAACCAAATGAAAACGTCACCGACATGACAAATCGCTTGCTTGCTATTGTCAATGAACTAAAGAAGTATGGCAAGGTATATGATCAAGGTGATGTAAACAGTAAAATCTTGAGAGCCCTAAGAGCTAGAAAGAACTTTGAATCCAAAGTATCATCCATAGAAGAAGCTCATGATCTCAGCACATTAAGAACCGACGAGCTAGTTGGTAAATTACTCACTTTTGAGCTGCACAGTGAAAAAGAAGAAGATCAAGGTGAGAAAGAAAAGAGAAAACCAATTGCACTCAAAGCAATCAAAGAAGCTGAGAGCTCAAGCAATGAAGGTACTGATGATGAAGATGAAATGGCAATGTTCTCAAAAAGAATCAATGAATGGAAAAGAAAGAAAAGATTACAAGCAAACAAAGGTACACCTCCTAAATTCTCCTTCAAAGATAAAGAAAAGAAAAATGAGGTAAAGTGCTATGAATGTGGAAAAACTGGTCACATCAAATAGGATTGCTACAAATTAAAGAACAAAAGGAAATGGGATAAAGAAAAGAAAAAGTCTCTCAAAGCCACATGGGATGACTCTTCTTCAAGTGAGGAAGAAGAAGAAGAAGGAATTGCAAATCTATGTCTCATGGCTATTGAAGATGACTCCAATGAGGTAAGTACTCAATCCTTTGATCTTGTAGCACATGATGATATAAATGATATAGATGATAGTGATTTGATTGAGCACATGAATTTTAAAATAGAAAAATATTATTCTAAAATGATGCTTTACAAAGAGAAAAACTCTAAGTTAGAAAAAGATTATATATGCTTAAAGAATTCTACCTTAGAATTGAAAACCTCAAATGAACACTTGATGAACACAATAGGAGAATTAAAGAAAAGCTCACATGACTTAGAAAAAGTGATTAAAGAGAATGAGACATTGAAGCATGAACTAAAAGAACTAAAAGAATCAATTTCCAGATTTCATAAAGGAAAGGAAGCATTGAACACATTAATTAATAATCAAAGATCACCTTCCTTGAAATATGGATTAGGATTCAATGGCTCAACCAACATTGCACCTAGCAAACCAACATTTGTGAAAGCATCTACAACTAAAATTTCTGATGTTCACATCAAAGATGCTTGCACCAAGTCTAAAAGAACTAGTTATGGTTCACTAGGAGATAAAGCCAAAAATAATTATGCATTGTTGTTCACTAAATTTGCACAAAAGAAATCACATACTTGTAGTTGTATGTATAATGCAAAAAGAAAAATGCAGAAGAATAGAATACCATGGCAATGCACATATTGCATGAAATTTGGACACAAAAATTTTTCTTGTTATATAAGAAAGGCACATCTCAAGTTAGAAGGCACTTTTTCTACTAACCATCAAGGACCCAACTTCAAGTGGGTACCTAAAAGAAGATGATCACAATTGTTTTGCAGGTATGCCTAAAATCTACTACCAATGAAAGCACATGGCTTGTGGATAGTGGATGCTCAAGGCATATGACTGGAAATGCAAAGCTCTTTACAAGTATTACCTACAAACATGGAGGTAACGTAACTTTTGGAAACAATGCTAAAGGTAAAATTCTTGGTGTTGGCTCCATTGGTTCTATTGGTAAGGATTTAATTGAAGATGTATGGCTTGTTGATGGTTTGAAACATAACTTGCTAAGTGTTAGTCAACTTTGTGATAAAGCATACTTTGTCGAGTTTGATTCCAAGGAATGCAAAATCACAAACTCAAATGATGTTATCATATTTAAAGGTACTAGAACAAACAACACTTACAATGTCAGCATACATTCAAATCATACATGTTTAATGTCCACTAATAATGATGCATGGTTATGGCATAGAAGACTAGGACATGCTGGTATGGATCAATTGAAATATATTTATAATGAGAACTTAGTTGATGGCTTACCTAAGATAAAATATGATAAAGACAGAATTTGTGAACCTTGTCAACATGGTAAGCAACATAAAAGCTCATTTAAATCAAAGAGTATTATAAGTACCTCTAGACCTTTAGAGCTCATTCATTTAGACTTGTTTGGACCAAATAGAGTTACAAGCTTAGGAGGCAAATCATATGCATTTGTTCTTGTTGATGATTACTCTAGATTCACATGGGTTAATTTCTTAGCTCAAAAGAATGAAGCCTTTAATTGCTTCAAAACATTTGCAAAAAGAGTTCAAAATGAAAAAGGATATGTGATCACATCTATTAGAAGTGATCATGGTAAAGAATTTGAAAATGAAAATTTTGAAACCTTTTGCAATGAACTTGGCATTTCACATAATTTTTCTGCTCCTAGAACTCCACAGCAAAATGGTGTAGTTGAAAGGAAAAATAGAACTTTAATTGAAATGGCTAGAACAATGCTCAATGAATATGATTTACCATCTTATTTTTGGGCAGAAGCCATTAATACAGCTTGCTACATTGCAAATCGTGTTTACAAAAGGCATTTAACTAATAAAACTTCTTATGAGCTATGGAATGGAAGAATACCCAGAATTGGATATTTTAGAGTATTCAGATGCAAATGCTTCATATTGAATACCAAGGATAATCTTGGAAAATTTTCATCCAAATCAGATGAAGGCATATTCTTAGGATATTCATCATATAGCAAAGCATATAGAGTATTTAACATGAAAACTCTAGTAATAGAAGAATCAATGCATGTTGTATTTGATGAATCATCTAAACTTGATCAAAAGAAAGGTATTACTTTTAATGACCCTGCAGATAATCTTGAACCTCTTGAATCTATTGATGCTCCAAAGATCAATCAACTTGAAGAAAAGACTCAGGATCTACCTAAGGATTGGCAATACAAGAAAGATCATCCAAAGGAACTCATCATTGGAGAAACATCTAAGGGAGTAATCACTAGATCTAGAATTAATCATGTTGATGTTAATTTTGCTTTTGTTTCTCAAATTGAACCAAAAACTGTTGAGGAAGCTTTAAATGATGAAAATTGGATAACTGCAATCCAAGATGAACTTAATCAATTTGAAAGAAATAATGTTTGGCAACTTACTCCTAGACCTAAAGATCATTCTATAATAGGATGCAAATGGGTTTATAGGAATAAGCTTGATGAAAATGGTCACATTATTAGAAATAAAGCAAGATTGGTAGCCAAAGGTTATAATCAAGAAGAAGGTATTGATTATGATGAAACCTTTGCCCCTGTAGCCAGATTAGAAGCTATTAGAATATTACTTGCTTTTGCATGTCATATGAATTTTAAGCTTTATCAAATGGATGTTAAAAGTGCATTTCTAAACGGACTCATAAATGAAGAAGTTTATGTTGAACAACCTCCTGGATTTGAAAACTACAAATTTCATGATCATGTTTTCAAACTTACCAAAGCTTTATATGGATTGAAACAAGCACCTAGAGCATGGTATGATAAACTTAGTGCATATTTGCTTGAAAATGGTTTTGCAAAAGGAAAAGTAGACACAACTCTCTTTGTTAAAAAGGATAAGCATAACATTTTGATTGTACAAATTTATGTGGATGACATAATATTTGGAGCTACTGATGAAGCCTTGTGCAAAGAATTTGCTTCTTGTATGACCAGGGAATTTGAAATGAGCATGATGGGTGAACTCAAGTTCTTCCTTGGATTGCAAGTCAAGCAATGTAAAGATGGGATCTTCATCAACCAATCCAAATATACAAGAGAACTCATGAAGAAATTTGGAATGGATGGCTGCAAAACTAGCAAAACTCCCATGAGCACATCCTTGAAATTAGGTAAAGATGACAATGGTAAAGCAGTAGATGAGAAGAAATATCGAGGTATCATCGGATCACTAATTTACTTAACCGCATCTAGGCCTGATATAATGTACAGTGTATGTCTATGTGCTAGATTTCAAACCTGTCCTAAAGAATCACACTTGAATGCCACTAAAAGAATCTTGAAATATTTAAGTGGTACAATGCAATTAGGACTTTGGTATCCAAAGAACACATCATTTCATATTATAGGATTTTCAGATGCAGATTATGCAGGTAGTATCTTAGATAGAAAAAGCACAACAGGAGCATGTCACTTTCTTGGTAATTGTTTAGTTTCTTGGCATAGTAAGAAACAAGCATCAGTTGCTTTATCCACAACGGAAGCTGAATATGTTGCAGCTTGTTTTTGTTGCACACAAGTATTATGGTTGAAACAACAATTGCTTGACTATGGTAAAGTTTTTAACAATATTTCCATTAAATGTGACAACACTAGTGCTATCAATTTGTCTAAGAATCCTATACAACATTCTAGATCCAAGCATATAGATATTAGACATCATTTTTTGAGGGAAAATGTGCAAAATCAGAACATAATTCTAGAATTTATTGAAACACAAAATCAACTTGCGGATGTCTTTACAAAACCATTGAATGAAGATAGACTTAATTTTATTAAACTTAATTTAGGAATGATTGATGGAAATACTTTGAATTAATTGCCTATCAATGAAGTTTCTATGTGCATGAATTTAATGGTTCTTAACACTCTAGAAATATTTTCTATCTTTCCATGAATCTTTCAATTTTTAAGTCTTTAGCGGTCGCTCCAAAGTCCTTTCGCGATCGCTATCTTGTCTGACAGTTTCATTCAAACTAATGACTCTGTGCGCGGTCGAGAAAATTTTGTGCGCGGCCGCACCAATTTGAATAGTTTCGACCGTTACAGACAATTTCTTCTCTCGTGAGCGTACTTATCTTGAAAATGGTCGCTAGACCTCATTTCGCGATCGCACCTTGTTCAATGTGCGACCGCACCCTGTACACTCTGCTCGAAAATTTATAACCGTTGGCTGTGTGACAGGTCGCAAATCTTGACTTTCAACAGTCATAAACGGCTATTTTCGTTATTTTATCTATTTAAGAGCATAATAAATAATTTTCTTTGATATTTTGCTTCTAAAAACATTCTGAAACCCTAAAATCTTCTCCTCATCATCTGTCATTCAATTGAACCTCTGTTTTCCTGCTCTCTTCTGTTCTTTCTGTTTCAATGGCTCCCAAAAGAAAAACCACCTCCAAAATTAAGGGTCAAGCCAAGAGAGTTCCAGGAATCACCATTAGAGAACCTGTTGTTGAACCTCCATCTCCTCCTCAATCCAAAAGAGGTGAGAAAATTCACAAACCTCACCACCAAACCTCTGAGGAAGACATTAGGTATGCTATGCTTAAGAAAAAGAAGGTTGAAGGCACCAAATCACCTTTTGGTGGAATGCTTTCTGCATTGGGCATCAAGGACGAAATCGAGAGATTGTTGGATGTCCTTGGATGGAGAAAATTTGTCTTTCCAGAAGAGGTAGGCTACTCTAGTCTTAGCAAAGAATTTCTGATGTCTCTTCAAATAGAAAAGAGTGCAAATTCTGCACTAGGGTGGTATGGAGTTAGATTTAAGCTCTTTGATCAATACCAAGCCCTATCTCTAGAAGATTTTGGTAGCATTTGGAACTTCCCTTCTGAAGGTATAACCTCTTACAATGACCAAATGTTCTCCAACCGAACCCTTTCTGATTTCTGGCAAGAAATTTCCATTGAAACTTCCTTTGAAAAAGAATCCAAAGCCAGACATATCAAAACTCTCACCCACTGGATGCTCCATAGGATTATCACTTATACCATCCACCAAAGAGTAGATGGAAATGAGAAAGTCACCAAAGGAGACCTCATCTTTTTGTATGCTTTCACCCATAACATCAAAATAAACTCCACCAAGTTCTTGATAGACACCTTCTTTCATCATGCTGTTACAAGAACTGGTACATTCTTCCTATCCTCTCAAGTTACTCAAATAGCTAGGCACCTAAACCTTCTGAATGATTTGAACTTAGCTACCTTGAGAAACCCTTTCACTCTAGCTTCCAGTGCTATCACAATAGATTACTTAGAGCATGCTGGATGTGTTAGGAAAATTGAAGGATCATATGTATACTACTTTGGCAAGAAAGGAGTTATGGATAAACAAAAGAAGAGGCCAAGATATACAATTGAGGAAGAAGGAGATTTAGTTGAAGTTGCTGTGGAATTACCTCCAAAAGCAACTTCATCAAAAGTTGCTCAAGAAACTACTTCATCCTCCACTCAACTCATCCTCCAAGCTATCAAAACTCTTTCCAGGAAATTCTCCAAGTTCAAGAAAAGTGTCTCCAAGAGATTTCAGCACTTGAACAAGAGAATTGACCTTATATCTCATATGCACCATGATCTCTATGACATGCAAGGAAAATTGGACTTGCCTCAGTGCAACCTTGAAGATTGGGATATAAGTGATCATACCCAAAGCATTCCTGAAGAAGAAGAGTCCATCAGCACTAGCTCTGCCTCTGTTGCTCCTAAAGATAAAGGAAAAGCTCCTTTAGTTGAAGAAGAACTAGATGTAGATGATGACTCTGAATAGCTTAAAACTTTTTGTCTCTATTGTTTGCATTTTCATATGATTATTGCTTTATTTTCTGCCTTTGTACTTTTCTCTATCCTTAATAAACATGTTTGTTTCAAATGTTATTTGTTTTTCCTTATTTGTTGTTGTTTTGATTGTTGCTTTTAATATCTTATCCAATGGAAGACACATTTGTTTAAACATTTGATTTATTTTGCCTATGACAATGGGGGAGAAAATAACAACATAATGGAATGAGAAAATAACAACATAATGGAATGAAACTCAGTAAACATAATAGGGGAGAAACAATGGGGGAGAAAATAGTACAATGAATTGTTTAAACATAACCTAATGCACCAAGATTATCACAATGCTCTTAATCATGACTTATGCATAAATCAAGGGGGAGCATTTTAGACTTATTATTTTTTCATCATTCCATTTGAATTGTCAAAGTCAAAATGGGGGAGATTGTTAGACAAAAGATCTCTATTTTGATCCTTGACAACTCAAATGGATGATCTATTTAACTTGTGTTTAAGAATCTTGTTGCAGGATTAGGTTGCCTTAAGTAAAGCAAGACAGAACAATTCTAGCGGTCGCACCAGACCAGAATACGACCGCTACATGCAAATTACAGAATGAAACCTTATCACAGTAGGTTTCGCGGTCAGAAGTTCGACCTCAGTCGCGACCGCGCCTCAAGAATGGCGGCCGTCCAAAATACTTGCCCGACCGCTACTCAAGGAACTTAAATCATTACAATCACAGTAAGGTTCGCGGTGACAAGAACGGTGAATGATTCGACCTCGCTAATCAATTTAGCGACCGCCCATTCAGAATCGCAACCGCCCAACAATTCAAGAAGAAATTGCTCAAAGAGACAGTAGTGTTCGCGTCCACAGGTGCGTCCAGAAGTTCGATGCGAAACTGTGAGTTCGATAGCGAGATTCTGCATAGGGCGACCGCGAGATTCAAATTATGGCGGACATTCAGTTTTGCTCTGTCAGAGAATGACACGTAATATGACCGTTGTAAACCCACTTGAAGATTCAAAAAGGGCGACCGCACCTGTGCTTGGCGCGACCGTCCCGACAAACAAAGCATGGGCAAGAAACGGTCCGACAAACACAGCATGGACAAGATTCCAGCTGCAGAGCACTAAAATTCGACCGTTGTAGCTTTTTCAAAAGCAGCGACCGTCCCTTGTTAAAGGACGACCGCGAGAAGCATGAGCGCGACCATCCTTGCATGAAGGGCGACCGCGAAGTGCTTCGAACAGTTTAAGTAAAGAAGGTCTATTCTGCCAAGACTTTATTCAAAACTTCAATAACGGCTAGTAAGACCACATTGGCTATAAATACAATGTCTCTATGAGAAAATATAAAGAGAAGTGAAAAGAACAATCAAGAAATCAGATTTTCATAGCCAAGCAACAAATTTTCTTTTACTTAAACTTACAATTAAATTGTAATGAATGTTAGGTGTGATCATTGAAAACACCATTGTATAAGTTTGAGTGTAAGCTTGGGAAACACTTGGGTTGTGAGAGTGAGCCTTGTAAAACTCTTGATTGGGTTGTAAGTGTGAGCCTTAGAAAAACACTTGTGAAGTTAGGTGTGAACTTGTGAAAACACCAAAGTTGGAAGTGAGCTTGTAAAAACTTCAAAGAATAGTGGAACCTTAACAAGTTGTTAAGGAAGTGGATGTAGGATTGAGGTAAATCCGAACCACTATAAATCTTGTGTGTTCTTTCTTTCTTTCATTACTCAACCAACTTTCTATTCCGCATTTGTGTTTGTTGAGTTTTTTAATTTGCCATCATTTCGTGAGGAAACCAATTCACCCCCCCCCCTCTTGGTTGCCATCTTAGGACAACAAAGAGTCATGTCATGTGTGTTTTGTAACCGTGACATTTCTATATTCAGTATACGTATATTAAGATCGTATTAGCATGCTGTGTACGTATACGGGGTATAGGGGTGTTACATGTATACTAGGTATACGCATAGTACTTATATAGGGTATCGGGGTGTTACAAGTACAATCTGCAAATGTCGATCATGATATTCCTCATTACGTGAATACACCAGAATATCATCAATGAAGACCACCACAAACTGATCTAAGTATGGTCTAAACACCTTGTTCATCAAATCCATAAATGTTGTTGGTGCATTCGTCAATCCAAAGGGCATCACCAAAAAATCATAATGCCCATACCTTATGCGGAAGGTTGTCTTGGGTACATCCAAATCGCTAATTCTCAACTGATGGTACCCTGATCTCGGATCAATTTTAGAGAATATTGTTCCTCCCTTCAATTGATCAAAGAGATCATCTATCTGAGGTAATGCATACTTGTTCTTGATGGTCACCTTATTCAACTACCTATAATCAATACATAATCTCAAGGTGTCATCTATCTTCTTCACAAATAAAATAGGTGCTCCCTGCAGAGACACACTAGGGCGAATGAACCCTTTATCAAGCAACTCCTGCAACTGCACCTTTAACTCTTTAATTCTACAGGTGCCGTCTGATAAGGGATAATGGAGATGGGAGTGGTACTAGAAAACAAATCAATACTAAATTCCACCTCTCTCTCAGGAGGTACTCCTGGCAACTCATTAGAAAAAATGTGTAGAAACTCGGCAACTATAGGTATACTGTCAAGCTAGGACCCCACTACTCTAGTATCTACTACATGAGTAAGATATGCCTCACATCCCTTTTGAATCATCCTCCTAGCTGAAACTACTGAAATAAACAAGGATGAAAGATGTCTCTGCTCACTAGATACCACCACATAACTACCATCACGTGTTTTTAGGGTAATACATTTTCACTGATAGTCTACCATAGCTCCATGCCTGGATAACCAATCCATGCCCAGAATCAGATCATACTCCCTGAAAGGCATCTCAATCAGGTCACCGAGAAACTCCTCATCCTGAACAACAACTGGACTATCTCGGTGCACCCTGCTAACCACAACACTATGCCCTAAAGGATTTGTAACCAAAACATCAAATCATAGGGACTCATATGCAGGAAATTGGCATATGTTAGGATTGGTGGATTAGCTGTACCATGGGGAACCATCTCCCACCACTCATACGAATCCCTCTGAAGAAGAGATCTAGCATAATCGAGCTTCTCTTTTGGACTCGCCTGCAACTGAATGAACACTCTCTAGACCCTATCACGCTACTACTCTGCTACAGTCAGGTCTGTAGTACCGATAAAATCTGTAGCTCCAAACTTCCTAAGCTTATCATACTTCTGAGTCGGCAACTGCTACTGCTGCTGTGGCTGTGGTGGTGGTTGCGGCTGCTGAACTGAAGCCTGCCTCAACAACTCCACCATCTGTCATACCCAGCCTGGCAAAACCTCCATAGCTGCTAGTCTAACTAGCACAGAAGCAGATGCCTCTCTAGCAATCTCAACACAAGCTCCCACTCTACCCTCATTAGGAGCTACACTCTCTACACTACCCTCTATAGACTGGTGTGTTCGAGATGCCATAACTATTTCTATTTGCAAATACAACAGAAATTGTCACATTAGAGATCAGAAAATGCTCGTGCCAATGCATGTATCACAATTTAAAATCATAATTAAAATTTCCATTTTCTCTCTCTAAAAACCCACCTAGGTCAAAAACCTCAAACCTAGGCTCTGATACCAAAATAAATGTAACACCCTTATACCCTATACACGTATAATACACACACCCAGTATATGTAGAATATGCATATATGGTATAAAAATGTCACGACCCGATTTAATAAAAATTTTCACATTTCTGATTTAAAATTTCAAATACTTTAATATATATGATTAAATAGTAAATAAAATATTCTTTACTCGTTATAGGAACTCAAAATAAACATTTTATATGAAAATCTTTGGAAAAAATTTGCCAGAGTTTTATCTGTAATTTGGACATCCCAAAATTTATCAATTACACAACCTACAAAAAGAACACTTCCAATAGACAATAAACCACAAAAAGAACACTTCCAATAGACAATAAACCACACCTTCGCCTTAACTTCTCAATTTTTCCATATTTTCTCCAAACATTTATACATATTCATATATATATATATATATATATCCAAAACACACATATAAAAGCCCATTCTACACAATTTATCCAAAAGACTTTATAACTTACAATACATATACTTTAAAATCATAAACATAATATACATGATTTCATAATGTACAAAAACATAAAATGTATACATGATGGCAAAAGGCTTGATCTTGATGTGCCCAAAATTTGCTCAATGAGCAACCTCAAATCTAGACCTGGCCCGGTCTAGAAGAACTCTCCAGCTCGACAGGATCTTCCCTATCACCTGCACGATAAATTACAATCACACTAAGCTAAAAGCCTGGCAGTACAAACTTTGATAAAAGTAAAACTTTAACACATTGCCAATGTTTAAAGAATTTGCATGCTATGCAACAATGTAGTATTCCATTCAATTTAATAACATAATTTTTCATTTGTTTATGATTCACACAAACACACATACAAGCATGGGCCCAATAAACTAATACATTATTCAAATTCTAGAGTTACAATTTTTGGTCCAAATTGACACCAAGTGTCTAGCCCCGAATGCAAATCATATGATAGTGACTCCAAACATCTAGCCCCAAAGGCAAATAGTGAGGATAACCTTATATGTAACATCCCAACTATTGTGGACTCAGCCTAGCTATCTGCAAGTGCACAGATCATTAATAAGTAATATAATGATAAGTAGAGTACCATTCCCATGAGGAAGTTTTCTTCTAAGTACTGATCAATTAGATGATAAAATTTGATTTATGATTAAGCAAAATAAATTACCTTGAATTAAATCTAATGTTATTAAACTTAGGGTTAAGTCACCTTTATTGATTTATCATGGGTTTATAAAGTATTGATTTAATTTAGTTTTCCTTTCATTAATGGTTAAACTCTCCTAAATTAAGCTCAAGTCTTTCTTAAGTACTAGAACTAATATCAATTTAATCCTTATGTCTACTCTCGTGATCATAAGCAATTAAACCAATTCATTAGGTTTTGTGAGAATTTTTGAATCAACATCTTAAGTGTTTAACCTTATCTCTAAGTGAAAAACTTCCTTAAGATTGTTACCTCTATGGACTAATGTTATGCTTCCACTCTTGCTCCATCACCCAACACCTCAATTTAATTAATTATTAGCCAGATAATTAAAGCATTAAGAGTAAAGAAAATAAAATAATTTAAGGATAAACTAAATTAATTCAAATAGGCATTTATAACTCCATGATAAATTCAATGAAAGGGACCAATCCTAAAGAGGATTAGTTATTCATTATTGAAATAAAAATATTGAAAATATTAAAGAAAGACATTAAAAACATAATTTAAAGAACAAGAAATATCAAACTCTATTTCTTTGAAGAAGAACTTGACTTAAAACTTGAATTTCTTCTTGAACCAGAATTTTACTCTCCTTCTTGAGAAAACTCTAAACTACATTTATTTCTTGAATGAATATAATATAATTCTTGTGAATCTTTCATATCTTGAAACCTTAGAGGAAGTGTGTTTAAATAGAGTGTTTGGAAGCTTCATTAGTGGGGAAAAACTGAAAATATTAAAGAAAGGCCACATCTTGTTTGGTTCACCACCTACCCAATTTTCTGCTCAAAGTCATAAATTTCAGCCCCCACGGTCATGGCTTTTGAGTGCCACGGTCATGGCCTGAGTTGGATTGGACGGTTTGAGCACTTTACAGCTGTAAAATGGTCGGCAGGGTAGGCCACGGTTGTGGTCTTTCAATGCCACAGTCGTGGCATGTAAGTGGAGACTGTGAACTTTGAATTTTCTTCTCTTTCTTGGCTCGGGCAATAGAGAAATCAATGCCACGGTCATGTCCTGCCAATGCCACGGTCATGTCCTTCATTTGGCTTTTGGATTTTTGTCTTTTTGCTGTAGCAGACTTAATTTAAATCCCAGGGTTGTGGCATTGAAGGGCCACGGGTGTGGCATTTGTTATTTCTTCATTTTTGCTTGCCTTTCTTCATTTTTTGCACCTCTAATCATTATAAACTTTGAATCTTGTCTTTCCAAGCATGATTATAATAATTCTAACTCAAATACAAAAAATCCATCAAATTCAATTGCAAAATGATTAACATTATGGTTAGAATTATATAAAAAAATGTTGATCATAATTTCACTCTATCAAACTCGCCCAAACTTAAATCGTTGCTTGTTCTCAAGCAATTGAAGTTTAGTACTATCTATTTATATGTTGAGTTTATATAAAAAAAAATTTAATAATTAAAACTTTAAATTTTAGGTTACAATTTAGTTTCATAATTTACCTACTTCATTCTTACCTCCTTTACTCAAGAATTTTAATCAATTACAACCAATTATCAAATTCTAGATAAGCAAATATTCTTTTAATGCAAACTCAACCTAGTCTCATATGCATGCTTAATTGAACTTTCTCCACTAATATATTATTCTAAATCAAGGGAAATCAAAAGGATTTTAATAGGCTTGTAATGGAGTTTATAATGGTGAGGGCTAACAGAAGGTTTAAATACATTTAGTTAAAATGTCTTTCAAAAATTTCTCTTATGTAGAGGGTTCTTGGATACTTGCTCTTTTCTTGACTCTCTTCTAGGGGAAATTATTATTATTATTATTATTAGTTTTTTTTCAATATATATATATATTCCCAAAAACTTGAAACTTAGGAGTCTATTATTATAAGTAATTTCATTTTTGAGAAATTTTTTTGAAAGACAATTAACCTTGAAAAGGATAGTTAATTTTGGGTTATTAAATCAAAGAAAACTCAAGCTGAAATGTATTTTGGTTTCAAAAGGGACAACTAAGGAAAATGTTAATAATTGGTGGATATAAGGATTTGGTTTCACAAACAATGCCTAAATCATTTTTCCCTTTATTTAGCAAATTTTCAATTTCGCCTTACAAGCTGTTTTAAACATATTCTAGGCCTAGGCAAATTATAATATGAAAGAATATACACTTATGCTAAAATTCAAAAACCAATCATATTGAATTAATAAAAGAGCTCAGTTGATTAAAAAATCCACAAGGTATAATTATTCTACCAAATTTTGATCTAAAAATTTTAACTTTTTAACTGAAAAATTTTAGCATATAAACCAACATATAAGAAATCTATAGTAAAAACATAACTTAATATATAATAACAATCGAAATTTCAAACTATAAAATATCTCAAAACAAAACACAATCTTAAAAATAAATAAATATTCAAAACTACCATAAAATAAATTTAAAGTACCAAATTTCGCAGAAAAACCAACAATTTAGGAAAATTTCCCCCGAACTTGAAATACCACGGTCCTCAGTGGTCTCCAGTAGCAACATCATCACCGGGTGAAGGAGGCTATGATGGCGGAGCATAGTGGAGTCCAAAATGAGAAAATAATGCGTTGAATTGCTCACTGATTCTAGTTATCTGAGTTGAAATAGTCTAGACCTCATGCTCAACTCCGCCAAATCGTTGCTCCATGTTGTCAAAACGCATGCTTCCATGCTTTATTCCTGTGGTTCATCTCATGTCCAAAAGAATCAAGCCTATTAGCAATAGAATCAAATTTATTAGGTGGTGGAGCAGATGGACCGGCCTCAGAAGGTCGAGTAGGTTATGGTTGTTCAGATGCTTCTTCAAAATCTCCTTATTTTCCGAATAATTCCTCCTCATCAATGTTAATATCGGCATCAGGGGGTCATAGAACTATATATTGGTTCTTTCTTTTGGCTGCTAACCTCATTGCCAAAATGGTACCTATATCAATTGTAGTTTTACCCATAATAGGAACAAGGTGATCAAGACCTATATTAAGATAGGTAACAATCTGGGTAATCATTCCCCCAATTATAATTTTACTACTCTGTTTAATGTCCTCTTCACAGTGTTTAACAAACCAATAACCAACATTAAAAACTTTTTCTTCCATGGCACAGTAAAAGAAATGCAATTCTTTTGAATTAACATTACCTTGACTCTCCTCTCTCCCAAAAATTATATTTGTCAAAACTAAATGGATGTACCGGTAGAATGGATTTGTAAAATTAGAGGCCTTTGACATTTTACTATTAAATCGTCTAATGCCTCCTAGTCTAGTCCATGTCTCATTTTCATCAAAACCATCAATTCTACCGGGTGTTCCCTGCAAGTCTGATAATCCAAGTGCATCCCCAAATTCAAGCATTAGCCAGTTAAAATTTTGATTTCCCAATCTAAATTCCACTCTTCCATTGTGACCAGCTTGTCTATTTGATGGAAAAAAATCTAAAACTACTCAAGAATTCCAAGGTTAATTCATCATAGGTCGGGTAATACATGCTAGCAAACAAGATCCATTGCATATCGGTGAACATTTTGAGCATCACATCATTCCATTGTAATTTTCTAATAACATTTGCATTAATGAATCAAGAAGGAATAATTTTTTGGGAACTTAAATCATGGTACCTTTTTCATTGCTCCACATTACGGAAGTAAATTTTTGAATACAAATGTTGTCCTTGATGTGGTGGAGAAGAAGGTGGGTATGGTGTTGAGGAAGAGGATGATGATCCATCTTGGCACCTTCTTTTTGATCCTCTAGATTTTGATCCTTTAGGACCCTTTGATTTCTTGGCAAAAGTCTTACTTCTAACCATTTTCATGTATGATTTGATGAAAAACTTGAAGAACTTTGAGTGAAATTGGAGTATAGGTCGTGGGTTAGAGGTTTGGGGCATGGGTTTTAAATTGGTGCGGCCAGGGCTATAAAAAGTGAAGGGAGAGAAGAAATGAGATGAATATATAGGTTGGAGAGGCCATGGTCGTGGCCTATAATATCCAACTGGTCAAAATTGGCTTGCATGTATTGCCACGATCGTGGCCTTTAGAAAGCCACGGTCATGGGTTCGAGATTACTACTGCCTAAGTGTTCTTGTCTCAGTGCTATCTCTGGCAAACCTATTGTTGATCCCATGGTCGTGGCGTGTGCAATGCCACGATCGTGGGATTGGGTTCTTCACTGGAATTTCAAAAATTCTTCCCCTGGTTCCATTTTGATAGCTCCCATTTGATTTCCACGCCCCTGGAAATGATTCATCACGGTCGTGGGGTCTCAGAAACTCAAGTTTCTTGAAGATTTGGTACCTAGAAAACAATTATAAAATATCAGTAGTTTTTTTATATAGAAAATGGCTAAAAATGTAGAGAAATCGGGTATCCCCCTGACAAGCGCTAAGTTTATAGTCGATAGCACGACATTCTTTTGGACGTTTAGCTATTAAAATGATAGACGCTTCCGACATCTATTGGATCACCAATGAAATAAGGCTTCAATCGTTGGCCATTTACTTTAAAAATTTCTCCTTTTTGATTTTGTATATCTATCGCACCATGAGGATAGACCTTTACAATTGTAAACGGTCCCGACCAATGAGATTTAAGCTTCCCAAGAAAAAGTTTTAATCTTGAATTGTACAAAAAAACTTGTTTCCCCAAACATCAAAGAGTTCAACTTCAAGACATGCACACTTTATTCAAGACATGCCATTAAAAACATAATTTAAAGAATAAGAAATATCAAACTCTATTTCTTTGAAGAAGAACTTGACTTGGAACTTGAATTTCTTCTTGAACCAGAATTTTACTCTCCTTCTTGAGAAAACTCTAAACTACATTTATTTCTTGAATGAATCTAATATAATTCTTGTAAATCTTTCATATCTTGAAACCTTAGAGGAAGTGTGTTTAGATAGAGTGTTTGGAAGCTTCATTAGTGGGGGAAAACTAAAAAAGGTTAGGCCACAGCTTGCTTGGTTCACCACCTACCTAATTTTCTGCTCAACGTCATGAATTTCGGCCCTACGGTCATGGCTTTTGAGTGCTACGGTCATGGCCTGAGTTGGATTGGTTGGTTTGAGCACTTTACAGCTGTAAAATGATCGGCAGGGTAGGCCACGATCTTGGTCTTTCAATGCCACAGTCGTGGCATGTAAGTGGAGACTGCCGACTTTGAATTTTCTTCTCTTTCTTGGCTCAGGCATTACAGAAATCAATCCCACGATCATGTCTTGCCAATGCCATGGTCGTGTCCTTCATTTGGCTTCTGGATTTTTGTCTTTTTACTGTGGTAGACTTGATTTAAATCCCATGGTCGTGGCCTTGAAGGGCCACGGGCATGGCATTTATTATTTCTTCATTTTTGCTTACCTTTCTTCATTTTTTGCACCTCTAATCATTATAAACTTTGAATCTTGTCTTTCCAAGTATGATTATAATAATTCTAACTCAAATACAAAAAATCCATTAAATTCAATTGCAAAACGATTAACATTATGGTTATAATTATATAAAAAAATGTTGATCATAATTTCACTCTATCACCAACCAGTTGACTGTTAAATTTTTGGGTTGGTTTACCATAGTTTCTAAATTTATTTTCTCTCAATTTCTACAGATTCTGAGTTGCTGGAATTACTCCAACAATCTGTGTTCTTCTATTTTTCTTAATTAGAGATCCATCTTTAAAATTTATAAAATTTTATACATTGGATTCTAACATTTATAAAAACTTTCTATTAAATATTCAAACTCATCCAACATTTCTAGATTTGTCCAAAAATTCAGACAATATCACTTTGTAGTACACCTATAAAATTTTCTGTAACTATCATGCTCATTTCTCAAACTTTTTATTTTTATATCTTAAATCATTTCCTAGATTGTTTTTTCTAATTTCACTTATTCATCAATTGAATCATCTATGAATTTTAAATTTCAAATAAAAGTTCTAAAAATTCTTAATCTATAATATCTAGAATGACACTTCCACTGCGCCACTCTGATCTATGTAACCCAGACACCATTTCTACTCATATCCATTATATCAAATGGGCATTGCCACATCAGGGATCAAATAAATTGCCAGTGCCAATGCATGCATCACAATTAAAAATTATTTTTTTAAAATTTCAATTTTCTCTCTCTAACAACCCACTTAGAACCTCAAACCTAGGCTCTAATACCAAAATTAGTATAACACCCTTATACCCTATATACGTACAATGCATATTTTCAGCATATGTAAAATACGCATATATGGTATAAAAATGTCACAGACCAATTTAATAAAAATTTTCACATTTCTATTTTAAGATTTCAAATACTAATATATAAAATAAATAGTATATAAATATTCTTTGCTTGTTATAGGAATTCAAAAAAAATATTTTATATGAAAATCTCTGAAAAAAATTCGCCAGAATTTTGTTTGTAATTTGGACATTCTCAAAATTCAGCAAAATACAACCTGCATAAAGCAAACACTCCCAATAAAAATCAATTCACAATTTCACCAATACTTCTCAATTTCTCCATATTTTCTCAAAATATTTATATATAGATATATAAATTAATAACACATATAAAATTCCATATGAACAAATTATTCAAAACATTCTTTACAATTTACATTATATACTTCCAAAAACATATCATAACATATATAATATCAAAATACATTGTAATATCAAATATGTACATGCTAGCAACTGGCTCTGATCTTGATGTACCCAAAAATAACTCTTCAAGCTCAATAAATACAAACCTAGACCCGACCAGGTCTAGTAGAACTCTCCTGCTCTACCAAATCATCCATGACACCTGTGCGATGAATTACAATTGCGCTAAGTCGAAGCCTAGTGGTACAAACTTTGATAACAATATAGTCCAAATGTAATGTCAATGCACAACACATATCTATATCACAACTCATAACATTATATATCATTATATTGCTCAATTGTATCACAATTCATAATTCACATTAAAGCAAAGACAAGCATGGGCCCAAAAAGGATCTAATATGCTATTCAAATTTTACAGTTACTACTTTGGTCCATAATGACACCATGTGTCTAGCCCCGTAGGCAATATATCTATGGATAATATAACAGCCCCAGTCTCTTGGACCTCAACTCGGCTAGACCCTTAGGCCCTAGTATCTTGGTCCTCAACCCGGCTAGACTGCTACAATTTTTTAGGCTTACGACCCAGTCTTTTCACCCCCAAAAACATCATATTTATCAGCTGGCCTGGCTTACGACCCTGTCTTTTCACCATTCCAGCGTTTAGCCCGTAGGCAATCATAGGCATGCCGCCAAACCCAGAACTCTGAAAATTAAATAGTATACTAGGCACACAATTTATTCATATTTCTCATTATCAAATTCTTTCATAATTCCTTTATCAAAACTTTTCTCATTTTCTCATGATCAAACTAGGCACATTGCCTTATTATATCATCTTTTTCTCACTTTTTTATTTATTTATTCATTTTTCTCATTATTAATCTCTTTCTCATTGTCACATATTCAATCTAGGTACATTGCCTTATTTTCACATTTTTTTTTCTCATTTTTCACATTTTTCACATCTTTCTTATTTTTCTCATTTTTCTCACTTTTCTCATTTTCTCATTTTTATCAATATCAATTCATTTCATTATTCCACATATCTAATTTTTGCATTCACAACACATTACCCAATTACTTTGGGTATTTTCACATAATATACATATTTCACATTCTACACAATTTAGCCATTATCAATGGCTTTTCACAATGCATGTAACACATATATGATGTTACAAATGTCATAGCACATTATTCATACTCAATCAATGAACCAAGTAACTTAACACATTTTTCAACCAAAATGTGTTAAGCCCAAATGTCATGCAAATATAAACAATATATTCAAAGTTTGTACATACCTCCACTAGCAACCCAAAGCAAGCTTAACACAACCTCCAATCCTATCCTTCCAACTTGCCCTTCACCACTTGGATGAAGCAAATCAACCTCCCTCAATGTCTATACCAAATGTGATCATACATAATCATTTAATATCACATTCTAAGTTATTCTCAACATCAAACCATAATTAAACATCACTCTAAACCAAATCCTAAAATTAAGCTTCACCTCACTTTAACTTTGAAAAACCATATCAAGCCATTTAAATTAGTGTTTTAAGTTTATTAATATCATTAGAAACATGTTTTAGCATGTTTAAACTAATTACATTAATTAACCACATGCTTATGCTCAAAATCCTAAAATGGCATAACCTTCACCATTGAAGGATCTCCATTCCATCTCAATTCAATTATCATTTCAATCTTATTTCCACCACTTATATCATTAAATAACATGATTTAAGCATTAAAATCAAACAATTAATCATTCTTTAAAAATTCACTTTTCCAAAACCCTAAATCAATACTACCATCTTCAAACTCTATCCAAACTTAACTAAATCCATCATTTGATTTTAAAATCCTTGTTTATGCATCAAAATAACACATTTGGAACCAATTTACACAATTAAAACTCATGATTTCAAAAACTCAAATGTTCCATAACCCTAAATTCTCTCTCTTCACTAAACTCAACTTAAATTCAACCATTTCTTAAATCTAACCTTAAAATCATTAATAACCAATCAAAACAACTTCATTCATATCCAATTAAGCAATTAAATCATGCTACTATGAAATCCAAAAATTCACATAACACACTTTTCCATAGAATAGACAAAATTAGTAAAGAAGCTTACCAATTTATGAAGAATCTTCTAAAACTTCATTTAAATCCTTGAAATCTCTTCAATTATGGTTTCTTGGAAGAAGGAAAATCCTCTCTTGAAGCCATGAAAGTTGGCCTTGAAGGAAAGAAGAAGAAGAAGATGAAAAAAAATGATTTTCTCTTTCCTCCCACTCATATTTTCAACCTTATATATATTATTATTTTAATATATTTTTAATTAATTAATTAATTATTTTTTTAATTAATTAAAATCCCAAAATATAATCTTCAGTCCAAAATTATTTATTTTTGAATTATTTTATTAATTTTAAATTTTTAAGATTTAATTACCAAAATACCCTTTTACTTTGACTTTTCTTTTAAAAAGTATTGACTTTAATATGTTGTATATATTTTACATATATATTACATATATATTCCACTTTTTCATTTAAAATCCCTTCATTTTTCATTTAAAACCATTAATTTAATTTATCCATTTTAAATTATAATTTATTTTATTAAAATTCCAAAAATTAGAACTTTTCAAAAATTTAGGATAAGTAATGTGTATCTTATATGCACATCAAATGTACCTTATATGTGTATTAAATATATTAAGTATGTAATGTATTAATCCAACATATATAATTAATATATTATATATATATGTTATATACACTCTACATATATAAATTGAGTATATATAAAAGTTTATATCTCCAAAATCACGGATGTGACAAAACATCGCTCCTACAAATTCCAAAAAATTAGTCTTTCCTTAATTTAACATTAGAATTCCATTCTATTCCATTTAAATTTGTGTTTTAAGTTTATTTATATTATTAAAAACATATTTTAACATGTTTCATTCATACACATTACTGAAATACTCATTCTTATTCAAAATCCTAAAATGACATAACCTTCACCAATGAAGATTCTTCTTTCTAACCTATTCCAATTATTAATCCAAGCTTATTTCCTTCACTAATATCATGAATTAACATGATTTAAACATTTAAATTCAACAATTCACCATTTTTTAAAAATTCCCTTTTCAAAACCCTAAACTCAACACTACCTCATCCAATCTCTAACCAAACTTAACCAAATCTACCATTTGATTTAAAAATCCTTGTTTATGCATCAAAACAACACATTTGAAATCAATTTGCACAATTAAAATACATAATTCTAAAAATTCAAATTTTTCATAACCTTAAATTCTCTCTCTTCACCAAACTCACCACAAACTTAATCTTTTCTTCCATTTAACTTGAAAATCATTAATAACTAATCAAAATAGCTTCATTCATACCCAATTAGACAATTATAACACACACACTCAAAGACCCAAATTCCACATAATCATAATTTCATGAAATTCTAAAGAAAGAAATGGAAAACTTGCTATTTATGGAGAAAAATCACCAAAACTTCACTTAAATCTTGAAAATCTCTTCAATTATGGATGCTTGGAAGAAGAAAATTCCTTGCGCCCATGGCTATGGAATTTTGGGTTCTAAGGAAGAAGAAGAAGAAGAAGTTTAATTTTTTCTTTTCTTTTACTTTAAAAAAATATGACCATATATATATAATATTTTTTTTAACAAATAATTAATTATTTAATTATTTAAAAACCCCAAATTATCTCTTCCAATAAAAATAATTTATTTAATTAATTTTAAGTTTATAAGATAAAATTACCATTTTGCCCTTAAACTTTTGACTTTTCTTTTAAAAGAGTTGACTAATGTATATGTTAAGTATATGTTAGGTATATTTCACATATACATTCTACTTTTTCACTTAAAATCCTTTCATTTTCCATTTAAATTATTTATTTAACTTATCTAAATTTAAATTTATTTTATTTTATTTAATTTCAAAAATATTAGGGATGTTACACTCGCTCACAGTGGCGACTCCACTAGGGATAAGAGAAGTTGATTCCATTAGTCTTGATATTATTCTATTCTTTCTTATTATAACATTGTCCATTGCATCTTATAGATTGCATTGTGTACATGAGTTAGAATGCCCGTGTTGTGTTATGTGAGGTATACCATACGTTCACTCAAGGTATGGAGATCGAGCATGGCATAACCACTCATAGCCTTATACCTTTTGGTATATACTTGCTCTGGGAGACTAAAATTTTCAACCCAAAGATTTAAGCTCATGCAATTGGCCTAGTTACTTTCCTTTGGTTTTTACCCTAAATGTTTGTTGTTTGACTATGATTAATTCATCTTGGTTTGAACTGTGGCTTATTTGGTTTGATCCTTTTCTTGTAATATCCTCATATATGGTCTAGAAGTTTTGATTATGTTGTTGATGTTGTTGTTATTGTTGTTGTAGTGATATATTGGATTGAATATATGTAACACCCTGATGCTCCATATAAGTACTATACATATACCTAGTATACATACAATACGTATATAAAGTATAAGAATGTTACTTTTAGATTCAATTTAAAAAAAAAACCTTTATCCAAGTTCATCAAATTATACATTAATTTAAAACACATTTACAAAAGTCAGTATTCTTATTTATCAAAACTTCATTCATCCATATGAATATATATATTAACTCAAAAATACAATATAATTTAAAATTACACATGTATGCATCACCTTCTAGTTGGTCTCGAGACACCCTTACCCTTCTCGTGGCATAACAGCTAGACTTCCCGATCAACCGCATACATACCTGCGCGATTAAACATCCGCGCTAAGCCCGAAAGCTTAGTAGTACAAATAAATACTAAAACACATTTTACCATAAGAATCATACCTTATATTTTTAGCATTATGTTTTATGGTTCTCTTACCACGTTTTCCTTTCTCAATGCATTCTTCATATGTTCCCACTAATTTCACAATTATTATACATAATTATATAAAGCCTTTACAACACAGTACTTTCCCTTTCTATCTCATATGCATATAAACATACATCATTTCAACCAAAATACCATTCAACGACCTATTCAACACCTTTATGAAAGCAATTCTCACACATTCCTTATTCATATATATATTCTACACATCATACTATATTTTTATAAAATCATATATCAACAAAGTCCCTCAAACATATTCACCTTCAATACATCAATGCACATATTGCAAAATCATACTTTATAACATTATTTTATCCACAATTCATCAGACATGAATCATACTTCCAATAAAGGCAGTTATAGATCTCATTACTCATTTATTTCAACATTTGAATATCACATTGACAACAAAGACAGACTCGGGCCCAAACAACACACTAATATGTTATTCAAAGTTCAGAGTTACTGCTTTGGTTCATAATCACAATAATCAAGCCCGTAGGCATCATGTATCAATAACTCTATCCATGGATAGTGTAACAGACCCAGTCTCTTGGACCATCAACTCCACATGAGGAGATCCTCAACCCGGCAAGACTGTTACCTGTAACAGACCCAGTCTCTTGGACCATCAACTCGACTAACCTCGAGGAGATCCTCAACCCGGCAAGACTGTTACCAATTATATATCTCATAATCATAATTATCATAGTGTAACAGACCCAGTCTCTTGGACCTCATTTCATCTCAAATTACAGAGATCCTCAACCCGGCAAGACTGTTACCTTTCATTTTATAGGCATGCCTCCAAACCCAGAACTCTGAAATTGAATAACACATTAGTTACACAATTCATTTATTATTTCATTATCCATCTCATTCTCAATTGAATCATAATCTAGGCAAACATGCCTCATTTATCACAATTGAATCATCATAGCCAATCACAATGGCTTTACATCACATTTGTGTTATAATAGCCAATGACAATGGCTTCATATTTCATTTGAATCATCATAGCCAATGACAATGGCTTCTCATTTCATTTGATTTCAATTCTCATTTCATCTTTCATCACAACATCACATCTTTCACATAACACATTACAATTTACAAAGTTCACAATACATAAAACATAACATTGTTCATATAGTATCTTAAACATCATTGTTATCATCATATCACATTGATCAATTCATCACTCAACAATACATAATCAATGGCATTGCACATACCTTTTTCCATGATCATTATATCTTCCACATTTCCTATATCATCATTGTTATATACAAAACAATTTACATTATACATGAATATAGAATCTTCTATATACATTTGGTTGGATCATTACTGTTTTAAGTGTGTTTAGGTATAAAAGACCTCTGAAGATCCAACAATGTATGAAGAACAAATAACAAACACCCAAGCTAACACCCTCAAGGGACACGGCCAAGCTTGTGGCCGTGTGTAACGACCCTCCCCAACCAGATCGGTATCCCAAGGTCGGTTGCCCAGCCCACTGGGTCCGCATGGTCCGCAGGAGGCAAGCGATCGCTACAGTACTGGACAGCCCTCGCGGCCCACCCAGCAGGATTTGTTAATTTGGCTTAATTCCTTGGAATTAAGTCGCCTCCCTGGATCGAACCCCTGACCTCCCACTTAAGAGAGCCAACGAGAACCATCCAGTACCATTTCTGCTATCCAGTACTGTAGCGATCGCTTGCCTCCTGCGGACCATGCGGACCCAGTGCGCTGGGCAACCGACCTTGGGATACCGACCTGGTTGGGGACCGTCGTTGCTACCAGCAGAAATGGTACTGGATGGTTCTCGCTGGCTCTCTTAAGTGGGAGGTCAGGGGTTCGATCCAGGGAGGCGACTCCTTAGGGAGCCAAATAAACAAATCCTGCTGGGTGGGCCGCGAGGGCTGTCCAGTACTGTAGCGATCGCTTGCCTCCTGTGGACCATGCGGACCCAGTGGGCTGGGCAACCGACCTTGGGATACCGACCTGGTTGGGGAGGGTCGTTACACCGTGTCTCTCAATCCAAACATCCAGTAGCAAACACGGTCAAAGGACATGGCCAAGCCAGTGGCCGTGTCTCTCAATCCAATTCAAGCAGTAGCAAACACGGGCAGTGGACACGGCCAAGCCAGTGGCCGTGTCTCTCAACACAACAATCCAGTAGCAGACACGGGCAAGGGACACGGCCGTGTCTCTCCAAAAATCATCCAACACGGCCGAGTTTGCCCTAACTTGGCTGTGTCTCTCATGACTTGGCCGTGTTCTTCAATGAATTAAAGGCCAAACACTTCCAAATTCATCTAACCCAAACCCAACCTCAACATTTCATCATTTACCTCACAATTTTCTCAACTTATCATCACTTAAATATCAATTCAACATCTTTACATACTTCACTCTTTCATTATCTTCACTTTACACACTAATTATACCAAACATAACCTCAATCCACAAGAATTCAAAACAAGAAGATAAGAATTTAGATATATACATATAATCAATAAAATCAACTCAAAAGGGAGTACTTACTTGAATAGCTTGCTAAATCTTCAATATCCACTTGCAAACATCTTGATATCCTTAATCTTTGGTGTAACTAGAAGCAAAATCATCTTTCTCTTTCTAGCTTCTCTCTCTCTCTCTCTCTCTCTCTCTCGTTACAAAGGAAAAGAAGAAGCAGAGGAAGAAAGAACGTTCTCGTTCTTTCTTTCGTTTCTCTCATATATAATAATAATAATAATAATAATAATAATAATAATAATAATAATAATACTTAATATTTCTCAAATAACCTCCACCACACATAATTTTCCAACTTTTGACTTTCTTCTTCTCTTTTCTTTTTGTCCTTATTATCATTATTATTATTATTAACTAATTATACAAATATATATACACAACTCACTTTCCTACACCATTTTATATCCCATGTATATGTGATGTATATGTATATGTCTTATATATATATATATTATCTTTATATTTCCCATACATACATATACATTAAATCCAAATGCAACAACATTAACTCCAAAACTCTTAGGGTCTATTCCGGGATATTACAATATATGTGTTAAATTGCAAGAGAAAAGATTTTTGGAAAGTGAATGCTTGTGTATATGTGTTTTGGGGAAAAGAATTAGGGTTTAGAGAGAATGGTATATGTTGTGTATATGATGATATATATAACATATAAATTGGTCAAATGAAGAGTCAATGGAAGAGATATTTATTTGTGTTGAGTGTGTAATTACATATAAGGGCTTATATGAAACAAAAAGTTAGTTATATGATTGAGGGTATTTTGGTAATTGCTTGGATAAGATCACTTGGTGGAGATTAAAAGCAAAATTTGACTTTGCTTCTTCATTTTTTCTTCTTCTTTTCCATTGTGGCCGGCTCCTCCTTAGACAAAGGAAGCAAGAGGCAAAGAGAAGATCTTGTTGAGTGAAGCTCAAATTGAAGAAAGATTAAGTGATCAAGTTGGTGATTCAAGAAGTTTTGTAACTTTGGTAAGTTCTCTTGTGATTTTTGTGCTTATTTGAAATGATATTTGAGTTTGATAGATTTTTAAGAGTGTGTTGGTTGATTTTGAGATGTGAGAAGTGTTTGAGTGAGTTGATGATGGATTTTGAGTATGGATGGAAGAAAAGAGTAAATGGTTGGAAGAGATGATGTTGTATATGTGGTAAGGGTTTTGAGATGATTTTGTGTTTGTTGTTTGATGTGGGTTTTGGCTTGTTTTGGGTGTGTTGCAAGTTTGAGATGAGTTTTGAGTATGTTTTGTTAAGATTATTTGAAGAGGATGTTAATGTATAGAAGTGTGTTGTTGAGTGTATGGTTGTTTTTGATCGGAGTCTTGATTTGTGGCCGGACACGACCATGAGCACGTCCAGGGTTTTTAGGCGTGTCAATTGTGTTGGAGGCAGTAGGTTTGACACGACCAGTAGCACGCCCGTGTTATTGAGCGTGTCATAGCTACTGTAAGATTTGAGAATTTACACGCCCAGGAACACGCCCATTGAGCATGTAAATGTTTCTGTGTTGTGGAGTTAGGGCACGGCCATGAACACGCCCGTGTGGGTGAACGTGTCAGGGTTGAGGTTTGCCCTAATTAATTCCTAATTGGATTATCTCTTGTGTATCCTTAAACAAGTATATGCTATTACTTTTGATTTAAGTCTTGAAGATAGTGATTGATCATTGATCTAAGAGGTTAAAGAATCTTGGACAAGGAAATGTTAGGAGTTGTATGAATTGTTAGTAAAATAAGTACAAATCTTGTATTATTGCATTGTTGCATATGATGATAATGGCAATGTATATGATACTATGTGAACAATGTGATATTTCATGTATTGTGACTCATGTGATGAGTAATGTGTTTGGTTATGTTTATATCAATAATGCTATATGTATAATGTGATGGAATATAATGCCATTGTGATTGGCTATGGTAACTTATATGTGATATGAGGCCATTGTTATTGGCTATGAATGGAAATGATAATTAAATAATAAATGATTTGTGTGGCTAATGTGTTATTCCATTTTCAGAGTTTGTTGTTGGTGGCATGCCTAATAAGTGTAACAATCTCTTGAAGTTAGGTTGGATTGAATCCTTGAAGCCTAATTGAGATGTTACCACCCTTGAAGCTAGGTTGGGTTGGTTCTTGAAGCCAAGTTGGGTTGATGCTTAGCATGCTTTGCTCCCCTTGAAGCTTGGTTGAACCTAATCCTTGAAGCCTAGTTGGGTTTATGATATTGATAAATGTGATGATAAAACCAAAACATTAACTCTGAAAATTGAATGGCATATTAGTGTGTTTTGGGCCCATGCTTGTCTTTGTTTAGTGTTGATTATGAATGATTAAATGAATACTAATGAGGTATATGATAAGATGTTGAAATATGATATGTCTATTTATGTTGAGTTATGAAATGTAAAGGTATGTTGTTAGCTTTGCATATATGATGTTACATGTATAATATGGATTGAGAATTGGCATTGCATTGCATTAAAGCATAACATTAGCATGAATTATCTTACTAAGCCGTTGGCTTAGCGCGATAGTGTTTGATCGCACAGGTAATAGGGTTGAACCCGAGAGCTCTTCGAGACCGAGTGAGAGTAGACGTTGAAGAGTTGATTTTGGGAACTTAAAGATCAGAGGAGACTTGCCAATCATGTATAACTCTTTTATATTTTGTAAAGTAATGATTTTAATGTATATATGTGTATATTTGTAAATATGAAATTAAATGTTTTCATATATGTAAATATTTGATAAATTCCGCTGCGTAACAACTAAATGTATCTATATATATATATATCAATTTAGTTTTGTATTACAAGTTAACTACTTATCTTTCTATAATGTATACAATTGAAAGATTATGGTATGGTTTAAAATGTTTTTAAATGTAAAAAAAAAAAAATCCGTAGCATCTCTATATTTAGTGCATGTATACTACATTGTGGTGTTTGTAGTGTGCATGTATTGAATGTAGGGGTGTTACAATTGTTTTGGTATCAGAGCCTAGGTTTGAGATTCTCAACCTAGGTAAAATGTAAGAAAAAGACTATTTTGATTTTAAAAAGTGGTTTTTGAATAACATATATGTTTGGGATTGGCAATCTCTGATCTTTAATAAGAAGTATTCCACTGTGTTTGCGGTGTTATGTAACACCCCGATACCCTATATAAGTACTTTGCATATACCTAGTATACATACAGTAAATATATAAAGTATAAGGATGTCACTTTTCGTTACCTTTTAAAAACCTGTAACAGAGTTCAAACCATAATACCTTAATTTAAATAACATTTACAAAATCATTATCTTTATTAAAACTTCATTTATACATATAAATACTCTCTCGTCAGAAATACATCATAATTAAAATTTATACATGTATGCATTACCCTCTAGTTGGTCTCGACAAACTTTACTCTTCTTGTGGCATAACAAAAGACTTCATATCTTCCATCTATATACCTGCGCGAATAAACACCCGCGCTAAGCCGGAGAGCTTAGTAGTCCAAATATAAAATATAAACATATAGTATAGAAGTATTGATATATAATGATACATCGATTCAATATATAATTAGTTCTTATCATATCTTCTTTTCTTTTTAATTTTATCTTTAATATATCCTAGCTAATTTCATATATGATGTATATATATATACATAATATTATCACCAACCCCAATGCATCACCAATACTCAAAACCAATATATTAATACCCCTACATTATATATATACCACACCAACCATTATTGCAATACACACTTTACATATCATACCAATTATTATTGCAATACACACATTACATATCATACACTCATTATTGCAATACACACATTACACAACATATCACTCATTATTGCAATACACAATTTACATATCATACAAATCATAAATCATATTTCCAATAAAGACAACCTTTATCATCAACCACAATTCATTTACATATTACACTTAATAACATTATATTATTCACAATTCACCAAGCATAATTCATTATTAATACTCACAATCAATATTTCAATACTTGCATTTCACATTGACAATAAAGACAGACTCGGGCCCAAAACACTAATATGTTATTCAAAGTTCAGAGTTACTGCTTTGGTTCATAGTCACAATCATCACGCCCGTAGGCAATGTATATACATGTATCTCTATCCATGGATAGTGTAACAGACCCAGTCTCTTGGACCATCAACTCAACACATATGAGGAGATCCTCAACCCGGCAAGACTGTTACAAATCATATATCTCATATTCACAATTCTCATAGTGTAACAGACCCAGTCTCTTGGACCATCAACTCAACACATATGAGGAGATCCTCAACCCGGCAAGACTGTTACCTTTCATCATTTCTTAGGCATGCCACCCAAATCCAGAACTCTGAAACTGAATAACATATTAAACAAACAATTCATTTATTATTTCATTATCAATCTCATCATCAATTAGGCCAACATGCCTTATCTCTTTCAATTGAATTATCATAGCCAATCACAATGGCTTCATATCATATCATATCTCAATCCATATGATACATATAGCATCATTGATATCACATTTCAAAGTATATTATTCATATAATACATTGCCATACACAAGATTCACAATGCATATAACATAACATTTTCTCACTTCTCAAAACACATTAACATCATTCATTACTAGAGCATTTATCATAACAAATTGCACATACCTTAAGAATGATCCTCATTTCTTCCTACCTTTCCCATTTCATATTTCATCCTTTATATATATTCTTCATTTACATTCACAATATAATAGCTTATTTAACACTTTCATCCCAATGTGTTAATGTTCAAAGACATATAAGGATATACAATCAAATAGGGTTTATGCTTACCTTGTTAATGATCTTCACATCCTTCACATCATTCAATCATCACCTTAGTCCAATTATGTTAACAATATAATAGATCACTTAACACATTTGCAAACAAATGTGTTAAGCCTCAAATTATGTAATTAAATACAATCATATGTATTGGTACTTACCTCAAGAACTAGTCCCATCAATCTATAAATTTCTTTTCTTTCCAAGAATTCTCCACATTTAGGTTAATGCAACCCAATCTCTTCAAAACCTAATCCAAAGGAATATTAGCAAAATGACCATATGAATAGTACATTCTGGTTTAAGACTCCATTTTATCCTTATTTTGAAAAATTGTATAAAATAATCTACTTGACTAAAAATTCTAAAATTTTTACAGAATTTAGTTTTGTATCTTAAAATCATTCCTTTAAAATTTCAGATCAAACTGAACACAAAATCTTGGTCAAATAGTTCACCTAACCAGACTGCTTCAATTGCCCTGCATCCTGGCAGCAGTTCTGAACTTTGTGAATTCCATAAATCAAATTCAATCAACGTGGTTCCAAATTATTTTTCTCAAATACTAGACTCACTAAGAAACAACATATCCAAAATTCAATTGGATATGATTTTTCTACATTTTATTAAAAATCCCGAAATATAGCTGTCTCAGTTAAGGTACCTGCTGGAACAGGTCTAATAAAAATAATCTTTCTAAACTCATAACCATTCCAAAATCGAATCAACATATTTTTCAGTCATTCTAGACTCATAGAGGCACAACATATCAAAAATTCACTTAAAGAACATTTTTCTATAATTAATTAAAAATCATACAATCACAGCCTTTACTAATTGTAAAACAGAAAAAAAAATTCACTAAACACAACTCTTACTCTTCCATCACCAACACCAACCTAGCTTCTTATCTTTAATTCCATTTCAACACTTTTACACACACCATACACAAACACACTCCATCAAACTCAAACAAAATTCCAAATAGAACAAGAGAAATCAAGAGAAAACTTACCTTAAATGAAGAAATTCCACAAATCTCTAACCAAAACCCTTGATTCCTTCTTCAATTTGATTATAGAACTTCAAACACCTCCCTAGCTCTTTCTCTTCTTCAATGGCCGGCCTCTTCAAGAAAGAAAGAAGAAAATACCAACAAGTCAACCACTTTTCTTCTTTTAATCTCCACCATGCAACTTAACCAAAGAAAATTACCTCCATGCCCTTCATCCATTTAATTAATCTTTTGTCTCATATATACCCATATATATAATTTCACATGCCACAAATAAATATCATCTTGTATTGACCAATCCTTTTGACCAATGTATATGTTAGTTATACAACCATATAAACAACATATACACTTCTCTCTACACCCTCTTTTCTTCTCAAAACACAAATACCTATACATTCTTTTCCCAACTTCTTTTCTCTTGTAATTTAACACATATATTCAATCCAATATATAACAATAACATAATCAAAACTTTTAAGGTATACATGAGGATATTACAATTCTCTCCCCCTTAAATAATTTCGTCCTCGAAATTATCTAGCATAATTGTAATCCATTCATAATACTATACCATCTTAACTTCCATATGAAGTTAATTATACGCTTAAGTCATTATATCATCAAATTATATAGCTTCAACTCTCCTCTTTAGAATCAACCACCTTCTTTAAATTCCATAACTCATCATTCTATATGTTTATACATCTTGTTATTTCCTTAATCAAACATTCAAAAGAACTCATTACATTTCTTGTTAATGTCTTTATATAAGAATCAGATCATTCTATAGTACACTTATACTCCATCTAATCTTTATATTTAATATATTTTGTTATTTCACTTCTGTATAATTACTCTCTTAACTTTAACATTAAAAATCATTGACTTATATCTAAACATTAATTATCCCTTCATTACAATCACTGTCTAAATAGACATTTATTACCCTCAATAGATAACAAAATCCTGATTTTTCATAAATGGAGTTATTTCTTTAGCATGCTTTTCACTTAACTTACATATTAATACATTATCTTTCAACTTATTTTATAAATAACCAATCTTTTTCTCTTCTTATCATGATTAACAACTACTATACTCCACTCATTCATGTCCAATCATACTTTAAAATTTACATCATATACATTATCATGTAAATACCTATTTTCTTAATACAACTATACACATTAAATTTTATTAATGATCCATAATCTTAGCCAAATCCAGATCAATTAATCTATCTGTCACAATATACCCACGTTCCAATCTTGTTCAATTCCAACCAACGATTAAGTAATCTAACTTATCATGAAATTTCACAATTTTCATATAAGTATAAATATAACTTAATTCCATAAGAGCAAACTTATATTCAATTTCTGCTCTCTTTCAATCTATTTTCAGTCAAATCATCATGATAACAAATCACTTCTAATATCTTTTAATATACACATAGTTTATTCTTTATTATCTTAGTATAATTTCCACCAATTCTCATAAAAATGTTATATCATACTTAATATCTATAATTCATTCACTCAAACTTTGAGTTCATTCCCTTAAACCTCAAGTTACATACCATAAACATATTCAGTATAACTTTCATTCATATAATATAATTTCTCCCTTTTACTAACTCTTCACATTTCCTATCATTGGTATATTTATTTTGATTACCTTTTTGTCATATTATCCATAACTCAACACATTTCAAAAATTTTTAATTTTTTAATTTTTTTTTCACAGTTATAACCAAATTCTTAACATAAAAAAAAAATAATAAGGTACAACTTTAACCATCATAATTTTTAACTATACTTCTCAAACAAAATTGTCAACCTCACCAAATCCGTATTACAATCATTATATCTAAGATCCAAATCCATGGATAACAAATTAACCGATCCAAAATACTGAACAAAACACATGACTTTAAGAGATTAATATTCAAACCTAGAACTTTCAATTCAATACTGTTCTTTTATAATTCTATTCTCAATCTTAACATTTTTAGTATAACAGAAGTTAACACATTCCAACTTCGTTTCAACCAATTTGTATTCGCTTATATGATCCTTATCAACTTAACTCATGCTTTAACAATATTACTATATACATATTCAATCATATACAGTTCTTATACAATTTCTATTCATCACTTCATTTCTAATCCATCTACAATCTCTTATAATATAATTACATAGAACTTTTCATATGTGAATACTTTGAAACTCTAAATATAATATAATCATCAAGTTCAATACTCATTATAACAATTTTCACTGTCCAATATTACTCAAGTTCTTTCCATTCTCACTTCCATCACATAATCCATCTAGCTTTACACAGTTCAAGACCTAATCTCTCTTAGGTCCACTAATACATATAACATTGTTTTTCCATATCACTAATTCTATAATTATACCACATATATCTTCATAAGCCATCCTCATAATGTGATTCACAAATGTGTTTATATATCATAATTTCATTCATATTGGAAAACTCAATTCACATATCATATACATGTATACACTTAATTATATGCTCTTATAGTATTTTCCTTTTTCATACATTCAATACAAATTTAGTGTTTATCATTTTCTTTTAAACACTATCCTTCTCATTCTTCCAATATGATATAAAGTATTTATTCACACTACAAACATATATATTCCGACTATAGTAACACTTCATATTCATCTCAGTCACATTCCCAATGTGACATCTCTTTCACTTTCGTCTTTAAAAATATTTAATACACTCCCATATTCATTCTTACCCTGTTCAGTAAAATGACTTAAAATAACTCATTTCTATTTACTTATCCACTTCCTTGATTATTTCAAAACAAATTCTCATACTATCAATCACATTACTCAATTCATAATACTTCCATATGCAATACTAGTCATTTCACTTAGCTCATGCATTGCATATACAGTTAACTATCAATATCCCAATAATCTTTATCAAATTCCACTAAAACTTTAACTTCTCAATGTACTACTTCGTTTAAGCTTCAATTTGCCAAACTCATCTTTTCTATCATCACTTTAAAAACATCTTACAAATATATATCACAAAGCAATATTAAAACATATAATTTCCACAATCATAAAGCTCACTTCAAAAATCTCAAATATCACATATTATCACCATTACCATGAGCTTTCACAATATCCAAGCATCTCACATTTCTAACATTGAATTTACCATGTTCGCATTAAAATAACAATATCAACTTATTTTCTTACTTAACCAATATCATCTCTTTTTCCTTTAAACAAAACCTTAATTTTATATACATATATCCCAACTTTAAATAATCACACTTTGTCTATACTAACTAACTCATTCACTATTCCACCATTCTTTCCTCATTTTAGTAACATATCTTTCAATAATAACAATCCAGCAATATTTTCTCTGTCTAACAACCTCAACATAAACATTATTATAAAGAGGTTCAAAGTATAAAGGAAAGAATACATATTTTAATCTTGATTTGGATTGCTACTTATTTTCAACTGTATTCTCCTTTTTATTTCTTTATGTTTCAATTCACATTATGCCCTACATAATATTGCTCATAAATATTAACATTACATTTCATGTTGCACACAACATGACATTCTTCATATGCATCATTAATATACAAATATCACATTACATTTCACAATGCGTTTCTCATAATCAATTAGGCACTATGCCTCAATTATAATTCATTTCCAACATCATTGTCAACAATCATAATTTCTCATCACATCAAAATAGTATACACATATATCATCAACTATATTGAACATCTCATATAACACAAATATTCTACAATTTATATTATGCCACATCCGAGACCAACCTAGATGTCAATGCATATGCACGTATTACAAATTTCATTTCAAAACTTTTCCTTTTTATTTCTATTTAAACTTTTCAAAAAAAATTTTTTTTTTTTAATCTCACTTAGGCCGAGAATCTCGAACCTAAGCTCTGATACCAAAACAATTGTAACACCCCGATACCCTATATAAGTACTATGCATATACCTAGTATACATACAGTAAATATATAAAGTATAAGGATGTCACTTTTCGTTACCTTTTAAAAACCTGTAACAGAGTTCAAACCATAATACCTTAATTTAAATAACATTTACAAAATCATTATCTTTATTAAAACTTCATTTATACATATAAATACTCTCTCGTCAGAAATACATCATAATTAAAATTTATACATGTATGCATTACCCTCTAGTTGGTCTCGACAAACTTTACTCTTCTTGTGGCATAACAAAAGACTTCATATCTTCCATCTATATACCTGCGCGAATAAACACCCGCGCTAAGCCGGAGAGCTTAGTAGTCCAAATATAAAATATAAACATATAGTATAGAAGTATTGATATATAATGATAAATCGATTCAATATATAATTAGTTCTTATCATATCTTCTTTTCTTTTTAATTTTATCTTTAATATATCCTAGCTAATTTCATATATGATGTATATATATATACATAATATTATCACCAACCCCAATGCATCACCAATACTCAAAACCAATATATTAATACCCCTACATTATATATATACCACACCAACCATTATTGCAATACACACTTTACATATCATACCAATTATTATTGCAATACACACATTACATATCATACACTCATTATTGCAATACACACATTACACAACATATCACTCATTATTGCAATACACAATTTACATATCATACAAATCATAAATCATATTTCCAATAAAGACAACCTTTATCATCAACCACAATTCATTTACATATTACACTTAATAACATTATATTATTCACAATTCACCAAGCATAATTCATTATTAATACTCACAATCAATATTTCAATACTTGCATTTCACATTGACAATAAAGACAGACTCGGGCCCAAAACACTAATATGTTATTCAAAGTTCAGAGTTACTGCTTTGGTTCATAGTCACAATCATCACGCCCGTAGGCAATGTATATACATGTATCTCTATCCATGGATAGTGTAACAGACCCAGTCTCTTGGACCATCAACTCAACACATATGAGGAGATCCTCAACCCGGCAAGACTGTTACAAATCATATATCTCATATTCACAATTCTCATAGTGTAACAGACCCAGTCTCTTGGACCATCAACTCAACACATATGAGGAGATCCTCAACCCGGCAAGACTGTTACCTTTCATCATTTCTTAGGCATGCCACCCAAATCCAGAACTCTGAAACTGAATAACATATTAAACAAACAATTCATTTATTATTTCATTATCAATCTCATCATCAATTAGGCCAACATGCCTTATCTCTTTCAATTGAATTATCATAGCCAATCACAATGGCTTCATATCATATCATATCTCAATCCATATGATACATATAGCATCATTGATATCACATTTCAAAGTATATTATTCATATAATACATTGCCATACACAAGATTCACAATGCATATAACATAACATTTTCTCACTTCTCAAAACACATTAACATCATTCATTACTAGAGTATTTATCATAACAAATTGCACATACCTTAAGAATGATCCTCATTTCTTCCTACCTTTCCCATTTCATATTTCATCCTTTATATATATTCTTCATTTACATTCGCAATATAATAGCTTATTTAACACTTTCATCCCAATGTGTTAATGTTCAAAGACATATAAGGATATACAATCAAATAGGGTTTATGCTTACCTTGTTAATGATCTTCACATCCTTCACATCATTCAATCATCACCTTAGTCCAATTATGTTAACAATATAATAGATCACTTAACACATTTGCAAACAAATGTGTTAAGCCTCAAATTATGTAATTAAATACAATCATATGTATTGGTACTTACCTCAAGAACTAGTCCCATCAATCTATAAATTTCTTTTCTTTCCAAGAATTCTCCACATTTAGGTTAATGCAACCCAATCTCTTCAAAACCTAATCCAAAGGAATATTAGCAAAATGACCATATGAATAGTACATTCTGGTTTAAGACTCCATTTTATCCTTATTTTGAAAAATTGTATAAAATAATCTACTTGACTAAAAATTCTAAAATTTTTACAGAATTTAGTTTTGTATCTTAAAATCATTCCTTTAAAATTTCAGATCAAACTGAACACAAAATCTTGGTCAAATAGTTCACCTAACCAGACTGCCCCAATTGCCCTGCATCCTGGCAGCAGTTCTGAACTTTGTGAATTCCATAAATCAAATTCAATCAACGTGGTTCCAAATTATTTTTCTCAAATACTAGACTCACTAAGAAAAAACATATCCAAAATTCAATTGGATATGATTTTTCTACATTTTATTAAAAATCCCGAAATATAGCTGTCTCAGTTAAGGTACCTGATGGAACAGGTCTAATAAAAATAATCTTTCTAAACTCATAACCATTCCAAAATCGAATCAACATATTTTTCAGTCATTCTATACTCATAGAGGCACAACATATAAAAAATTCACTTCAAGAACATTTTTCTATAATTAATTAAAAATCATTAAAGTCACAGCCTATACTAATTGTAAAACAGAAAAAAAATTCACTAAACACAACTCTTACTCTTCCATCACCAACACCAACCTAGCTTCTTATCTTTAATTCCATTTCAACACTTTTACACACACCATACAAAAACACACTCCATCAAACTCAAACAAAATTCCAAATAGAACAAGAGAAATCAAGAGAAAACTTACCTTAAATGAAGAAATTCCACAAATCTCTAACCAAAACCCTTGATTCCTTCTTCAATTTGATTATAGAACTTCAAACACCTCCCTAGCTCTTTCTCTTCTTCAATGGCCGGCCTCTTCAAGAAAGAAAGAAGAAAATACCAACAAGTCAACCACTTTTCTTCTTTTAATCTCCACCATGCAACTTAACCAAAGAAAATTACCTCCATGCCCTTCATCCATTTAATTAATCTTTTGTCTCATATATACCCATATATATAATTTCACATGCCACAAATAAATATCATCTTGTATTGACCAACCCTTTTGACCAATGTATATGTTAGTTATACAACCATATAAACAACATATACACTTCTCTCTACACCCTCTTTTCTTCTCAAAACACAAATACCTATACATTCTTTTCCCAACTTCTTTTCTCTTGTAATTTAACACATATATTCAATCCAATATATAACAATAACATAATCAAAACTTTTAAGGTATACATGAGGATATTACATGTTAGGTTGTAATGGATTCCCACTCACGCCAGTCAGTTGAGGGTAGTGCTGAGAGTATTGTCCCTGATGATGGAGTTAGGGTTGTTAGTGCTGAGGAGGCACCTGCTTCGGTGTCGGGTAGACCAGTTGGTGAGGAGGTTCCACCAGCTTGGGTTAGGCATGTGGTAGAAGCTTTGAGGCAAGCACCAGTGCAACCAGTGCCACCACCCCCTCAGCCTATGGTACCAGTGAGGCACTATGATAAACTGAGGAAGTATGGAGCGGAGGATTTCCTTGGTACTACTGATCCAGCTGTAGCAGAACAGTGGCTTGACAAAGTACAGAGGATCTTTATTCAGTTGCAAGCCACCTCGGAGGAAAAGTTTGATTATGCAAGATCTTTGCTACAGAAGGATGCATATGACTGGTGGAGGACAGTGCCCCATTCTATGGATGATCCACCAACCTTGTCATATGCGGATTTTCTGAGAGAGTTTGAATTGAAGTATACTCCTAGGGAGTACAAAGACATGAAGAAGATGGAGTTCTTAAGCTTGAAGCAAGATAGCAAGACTGTAACTGAATATGAGGTTGAGTTTATTAGATTGAGCCATTATGCTGGTGGCATTATAGCTGATGAGATAGATAGATGCCGGAGGTTTCAGGAAGGATTGAGGCCCTCTATCATGTGCTTAGTGGCTGGATCTAGATATCACGATTTCTCCCAGCTAGTGGCAGCAGCTCGAAGTGTAGAGCGAGCTCAAGTTATTGCAGCTGCTTCAGAGGAAGAGGTCAGAGTGAGAAGGCCCCAGTTTGAGGCAGGGTCTTCTTCTGTTAAGAGAGGTAAAGGAAGCTTTGTTCCTAGAGTTAGTAGGAGTCAGAGGTCAGCTGGTAGGTCAGTGCAGTTACAGAGGCAGAGATTTAGACCTGCAGCTTCAGTGGCAAGTGCTCCGACCCCTATGATTCAGAGATCTACCCTACCCATCTGCATTCATTGTGGTAGGCCACATGGTGGTCCTTCCTGGAAGACTGGTGTAGCAGGGGTTTGTTTCAGATGTGGATCACCAGATCACTTTGCTAGAGATTATCCTGAGAGGCAAGAACAGATGTCAGTTGATACTGCAGCTTCTCGATCTAGTGTGAGGGGAGGTCGAGCAGGCAGAGGTAGCAGCAGGGGAGGCAGATCTGGGTTCAGTGCTAGAGGAGGTGCTACATCCAGGGAGAGTAGACCAGAGGAGGTTGGATCTTCCCAGAGGATGTATGTTATGCAGAGGCAGCCAGATGCATCGGCAGTCATAGCTGGTACTTTTTCTTTATTTGATACTTCAGTACTTGCTTTGATTTATCCGGGTTCCACACATTCTTATATTATTGCATCTGTTTTGCCTGTATCTGATATGCATGTTGAGTCCCTAGGATTTGATGTGTTGGTGACAAATCCGTTAGGACATAGTGTGATTGTGAGTAAAGTGCACCGAGATAGTGCAGTGAGGGTGCAAGGTGAGGAGTTCCTTGGAGACTTGATTGAGATGCCATTTAAGGAATATGATGTGAGTCTAGGTATGGACTGGCTATCTAGACATGGAGCTGTGGTAGACTGTAAAAGGAAAATTGTTTCTTTGAGAACTGTTGATGGTAGAGAGGTGATAGTATCTAATGAGCAGGAACAGCTAGCCTCCTTATTTGTTTCAGCTGTTGCAGCCAGGAGGTTGATTAGAAAGGGGTGTGAAGCTTATCTTGCTCATGTGATAGATACTAGAGTGAAGGGTTCTCCCATTGATAGTATTGCCACAGTTGCAGAGTTCCCAGATGTATTTCCAGAGGAGTTGCCAGGGTTACCTCCTGAGAGAGAGGTGGAGTTCGGTATTGAATTGTTGCCTGGTACCACTCCTATCTCTATTACTCCTTATAGAATGGCACCAGCAGAATTGAGGGAATTGAAAGTGCAATTACAGGAGTTGTTGGATAAAGGATTTATTCGCCCCAGTGTTTCTCCTTGGGGAGCTCCTGTGCTATTTGTGAAGAAGAAAGATGGTACTATGAGGTTGTGTATCGATTATAGGCAATTGAACAAGGTGACTATTAAAAATAAATATCCTTTGCCTAGAATCGATGATCTCTTTGATCAATTGAAGGGTGCAGCTGTGTTTTCTAAAATTGATTTGAGATCTGGGTACCATCAG
Source organism: Garcia nutans (assembly GCA_947685225.1). NCBI lineage: Eukaryota > Viridiplantae > Streptophyta > Magnoliopsida > Malpighiales > Euphorbiaceae > Garcia > Garcia nutans. The sequence goes on along the minus strand of CANTUV010000008.1, from coordinate 36,681,154 downwards.
CTGAGAGTCAAGGCTGAAGATGTTCCAAAGACTGCCTTTCGGACCAGGTATGGGCATTATGAATTTCTAGTTATGCCTTTTGGTCTAACGAATGCACCTGCAGCTTTTATGGATTTGATGAATAGGGTGTTCAAGCCCTATCTGGATCAGTTTGTAGTGGTCTTCATCGATGACATTCTGGTGTATTCGCGGAATGAAGAGGAACATGATATGCATCTGCGGATTGTGTTGCAGATTTTGAAAGAGAAGCGGTTGTTTGCCAAATTGTCGAAGTGTGAGTTCTGGTTGGATCAAGTCGCTTTTCTCGGTCATATAGTTTCAGAGGAAGGCATTAGAGTTGATCCGAGCAAAGTTGAAGCTATATTGAATTGGAGTCCACCCAAGTTGGTGATTGAGGTTAGAAGTTTTCTGGGTTTGGCAGGCTATTACCGGCGGTTTGTGAAAGGGTTTTCTTTGATAGCTACTCCACTCACCAGATTGCTTCGTAAGGGAGTGAGATTTGTGTGGACAGATCAGTGTCAGACTAGCTTTGAGCAGTTGAGAGAAATGTTGACTCAAGCACCTGTTCTTACTTTACCTGTAGAAGGCAAACCATATGTGATCTACAGTGATGCTTCACATAGTGGTTTGGGGTGTGTGCTGATGCAGGAAGGTAAAGTTATAGCTTATGCATCTCGACAGTTGAAACCGCATGAGCTTAACTATCCGACCCATGATTTGGAGCTAGCAGCCATTGTGTTTGCATTGAAGATTTGGCGACACTATCTGTTTGGGGAGAAATGTTTTATCTACACTGATCACAAAAGTTTGAAATATTTGGGTGTTCAAAAAGAGCTCAATCTTCGGCAGAGAAGATGGTTGGAATTGATTAAAGACTACGACTGTTTGATTGATTATCATCCAGGTAAAGCAAATGTTGTTGCTGATGCCTTGAGTCGGAAGTCTTTAGCTGGTTTAACTGTTTACTCGCTCTCGTTGCTTGTTGAGTTGAGAGCTTTGCATGCCAGTTTTGTAGCTTGTGACGATGGTGCATTGTTGGCAAAGTTGCTTTTGAAACCAGTTTTGTTAGATCAGATCAAAGAGGCTCAGTTGATTGATATGAAGATTCAGAAGATTATTTCAGATTGCAAGAATGGGAAGACTAGAGATTTTGTTATGAAAGGTGATGGGAGTCTCTGGTTTAAGAACCGATTGTGTGCACCCGATGATGTTGATTTGAAAAGAGTCATTTTAGAAGAAGCACATTAGTCAGTGTTTGCTATGCATCCGGGTAATACAAAGATGTATCATGATTTGAGACAGCATTACTGGTGGATTGGTTTGAAGAGAGATATTGCAGATTTTGTGTCGAAATGTCTCACCTGTCAGAAGGTTAAAGCAGAGCATCAAGTTCCAACTGGATTGCTTCAACCATTATCAGTACCAGAATGGAAGTGGGATAGAGTGACGATGGATTTTGTGTCTGGTTTGCCATTGACACAAAAGAAGCATGATGCTATATGGGTGATTGTGGATAGATTGACTAAGACAACTCATTTCCTTCCGGTTCGGATGGATTACTCTTTGGAGAGATTGGCTGAGCTGTATATCCATGAGATTGTGAAGTTGCATGGTGTTCCAACTTCTTTAGTGTCTGATCGAGATCCCAGGTTTACTTCCAGATTTTGGGAGAGTTTGCATAGTGCTTTGGGTTCTCGATTACACTTCAGTACTGCTTTTCATCCACAGACGGATGGACAGTCAGAGAGGGTGATACAGATTATTGAGGACATGTTGAGAAGCTGTGTCATCGATTTCTTTGGAAGTTGGGATAGATTCTTACCTCTTGTGGAGTTTGCTTACAACAACAGTCACCAATCCAGCATTGGTATGGCACCGTTTGAAGCATTGTATGGCAGACGGTGTAGGACACCTCTTTGTTGGAATGAGCTTGGAGATAATAAGTTGATTGGTCCTGATTTGATTCAAGAAACTGAAGAAAAAGTAAAGTTGATTCGAGGCAGGTTAAAAGCAGCTTCAGACCGACAGAAGTCTTATGCAGATCTGAAAAGGAGAGATATAGAGTTTGATGTTGGAGATAAGGTATTTCTGAAAGTGTCTCCTTGGAAGAAGATTTTGAGGTTCGGTCGGAAAGGGAAATTGAGTCCTCGTTTCATTGGACCGTATGAAGTTTTGGAAAGAGTTGGGCTAGTGGCTTATCAGCTTGCTTTGCCACCTGAGTTGGATCGTATTCATAATGTATTTCATGTTTCTATGTTGAGGAGGTACAGATCGGATCCATCTCATGTGTTGCCAATTGAATCTATCGAAGTGAGTCCAGATTTGACATTTGAAGAGGAACCAGTTGCTATTTTGGCACGTGATGTGAAAGAATTGAAAAACAAGAGAGTGCCATTGGTGAAGGTTCTATGGAAAAATCATGGAAAGGAAGAAGCAACTTGGGAAAGTGAGCAAACAATGCGAGAGCAATATCCTCAGTTGTTTCAGCTTTGATATCAGGTAATTTCGAGGACGAAATTTTCTTTTTAGAGGGGGAGAATTGTAATATCCTCATATATGGTCTAGAAGTTTTGATTATGTTGTTGATGTTGTTGTTATTGTTGTTGTAGTGATATATTGGATTGAATATATGTGTTAAATTGCAAGAGAAAAGATTTTTGGAAAGTGAATGCTTGTGTATATGTGTTTTGGGGAAAAGAATTAGGGTTTAGAGAGAATGGTATATGTTGTGTATATGATGATATATATAACATATAAATTGGTCAAATGAAGAGTCAATGGAAGAGATATTTATTTGTGTTGAGTGTGTAATTACATATAAGGGCTTATATGAAACAAAAAGTTAGTTATATGATTGAGGGTATTTTGGTAATTGCTTGGATAAGATCACTTGGTGGAGATTAAAAGAAAAATTTGACTTTGCTTCTTCATTTTTTCTTCTTCTTTTCCATTGTGGCCGGCTCCTCCTTGGACAAAGGAAGCAAGAGGCAAAGAGAAGATCTTGTTGAGTGAAGCTCAAATTGAAGAAAGATTAAGTGATCAAGTTGGTGATTCAAGAAGTTTTGTAACTTTGGTAAGTTCTCTTGTGATTTTTGTGCTTATTTGAAATGATATTTGAGTTTGATAGATTTTTAAGAGTGTGTTGGTTGATTTTGAGATGTGAGAAGTGTTTGAGTGAGTTGATGATGGATTTTGAGAATGGATGGAAGAAAAGGGTAAATGGTTGGAAGAGATGATGTTGTATATGTGGTAAGGGTTTTGAGATGATTTTGTGTTTGGTGTTTGATGTGGGTTTTGGCTTGTTTTGGGTGTGTTGCAAGTTTGAGATGAGTTTTGAGTATGTTTTGTTAAGATTATTTGAAGAGGATGTTAATGTATAGAAGTGTGTTGTTGAGTGTATGGTTGTTTTTGATCGGAGTCTTGATTTGTGGCCGGACACGCCCATGAGCACGTCCAGGGTTTTTAGGCGTGTCAATTGTGTTGGAGGCAGTAGGTTTGACACGACCAGTAGCACGCCCGTGTTATTGAGCGTGTCATAGCTACTGTAAGATTTGAGAATTTACACGCCCAGGAACACGCCCATGTTGTTGAGCGTGTAAATGTTTCTGTGTTGTGGAGTTAGGGCACGGCCATGAACACGCCCGTGTGGGTGAACGTGTCAGGGTTGAGGTTTGCCCTAATTAATTCCTAATTGGATTATCTCTTGTGTATCCTTAAACAAGTATATGCTATTACTTTTGATTTAAGTCTTGAAGATAGTGATTGATCATTGATCTAAGAGGTTAAAGAATCTTGGACAAGGAAATGTTAGGAGTTGTATGAATTGTTAGTAAAATAAGTACAAATCTTGTATTATTGCATTGTTGCATATGATGATAATGGCAATGTATATGATACTATGTGAACAATGTGATATTTCATGTATTGTGACTCATGTGATGAGTAATGTGTTTGGTTATGTTTATATCAATAATGCTATATGTATAATGTGATGGAATATAATGCCATTGTGATTGGCTATGGTAACTTATATGTGATATGAGGCCATTGTTATTGGCTATGATGAGAGTTGAGAATGGAAATGATAATGAAATAATAAATGATTTGTGTGGCTAATGTGTTATTCAATTTTCAGAGTTTGTTGTTGGTGGCATGCCTAATAAGTGTAACAATCTCTTGAAGTTAGGTTGGATTGCATCCTTGAAGCCTAATTGAGATGTTACCACCCTTGAAGCTAGGTTGGGTTGGTTCTTGAAGCCAAGTTGGGTTGATGCTTAGCATGCTTTGCTCCCCTTGAAGCTTGGTTGAACCTAATCCTTGAAGCCTAGTTGGGTTTATGATATTGATAAATGTGATGATAAAACCAAAACATTAACTCTGAAAATTGAATGGCATATTAGTGTGTTTTGGGCCCATGCTTGTCTTTGTTTAGTGTTGATTATGAATGATTAAATGAATACTAATGAGGTATATGATAAGATGTTGAAATATGATATGTCTATTTATGTTGAGTTATGAAATGTAAAGGTATGTTGTTAGCTTTGCATATATGATGTTACATGTATAATATGGATTGAGAATTGGCATTGCATTGCATTAAAGCATAACATTAGCATGAATTATCTTACTAAGCCGTTGGCTTAGCGCGATAGTGTTTGATCACACAGGTAATAGGGTTGAACCCGAGAGCTCTTCGAGACCGAGTGAGAGTAGACGTTGAAGAGTTGATTTTGGGAACTTAAAGATCAGAGGAGACTTGCCAATCATGTATAACTCTTTTATATTTTGTAAAGTAATGATTTTAATGTATATATGTGTATATTTGTAAATATGAAATTAAATGTTTTCATATATGTAAATATTTGATAAATTCCGCTGCGTAACAACTAAATGTATCTATATATATATCTATTTAGTTTTGTATTACAAGTTAACTACTTATCTTTCTATAATGTATACAATTGAAAGATTATGGTATGGTTTAAAATGTTTTTAAATGTTAAAAAAAAAATCCGTAGCATCTCTATATTTAGTGCATGTATACTACATTGTGGTGTTTGTAGTATGCATGTATTGAATGTAGGGGTGTTACATTTCTAATATGACCTAATTATATTTTAAGCTCAAAATAATTTTTCCTTTAAATCCTAAAGTCCAAAACAATTTTCAAAATCTTCAAGAGGGTCTTTGGACATGTGACTTTTCAAGATGTGTTAAAAAATCTTCTTCCACCTTATGACCCAAACTTAAAAGCCCAAAGTCTTTGAAACAAAATTATTTTTCACTTCAAAAGTTACAAAAGTTTTCTTAAAAAGTGCTTACAAATTATTTAGGCCAATTATGGAATGCCAAAAATTAATTATGAGCCTAGTTTATACCAAGAATTATTAATCATGGGCTTATTTTTAGCATGAATCATTAGTTGTTTTTTTTTCAAAAGAGAAATCTATTAATAATAAACCTCTTAATTTAGTTTTAATCCAATATAGCATAAAAGCTATATTAGTTGAGATTCAATGGATTAAAGCCTAATTAATGGGAATTATCATGGACTAATTTCTAAGTTTAAAAATATAACTATTGGTTAAAATCGTTCAAGGGAATTTTTTGCGAAAATAAGATATCCCATGTTGGTATTTTATTTACCATATGCATAGAAAAAAAGACTCGCCATTTGTGTGTGGAAGTTATAAGGTTTGAGGGAACATCCTAATTTTTGATTGTTTGATTATTTGTGCATACATGCATACATGCACACATATATTACATTATATGGCTTTGATCCTTTTTGGCTCACAGAACTAGAGTACAATAGTTCAGAGACATACGACAACCTAGCCTACATCAGTGACTCAGAGTTCAACGAAGATATAGTTAATTTCACTCCCAAAGCAATGGATCTTGAGCAAATTCAGAAGATAGTAAATGATGCCCTCAACTCCAAGATGGAAGAATTTAAGGGGGCCTTAGCTGAGACTGTGAGAAGCCAACTACTTTCACTATTAGAGGACAACAATGTTGAAGCATATGCTAGTAACAAAAAGTAAAAGGGTAAGGGAAAGGTTAAGATAGTCGAAGTGGCCTCTGATGAAGACAAAGAAGCTATGGATGTTGATGATGATTAGGAGTAGTACTTCCAAGATCAATAAGAGGACAAGAAAGAAAATAAGACTACAAAAAAGAAAGCTGAATGTGTCGATGTCGAGAAGATAATTGCTGATCTAGAGAAGAAGTTTGAGAAGAAGCTGAAGGCTAAAGAAGTGTCAGAGTTGGACAAGTTATTTGAGAAAGATGAAGGAGTTCCTTACAAATTCAAAATGCCTTCTTTTGCCAAGTACAATGGTACAGGAAATCCTCACTAGCATGTTAAGCAGTACATCATAGCTATGTAGTATGCTATAGCTACCAAGGCTCAAACTCTAAGGTATTTGATGCTCTCATTGGATCCTATTGTGCAAAATTGGTTCAACACCTTAGAGGAAAGTACCCAAAAAGATTGGGATATGCTATACAAAGCCCTCATTCAGCAATATAGATACAATGTTGAACTGGAAGTAACCTTGATGGAGGTTGAAACTATCAGACAGAAGCAAAATGAAAATTTTGTTGATTATGCAAAAAGGTAGAGAAGTAAAGCTGCTCTTCTCAAAAAGAGGCCCAATGAGTCTGACCAGATCAAAATGATAGTAAGAGGTGTCTTACCCAACCTTCGTGAGAGACTGTCTCTCACCCTTATCAGAGATTTCAAAGATCTTCTCCAAGATAGCTTACAAATAGAAGAGTGGGAATGGGAGAAGAATTGCTTTTCTGGAAGGAGGAATGAAAGAGAGAACTACCAATCTGGCAGTCAGAGTGGACAAAAAGAAATGGATGTCAATGCAACTATTGGCCAAGGAAATAGAAGACAATTTTTAGATCTGGGGAGACCTTTGTCTTGGGTTTTCAACAAGTTACAGAAAAGGGGTTATTATAGTCGTTGGCTCCTCGACCCTTACATGATCCTCTGCCATCAAACTTTAATGCCAAGGCCTTCTATCAACTCTGTCAAATGCAAAGGCATGAGACAGATAAATGTGCTCGATTAAGACATGAAATTCAAGATCCTATTGACAGTAGTGAGCTGCCTGAGCCTGATAAGCCTAACACCAAGAATAATCCTTTGCCTAAATTTGGAAGAGTACCTCCACCAACAACCTTCATGGTAGGAGGAGGATTGGAGGAAGATCTTGTCTTATCCTCTTTTCAAGATGAGAGTATTAAAGATGTGAAGAGAGAAGAAGCTCAACTCAATGAACTTCCCTTGGCTTGAATGTTGCTCATCTTATTTTGAATTCTTTAGTATTTAATTAGAACAATTATGTTTTCCAAATTAAAATTGTTTGAATAAATTACTTTTATTGAATTTATAATTTCATTGGATTTTCATATTATAGTGTTCAACTAATGATGAGTCTAGCTTGATATTCATGAATTAGTGTATCTATGCATTTTAATTCAAATGACTTTACTCGGTGATGGAATTATTCTATAGCATTGAGTTGTGTATTCTTACTTAGAGAGGGCTCCTGCATAATTATCTATGTATAGGTCCTAGTCAATCTTAGAACATTCTTTGATGAACTTTAGAGGTTAAATTGAACTTTGCTTATTTAAGGGAGAGATGATCTAGGCATTGTTTAGTAAGCCAACAACTAGAATCCACCTAATTTAACATCAACCTCTAGTATATCCCTTTGAGCCTTCATAAATTTTAGCTTGCTTTTCTTTCGCTTATAAACCCCAATAACCTGCCCTGAGTTGTTATGATACTTATGGCAAGTCTGATGATCACTAAGGAATTAAAGGGGAAGAAAATCAAAGAGAAGGATATATAGTCAAGACTATAAAGATAGTTGACAGACACATAAATTAGACCCAATATCACAGACTTATTGAGATAAAGTCTAGACTGAAGTAGATTTATTCCACTCCACTCATCCATTATTAGAAACACTAGTTGGTACAAACAAGACAACTTTTTTAGAGCTAGAACCTAAAAAAGAAGAAGAAAAAAAAGAAAAAGAAGGAAAAAGAAAAGGAAAAAAAGAAAAAGGAAAAGAAGAAAAAAAAGAAAAGGAAAAGAAAATAAAACTCAAAAGGCAGTTCAGAAAGCCAACTGAGTTCTCTTTTACCTAAAGCAGCAGAAGACTTCCACTTACTTTACGAGGACAATTTAACTTGAATTGGTCCAACCCAACCAGAGATTCAATGAAAATCAGAGAGATAGGAGAAAGGCCATCTAGTTCTTGAAAGTTTTATACTTGACAGTCCTACAAGGAAGAAGGATAAAATGATAAAATGTTAAAAGAAAAAAAAGGAAAAAAAGGAAAGAAAAAGAAAAGAAAAAGTAAAAGGGAAAAAAAAGAAAAGGAAAGGAATGTGGGTATCAACCTTTTTGCAAAGACTGTTCTAATCAAGATCCAAATTAATGCCAAGAAGATTGAAGAACATTCAAAGCTTTATCTTTTCATGCTCCCAACTGACTAAATTTTCAACAAGAAGTTTGTAGTGTGAAGGTTTGTGCATAGTGTAACATCGACTCTAATTTACAATTAGCCTCTGCTTAAACCATGTCCCTTATAGACCCCATTTTAAGCTTATTAAAGACATATTGATCTCTCTTGGTAGGCAGAGTCTATTAGTGGAGACAGGTTGGATAAGCATGCATATGAGATAGACAATATTTAAACTTAATGAGACCTTTGGCCAATTAATGTGTATGTGCCTATCTGAAGTGCAACAGTTCTTGCTTAAATGGAAATGATTTCCAAGTTTAGTATGGTAACTAGGGTTTTTATGTTATAGATATGTTAATTTGGAAATTCGAGTCCTAAGGTACAATGACACTGATTTGACAAAGTCAACATTTGATTTAAAAAAAAGAAAAAAAATTATTTTCTTGTTGCACGAGCCTTCAAGTTTAGGGAAGTATATTGTATTGTCAAATCTCAGAGGATATATTGGGCAAAAGTGGGATCACTTACAAGGTTATGTCATGAAAAAATTGGCAACCAAATGTGTTAAAATAGATGTCTCTCATGTCTCTAACCTAACTGGGGTCCCCCTTACTTATTTTTTCAACATCTTAAAAATAGAGCCATAAATGTTAAGTCTTCTGCCATTCCAATGCAAGATCTGAATGGGCATCTAGAAGGAATCCATGGGAGCACTTCCGCTGATCACTCAGTTTATGAGTCAATGGAATCACTGTAAATATTATTCATGCATACCATACATACATAAGCATATCACACTGCATTTTTTCATCTTGCATTGTCTATTCTTTGTCAAAGTGAACAACAAATATTCTATAAAGCAAACATGAAGCGGTTATGGAATCAGGGGGCATGGAAGGCCCATTTCTTGAGGAAGATCCAGTCATTTTATAAAAATAGAGATGCGTGCTTGTGAAAGCATCTAGCCAAAATGCAAACATCAATCAGAGCGTACATGGAAAAAGAAATCATTAGTTTGAGCCTACACAGGGGGCAAAGTTTCTCCTTTCAATTTCTTGAGTTTATGCATGTACAAAATATTTTTAGACTCACTTTCAAATATTTTGCCATGTAGGGGACAAAGAGATGATATGAGAAATAGCTAAAAATAGCTGAATTTTTTGCAAAAGGAAGAGCAAAAAGAACATAACAAGAAGAAAAAGAACCCCAAAAGAATGAAGAACAAAAATATCAGTACAACTTGAAGAGTTGGAAGCCAATATAGGATAAATGTCCAAGGATGGAGATCCATTTTGAAGCGTGAAAACCCAATGTCTAAAGGATGAAGATCCAATGTAAAGGGTGAAGACCCATAATCCATTGAAGAATGGAACCAATTGGCTTGAAGAATGCCATATTTCTCAAAGGACAAAAGGACGGTCGAGCTAGAAGAGCTCAAATCAAGTCTTGGGTAGAGAACCCAAAATCCAATCTCGGGTTGAGTACCCAAATCAAATTCAGTTTAGGGTCAAGAAACCAAATCCAGTCTAGGGTTGAGAACCCAAACCTAGTCTCGGGTCCAGAACCCAAAACCAATCTCTGGTCAAGAACACGAATCCAGTCTCATATTCAGAACCCAAATCCAGTCTCAGGTCCAGAACCAAATCTAGTCTCGGGTCCAGAACCCAAATCTAGTTTAGGCATAAGAACCCAAATCCAGTTTAGGGTCGAGAAACCAAATCCAGTCTCGGGTTAAGAACTAAAACCAATCTTGCATCCAAAACCCAAATCCAGTCTCAGATCTAGAAATCAAATCTAGTCTCGGGTCCAGAATCCAATCCAGTCTCAGGTCTATAACCCAATCCAGTATTGGGTCCAAAACCCAATCAACCTCATGTCGAGAACCCATTCTTACCCAAGATCAGCTCAAAGTCATGTTGCTTTTTGTTCTCTTTTGCTAAAGTCCCAAATCACTCAAGCAGGGGCAAACTGTAGACCTTTAAATTTTGACCTAATCCAATCAGGCCCTAATTAAAAGGAAGTTAGATCAAGCCTAAAGATTTAAACTACTATGGAATAATTATAGGAGCAAAAATGATTCGGATCCCAAGACAAGTTAACTTGGCCCAAATTTTATCTAATTGGTATGCCCAATTGGACATGGCAATTCACCACAGGCCCACAACTGGGGTAAATTGGCATGGCCAATTTTCCACATGCCCATAATCTAGCCTTAATTCAGTTTATTAACTTTTCTAATCAAGATCGGACTCACTTTAACTGTCAGATTAGTGTATTAGGGTTTAGCTTTAATTATAAATACATAATTAAGGGAGGAATCGACAGCAAGATTAATCAATCAGCAAGCATCAATAATCAATAAGAGTCAATCAACAATAGGCAACGTTCATCAATAATCAAAACACCAAAGGCAGTAACCACTGTCTTTAATCTTGGCTCAACCAAAATTTACCAAAGGCAGGCAGCAGCAAGCTTGTTCCAGTGTATCAATATTTGGTGGAGCCTCCAACGTAGGTTTTATTTTCTAAATTTCATTCACTTAAAGCATTATTTAGTGTAGTAGTTATATTCTCCTTAAGCATCAAAAGCATTATTTAGTCCCGTAGCAGAGTAACCTAGGTTGTAAACTTGTATAAACACTAAACATATAAGCTTGTCATAAATTGCATGTTCTAAACATTAAACCTCATCTATCATCGGGCAGTAGTAAATTTTAATGTATAATTCATGTTAAATCTTGAACCATTATTATAAACCCTAGTTTTCAATATTTTAAAACCCTAATATTATTTTCTTGAACCTTGATTTTCTAAAACCCTAAAAAACCTTAATTTCTATAAATATAAAACCCTAGCTTACATAAAAACCCTAATTTCCCAACAAAACCATATCCTATAAACCATTTACCTTTTGAGGGAGTTGCCCCCTTGACCCCCGCCCGCTAACCGTTTACCTAGTGAGACTGCCGTAGGCACGACTTGTGTCCTTGCGCACTATATTTCCTTAATGGGGGGGGGGGGTAATATTAAGATGTATTTGTTTATTTTCTTTTTAATTATTCAATTATTTTCATATATATTGTATTATTTTTCCCTTGCTTTATTCTTTTCCTTAAATTTATATGTATTTTTAAAGGAAATTGTAAAAGGCATGTTTCCATCTAGTGTGGGTGCCTTATTTATTTAATTTATGTAATTGTAATTTATTTAAAGACTTTGGAAAAATTATAATGGACATGTTTCCACCTTTTGGCTGGTGTCCTATTTTATTTATTTTCTTTGTGAACATTTAAAGATTCTAAGGGTATGTTTCCTTCTAAGGATGGGTACCCATGTTATTTTGTGATGTACTGTTTTATCTTATTTTATGAATGAATCCATTTTGTTAATAATTGCATGTACTATGGATGATATTTTAATAAGTTAAGAGTTCAATAATATTTAGACATGAAAAGGAGGCCGGTTCTAATGAATCAGGCGTTATGGGAGTGCTGAGCCATTTCTCACCTTCCTCATACGTACCCAACTTTCTAAACCCAAAAGGGGGGTTAGGGATTCCTTAAAAATTGAGTCATCCTTCCTTTTCTATTTTCCCTGCCCATCCACTTGGCGACTCCATTTTCTCCGGGTTTAGGCCTAGGCTCTCTAAGGCCCTGAGCCTAACAGTGCCGAAGTCACAAGAACCATTCCACATGGGAGTGGAGGCAAAAATCCACGCTCACATGCTTCCATTGATTCATTCCAGATGCTCATCTATATCTTGCATTAGAACATCAGAAGACTTTATATCTATGACTTTTATCTTCTAAATGTACAAAGTATGAGTAACGGGGCCCAAGCAGGGTAAAGACATGAGAAATGTCCATTTGGTTGGTCACTTCTTCATGACATGACCTTGCAAGTGATCCTTTCATTAGCCCTGCTTCTTTTGCCCATTATGTCCTTTGTAGTTCAACAATGCAACATACTTCCCTTAACTTGAAGGCTTTGCTTGATAAATATATATATTTTTAAAATCTTAAAATCATATTTTGGCTTTCTTAAATAAGTGTCATTGTATCTCAAGACTCGATTTTCCAAATTAATATATCTATAACATTATAACCCTAGTTACCGTACTAAACTCGGGAATCATTTCCATTTGAGCAAGAACTGTTGTACTTCAGATAGGCACACACATTACTTGGCCAAAGGTCTTATTGAGTTTAAATATTTTCTATCTCATATGCATGCTTATTCAAACAATCTTCACTAATAGGCTCCACCTGCCAAAAGAGATCAACAGGTCTTTAATAGGCTTGAAATGGGGTCTATAAAGGGACATGGGTTAAGCAGAGGCCATTTGTAAATTGAAGCCGATGTGACACTATGGACAAACCTTCACACTACAAACTTCTTGTTGGAACCTTAGACAGTTGAGAGCATGAAAAGATAGAGTTTTGAACTTTCTTCCATTTTCTTGGCATTAATCTATTTCTTGATTAGGAAAGTCTTCGCCTTTCTAAAAAAGTTTGAGACTTTCCTTTTCTTCTTTTTTATTTTCTCTCTTTTTCTTTTCTACTTTTTTCCCTCTTTTAGAATTTTATCATTTTGTCCTTTTTCTCTGTGGGACTATCAAGTACAGGACTTTCAGGATTACTAACTAAGAGGTGTGATGGGTCTCATGAAGCAGATGGTCTTTCTCTTATTTTGGCTGAATCTCTGGTTGGGTTGGACCAATTCAAGTCAAACTTCTTCTCATAGGCTAAGTGGAAGTCTTCTATTGTTTCAAGTAAAAAGGACTTTGTTGGCTTTCTAAACTGCTCTTTCAAACTTTTGTTATTTTGTTTTTCTCTCTCTTTTCCTCTTTCTTCTTCTTCTTTTTTTCTTTTTTTTTTGTTCTTCTTTGTTTTTTAGCTCTAAGAGAGTCTTCTTGTCTATACTACCCTATTCTTCTAACTATGGAGCCGCATGAGTCTGCTTCAATGATGATGAATCCTTTGTAATCTTGATGCTGTCAGACCTTAATTCAGGTAAACTTTAACTTTTTTTTCATAGTCTTACTTGAACATCCCTTTCTTCGATCTTTTTACCTTCTTAGTAACTCAATGATCATTAGACTTGCCATAAGTTCCATAATAGCATAGGGTAGGTTATCAGAGTTTATAAGCCAATGAAAAGAAAGCTAAAATCTCATGAAGGCTCAAAGGGACAAGCTAGGGATTGATATTAAAAGGGTGGATACTAGTTGTTGGCTCACCAAACAATGCCTAGATAATCTCTCTCTTAAATAAGCAGAGTTCAATTTTTCATCAAAATTTCATCAAAGCATGTTCTAAGACCGACTAGAATCTAGACATAAGTAATTATGCAGGAGCCCTCTCTATGTAAGCATACACAGCTCAATGCTATAGAATAATTTCCTCACCTAGTAAAGTCATTCGGATCATAATGCATAGATACACTAATTTATGAATATCAAGGTAGACTCATCATCGGTTGAGCACCAAAATGAACAAAGAGCAACAAAAATTTAATGAAAATAATTTATTCAAACAATCTTAATTTGAAAAACATAATTAATCCAGAAAATACCAAAAAAATAAAAAATAATAAAACAAGCCAAGGGAAGTTTTATTGATTTGAAGTCGAAAGAGCTTTCTCTACTTGGACATATTAAGGGTAGGGATAGTCATTGCTTCACCATCCACAGTTGGTTTAAGCTTACTTAGTAATACTTCCTCTTTAGCAACTTATCCATCCATATCATGATAATACGACAAGATAAAACTTTCCTCCAATCCTCCCTCTATCATGAAGGTTGCAGGAGGTGGCACCCTTTCAAATTTAGGTAAAGGATTATTCTTGGTGTTGGGCTTATTAGGCTTAGGTAGCTTTCCACTGTCAATCAAATCTTGGATCTCGTGCCTTAAACGAACACATCTATCTATCATATGCCCTTGCACTTGATGGCATTGACAAAAGGCCTTGGCATCAAAGCTTGATGGGAGAGGATTCAGCAAAGGTCAAGGAGCCAATGGCTGTAATAGCCCATTCTCTTGCAACTTATTGAAAATACAAGATAGAGGTTTTCCTAACTCTGAAAACTGTCTTTTACTTGCTTGACCAGTTGTTGCATTCACATCCACTAACTTCTATGTACCCTGACCGCCTTACTGATAACTTCCCCTATCACTTCTTCTTCAAAAAAAAAATGATTCTTCTCTCTTTTCCATTCTTCTATTTGGAAACTAGCTTGGAAAAGATCTTTGAAATCCCTTATAAGGGTGTGAGATAGCCTTTCAGGGAGGTTGGGGAGGATGCCTCTGACTATCATCATGATTTGGTCAGACTCATCAGGCCTCTTTTTGAGAAGTGTAGCCTTATTTCTCCATCTCTTCACATTGCCAACAAAATTCTCATTCTATTTTTGCTTGATTGACTCTACCTCTATCAGAGTAACACGAAATTCCACATTATACCCATATTGCTATATGAAGGCTTTGTGTAACATATCTCAATTCTTTTGAGTATTATCCTTTATGGTGTTGAACCAAAATTTACACAATAGAATCTAGTGAAAGCATGAAGTACCTTAGGGTCTAAGCCATAGTAGCTCGAGTAGACTGTATGGTAGTGATGTACTGCTTAACATGCAAGTGAGGATTCCCTATAGCTGTACCTAGAGAAAGAAGGCATCTTGAACTTGCAAGGAACTTCTTCATCTTGCTCAAATAACTTGTCCACCTCTGACATCTCATCAACCTCCAGCTTTGTTTTGAACTTCTTTTCTAAATCAGCAATCATCTTTTCTACATATGAAGTTTCAATCTTTTCCACGGTTGCCTTCTCCACAGTCTTCGCTTCTTTCTTCTTATCTTGAGAATATTGAAAATATTAAGCCAAATCATCATCATCCAACATCACTTTATCATCATCCATAGCTACTTCACCAACCTTGGCCTTTCCCTTGTCTTTCTACTTCTTAGTACTAGTAAATGCTTCAACAGTGTTCCCTAATAGTGTAGCCAGTTGGCTTTTCATGGTCTGAGCTAGGACTTCCTTCAGTTCTTCCATATTAGAGTTGAAGGCGTCATCTATCATCTTCTGAATCTGTTCAAGTTCCATTGCTTTTTGTGAGAAGCTAACTGAGTTGTTGCTAGATTCTACATCACTAGCGTAGGTCAAATTGCCGTAAGCTCTTGAACTACTGTACTCCAGGTCTGTGAGGTAGAAAGGAATGTTTATGAAATGCAATGTATGTATGCATGGATGCACAAGTAACAGATAAACAAAGATAATTAAGACATTCCTTCCAACCTTATATCTTCCACACACGAATGGTGAGTCTCTTTTTCTAGGTATATCAATATGGGACATCTTGCTTTCAAAAAATTCACTCAGATGGTTTAACTACTAGTTGTATTCTCAAACATAGAAGTCAATCCATGATAATTCATATTAATTAAGTCTTAATCCATTGGGACAATAAAGAGATAGCTTTTATGCTATTTTTGGAATTAAAACTAAATTAAGGGGTTTATTATAAATAAATTTCCTATTTGGAAAAAAAACTAATGATTCATGCCTCAAACAAGCCCATAATTAACAATTATTGGTATAAATGAGGCATATCTGGTATTTCCATAATTGACCAAACTAGTTATAAGCCCTTTTAAGAAAAGGTTGTAGTAAAAATTTGCATGAAAAATAGTCTTAAGATCATCTTATAAAAATATTTAAGAGCCCATTGTAAAAAGGTTTGTTTAAAAAATGAATCTTGAGCTTTGTATTTGGGTCATGAGGGAGATAAGAATCTTTGACCCTTTTTCGAAAAACTTTATGTCCAAAGACCATCTTGAAAATTTGAAAAATATTTTTGGTCTTTTAGGCTTAAAGGAATAAAAATTATTTTGAGCTTACAATATAATTAGGTCATATTAGAAAAAGAAGAAGCCAAATAAGCCATGGTTCAAACCAAGATATATCAATCATAGTCAATCAACAAGCATTTAGTGTAAAAACCAAAGGAAAGTAACTAGGCCAATTTCATGAGCTTTAGTCTTTGGGTTGAAAAGTTTAGGTTCCCATAGCAAGTATATACCAAAAGGTACAAGGCTATGAGTGATTATGCCATGCTCGATCTCCATATCTTGAGTGAAAGTATGGTACCCTTGCATAACACAACACGGGTTACAAGGGCATCCTAACTCACGCACACAATGTAAACTAAATGATGCAATGGACAATATCATATTAAGAAAGAATAAAATAATATAAAGACCAATGGAATCAACTTCTCTTATCCCCAGTGGAGTTGCCACTGTAAGCGGGGATTTTTTCCCTTACTCCCATGTGGAATGTTCTTGCGACTTCAGCACTATTAGGCTTAGGGCCTTAGAGAACATGGCCCTAAACCCAGAGAAAATAGAGTCGCCACCCAAATGGGCTTGGAAAATAGAAAGGGGTGGATGACTCGATTCCTAAGGAATCCCCAACCCCCTATTGGGTTCAAAAAGTTGGGTACATATAGGGAAGGTGAGAAATGACTCAGCACCTCCATAATGCCTGGTTCATTTGAATCGACCTCCTTTTCAGGTTTAAAAATTATTAAATTCTTAAGCATTATAATATTATCCATACTACATATAATAGAAATAAAGAAATATTCATTAAAATTAAGAAATTCCAAACCAACAAAAATGGGCACCCATACAAGATGGAAACATGCCCTTACAATGTCCAATGTCCAAAACTAAATAAAATAGGACACCCACCATTTGGTGGAAATGTGTCTTTTACATTAATCCAAAACTTAAAATAATTTAAATTACATTTAATTTAGCTAATGTGGTACCCACAAAGTGAAAACATAGCTCTTACATCATTGAAATCAAAATAATCAACATTAAAATGATTGGCAGAATAACGACTTTGATAGATGAAATAATAATAAGTTAACTTACTGTAAAATTTAAATGAATAAAGTTACAAAGACAAACCTCCATTTGTAGATTCCACCAAAAATAAGAGTATATTGATTAAGCTTTCTTCCTTCACCAATTTGTAGCTTTAGTTGGATGCATGAAACTTGAGATAATGGTCAATGCTTACTGCCTCCTCAATTGCTGTGTGTTAATTATGTTTTTTATATGCTTTTCTCTCATGTTTATCGATTAGGCTGCTTCTATGTGTTGCTAATCCTCTCCCTAGGGTTTTTAACCTTGTATTTTTAGAAAACACCTTAAGTTAAAACCTTGTAACCTAGTCTTAATTTCCTATTTTATCACAGCTCATCTGAAGCATATCGAATTAAATCCTTTTAAATTAGAGGGAAACCATAAATTAAAACAAGTTTTATCCGACATGGACCAGAGTCCACATCAAATTAGTAAGTCTAATTCGATATGGACAAGCTCCATATTGAATTATAATTGATCTAATTTGATATGGGCTTCCATATCGAATTAGAATCAATCTAATTCGATATGAACATGTCCATATCGAATTAGAGTAATTCTATTTCGATATGGACATGGCCCATATCAAATTAAGCATGGTCTAATTTGATATGAACCATCCATATTGAATTGGACATGCCTAATTCGATATGGCATGATTCATATAGAACCAAACTTGTTTTAATCTCAAATCGGACCGTTTTAGGGCTTTAAAATTGAACAGGACTTATTTTAGGCATTATAAAACTAGACCAATCTAATTAAAAGCTTAGAGTATGTTTAAGCTTATTAAAAATGGACAGATCATGATTTAGGCCTTCTTTAATTAGGATCAGACTAGCTAGGGGCAAAATCAAAGGTCTGTAATGTATTACGTGTGTACATAATAATAATAATAATAATAATAATAATAATAATAATAATAATAATAATAATAATAATAATAATAATAATACTAACAATAATAATAATAACAACGTTTACTTTTCATGCTATTTTGACTTTTCAGTATCATTTTTTTAAACATGTATGGCACAGTGCCCATGATGAATTCACAATTTCAAATTCATCATGGACTAGGATTAGGATTCACAAAACCATGATGGATTCGGTACACATTCCATGCACGCGCCCATTCCTTGTACACTTCAGTTTCCAACCTTCCATTTATTTAAATCAGTTGTGATTTTCAATCCACAAAAATTCTAGCCACCTGCTCGCTACAGCTTTCCATCTCAACACAAGTAAGTTCATCTTGTAATATCCCAAAATATACCCTAGAAGTTTGGTATATAATTGTTGTTTTATTTGGATTAAGTGTATTTGTGTTTAATTGGAAAGAGATATGTTGTAAGAGTAGAGTGCATATGTTATTTATATTGTGATATACAAAGCATATACCATTCTAAGGGTGAAAGGTATAAAGGAAATTAATTTGAAATTGAGTTAGTGGAATAAGATGAGTGGATAGAGATATTTTGAATATTATATTGTTTATTGTGTGGAGGAGATTGTTTTGAGGAAAGAGAAGTTGACTTTGCTTTTGTACTTCTTTTCCTTTCCTTCTTTCCTTCTCCTTCCTTCGTGGCTTTCATTCCATTTTCTTCTCTTTTCTTTGTCTTGGACGGCAGCAGCAAGAGAACAAGAGAGAGGGAGAGATTTGACCTTACAAGATTAAGATTATAGAAGTTTACAAGAGATTTATTTGGAATCTAAGAGTTCATCATCCTTGGTAAGTTCTCTCTTGATTTCTTGTGTTGTTTTTGAAGTTATGTGGGTTTGTGAGTTGAAGTTGTGTTTGAGAATGTGTTTGGGGTTGATTATGTTGTGTTTAAGAGTATTTGGTTTATGTGGTTTTGGATTTTGGGGTTGGATTGAAGAAAAGAGTAAGTTGGTTGGGATAGATTGAGTTGAGGTTGTGTTTAGAGTTTTGATGATGTTGTGATTTGTGTTTGATGTGTGTTTTAGCTTGTTTTGGTGTTGTTGTAAGTTTGAGATGGTTTTTGGGTATGTTTTGTGAAGTTTGATTGAAGTGGATGTTGATGGATAGAAGTGTTTTGTTGGTAGTGGTGTTGTCTTGGCCGGAATATGGGTTTTTGGCCTGACACGCCCAGGAGCACGTCCAGGTCCTTAGGCGTGTCAATTGTTCTGAGTGGCAGTAGGTGTGACACGGCCATTAACACGCCCGTGTTGTTGAGCGTGTCATAGCTACTGTGAGTTTTGAGAATTTACACGGCCATGAGCATGCTCATGATGTTGGACGTGTCGTTATTTCTGAGAGACAGAATGTATTACACGCCTAGTGACACGCCCGTGGTTCTGAGCGTGTAAATGTTTCTGTGTTGTGGAGTTAGGGCACGGTCAGGGACACGCCCGTGTGTGTGAGCGTGTCAAGTCTAGAGTCTGCCCTAATTGATTCTTAACCTTATGATCTCATGAGAGTTTCCTCATTCTTTTGGAATAGGTTGTGAAGAAGGTGATTTACCCTAACTCAAGTGGTGATAGATTCTTGAAAGGTAAGTGTTTAGAGTTGTGTGGGTCATTTTGAAATAGTTCAAAATACATTATTGCATACACTCATATGATATTGAGAATTGAGACATAATTGATTATATGTGAATGTTGTGATGAGCATGTAAAATATGTGTTGATGCCATTAATTATATCCATGTGAATAATGAATTGATTAATGTGATGATGAAATATAATGTGAAAGATATGAAGCCATGATTGTTGGCTATGATAATGAAAATGAGATAATTAAGGCGTGGTTGCCTAGTTGATTGTGAATTATGAAATGAGAAATGAATTGAGAAAGAAATTGATAAAGAGATAAACGAAATCATTGTGTTCCTAATATGTTTATTCAATTTTCAGAGTTCTGAGTTTGGCGGCATGCCTATGAATAACTGGATAGGTGAAATGACCGGGTCGTAAGCCAAATCCAGTTGATAAATGTGAAATGTGATGTTTTTGGGGTGAAATGACTGGGTCGTAAACCTCAAAAACAAATTATTGAAACTAGATTGAGTGAAATGACCGGGTCGTAAACTCAAATCTAGTTGATTATCCATGGATAGATATTGCCTACGGGGCTAGACACAAGGTGTCAATATGGACCAAAGCAGTAACTCTGAACTTTGAATAACATATTAGTGTGTTTCGGGCCCGTGTCTGTCTTAGTTGTAAAAGTGATTCATGAATGAAGAAACAATTGAATAATAAGATCTAATGTACAAATATGAAATGTGATATGATTATGTATGGTTTATGAAATATAGAATTGTGACATTTGCATAACATTAAAGCATAATGTTAGTATGAGTTGTACTACTGAGCTGTTAGCTCAGCGCGATTGTGGTTCATCGCGCAGGTAACAGAGTTGAACCCGAGAGTTCTTCGAGACCGAGTGAGTCTAGACATTGAAGAGTTGAGTTTGGACTTAAAGATTAGAGAAGAGCTGCCAATCATGTATATATTTTATATTTGTGTATTCTGAATTTGATGTATAAGTATTTGTAAATATTTGTTCTAATTTCCGCTGCGTTTTGAATGAACTTTCTATTTATTTGGTTTTTATAAACTCTTTTAAAAGTTTTTAATTTGGTTACATTATAAATACAAGTGAAATTTTAAACCGTGGCATTTCTATATTCAGTATACATATATTACGATCGTATTAGCATGCTGTGTACGTATACAGGGTATAGGGGTGTTACACATCTCCCATTCCAACCACCACCTTTTCTCATAAATTTTATCACAGCAATAGAAATAAATTTTCCATAATCAACTCAAATAGTTTTGACTTTTCTCAAACCCTATCAATGGTTGAGCTTAATTTAAAGAAAATCAAGGTTTATTTAAGACCATTAAAGCTACACATTGGGAAAAAATATCTTGGTTTCAAATTAATGCTTTAAAGTGCTTTCAAATTGTCAAGTTAGACCATTCCTTTTTACATGCCATAGCCTCTTTTTGGGATGTGAAAACTAGGACTTTCAAGATAAACAACTTTGAATTATGTCCTATGATTGAAGAATTTAAAGCCATTCTAGGATATCCAAGCAATTATCCGATGGCATTACTCATATTGACTTCAAAGACTAATCAAAAGATGCAAATGTTGTTTCAACTCTTAAAATCTAAAGTTCTGCAATTGACGAAAGGTGAGAAGATCTTACTTGGTCCATTGATTGATTTTTATACTTCTCATTTGGCTCCCACCAAAGAGTGGGATCGCATGTTTTGTCTATGCTTGCTTGGTTAATTTCTACTTGTTTCTTCTGACAGTGACATTGATCCACGAGCACTAGATATTATGGTTTAAATGGAAGGAGGATTGTCACCAGTACCCGTGATCTTGGTTGAAACCCTAGTTAGATTGGATCAATTCAAGACAAATTCTTTGAGGAGGTTGTTGGAAGCCCCTTCCTGCTTCAGGTAATTACCTAAATCATCCTTTTGGGTTTTCAATTTAGTCCTTTATTTTTTATTTCTCTAATTTTTGCCTAGCCCGCCCTTGCAGATTTTCAGAACTAGCAAGTTGTCCTAATTTTTGCCTAGGCCGCCCTTGTAAGTTTTAAACCAAGCAGACTTTTTTAAAAAAATTTTGTCCTAATTTTTGCCTAGACTGCCTTTTTAGGTTTTTGGAGCTAGAGAACCACCCTAATTTTTACTTAGGCCACCCTTACAGGTTTTCGACATAACGGGCCCTTTTTTTTTAATGAATTGTTGTTTGTCTTTACAGATCTTGCTACAGGGGCGCTTATGCTTGCTCCACACCCCATATATGGATTTCACCAGATATCTACCCCTAGATCATTTTGCAAGGATACTGCTTCATCCCTCTTCCTCATATGTCGAATGGGTTGATTGGATCTACTCACGAGCTATGATTAACATCCATTGGTTGGTACCATGGCAAAAGATTACCATGGTGTGAGCGGGGATTTTCGCCCCCACTCTCGGTGGAATGGTTCTTGCGACTTCGGCACTGTTTACAGTTGGGGCCTTAGAGAACACGGGCCTAAGACCAGAGAAAATGGAGTCTTCACCCAGACGGACAGAAAAAAAGAAAGGGGTGGATGACTCGATTGCTAAGGAATCCCCAACCCCTAATGTGTTCGAAAAGTTGGGTACATGTGGGGAAGGTGAGAAATGGCCCAGCACTCCCACAATGCCCGATTCATTGGAACCAGCCTCCTTTGCAGGTCTTAATATTATAAAATTCATAAATATAATAATATTATCCATACTATATGCAATAATTAAAATAAAGCATCATTATATTAAAATCAAAGCAATGTCCATACAAAGCAAATAAATGGACACCCATCCGAGGATGGAAACATGTCCTTACATCGTCCATGTCTAAAACTAAATAGGACACCCACCGAAAGGTGGAAACATATCCTTTACATTAATTCCAAAATATAAAAATAATTTAAATTACATGAAAATTAATTAATGAGTTACTCAATAATGGAAACATACCTCTTACAATTTTAATACCAAAATAAACAAGTAATAATCATAACAATAAAGAAAATATCCATCCATGATAAACTAAATAAATCAAGCATTGAAATTAAATAAATAAAAAACATATAATAAACTACATAATCAAATCTAAAATTAAATAAAGCAATAAAGATACAAATTTAGGTTTATGTCTTAATTTAGGGTTCTTTAATTAACATTTAGGGTTTTGGAATTTTGGAATTATTATATTTATTATTTAGGCTACTATGAGGATTTTTCAAAAAATGGAATGGATTAGGGTTTTATAAATTTAAGATAGTAGTAAGGTTTTTGGTTAATCAAATTAGGGTTTAGGGGTAACATTATGAAATTAGGGTTTTGGAAACATAAGACATTAGGGTTTATAATTTTAAAAGATTGGGTTTTAGGTTCATTGGATTATGGTTACTGAGTTAAGAATTAGGATTTTAGATTAACTAGATTGGGTTTTAGGTTCACTAGATTAGGGCTTTAGGGTGTTGATGAACTTGTCATAAAGTTTTGATGTTTTAAGAATTAGGCTTTAGGAAAACTAGGGTTTACTGGTTTGGGTATTAATAAAATTAGGGTTTAGGAAAATTAAGGAATTAAGACACTGGGGTTAGGGTTTTGAGAATTAGTAAGATAGTTTAGGGTTTTTGATGTTTTGGAAAACATATCCTATCTTAGGATTTAAGAAAACAATTTAGAGTTTTATAGAAATAATTAAGATTAAAGTTTTTATAAACTTTAAAGAATATTAGGGTTTGGAATAATCTGGATTTTTGAGCTATTGGATGAAACAATAATTAATAGAATATATAATTAGGGTTTATCAATTTAGACTATTGAATAAAAGTGATAACAAAAATAAACAAATGAAAACCAGTAAGAACAAAAATGATATAACAATTGAATGTTTAAGCAAATTTAAGATAAAGACACAAAACCTGCATTGAAGGTTCCCAAATTGTTTATTGACCCCAAGCTACTGCCTACATCAATATTTATTTCTGGTCGAGCAAAGATCAAACATAGTGATCACTGCCTTTGTTGGTTGATGAATGTTCATTGTTTACTCCTCGATTGTTGATAATTTATTTTTGCTGTTTTCTGCCTTGCTATTTTCACTCTTCTAAATCTAATTGCTGACCTCCTTAATGTTAATTTCCACCCTCTTCCTCCTCTAGGGATTTCTTACTCTCTTTTCTCGTCCTCTTCTTTTTCTTTTTTTCTTCTCCTAGGGTTTTCTCCGTTTTTCTTTCCAATTCTTTTTCTTGTGTTTTAATGTGGTATTTATAGAAAAAATAAATTCCTAATCCTATTTTAATAAGAAAATACTATCTATTTAGGAAAAACTACAAAATCAGGTAAAACAAGGTTTGATAAAAAAAAATCGGCAGTGCCCAATTCATCGCAGACATTTTCTGCAGCACTGCAGCGCATTGCTTGCCGATCCATCCAATTTTTTATTTTTTTATATATTTTTATTAAAAATAACTATTAAATATTATTAGTAATTAAAATATTATTAAAATAAATAAAATATCACAAAAATTATTTTGGACTATCGGATTTGAATGGGTCTAAAATTAAGGGTCTACAATTTGCCCCCTGCTTGAGCGATCTGAGACTTTCAGTAGAAAAGAGTGAAAAGCAACATGACTTTGAGCAAATTTTGGATGAGGATGGATACTTGGATTTGATTTGGGTACTTGGACCCGAGATTGAATTTGATTTGACTGACCTTTTATCAGTTGAGAATTCTGGCTAAACTGGTTGTTCAATTTTTTATGGATTGTGGGTCTTTACCCACCAAAAAAATGGATCTTTATCTATTGGAAATTGGGTCATTACCCTTGAAACAAAGATCTTTATCCATTGGAGATTGAGTCTTAACCGTTGAAACATAGATCTTTATCCATTGGAGATTGGGCCTTTACCCTTGAAACATGGATCTTTATCCATTAGAGATCGGGTTTTTACCCTTGAAATATGGATCTTTATCCATTGGGGATCGGGTCTTTACCCTTGAAACATGGATCTTTCTCCATTGGAGGTTAGGTCTTTACCCTTGAAACATGGATCTTTATCCACTGGACATCGGGTCTTTACCCTTGAAATATGAATCTTTATCCACTGGAGATCGGGTCTTTACCCTTGAAACATGGATCTTTATCCATTGGAGATCGGGTCTTTACCCTTGAAACATGGATCTTTATCAATCAGAGATCGGGTCTTTACCCTTGAAATATGGATCTTTATCCATTGGGGATCGGGTCTTTACCCTTGAAATATGGATCTTTATCCATTGGGGATCGGGTCTTTACCCTTGAAACATGGATCTTTATCCATCAGAGATCGGGTCTTTACCCTTGAAACATGGATCTTTATCCATTGGAGGTCGGGTCTTTACCCTTGAAACATGGATTATCCATAGGAGATCGGGTCTTTACACTTGAAAGATGGATCTTTATCCATTAGAGATTGGGTCTTTACCCTTGAAACATGGATCTTTATCCATTGGAGATCGGGTCTTTACCCTTGAAACATGGATCTTTTTCCATTAGAGATTGGGTCTTTACCCTTGAAACGTGGATCTTTATCCATTAGAGATCAGGACTTTACCCTTGAAACGTGGATCTTTATCCATTGGAAATTGGGTCTTTACCCTTGAAACATTGATCTTTATCCATCAGAGATCGAGTCTTTACCCTTAAAAGATGGATCTTTATTCATTGGAGGTCGGGTCTTTACCCTTGAAACATGGATCTTTATCCATAGGAGATCGGGTCTTTACCCTTGAAACATGGATCTTTATCCATTGAAGATGGGGTCTTTATCCATTAGAGATTGAGTCTTTACCCTTGAAACATGGATCTTTATCCATTGGAGATCGGGTCTTTACCCTTGAAACGTGGATCTTTATCCATTCTTTTTTGTTCTTCCTTTGCCCTTTTTGCAAAGCAAAAAATTTCAACCATTTTTTAGCTAGCCTTCATATCTTCTCCTTGCCCCCTGCATGGCAAGATATTTGAAAGTGAGTTTGAAAATGCTTTGTACTTGCATAAACTCAAAAATTGAAAAGGAGAAACTTTGCCCCCTATGTAGGCTCAAACCCATGATTTTTTCTATACGAGCTTTATTTGATGTTTGTCTTGTCTAACTCTTCACACAAACACATATTTCTTCTTTTGCAAAATGACTGAAGCTTCCTCAAGTAAATAGGCTTTCCATGCCCCCTTGATTCAATATCTTCTTTTTATTCTTTACTTCACAGGGTATTTGCTTTCCACTTAGACAAAGAATAGACAATACGAGATAAGAAAGTGCAATGCGATATGCTCATGTATGCATGATATGCATGAATAGTACTTACAATGATTCCATTGACTCACAGACCAAGATTATCAGCTGAAATGTTCTCACAGATTTCTTTCTGATGCCCATTCAAGTCTTGCATTGGAATGACAGGATGCTTCACATTTATGGCTTTTATCTTCGAGATATTGAAAACATGAACAATGGAGGCCCTAAGCAGCAGAGATACATTCATTTCATACTAGGATTCATCATGCCAATTGGTAGCTTCATAACCTTGCCAATAATCATTTCCTTTACCCAATGTGTCCTTCGAGGTTTGATAGTTCAACATACTCCCCTTAACTTGAAGGCTTTGTATATATATATATTTTTGAATTTTCAATTTTGAATTTTGATTTTGAAATCAAATGTTGGCTTTGCCAAATTAATGTCAATTTACCTCAGGACTTGATTTTTCAAATTAACATATCTATAACATAACAACCCTAGTTACCTAAACTCGAGAATCATTTCTATTTAAGCAAGAATTGTTGCACTTCAGATAGGCACATACACATTACTTGGCCAAAGATCTCTTTTGAGTTTGAATATTATCTATCTCATATGCATGTTTATTCAAACTATCTCTACTAATAGACTCTACCTATCAAGAGAGATCAACAGGTCTTTGATAGGCTTGAAATGGGGTCTATAAGGGATACGGGTTAAATGAAAGCCATCTTGAGATTGGAGCTGGTGTGACACAAAGGACAAAAGATCACACTACAAACTGCTTGTTTGAACTTTAGGTAGCTTGGAGGCAATCTTGCTAGACTCCAAATTCCTTCTATCTTCTTGGTATTAATCTGGATCTTGATTGGGACAATCTTTGCCTTTGCAAAAAGTTTGGTACCCATCATCATTTTTTCTTTTCCCTTTTTCTTTCTCTTTCTTTTTCTTACTCTTCCCTTTTCTTTCTCTTTATTTTTCTTACTCTTCTCTTCCTTTGAGCATTTTATCATTTGTCCTTCTTCATTGTAAGACTGTCAAGTACAGAACTTTCAAGAACTGGATGGTCATTCTCCTTTTTCTCTGATTTTGATCAAAACTTTGGTTGGGTTGGACCAATTCAAGTCAAACTGTCCTTATAAACTAAATGTAAGCCTTTTGTTGTCTTAGGTAAAAGAGAACTCAGTTTGATTTCTGAACCACTTTGGTTTTCTTTTCTTCTTTTTTTTCTCTTTTCTTTTCTTTTTTTTTCTCTTTTCTTTTCTTTTCTTTTCTCTTTTTTTTCTTTCCTTTTTTTTTGTATTTTTTGTCTTTTCTCTTTTTTTTCTTCTTTTCTTTTTCTTTTTTTTTGGTTCTAGCTCTAAAAGAGTTGTCTTGTTTGTACCAACTTGGATTTCTAATAATGGATGAGTGAAGTGGTATTAATCTGCTTCAGTCCTGACTTTATTTGTGATATTTAGTCTAATTCAGGTGAACTTCAACTACCTTTATGGTTTTGAGAACATCAACTGCTCTTATGGTCTTAAGAACTTCAACTATCTTCATGGTCCTGACTATTCATTTCTTTCTTTGATTTTCTTACCTCTTCATCTTAGTGGTCATAAGACTTGTCAAAAGTATCACAACAGCTCAGGGTAGGTTGTTGGGGTTTGTAAGCCAATGAAAAGAAAGCTAAAATTTTATGAAGGCTCAAAGGGATAACTAGGGATAGATATTTTATAGGGTGGATACTAGTTATTGGCTCGTCAAACAATGCCTAGATCATCTCTCCCTTAAACAAGCAGAGTTCAATTTTGCCTCGAAAGTTTGTCAAAGCATGTTCTAAGACTGACTAGGACCTAGGCAAAGATCATCATGCAGGAGCCCTCTCTAAGTAAGAATACACAACTTAATGCTATTGAGCAATTCTCTCACCTAGTAAAGTCATTCAAATCATGATGCCTAGATATATTAATTCATGAATTATCAAGCTAGATTCCTCATTGGTTGTACACCAAAATGAACAAAGACCAACAAAAATTTTATGAAAGGAATTTATTCAAACAAACATAATTTTAAAAACATAATTATTCCAATTAAGTAGTAAAGAAAGAAAAAAATAAAAAGAGCAACACTTCAAACTAAGGGAGGTTTATTGAGTTGGAGTCGAAGATACTTCATTTATTTAGACATATCAAGGGAAAGGATTTTTTCTATCATCAAGGATCATTGCTTCATCATCCATAGTTAGCCCAAGCTTGCTTAGTAGCACATCATCTTTAGCAGCTTCTCTATCCATATCATGACAAGATGACAAGATAAAACTCTTCATGAAAAGCAGTGCACCCTTCCAAATTTAGGCAGAGGATCATTCTTAGTGTTTGGCTTATCAGGTTCAGGCAGATTTCCACTGTCAATCAAATTTTAGATCTCGTGCCTTAATCGAACACATTTATCTGTCTCATGCCCATGCATTTGATGAAATTGACAGAAGACCTTGGCATCATAATTTGGTGGTAGACGCTTATGTAGAGGCCGAGGTGCCAATGGTTGTAGCAAATCCATTTTCATTAGATTTTGTAACATCTTTGACAAAGGCTCCCTTATGTCTAAAAATTTACGCTTCTTTATTGGCTCAGTTGTTGCATTTTTCCTCTTTCCCTTTGACTTTGCCCACAAGGGTGATAGCCGCCCTTATTGCTCCACTTAGATAGCACATGGTTCGGCTAGTCTTGTAGAATAGGGATTGATCCCTCATTTTTCATTTGATCTCTATTAGTGAACATGTTCCTCATTGATGCTGCCTTTCCCTTCTTTCTTATGTCAATGGGAGATGCCTCATTAGCATTGTTGATGATCTCCATAATTTGAATCAACTGGATCCTCATAATTTCAACCAATTGATCTCGTAGCTTGGCCATCCTAGCTTTGACAACTTCATCGACTATGTCCCTTAGCTGGTTTGCATCCATCCTTCTAATGAAGTACTTGAATCAAAATCAATGTTTATAGGTGGTATCGTTGTATGCTCTTGAATTGCTGTACTTCAGGACTGTGAGCCAGAGAGGATTAATGATATGAGATGCAAATGTATGCATGTATGCACAAATAATAGACAAAGACAAGTAGAACAGTCCTTCCAAACTTATAACTTCCACACATGAATGGCGAGTCTCTTTTCCTAGGTAATATAGTTAACAAAATACCAACATTAGGGAATCTTGTTTTTTAAATAATTCCCTCGAAAGTTTCAACCATTAATTATATTTTCAAAAATGAAAATCAGTTCATGATAATTCCCATTAATTAGGTTTTAATCCATTTAACCAACTAAAGTAGCTTTTATGCTATATTGGATTAAAACTAAATTAAGAGGTTTATTATAAATAGATTTCTCACTTAAAAAGTAACTAATGATTCATGCCAAAAACAAGCCCATGATTAATTATTCTTAGTATAAACTAGGCTCACAATTGATTTTGGGTATTTCATAATTGACCTAAATAATTTGCAAGCTCTTTGTAAGAAAAGGTTGGACGAAAATAATTTTGTTTCTAAGCCCATTGTAAAAAAGATTTTAGAAAAAATGGATTTTGGGCTTAGTATTTGGGTCATGAGCAAAAGAATTTTTGATTTGTTTTTAGAAAAGTTTTATGTCCAAAGACCATTTTGAAAATTTTTGAAAATTGATTTAGTCTTTTTGATTTTAAAGAAAAATTTATTTGGAGCTTATAATGTACTTAAGTCATATTAGGAAAAGAACAAACCAAATAAGTCCTGGTTTAAACCAAGATAAATTAACCATAGTCAAACATCATGCATTTGGGGTAAAAACCTAAAGAAACTAACTTGGCCAATTACATGAGCTTTAGTCTTTGGGTTAAAAGGCTTAGGTTCCTATAGCAATTATATACTAAAAGGTACAAGGCTATGAATGGTTATGCCATGCTCGATCTCCATACCTTGAGTGAAAGTATGGTATCCCTTGCATAACACAACGCGAGTAACACGGGTGTCCTAACTCACGCACACGATGTAATCTAAATGATGCAATGGATAATATCATGATAAGAAAGAATAGAATAATATAAAGACCAACAGAATCAACTTCTCTTATCCCCAGTGGAGTCGCCACTGTGAGCGGGGATTTTTGCCCCCACTCCCGGTGGAATGGTTCTTGCGACTTCGGCACTGTTTAGGCTCAGAGCCTTAGAGAACACGGGCCTAAGCCCAGAGAAAATGGTATCGCCACTCGGACGTACCGGGAAAAAAAGAGGTGGATCGATTCCTAAGGAATCCCCAACCCCCTAATGGGTTCGAAAAGTTGGGTACGTGTGGGGAAGGTGAAAAATGGCCCAACACCCCCACAACGCCCGGTTCATTGGAACCGGCCTCCTTTGCAAGTCTTAATATTATAAAATTCTTAAATATAATAATATTATCCATACTACATGCAACAATTAAAATAAAGCATCATTATATTAAAATTAAAGCACTGTCCAAACAAAGCAAATAAATGGACACCTATCTAAGGATGGAAACAAGTCCTTACATTGTCCATGTCTAAAACTAAATAAGACACCCACCGAAAGGTGGAAACATGTCCTTTACATTAATTCCAAAATATAAAAATAATTTAAATTACATGAAAATTAATTAATAAGGTACCCAATAATGGAAACATACCTCTTACAATTTTAATACCAAAATATACAAATAATAATCTTAATAATAAAGAAAATATCCATCCATGATAAACTAAATAAAACATTGAAATTAAGTAAATCAACCATTAAAACAATAAACTATATAATCAAATCTAAAATTAAATAAAGCATTAAAGATACAAATTTAGGTTTATGTCTTAATTTAGGGTTCTTTAATTAACATTTAGGGCTTTGGGATTTTCAAATTTTTATATTTATTATTTAGGCTACTATGAGGATTTTTGAAAAAATGAAATGGATTAGGGTTTTATAAATTTAAGAAAGTAGTAAGGTTTTTTGTTAATCAAATTAGAGTTTAGGGGTAACATCATGAAATTAGGATTTTGGAATCTTAAGACATTAGGGTTTATAATTTTAAAAGATTGGGTTTTAGGTTCACTGGATTATGGTTACTAAGTTAAGAATTAGGATTTTAGATTTACTAGATTGAGTTTTAGGTTCACTAGATTAGGGCTTTAGGGTGTTGATGAACTTGTCATAAAGTTTTAATGTTTTAAGAATTAGGGTTTAGGAAAACTAGGATTTACTAGATTGGGTTTTAAGAAAATTAGGGTTTAGAAAATTAAGGAATTAAGACACTGGTGTTAGGGTTTTGAGAATTAATAAGATAGGTTAGGATTTTTGATGTTTGGAAAACATATCCGATCTTAGGATTTAAGAAAACAGTTTAGAGTTTTATAGAAATAATTAAGATTAAAGTTTTTAGAAATTGTAAAGAAGATTAGGGTTTGGAATTCTCTGGATTTTTAAGCTATTGGATGAAACAATAATTAATAGAATATATAATTAGGGTGTATCAATTTAGACTATTGAATCAAAGTGATAACAAAAATAAACAAATGAAAATGAGTAAGAACAAAAATGATATAACAATTAAATGTTTAAGCAAATTCAAGATTAAGACACAAAATCTGCATTGAAGGTTCCACCGAATTGTTTATTGTCCCCAAGCTATTGCCTCCATCAATATTTATTTTTGGCCGAGCAAAGATCAAACATAGTGATCACTGCCTTTGTTGGTTGATGAATGTTCGTTGTTTACTCCTCGATTGTTGATAATTTATTTTTGTTGTTTTCTGCTTGCTATTTTCACTCTTCTAAATCTAATTGCCCACCTCCTTAATGTTAATTGCCACCCTCTTCCTCCTCTAGGGTTTTCTGTCTCTCTTTTCTCGTCCTCTTCTTTTTATTTTTTTCTTCTCCTAGGGTTTTCTCCGTTTTTCTTTTCGTCCCTTATTCTCATGTTTTAATGTGGTATTTCTAGAAAAAATAAAGTCTTAATCCTATTTTAATAAGTAAATACTATCAATTTAGGAAAAACTACAAAACTGGGTAAGATAAGGTTTGATATAAAAAAATCGGCAGCGTGCGGGCTGTCGGGCCCGTGGGCTACACTGGAAAAAATTGCTGTGGGCTACGGTGCAACGGGCTAGCTGGGCAAGCCACTTCATTGCAGAACTGGGCAAGTCCAGCTGCGGCGAATTGGGCAGTGCCCAATTCACCGCAGACATTTTCTGCGGTGAAATAGGCTGTTACGTGTTGCTCGATGATTCGTCCAATTTTTTATTTTTTATATATTTTTTTATTAAAAAGAACTATTAAATATTATTAGTAATTAAAATATTATTAAAATAAATAAAATACAACAAAAATTATTTTGGACTATCGGATTTGAATGGGTCAAAAATTAAGGGTATACACATGGCGAAGCATGTTCCTCTTGTTGCTCTTTGTCGAGGCACTTGTTATAATCCTCATCGACTTGGAAAATAGTACAGAGCTGAACCCCAAGGTTCTGAGTTCACTCCTAATTTGGATATGCCCCGTCTGACTGAAGCCTATTTGGTTCGACTGAGGCAAAGCTGGCCAGCACGTTACACTGATCATCTGCCATAAATTCTGAATTTATCAATTCTTTATACAATGATGTTAGGATGAATAGTAATGATAATAAAAGATATTTTCTTTCCTTTTATAATTTGTCATCACTTTTCACTATTGTGTGATTTATTTTACAATATTTGGTCAGATACTCGAAATAGTAAACATAGAGTAATTTTATTATTAACTCTATTTTATTAAATTTAGGGAACAACCAAAATTATAAAGCCATCATACATAATATTACTCCTGTCATCAACCAGCCCTTTTGGGTTTTCTAATTGATAATTTTCTCTCATTTTAGCCCTAATTGTTGCCTAGCCGGCCTTTTGGATTTTCAAAACTAGCGGACTTTTCTAACTTTTACTTAGGCCGCCCTTTTTTATGTTTTTAACCTAGCGAACTCTTTTTTTTAACATAGAATTTCTTCAACCTGTCAATATTCATTGGCTCACTAAATATGTTTCCTTCCATATCTGATAACTTAACTGTAACCTTTTTCATGAGTTGTTTCATGACATACGACCCTTCCTAACTAGGTCTAAACTTCCCTCTCGGATCAAGAAAATTGGGCTTGCATTGTTTTAACACTAAGTCACTGACTTTAAGCTTACTGATCTTAACCCTCCTATTATAGGCCCACGCTATCTTTCTTTGATATAGCTGATGGTGATACAGTGCCTTTAACATTCTTTCTTCTAATAAGGCCAACTCCGTGTATCTATTTACTACCCATTCTATCTTAGGAAACTAGGCTTCTAGGATCACCCTTAGTGACTTTATCTCAATCTCAATCGACAACACTGCTTCCATTTCATTCATTTCTTTTCTTTTCTTTTACTTTATGCTCTCTCTTTTTTTTGTCATCTTGCCTTAGTTTTTTCTATATAAACACTCTTTTAGCTTTTCATTCTCATTCACAGTAATCATCATTTCCTTTTCCTTTTTACTTTTCATTCAAAATCATGAAAGTTTCATCTTCATTTTTTTTCTTTTCCTTTGCTTTAAGGCTTCGTCACTTACCATGGTTGATGTTCAACATTCTTCGAGGTTTGGGACATGATCAAATAATGAATTACTTACTTACCTTAATGATAATGGGGTCGAGCGAGTTCTACTATTACCCAGGATGCATCTTCATCGTAGTTCCAGAGAAAAAACGCAGGTAGGCATCATCTTGTTGTAATTTAAATACTTATGCACACAAAATTTTTTCAGTACAATTTAATCATAGATGTTATTGTGTGAAAATATACATGAAAGTTTATATAACAAAATTAGTAAATATTACATAAAATTGACGTAGCAAAATTGGTAAAAATTATTAAGAGAAAGGGTGGTATAACTGTAATTAAAATGAACTTACCTTGGCTTACCTATGTTTGGATAGTATGACGGTTGTGACATTCATGGTGGTGGAAACATCCATAAAGCTCGGAAGTGGTATGATCGAGCCCCACCCCTGGTAAAAAGAATGGTTCGAGAAAGTAGATTTGAGGACTTTATTTTGCAGTTACCATCCTGAGGATATCAAATTGATAGGAGTGTCATCCAAGCACTTACTAAACATTAGATGGACACTACCCATACTTTTCATCTGCCCATTGAAGAAATGACGATAGGTCCAGTTTTTGCTACCCTAATAGGCGTTCGATATGATGGGATTCCCGTCCCTTTAACTAGTAATATTTTAACCCGTTAGGAAATTCGTCAGTTGACCGGTGTTAAACCCCATTATAGAGGATCTTATAAAATCAAATACCAGCCCATTCAAGAATATTGGATGAAGTATACTCGACCCATGCAAAATGAAAGAGCTAAACAATATACTTGGGGGTTTCTGTTGTATCTATTAGGGGCAACCATATTGGGTAGTACTGAGTCTGCCATCCATCTATCGGTGTTGCGTGCCCTTTTTAATTTAGATTGTGTGACAACTTATGCATGGGGAGAAGCTGGTCTTGCATGCCTTTACCATGGTTTTGATACAATTTGCAGGAATAGAAGATCCTTTACCGATTTTATGGTTGTCGTTGAGGTATCACTTTACTTATAAATGCTGGTCCAAATAATGCATATGTGTGGAATTTGATCTATCTTTTTCATGCATAGGTATGGGCGTATGAGCTTAATTTGCTGAGAGCTCCAACCATTACTAGGCCACGAGTCGAATACCCATGGCTAAGCTTCTGGCTATCGGGCAACCGTAGAGAAGTGCTTGGAAGCCATCACGTACACACTCACCGCTATCACATGAGTCGCCTAACCTGGGATTAAGTAAGAAAAATAATGTTAATATAAATATCAAAACTTATGAGTAAAACAAATTATGTATTTGCTTTTCTGTAGGTGAATGTAGCTTGGTGGAGCACCAAAGAAAGGAACAACTGCACTGTGTGTATGATCAATGCACTGCCCTTACAAGAGTCTCATCGGATCATTGCTGGCCTAGTCTCTTATGACTGGTTTCTTACTGAAAGGGTATATAACTGGTTTCTTGGCCCAGGCCAAAGGAGGATACCAGGAGATTTCCATTATTTATGTTGAACACTAGATCCATGCAGGAACCCTATTGGAGTCATGCTCATAATGGCTTCCATATTGAAGACCTTTTGCTTCCACTGAATATATCATATGTCCAATTCATTTGGGATTAACTGCTAAATTTTGAGGTGTCTCCCGCTGGTGTTCGGGGGCTTCCCAGAGATGAAGGCAGAGATATAGAAGTGGAGGAAGAAGAATATAAAGGAGAGGATGAAGACGAAGAGGAGGAGGATGAGTCTTCTTCCCATCCTTGCAGTGATTCCGAGGCTGGCACTTCTCAAGTAAACATTTACCATTTTACCATTGCAATTGTTTCTTCTTAACTTGTTCTGACTGTTTTCATAATTATCGCAGGCTGCTGGCTCATTTGGTCATGAGGATGGACGTTCTTCCAATGTTCCAGTTCAATGACCATTTTCACCAATTCAACGGTAATTTTCTCCATTTGCTCCTTGTTTTCAGCCGGATGTGTCATCTTATCCGCAAGGCTTTGATCTAAATTACTTGGTTTGTCATCCTATTTCCCAATGATATATATTTTTAATGTATGCATGAAAATGTACTTACTTACCTTTTCCTTATCTAGCTCACAGCGAATGCTCGAAGAGCAGAACAGAAAACTGCAGGAAGAGTTAATAGCCAGTCGTCAACACGCTGCTCATTTTGAAGGATTATACCATCAGGAGGCACAAAACTTTTGGGATTTTCAATTTCAAGGTATGAGGGATCCGCATGATTTTCCTTTGAAAAGGCCTCGGACTGGCGACCATGGTGCACCCCCTACATTTTTTAAGTGATGACTATTATAGAATCGACTCCTAGGGTAATAGGGCTTTAGGTGCTTCCTCTTCAAGTGGACTTGGGGAAGATGATATGCCTCCTCCTCCAACAGGTGCTGACTTTTTCAAGGCTTTGTTTGATTATAGACCGCCCCCATCTCAATGAATGAAAATGTATTGACCAATCAAATAAAATAAAAAGTATTTACTTTCACACTTTGGACTTTTTTTCTCTTTTTTCTCTTTTTTTTAACTTAATTTTGAAATCAAATGTTGGCTTTGTCAAATTAGTACCAATATACCTCAGGACTCGATTTCCCAAATTAATATATCTATAACACGACAACCCTAGTTACCGAACTAAACTTGGGAATCATTTCTATTTAAGCAAGAACTGTTGCACTTTAGATAGGTACATACACATTACTTAGCCAAAGGTCTCATTGAGTTTAAATATTGTCTACCTCATATGCATGCTTATTCAAACTATCTCCACTAATAAACTCTACCTACCAAGAGAGATCAACAGGTCTTTGCTAGGCTTGAAATGGGGCCTATAAGGGACACGGGTTAAATGAAAGCCATTTTGAGATTAGAGCTGATGTGACCCAATGGACAAACCCTCACACTACAAATTTCTTGTTTGAACTTTAGGCAGTTGGGAGCATGAAAAGATAGAGCCTTGAGTGTTCTTCCATCTTTTTGGCATTAATCTAGATCTTGATTTTGATAGTCTTTGCCCTAGCAAAAAGTTTGGTACCCAAATTCTTTTCTTTCTTTTTTTCTTTTCTTTATCTTTATTTTTCTTACTCCTTCTTTCCTTTGAGCATTTTATCATTTTGTCCTTCTCTATAGAATTGTCAAGTACAAGACTTTCAAAAGCTAGATGGTCTTTCTCCTTTTTTTGTGATTTTGATTGAATCTTTGGTTGGGTTGGACCAATTCATGTCAAACTATCATTTTAAACCAAATGGAAACCTTTTACTGCTTTAGGTAAAAGAGAACTCGATTGGCTTTTTGAATAATTTTGGGTTTTATATTTTTTTTCTTCTTTTCTTCTTTTCTTCTTTTCTTCATTTTTTTTGTTTTTTGTTTTTTGTTTTTTAGGTTCTAGCTCTAAAAGAGTTATTTTGTTTGTACCAACTTGTATTTCTAATAATCTGTGACAACCCACCTATCTTTCGGGCACCCCCTAGTCACTGGGCCCCAGCCCAAGAACCTTCAGTGGGCTGCACAGTACTGGACTGCCCTCACGGGCCCTCCAGCAGGATTTGTTTATTTGGCTCACACCCACCTATCTTTCAGGCCACTGCCCTAGTTCTCGGCTCAACCGAGGAACCTTCAGTGAGTGCAAGTCGCCTCCCCAGTACCAATTCTTCCACTGGATTGCCATTGACCTCGCTGGCTCTCTTAAGGGAGAGGTCAGGTGTTCGATCCGGGAATGCGACTTGCACTCACTGAAGGTTCCTCGGTTGGGCCGAGAACTAGGGCAGTGGCCCGAAAGATAGGTGGGTGTGAGCCAATAAACAAATCCTGCTGGAGGGCCCGTGAGGGCAGTCCAGTACTGTGCAGCCCACTGAAGGTTCCTGGGCTGGGGCCCAGCGACTAGGGGGTGCCCGAAAGATAGGTGGGTTGTCAAAACAATTGTAACACCCCTATATCCCGTATACGCACACTACATACCATCATATATGTAATATACGTATACTGAATATAGAGATGCTACGGTTTATTAAACACACAACTCATTCCTTTTAACAACATTATTAAAAAACTTAAAACATTTAAGACATATTATAAAAATACAATAGATAAAACATTTCTATAATACACAGCGGAAAATATAGCGGCCTTTACAAATATATATACATCAAAAACCAAATTTTATAAAAACATAGCATTTATACATGTTTGGTAGTCAGTCTTTCATCTTTAAGTCCACTATCCACACTAGATT
Organism: Garcia nutans; assembly: GCA_947685225.1. NCBI lineage: Eukaryota > Viridiplantae > Streptophyta > Magnoliopsida > Malpighiales > Euphorbiaceae > Garcia > Garcia nutans. The sequence continues at coordinate 36,643,040 of CANTUV010000008.1, read as the reverse complement.
CAGTTCGGTCTAGAAGAACTCTCGGGTTCTACCCTGTTACCTGCGCGATGAACCACAATCGCGCTAAGCCAACAGCTTAGTGGTACAAACTACAATAATATTATGCTTCAATGCAATGCCAATGTCACACAATCAAGTTTCATAAACAATTCAAAAGAATATTATATTTCAAAACCTTACATTATTCAATAACTTACCAAAACATTCATGAAGTAATACTCACCATTTCCACATCCATAGACATATCACACATCATGTTGTATTTTCATAGTTTCATTACTCAACATAGCTTCCCAAGCCACATTTAAGTTATTCATGTATTATAATCATCTCATAACATTATATCTCACTCCATAGTTCATATTAAAGCAAAGACAAGCATGGGCCCAAAGACACTAATATGTCATTCAACTTTCAGAGTTAATGTTTTGGTTTAATTATCACATTTAACATTATCATTGTCCCAACTAGGCTTCAAGGATTAGGCTCAACCAAGCTTCAAGGGGAACAAAGCATGCTAAGTCTCAACCTAACTTGGCTTCAAGAACCAAACCCAACCTAGCTTCAAGGGTTGTAACATCTCAATTAGGCTTCAAGGACTAGACCCAACCAAGCTTCAAGGGGAGTTAAGCATGCTAAACTTGAACCCAACTTGGCTTCAAGGATCAAGCCCAACCTAACTTCAAGAGATTGTTACTATAGGCATGCCACCAACAACAAAACTCTGAAAATGGAATAACACATTAGACACACAATTCATTCATTAATTCATTATCAATTTCATTCTCAATTTTCTCATCATCATTTAGGCAACCACGCCTCAATCAACTCATTTACATCATTATAGCCAACAACAATGGCTTCACATCTCTTTTAATAGAATATACATAACCAAGTACATTGAACATCATCATCTAGGGAAACATGCCTCAATCATCTCAATTCACATTAAAACAACTCAACATTTAAGTATTCATCATAACTAATTGCATTGCACATACATTTCATATTTTATCATATCATCATATCTTTCACATTTCCTATTTCCTTTTTCATTACATCATCATATCTTTAGAATCTTCAACATACATTCCACAAAGTTCACATTATACAAAACATAACATTATTAATATGCATCAATAATGCAATAGATTACTTAACACATTTACAATCAAATGTGTTAAGTCTCAAGGTCATAGAAAGGTATGCAATAATGTAGTTTGTACTTACCTTAAAAATAACTCACACCAATCTATAACCTTCCTCTTCCAAGAATTCTTCACCACTTGAATTAGGGCAATTTAACTTCTCACAACCTAATCCAAAATGAATAATACACACTTAATACAAATTTCACAAGAATTCCAATACAATTATTCACTTATTAACCTCAAACTAGACCCATAGATCATAAATTACAAATCAACATTTCTCTCTAGGACCCCACGGTCGTGGCCTCCTAACCCCCACGAGCATGGGTTAACAAACGGTTCTGTCTCCTTTGCTCAAAATCCCCACGGCCATGGCTTCCAATGACCATGGTCGTGGCAGCCAAGGGCCATGGGCGTGGCATCCAAGATGCTTCTGTTTCGGACCAAATTCATGTATTCTATGCTTCTAACTTCATTAAACACCAATATCATGAAGATCTACAAGAATAATTAAGCAAACTCAACATCTACAACAATAACCAATTCAAAACCCTAACACAAACACAACTCACACACTACCAACACCAACACCAACCTAACTCCTTATTTTCACTTCAATTCCAACACTCTCAAACATACCACAATCAAACATAATCACACTATCACATATCAACAATCAAACTCAAACACAACTTCAAAATAAAACAAAAGAATCAAGAGAAAACTTACCAAAATGATGAAACTTCTTCAAACTTCCACTTAATCACTTGAATCTTCCTTCAATTTGGTCTTAGAAACAAAACTCTCTCTTAGTCTCTTTTGTCTTTGGAATACCCGGCCAACCATGGAGAAGAAAAGAAAAAGAAGATGAAAAAGAAGAAGAAAAGTCAAATACTCTTCCTCATAAACCTCCTCCAAGTAAAAATAATAATAAAATAATCCAATTAATTCTCTTCCATTCATTTTAATTTCCTTTTTAATTAATTCCATTAATAATAAAAATAAAATATCTTCTTTTGACCATCACATATTGACTTGTATATGTTGTATATATTTCCATATATACAACATATACACTCTCTCTTAAATTCTTTTCTCTTTCCAATTCAACATTTACCTTAAATCCAAATATAACAATAATTATTCCAAAACTTTTAGGGTATACTTTGGGATATTACAATTCTCATACTTTGGGATATTATAATTCTCCCCCTCTAAAAAGAAATTTCGTCCTCGAAATTACCTGATATCAAGTCTGAAACAGTTGAGGATACTGATCTCGCATTGCTTGCTCACTCTCCCAAGTTGCCTCTTCTCTACCATGATTCTTCCAAAGAACCTTCACAAGTGGCACTTTCTTATTCCTCAACTCTTTCACTTCATGTGCCAAAATAGCAATTGGTTCTTCTTCAAATGTCAGATCTGGACTCACCTCAATAGATTCAACTGATAAAACATGAGATGGATCTGATCTGTACCTCCGCAACATAGAAACATGGAAGACATTATGGATTCTATTCAACTCAGGTGGTAAAGCAAGATGATAAGCAACTGGTCCAACTCTTTCTAACACTTCATACGGTCCAATAAAACGAGGACTCAGCTTTTCTTTATGACCAAATCTTAAAATCTTTTTCAAGGAGACACTTTCAAAAATACTTTATCTCCAACATCAAACTCTATGTCTCTCCTCTTTAAATCTGAATAGGACTTCTGCCGATCTGAGGCTGCTTTCAAACGATCCCGAATTATCTTCACTTTCTCTTCCATTTCTTTAATCAAATCAGGACCAACTAACTTGCCTTCTCCAACTTCATTCCAACACAGAGGTGTCCTGCATTTTCTACCATACAAAGCTTCAAATGGTGCCATACCAATACTGGATTGATGACTGTTGTTGTAAGAAAATTCCACAAGTGGCAAAAATCTATCCCAACCTCCAGAGAAATCAATGACACAGCTTACTAATGATATCTTAACACATGACAGAACTCAAGAGTTAATTGGTATGGCACCTTCACTAAAAGAGCCATTCAAGATAAAAATTGAACCGATTCAGAATCATTGGATGAACTATGCTAGACGAGTTTGTGGAGAAATGGCTGAGCGATATGCTCGGGAATTTCTATTATATTTGCTCGGATTGACCATTTTATGCAGTATCGAATCTGCCATCCATTTGTCGGTGTTGAGGGCCTTTGCAGATATGGATCTCTTACAGTTTTTACAGCTAGGGTGAAGCTGGCCTTGCTTGTCACTATCATGGTCTCAACAAGATTTACAGGAATAAAAAGTCTTTTATTGGCTTCATGGTGATTGTCGATGTACCATCTCCCACCATTGTTAATTCCATTCATATACTTGTATGAATTTGATTTTAATTGTTATTGCAGGTATGGGAATATGAGCATAATCTCGTGAGGGTGCTTGGTATTTCTTGAGACAAAGTCTGATATCCAAGGTTGAATTTTTGGTTGTCCAATCACATAGTAGTTCCCAGCTCTCACCATGTGCACGCCTAGCGCTATCACTTGAGTCACTTAACCTGGGGCCAGGTAAGATAATGTTAGTATAACTCAAAATTTATGTAAAAAGTCTACTTACCTTTTATCATCTTGTAGGTTGATTTGGCTTAGTGGAAAGCTGAAGAGTGGGCGAATTGGACTCCTTCCATGATTGCCACACTGCCATATCAGCACACCCATCGAGTCATTATGGGTCACTTGTCTAGTGTCTGGATTCTCAGGAGGACGGCATATGACTAGTTCCTTGGTCCTGAGCGATGGAGGATTTTGATGGCCTGTCCGGCGTATACTTTGAATATTACATCAATGCCGAAGAATTCATGGCAGCTAACTCGAAATGGCTATGATGTTGAAACTTATCTCTGTCCACCGTGTGCATCGTATGTCCAATTTAATCGAGCACAGCTTTTAAACTTTGATGTATCTCCTATTGGTGACCAGGGACCTTTTGAGGAAGAAGATAGAAGGGATGATGAAGGTAGTGATGAAGAGGAGTTTGAAGGAGAGGGAAGAGGCTCCATCCCTTATCCCGGAGGTAGCACCTCTAGGGTAAACCTTTTACCATTTGGCCATTAAAATTGCGTCTTTTTTACCTTATTCTGACTATTTTCATGATTATTGCAGGCTACTGGTTCATTTGATCATGAGGCTGGACCTTCCTCTATTGTTCCAATTTAGTAAAATTTTTTACCAATGCAACAGTAATTTTCTCCATTTGCTCCTTCTTTCCAACCAGAAGTACCATCTCATCCACAAGGCTTTCATCTAAGTTACCTAGTTTGTCATCTTGTTCCATGATGATTTATGCTATATGTGTGCATGATTATGTATGCTCTTACCCTTTCCTTTTCTGACTCACAGTGAATGCTTGAGGAGCAAAATAAGAAACTGCAAGAAGAGTTAACTTCTAGTTGCCAAGAGGTCGCTCATTTTGAAGGGTTGTATCAGCAATCGGAGCAAAACTTTTGAGACTTTTAGTTTCTAGGGATCAGGGATCTTGGTACTTCATCTTCTAGGGAGCCCCGAACTGATGACCATGAGATCCTTTCTTCTTCTTCAAATGATGACTGTTATAGGCCTGAATTTCAAGAAAATAGGGACTTAGGTACTTTTCCTCCGAGCGGATTCCAAATGGGTGATATTGTGAGCAGGGATTTTCGCCCCCACTCCTGATGGAATGCTTCTTGCGACTTCAGCACTATTAGGCTCGGGGCCTTAGAGAACATGGGACTAAACTAGAGAAAATAGAGTCGCCACTTGGACGGGCTAGGAAAAAGAAAGGGGTGGATGACTCAATTCCTAAGGAATCCCCAACCTCCTAATGGGTTCGAAAAGTTGGGTACGTATGGGGAAGGTGAGAAACTGTCCAGCACCCCCACAACGCCTGGTTCATTGGAACCGGCCTCCTTTGTAGGTCTTAATATTATAAAATACTTAAATATAACAATATTAACCATACTACATGCGATCATAAGAATAAATAAATACTTTATTAAAATCACAACAATGTTCAAATAAAACAAATAAATGGACGCTCATCTGAGGATGGAAACATGTCCTTACATTGTCCATGTCTAAAACTAAATAGGACACCCATCGAAAAGGTGGAAACATGTCCTTTACATTACTTCCAAAATATGAAGATAATTGAAATTACATAAAGATTAATTAATGAGGTACCCAATCATGGAAACATACCTCTTACAATTTTTTGAAACCAAAACAAAACAATAAAAGTAACAATCACTCATCATAAATAAATTGTTCACCAAACATATAAATTAAATATATAAATAAACCATTAATCAAGACATATAATAAACATGCTCCTAACTTAAATAAAGCAAATAAAGATACAAATTTAGGTTTATATCTCAGTTTAGAGTCTTTAATTAACATTTAGGTTTTTGGGATTTTGAAATTAATACAATTATTATTATTATTATTTAGGCTACTGTGAGGGTTTTGGAAAAATGAAATTGATTAGGGTTTTATAATTTTAAGAAAGTAGTAGGGTTTTTGGTTAATCAAATTAGGGTTTAGGGCTAACATCATAAAATTAGGGTTTTAGAAAGAATAAATTAGAGTTTGGTATTTATAAAAAATAATATTTATAGCTTAAGGTTTTAAATGGATTAGGGTTTAGTGTTTCTGAAAAACCAATCAAAGTGTATAGATTATGTGAACTGTGAATATTTTTAAAAAGATTTAAAGACTACTGTGAGTTTTTATAAAATGTGATTTCCAAGTAAAGCATTGATTAAATAGCTATGAGATAAAAAAAAACAAATAAACATCCTAAGGCAAACAAGTTTACTAGTTCTAAAGGTTATGATTTAGTAAAACAACAATATGCACTCCATGCAAACTAACATACACTGATTCAATAAGAAATTGCTTACTGTGACTTTAGTTAGATGAAGAACAAACTCATTCAATGTTTAAAACAATCAAAGCATATGGTATTTATTTAATTTAAACCACACCATCATTTTTTGGTTCCACCAAAATTGTTTGAATGAGATTTTGGATGAGCTTTGGCAAAGACAGTGAGTACACTGCCATTGTAGGGTTTTGTGTTGTTGATCTTCTTTGTCTATCCTTGCTGTCTCTTTCATTTCTCAAGCTTTCTAGGGTTTGTTCATTGATTGATTACTGGATTTTCCAGAGTTCCAGCAGCCAACCAAAAGCCAAAGGTCCAAAAAGATCCTCCTACTGGTTTTTAAAACCTATATTTATTATCACTCTCTTAGGTTAAACTTGAAAATTTTTTTAATTTAAGAACGGTTTATTCTAATGCATGTCGAATTCACGGGTTCGGCATAAATCAATTCCATATCGAATTACAATTACTTGAATTCGATGTAGACCGAGTCTGTCTCGAATTAAAATGACTTTGTTTCAACAGAAACTGAACCCATATCAAAGTAGGTATCCGGATTCGACATGGAATTGAAAAACAATTGTCCATATCGAACTGGGAGAGCCCCATTTAGATATGGGGCTACCCCATATCGAAATAGGGGGGACAACCCTATATCGAATTGGGGTAGTCCTAATTCGATATGGGGCTTCCAATTCGATATAGTATATGGGCCTTTCCCAAGTCAAATTGGATGCCCTAATTCGACATGAGACACCCCTACTACCCAAAAACCATTCGGATTAAGAGAAAAAGCAACCAAACCTTCTAATCGAACCCGTTTTAGGGTTTAATGCACCGGTATCATGTAAAAACCAACCAAATCTTCTAAAACAAACCTTATTAGGGTTTTAAAAGTTTAATCAGCTTATTTTAGGTTCTATTGCAATATATTAGTCCAATCAAAGGTTTGGAATTAGCACCGGAATAGCCAGGGCCAAAATCAAGGGTCTACAGTTTGCCCCATGCTTGAATGGTCTTGAATTTATTCAAAGAGTGAAAAACAGCATGGTAAGAATTGATTTTGGACAAGGATGATTTTGACTCAGAATGATTCAAATTCTGGATCCAAGGTGAGTTTCTGGACTAAAAAATGATTTGGTTTCTGGACCCAAAGTGAGTTCTAGGCACAAAAAATAATTTGGATCATGACCCAGAGTGAGTTTTGGACTAAAAAATGATTTGTATTCTGGACCTAAGCGAGTTTTGGACTAAAAAATGATTTGGGTTCTGGACCCGAGCAAGTTTTGGACTCAAAATGATTTGAGTTCTGCACCCGAGCGAGTTCTGGAATCAAAAATAATTTGGGTTCTGGACCTGGAGTGAGTTCTGGACTAAAAAATGGTTTGGGTTCTGGACCCGAGCAAGTTCTGGACTCAAAATGATTTGGGTTTTGCACCCGAGCGAGTTCTGGAATCAAAAATAATTTAGGCTCTGGACCTGGAGTGAGTTCTGGACTAAAAAATGACTTGGATTCTAGACCCGAGACTGACCTTTTATCAGTTGAGAATTCTGGCTTAACTAGTTGTTCCATTCTTTAATGGATTGTGGGTCTTTTACCACCAAAAATGGATCTTTATCCATGGGAGATCGGGTCTTTACCCTTGAAACATGGATCTTTATCCATTGGAAAATTGGGTCTTTATCCTTGAAACATGGATCTTTATCCATTGCAGATCGGGTCTTTACCCTTGAAACATGGATCTTTATCCATTGAAGATCGGGTCTTTATCCTTGAAACATGGATCTTTATCCATTGGAGATTGGGTCTTTACTCTTGAAACATGGATCTTTATCCATTGGAGATTGGGTCTTTACCCTTGAAACATGGATCTTTATTCATTGGAGATCGGGTCTTTACCCTTGAAACATGGATCTTTATCCATTGGAGATCGGGTCTTTACCCTTGAAACATGGATCTTTATCCATTGGAGATCAGGTCACATGGATCTTTATCCATTGGAGATCAGGTCTTTACCCTGGCTTCAACTCTTTTAGCTGGATTGATCTTTTGTTTTTTGCATCTTCATTCTTTTGAGAGTTCTAATTTTCTTCTTTTTCCATTCTTTTTGTTCTTCCTTTGCACTTTTGCAAAAAATTCAGCCTTTTTTTTAGCTAGCCTTCATATCTTTTCCTTGCCCCTTGCGTTGAAAAATATTGGAAGTGAGTCTCAAAATATTTTGTACATGCATAAACTCAAAAAAATTGAAAGGAGAAACTTTTCCCCCTCTGTAGGCTCAAATCCATGATTTTTTCCTATGCGACTTTGGTTGATGTTTGTAGATTATTTAGCTCATCGAACAAGCATGCATTTCTTCTTTCTTTTTGCAAAATTACTAGAGCTTCCCCACGCAATGGGCTTTCCATGCCCTCTGATTCCATATCCGCTTTATGGTTGCTTCATAGAATATTATTGTTTATTTTTTACAAAGAAAAATGGAGTGTGATATGCTCATGTATGAATGATATGCATGGATTATACTTACAATGGTTCCATTGACTCACAGACCGAGGTGATCGGCTGAAGTGTTCTCATTGACTCCTTCTAGATGCCCGTTAAGGTCTTGCATGGGAATGGTAGAAAGCTTCGCTTTTATGGCTTTTATCTTAAAGATGTTGAAAACATAAATAATGGAGACACCAAGTGGCAGAGTCAGAGATACATTCATTCAAAATATGATCGAGCATGTCAATTGGTAGCTTCTTCATAACCTTGCCAGTAATCATTTTCTTTGCCCAATGTGTCCTTCGAGGTTCGATAGTTCAACATACTCCCCTTAACTTGAAGGCTTTGTAAAATTTTTCTTTTTGAATTTTCAATTTTGAATTTTGATTTTGAAATTAAATGTTGGCTTTGCCAAATTAATGTCAATTTACCTCAGAACTTGATTTTCCAAATTAACATATCTATAACATGACAACCCAAGTTACCATACTAAACACGAAAATCATTTTTATTTAATCAAGAGTTGTTGCACTTCAGATAGGCACATACACATTACTTGGTCAAAGGCTTCATTGAGTTTGAATATTGTCTATCTCATATGAATGCTTATTCAAACTATCTCCACTAATAGACTCTATCTACAAAGAGATATTAGCAAGTCATTGATAGGCTTAAAATAGGGTCTATGAGGGACATGGGTTAAATGAAAGCCATTTTAAGATTGGAGCTGATGTGACACAATAGACAAACCTTCACACTAAAAACTACTTGTTGGAACTTTAGACAGTTGGGAGCATGAAAAGATAGAGCTTTGAGTGTTCTCCCATCTTCTTGGCATTAATCTAGATCTTGATTGGGACAGTCTTTGCCCTTGTAAAAAGTTTGATACTCACATTTCTTTCCTTTTTTTTTTCTTTTCTTTTTTCTCTCTCTCTCCCCTTTTTTTTGTTTTGTTTTTGGTATTTTATCATTTCCTCCTTTTCCTCTGTAGGACTTTCAAAAACTAGATGGTCTTTCTCCTTTTACTCTGATTTTGATTGAATCTTTGGTTGGGTTGGACCTAATTCAAGTCAAACTATCTTTGCCTTCTGCTGCTTTAAATAAAAGAGATCTTGGTTGGCTTTCTGAACCATTTCGGATTTTATTTTATTTTCTTTTTCTTTTTTTTTCTTTTTTCATTTCTCTTTTTTTCTTCTTCTTCTCTGTTTTTTTGGTTTTTTTTTTGTTAGGTCTTAATTCTAGAAGAATTGTTTGACTCTAGATGAGTGGAATAGAGTGAGTCTACTTTAGTGAGGATAAATTATTTTTTGTTCAGATGTCATCTTAGTGAGTTGGAGATAATAAGTCTAATATCATATGAACTTCAACTACCCTTATGGTCTTGGGAGCTTTAATTATCCATATGGCCTTGAATATGCATTCCTTTCTTTGATTTTCTTGCCTCTTCACTTAGTGATCATAAGACTTGTCAAAAGTGTAACGACAGCTCAGGGTAGGTTATCGGGCTTATAAGTCAATAAAGAGAAGGTTGAAATCTTATGAAGTCTCAAAGGGACAACTAGGGATTGCTATTTAATTTGGTGGATACTAGTTGTTGGCTAACCAAACAATGCCTAGATCATCTCTCCCTTAAATAAGCATAGTTTAATTTCGCCTCAAAAGTTTATCAAAGCATGTTCTAAGACTGACTAGACAAAGGTAATTATGTAGGAGCTCTCTCTAAGTAAGAATACACAACTCAATGTTATAAAACAATTTCCTCACCTAGTAAAGTTATTCAAATTATAATGTATAGATATACTAATTCATAAATATCAAGCTAAATTCATCATCGGTTAAGCACCAAAATGAACAAAGACCATGAAAAATTTGATGAAAATAATTTATTCAAACAAAACATAATTTGAAAAACATAATTGTTCCAATTAAATATTAAAGAAAGAATAAAGCAACACTCCAAGCTAAGGGAAGTTTGTTGAACAAAATTTCTCTTTATTCCACATCTTCAATACTGTTGTAGACCCTTAATTTTTGACCTAGTCTAGTCCGATATTTTAAATAGTCCAAAATAATTTTTGTAGAATTTTAATATTTAAAATTTATTTTTAATAAAAATAAAAAATAATAATAAAAAAAGATAAATAAATAAATAAATAAAAATCAGCGATGGAAGAATCAGCGACGAATTGGCTTAGGCCAATTCACCGCAGGAAAATCCTATGGCGAATTGGCCTGGCCCGCACCCAGAGCCCCCAGTAATTTTTTTGCCAATGCACTTTCGCACTCCCGACTCACGTGCAATTTTGGCAAAACCCTATTCTACTTGGTTTTTAATTTTATTTCCTAAAAGTTTTTTATTTCCTTATCCAATTAGTATTAGGTTTTTTATTTTTTCCTATAAATACCACATTAAAATACAGAATTAGGGGGCTATAATTTTTTATTGGACTTTCATCTTTTAAAAAGGAGGGGAATTTTTGAGGACTTTTGGAGCTTGAAATTGTTGAAATTCTTTTGGCAGTTTATTTATAATCTCAAGCTTAAAGAATCAAGAGGCAGCAAACAATTACAACCCATCAAAGGCAGCCCACATTGTCTTTGCTATTGTTCAATCAGAATTCAAGTTGTGGTGGAACCAACAACGGAGGTTTGATTTTCTATTGACTTATTTATGTTCATAGTAGCTTCATCATTCAAATTGATCAAATTTTTAAACATACAATAGATGATGTTTTTTGATAAATTATTCTGTTTATCATCTAAACTCAATTTAAAACCCTAAAAGGTATTTTTTTTCAAAACCCTAAAACCTTAATACCCGTGAAACTAACTATTGAAATATAAAACCCTAATTACACTTTTCTAAAACCATAAAACAATAATCTGTTTTCTCAAAACCATAATCAATTCTATTTTTCTAAGATTTACAGTAGCTTATTTCTTCCAATTCCGAAACCCTATTTTCTAAATCTTAAACCCTAAAATCTTAATTTTCAACACCAAAACCTACAACCCTAAAAGCCAATTTCCAAAATTTCATACGGGACGGTCGTATGGGCTTGTCGAAGGGGTCAGTATTTATTTGTGTATTATAAGTCTTTATGTTTAACTTCCTTTATTATGATTATTCAAAATATAATAGCTTTATTCAAAATACAAACCTAAACCCTAATTTATTCAAACCATAAATCTTAATTAATTCTATTTTCCAAATCATCACAATAACTTATTCCTTTCAAATATCTAAAGATTTTATTTTATTTTCATAAGCTTCAATCTTATTTACTTAAACCCTAATTGTTAAACATAAAACCCAAGAAACCCTAATTGATACATGAACCCTAAAGTTATATACTTACTGTTTTATTTAAATTTAATGAGTATTTATTATATAGTTTGATTAATGATTTATTTATATATTCAATTTATGTCTTTAATGAATGATTTATTTATGATGAATGGTTGGTTGGTTGTTTTTATTAATTTGTTTTTATTTCAAAATATAATAAGAGGTATGTTTCCATTTTTGGGTACCTCATTAATTGATTTTCCTATAATTTAAATTATTTTTATATTTTGAAATTAATGTAAAGGACATATTTTCACCTTTCGGCGGGTGTCCTATTTAGTTTTAGACATGGACGATGTAAGGACATGTTTGCATCCTTGGATGGGCTTCCATTTATTTGTTTTGTTTGAACATTGCTTTGATTTTAATATAATGATACTTTCTTTTAATTCTTGCATGTAGTATGGATAATATCATTATATTTAAGAATTTTATAATATTAAGACCTGAAAAGGAGGCTGGTTCTAATGAACCAGACGTTGTGGGGGTGCTGAGCTATTTCTCACCTTCCCCACACGTACCCAACTTTCCAAACCCATTAGGGGGTTAGGGATTCTTTAGGAATCGAGTCATCCACCCCTTTCTTTTTCCTGGCCCGTCCAGGTGACGACTCCATTGTCTCAGGTCCTAGGCCCGTGTTCTCTAAGGCCCTAAGCCTAAACAGTGCCGAAGTCATAAGAACTATTCCACCGGGAGTGGGGACGAAAATCCCCGCTCACAACTCTTATCTTGAAAAGAGGATAAAATAAAATCTTCTTTCAATCCTTTTCTTATCATGAAGGTTGCTGGTGGTGGCACTCTGTTGAACCTTGGCAAAGGATTTTCTTTTATGCTGGGCTTATCAGGCTCAGGCAGCTTACCACTATCAATTAAATTTTAGATCTCATGTTTTAGTCTCAAGCATTTGTTTGTCTCATGTCCTTGTGCCTGATGAAATTCATAAAAGGCTTTATCATCAAATTTTGGGGGTAAAGGATTCGGCAAAGGTCGAGGGACAAATGGCTATAATAGTCCCTTCTTTTGTAGCTTATTGAAGACCAAAGACAAAGGCTTCCCCATATCTGAAAACTATCTTTTATTTGCTTGACCAGTTGTATTGACATCGACTTCTTTATGTGCACTTTGATTACCAGACTGATAATTCTATTTTGCAGAAAAATGGTTCTTCTCTCTTTCCCACTCTTCTATTTGCAAACCAGCTTACAAGAGGTCCTTGAAATCCCTTATAAGGTTGTGAGATAGCCTCTCATGAAGGTTAGGCAGGATGCCTCTGACTATCATTCTGATTTGATCTGATTCATCAGGCCTCTTCTTGAGCAAAGATGCCTTGTTCCTCCATCTCTTCATATAGTCCATAAAATTCTTATTTGGTATTTGCCTAATGGCTTCTACCTCTATCAAGGTAACTTCTAGCTCGACATTGTACCCATACTACTGAATGAAAGCCTTGTACAACATGTCCCAAACTTTTTGATTACTTTCCTCTGAGTATTGAACCAATTTTGGACAATAGGGTCTAATGAGAGCATGAAATATCTTAAAGTTTGAGCCTTAGTAGCTCGGGCAGACTGCATAGCAGTGATGTACTGCTTCACATGGAGATGAGGGTTTCCAATTCCATCAAATTTGGCAAAGGAAGGCATCTTGAACTTGTATGGGACCTCCTCGTCTAGTTCTAACAACTTGTCGACCTCGGACATCTCTTCGGTTTTTAGCTTCTTTTTAAATTTCTTTTCTAAATCAGTAATCATCTTCTCAACATCAGATGCCTCGGCCTTTTCAACAGTTATCTTATCAACAACCTTTGGCTCTGTAGACCCTTAATTTTTGACCCAATCCGGTCCAATATGTTTTATTTAGTCTAAAATGATTTTTGTTGTCTAATTGGTCCAAAATAATTTTATTAAATAATTTTTGCTTTAGTGTCTAATTTTTATTAATAAAAAATAGAAATAAACAAATAAAAATAAAAATAAAAATCAGAGTCGAAAAAATCGGCGACGAAAAATCGTCGTGCGGGCGAAATCACTGTGCTATTTCGCACGCAGAAATTTTCTGCTAGCTATTTCGCTTGCAGAAATTTTCTGCCTGCGAAATAGCTTACGGGCCCTCTCCGCGCGTGCTGCCGCAGCCAACTGCAGTAGATTTTTTTGCCAGCGCAGTTTTTCCGCAACAGTTTTTTTTTTTGCAGCGCAAATTTTCCGACGCAAATTTTTCGAAACCTAATCCAATTAGGTTTTGGTTTCTTTTTTTTTATTCTTAATATTACTTACCTTAACTAATTAGGAATAAACAACCTCAAACCACTATAAATAAGGACCAAAGGCAATTTATTAAAGGAGGAAAAAATCCAAGAGTTGTTTAGAAAATTTGAAACCAAATCAAGGAAGGAAAAGAAGAAATTCAATTCAACTCTTTTTTGGAACAGCAGCAGCACAATTTAAAGGATTCAAAGGCAAAAAAAGGCTTGTCTTTGGAGCTAGTTTATCCAAGAAGAATTATTTTTGGAGAAATCATCAAAAGAAGGTATGTGTTAATTAATTTTCTTTAATTACTTTTTTACACAGTAGCAAATTTATGAAATCAAAATTAAAAACATTTGAACTTTAATTTAGTTTTTCCAAAGCCAAAAAACCTTATTTTGTTACTTTATTTTCCAAAAGGCTTAAAATTGTTATTTTTTCTTCTTAAAAATCTTAAAACTCTAATTGAACATATTTTTCAACAAAACTATGATGTAAATTCTGCTTCTTTTAAAATTTTAAAGTAGGTTCTATTTCATTCAAAAAGCCTTAAAAAAACATCTTTTCTACTTATAAAAACTTTAATTTATTTGTTTAAATTCATAAAACTTCATGAAATTATCAAATTGATTTTCAAATTCCTAAAATTTATTCACCACCCGTGACCCTACTTCCAAAATATCAAATCCAAATTCAATTCCAAAATTCAAAATAATGAACACTAACACTTTTAAAACCTTAAACCCTAATTTTTATGAACCCTAATCCTTTTAAAACATTAAAAAACATAAAAACCTAAAAACCTAAATTGTACACAGTAGCTTAGGATCCCAATAACCAAAAATCACAAATTAAAGTATTTTAAAATGTTTAAAACCCTAGTTTCATGATATCATCATTCAAGCCTTAATTTAGTTAATCAAAGAGTCTTACCAACCCTTTAAAACATAAAACCCTAATTTATTTTAATTCCATAAAAAGTCACAGTAGCCATAATTGGACTTTTATTTGCTTTATTCAATTCCATACTTGATTATGCTTTGATTTATTTCTTATGCTTTAATTTATTTAATTTCAATACTTGATTTATTTAATTTATCATGGATGGATGTTTATTTTATATTTTGATTAATAGCTTTGATGAATGATTTGTTTATGATGAATGATTATTTACTTTTATCAATTAATTTAGATTTCCAAAAGTTGTAAGAGGTATGTTTCCACTTGGTGGGTACCTCATTAGTTAAACATCAAGTAATTTAATTTGCTTTTCTATTTTAGAACCTATGTAAAGGGCATGTTTCTACCTTTTGGTGGGTGTCCTATTTAGGCATGTGATGTAAGGATATGTTTCCATCCTTGGATGGGTGTCCATTTATTTGTTTTGTTTGGACATTGCTTTGATTTTAATATAATGATGCTTTCTTTTAATTATTGTGTGTAATATGGATAATGTTATTATATTTAAGAATTTTATAATATTAAACCTGTAAAGGAGGCCGGTTCCAATGAATCCGGCGTTGTGGGGGTGCTGGGCCATTTCTCACCTTCCCCACACGTACCCAACTTTTCTAACCCATTAGGGGGTTGGTGATTCCTTAGGAATCGAGTCATCCACCCCTTTTTTTTTCCCAGCCCGTCCGGGTGGCGACTCCATTTTCTCCTAACTTAAGTCCGTGTTCTCTAAGGCCCCGAGCCTAAACAGTGCCGAAGTCGCAAGAACCATTCCACCGGGAGTGGGGGCGAAAATCCCCGCTCACAGTGGCGACTCCACTGGGGATAAGAGAAGTTGATTCCATTGGTCTTTATATTATTCTATTCTTTCTTATAATGATATTATCCATTGCATCATATTTGATTGCATTGTGTGCGTGAGTTAGGATGCCCGTGTTACCCGTGTTGTGTTATGTAAGGGATACCATACTTTCACTCAAGATATAGAGATCGAGCATGGCATAACCACTCATAGCCTCATACCATTTGGTATATACTTGCTATGGGAACCTAAGCCTTTTAACCCAAAGACTAAAGCTCATGTAATTGGCCTAGTTACTTTCCTTAGGTTTTACCCCAAATGCATGTTGTTTGACTATGGTTAGTTTATCTTAGTCTAAATCATGGCTTATTTGGTTTGTTCTTTTTTCTAATATGACCTAAGTATATTGTAAGCTCAAAATAAACTTTTCTCTAAAATTCAAAAGACCAAAACTATTTTTAAAATCTTTCAAGATGGTCTTTGGACTTTTCTAAAAAATAAATAAATAAATTCTTTGGCCCATGGCCCAAATACTAAGCCCAAAATCCATTTTTCTAAAATCTTTTACAATGGGCTTAGAAACAAAACTATTTTCACCCAACATTTTCTTACAAAGAGCTTGCAAAAATATTTAGGTCAGTTATGAAATACCAAAAATTAATTGTAGGCCTAGTTTACACTAAGAATAAATTAACCATAGGCTTGTTTTTGGCATGAACCATTAGTTACTCTTATCAAGTGAGAAATCTATTTATAATAAACCTCTTAATTTTCGTTTTAATCCAATATAGCATAAAAGCTACTATAGTTGGTTGAATGGATTAAAACCTAATTAATAGGAGTTATCATGGATTGATTTCCATTTTCGAAAATATAACTATTGGTTGAAACATCTGAGGGAATTATTCGAAAGCAAGATACCCCATGTTGGTAATTTGTTAACCACCACCTTTTCTCACAAATTTTATCACAACAATAGAAATAAATTTTCCATAATCAACTCAAATAGTTTTGAATTTTCTCAAACCCTATCAATGGTTGAGCTTAATTTAAAGAAAATCAAAGATTTATTTAAGACCATTAAAGCTACACATTGGGAAAAAATATCTTGGTTTCAAATTAATGCTTTAAAGTGCTTTCAAATTGTAAAGTTAGACCATTCCTTTTTACATGCCATAACCTCTTTTTGGGATGTGGAAACTAGGACTTTCAAGATAAACAACTTTGAATTATGTATTATGATTGAAGAATTTAAAGCCATTCTAGGATATCCAAGCAATTATCCGATGGCATTACTCATATTGACTTCAAAGACTAATCAAAAGATGCAAATGTTGTTTCAACTCTTAAAATCTAAAGTTCTGCAATTGACAAGAGGTGAGAATGTAACACCCCCACATCCAATGCACACACACTACAATCACAACAATGTAGCATAAGTGCACCAAACATAGGGATGTTACGGTTTTCTTCAACATTCAAAACATTTTAAACTTGATACAATACCCTAATCATTATACATTATAGAAATTAAGTCATTGACTTAAAATATAAACATGTTAGATATACATATATACATTTAAATATTACACAGCGGAAGTTATAAATTAGGTACATATTTACATTATAAACATTACTTTACAAAATATAAAAGAAGTATACATGATTGGCAAGTCTGCTCTGATCTTTAAGTCCTCAAAAATCAACTCTTCACTGTCTACTCTCACTCGGTCTTGATGAACTCTCGGGTTCAACTCTACCAACTCTATTACCTGCGCGATCAAACACTATCGCGCTAAGCCAACGGCTTAGTAAGATAAAACATGCTAATGTTTTGCTTTGATGCAATGCAATGCCAATTCTCAATCCATATTATACATGTAACATCATATATGCAAAACTAACAACATGCCTTTACATTTCATAACTCAACATAAATAGACATATCATATTTCAACATCTTATCATATACCTCATTAGTATTCATTTAATCATTCATAATCAACATTAAGCAAAGACAAGCATGGGCCCAAGACACACTAATATGCCATTCAATTTTCAGAGTTAATGTTTTGGTTCTATCATCACATTTATCAATATCATAAACCCAACTAGGCTTCAAGGATTAGGTTCAACCAAGCTTCAAGGGGAGCAAAGCATGCTAAGCTTCAACCCAACTTGGCTTCAAGAACCAACCCAACCTAGCTTCAAGGGTGGTAACATCTCAATTAGGCTTCAAGGATTCAATCCAACCTAACTTCAAGAGATTGTTACACTTATTAGGCATGCCACCAACAACCAACTCTGAAAATGGAATAACACATTAGCCACACAATTCATTTATTATTCAATTATCATTTCCATTTTCAATTCTCAACAACATTTAGGCAAACATGCCTTATTTCTTTCAATTGCATCACATCATAGCCAACCACAATGGTATTGTCTCATATCATGTCTTATTTGAATTATCATTGCATCTTTGATATACATTTCAATATTCATTACTCATGAAACACATTACCATTTACAATACATAACATAACATTATTCAATCTCAACAATGCAATTAGGGTAAAGAACAATTGATATGATTCATATCTTTAGAACCTTACACATGTAATTGATTATATCATTCATTGATTCAAGTGTATTTAAAATGTTTAGGGTTAGGTTTAGGGACCAACCTACCCTTTGAGAACCAAAGCAATGCAAAAAGAACAAGGAAGTAAAACCTTAACCTACACAATTGAGGGACACGGGCAGCCACTTGAGGGACACGGCCAAGCTTGTGGCCGTGTCACTCAAACCAATTGGACAGTAAGCAACACGGGCAAGGGACACGGCCAAGCTTATGGCTGTGTCTCTTAAACCAAAACTCACAGTAGCTAACACGGCTTGGGAACACGGCCGTGTCTCTCAAAACTAATTCAACACACGCAAAAGTTTCATGACTTGGCCGTGTCTCTCCTTTGCTTTTGGCCGTGTCTCCCAAAACACAAACCCTAATATGCAAAATTCTCCTCCAATTGCACTCAAACTCATCAAACACCATATAACATGTTTCAAATGAATGAAATCAATGTTCTAAACACAAATTCTACATGTTTATCACAATATTCCTTATTAAAACACATCAACCAAAACATTTAAACATATACCATCTCAAACCCTAAAACCAACTTTACACTTGAACTTCCACTATCAAAATCTATTTAAACTTACAACCTTCACAACCAAACCAACCTCAAATCAATCTTTTAACTAACAATCAACTTTAACATTTGTAAATACATATCAAACACACCAAATCATCAACTCAACAATTCACCATACACCTTAGCCACAACTTCCAAATTAATAAAAGAAAACAAGAAATTACTTACCTTATATGAAGAAATTCCACAAGTCTTTCACCAAATCTCTCAATTCCTTCATCAATTTGAGTATAGCATCAAGAACACTTCTCTTTCCCTTTGTCTTCTTCAATGGCCGGCACAAATATGAGAAGAAAAGAAAATTCAACAAAGTCAAATGACTTTTCTTCTTTAAATCTCCACCAAGAGATTTTATCCAAGCAATTACCAAAATGCCCTCAAACATATAACTAACTTTTTGTCTTATATAAGCCCATATATGCAATTACACACTCAACAATAAAATATCTCCTTCCACTAACCAACACCTTGACTCTTCTTTGACCCATTTATATGTTATATATATCAACATATACACAACATATACCATTCTCTCTAAACCCTAAATCCTTCCCAAAACACATATACTTTTCTTTTCCCAATTCTTTATCTTGCAATTTAAAACAACCACAATAACAACAACATACAAAACTTCTAGGGCATAAATGAGGATATTACAATTCTTCCCCTCTAAAAAGAAATTTCGTCCTCGAAATTACCTGATATCAAGGCCGAAACAGCTGAGGATATTGCTCTCGCATGGTTTGCTCATTCTCCCAAGTTGCTTCTTCTTTTGCATGATTCTTCCAAAGAATTTTCACTAATGGCACTCTCTTGTTCCTCAATTCTTTCACTTCCCGTGCCAAGATAGCAATTGGTTCCTCTTCAAATGTCAAGTCTGGGCTCACTTCAATAGATTCAAATGGCAACACATGAGATGGATCCGACCTGTACCTTCTCAACATAGAAACATGAAACACATTATGAATACGATCCAACTCAAGTGGCAAAGCAAGCCGATAAGCCACTGGCCCAACTCTTTCCAATACTTCATATGGTCCAATGAAACGAGGACTCAATTTTCCTTTCCGACCGAACCTCAAAATCTTCTTCCAAGGAGATACTTTCAAAAATACCTTATCCCCAACATCAAACTGAATATCTCTCCTTTTCAGATCCGCATAAGACTTCTGTCGGTCTGAAGCTGTTTTCAATCTGCCTCGAATCAACTTCACTTTCTCTTCAGTTTCTTGAATCAAATCAGGCCCAATCAACTTGCTATCACCAAGTTCACTCCAACAAAGAGGTGTTCTGCACCGTCTGCCATACAATGCCTCGAATGGGGCCATTCCGATGCTGGATTGGTGACTGTTGTTGTAAGCAAACTCCACAAGAGGTAAGAATCTATCCCAACTTCCAGAGAAATCGATGACACAGCTTCTCAACATATCCTCAACAATCTGTATCACCCTCTCAGACTGTCCATCCGTCTGTGGATGAAAAGCAGTACTGAAGTGTAGTCGAGAACCCAAAGCTCTGTGCAAACTCTTCCAAAATCTTGAAGTAAACCTGGGATCTCGATCAGACACCAAAGAAGTTGGAACACCATGCAATTTCACAATCTCCTGGATGTACAGCTCAGCCAACCTCTCCAAAGAATAATCCATCCGAACTGGGAGGAAATGAGCTGTCTTAGTCAATCTATCCACAATCACCCATATGGCATCATGTTTCTTTTGTGTCAATGGCAAACCAGACACAAAGTCCATGGTCACTCTATCCCACTTCCATTCTGGCACTGACAACGGTTGAAGCAACCCAGTTGGAACTTGATGCTCTGCTTTAACCTTCTGACAAGTGAGACATTTCGATACAAACTCAGCAACGTCTCTCTTCAACCCAATCCACCAGTAATGCTGTCTCAAATCATGATACATCTTGGTGTTGCCCGGATGCATAGAAAACATCGACTGATGTGCCTCTTCCAAAATGACCCTCTTCAAATCAGCATTATCGGGTACACACAATCTGTTCTTGAACCATAGGCTCCCATCATTCCTCACAACAAAATCTCTACTCTCTCTACTCTGACAATCTGCAATAATCTTTTGAATCTTCTTATCAGTCAACTGAGCCTCTTTGATCTGATCCAACAAAACCGGCTTCAATTGCAACTGTGCCAATAATGCACCATCATCACAAAGTACAAAACTGGCACGCAAAGCTCTCAACTCAACAAGCAACGAGAGCGAGTAAACTGTTAAACCAGCTAAAGACTTCCGACTTAAGGCATCAGCAACTACATTTGCTTTACCTGGATGATAATCAATCAAGCAGTCGTAGTCTTTAATCAATTCCAACCATCTCCTCTGCCGAAGGTTGAGCTCTTTCTGAACACCCAAATACTTCAAACTTTTGTGATCAGTGTAAATGAAACATTTCTCCCCAAACAGATAATGGCGCCAAATCTTTAATGCAAACACAATGGCTGCCAATTCCAAATCATGGGTGGGGTAGTTAAGCTCATGCGGTTTCAACTGACGAGATGCATAAGCTATAACTTTCCCTTCCTGCATCAGCACACATCCCAAACCACTATGTGACGCATCACTGTAGATCACATATGGTTTGCCTTCTACAGGTAAAGTAAGAACAGGCGCTTGAGTCAACATATCTCTCAACTGCTCAAAGCTAGCCTGACACTGATCCGTCCACACAAATCTCACTCCCTTACGAAGCAATCTGGTGAGTGGAGTAGCTATCAAAGAAAACCCTTTCACAAACCGCCGGTAATAGCCTGCCAAACCCAGAAAACTTCTAACCTCTGTCACTGACTTGGGTGGACTCCAATTCAAAATTGCTTCAACTTTACTCGGATCAACTCTGATGCCTTCTGCTGAAACAATATGTCCAAGAAAAGCTACTTGATCCAACCAGAACTCACACTTCGACAATTTGGCAAATAACTGCTTTTCTCTCAAAATCTGCAACACAATTCGCAGATGCATATCATGTTCCTCTTCATTCCTCGAATACACCAGGATATCATCGATGAAGACCACTACAAACTGATCCAAATAGGGCCTAAACACCCTATTCATCAAATCCATGAAAGCTGCAGGTGCATTCGTCAGACCAAAAGGCATAACTAAAAATTCATAATGCCCATACCTGGTCCGAAATGCGGTCTTCGGAACATCTTCAGCTTTGACTCTCAGCTGATGGTACCCAGATCTCAGATCAATTTTAGAAAACACAGCTGCATCCTTCAATTGATCAAAGAGATCATCGATTCTAGGCAAAGGATATTTATTCTTAATTGTCACCTTGTTCAATTGCCTATAGTCGATACATAACCTCATGGTACCATCTTTCTTCTTCACAAACAGCACAGGAGCTCCCCAAGGAGAAACACTGGGGCGAATGAATCCCTTATCCAACAGCTCCTGTAATTGCACTTTTAACTCTCTTAGTTCTGCTGGTGCCATTCTGTAAGAAGTAATCGAGATAGGAGTGGTACCAGGCAACAATTCAATACCAAACTCCACCTCTCTCTCAGGCGGCAATCCTGGCAACTCCTCAGGAAAAACATCAGGGAACTCTGCAACTGTGGCAATGCTATCAATAGGAGAACATCTTACTCTAGTATCTATCACATGAGCAAGATAAGCTTCACATCCCTTTCTAATCAACCTCCTGGCTGCAACAGCTGAAACAAATAAGGAGGCTAACTGTTCCTGCTCATTAGATACTATCACCTCTCTACCATCACTAGTTCTCAAAGAAACAATCTTCTTTTTACAATCCACCACAACTCTATGTCGAGATAGCCAATCCATGCCTAAAATCACATCATATTCCTTAAATGGCATCTCAATCAAATCTCCAAGGAACTCCTCACCCTGCACCCTCACTGCACTATCCCGATGCACTTTACTCACAATCACACTATGCCCTAAAGGATTTGTCACCAACACATCAAATCCTAGGGACTCAGCATGCACATCAAACACAGGCAATACAGATGCACTAATATAAGAATGGGTGGAACCCGGATCAATCAAAGCAAGTACTGCAGTATCAAATAAAGAAAAAGTACCAGCTATGACCGCCGATGCATCCGGCTGTCTCTGCATAACATACATCCTCTGGGAAGAACCAACCTCCTCCGGTCTAGTTTCCCTGGATGTAGCACCACCTCTAGAACTGAACCCTGCTCTACCACCTCGGCTGGCACCTCTGCCTCCTCTACCTCCCCTCACACTGGCTCGAGAAGCGGCAGAATCAACTGGCATAAACTCCTGTCTCTCCGGACAGTCTCTCACAAAGTGATCCGGTGACCCACACCGGAAACAAACCCCTGCAACACCAGCCTTCCAACAAGGACCACCATGTGGCCTCCCACAATGGATGCAGATAGGTAAGGTGGATCTCTGAACCATAGGGGTCGGAGCACTTGCCACTGAAGCTGCAGGTCTATATCTTTGCCTCTGGAACTGCACTGATCTACCTGCTGGTCTCTGGCTCCTACTACTCCGAGGAACAAAACTTCCTCTACCCCTCTTTACTGAAGAAGACCCTGCCTCGAACTGAGGCCTTCTCACTCTGACCTCTTCCTCTGATGCAGCTGCAATCACTTGAGCCCTTTCTACATCTCGAGCTGCTGCCACTAGCTGGGAGAAATCGTGATATCTAGACCCGGCCACTAAGCACATGATAGAGGGTCTCAATCCCTCCTGAAACCTTCGGCATCTATCTATCTCATAAGCAATAATGCCACCAGCATAATGACTCAATCTAATAAACTCAACCTCATATTCAGTTACAGTCTTGCTATCTTGCTTCAAGCTCAAGAACTCCATCTTCTTCATATCTTTATACTCCCTTGGAGTATACTTCAACTCAAATTCTCTCAAGAAATCAGTGTAAGACAGTGTTGGAGGATCATCCATAGAATGGGGCACCGTCTTCCACCAATCGTATGCATCCTTCTGTAGCAAAGATCTTGCATAGTCAAACTTTTCCTCTGAGGTGGCTTGCAACTGAACAAATACTCTCTGAACTCTGTCAAGCCACTGTTCTGCCACAGCTGGATCAACTGTGCCTAAGAAATCCTCCGCTCCATATTTCCTCAGTTTATCATAATGCCTTACTGGTACTGAAGGCTGAGGGGGTGGTGGCTGTGGTTGCACAGGTGCTTGTCTCATAGCTTCCATCATATTCCTAAACCAGGCTGGCGGAACCTCATCACCTACTGGTCTACCCGACCCAGAAACAGGTGCCTCACCAGCACTATCAACCCTAGCTCCATCCTCAGGAGCAACGCTCTCCTCACTACCCTCAACCGATTGTCTCAAATGAGGATCCATCAACACCTACACTGCAAACACAAAAAAAAGGACACACCTTATTAAAGATCAGAGGTTGCCAATCCCAAACATATGTGTTATTTAAAACCACTTTTTAAGTAAAAATATTCTTTTTATTACATTTTACCTAGGTTGAGAATCTCAAACCTAGGCTCTGATACCTAAACAATTGTAACACCCCCACATCCAATGCACACACACTACAATCACAACAATGTAGCATAAGTGCACCAAACATAGGGATGTTACGGTTTTCTTCAACATTCAAAACATTTTAAACTTGATACAATACCCTAATCATTATACATTATAGAAATTAAGTCATTGACTTAAAATATAAACATGTTAGATATACATATATACATTTAAATATTACACAGCGGAAGTTATAAATTAGGTACATATTTACATTATAAACATTACTTTACAAAATATAAAAGAAGTATACATGATTGGCAAGTCTGCTCTGATCTTTAAGTCCTCAAAAATCAACTCTTCACTGTCTACTCTCACTCGGTCTTGATGAACTCTCGGGTTCAACTCTACCAACTCTATTACCTGCGCGATCAAACACTATCGCGCTAAGCCAACGGCTTAGTAAGATAAAACATGCTAATGTTTTGCTTTGATGCAATGCAATGCCAATTCTCAATCCATATTATACATGTAACATCATATATGCAAAACTAACAACATGCCTTTACATTTCATAACTCAACATAAATAGACATATCATATTTCAACATCTTATCATATACCTCATTAGTATTCATTTAATCATTCATAATCAACATTAAGCAAAGACAAGCATGGGCCCAAGACACACTAATATGCCATTCAATTTTCAGAGTTAATGTTTTGGTTCTATCATCACATTTATCAATATCATAAACCCAACTAGGCTTCAAGGATTAGGTTCAACCAAGCTTCAAGGGGAGCAAAGCATGCTAAGCTTCAACCCAACTTGGCTTCAAGAACCAACCCAACCTAGCTTCAAGGGTGGTAACATCTCAATTAGGCTTCAAGGATTCAATCCAACCTAACTTCAAGAGATTGTTACACTTATTAGGCATGCCACCAACAACCAACTCTGAAAATGGA
Organism: Garcia nutans; assembly: GCA_947685225.1. Lineage (NCBI taxonomy): Eukaryota > Viridiplantae > Streptophyta > Magnoliopsida > Malpighiales > Euphorbiaceae > Garcia > Garcia nutans. Next base: position 36,617,481 of record CANTUV010000008.1, on the reverse strand, counting down.
ATAACACATTAGCCACACAATTCATTTATTATTCAATTATCATTTCCATTTTCAATTCTCAACAACATTTAGGCAAACATGCCTTATTTCTTTCAATTGCATCACATCATAGCCAACCACAATGGTATTGTCTCATATCATGTCTTATTTGAATTATCATTGCATCTTTGATATACATTTCAATATTCATTACTCATGAAACACATTACCATTTACAATACATAACATAACATTATTCAATCTCAACAATGCAATTAGGGTAAAGAACAATTGATATGATTCATATCTTTAGAACCTTACACATGTAATTGATTATATCATTCATTGATTCAAGTGTATTTAAAATGTTTAGGGTTAGGTTTAGGGACCAACCTACCCTTTGAGAACCAAAGCAATGCAAAAAGAACAAGGAAGTAAAACCTTAACCTACACAATTGAGGGACACGGGCAGCCACTTGAGGGACACGGCCAAGCTTGTGGCCGTGTCACTCAAACCAATTGGACAGTAAGCAACACGGGCAAGGGACATGGCCAAGCTTATGGCTGTGTCTCTTAAACCAAAACTCACAGTAGCTAACACGGCTTGGGAACACGGCCGTGTCTCTCAAAACTAATTCAACACACGCAAAAGTTTCATGACTTGGCCGTGTCTCTCCTTTGCTTTTGGCCGTGTCTCCCAAAACACAAACCCTAATATGCAAAATTCTCCTCCAATTGCACTCAAACTCATCAAACACCATATAACATGTTTCAAATGAATGAAATCAATGTTCTAAACACAAATTCTACATGTTTATCACAATATTCCTTATTAAAACACATCAACCAAAACATTTAAACATATACCATCTCAAACCCTAAAACCAACTTTACACTTGAACTTCCACTATCAAAATCTATTTAAACTTACAACCTTCACAACCAAACCAACCTCAAATCAATCTTTTAACTAACAATCAACTTTAACATTTGTAAATACATATCAAACACACCAAATCATCAACTCAACAATTCACCATACACCTTAGCCACAACTTCCAAATTAATAAAAGAAAACAAGAAATTACTTACCTTATATGAAGAAATTCCACAAGTCTTTCACCAAATCTCTCAATTCCTTCATCAATTTGAGTATAGCATCAAGAACACTTCTCTTTCCCTTTGTCTTCTTCAATGGCCGGCACAAACATGAGAAGAAAAGAAAATTCAACAAAGTCAAATGACTTTTCTTCTTTAAATCTCCACCAAGAGATTTTATCCAAGCAATTACCAAAATGCCCTCAAACATATAACTAACTTTTTGTCTTATATAAGCCCATATATGCAATTACACACTCAACAATAAAATATCTCCTTCCACTAACCAACACCTTGACTCTTCTTTGACCCATTTATATGTTATATATATCAACATATACACAACATATACCATTCTCTCTAAACCCTAAATCCTTCCCAAAACACATATACTTTTCTTTTCCCAATTCTTTATCTTGCAATTTAAAACAACCACAATAACAACAACATACAAAACTTCTAGGGCATAAATGAGGATATTACAGAGAAGATCTTACTTGGTCCATTGATTGATTTTTATACTTCTCATTTGGCTCCCACCAAAGAGTGGGATCGCATGTTTTGTCTATGCTTGCTTGGTTAATTTCTACTTGTTTCTTCTAACAATGACATTGATCCACGAGCACTAGATATTGGGGTTTAAATGGAAGGAGGATTGTCACCAGTACCCGTGATCTTGGTTGAAACCCTAGTTAGATTGGATCAATTCAAGATAAATTCTTTGAGGAGGTTGTTGGAAGCCCCTTGCTGCTTCAGGTAATTACCTAAATCATCCTTTTGGGTTTTCAATTTAGTCCTTTATTTTTTATTTCTCTAATTTTTGCCTAGCCCGCCCTTGCAGATTTTCAGAACTAGCAAGTTGTCCTAATTTTTGCCTAGTCCGCCCTTGTAAGTTTTCAACCTAGCGGACTTTTTTAAAAAAATTTTATTCTAATTTTTGCCTAGACTGCCTTTTTAGGTTTTTGGAGCTAGAGAACCGCCCTAATTTTTACTTAGGCCACCCTTGTGGGTTTTCGACCTAACAGGCCCTTTTTTTTTAATGAATTGTTGTTTGTCTTTATATATCTTGCTACAGGGGCGCTTATGCTTGCTCCACACCCCATATATGGATTTCACCAGATATCTACCCCTAGATCATTTTGCAAGGAAACTGCTTCATCCCTCTTCCTCATATGCCGAATGGGTTGATTGGATCTGCTCACGAGCTATGATTAACATCCATTGGTTGGTACCATGGCAAAAGATTACCATGGCGTGAGCGGGGATTTTTGCCCCCACTCCCGGTGGAATGGTTCTTACGACTTCTGCACTATTTACGGTTGGGGCCTTAGAGAACACGGGCCTAAGACCAGAGAAAATGGAGTCTTCACCCAGACGGACAGAAAAAAAAAAGAAAGGGGTGGATGACTCGATTGCTAAGGAATCCCCAACCCCCTAATGTGTTCGAAAAGTTGGGTACGTGTGGGGAAGGTGAGAAATGGCCCAGCACTTCCACAATGCCCGATTCATTGGAACCAGCCTCCTTTGCAGGTCTTAATATTATAAAATTCATAAATATAATAATATTATCCATACTATATGCAACAATTAAAATAAAGCATCATTATATTAAAATCAAAGCAATGTCCAAACAAAGCAAATAAATGGACACCCATCCGAGGATGGAAACATGTCCTTACATCGTCCAGGTCTAAAACTAAATAGGACACCCACTGAAAGGTGGAAACATATCCTTTACATTAATTCCAAAATATAAAAATAATTTAATTTACATGAAAATTAATTAATGAGGTACCCAATAATGGAAACATACCTCTTACAATTTTAATACCAAAATAAACAAATAATAATCATAACAATAAAGAAAATATCCATCCATGATAAACTAAATAAATCAAGCATTGAAATTAAATAAATCAACCATCAAAACATATAATAAACTACATAATCAAATCTAAAATTAAATAAAGCAATAAAGATACAAATTTAGGTTTATGTCTAAATTTAGGGTTCTTTAATTAACATTTAGGGTTTTGGAATTTTGAAATTATTATATTTATTATTTAGGCTACTATGAGGATTTTTCAAAAAATGGAATGGATTAGGGTTTTATAAATTTAAGATAGTAGTAAGGTTTTTGGATAATCAAATTAGGGTTTAGGGGTAACATTATGAAATTAGGGTTTTGGAAACATAAGACATGAGGGTTTATAATTTTAAAAGATTGGGTTTTAGGTTCATTGGATAATGGTTACTGAGTTAAGAATTAGGATTTTAGATTAACTAGATTGGGTTTTAGGTTCACTAGATTAGGGCTTTAGGGTGTTGATGAACTTGTCATAAAGTTTTGATGTTTTAAGAATTAGGCTTTAGGAAAACTAGGGTTTACTGGTTTGGGTATTAATAAAATTAGGGTTTAGAAAAATTAAGGAATTAAGACACTGGGGGTTAGGGTTTTGAGAATTAATAAGATAGTTTAGGGTTTTTGATGTTTTGGAAAACATATCTGATCTTAGGATTTAAGAAAACAAATTAGAGTTTTATAGAAATATTTAAGATTAAAGTTTTTAGAAACTTTAAAGAATATTAGGGTTTGGAATCATCTGGATTTTTGAGCTATTGGATGAAACAATAATTAATAGAATATATAATTAGGGTTTATCAATTTAGACTATTTAATAAAAGTGATAACAAAAATAAACAAATGAAAACCAGTAAGAACAAAAATGATATAACAATTGAATGTTTAAGCAAATTTAAGATAAAGACACAAAACCTGCGTTGAAGGTTCCTAAATTGTTTATTGACCCCAAGCTACTGCCTACATCAATATTTATTTCTGGTCGAGCAAAGATCAAACATAGTGATCACTGCCTTTGTTGGTTGATGAATGTTCATTGTTTACTCCTCGATTGTTGATAATTTATTTTTGCTGTTTTCTGCCTTGCTGTTTTCACTCTTCTAAATCTAATTACCGACCTCCTTAATGTTAATTGCCACCCTCTTTCTCTTCTAGGGATTTCTGACTCTCTTTTCTCGTCCTCTTCTTTTTCTTTTTTTCTTCTCCTAGGGTTTTCTCCATTTTTCTTTCCACTCCTTTTTCTTGTGTTTTAATGTGGTATTTATAGGAAAAATAAATTCCTAATCTTATTTTAATAAGGAAATACTATCTATTTAGGAAAAACTACAAAATCAGGTAAAACAAGGTTTGATAAAAAAAATCGACAGTGCCCAATTCATCGCAGACATTTTCTGCAGCACTACAGCGCATCGCTTGCCGATCCGTCCAATTTTTTATTTTTTTTATATATTTTTATTTTTATTAAAAATAACTATTAAATATTATTAGTAATTAAAATATTATTAAAATAAATAAAATATCACAAAAATTATTTTGGACTATCGGATTTGAATGGGTCTAAAATTAAGGGTCTACAATTTGCCCCCTGCTTGAGCGATCTGAGACTTTCAGTAGAAAAGAGTGAAAAGCAACATGACTTTGAGCAAATTTTGGATGAGGATGGATACTTTGATTTGATTTGGGTACTTGGACCCGAGATTGAATTTGATTTGACTGGCCTTTTATCAGTTGAGAATTCTGGCTTAACTGGTTGTTCAATTTTTTATGGATTATGGATCTTTACCCACCAAAAAAAAGGATCTTTATCTATTGAAAATTGGGTCATTACCCTTGAAACAAAGATCTTTATCCATTGGAGATTGAGTCTTAACCATTGAAACATGGATCTTTATCCATTGGAGATTGGGTCTTTACCCTTGAAACATGGATCTTTATCCATTAGAGATCGGGTTTTTACCCTTGAAATATGGATCTTTATCCATTGGAGATTGGGTCTTTACCCTTGAAACATGGATCTTTATCCATTAGAGATCGGGTTTTTACCCTTGAAACATGGATCTTTATCCATTGGAAGTCAGGTCTTTACCCTTGAAACATAGATCTTTATCCACTAGACATCGAGTCTTTACCCTTGAAATATGAATCTTTATCCACTGGAGATCAGGTCTTTACCCTTGAAACATGGATCTTTATCCATTGGAGATAGGGTCTTTACCCTTGAAACATGGATCTTTATCCATCAGAGATCGGGTCTTTACCCTTGAAATATGGATCTTTATCCATTGGGGATCGGGTCTTTACCCTTGAAATATAGATCTTTATCCATTAGAGATTGGGTCTTTAACCTTGAAACATGGATCTTTATCCATCAGAGATCGGGTCTTTACCCTTGAAACATGGATTATCCATAGGAGATCGGGTCTTTACACTTGAACACATGGATCTTTATCCATTAGAGATTGGGTCTTTACCCTTGAAACATGGATCTTTATCCATTGGAGATCGTGTCTTTACCCTTGAAACATGGATCTTTTTCCATTAGAGATTGGGTCTTTACCCTTGAAACGTGGATCTTTATCCATTGGAGATCGGGACTTTACCCTTTAAAGGTGGATCTTTATCCATTGGAAATCGGGTCTTTACCCTTAAAACATTGATCTTTATCCATCAGAGATCGAGTCTTTACCCTTAAAAGATGGATCTTTATCCATTGGAGGTCGGGTCTTTACCCTTGAAACATGGATCTTTATCCATAGGAGATCGGGTCTTTACCCTTGAAACATGGATCTTTATCCATTGAAGATCGGGTCTTTATCCATTAGAGATTGAGTCTTTACCCTTGAAACATGGATCTTTATCCATTGGAGATCAGGTCTTTACCCTTGAAACGTGGATCTTTATCCATTCTTTTTTGTTCTTCCTTTGCCCTTTTTGCAAAGCAAAAAATTTCAACTATTTTTTAGCTAGCCTTCATATCTTCTCCTTGCCCCCTGCATGGCAAGATATTTGAAAGTGAGTTTGAAAATGCTTTGTACATGCATAAACTCAAAAATTGAAAAGGAGAAACTTTGCCCCCTATGTAGGCTCAAACCCATGATTTTTCTATACGGGCTCTATTTGATGTTTGTCTTGTCTAGCTCTTCACACAAACACATATTTCTTCTTTTGCAAAATGACTGGAGCTTCCTCAAGTAAATAGGCTTTCCATGCCCCCCTTGATTCAATATCTTCTTATTATTCTTTACTTCACAGGGTATTTGCTTTTCACTTTGACAAAGAATAGACAATACGAGATAAGAAAGTGCAATGCGATATGCTCATGTATGCATGATATGCATGGATAATACTTACAATGATTCCATTGACTCACAGACCAAGATTATCAGCTGAAATGTTCTCACAGATTTCTTTCTGATGCCCATTCAAGTCTTGCATTGGAATGACAGGATGCTTCACATTTATGGCTTTTATCTTCAAGATATTGAAAACATGAACAATGGAGGCTCTAAGCAGCAGAGATACATTCATTTCATACTAGGATTCAGCATGCCAATTGGTAACTTCATAACCTTGCCAATAATCATTTCCTTTACCCAATGTGTCCTTCGAGGTTCGATAGTTCAACATACTCCCCTTAACTTGAAGGCTTTGTATATATATATATATATTTGAATTTTCAATTTTGAATTTTGATTTTGAAATCAAATGTTGGCTTTGCCAAATTAATGTCAATTTACCTCAGGACTTGATTTTTCAAATTAACATATCTATAACATAACAACCCTAGTTACCTAAACTCGAGAATCATTTCTACTTAAGCAAGAATTGTTGCACTTCAGATAGGCACATACACATTACTTGGCCAAAGATCTTTTTTGAGTTTGAATATTATCTATCTCATATGCATGCTTATTCAAACTATCTCCACTAATAGACTCTACCTATCAAGAGAGATCAACAGGTCTTTGATAGGCTTGAAATGGGGTCTATAAGGGATACGGGTTAAATGAAAGCCATCTTGAGATTGGAGCTGGTGTGACATAAAGGACAAACATTCACACTACAAACTACTTGTTTGAACTTTAGGTAGCTTGGAGGCAATCTTGCTAGACTCTAAATTCCTTCTATCTTCTTGGCATTAATCTGGATCTTGATTGGGACAATCTTTGCCTTTGCAAAAAGATTGGTACCCATCATCATTTTTTCTTTTCCCTTTTTCTTTCTCTTTCTTTTTCTTACTCTTCCCTTTTCTTTCTCTTTATTTTTCTTACTCTTCTCTTCCTTTGAGCATTTTATCATTTTGTCCTTCTTCCTTGTAAGACTGTCAAGTACAGAACTTTCAAGAACTGGATGGTCTTTCTCCTTTTTCTCTGATTTTGATGAAAACTTTGGTTGGGTTGGACCAATTCAAGTCAAATTGTCCTTATAAACTAAATGTAAGCCTTTTGCTGTCTTAGGTAAAAGAGAACTCAGTTTGATTTCTGAACCACTTTGGTTTTCTTTTCTTCTTTTTTTCTCTTTTTTTTTCTCTTTTCTTTTCTTTTTTTTTCTCTTTTTTTTTCTTTCCTTTTTTTTGTATTTTTTGTCTTTTCTCTTTTTTTTTTCTTCTTTTCTTTTTCTTTTTTTTTTGCTTTTAGCTCTAAAAGAGTTGTCTTGTTTGTACCAACTTGGGTTTCTAATAATGGATGAGTGAAGTGGTATTAATCTGCTTCAATCTTGACTTTATTTGTGATATTTGGTCTAATTCAGGTGAACTTCAACTACCTTTATGGTTTTGAGAACATCAACTGCTCTTATTGTAACACCCCCACATCCAATACACGCACACTACAAACACCACAATGTAATATACGTGCACTGAACATAGGGATGCTACGGATTTTATTACATTCAAAACATTTTAAATAATACTATAATCTTTCTCATTATACCTTATAGAAAATAAGTCATTAACTTATAATATAAAACAAATAGATATATATATATACATTTACTTAATACGCAGCGGAATATAGAAAATATTTACAAATGTACATATGTTTACATTATAAACAATACTTTACAAAATATAAAGAAGTTATACATGATTGGCAGCTTTCTCTGATCTTTAAGTCCCAAAATAACCTCTTCAATTTCTACTCTCACTCGGTATCGAAGAGCTCTCAGGTTCAACTCTGTTACCTGCACGATCAACACTATCGCGCTAAGCCAATGGCTTAGTAGTACAAAAATATGCTTATGCTATGCTTTAATGCCATGCCATACTATACACATCAATAATAGAGCAACATTATAGTTGAAACACTAACATCATACCTTTACCTTTCACAAAAGACATTCACATAAGCATATCACATTTCAAAGTTCTTTCATAAATCTCATTATTCAATTAATTTGCTATCAATGAATCACATGTAAACAAAGACAAGCATTGGGCCCAAGACACACTAATATGCCATTCAATTTTCAGAGTTAATGCTTTGGTTTTGTTATTACATTTATCATTATCATAATCCCAACTAGGCTTCAAGGATTTAGGTTCAACCAAGCTTCAAGGGGAGCAAAGCATGCTAAGCAACAACCCAACTTGGCTTCAAGAACCAATCCAACCTAGCTTCAAGGGTTGTAACATCTCAATTAGGCTTCAAGGACTTAGCCAACCTAACTTCAAGAGAATGTTACCAATAGGCATGCCACCAACAACAAAACTCTGAAAATGAATAACACATTAGACACACAATTCATTTATTGTTTCATTCTCAACTCTCATCATCAATTAGGCAAACATGCCTTATGTTCTTTCAATGGAATCATCATAGCCAATCACAATGGCCTCAAATCATACAATATCTCAATTCATATTATTCATATAGCATCATTGATACAATATTTCAAAGTACATATCACATTATCATTCACAATGCATATAGCCTAACATTGTTCATATGCTTCATCAATCTCATCAAATGTGTGCTATAATCTCAACATCATATGAATGTATGTTCTACATATATTTATTTAGATCATTCTTTGTTTTCAAAGTGTTTAGAGTGTTTATGTTTAGGTTTAGGAACAACAAAACCTTTAAAGAATCAAAACAAAGTGAGAAAAGTCAAGAACTATCACAGTAGCAAACACCTTCATGGGACACGGCAAAACTTGTGGCCGTGTCTCTCAAAACCAATTGGCAGTAACAAACACATGCATAAGACACGGCCGTGTCCCTCCACAATCAATCCAACACGGCTCAATTTTCCTTGACTTGGCCGTGTCTCTCTTGAATTGGCCGTGTCTCTCAAGAACAAAACCCTATTTGTGGCCAAAACACTTCTAATTGCATTTAAACACATGATACACAACATAAACTCATTCAAATGGATGTAATCAAAGTCATTAACACTTATTTTGCATGTTTAACACAACAATCACAATTAACCATACATTTAATCATTCATCACATCAAAACCCTAAAACCAAATTCACTCTTGATCTTCCACTATCAACCTCCACATAACTTACCATATTCAAGACCAAACCAAACACCAATTCAATCTTTTAACTTACAATCAATTCTAACACTTATAAACACAACTCAAACACACCAAATCATCACATCAACAAATCACAATTCATCTTAGACACAACTTCAAGATTAACAAAAGAAAACAAGAGAGTACTAACCTTAAATGAAGAAATTTCACAAATCTCCAACCAACTCCTTTGATTTCTCCTTCAATTTGATTTTAGAAATCAAACTTTCCTCTTGCTCCTTTTCTCTTGACAAGGTTCGGCCACCAAAGAAGAAGAAAAGAAATTGAAGAAGCAAAGTCAACCTCTTCCTCTCTTTAAACCTACACCAAGCAATTCCCAAAAGAAAATTACCTTAATACCCTTTTTCATTTAACTTAACTTTTGTCACTTGTTTGCCCATTATAGTAATTACACACATATCACATAAAAATATCTTCTCCCATTGACTCCTCATATTGACTTATGTATATGTTATTTATATTAACATATATACAACATATACCTTCCCTTTACACCATCATTTACTTTGCAAAAACATATATACATTGATCCAAATCAAGCAACAATTATATTTAAAACTTCTAGGGCATACATTGGGGTATTACACTTATGGTCTTGAGAACTTCAACTATCTTCATGGTCTTGACTATTCATTTCTTTCTTTGATTTTCTTGCCTCTTCATCTTAGTGGTCATAAGACTTGTCAAAAGTATCACAATAGCTCAGGGTAGGTTGTTGGGGTTTGTAAGCCAATGAAAAGAAAGCTAAAATTTTATGAAGGCTTAAAGGGATAAGTAGGGATAGATATTTTATAGGGTGGATACTAGCTGTTGGCTCATCAAACAATGCCTAGATCATCTCTCCCTTAAACAAGCAGAGTTCAATTTTGCCTCGAAAGTTTGTCAAAGCATGTTCTAAGACTGACTAGGACCTAGGCAAAGATCATCATGCAAGAGCCCTCTCTAAGTAAGCATATACAACTTAATGCTATAGAGCAATTCTCTCACCTAGTAAAGTCATTCAAATCATGATGCCTAGATATATTAATTCATGAATTATCAAGCTAGATTCCTCATTGGTTGTGCACCAAAATGAACAAAGACCAACAAAAATTGTATGAAAGGAATTTATTCAAACAAACATAATTTTAAAAACATAATTATTCCAATTAAGTAGTAAAGAAAGAAAAAAATAAAAAGAGCAACACTTCAAGCTAAGGGAGGTTTATTGAGTTGGAGTCGAAGATACTTCATTTATTTAGACATATCAAGGGAAAGGATTTTTTCCATCATCAAGGATCATTGCTTCATCATCCATAGTTAGCCCAAGCTTACTTAGTAGCACATCATCTTTAGCAGCTTCTCTATCCATATCATGACAAGATGACAAGATAAAACTCTTCATGAAAAGCGGTGCACCCTTCCAAATTTAGGCAGAGGATCATTCTTAGTGTTTGGCTTATCAGGTTTAGGCAGATTTCCACTGTCAATCAAATTTTGGATCTCGTGCCTTAATCAAACACATTTATCTGTCTCATGCCCATGCATTTGATGAAATTGACAGAAGACCTTGGCATCATAATTTGGTGGTAGACGCTTATGTAGAGGCCGAGGTGCCAATGGTTGTAGCAAATCCATTTTCATTAGATTTTCTAACATCTTTGACAAAGGCTCCCTTATGTCTAAAAATTTACGCATCTTTATTGGCTCAATTGTTGCATTTTTCCTCTTTCCCTTTGACTTTGCCCACAAGGGTGATAGCCGCCCTTATTGCTCCACTTAGATAGCACATGGTTTGGCTAGTCTTGTAGAATAGGGATTGATCCCTCATTTTTCATTTGATCTCTATTAGTGAACATGTTCCTCATTGATGTTGCCTTTCCCTTCTTTCTTATGTCAATGGGAGATGCCTCATTAGCATTGTTGATGATCTCCAGAATTGGAATCAACTGGATCCTCATAATTTCAACCAATTGATCTCGTAGCTTGGCCATCCTAGCTTTGAAAACTTCATCGACTATGTCCCTTAGCTGGTTTGCGTCCATCCTTCCAATGAAGTACTTGAATCAAAATCAATGTTTGTAGGTGGTATTGTTGTATGCTCTTGAATTGCTGTACTTTAGGTCTATGAGCCAGAGAGGATTAATGATATGAGATGCAAATGTATGCATGTATGCACAAATAATAGACAAAGACAAGTAGAACATTCCTTCCAAACTTATAACTTCCACACATGAATGGCGAGTCTCTTTTCCTAGGTAATATGGTTAACAAAATATCAACATTAGGGAATCTTGTTTTTTAAATAATTCCCTCAGAAGTTTCAACTATTAATTATATTTTCAAAAATGAAAATCAGTTCATGATAATTCCCATTAATTAGGTTTTAATCCATTTAACCAACTAAAGTAGCTTTTATGCTATATTGGATTAAAACTAAATTAAGAGGTTTATTATAAATAGATTTCTCACTTAAAAAGTAACTAATGATTCATGCCAAAAACAAGCCCATGATTAATTATTCTTAGTATAAACTAGGCTCACAATTGATTTTGGGTATTTCATAATTGACCTAAATAATTTGCAAGCTCTTTCTAAGAAAAGGTTGGATGAAAATAATTTTGTTTCTAAGCCCATTGTAAAAAAGATTTTAGAAAAAATGGATTTTGGGCTTAGTATTTGGGTCATGAGCAAAAGAATTTTTGATTTTTTTTTAGAAAAGTTTTATGTCCAAAGACCATTTTGAAAAATTTTGAAAATTGATTTAGTCTTTTTGATTTTAAAGAAAAATTTATTTTGAGCTTATAATGTACTTAAGTCATATTAGGAAAAGAACAAACCAAATAAGTCATAGTTTAAACCAAGATAAATTAACCATAGTCAAACATCATGCATTTGGGGTAAAAACCTAAAGAAAATAACTTGGCCAATTACATGAGCTTTAGTCTTTGGGTTAAAAGGCTTAGGTTCCTATAGCAAGTATATACCAAAAGGTACAAGGCTATGAGTGGTTATGCCATGCTCGATCTCCATACCTTGAGTGAAAGTATGGTATCCCTTGCATAACACAACCCGAGTAACACGGGCGTCCTAACTCGCGAACACGATGTAATCTAAATGATGCAATGGATAATATCATGATAAGAAAGATTCAAATAATATAAAGACCAACAGAATCAACTTCTCTTATCCCCAGTGGAGTCACCACTGTGAGCGGGGATTTTCGCCCCCACTCCCGGTGGAATGGTTCTTGCGACTTCGGCACTGTTTAGGCTCAGAGCCTTAGAGAACACGGGCCTAAGCCCAGAGAAAATGGTATCGCCACTCGGACGGACCGGGAAAAAAAAAGGGGTGGATGACTCGATTCCTAAGGAATCCCCAACCCCCTAATGGGTTCGAAAAGTTGGGTACGTGTGGGGAAGGTGAGAAATGGCCCAACACACCCACAACGCCTGGTTCATTGGAACCGGCCTCCTTTGCAAGTCTTAATATTATAAAATTCTTAAATATAATAATATTATCCATACTACATGCAACAATTAAAATAAAGCATCATTATATTAAAATCAAAGCACTGTCCAAACAAAGCAAATAAATGGACACCCATCTAAGGATGGAAACAAGTCCTTACATTGTCCATGTCTAAAACTAAATAAGACACCCACCAAAAGGTGGAAACATGTCCTTTACATTAATTCCAAAATATAAAAATAATTTAAATTACATGAAAATTAATTAATAAGGTACCCAATAATGGAAACATACCTCTTACAATTTTAATACCAAAATATACAAATAATAATCTTAATAATAAAGAAAATATCCATCCATGATAAACTAAATAAAGCATTGAAATTAAATAAATCAACCATCAAAACAATAAACTATATAATCAAATCTAAAATTAAATAAAGCAATAAAGATACAAATTTAGGTTTATGTCTTAATTTAGGGTTCTTTAATTAACATTTAGGGCTTTGGGATTTTGAAATTATTATATTTATTATTTAGGCTACTATGAGGATTTTTGAAAAAATGGAATGGATTAGGGTTTTATAATTTTAAGAAAGTAGTAAGGTTTTTGGTTAATCAAATTAGAGTTTAGGGGTAACATCATGAAATTAGGATTTTGGAATCTTAAGACATTAGGGTTTATAATTTTAAAAGATTGGGTTTTAGGTTCACTGGATTATGGTTACTAAGTTAAGAATTAGGATTTTAGATTTACTAGATTGGGTTTTAGGTTCATTGGATTAGGGCTTTAGGGTGTTGATGAACTTGTCATAAAGTTTTAATGTTTTAAGAATTAGTGTTTAGGAAAACTAGGATTTACTGGATTGGGTTTTAAGAAAATTAGGGTTTAGAAAAATTAAGGAATTAAGACACTGGGGTTAGGGTTTTGAGAATTAATAAGATAGGTTAGGATTTTTGATGTTTGGAAAACATATCCGATCTTAGGATTTAAGAAAACAGTTTAGAGTTTTATAAAAATAATTAAGATTAAAGTTTTTAGAAATTGTAAAGAAGATTAGGGTTTGGAATTCTCTGGATTTTTAAGCTATTGCATGAAACAATAATTAATAGAATATATAATTAGGGTTTATCAATTTAGACTATTGAATCAAAGTGATAACAAAAATAAACAAATGAAAATGAGTAAGAACAAAAATGATATAACAATTAAATGTTTAAGTAAATTCAAGATTAAGACACAAAATCTGCGTTGAAAGTTCCACCAAATTGTTTATTGACCCCAAGCTACTGCCTGCATCAATATTTATTTTTGGCCAAGCAAAGATCAAACATAGTGATCACTGCCTTTGTTGGTTGATGAATGTTCGTTGTTTACTCCTCAATTGTTGATAATTTATTTTTGCTGTTTTCTACTTGCTATTTTCACTCTTCTAAATCTAATTGTCGACCTCCTTAATGTTAATTGCCACCCTCTTCCTCCTCTAGGGTTTTATGTCTCTCTTTTCTCGTCCTCTTCTTTTTATTTTTTTCTTCTCCTAGGGTTTTCTTCGTTTTTCTTTTCATCCCTTATTCTCATGTTTTAATGTGGTATTTATAGAAAAAATAAAGTCTTAATCCTATTTTAATAAGGAAATACTATCTATTTAGGAAAAACTACAAAACTGGGTAAGATAAGGTTTGATAAAAAAATCGGCAGCGTGCGGGCTGTCGGGTCCGCGGGCTACACTGGGAAAAATTGCACTGGCAAAAATTGTTGTGGGCTATGGCGCGATGGGCTAGCTGGGCAAGCCATTTCATTGCAGAACTGGGCAAGCCCAACTGTGGCGAATTGGGCAGTGTCCAATTCACCGCAGACATTTTCTGCGGTGAAATAGGCTGTTGCGTGTTGCTCGAAGATCCGTCCAATTTTTTATTTTTTTATTTTTTATATATTTTTTTATTAAAAAGAACTATTAAATATTATTAGTAATTAAAATATTATTAAAATAAATAAAATACAACAAAAATTATTTTAGACTATCATATTTGAATGGGTCAAAAATTAAGGGTATACACATGGCGAAGCATGTTACTCTTGTTGCTCTTTGTCGAGGCACTTGTTATGATCCTCATCGACTTTGAAAATAGTACAGAGCTGAACCCCCAAAGTTCTGAGTTCACTACTGATTTGGATATGCCCCGTCTGACTAAAGCCTATTTGGTTCGACTGAGGCAAAGCTGGCCTGCACGTTACACTGATCATCTGCCATAAATTTTGAATTTATCAATTCTTTATACAATGATGTTAGGATGAATAATAATGATAATAAAAGATGTTTTCTTTCCTTTTATAATTTGTCATCACTTTTCACTATTGTGTGATTTATTTTACAATATTTGGTCAGATACTCGAAATAGTAAACATAGAGTAATTTTATTATTAACTCCATTTTATTAAATTTAGGGAACAACCAAAATCATAAAGCCATCATACACAAGATTACTCCTGTCATCAACCAGCCCTTTTGGATCTTCACATTGCACTTTCTTGTCTTGTGTTGTCTATTCCTTGTCAAAATGAACAGCAAGCAATCAAAAGAAGATATCAAATCAGGGGGGTATAGAAAGCCCATTGCTTGAGAAAACTCCAGTAATCTTGCAAAGAGAAGAAATGTGTGCTTATGCGAAGAACAAGACGGCAAAAACATCAATCAAAGCTTGCATTGATAAAATCTTTGGTTTGAGCCTACACAGGGGGCAAAGTTTCTCCTTTTCAATTTTTTGAGTTTATATACCAAATATTTTTAAACTCACTTACAAATATTTTGCCACACAGGGGGGCAAGGAGAGGATATAAGGTCCAATTAAAAATAGCTAAATCTTTGCAAAAAGGAAGAACAAAAGAGTGGAACATTAGAACTCTCAAAAGAATGAAGATGTAAAAGACAAAAGACTAATCCAGCTAAAAGAGCTGAAGCCAGGGTAAAGACCCGATTTCAAAGGATGAAGATCCATTTTCAAGGGTGAAGACCCGATCTCAAAGGATGAAGATCCATTTTCAAGGGTGAAGACCCGATCTCAAAGGATGAAAATCCATTTTCAAGGGTAAAGACCCGATCTCAAAGGGTGAAGATCCATTTTGTAATATCCCAAAGTGTGCCCTAGAAGTTTTGATATAATTGTTGTTCTGTTTTGAATTAAGTGTATATATTAATTTGGAAGAGAAAGGAATTTAAGAGAGAATGTATATGTTGTATATATGGAAATATATACAACATATACACAAGTCAAAGTGAGTATAGTCAAGAAGATATTTATTTATTTTTGAATTAATGAAATTAATTAAAAGAAAATAAAATGAATGGAAGAGAGGAATTGGATTATTATATTATTATAAATGCTTGGTGGAGATTTAATTGAAGAGTAAATATTTGACTTTACTTCTTTTACTCTTCATTTTCTTCTTTTCCAATTGCTTGGTCGGGCATCACAAAGACAAGAGACCAAGAGAGAGTTTTTGAATTCTAAGAGCAAATTGAGGGAAGAATCAAGTGATTGAGTTGGAAAATTGGGAAGTTTCATCAACTTTGGTAAGTTCTCTCTTAAATTCTCTTGTTTTATTTGAAATTGTGAATGAGTTGATTTTTGATTTGTGATAGTGTGAATAGGTTGTTTGTGGTGTGTTTGTATGTGTTGGAATTGAGTTAAAGATAAGAAGTTGGTGCTTGTGTTGGAAGAGTCAAGTTGTGTTGGTATTAGGGTTTTGAATTGGTGATGTTTGTTGTAGATGTTGAGTTTGGTTAATTGTTTTTAGTTTATTTTCATGATAATTGTGTTTGATAGAGTTAGAAGCATAGAATTCTTGAAGTTGGTCCGAAACAGAGGCATTTTGGATGCAACGCCCGTGGCCCTTGGTTGCCACGATCGTGGCCATTTGAAGCCATGGCCGTGGAGGTTTTAAGCAAGAGAGGCAGAACCATTTTCTAACCCACGCCTGTGGGGGTTGGGAGGCCTCAGTCGTGGGCCCTAGTTAGTGGTGTTGATTTGTAATTTGTGATTTAAGGGTCTAGTAAGAGGTTATTAAGTGAATATTTGCATTGGAATTGATGTATTTTATCATTTTTGGATTAGGTCTTGAAGAAGATAATTTGCCCTAATTCAAGTGGTGAAGAAGTATTGGAAGAGGAAGTGTATAGATTTGTGTGAGGGGTGCTTAAGGTAAGTACAAACTACATGATTGCATACATTTAAATGATTTTGATACTTAACATATTTGATTGTACATATGTTAAGTAATTGATTACATTGTTAATTCATGTGATAAATGTAATGATTGATATAATGTGTGTTAATGCCATTGATTATGTACACCTAAATGATGAATTAATTTAATGTGAATTGCGATATAATGAGATGTGAAGCCAATGTGGTTGGTTATAATGATGTAAATGACATAATTGAGGCATGTGTGCCTGTCACATCCGCCTACTGCATTTATGCAGTGTAGACACGTGCATAGCGAGAGTAGGGAAAAGGAGAAGATAATTCTTGATAACAGCTCTAGATAAGGTTGTATGACAAAAAGGGACATAATTGTAATTTTTAATAAAGTTGGGGACGTAGATGTAATTTCAAAGAAAGTTGCACCGGATGTTCTTAATAGTGCATATAACAGATTTCAAAAATGGAATGTAGAGAAAAACCGGATCGCAACGACGTGTAACGGTTTTTCCAGGAAATGTCCCGTTAAAGAAAAATGAAGAAATGTTGCCTAAGGGCATTTTGGTCATTATCAATTAAAGTTATACATGAATTTAGGGTAGGAAATAAAGACGTGAGTACGTAGAGAATGGCGAGAGGTTAAATATGAAACGATCGTCAGTGGAAACGAAGCCGGAGAAAACCCGAGCAAAAATAGGACCTAAAGGGAATTTTGTAAAAAGTTGAGGGCTTATCGGTAATTTTTCAAAATGACTTGGAAACCTAAAATAGACGTTATAAATAGAAAGTAGAGGTCGAGAGGATCAAAACTATATATAGTTTGACTCATGGAACTATACGGTTTAAAAGATATGATCGATTAATCGCCGGAACGTAATGTGGCTCGGTTTCGTGTCGGGACCGGATGGGTAACCCGGGACAACTTTATGAGATCCAATGGGAAGAGAGACAAGTGGAAAGAAGTAAAGGAAAAAGGAAGTTATAAAAATCAAAGGTTGGCCAATCAAAAGAAAACATTTAGCATGTGTAATAAATGTGTAATAAATGAAGAAAGAGAAAAAGGGGACAAGTGGTAAAGGTGATCATCACTTCCTTTGTATATAAAAATATGTGATATGAAGAGCAAATTCTCTTTTTCCACTCACCAAATTCGGCCAACAAGGGAAACACCCAAAAGACTTCCAAGTTTCTTCAAAAGTTGATTTTTAAGGTGAGTTTTTTTAAGGTTTTCTAGTATGTAGACTTTAATTTTTAGTTTTAGGTAGTTATATAACTATTGGAAGATTGGAAATTAGGGTTCTTATGGTGGATTTGGAAATTTTAAGTAGTTATGATATTAATCAATTAAATGAAAGAATCAAGGTTTCTAAGGTTTAATAAGGTTAGATTAGGGTTTAGTTTGAAAAGAAATGGAGGATAGCTTATTAATCTAAATTGCTAAGGTTTATGTTTAAGGGTGTGTTCTTGAATTTCTTGAAGGAAAAACAAAGATTAAGGAAGGAGAAGGAGGAAAAGAAAAAGGGGAAGTACAAGAATAAGGTTTGGTGCTTTACCATAAAAGAAATTCTATTTTTCTTACAAACTTTGGTTTATGGAATTTTTGATGTTCATGACTTTAATTAGTTTGATTTGAGTTAAATATGCAAAAGTTGTCAAAGGGAAGTGTTTGAATCTTCACTTTACTATTAAAGAAGCCTTAATATTGATTTGCAAAAGAAAAATAAACTATCCTATGCATTTCAAATGTTTGGGCCGAAATGGTCCCAAAGTGACAGCTTCTGGACTATTTTTGTGGCAATTGTTTGGGGCAGCAAACGAATGAATTTTTCAACGAAATTTTACATGCAATTAGTCAACATATGAAATAAGTTTTCTGTAAAATTTCAGCCAAAAATAAAATAATTTACTTGGTCAAATGCATGACTGAAGTGGACTGAAATTTTGACGAAAACCCAGATTTTACTATTCATTTGGTCATGCCATTTTGCGTTGCCGATTTGTCTCGCCGCAACACTATTCATTTGGTCAATTTGTGATATTTTGAGAAATGCTTTGAAATGTTTGATGTGTTTATTGTGGATGTTAAATATGCGAAAAAGGGGAATGGTTTGACTAAAGAATGTGTTGCACGGCATAAATGGCAAAGTGCGATGGGAATTTAAAATGATTTCGCGAGTCATCCTAAAATGAGGTTTGAGACTTAAATTGAATCATTTAAAGCTTTATGCTCTACTGGATAGTGGGAGTGGTAGATAAGGGTATGGTGCACTATACTAACTTATGCAGTACTGCTTGATATTGTGATTGAATTGATATGATCTGAACTCAATGGTGAGGGCCATTGGGGGCCAATGGTGAGGGCCATTGGTTATAACCAGGATGGTGAGGGCCATTCCTGTGATCTGATATCGGTGGTGAGGGCCACCTATGTTACAGTGGTGAGGGCCACTGCCTTATCACTATGGTTCCCTATATACCAGTAGAGCCTGGATCAAAGACATATTATTTTTCGTTGAACTATATAATGCAAATGAATTTGAATTATGATTTTACATTATTGAAAACATATCATACTGAATGTATCATGATTTCTATTGGTATAATGTTGGTTGATTGTTGATTTTATTATTTCCTTTTTACTTCGAATACTTTCATGTACTACTTTTATTTTTATTGGTAAAGTACCCACTGAGCGACAACGCTCAGCGAGTTAAGTTTTCCTTGACTCGTAGGTTCGGAGCAGTAGATAAATCTTGGGGAAGCAACGACCAGACCACAGCAAATCTCAGGGGTAGATCTTTTAGTCCATTATGAGTTGATAGTTGTGGCATGTATATGAATAAATATAAAAGAGATTTTCTATGTTATAATTGTATGTTAGTAGTATGTAATAATCATAAATCTTTACTTTATGTTATATTAGAAGTGTGAACTCTTCGTGCAGGTTTGTAGTTGAGGGTATAAGGTGGATTCATTGGGAGTGCATTAAATTTGATGGTATTCTTATTCACATTGGTATGTGTAAAATGTTTTCAAAAATCAGAAAAACAAGTTTTGACGACACTTGGGATCCAAATTTCTAGGCGGAACTATGGCAAAATTTCTGTAAAAATCAGAACTAAAATTTGACTAAGTAAATTGGTAGCAACAATTAGGATAGTGTGGCACCTCTACTCAGCTTACACATGTAGGTTGGGAAGGGGTGTTACAATTAGTGGTATCAGAGCTAAGGTTTAGCCGCTTCTGGGTAATCCAACATAGGAGGATGTACGTTTTATGTCGGGAGTGGCCATTACCGACGTAAAACGAGATATCCTGTAGTAAATAAGAGATTGTACGATTTCATGGAGTCCTAAATTTTGCAATGTATATAAGGGCTTCCTAATATTGTAAAACTTTGTGTTTGGAAATAAATAAAAGTTGTGTTGTATATGTGTTAATTAAGAATTTTATATTTATATACATGCCACCTAGGGTAAGATAATGCTGTTGGTCTGGGTCGTTAATAATGATGGGATGGTATATGTTTACTCTTTAGATGTCGCAAGCAGCGCAGCGTGATATAGAGGAGGAGGTCGAGTCTCAGGCCTCCCGAGTTGTAGAAATGCGTGTATCTGAGACATCAGCGTCGGAGCAACCACCCGCTGATGCTCCTATTCCCAATGATATGTTGCAACAAATGGCTGCCGTATTTCGGCAGATAGCCGGCGTTGCCCCAGCACCACCCCCAGCGCCAGCACCCGTACCAGTACCTGCTGTAGGAGGGGAAAGGAAACCCCTGATAGAAAAGATAAGAAAGTATGGTGCGAAGGAGTTTAAGGCTCGAAGGGACGATGATTCTTCAACAGCCGAGTATTGGCTGGAAGGAACAATACGAGCCTTAGATCAATTGCAGTGTACGCCAGAAGAGCGAGTGATATGTGCTACTTCCTTATTAGTGGAAGAAGCATATATATGGTGGGACACAGTTCACCAACGAGTTTCACCGGAACAGAGAACATGGGATTTCTTTGTGAATGAGTTCAAGAGGAAGTTTATATCGGAGGCATACCTAGATGCCAAGAAAAAGGAGTTTCTACACTTAAAGCAAGGTCGACTGACCGTTGCTGAATACGAGAGGGAATTTACTAGGTTGAGTAGGTATGCCAAGAAGACAATTGAAGATGAACATGATAGATGTAAGCAATTCCAGGATGGGTTGAATAATGAGATTAGGATGCAGTTAATCGCTGCTAATATCAAAGAATTTTCCGAGTTGGTCAATAGGGCTCTAGAAGTAGAGCAATGTCAGTCTGACGAGCAGAATAGACGACAGAAGATGAAACAGAAGAGAGGTACCCAGAACTATTCGAGAAACTACCAATCATCAAGGAAACGATTCCGCGACAGTGGTTCCACGGGAGACGGTCAACGTCGAGGTTACAGTCAGGGATCAATTCGCGGTGGCTTAAGTCAAACTACCTCAGTTGCTAGTACGGGACGATCCGGAAGAGGACAAGGAAGAGGATTCAGCCGAAGCGGAGGTAACTTCTTTATCGGTCCGAGAGGTAATGAAGGCGAAAATAATAATCCACGCTGTGATCAATGCGGACGCCGTCACACGGGAGAATGTTGGGGTCGGACATTTGCATGTTATATATGTGGATCTTTGGACCACCTTATGCGAGAGTGTCCCCAGCGAATACAGAATCTACCTAGGGATACTGAGAGATCGCAAGCGGCAGCAGGTCGAGGCTGAGACAGAGGAAGGAGCGAAAATCCATCGCGTGTGCAATCTGAAACAGTGAATCGACCAGAAGCAAGGGCTCCTGCTAGAATGTATGCTATGAGGGGGCGAGAAGACGAAGAAGCGCTAGACGTGATTGCAGGTCAGTTGTCTATGTTTGGGGTTCCGCTTTACGTTTTAATAGATCCAGGTTCTTCACACTCATATATATGCACGAAAAATGAAAAATTTGAGGACCCAAAGGTAGAACTAGAGAAAGAGGGAATATTAGTTACTAACCCATTAGGAAATGAGGTGATTACTAGGAAGGTAGTGAAAGATTGCCCCGTAGAGATACACGGACATATCTTTTGGGGAGATTTATTTGAACTACCATTTCAAGAATTCGATGCTATTCTTGGGATGGATTGGTTGGCCAAGCACGATGCACTAGTTGACTGTAAACGGAAGAGAGTTACCTTGCATAATGCAGACGGTGACGAAGTGACTCTAGTGGGAAAAAGGAAGGACTATCTAACTAACATTATTTCTGCCATGACGGCTAAGAGGTTAGTGCAAAAAGGTTGCGAGGCATACCTGGTATGTGCATTAGTAGCGAAAGAAGAGGCACCAAAGTTACAAGATATACCTACTGTATGCGATTTTCCCGACGTATTTCCTGATGATTTACCCGGATTACCACCTAAACGAGAGGTGGAATTCATCATAGACGTGTACCCGGGAGCTGCACCAGTATCCATCGCACCTTACCGAATGGCGCCAGCGGAGCTAAAAGAATTAAAGGTACAACTACAAGAACTTTTAGACAAGGGGTTCATAAGGCCAAGTGTGTCACCATGGGGAGCACCAGTATTGTTCGTGAAAAAGAAAGACGGATCCTTAAGGTTGTGTGTAGATTACTGTCAACTTAATAAGCTGACCATCAAAAACAAGTATCCGTTACCTCGCATAGATGATCTGTTTGATCAACTCAAAGGTGCCGGAGTCTTTTCAAAAATTGATCTACGATCGGGTTATCATCAATTGAGAATTAAAGATGAAGACATATCAAAAACTGCATTCAGAACTCGTTATGGACATTATGAATTCATTGTTATGCCTTTCGGATTAACGAACGCACCTGCAGTATTCATGGATCTGATGAATAAAATCTTCCACCCGTATTTGGATCAGTTCGTGGTGGTATTTATTGACGACATATTGGTGTATTCAAAGAATCGAGAGGATCATGATCGTCACCTTAGAATTGTTTTGTAAACCCTGCGTGAGAAGCAGTTATACGCTAAGTTCAGCAAATGCGAATTTTGGTTGGAAGAAGTAGCTTTCTTGGGACATATTGTATCGGCAGAAGGAATAAGGGTCGATCCCAAGAAAATAGAAGCAGTATTGGAATGGAAGTCACCTAAGACAGTAACGGAAGTCCGTAGTTTCTTGGGATTAGCAGGATATTATCGGAGATTCGTTAAAGGGTTTTCCATGATCGCCGTACCTATGACCAAGCTACTTCAGAAGAATGCCAAATTCCAGTGGACCGACGCTTGTCAACGGAGCTTTGAAAAGCTGAAACAAAAACTTACTGAAGCGCCTATTCTTACACAACCCGAATCAGGAAAAGATTTTGTGATTTATAGCGATGCATCCCATATCGGGTTAGGTTGTGTATTGATGCAGGAAGGCAAAGTCATTGCGTATGTCTCTCGACAGCTCAAGCCACATGAAAAGAATTATCCTACGCATGACTTAGAGCTAGCAGCGATTGTTTTGGCTTTCAAGACATGGAGGCACTACTTATACGGGGAAAAATGTTACATCTTTACGGATCATCAAAGCCTGAAATATTTGCCCACGCAGAAAGATTTAAACCTGCGACAGCGAAAATGGATGCAATGGTTAGCCAACTACGACTATACGATTAATTATCACCCGGGCAAAGCGAATGTCGTAGCAGATGCACTTAGTAGGAAGTCAATGCAAGCGCTAAGTGCTATGAGGGTAACGTTAAAACCTACAGAAGATGGAGCTATCTTTGCAGAAATGCACGTGCGACCTAACTTACATCAACAAATACGTGAGGCTCAGAAGGAAGATGAACAAGTGAAGAAATGGAGTCAACAGGCACAGGAGAACTCTTCAGGAGACTATCAAATTCATCCTGATGGTATTCTCTACTACAAGAGGAGAATGGTCGTACCTAAGTCCAAGGAGCTGAAGAAGCAGATTTTGCAAGAAGCTCATAACAGTCCTTATACAATGCATCCAGGAGTAACGAAAATGTATCGGGACTTGAAGGAGTATTATTGGTGGCCAGGAATGAAAAGGGATATCGTTGATCATGTAACGAAGTGTCTAACCTGTCAGCAAGTGAAGGCGGAACATCAACTGCCCTCAGGGCTACTACAACCTATTACGATTCCAACCTGGAAATGGGATGGTATTACTATGGATTTTGTCACAGGATTGCCTATAACAAGAGACAAACATGACGCGATTTGGGTAATCGTAGACCGGCTTACTAAGTCCGCTCATTTCATACCAGTACGTGTGGATTACTCACTAGACAAGTTGGCAGACTTGTATATCAAAGAGATTATACGTCTCCACGGAGTTCCAACTTCGATCATATCCGATCGAGACCCACGTTTTACGTCAAATTTTTGGC
The DNA here is from genome assembly GCA_947685225.1 of Garcia nutans. Taxonomy (NCBI): domain Eukaryota; kingdom Viridiplantae; phylum Streptophyta; class Magnoliopsida; order Malpighiales; family Euphorbiaceae; genus Garcia; species Garcia nutans. The sequence goes on along the minus strand of CANTUV010000008.1, from coordinate 36,592,954 downwards.
AGAAGTTACAAACAGCCCTTGGAACTCGAACTTACCACAGCACAGCATTTCATCCCCAGACAGACGGACAGTCGGAAAGAGTGATTCAAATTTTAGAAGATATGCTGAGGGCGTGCGTTTTAGAATTTAAAGGTAGTTGGGACAAACACCTAAGCTTAATGGAATTCGCGTACAACAACAGTTATCAATCCAGCATACAAATGGCACCTTACGAAGCACTGTATGGTCGAAAATGCAGAACTCCAGTTTGCTGGACAGAATTGAGTGAGGAAAAGATGTTGGGGCCAGACATAGTTAAGGAAACTGAAGAGAAGGTAGAAATCATTCGAGACCGATTAAAAGCAGCAGCGGACCGGCAAAAATCATACGCGGATCTAAAAAGGAAAGACATACAGTTTGAGGTAGGTGACAGAGTGTTCCTCAAAGTCTCTCCTCGGAAGAAAGTGTTACGATTTAAACAAAAAGGCAAGCTAAGCCCTAGATTCATCGGACCATATGAAATTATTAAACGGGTAGGTCCGGTAGCTTACCAGTTGGCGTTACCACCTGAATTAAATAAAATACATGATGTTTTCCATGTTTCGATGCTAAGGAGGTATCGTTCAGATCCAACCCACGTCATACAAGTTCAAGATATTGAGATTCAGCCTGAAATGACATATGAGGAAGAGCCGGTAGAGATCCTAGCACGTGAAATCAAACAGTTGCGAAATAAGAAGATTCCATTGGTCAAAGTTCTTTGGAGGAATCACAAAGTAGAAGAAGCTACATGGGAACGCGAAGAAACTATGAAGAAGCAATACCCATATTTGTTTTCACTTGATGAGCTTTGGGACGAAGCTTAAATTAACGAGGAAGGAACTGTCACATCCGCCTGCTGCATTTATGCAGTGTAGACACGTGCATAGCGAGAGTAGGGAAAAGGAGAAGATAATTCTTGATAACAGCTCTAGATAAGGTTGTATGACAAAAAGGGACATAATTGTAATTTTTAATAAAGTTGGGGACGTAGATGTAATTTCAAAGAAAGTTGCACCGGATGTTCTTAATAGTGCATATAACAGATTTCAAAAATGGAATGTAGAGAAAAACCGGATCGCAACGACGTGTAACGGTTTTTCCAGGAAATGTCCCGTTAAAGAAAAATGAAGAAATGTTGCCTAAGGGCATTTTGGTCATTATCAATTAAAGTTATACATGAATTTAGGGTAGGAAATAAAGACGTGAGTACGTAGAGAATGGCGAGAGGTTAAATATGAAACGATCGTCAGTGGAAACGAAGCCGGAGAAAACCCGAGCAAAAATAGGACCTAAAGGGAATTTTGTAAAAAGTTGAGGGCTTATCGGTAATTTTTCAAAATGACTTGGAAACCTAAAATAGACGTTATAAATAGAAAGTAGAGGTCGAGAGGATCAAAACTATATATAGTTTGACTCATGGAACTATACGGTTTAAAAGATATGATCGATTAATCGCCGGAACGTAATGTGGCTCGGTTTCGTGTCGGGACCGGATGGGTAACCCGGGACAACTTTATGAGATCCAATGGGAAGAGAGACAAGTGGAAAGAAGTAAAGGAAAAAGGAAGTTATAAAAATCAAAGGTTGGCCAATCAAAAGAAAACATTTAGCATGTGTAATAAATGTGTAATAAATGAAGAAAGAGAAAAAGGGGACAAGTGGTAAAGGTGATCATCACTTCCTTTGTATATAAAAATATGTGATATGAAGAGCAAATTCTCTTTTTCCACTCACCAAATTCGGCCAACAAGGGAAACACCCAAAAGACTTCCAAGTTTCTTCAAAAGTTGATTTTTAAGGTGAGTTTTTTTAAGGTTTTCTAGTATGTAGACTTTAATTTTTAGTTTTAGGTAGTTATATAACTATTGGAAGATTGGAAATTAGGGTTCTTATGGTGGATTTGGAAATTTTAAGTAGTTATGATATTAATCAATTAAATGAAAGAATCAAGGTTTCTAAGGTTTAATAAGGTTAGATTAGGGTTTAGTTTGAAAAGAAATGGAGGATAGCTTATTAATCTAAATTGCTAAGGTTTATGTTTAAGGGTGTGTTCTTGAATTTCTTGAAGGAAAAACAAAGATTAAGGAAGGAGAAGGAGGAAAAGAAAAAGGGGAAGTACAAGAATAAGGTTTGGTGCTTTACCATAAAAGAAATTCTATTTTTCTTACAAACTTTGGTTTATGGAATTTTTGATGTTCATGACTTTAATTAGTTTGATTTGAGTTAAATATGCAAAAGTTGTCAAAGGGAAGTGTTTGAATCTTCACTTTACTATTAAAGAAGCCTTAATATTGATTTGCAAAAGAAAAATAAACTATCCTATGCATTTCAAATGTTTGGGCCGAAATGGTCCCAAAGTGACAGCTTCTGGACTATTTTTGTGGCAATTGTTTGGGGCAGCAAACGAATGAATTTTTCAACGAAATTTTACATGCAATTAGTCAACATATGAAATAAGTTTTCTGTAAAATTTCAGCCAAAAATAAAATAATTTACTTGGTCAAATGCATGACTGAAGTGGACTGAAATTTTGACGAAAACCCAGATTTTACTATTCATTTGGTCATGCCATTTTGCGTTGCCGATTTGTCTCGCCGCAACACTATTCATTTGGTCAATTTGTGATATTTTGAGAAATGCTTTGAAATGTTTGATGTGTTTATTGTGGATGTTAAATATGCGAAAAAGGGGAATGGTTTGACTAAAGAATGTGTTGCGCGGCATAAATGGCAAAGTGCGATGGGAATTTAAAATGATTTCGCGAGTCATCCTAAAATGAGGTTTGAGACTTAAATTGAATCATTTAAAGCTTTATGCTCTACTGGATAGTGGGAGTGGTAGATAAGGGTATGGTGCACTATACTAACTTATGCAGTACTGCTTGATATTGTGATTGAATTGATATGATCTGAACTCAATGGTGAGGGCCATTGGGGGCCAATGGTGAGGGCCATTGGTTATAACCAGGATGGTGAGGGTCATTCCTGTGATCTGATATCGGTGGTGAGGGCCACCTATGTTACAGTGGTGAGGGCCACTGCCTTATCACTATGGTTCCCTATATACCAGTAGAGCCTGTATCAAAGACATATTATTTTTCGTTGAACTATATAATGCAAATGAATTTGAATTATGATTTTACATTATTGAAAACATATCATACTGAATGTATCATGATTTCTATTGGTATAATGTTGGTTGATTGTTGATTTTATTATTTCCTTTTTACTTCGAATACTTTCATGTACTACTTTTATTTTTATTGGTAAAGTACCCACTGAGCGACAACGCTCAGCGAGTTAAGTTTTCCTTGACTCGTAGGTTCGGAGCAGTAGATAAATCTTGGGGAAGCAACGACCAGACCACAGCAAATCTCAGGGGTAGATCTTTTAGTCCATTATGAGTTGATAGTTGTGGCATGTATATGAATAAATATAAAAGAGATTTTCTATGTTATAATTGTATGTTAGTAGTATGTAATAATCATAAATCTTTACTTTATGTTATATTAGAAGTGTGAACTCTTCGTGCAGGTTTGTAGTTGAGGGTATAAGGTGGATTCATTGGGAGTGCATTAAATTTGATGGTATTCTTATTCACATTGGTATGTGTAAAATGTTTTCAAAAATCAGAAAAACAAGTTTTGACGACACTTGGGATCCAAATTTCTAGGCGGAACTATGGCAAAATTTCTGTAAAAATCAGAACTAAAATTTGACTAAGTAAATTGGTAGCAACAATTAGGATAGTGTGGCACCTCTACTCAGCTTACACATGTAGGTTGGGAAGGGGTGTTACAGTGCCTAGATGATGTGCAATGCAATTGATAATATATATATATATACTCTCTTGATGAGATAAGGAGCCATGGTTGTTGGCTAAAATGATAATGATGCCAATGAGATGATTGAGGCATGGTTGCCTAAGTGATGATGAGTATATGATGATTGAGGCATGATGCTAATTGATAATTAAATAATTAATGAATTGTGTGTCTAATGTGTTATTCCATTTTCAGAGTTTTGTTGTTGGTGGCATGCCTATAGTAACAATCTCTTGAAGTTAGGTTGGGCTTGATCCTTGAAGCCAAGTTGGGTTGAAGTTTAGCATGCTTAACTCCCCTTGAAGCTTGGTTGGGTCTAGTCCTTGAAGCCTAATTGAGATGTTACAACCCTTGAAGCTAGGTTGGGTTTGGTTCTTGAAGCCAAGTTGGGTTGATACTTAGCATGCTTTGTTCCCCTTGAAGCTTGGTTGAACCTAAATCCTTAAAGCCTAGTTGGGATAATGATAATGATAAATGTGATAATTGAACCAAAACATTAACTCTGAAAGTTGAATGGCATATTAGTGTCTTTTGGGCCCATGCTTGTCTTTGTTTTCAATGTGATTCTTGAATGGTGACTCCAATGAATAATGAGATGATTATAATGCATAAGTATCTTATTGAGAATGAATGTAGCATTGTAAGTTATGTTGAGTAATGAAACTATGAAGATACAACATGAATGTTTGATATGATATTGAACAAAGTAAGATGTTGAAATATAATATTCTTTTGAATGGTGTATGACATTGATTGTGTGACATTGGCATTGCATCGAAACATAGTATTATTGTAGTTTGTACCACTAAGCCATTGGCTTAGCGATTTATGGTTTATCGCGCAGGTAACAGGGAAGAACCGGAGAGTTCCTCTAGGCCGAGTAGAGTTTAGAACTTGAGGTGTTGATAGTGGAGCCTAAAGATCAAAGATATACTGCCAAACATGTATATATTTTATGTTTTGTAAAATTTGAGTTTTGATGTATATGTATTGTAAATATTTGTTATATTTTCCGTTGCGTTTTGAATAAACATTTTATCTATTGTGTTTTATAAATTTCTTTAAATGTTTTAAATTTATTCATATTATTGTAAAGGGATTATTTGTATGTTTTATAAAACGTGACATACCTATATTCAGTATATGTATATTATGATCGTATTAGCATGCTGTGTACGTATACGGGGTATAGGGGTGTTACACATTTTCAAGGGTGAAGACCCGATCTCAAAGGATGAAGATCCATTTTTAAGGGTGAAGACCCGATCTCAAAGGATGAAGATCCATTTTTAAGGTTGAAGACCCGATCTCAAAGGGTGAAGATCCATTTTGATGGTGAAGGATCACAATGTATAAAATGGCCAGAGCAGTCAAACTTCTCAAATGATAAAAGGTCAGTCAAACTCAATCTCGGGTCTAAGCACCCATTCTCAGGTCCAAGTACCCATTCTCGGGTCCAAGTACCCATTCTCGGGTCCAAGTACCCAAATCAAATCAATCTCGGGTCTAAGTACCCAATCCCGGGTCCAAGTATCCAAATTAAATCAATCTCAGGTCCAAGTACCCAAATCAAATCAATCACAGGTCCAAGTACCCAAATCAAATCAATCTCGGGTCCAAGTACCCAATACCAGGTCCAAAACCCAAATTTTCCTTAGGTCAAGAACCTAGAATTATCCTTGAGTCCAGAACTCGAACCGTGTCCAGAACCCAAATTTTCCTTAGGTCCAGAACCTAGAATCTCCCTTGAGTCCAGAACTCGAACCGGGTCCAAAACCCAAATTTTCCTTAGGTCCAAAACCTAGAATTATCCTTGAGTCCAGAACTCGAACCGGGTCCAGAACCCAAATTTTCTTTAGGTTGAGAACCTAGAATTATCCTTGAGTCCAGAACTCGAACCGGGTCCAGAACCCAAATTTTCCTTAGGTCCAGAACCTAGAATTATCCTTGAGTCCAGAACTCGAACCGGGTCCGAAGCCCAAATTTTTCTTAGGTCCAGAACCTAGAATTATCTTTGAGTCCAGAACTCGAACAGGGTCCAGAACCCAAAACCTCAACCGTTTCATCAAAAATTAAGTCTTATTGCTTTTCACTCTCTTTCACTAAGGTTTCAGATCATTCAAGCAGGGGGCAAACTGTAGACCCTTAATTTTTAACCCAATCCGGTCCAATATGTTTTATTTAGTCTAAAATAATTTTTGTTGTCTAATTGGTCCAAAATAACTTTTGCTTTAGTATCTAATTTTTATTAATAAAAAATAGAAATAAACAAATAAAAGTCAAAAAATAAAAATAAAAATAAAAATCGGAGTCGAAAAAATAGGCGACGAAAAAATCGTCGCGCCAGCCCGTAGGCACGGGCCCATGGGCATTTCGCCTGCAAGAAATTCCTGCGGGCGAAATCACTGTGCTATTTCGCACGCAGAAATTTTTGCAGAATTTGTCTGCCTGTGAAATAGCTTACGGGCCAGCTCCACTCACGCTGCCGCAGCCAGCTGCAGCAGATTTTTTTACCAGCGCAGTTTTTCCACAGCAGTTTTTTTTTGGCAGCGCAAATTTTTCGACGCAAATTTTTCGAAACCTAATCCAATTAGGTATTGGTTTCTTTTATTTTTTATTAATATTGCTTACCTTAACTAATTAGGAATAAACAACCTCAAACCACTATAAATAAGGACCAATTGCAATTAATTAAAGGAGGAAAAAATCCAAGAGTAGTTTGGAAAATTTGAAACCAAATCAAGGAAGGAAAAGAAGAAATTCAATTCAACTCTTTTCTGGAATAGCAGCAGCACGATTTAGAGGATTCAAAGGCAAAAAAAGGCTTGTCTTTGGAGCTAGTTCATCCAAGAAGAATTATTTTTGGAGAAATCATCAAAAGAAGGTATGTGTTAATTAATTTTCTTTAATTGTTTTTTTTACACAATAGCAAATTTATGAAATCAAAATTAAAAACCTTTGAACTTTAATTTAGTTTTTCTAAAGCCAAAAAACTTTATTTTATTACTTTATTTTTCCAAAAGGCTTAAAATTGTTATTTTTTTTCTTAAAAATCTTAAAACTCTAATTGAACATATTTTTCAACAAAACTATGATGTAAATTCTGCTTCTTTTAAAATTTTAAAGTAGGTTCTATTTCATTTAAAAAGCCTTAAAAAAATCTTTTCTACTTATAAAAACTTTAATTTATTTGCTTAAATTCATAAAACTTTATAAAATTATCAAATTGATTTCCGAATTCCTAAAAATTATTCACCACCCGTGACCCTACTTCCAAAATATCAAATCCAAATTCAACTTCCAAAATTCAAAATAATGAACACTAACACTTTTAAAACCTTAAACCCTAATTTTTATGAACCCTAATCCTTTTAAAACATTAAAAATATAAAAATATAAAATCCTAAATTTTACACAGTAGCTTAGGAACCCAATAACCAAAAATCACAAATTAAAGTATTTTAAAATGTTTAAAACCCTAGTTTCATGATATCATCATTCAAGCCTTAATTTAGTTAATCAAAGAGTCTTACCAACCCTTTAAAACATAAAATCCTAATTTATTTTAATTCCATAAAAAGTCACAGAAGCCATAATTGGACTTTTATTTGCTTTATTCAATTCCATACTTGATTATGCTTTGATTTATTTCTTATGCTTTAATTTATTTAATTTCAATACTTGATTTATTTAATTTATCATGGATGGATGTTTATTTTATATTTTGATTAATAGCTTTGATGAATGATTTGTTTATGATGAATGATTATTTACTTTTATCAATTAATTTAGATTTTCAAAAGTTGTAAGAGGTATGTTTCCACTTGGTGGGTACCTCATTAGTTAAACATCATGTAATTTAATTTGCTTTTCTATTTTAGAACCTATGTAAAGGGCATGTTTCTACCTTTTGGTGGTTGTCCTATTTAGGCATGTGATGTAAGGACATGTTTCCATCCTTGGATGGGTGTCCATTTATTTGTTTTGTTTGGACATTGCTTTGATTATAATATAATGATGCTTTCTTTTAATTATTGTGTGTAATATGGATAATGTTATTATATTTAATAATTTTATAATATTAAGACCTATAAAGGAGGCCGGTTCCAATGAACCGGGCGTTGTTGTGGTGCTGGGCCATTTCTCACCTTCCCCACACGTACCCAACTTTCCGAACCCATTAGGGGGTTGGGGGTTCCTTAGAAATCGAGTCATCTACCCCTTTTTTTTTCCCAGCCCGTCCGGGTGGTGACTCCATTTTCTCTGGACTTAGGTCCGTGTTCTCTAAGGCCCCGAGCCTAAACAGTGCCGAAGTCGCAAGAACCATTCCACTGGGAGTGGAGGCGAAAATCCCCGCTCACAGGCTCCTTCTTTTTATCTTAAGGATCTTGGAAGTATTGGGCCCAGTATTCATCACCATCCATAACCATCTTGTCATCAGCGAAGACTACTTCACCAACTTTAGCCTTTCCCTTGTCTTTCTTGGTTCTTACGGATGCTTCAACAATGTTCCCAAAAATTGCAGCCATTTGACTTTTCATGATCTCAGTTAGGGCCCTTTTTAGTTTTTCCATCTTGACTGCAAGGGCATCATCCAACATCTTTTGATTTTGTTCAGGTTCCATTATTTTTGGTGAGAAGCTAACTGAGTTGTTGCTGGATTCTTCGTCTCTAGCGTAGGTCAAATTATCATAGGCTTTTGAACTGTTGTAGTCCAGGGCTGTGAGCTAGAAAGGATTAATGATATGTTATGCAATGTGTGTATACAAGTATGCAAAACAATAAACAAACAAAGAAAATTAGGACGTTCCTTCCAAGCTTATAACTTCCACACATGAATGACGAGTCTCTTTTCCTAGGATTATGGTCAACAAAAATACCAACATGGGATATTTTATTTTCGAATAAATTCCCTTGGACGATTTAACCAATAGTTATATTTTCTAATATAGAATTCAATCCATAATAATTCCCATTAATTAAGCTTTAATCCATTGAATCTCAATAAAAATAGCTTTTATGTTATTTTGGATTAAAATAAAATTAAGAGGTTCATCATAAATAGATTTCTTTATTGAAAAAGTAACTAATGATTCATGCCAAAAACAAGCCCTTGGTTAATAATTCTTGGTATAAGCTAGGCTCACAATTGATTTTTGGTATTTCGTAATTGACCTAAATAATTTGTAAGCTCTTTGTAAGAAAAGGTTGTATTTTTAGATGAAGTGAAAGATAATTTTGTTTGTTTGGGCCATAAGGTGTAAAAAGATTTTTGACCCATCTTGAAAGGTTTTAATGTCCAAAAACCTTCTTGAAAAATTTGAAAATAGTTTTGGACTTTTGGATCTTAAAGGAAAAGAATTATTTTTTAGCTTAAAATATATGTAGGTCATATTAGAAAAAGAACAAACCAAATAAGCCATAACTTAAACCAAGATAAATTAACCATAGTCAAACAATAAGCATTTAGGGTAAAAACCTAAGGAAAGTAACTAGGCCAATTACATGAGCTTTAGTCTTTGGGTTGAAAGGCTTAGGTTCCATAGCAAGTATATACCAAAAAGGTACAAGGCTATGAGTGGTATGCCATGCTCGATCTCTATACCTTGAGTGAAAGTATTGTATCCCTTACATAACACAACACGGGTAACATGGGCGTCCTAACTCACGCACACAATGCAAAGTAAATAATGCAATGGACAATATCATAATAAGAAAGAATAAAATAATATAAAAACCAACGGAATCCACTTCTCTTATCCCTAGTGGAGTCGCCACTGTGAGTGGGGATTTTCGTCCCCACTGTGAGTGGGGATTTTCATCCCCACTCTTGGTGGAATGCTTCTTGCGACTTCGGCACTGTTAGGCTCGGGGCCTTAGAGAACACAGGCCTAAACTCGGAGAAAATAGAGTTGCCACCCGGACGAGCCAGAAAAAAGAAAGGGGTGGATGACTCGATTCCTAAGGAATCCTCAACCCCTTAATGGGTTCAAAAAGTTAGGTACGTGTGGGAAAGGTGAGAAATGGCCTAGCACCTCCACAATGCCCGGTTCATTGGAACCGACCTCCTTAGCAGGTCTTAATATTATAAAATTTTTACATATAACAATATTATCCATACTACATGCGATCATAAGAATAAATAAATACTTTATTAAAATCACAACAATATCTAAACAAAACAAATAAATGGACACCCATCCGAGGATGAAAACATGTCCTTACATCGTCCATGTCTAAAACTAAATAGGACACTCACCGAAAAGGTGGAAACATGTCCTTTACATTAATTCCAAAATATGAAGATAATTGAAATTACATAAAGATTAATTAATGAGGTGCCCAATCATGGAAACATACCTCTTACAATTTTTTGAAACCAAAACAAATTAATAAAAGTAACAATCACTCATCATAAATAAATTGTTCATCAAACATATAAATTAAAGATATAAATAAACCATTAATCAAGACATATAATAAATATGCTCCTAACTTAAATAAAGCAAATAAATATACAAATTTAGGTTTATGTCTCAATTTAGGGTCTTTAATTAACGTTTAGGGTTTTGGGATTTTGGAATTAATACAATTATTATTATTATTATTATTATTATTATTATTATTATTATTATGTAGGCTACTGTGAGGATTTTTGGAAAAATGAAATTGATTAGGGTTTTATAAATTTAAGAAAGTAGTAGGGTTTTTGGTTAATTAAATTAGGGTTTAGGGCTAACATCATGAAATTAGGGTTTTAAGAAAGAATAAATTAGAGTTTGGTATTTATAAAAAATAATATTTGTAGCTTAAGGTTTTAAATGAATTAGGGTTTATTGTGTAACGACCCTACCTGCATGGTCTTATGAAAGCTGGTCTATTGGGCCTTTTCTCCCGTAGGTGGACCATAGTCCCAGCCCTCAATCCGGCAGGCCGCCACAGTACTGGACTGCCCTCGCGGGCCCTCCAGCAGGATTTGTTTATTTGGCTCCCAAAGGAGTCGCCTCCCCGGATTGAACACCTGACCTCTCCCTTAAGAGAGCTAGTGAGCACAATATAGTACCATTTCTACCACTTGAGGACAGATAATTTCGAGGACGAAATTTGTTTTAGGGGGAGAGAATTGTAACATCCAAAATTTTTTGAAAATTTCTAATTTTTGGAAAATTTGATAAAATAAATTATAATTTAAAAGGATAAATTAAATTAATAGTTTTAAATGAAAAATGAAGGGATTTTAAATGAAAAGGTGGAATATATATAGGATATATATGCAAAATATACATAACATATAAAAGTCAACACTTTTTAAAATAAAAGGGTATTTTCGTAATTAAATCTTATAAATTCAAAGTTAATAAAATAATTCAAAAATAAATTATTTTTGAATGGAAGAGGGAAATTAGGACTTTTAATTTATTAAAAAAATAATTAAATAATTAAATATTAAATTATTTTAATATATATATATATGTGTGTGGTTAAAAAAAGATGAAAATGAAAGAATATTAAAAGTCTTCTTCTTCTTCTTCTCAAGAATGTGGCTTCCATGGATGTTTGAAGACCAAGGATTTTGCTTCTTCTATACTCCATAAATTGAAGGAATTAACAAGTTTCAAGTGGATTTTTGATGATTTCCACCAAAATTAGTAAGTTTCCATCTCTTTTCTTTGAATTTCTTGGAAATTTAAATTATCTGAGAATTTGGATTTTTACGTAGGATGTTATAATTGTTGGAATTCGTGTGTATGATGTTATTTTGGGTAGTTAACAATGATTCTAAGGTTAGATTGAAGTGATGATGGAGTTTGGTTAAAGAATGGTGAAGAGAGAGAATTTAGGGTTTCGGATTTTTGGGGTTTTGAAAACATGAATTTTAATTGTGGAAATTGGTTCTAAATGAGTTTTTTTGATTCATAAACAAGTATTTTAAAGTCAAATATTGGATTTGGTGGTGTTGGGTTTGAGTTTGAGAATGGAAGTGGAGATTTAGGGTTTTGGAAAAGTGATTTTCCAATGTGGCTGAATTGTGTGATTTTATTTGTTCAAGCATGTTGTTTAGTATTAGAAGTGATGAATATAAGCTTGGAATGAGTAATGGATTGTGTTGGAATGGAAAACCTTCAATGGGGGAAGGTTATGCGATTTTTGAGATTTTGTGTATAAGAGTGTATTTTTATAATGTAAATGATTTAAATGTATTAAAATATGTTTTTAATAATATAAATAAACTTAAAACACTAATTTAATTGTAGTAGAATGGAATTCTAATGTTGAATTAAGGAAAGGCCAAATTTTTGGAAATTTGTAGGAGTGATGTGTAATTATGGTTTAATGTTGGAAATGCCATTAAATGTGATACTAAATGATTATTTGTTATCACATTTTGTTTAGGCATTGAGGGAGGTTGATTTGCTTCATCCAAGTGGTGAAGGGCAAGTTGGAAAGATTGGATTGAAGGTTATTTTTATCTTGCTTTGGGTTGCTAGTGGAGGTAAGTACAAACTTTGAATATAATGTTTATATTTGCATAACATTCGGACTTAACACATTTTGGTTGAAAAATGTGTTAAGCTATTTGGTTCATTGATTGTGTATGAATAATATGCTATGACATTTGTAATGTCATATATGTGTTAAATGCATTGTGAAAAGCCATTGATAATGGCTAATTTGTGTAACATGTGAAATATGCATATTATGTGAAAATACCCAAAGTAATTGGGTAATGTGTTGTTATGTGTAATAATGAAATGAATTGATATTGATAAAAATGAGAAAAGTGAGAAAAGTGAGAAAAATGAGAAAAGTGAAAAAAAAAATGTGAAAATAAGGCAATGTGCCTAAATTGAATATGTGAAAATGAGAAAGAGATTAATAATGAGAAATATGAATAAATTGTGTGCCTAGTATGTTCTTTAATTTTCAGAGTTCTGGGTTTGGCGGCATGCCTATGATTACCTACGGCTATACGCTGGAATGGTGAAAAGATTGGGTCGTAAGCCATGCCAACTGATAAATATGATGTTTTTGGGGTAAAAAGACTAGGTCGTAAGCCTAAAAAACTGTAGCAGTCTAGCCAGGTTGAGGACCAAGATACTGGGGCCTAAGGGTCTAGCCGGGTTGAGGTTCAAGAGACTAGGGCTGTTACATTATCCATGGATATATATATTGCCTACGAGGCTAGACACATGGTGTCATTATGGACCAAAGAAGTAACTCTGAAATTTAAATAGCATATTAGATCCTTTTTGGGCCCATGCTTGTCTTTGTTTTACTATGAATTATGAATTATGATACAATTGAGTAATATAATATTATGAGTTATGCTTATGAAATATTTGAAAAATATAAGAAAGTGGATTGATGTGACATCTATATGCATTGTGCATTTGGTATTGCATTGAGTTATATTGTTATTATCAAAGTTTGTACCACTAGGCTTCGGCTTAACGCGATTGTTTCCATCGCGCAGGTGACAGGGTAGACCCAGTTGAGCCAGAGAGTTCTTCTAGACCAGGTCGGGTCTAGACTTGTAGTTGAGCTTGTAGAGTTGCTATTGAGATCAGAAACATTGCCAGCAACATGTATATATATTTTTATGTTATTGTACATTTTGAGTATTATGCATAATATGTTATATTTTGAATTTTATGTATTGTCCATTATAAAGAATGTTTGGGTCAATGTATTTGAAATGGGAGAGTAAGTGTCTTTTAAATTATATATATATCTATATATATAAATGTTTGAGAAATTTGGTGAAATTGAGAAGTATGGTTGAGATAGTGATTGGAAATTATTTGGAAGTGTTTTCTTTTTGCAAGTTGTGTTTTGATAAATTTTGGGATGTCCAAAATACAAACAAAACTCTGGCGAATTTTCTCCAGAGATTTATATATATATTATTTATTTTGGGTTCTTATAATAAGTAAATAATATTTATATTCCATTTAATTTTTATATATTTAGAATTTAAAATTTTAAATTGGAAATGTGAAAAAGTTTTATTAAACCAGTCTGTGATATTTTTGTACCGTATATGTGTATTTTACATATGCTAGAAATATGTATTGTACGTTTATAGGGTATAAGGGTGTTATATTTGTTTTGGTATCAGAGCCTAGGTTTGATTTTCTTGACCTAGGTGGGATGATAGAGAGAGAAAATGGGGGATTTGAAAAATAATTTTTAATTGTAATACATGCATTGGCATTGACAGTTTCTGATCTCTGATATAGTATTTTCTGCTTTGTTTGCAGATATAGGTAGTTATGGCATCTCGGCCGCATCAGGCTGCTGAGGGTAGTGCAGAGAGTGTGCTCCAGATGAGGGTAGAGATGGAGCTAGAGTTGTATTTGCTGGTGAGGCGTCTGTTTTTGTGCCTGTGAGACCAACAGCTGATGAGATTTCGCCTGGCTAGGTATGGCATATGGTAGAGTTGTTGAGGCAGGCTCCAGTTCCGCAGTCGCCACAGCCACAGCCACAGTTGTCGGTGAGGCAATATGATAAATTGAGAAAGTATGGGGCTGAGGACTTTGTTGGTACTACAGATCCTGCTGTAGCAGAGCATTGGCTAGACCGGGTTCAGAGGATATTTATTCAGTTACAGGCCAGTGCAAAAGAGAAGTTTGATTATGCCAGATCTCTTCTGCAGAGAGATGCATATGATTGGTGGAAGACGGTTCCACATGCTCTGGATGATCCACCAGTCCTGACCTATGATGATTTTCTGCTAGAATTTGAGCAGAAGCATACTCCGAGAGAGTATAAAGATGCAAAGAAGATGGAATTCCTGAGTCTAAGATAGGACACCAGGACAGTGGCCGAGTATGAGATCGAGTTTATCCGGTTGAGTCACTATACTGGTGGGATCATTTCTGACGAGTTTGACAGGTGTAGGAGGTTTGAGGAGGGATTGAGACCCTCTATCATGTGCATTATTGCAGGGTTTCGGTATTAGGATTTTTCACAATTAGTTGCAGCTGCCAGGAGTGTTGAGAGGGCACAGAGTCTTTCAGCAGCTGCCAGGGTTGAGGAGACTACAGTTAGGAGACCCTAGAGTGAGGCAGGGTCTTCATCAATGAAGAGAGGCCAAGGGGGACATTTTCAAAGGTTTAGTAGGAGTCAAGGGCAGTTTGGCAGGTCAGTGCAGCAGCAGAGACAGAGACAGAGACCTACAATTTCAGTGGCTAGTGCTCCAACCCCAGTGGCTCAGAGACCTACTCCACCTACTTGCGTTCATTGTGGTAGAGTACACGGAGGTGTCTGTTGGTGGAGAGGTGCTTTAGGAGTGTGTTTTAGATGTGGGTCGTCAGACCATTTTATCAAAGATTGTCCTGAGCCACCAGAGGTTAGGCAGGCAGATACTGCATCTTCTCGACCCAGTGTTAGAGGGGGTCGTGGTGGCAGAGGTTTTAGTAGAGGTGGTCACCCTGGGTTTAGTCAGAGAGGAGGCTTTACATCCGGAGGCAGTAGGCCAGATGAGGCTGGGCCATCTTAGCATGTTTATGTGATGCAAAGGCAGCCGGATGCTTCAACCGTCATTGCGGGTACATTTTCTTTATTTGGTATTTCAGTCCTTGCTCTATTAGATCTTGGATCTATGCATTCATACATAAGTGCATCCATCTTGCCTGTGTCTGAATTGCATTCTGAGTCCCTAGGATTTGATGTCTTGGTGACAAATCCTTTAGGGCATAGTGTTGTGGTGAGCAGCGTGCACCGAGATAGTCCAGTTGTTGTTCAGGATGAGGAGTTTCTCTGTAACCTGATTGAGATGCCTTTCAGGGAATATGATCTGATTTTGGGCATTGATTGGTTATCCAAGCATGGGGCTGTGGTAGACTGTCAGAAGAAATGTGTTACTTTAAGAACACGGGATGGTAGGGATGTTATAGTATCTAGTGAGCAGAGGTATCTTTCATCTATGTTTGTTTCAGCTGTTTCAGTTGGGAGGATGATTCAGAAGGGATGTGAGGCTTATCTTGCTCATGTTGTAGATACTACAGTAGTGGGATCCCTGCTTGAAAGTATACCCACAGTTGCCGAGTTTCCAAATGTTTTTCCTGATGAGTTGCCAGGGGTACCTCTTGAGAGAGAAGTGGAGTTTGGTATCGATTTGTGGCCTGGTACCACTCCTATCTCTATTACCCCTTATCGGATGGCACCTGCTGAGTTGAGAGAGTTGAAGGTGCAGTTACAGGAGTTATTGTATAAAGGGTTTATCCGCCCTAGTGTGTCCCCGTGGGGAGCGCCTGTGTTGTTTGTGAAGAAGAAGGATGGCACCATGAGATTGTGTATTGATTATAGGCAATTGAATAAGGTGACCATCAAGAACAAGTATCCTCTTCCTCGTATAGATGATCTCTTTGATCAGTTGAAGGGAGCAACAATATTCTCTAAGATTGATCTGAGATCAGGGTACCATCAGTTGAGAGTCAGAGATGTGGATGTACCCAAGACAGCTTTTCATACGAGGTATGGGCATTATGAGTTTCTGGTGATGGCCTTTGGATTGACGAATGCACCAGCAGCTTTTATAGATTTGATGAATAGGGTATTCAGACCATATTTAGATCAGTTTGTGGTGGTCTTCATTGATGACATCTTGGTGTAATCGCGTAATGAGGAGGATCATGATAGGCATTTGCGGATCGTATTGCAGACTCTGAGAGAGAAGCAGTTGTATGCTAAACTATCTAAGTGTGAGTTCTGGCTCGATCAGGTAGCTTTTCTTGGTCATGTGGTTTCAGCAGAGGGTATTAGAGTTGATCCGAGTAAAATTGAGGCTATCTTGAATTGGAGTCCACCGAAAACTGTGACAGAGGTTAGAAGTTTTCTAGGATTGGCAGGCTATTATCGTCGATTTGTGAAGGGTTTTTCTATAATAGCTACACCATCACAAGATTACTTCAGAAAGGAGTTAAATTTGTGTGGACAGATCGATGTCAGGTGAGTTTTGAGCAGCTGAGGGAGATGTTGACTCAAGCTCCTGTCCTTACCCTGCCTGTGGAAGGTAAATCATATGTGATATATAGTGATGCTTCACACAATGGTTTAGGTTGTGTTTTGATGCAGGAGGGTAGAGTCATTGCTTATGCCTCTCGACAGTTGAAATCGCATGAGCTGAATTATTCGACGTATGATTTGGAATTAGCAGCCATAGTTTTTGCCTTGAAGATTTGGCGGCATTACTTGTATGGGGTAAAGTGTTTCATTTATACGGATCACAAAAGTTTGAAATACCTGGGTGTTCAGAGAGAGCTGAATCTTCGGCAGAGATGGTAGTTAGAGTTTATTAAAGACTATGACTGTTTGATTTATTATCATCCTGGTAAGGCAAATGTTGTTGCTGATGCCTTGAGTCAAAAATCTTTGGCAGGTTTGACTGTTTATTCACTCTCGTTGCTTGTTAAGTTGAGAGCATTACATGCTAGAATTGAGTCTTCTAGTGATGGTGCTTTGATGGCTTAGTTGCAGTTGAGGCCAGTCTTGTTGGATCATATTAGGGAGGGATCAATTAGCAGATGAGAGAATTCAAAAAATTGTGTTGGTTTGTCAAAAGGGGGAGAGTCGAGACTTTATGTGAGGAATGATGGAAATCTATGGTACAGAGATAGATTGTGTATTCCTAATGATGCAGAATTGAAAAGAATGATATTAGAGGAAGCACATCAGTCACTTTTTGCTATGCACCCTGGGAGTACCAAGATGTATCAAGACTTGAAGCGACATTATTGGTGGTCAGGTATGAAGAGGGACATAGCATAGTTTGTATCCAGATGTCTCACTTGCCAGAAAGTGAAGGCTGAATACCAAGTTCCTTCAGGATTGCTCCAACCTTTATCAGTGCCAGAGTGGAAATGGGAGCGAGTGACAATGGATTTTGTGACTGGACTACCTTTGACTCAGAAGAAGCATTATGCAATCTAGGTGATAGTTGATCAGATGATGAAGACAACTCATTTTCTTCCAGTTTGGATGGATTATCCTCTTGAGAGATTGGCTGAGCTGTATATCAATGAGACTGTCAGGTTGCATGGAGTCCCAGTTTCTTTGTTGTCGAATCGAGATCCTCGGTTTACTTCGAGGTTTTGGAAGAGTTTGCATAATGCTCTAGGTTCTTGATTGCATTTTAGTACTGCTTTCCATCCTCAGATAGATGGATAGTCAGAGAGAGTGATACAGATTCTGGAGGATATGTTGAGGAGTTGTATCATTGATTTTGCCGGGAATTGGGATAGATTTTTGCCATTAATTGAATTTGCTTATAACAATAGTCATCAGTCGAGTATTGGGATGACTCCTTATGAGGCTTTATATGGCAGGAGATGCAGGACACCTTTGTATTGGGATGAAGTTGGAGAGGGTAAACTGGTTGGTCCCGATTTGATTAAGGAAACAGAGGAGAAAGTGAAGGTGATTCGGGGTCGTTACATATTGTTTCTGAAAAATCAATCAAAGTGTATAGATTATGTGAACTGTGAATATTTTTAAAAAGATTTAAAGACTACTATGAGTTTTTATATTAAAAAAAACCCTAATGTGATTTTCGAGTAAAGAATTGATTAAATAGCTATGAGATAAGAAAAACAAATAAACATTCGAAGCCAAAAAAGTTTATTGGTTCTAACGGTTATGATTTAGTAAAACAACAGTATGCACTCCATGCAAACTAACGTACACTAATTCAATAAGAAATTTCATATTGTGACTTTAGTTAGATGAAGGACAAACTCATTCAATGTTTAAAATAATCAAAACATATGATATTTATTTAATTTAAGCCATACCGTTGTTTGTTGGCTCCACCAAAATTGTTTGAATGAGATTCTGGATGAGCTTTGGCAAAGACAGTGAGCACACTGTCTTTGTAGGGTTTTGTGTTGTTGATCTTCTTCGTCTATCCTTGTTGTCTCTTTTGTTTCTCAAGCTTGTTAGGGTTTATTCATTGATTGATTACTGGATTTTCCATAGTTCCAACAGCCAACCAAAAGCCAAAGGTTCAAAACGATCCTCCTTTAGGTTTTTAAAACATGTATTTATAATCATTCTCTTAGGTTAAACCTGAAAATTATCTTATTTAAGAATAGTTTATTCTAATGCATGTCGAATTCATGGGTTCGACACAAACTGATTCCATATTGAATTACAATTACTTGAATTCTATATAGACCGAGTCCGTCTCGAATTAAAATGACTTTGTTTCGATAGAAACTGAACCCATATCGAATTCGGTATCCGGATTTGACATGGAATTGAAAAATAATTATCCATATCGAACTGGGAGAGCCACATATTGAAATGGGGCGCTACCCCATATAGAATTGGGGCTTCCAATTCTATATGGGGAGCTCCATATTGAATTGGGAGGCCCCAAATTTGATATGGGGCTTTCCCATGATGGATTGGATTCTCTAATTCGACATGAGATGCCCCTACTACTCAAAGACCATCCAGATTAAGCGAAAAAGCAACCAAACCTTCTAATCGAACCCGTTTTAGGGTTTAGTGCACTGGTTGTAACATCCGTGATTTTGGAGATATAAAATTTTATATATACTCAATATATATATCTAGAGTATATGTAACATATACATATGGCATATTAATTGTATATATTGGATTAATACATTACATACTTAATATATTTAATACACATATAAGGTACATGTGATGTGTATATACGATACACATTACTTGTGCATGTGTAATATCCCAAATTTTTTGAAACGTTCTAATTTTTGGAAATTTAATAAAATAAATTATAATTTAAATGAATAAATTAAATTAATGGTTTTAAATGAAAAATGAAGGGATTTTAAATGAAAAAGTGGAATATATATGTGATATATATGTAAAATTTATACAACATATAAAAGTCAACACATTTTAAAAGAAAAGTCAAAGTAAAAGGGTATTTTGGCAATTAATTCTTAAAAATTTAAAATTAATAAATAATTCAAAAATAAATAATTTTTGATGGAAGAAAATATTTTGGGGTTTTAATTAAATAAATAAATAATTAATTAATTAATTAAAAATATATTAAAATAATAATATATATAAGGTTGAAAATGTGAGTGGGAGGAAAGAGAAAATCATTTTTTTTTTCATCTTCTTCTTCTTCTTTCATTCAAGGTCGAATTTCATGGCTTCAAGAGAGGGATTTTCTTCTTCCAAACTCATTTAATTGAAATATTTACAAAGTTTCAAGTGGATTTTTAAGGTTTTCCTCTTTAATTAGTAAGTTTACTCACTTTTTCTTTGAATTTCCATGAAAGTTTGAATATGTGTGTTTTGGGTTTTTGAAGTTTTAAGATTTAATTATCTATTTGGATATGGATGAAGTTATTTTAAGTGATTAACAATGATTTTAAGGTTAGATTTAAGAAATGGTTGAATTTAAGTTGAGTTTGGTGAAGAGAGAGAATTTAGGGTTATGGAACATTTGAGTTTTTGAAATCATGAGTTTTAATTGTGTAAATTGGTTCCAAATGTGTTTTTTTGATGCATAAACAAGGATTTTAAAATCAAATGATGGATTTAGTTAAGTTTGGATAGAGTTTGAAGATGGTAGTATTGATTTAGGGTTTTGGAAAAGTGAATTTTTAAAGAATGATTAATTATTTGATTTTAATGCTTAAATCATGTTATTTAATGATATAAGTGGTGGAAATAAGATTGAAATGATAATTGGATTGGGTTGGAATGGAGATCCTTCAATGGTGAAGGTTATGCCATTTTAAGGTTTTGAACATAAGCATGTGGTTAATTAATGTAATTGGTTTAAACAAGTTAAAATATGTTTGTAATGTTATAAATAAACTCAAAACAATAATTTAATGGGTTAATATGGATTTGCTAAGTTAAAGTAAGGAAAGACTTAATTTTTTAAATTTTGTAGGAGTGTTGTTAAATTAAGGTTTGATGTTGAGAATGCCTTAGAATGTGATATTAAATGATTGTTTATGATCACATTTGATATAGGCATTGAGGGAGGTTGATTTGCTTCATCCAAGTGGTGAAGGGCAAGTTGAAAGGATAGGATTGGAGGTTGTTTTAAGCTTGCTTTGGGTTGTTAGTGGAGGTAAGTACAAACTTTGAATGACTGCATATATTTACATGACATTGGGACTTAACACATTTAGTTGAGAAATGTGTTAAGTTACTTAATATACTATTGATGAATGTGAATTATGTTATGATATGCATAATGTGTATTATGTTGAAGTACCAAGGTAATGTGTTAAAAATGAAAAAGAAATGTGGTATAATGTAATGAGCTATGTGAAAACAAAATGTAATGAATTGATTTTGATATAAAAGAGAAAAATGAGAAAAGTGATAAAAATGAGAAAGATGTGAAAAATGAGAAAAAAAATGTGAAAATAAGGCAATGTGCCTAGATTGAATATGTGACAATGAGAAAGAGATTAATAATGAGAAAAATGAATAAATGAAAAAAAAAAGAAAGTGAGAAAAAGATAATATAATAAGGCAATGTGCCTAGTTTGATCATGAGAAAATGAAAAAAGTTTTGATAAAGGAATTATGAAAGAATTTGATAATGAGAAATATGAATAAATTGTGTGCCTAGTATGTTATTCAATTTTCAGAGTTCTGGGTATGGCAGAATGCGTATGATTGCCTACAGGCTAAATGTTAGAATGTGAAAAGACTGGGTCGTAAGCCAGGCCCGCTGATAAATATGATGTTTTTGGGGTGAAAAGACTGGGTCGTAAGTCTCAAAAACTGTAGCAGTCTAGCCAGGTTGAGGACCAAGATACTGAGGCCTAAGGGTCCAGCCAGTTTGAGGTCCAAGAGACTGGGTGTGAACCTCGATTTCCACCCGAAAAGGATTCGGGAGAACGTTCACTTGTTGTCGGGAGTCGCCACTCAGTTTATTTTGTCCGAAGGGAAAAGCTAAGAAAACCCTTATCTGACTCCAATTAACGCATCCAATGTAAAGGCTCCTAATCTACGAACCCAAGGAGGATTCGGGGACTATGTCATGTATTTGATTAATTTGCCAAATAAGAAATGAATCCAAAAGAAAAATAGAAAGGAAGAAGAAGAGATGGTTGATAAATTGTGGACTTGCTATTTGGGGTGAATCCCAAATATGCCTACATACTCTCGTTTTTATGAGAGATCAAAGCCCATGTAGTTCGGAAAAAGCCTATTTAAAGGCAATTATGCATTTATGCATGTGTGTGTGTATGCTTTGTGCATTGTCGGGCTCTTTGCCAAAAATTGTGTGATTTTGAGCACTTGGTGCTAAATTTGATTAAATTTGGGTACTTGGTACCAAAAAGAATGCAATTTAGGCTCCATGCCCCAAAAATTAATTGATTCGTGACTTAATGTCGAAGTTTTGATTGATTAGTTAATTAGGCCTTAGACCTAAAAGGATTAGGTCTTTGACCAAAAAGAAATTAAGAAGAAAGTGGAATGCTTAATGTATCCTTGAATTGACAAAAATGAATTAAGATATTACCTTGTTTATGATTTTCCCACTTCTAAGTTCCAGATCTTGTTCTCTCAGAATATGCTCCTTGCTTCCTGTAACATGCTCCCAAAAGCCCCAAAAGCCAACCCTCTTTTCTGAGGATCGAAAGCCTTTTTATAGACAAAATTTCAGACTGGATGGCGGTCAGACCGCCGGATCTGGCGGTCGGACCGCCAAGCTTGGCGGTTCAGCCCTCAAAAAATCTCCCGATTTTCGTTCAAACTGATTTTTTGGGAGCTGTGGACCTCCAAAAATTATTCCGAGGCCATATCCGTGATCGTTGCATTGCTCCGAACATTTCAAGTACCATGAAGACATACTTTTGGTGGATTCTGCCGTGGTCACCCGGTCTGGCTTGGTCACCTGCAGTCTAAGAAAATTGGCTTTCCGAGCCTCAAAATTCGAGTGTTCACAATTGCCCCCCACTGGGGTCCATAAAAATGATTTATGGAGCACAGTGGTCATTAGAAATGAGAATTTTGAGCGAGGTGTAAAAAGACCCGCGTTTTCATCTTTTCCTTATAAATAGGCTCATTTCAAATCAATTTTCATTTGCTTTACTCTTTCTTTCTCTTTCCTTTCCTTTCCTTTGAACTTTCTTTCAACAATGGATTTCACTGGCTATGAGGACTTCGAGATCCCACTCCCTCCTTGCAATCTTTTACTTGAGGAGGAGAAGCATAGCTCTCGGACCGGCTGCTATGAGGTAAGTACCTTCCTCTTTACTTATCTAGTATGCATGTTTAGGAATTTTATTTATTTCTAGTAAGGAACTTAGAAACAAATTTTTATGAATCTTTCCTTTACATATACTAGTAATGAATCAAGGGTAATACCAAGTTTCACCATGTTCTGCCATCAGTAATTATTTCTAGTAAAGAACTTAGAAATAATCTTCTAGGAAGTCACACCCGGCTGGGGATAGAACTTAAATTCTCCTGAAGTTCCCCCCTAAATTATCCACAATAATGAATTTTTTTTTAGGACACTGCGATTAGGATATCCACTGCCGAGAGACCCATGAGCACTATTCCGGCTTACATTCTTGAGGCCGGTCATCTGGTGGGGGATCTTATCAGACCTGCTTTCCTCCACCATTTGAGGACTATAGATGCGGGCAGGGATATCCACAGGGAGTTGATCTGCGCGCTGGCTGAGCGATGGTGGCCCACTACTGATACCTTCCATTTCGCTTGGGGAGAGATGACGATGACACCTACCGGCTTTTTCGTCATTTCTGGGATTCCCTTCGGCGTTGAGATGGTGGAGTACTACAATGACTGGCGGCATGACATCTCTTCAGCCGACATGGTCACTCTGATCGGGGTTGACTATCCTCGACATCAGGCACCCCGCTGCATTCAACGAAGGTGGCTAGTAGAGCAGGCGCCAGCCATCTATACTGGCTATGAGGTAGGCAATCTTACAGCTGATCAGGTGGCCAGGTTCACCTTGATACTCCTGTTTGCTAGCTCCTTCTTAGCAAACAGGAAGGACGCAGTGAATCTCAATGTGCTGAAGAGTCTAACCGACCTGACGCGACTTCGGACATATGATTGGGCCAGCATGATGCTGTGTAAATTGTATGATGACATGTCAGACCTTTGCTATACCCGCATTACTCCATGTGGCCTGTACTACTTATGGGAGGTAATGTAAAGAACATTTCCTTCACCTTACATGCACCGACTCTGATATTTTCTTCATTTTTTTTTCTAGACTTGGGCTTATGAGTACTTTCCTGATGTCGCCCCCTTTCTTCATGAGCCACTTGCCCCTGTAGATCCTCTTTCTCCCATTGCTTAGAGGTGGTATAAAGAGAGGATAGTAGTACCAAAGAGGAAGCTTCCTATCAGAGAGCTGAGATCGTTCTTTGACAGCTGCTCCATGAACTCGGTAAATATTTTCTCCTCATCCTTATTTATTGTATTAGAGAAAATGATTCACTAACATAATAAATTTTTACAGGTAGCATTTACAGCGATGTCTAGCCGATTGGCAGAGTGGATTGCTCAAGATCACAGCTTTCAGCGATCCCAGTTCCTGACTCACCGTCGATTCATACTTCCCCATCCAGAGTATCGACGGTACTATCTCGCTGAGAGAGTGACTTTCCAGATTGCTGGCTTCCGTACATCTCCCTCGGACCCCCCTGAAGACATGCTATCTCTGACGCTTCTGCCTATTTCAGCGTCTCAGTATGAGGGCTATCCCTTCGAATCGGCCCTTGCCCCGGAAGAGGAAGATTATGATTTCTACTGTCTTCAGCGACTAATGCCACGCATTGGGGCACGGTTCGATTCTGTGCCACCTTACCGGTCCTCCCACTCTTCGGCCCCCACTTCCCTGGGGCTTCCACTTTCAGGGCTGGATCATCACGTACCGGAGCGAGCAGCAGTTCATCATACTTGAGGCCTCCCTCATCCATCCTTGCGGCTACTGGTCAATTGGACCCTGCTTTAGCCGACTTGAGGCTGCCATATGCTGTTCGTTATCATGCACCTGATGGTTGGGTGACCCGACCAATTAGTGCAGAGATTGCACCCTATCGGAGCCTTGTTCACATCACTCAGGTATATCCTTTTAGAACTTTTCATGAAAAGGATTCATAAAAGTCTCTTGAAATTGATTGCGATTGTCCTTTTTTACAGGTACCTGAGGGCCTAGTTGCTGAAATGGCGACAATGATCACTGCTTTCTTGGATGAGCTGACAGGTGCTTGGACTGATGCTGCTTATGAGAGACCGAACAGGCCGCAAAGATGGAGAGCCCGGCGCTGAATTCTCACATTTGTCTTGGACTATATTTGTAGTATTTGAATTATTCTTGCTCTGTACTTTGTACTTTTCATATTTTCCGCCTGTCATTTGAACTTAAATATAAACCTGCACTAATTTGTTAGTATTAACAGTAGATATGTATGAATGATGTTTTTTTGTTTTCTTTTTTTTTTTAGAAATCTATTTTCAAAAATAAATCCCTGAAATAACCCCAAAAATATTACCTAAAATAATCTAAACAGGGTCAAAACAAAAGAATTTCATAAAATAAAATAAAATAAGATAAAAATAAAATAAAAATAACAAAAATGAGAATCGAAATCGTTCGGCGGCGGTCGAGCCGCCGGTCCGGCGGGTCGACCACCATGGGGGGGGGGTGGTCGAACTGCTCGGCCGGCGGTCGGGGGCAGTATATGTATACGAAAAAAACAAAATTTTGAGTGTATTTTCGGCCAGAAACAGATTTTTCACTGCAGGACTTTTTTATTTCCCCCAACAATGAATCCTCTTTTTAACCACGTGATGCATAACTGGACCAAGAGCCTCCACAATGTCGAAAGGATCAATATGGGAAGGTATGGACTGAAAGCCATTGCTACCCTTAGAGGTGTAGCTGTGGATTGGGATTTCTTGAATGCTTGTATTAAATTTTGGGATCCTCAAGCTCACGTTTTCAGATTTGGTGCTCGAATGGAGGAAATGTGTCCTCTTTTTGAGGAGTTTTGCTCAATCATTGGATGTGACCCCAATGCCCCTCTTGTAAGGCATGAGGTCCAAGTTGGTTATGTGGGATCTTTTCAGAGACTTTTCAACTTTAGCAGGCCTCAAGCTCAAGCTATGATCATGGATGGGAGTAAGGCGATGCTGCTTCCCTTGATTGACGAATTCCTGACCGCTAACTTTGAAGATGAGGTTCAACTGAAGCACAGAATGCGGGCTTTCATTTTCTGCCTGTTAGCCAGGTTTCTTTTCAACCGTGATCCCCGCTTTGGAGATTTGAAGCTTTGTCCCATGGTCAGGCAGATGGAAGAACTTAACTGCATCGGTGGTATGATTCTGGCTGAGACTATTCAGAGTCTTGATAGAGTTGTGCTCGGGTTTGAGAGCTGGACTGTCACCCTGATCATTCTTCAGGTAATTTTGTCATACCTTTTGCTTCTTCTAATTTCATTGTCTCTCTTTTTTGTTTGTAAATTGAAAGGATCTATCTTTTCAGGTTTGGCTGAGAGACCATCTCCGAGTGGTTGCTGCTCCCAATGCCTTGACTTATAACCCTTCTCAGTATCGCACCAGGAGAATCCAGATTTCTTTTCCCTCAATGGCTAAGTGGGCTATCTGGTTGTTTGAGCTTGGACCAGAAGAATTGCTATGGTTCATCCCTTGGTATAGAGTTCCTCACTTCCTGGAGGCAAATGCAATGCACAACCATGTCTATCTCCTTGGTTTCACTCATAGCACATGGTACAGTGCTTCTCGGGTCCTCAGACAGATGGGGATTGATCAGAGGGTTCCTCTTCCTGTTGGGCTTACCATTGCTTCCCCGATTACTCCCGGAGTTACTCGAGTTGTTCTACAGACTTGGGTCAGAGACCATCAGATGATCAGGCCTTTTGCTGAGCCTTCCCTTGTTCAGCCTACTCCGGAGTACAGAACCTGGTTTATAGCTGAAGTTTGGCCCGTTAAAAAACCCAGGAGGTATGCCTTGCTGCAGGAGTTAGAGGGAGAGGAGGTGGTTCCACTTAGCGAGGAGAAGACAACTGTCGTAGAGAGCTCCGGAACTAAGGAAGATACCGAAGACTCTGCCCCACGTAGGAGGCGTAAGGGTTGACTCTATTGTCTGTTTTTTTATTGGGTTGCCTTTTTTTTTTTTTACATTTTGGGGTTATGACTTGACTTTTTGATTGGTTGGATATTTCATGGGATGAATGACACTTTTTGTAATAAATGATGAATGATTCTTAATGAATAACTTTTTGTTTGCCTTCCAAGCATTATCTACTTTATTTATTTGCTCTAATTTTTGCCTAAGTAGTCCTTTCGGATTTTCAACTTAGCGAGCTCTTACCCATTCTTGCCTAAGCCGCCCTTTGTGGGTTTTTGACTTAGCGGGCCCCACTATTACCTAAGCCGCCCTTTGTGGGTTTTCGACTTAGCGGGATTTTTTTCTTCCCTTTTTTATTATTTATTTATTCATTTATTTATTTTTTTTTTGGCAAAAGAAAAATGAATCAGTGATTCTTATTAAAATTTAGACCATGCTCAAGGAGAGCTGCCTACATATCTCGAATTAGTTTGCGAGAATCAGGTCTAATGTAGTTCATTACAATGCATGATTATACATAATATTTCTTCAATTGATCCATATTGCATGGGTTTGTGAACTCCAGACCATCTAAATCAGATAAGATGACGGCTCCGCCGGAAAGTATTTTCTTTAAAATGTAGGGTCCCGCCCAATGAGGACGAAACTTCCCACGAGGATCTGTAACAGGTGTTATGATCTCTTTCAGAATCAAACAACCTTCTTCCAACTTTCGATCTTTAACCTTTTTGTTGAAATCTCTGGCCATTCGCCTCTGATACCCTTGAATCCGATGTAGAGCTTGAAGTCTTTTTTCATCCAAACCCAACAACTGATGATGATAATTGCTTATCCATTCAGCTTCATTTATCTGACTTTCTTGAATTATCCTCGCCGATTGAACTTCCAGTTCAATGGGGAGTACTGCTTCCATTCCGTATACTAGGGAATACGGGGTTGCCCCAGTAGGAGTTCTAATTGATGTTCTATATCCCCACAAAGCCAGCGGTAACTTCTCATGCCAACGCCTATGTTCCTTGATCATTTTTTGTATGATCACCTTTATAGACTTGTTCGCTGCTTCTACAGCTCCATTTGTTTGAGGTCTATAAGGAGAGGACTTATGATGCTGGACATTCTTATCCTTCAAGAGCTTAACAAATTCTGCTTGGAAATGAGTTCCATTATCAGTGATAATCTCAAATGGCGTCCCATACCGACAAAGGATGTTGGTTCGGACAAACTGTGCTGCCTTTTTGGCATTTAATTTTGCATAGGAAGCTGCTTCAACCCACTTTGTGAAGTAATCCACAGCTACCAAGATAAACTGATGTCCATTCGAGGCTTTTGGATGTATTTTGCCAATTATATCTATTCCCCAAGTAGCGAAGGGCCATGGAGAAGTGATCTGATTCAGGGCAACGGGAGGTTGCTTCTGCATCTTAGCAAATATCCGACACTGATGGCACTCTTGCACAAATGCCACGCAGTCTGCATTCATGGTGGACCAATAATATCCTAGATTGGCGATTTTTTGAGCCAAGGCGATCCCATACATGTGTGGTCCTGATTCGCCACCATGTACCATTTCCATTATCTGCTTAGCCTCTGCTTCATTCATGCACCTTAGGTGCATCCCATTCCAACTCCTCTTGTAGAGGATATCTCCATTAAGAACATAACCTGTGGCTAGCTGCCTTATGGCCCTCTGATCGACCTTTGATGATCCCTCCGGATAACTTCCATCCTTGAGATAACTCTTGATATCCCAAAACCATGGTTTACCATCGGCCAAATGCATTATATGGGCAGGCTGTTTCTGAAGTTGAACCTTTAATGGTCGAACGACTTTCCCCTCCTTGATATTGATCATGGAAGCTAAAGTAGCCAGGGCATCAGCAAACTGATTCTTTGCTCTTGGGAGATATTCGAAGGACAGATCATTGAATTGTTGTGCCAAATGATCAAGGCATTGTAGGTAAGGAACCAAACGCTCTTCTCTTATCTTCCATTTCCTTAAAGCTTGTGATACTATTAAAATAGAATCACCATAGACCTTTAGGTTCTTAATCCCTAATTCCAGAACGGTTTCAAGCCCATTGATAAAAGCTTCATATGCTGCTTCATTGTTTGTGCAGCTAAAGTCAAGTTTAACTGAAAATGGAATGTATTCTCCACAAGGAGTTTTGAACACAATTCCAATTCCATTTCCATGATAATTGGATGCCCCATCAAAATACATCTCCCAAACACTTCTTTCCATATTCAAGAGGTCTTCGTCAGGGAAACCCATTTCTCGCATCTCGTCTTTTACGGGTAATTCTGCTAATTGGTCAGCTATCGCGCCACCTTTCACAGCTTTCCTTTGAATGAATTTTAAGTCGAAGGCCGTCAATGTTGACACCCACTTAGCCATTTTGCTGTCCAAAATGGGCCTCTCCATAAGGAATTTCAAGGGACTCTATTCTGCGATGACACAAGTAGTGTAGGAAGACAAGTAGTGTTGTAACTTTGTGCAAGCCCAATACAATGCTAAACACAACTTCTCAATCTTGTTATACTTTAACTCATAGTCCAGCATCCTTTTGCTGAGGTAGTAAATTGCATTTTCCACCCTTGTACTTTCGGCTTCTTGAGCTAGCATTGCACCCATGGCTTCATATGTTACAGACAAATACAAGAGCAGAGGCTTTCCCATTCTAGGAGGCTGTAGAATTGGCGGATTTAACAAGTATTCTTTGATCTTGTCGAAGGCCTTTTGGCAGTCTTCATTCCATTCTTGTGAAGCACCTTTCCTTAGTAGCTTAAAGATTGGACCACAAGTTTCTGCCAATTGCGATATGAATCGACTGATATACTGTAATCTACCTAGCAAGCCTCGAATCTCTTTTTCTGTTCTTGGCAGAGGCATTTTCAGAATAGCCTTTGACTTTGCTGGATCAACTTCTATTCCTCTCTTGCTGACCAAATACCCCAAAAATAAGCCTGATGTTGCTCCAAACAGGCACTTTGCAGGGTTAAGTTTCAAATTATACTTGCGAAGTCTAATGAAGAACTTCTCAAGTGCTTCAACGTGTTCTTCTGGAGATTTTGACTTAACAATCATATCATCAACATACACTTCTACTTCTTTGTGAATCATGTCATGAAAGATTGTTGTCGCCATCCTCTGGTAGGTAGCCCCTGCGTTTATCAACCCAAAAGGCATAACCCTGTAGCAGAAAGTGCCCCATTCTGTAATGAAAGCTGTCTTCTCTTTGTCTGGTGGGTGTACTAGGATCTGATTGTATCCAACCGCGAGGTCAGTCATGGAAACCATCATATGCCCAGCCATCCTATCTATCAACAAATCGATGTGTGGTAGTGGAAAATCGTCCTTGGGACAGGCCTTATTCAAATCTCTATAGTCAACACACATCCTGACCTTTCCATCTTTCTTCGGGACTGGTACAATGTTTGCTAACCAGGAAGGGTAGGCAATTGGTTCTATGAACTTATTGTCCAGTTGCTTGGCAACCTCCTCTTTAATTTTCAAAGACCATTCAGGCTTCATTCTTCTCAATTTCTGCTTAACCGGCTTCGCATCTGGGTATAGTGGAATCTTATGAACCGCTATGGCTGGGTCTATTCCCGTGACATCACTTGCCTTCCACATGAAGCAGTCGACATATCTTCTGATGCACTCAACCACCTGTTCCTTATTCACACAATCATATGCAATGTATGTATGTTCATTTTCTTTGCCAATTATTATCTTTTCATTCGTTTCTTTTATTTCATTTATTTCATTTTTACTAGATAATACTTGGAAAGCAAAAGACACAGGGTAACCAGAAATTTGAACATTTTCATTAATAATGGCGGAGTCATCCTCCAGAGTTACATTATATTCAACATCAGGGTTTTCTATTCCTGAAGCTAAGAAAGACTCAGAACTAGACTCTGACTCAGTGTTTGACTCAGAATTTGACTCAGTA
Source organism: Garcia nutans (assembly GCA_947685225.1). Lineage (NCBI taxonomy): Eukaryota > Viridiplantae > Streptophyta > Magnoliopsida > Malpighiales > Euphorbiaceae > Garcia > Garcia nutans. The sequence goes on along the minus strand of CANTUV010000008.1, from coordinate 36,562,038 downwards.
CAAGACTCAGGTTCAGGGTGTGACACAGGACTAGATTTGACTACAGCAGCTTGTCCCTCCTCAGCATACCAGTTCATCAGTGGTCCATCTGTGGTCTTGATCAGCTTTGTGAAGTCCCTTTTGTCTTCAAAATTGGTTATCATAGCAACCTCATCAAAGAGACTAGGCCGCATAAAATCTTCCATTTGTGGGTCAGCTATAGGTTCTGGCTCTTCTTCTTTTATGGCTAAAACATCATCGAACATCTCAAAACCCGGTAACTTCTTTCCAGTCATAGGAGAATAGAATGGTTCCTGAAAACAACAGTAAGGAACTACTTTTCCAGGTTTGCAGAAGTGACCATTCAGAGTTCTAAAATAAGGGCGCATTTTGAGGCTTCTTGCCCCCCAATTCTTCTTTTTCTTCCTTCCATGCTCAAACTCTTCTATCTCCTCATCTGTGGGTTTGTACCCCAGGCCAAAAGTTCCCTTATTCTCAGGTTCTTCCCATGGCCGCACTACGGGTGTTTCCCTCCCAAACTTTATCATTTCCACTCCGAGCAGCAGACCTACCCTTAGCATCATTCCCACCAGGCAATTGATTTGGACTTCTCCAAAATCATATAAGATAAATGGCCCTTTGGGTTTTTCTCCTTCAATGCATTGGACTATATCATAATGGAAACCAGTCAAGGTCATGGCGGTTTCGCCAGGAACAACCTCAAAGAGAGACTGATCCATGGTTCTCTTGTTGATTTCACAGGTGTCACCTTTGATAGTGATGATTTTTCCTTCAAAAGGGAACTTAAGTTTTTGATGTAATGAAGAAGGGACAGCATTATTCTGATGAATCCACGGCCTTCCAAGGAGGAGATTAAAGCTCGCGGGTACATCAATGACTTGGAAGGGCACTCTCATTTTCACCGGCCCAATAGCAATTTCCAGAGTGGCAACACCCAAAATTTCCCTTCGAGTGTTATCATATGCTCTAACAATCTGATCAGAAGGTGTAAGATCTACAGCCTCCAACCCCAGACAGCTTGCTACCTTCAAGGGACATACATTTAAGGCTGACCCGTTATCAATGAGAACTATGGGTACAGTCTTTCCCCCAGTTTGTATGGTGATGTATAGAGCATCATTGTGTTTACTGCCATCTTCTGGTAGGTCTGTATCAGAAAATCGGATACTCAATGCCTTGGTCGATTGAGTCAACATGGCCACCAAGGCTTCTGGGCTTGTGTCTACTGATGTATCAAGCTGACTCAAAGCTTCACTGAGAGCCTGAAGGTGCGGGAATGAGGAAGCAAGGAGCTCCCAAATTGACACCTTAGCTTGAGTTTGTTTAAGCTGAGAGAGGACAGGGTCTTCTTTTGGTTCTGGTGTCTTCTTATGGGGGTGATTTGAGGTTGTAGGGGCTTTTCCCAAGTCGAGTGGCTGATATTGCCTTCCGCTTCTTGTTAAAGCATCGACCTCTTCAGCAAGGTCATTCAAATCCAACACACACACTTCATTCATTTCTAAGAGAAGTTTGAAAGGATCAAACAGCTCTTCTTCCACAGTGATGGCGTGGATGGAATGATTAGGCAAAGGGTTAGTATTAATGTTCGGTTGACTCTTGAGAGGAATGATGTCACCCCTATCCACGAAATTCTGGATGCGGTTTTTCAGAGTCCAGCAAGCATCTGTTCTATGCCCTTTTCCTTGGTGATATTCACAGTATTCATTGGCCTTATAACTGGCGGGTAATGGGTTTGGAGGTGGCCTTGGGTCCAAAGGCTTCAAATACTTCCCTTCCATAGCCTTTTTAAATACTAGATGAAGGGGCACCCCTAGGTCGGTATATTGCCTTCTTGGCTGATTTCTCTTCCCAAGATTGCCCACACGTAAAGGATTCGCAGGGGCAATATTGGCCACTTCATTGACCTTGCTTGAGGAAGTAGCTTGGCCTTGTTTCCTATACTTTGAAGTAGCTCCCTCATCTACTATTTTACCCAATTGTATCAAGTCTTCTACCTTAGTTGCAGTCGCAATGAGCGATTTGAAAGTAGGTAGGTATTGGGTTTGCAATTCAGCTTGATATGTAGGCCTTAAATTTTTGATTATAATATCAATCTGCTCCTGTTCTAAAGGGCGATTGATCATTTGGGCAGCCTTCACCCTCCACCTCGTAAGGAACGAGGAGAAGGGTTCATTGTTATTTTGCTTAGTAGTCTCAAGCTCCCTTCTAGTGACATCTACCTCAATATTGTAGTGGTATTGAGTGTTAAATGCATTGCAGATGTCTTCCCAGGTCTTAATCTTAGCACGATCCAGGCTTACAAACCATTTTAGGGCAGCCCTAGTTAAGGATTGTTGAAAGAGCTGAGCAAAGAGCTCATCATTTAAACCCCAAGGGCTCAAGGCCCCCACATACATCTTCAAATGGGTTTTAGGGCAAGTGGTCCCATCAAATCTATCCATCCCAAGCATCTTGAATTTCGGAGGCAACCTAGCTTGGGGAAACAAGGATAACGAATCCATGTCTACCACCTCTTTATGAGTTTTCATGGCAGTGATTGACCTTTCAAGCAATTCAAGTTTCTTTTTCAGTTCATCAGTTTCATTCTTAGAGGGTGGATCCTCCAAATTGATAACAGGGGTATTGTTCTGAGCAGTCATGGGGGTACTGGTTTGCCCTACAATGGGTTCCTTCCCTAAATCTCCAGGAGTAGAAGCCATCTTTGGTGCCCCTCCCAATTCAGTCAGGATGGCTACCCTTTGGGCAGCCAAAGCTTCATCAATTCTCTCTTGCATCCTATCCTCAATTTCCTTAACCTGTCCATCTAGCAAGGCCTTAATCTGTTCAATAGTAGCCATTTCAGCAATTTGAGTAATTAGCGAAGGTGGGGTAGTAGAACTTGTGGGTGATTGGACAGTTGGAGTTGGTGTAGCTTGTGTGGGTGAAGGCACACAGATAGTGGATACCTGCAAAGGTTAAGGGTAAAGGATCAGGGTAGTGTGTAGGGTAGGAAGAACTCTTGGTCCACTTATATACATCAAAAGTTTTTCCCAAAAGATTTCCCCCCAAAATAATGTTGTCATGTTGCATGAATGCACCTCATCACATCATAATTCATTTTAATGGAATGTGGCACTATCATTGGGTACATACAACCTAAGGGAAGGTACTATTGTTCATGAAAAATAGAGAATTGGCTCGTAATAGGGACCCTTGAGTCTTGAGTAAGATATACCTAACCACATGTGAAATAAAGAGTTTCGCATGGGTCCAACAGTACGATTACTCATGGGCCACTCCAAAAGGATTGGAATGGTTTGCGACAACAGGAAGGACGCTTTGGCTGTCCGCCGGCATAATCAAGGAGACCTGCCGGTCAGTGCTACTTGCTATCCAGACTCAGAATTTTGAACAAAAAGAGAAGAAATTCATTTGAAAACAAAATTTTTTTTATGCAATGGAAGAAAAGGATTCCCCCATATAATGCAAGAGAAAAAGATTCTCTGAATGTCAAAATAAATGCACAATTAATCAAACAAGGGGTCCATTAAAGGAAAAAGATTCCTTTTGTCAATTTTCAATCCAATATCCCCAAGGAGGGGATATATATTGCTAAGGTACCCTGCAAGATGAATAAAAGTACCCTAAAGAAGGGCAAATCAGTTGAATGAATAATAATAATCTACTAGGATCCCATAAATCATTTTTATGGTCCCTAGTGTTAAATTAATCAAATAAGCAATAGTAGTCCACTAGAATCCCATAAATCATTTTTATGGTCCCCAGTGGAGTCGCCAACCTGTGAACCTCGGTTTCCACCCGAAAAGGATTCAGGAGAATGTTCACTTGTTGTCGGGAGTCGCCACTCAGTTTATTTTGTCCGAAGGGAAAAGCTAAGAAAACCCTTGTCTGACTCCAATTAACGCATCCAATGTAAAGGCTCCTAATCTACGAACCCAAAGAGGATTCGGGGACTATGTCATGTATTTGATTAATTTGCCAAATAAGAAATGAATCCAAAAGAAAAATAGAAAGGAAGAAGAAGAGATGGTTGATAAATTGTGGACTTGCTATTTAGGGTGAATCCCAAATATGCCTACATACTCTCGTTTTTATGAGAGATCAAAGCCCATGTAGTTCGGAAAAAGCCTTTTTGAAGGCAATTATGCATTTATGCATGTGTGTGTGTATGCTTTGTGCATTGTCGGGCTCTTTGCCAAAAATTGTGTGATTTTGAGCACTTGGTGCTAAATTTGATTAAATTTGGGTACTTGGTACCAAAAAGAATGCAATTTAGGCTCCATGCCCCAAAAATTAATTGATTCGTGACTTAATGTCGAAGTTTTGATTGATTAGTTAATTAGGCCTTAGACCTAAAAGGATTAGGTCTTTGACCAAAAAGAAATTAAGAAGAAAGTGGAATGCTTAATGTATCCTTGAATTGACAAAAATGAATTAAGATATTACCTTGTTTATGATTTTCCCACTTCTAAGTTCCAGATCTTGTTCTCTCAGAATATGCTCCTTGCTTCCTGTAACACGCTCCCAAAAGCCCAAAAAGCCGACCCTCTTTTCTGAGGATCGAAAGCCTTTTTATAGACAAAATTTCGGACTGGACGGCGGTCGGACCGCCAAGCTTGGCGGTTCAGCCCTCAAAAAATCTCCCGATTTTCGTTCAAACTGATTTTCTGGGAGCTGTGGACCTCCAAAAATTATTCCAAGGCCATATCCGTGATCGTTGCATTGCTCCGGACATTTCAAGTACCATGAAGACATACTTTTAGTGGATTCTGCCGTGGTCACCCGGTCTGGCTTGGTCACTTGCAGTCTAAGAAAATTGGCTTTTCGAGCCTCAAAATTCGAGTGTTCACACTGGGGCTGTTACGTTATCCATGGATATGTTGCCTACGGGTCTAGACACATGGTGTCATTATGGACCAAAGTAGTAACTCTAAAATTTGAATAGCATATTAGATCCTTTTTGGGCCCATGCTTGTCTTTTCTTTAATGTGAATTATGAATTGCGATACAATTGAGCAATATAATGCTATGAGTTGTGATTATGAAATATTTGAAAAATATAAGAAAGTAGAATGATGTGACATCTATATGCATTGTGCATTGGCATTGCATTAAGTTTTATTGTTATTATCAAAGTTTGTACCACTAGGCTTCGGCTTAGCGCGATTGTAATTCGTCGCGCAGGTGTCATGGATTATTTGGTAGAGCCGAGAGTTCTACTAGAACTAGTCAAGTCTAGGTTTGTTTTTATTGAGCTTGAAGAGTTATTTTTTGGTACATCAAGATTAGAGCCAGTTGCCAGCATGTAGATATTTGATATTACAGTATATTTTAATATTATATATGTTATGATATGTTTTTGAAGTATATAATTCAAATTGTAAAGAATGTTTTGAATAATTTGTTTAAGATGGGATCTTATATGTGATGTTGACATATATATACCTATATATAAGTATTTTGAGAAAATATGGAGAAATTGAGAAGTATTGGTGAAATGGTGAATTGATTTTATTTGGAGTGTTTGTTTTATGCAGGTTGTGTTTTGCTGAATTTTGGGAACGTCCAAATTACAAACAAAACTCTGTCGAATTTTTTCCAGAGATTTTCATATAAAATGATATTTTGGGTTACTATAGCAAGTAAAAAATATTTATATATTATTTAATTTTATATATTTAGTATTTGAAATTTTAAAACAGAAATGTAAAATTTTTTATTAAATCGGTCTGTGACATTTTTGTACCGTATATGCATATTTTACATATGCTGAAAATATATATTTGTACGTATATAGGGTATAAGGGTGTTACATTTATTTTTGTATCAGAGCCTAGGTTTGAGGTTCTGGACCTAGGTGGGTTGTTAGAGAGAGAAAATTAGAATTTAAAAAAAATGATTTTCAATTGTGATGCATGCATTGGCACTGACAATTTATCTGATCTCTGATGTGGCAATGTTCATTTGATATAATGGATATGAGTTAAGATGGCATCTGGGTTGCATAGATCAGAGTGGCACAGTGGAAGCGTCATTCTAGAGATTATGGATTAAGAATTTTTGAAACTTTTATTTGAAATTTAAAATTCATAGCTGATTCAATTGATGAATAAGTGAAATTAGAAAAGCAATCTAGTTAATGATTTAAGATATAAAAATAAAAAGTTTGAGAAATGAGCATAATAGTTACAGAAAATTTTATGGGTGTACTGCAAAGTGATATTGTCTAAATTTTTGGACAAATCTAGAAATGTTGGATGAGTTTAAACATTTAATAGAAAGTTTTTAGATATGTTAGAATCCAATGTATAAAATTTTATAAATTTTAAAGATGGATCTCTGATTAAGAAAAATAGAAGAACACAGATTGTTGGAGTAATTCCAGCAACTTAGAATCTGTAGAAATTGAGAAAAAATAAATTTAGAAACTATGGTAAAAAAACCCAGAAATATCTGAAAATTTACACACAATATCATATGTATTCCTATAACATATGTTTAAAATTTAATGAATTTTTATTAAGGTTTGATACCTGAAAAAAATGGATAACCGGGTGCTGCCAGAGAAATTATTAAAGAGACAGATTCTCTGATTTTGGAAGATTTAATTTTTAAATATATTAAAATAGCTTGAAAAAATCTAAAACTTTAAATATAAGTCTATATATGTGTCAAGTGCACATGGATAAAAGTTTACAAGCTTTTATAAATAATTGGTAAGGAATATAAAAATTGAAAGTGAGATTGACATGAAACTGAGGAAGTCATGCAGTTTTGTGTAAGTAAGTAATAAATTAATTTTATGAGACAAATGAATGAAGAAAATTATAAAAATTTATATGAAAATGGGTATAAGTATAGAAGGAATATGGAGTTTTTAATAATTTGCAGCAAAGAGTTCATAATTAAAATCAAATAGTGAATCATATATGATAGCGAATTATTTATTATGGAATAATGATGCATGATTTAGGGTTGAGTGTGTAAAATTAAAGTATCTAAATGGATGATGTTAATTAGTGTAATGAAATGAATTAGTATTGTTTGAATGTAAATGTTATGATTTTAAGATTGGAAATGTGACATGGATGAGATTTGGTGAGGTTCATGTTGTTGGTTACAATATATGAAATTTGAATTTTTGAAATGGGTTTCCATAATTGTGAAATTGATGTGTTTTGATATTATATTAATATAAAAATAATGTTTATAAAGTTAGCTCTTGAAAGTGAGATTAATAGAATGAAGTTGAAGTAGTAAGTTGGAAATTTAGAGTTGTAAGGGAATTTCGATGAGGATTGTTTAGATATTGATAGTTTAATGTTTACTGAGCATGGGAGTAATTTTGAATGAGTAATATTATTTATAAAAGTACTAACTAAGGTGTAATGTGGTTGATAATATAGAAATTTGTTATGAAATAAAGGAAAATGATTAAGCAAGTAAAAATGAGTTACTTTAGTTAATTGAATTGGAAATGATGAAAATGGATATGAAAGGTGTGATCAATGCATAAAAAAAATGTGAGAGAGATGTCACATTGGAAACATGACTAAGATTTATGTCAAGTGTTAGAAAAAAATAAAAAAATATAATAAGAAACTTATTTAAAAGATGGGTGATTAAATAAGAAAGATGTTAATTATGTTATGGCCAGAGTGTATATATATGTTGAATTGATGAATAACCTAAGTAATGTCAAAAGAATGAGAAATGATAATATTCTCTGAAAGGTGATAAATGTTAACTTTGTATAGGTTGTATGTAAAAGAGGAATTGCGTATAATTGTATGATATGTGTGATGAGATCTTTCAATATGAACACAAATATGATATATAAGAAAATGTGTAAAGCAAGTCACATTGTGATTATGACTTACGAAGGTGTATGTGGATGAATAAAAAAAATATTATCGAGTGTTTACTACTTTATACAAATACGTGTCTGGTGATATTGAGAATGATATTGCATGTATTAATAGACCTAAGAGAGTCTTGACCTGCATAGAGTTAGGTCATGTGATGAATTGAGATTGAGAATGGACCCGAACAGAGTTGGACGGTGAAATTGTTATTTTAACAACTGAACTTGATGATTGTATAGTGTTTTGGGCCTAAAGTATATGCGTATAAATAAGAGATTGTAAGGAAAAGGAAAGTATAATGAAGAAAGTATGGAAATATATATATATATATATGAAAGAAATTTTTTATAAGAGATAGATTAGAAATGGATTAATAAATGGAAATTGTGTAAATTAACATATGAACGAATGTGTATATGTAAGAGATGTTAATGATAATATTGTTGAAGCATGAGTTAGGATAATGATGATCAAGTGATCAAGAGTAAATTGCTTTGAAACAGAGCTGAAACGTGTTAACTTTTTGTGTAGCAAAAGATTAGAAAATGAATATGTGATTTTTGCGATACGAACTTAACATTGTGATTGGAAATGTTTGAAGAAGAATGATAGAGGAGCAGTATTTATTAATAAGCCACAGGCATGACCATTATTATGGCATGACCATTGGATAGTTTTGGTGAGATTGATAGTTATGCTTCAAGAAACATAGTCAAGACTTATAGTTTGCATAGTTGTATTTTATAATTTTATACTAGAAATTTGTTTATAATTATAGAAAGTGTGAAAATAGAAGAGAATTGTGAAAATATGATGAGCTTTAAATGATGTGTAAGAAAAGTGATTTGTGTAAATAGGGTAACTATAAGAAATGTGAGAAAATGGTAAATGAAAGGAATTATGAAATGTGAGTAAGAGTTATAATGAATATGTTTGAAAATGGTATAAAATGAATAAGTTGATGAAAATGATGTGTAAAGTAAACGAGACTAGGGGAAGTGAATATTATCTATAATGATGAATTTGAAGAGAATTAAAATTTGAGAATAAATTTGACCAAATAGAATTAGGTCATGAATTGAAAATAGATTGATGAATTTAAAATAGACTAAAGGTTGATCAGAATGGAATAAGGTTGTGATGGTCATATTGTGATAGTTAGATTAATTGATCCGAAATGTAATAAGTTTACAAGTATTTATTGAAATTCAATGTGTGTAGTTGTATTAAGAATATGCAAGCTCTATGATAATGTGCTTAATACAACATTCTGATATGTATATGCATATAAAGGAGCGAAGTTATATTAGTTTTAAATAATTATAAGAGAAAAATGTTAGTTATTGGGAATGAATCTTATTAAGGAAATAAGATTTTGCTGTTGTATAATGGTGATGTCAAATTAATATGTAGTAATTGTATAAAGAGTAGGATCAAAGTGAAGATGTGTAAAATTATTGTGTTAAGATAAAAGTTATCAACATAAGAATTTAAGGTGATGAGAGTATATTTTTAAGATAACGAAGTGATCAAATATCTTGAGTGCAATAAGTGTGTGGGTATATATATTAAAGAGAAGAACTAATTTTTGTCTAGTTACAATTCGATTGACGATATGATAATTTGTTGTGACTGTTTGAGTAAATATACAGTATAATAATGTGTTAGGGAATGGTAAAAAGGAAATTAAGAATGAACCTAAGGGGGAGAATATAAATTATGTAATTTGGTAAAATAATGATTTGGATGATTTATTACCGTACTGGATAATTTCGAGGAAATTATTTAAGGGGAGAAAATTATAACATCCGTGATTTTAGAGATATAAAATTTTATATATACTCAATATATATATCTAGAGTATATATAACATATACATATGGTATATTAATTATATATGTTGGATTAATACATTACATACATAATATATTTAATATACATATAAGGTATATTTGATGTGCATATAAAATACACATTACTTGTGCATATGTGTAATATCCCAAATTTTTTGAAAAGTTCTAATTTTTGGAAATTTAATAAAATAAATTATAATTTAAATGAATAAATTAAATTAATGGTTTTAAATGAAAAATGAAGGGATTTTAAATGAAAAAGTGGAATATATATGTGATATATATGTAAAATATATACAACATATAAAAGTCAACACTTTTTAAAAGAAAAGTTAAAGTAAAAGGGTATTTTGGTAATTAATTCTTAAAAATTTAAAATTAATAAAATAATTCAAAAATAAATAATTTTGGATGGAAGATAATATTTTGGGATTTTAATTAATTAATTAATTAATTAATTAATTAATTAATTAAAAATATATTAAAATAATAATATATATATATAAGATTGAAAATGTGAGTGGGAGGAAAGAGAAAATCATTTTTTTTCATCTGCTTCTTCTTCTTTCCTTCAAGGCCGACTTTCATGGCTTCAAGAGAGGGATTTTCTTCTTCCAAACTCATTTAATTGAAATATTTACAAAGTTTCAAGTGGATTTTTAAGGTTTTCCTCTTTAATTAGTAAGTTTACTTACGTTTTCTTTGAATTTTCATGAAAGTTTGAACATGTGTATTTTGAATTTTTGAAGTTCTAAGATTTAATTATTTATTTGGATATGGATGAAGTTATTTTAAGTGATTAACAATGATTTTAAGGTTAGATTTAAGAAATGGTTGAATTTAAGTTGAGTTTGGTGAAGAGAGAGAATTTAGGGTTATGGAACATTTGAGATTTTGAAATCATGAGTTTTAATTGTGTAAATTGGTTCCAAATGTGTTGTTTTGATGTATAAACAAGGATTTTAAAATTAAATGATGGATTTAGTTAAGTTTGGATAGAGTTTCAAGATGGTAGTATTGATTTAGGGTTTTGGAAAAGTGAATTTTTAAAGAATGATTAATTGTTTGATTTTAATGCTTAAATCATGTTATTTAATGATATAAGTGGTGGAAATAAGATTGAAATGATAATTGGATTGAGTTGGAATGGAGATCCTTCAATGGTGAAGGTTATGCCATTTTAAGGTTTTGAACATAAGCATGTGGTTAATTAATGTAATTGGTTTAAACATATTAAATTATGTTTGTAATGTTATAAATAAACTCAAAACAATAATTTAATGGGTTAATATGGATTTGCTAAGTTAAAGTAAGGAAAGACTTAATTTTTTAAATTTTGTAGGAGTGTTGTTAAATTAAGGTTTGATGTTGAGAATGCCTTAGAATGTGATATTAAATGATTGTTTATGATCACATTTGATATAGACAATGAGGGAGGTTGATTTGCTTCATCCAAGTGGTGAAGGGCAAGTTGAAAGGATAGGATTGGAGGTTGTTTTAAGCTTGCTTTGGGTTGCTAGTGGAGGTAAGTACAAACTTTGAATGACTGCATATATTTACATGACATTGGGACTTAACACATTTAGTTGAGAAATGTGTTAAGTTAATTAATATACTGTTGATGAATGTGAATTATGTTATGATATGTATAATGTGTATTATGTTGAAGTACCAAGGTAATGTGTTGAAAATGAAAAGAAATGTGGTATAATGTGATGAGTTATGTGAAAACAAAATGTAATGAATTGATTTTGATAAAAAAAAAAGTGAGAAAAGTGAGAAAAATAAAAAAGATGTGAAAAATGAGAAAAATGAGAAAAAAAAACGTGAAAATAAGGCAATGTGCCTAGATTGAATATGTGACAATGAGAAAGAGATTAATAATGAGAAAAATAAATAAATGAAAAAAAAGTAAGTGAGAAAAAGATGATATAATAAGGCAATGTGCCTAGTTTATAATGAGAAAATGAGAAAAGTTTTGATAAAGGAATTATGAAAGAATTTGATAATGAGAAATATGAATAAATTGTGTGCCTATTATGTTATTCAATTTTTAGAGTTCTGGGTTTGGTGGCATGCCTATGATTGCCTACGGGCTAAACGCTGGAATGGTGAAAAGACTGGGACATAAGCCAGGCCAGCAGATAAATATGATGCTTTTGGGGTGAAAAGACTGGGTCGTAAGCCTCAAAAACTGTAGTAGTCTAGCCGGGTTAAGGACCAAGATACTGGGGCATAAGGGTCTACCCGGGTTGAGGTCCAAGAGACTGGGGCTGTTACATTATCCATTGATATATTGCCTACGTGGCTAGACACATGGTGTCATTATGGACCAAAGCAGTAACTCTGAAATTTGAATAGCATATTAGATCCTTTTTGGGCCCATGCTTGTCTTTGCTTTAATGTGAATTATGAATTATGATACAATTGAGCAATATAATGCTATGAGTTGTGATTATGAAATATTTGAAAAACATAAGAAAGTAGAATGATGTGACATCTATATGCATTGTGCATTGGTATTGCATTGAGTGTTATTGTTATTATCAAAGTTTGTACCAATAGGTTTCGCATTAGCGTGATTGTAATTCATAGCACACGTGTCATGGATTATTTGGTAGAGCCAAAAAATTCTACTAGACTTGATCGGGTCTAGGTTTGTATTTATTAAGCTTGAAGTGTTATTTGTTTGTTCATCAAGATCAGAGCCAGTTGCCAGCGTGTAGATATTTGATATTACAGTATATTTTAATATTATATATGTTATGATATGCTTTTGAAGTATATAATGCAAATTGTAAAGAATGTTTTGAATAATTTGTTTAAGATGGGATCTTATATGTGATGTTGATATATATACCTATATATAAGTATTTTGAGAAAATATGGAGAAATTGAGAAGTATTGGTGAAATGGTGAATTGATTTTATTTGGAGTGCTTGTTTTATGCAGGTTGTGTTTTTCTGAATTTTTGGAACGTCCAAATTACAAATAAAACCCTGGCGAATTTTTCCCAGAGATTTTCATATAAAATATTATTTTGGGTTACTATAGCAAGTAAAGAATATTTATATATTATTTAATTTTATATATTTAGTATTTGAAATTTTAAAACATAAATGTGAAAATTTTTATTAAATCGGTCTGTGATATTTTTGTACCATATATGCGTATTTTATATATACTAAAAATATGTATTATACGTATATAGGGTATAAGGGTGTTACACTGGTATCATGTAAAAACTAACCAAATCTTCTAAAACAAACCTTATTAGGGTTTTAAAAGTTTAATTAGCTTATTTTAGGTTCTATTGCAATATATTAGTCCAATCAAAGGTTTGGAATTAGCACCAGGCTAGCCAGGGCCAAAATCAAGGGTCTTTAGATATGCCTTCTCCTCCATTAGGCGATGGCTTTTGTAGGGCTTTATTTGATCAAGATCCACCTCCTCCTTCTCAGTGATCCACCATTGTATTAAGTGAGAAAGTATTGTAATAATAATAATAATAATAATAATAATAATAATAATAATAATAATAATAATAATAATAATAATAGTTTTTACTTTTCTGCAACCTTTGACTTTTCATTTTTTTTATCATTAGTATTATTACTGTTCACATAAAATCATTCATTTACAATTTAGGAATCCAAAATCATTTCAGATTAAAAAAGCCATGAGGAGTGTGGCAAATTGCTTCAACGTAAATTCCCTTATCTTGCGTGTCTCAGTCTCAAATCGTTGCCCAAGCCTTGTCAACTTCGGTATATCAACCAAACTCTTATATAAACTCTTTTTCATGCCATAATGCCAACAGAAGCCAAGAAATTCTTTATGAATTTTATTACGGCAACAATTTTGAGTTTTTCTTTTAACTTCAAGTATGATAGATCTAAATTTGAAGACAATCAAAGGTCTTTTTAAAAGTATGAAAGCTATTCATTGGGAACAAATATCTTGATCTCAAATTAATACTTTGAAGTGCTTTCAAAATGTTAAATCGAACCATTCTTTTCTATATGCCATGGTTTCCTTTTGGAATGTGAGATCTAGGACATTCAAGATAAATGACTTTGAGATATGTCCTATAATTGAAGAGTTTGAGGCCATCCTTGGATATCCAAGCAATCAACCAATGGCATTGCCCATTCTGACTTCCAAAACTCATCAAAAGATACAAATATTGTTTCAAATTTAAAAGCCCGAAGTTTTGCAATTGACAAGAGGTGAGAAAATTCTTCTTCGTGATTGACTTTTGCACTTCTCATTTGGCTCCCACCAAAACTTGGGGCTCATGTTCTGTCTATGTTTGCTTGGCCAATTCTTGCTTATTTTTTTCGATGGCGACATCAATCTGTGTGTATTAGATATCAAGGACCAAATTGAAGGAGGCTTGTCGTCGATACCGTGATCTTGGCTGAGACTCTAGTTGGATTAGACCAATTCAAATCAGAATCTTCAAGGAGATTGACCGAAAGTCCGCTGCTGCTTTAGGTAATTACCTAAATCGCCCTTTTAGGTTTTCAATTTAGGCCTTCTTATTTTTATTGCTCTAATTTCTGTGTAACACCCTTATACCCAATATACGTATACTGCATACTCCCAACATATGTAATATACGAATATAGGATATAAGAATGTCACAACCCATTTTAACAAACAAATCTTCATTTGTAAAATCTGTATAAACTTAAAACATTCAATTCATGTGATATAAATAATAGATGAAATATTACTTGCTAAAACACATATGTATACTTCATTACCAAAGGTTTATCCAAAACATTTTTGATAGTTTGCGGAATATACATATTTATTTACATGAAAATCAAAATGTACAAAAATATAAATGTATGCATGCTGGCAGTTTGTCTCTGATCTTGATGTTCAACAACCAACTCTGATCTCAAGCTCTCAAGCCTAGACTCGACTCGGTCTAGACGAACTCTCCGGCTCAACCGGATCTACCCTGCCACCTGCGCGATGAATCACAATCGCGCTAAGCCAAAAGCTTAGTGGTACAAACTTTGATAATAATTGTAACACCCCGATACCCTATATAAGTACTATGCGTATACCTAGTATACATACAGTAAATATATAAAGTATAAGGATGTCACTTTTCGTTACCTTTTAAAATATTTATAACAGAGTTCAAACCATAATACATTAATTTAAATAACATTTACAAAATCATTATCTTTACTAAAACTTCATTTATACATATAAATACTCTCTCGTCAGAAATACATCATAATTAAAATTTATACATGTATGCATTACCCTCTAGTTGGTCTCGACAAACTTTACTCTTCTTGTGGCATAACAAAAGACTTCATATCTTCCATCTATATACCTGCACGAATAAACACTCGCGCTAAGCCCGAGAGCTTAGTAGTCCAAATATAAAATATAAACATATAGTATAGAAGTATTGATATATAATGATACATCGATTCAATATATAATTAGTTCTTATCATATCTTCTTTTCTTTTTAATTTTATCTTTAATATATCCTAGCTAATTTCATATATGATGTATATATATACATAATATTATCACCAACCCCAATGCATCACCAATACTCAAAACCAATATATTAATACCCCTACATTATATATATACCACACCAACCATTATTGCAATACACACTTTACATATCATACCAATTATTATTGCAATACACACATTACATATCATACACTCATTATTGCAATACACAATTTACATATCATACAAATCATAAATCATATTTCCAATAAAGACAACCTTTATCATCAACCACAATTCATTTACATATTACACTTAATAACATTATATTATTCACAATTCACCAAGCATAATTCATTATTAATACTCACAATCAATATTTCAATACTTGCATTTCACATTGACAATAAAGACAGACTCGGGCCCAAAACACTAATATGTTATTCAAAGTTCAGAGTTACTGCTTTGGTTCATAGTCACAATCATCACGCCCGTAGGCAATGTATATACATGTCTCTCTATCCATGGATAGTGTAACAGATCCAGTCTCTTGGACCATCAACTCAACACATATGAGGAGATCCTCAACCCGGCAAGACTGTTACAAATCATATATCTCATATTCACAATTCTCATAGTGTAACAGACCCAGTCTCTTGGACCATCAACTCAACACATATGAGGAGATCCTCAACCCGGCAAGACTGTTACCTTTCATCATTTCTTAGGCATGCCACCCAAATCCAGAACTCTGAAACTGAATAACATATTAAACAAACAATTCATTTATTATTTCATTATCAATCTCATCATCAATTAGGCCAACATGCCTTATCTCTTTCAATTGAATTATCATAGCCAATCACAATGGCTTCATATCATATCATATCTCAATCCATATGATACATATAGCATCATTGATATCACATTTCAAAGTATATTATTCATATAATACATTGCCATACACAAGATTCACAATGCATATAACATAACATTTTCTCACTTCTCAAAACACATTAACATCATTCATTACTAGAGCATTTATCATAACAAATTGCACATACCTTAAGAATGATCCTCATTTCTTCCTACCTTTCCCATTTCATATTTCATCCTTTATATATATTCTTCATTTACATTCACAATATAATAGCTTATTTAACACTTTCATCCCAATGTGTTAATGTTCAAAGACATATAAGGATATACAATCAAATAGGGTTTATGCTTACCTTGTTAATGATCTTCACATCCTTCACATCATTCAATCATCACCTTAGTCCAATTATGTTAACAATATAATAGATCACTTAACACATTTGCAAACAAATGTGTTAAGCCTCAAATTATGTAATTAAATACAATCATATGTATTGGTACTTACCTCAAGAACTAGTCCCATCAATCTATACATTTCTTTTCTTTCCAAGAATTCTCCACATTTAGGTTAATGCAACCCAATCTCTTCAAAACCTTTGAGGGACACGGGCAGCACCACTTGAGGGACATGGTTAGGGCAATTCAACCTCTTCACAATCTAATCCAAAAGGAATATTAGCAAAATGACCATATGGATAGTACATTCTGGTTTAAGACTCCATTTTATCCTTATTTTGAAAAATTGTATAAAATAATCTACTTGACTAAAAATTCTAAAATTTTTACAGAATTTATTTTTGTATCTTAAAATAATTCCTTTAAAATTTCAGATCAAACTGAACACAAAATCTTGGTCAAATAGTTCACCTAACCAGACTGCCCCAATTGCCCTGCATCCTGGCAGCAGTTCTGAACTTTGTGAATTCCATAAATCAAATTCAATCAACGTGGTTCCAAATTATTTTTCTCAAATACTAGACTCACTAAGAAACAACATATCCAAAATTCAATTGGATATGATTTTTCTACATTTTATTAAAAATCCCGAAATATAGCTGTCTCAGTTAAGGTACCTGCTGGAACAGGTCTAATAAAAATAATCTTTCTAAACTCATAACCATTCCAAAATCGAATCAACATATTTTTCAGTCATTCTAGACTCATAGAGGCACAACATATCAAAAATTCACTTTAAGAAAATTTTTCTATAATTAATTAAAAATCATACAAGTCACAGCCTTTGCTAATTGTAAAACAGAAAAAAATTCACTAAACACAACTCTTACTCTTCCATCACCAACACCAACCTAGCTTCTTATCTTTAATTCCATTTCAACACTTTTACACACACCATACACAAACACACTTAATCATACTATCCATAAACCTAACTCAATCCATACACAACTTCAAAAAGAACCAAAGCAAACAAGAGAAATCTTACCAAAATGATGAAATTCCTTGAAATTCCAACTTGGTTACTTGGAATCTCTCTCAACTTTGGAGCTTAGAACATCAAACCCTTCTTTTACTCTCTTGCTTTCCTTTGTCTTAGGTGAGCCGGCCACACAAGGAAAAAGAAGAAGAAATGATGAAGAAAACACAAAGTCAATAGGCATTAAATACTCCTCCAAAAGAAAATTACTATCTTACCCTCATACACATTTTAATTCTCTTTACAAGCTCTTGCCCATTTTGGTAATTTCACATTCAACAATTTAAATATCTTCTTCCCTTGACTAAGCACTTTGACCAACATATATGTCATATATATTGCCATATACCCAACATATACACTATCTCTCTCTATACAATTCTTTCCTTTGCAAATACACATATTCATTTCTCTCAAATACTTTTACCATTCAACCAAACCCTATACAAATATACCACTTATCAATTACACATTCAAATCAATTATAACAATATTATCATAACTTCTAGGCACACTTAGGGATATTACAATTAGACATATACATATACATCACATATACATTAAATCCAAATACAACAACTCCTCCAAAACTTTTAAGGTATATCTCGGGATATTACAATTCTCTCCCCCTTAAATAATTTCGTCCTCGAAATTAACTAGTTCAATAACACTCCCTTCTTAACAATACGCCATCTTAAATCTTCATATATTATGAATAGTATTCTTATATTCTGGTTTCATCCAATCACATAATGTGTATTCTTCCTCCTAGAATCAATCATCTTTTTCAATTCCATAACTTGTCATAATATATATATCTTATTACATTTTATCCAATATTCAAAATAACTCATTACAATCCCAAATACCTTATCTATGTACAAGAATCCAATCATCTTCGTCCCATTATTACATTCAAATACTTTATCACTTCATCTCTTTATAACTATTCTCTTAATTTACACTAAAAAAAATCATTGATTCACCACCTTGGTGAAATCTAGATCATTCGATCAATTTGTCACAATATACCACATTCAATCTGGTTTGATTCAAACCAACAATTAACTTATTTAAATTTATCATTGGATTTCACAATATATATAACTTAATTCCATTAGATCCAACTTATTTCCACCTTCTAATTCCTTTAACTCCATATTCAACTTTTTGAAACTATGATCATTAATAACAAATCACTTCCAATTATCTTTCAATATACACATAATTTATCTTCTATTATCTTAGTACAATTTCCACCAAATTCGCAAGATTATCTCGTACCATATTTATTACTCATAATTCACTCATTTAAACTTTATAACCATCCACTTATTCAACTCATACCATAAACATATTCAATATAACTTTCAATCACAAATTACACTTTTTCCCATTTATCATCTCTTCACCTTTTTATAACATTACTATAATTACAATAATTGCCTTTTTATTACATTATTCATAACTCAAAATATTATCACAATTCTCTTTCCTTTCTTTACTTTTCAAAATTATAACCAAATTGTTAACACAAAAGTTATAAGATACACATTTACCAATCATAACTTTCAACCATGATACTAGAAACATAATTGTCTGTTTTACCAAAATTGTGCTACAATCAAATCATTTCAATCCAAATTCCGTGGATAACAAAGCTAACCGACCACACACATTAAACAAATCATATGGCCATAAGAGCTTAATGGTCACATTTGTAACTTATAGATCAATACTATTCCTTAATTATTCTGTTTCCAAACTTTTCAATTACACTGCTAAGTTGGATCACAAGGATTATATATCCATTCTCCAAACTTTGGCTACATCAAGATTTAGCACATTCCAACTTCACTTCAAAACACTTTGTTCTTGATTACTTGATCATTAATAGCCTAATTCATATTCAAATATGTTATCTTTAACATCTCCTATGCACAACATTTGATCATATACAATTTTTACCCAAGTTTGTTCATTACTCTATTTCCAATTTATCTCTTCTCGAAATTTCATACATTATACTTTCTTCTTCCATTACAATCTCTTTCTATACCTGTATACATAAAACATTTCCCCATACACTTACTTTGAACCTATAACCATATTACTGTCCAATATTTCCCAAATAAATTCTCATTTCATCATCATAGCATATACATTATTGAATGCTCTCACATTTCATATACTCTTATTGATATATTCATAGCAATTTACATTATACACATATAGCATTATTCATAGGTATCAATGATATAATAGATTTCTTAACACATTTATAATCAAATGGTTTAAGGTTCAAAGTCATATAAATATATGAAATCAAATAGGGTTTTGTACTTACTATTCATAGCTTCTCAAACCATATTCATTTTATGTAATTGCTCAAGTGTTATAATCATTTCATTACGTTTCTCATTTCATATGCAATTCATTACTCAATGACATTGATGCCTCAACAAACTCACCTTATGCACATCACAACATATAATACATTCATATATTAGTCTCATTTTTAAGCCTTTAGATCAAAAATTACAGGTCATATCAACATTTAAGTCCCCACGGTCGTGTCCTTCAAGAGCCACGGTCGTGGCATAGAAAACTCTTCTGTGCTACCAAAATGCATAAAGACACAGTCATGTTTGTAACCCCACGGTCGTGGCCCTCACTTACCTCGGCCGTGGCATCCAATCCGGGACTGTTTTTCCAAGACAACTCAAGTATTTTACATTTATTTCTTCTCATTGCACAACATCATTCTTATCCCTTTTTGACATGGCTTAAGTTATTTATCAATTCCACACATATATATATCCTAACCATAATAATACTTCACAAATTCTTAGTCACCTTACCAAGGTGACATCTCTCTCACCTTTATTTTGAAATGCATTTAATATATCATCTTTATATCCGTTTGTTTACCATTCAACGTATATATATATTTTACCCATATATTTATACATATGTACATTACACCCAATAATATACACATTGAGCCCAATAGCTCCTATACACTTAATTATATGCTCTGATTTTTATTTTCCTTTTTCATACATTCACTACAAATTTAGTGTTTATCACTTTCTTTTAAATACTATTATTCTCATTCTTCCAATATGATAAAAAGTATTTATTCACACTACAAATATATATATTCTGACTATAATAACACTTCACATCCATCTTGGTCACATTCCCAATGTGACATCTCTTTTACTTTCATCTTAAAAAAAAACATTTAATATACTTCCATATCTATATATATATTTTTTTTGCAATAAAATGACTTAAAATAGCTCCTTTTCATTTGCTTATCTATTTCTCTTTTTACTTCAAAACAAATTCTCATACCATCAATCACATTACTTAAGTCATAATACTTTCATGTGCAATATTAATCATTTCACCTGGCTCAGGTATTGAATATACATTAAACCATCAATATCCAATCAATCTTTATCAAATTCTAGTAGAACTTTAACTTTTCAACTTACTACTTTGCTTAAACTTCAATTTACCAAACTCATCTTTTCTTAAAATCAACTTTAAAAACATCTCGGATATATATATATATATATATCTATATATCACAAAGCAATATCAACACATATTTCTTCCCCAATTATTAAGCTCATTTCTAAAAATCTCAAATATCATATATTATTACCATTACCATGAGCTTTCACAATATCCAAGCATCTCACATTTCTAACCTTGAATTCACAATGTTTGCATTATAACAACAATACCAATTGATATTCTTACTTAACCAATATTATTTTTTTTTTAAACAAAACCTTAACTTTATATATATATCCTAAACTTTAAATAGTCACACTTTATCTATACTCATCAACTCATTCCATATCCCACCATACTCTTTTCATTTCAATAACATATCTTTCAATATTATCAATCCAGCAATATTTCCTCCATCTAACTAACCCAACACAACCTTATTATAAAGAGATTCAAAGTGTAGAAGAGAGAGTACATATTCTAATCTTAATTTTGTTTCCATCTCATTTTCAGCTTTATTTTCCGTTTCATTTCTTTATACTTCAACACATTCAACACTTTCCTTTACTAGCATAAATTTCCATTTTTAATTATCAATTAGACTTATATAAATTCATATCATTTCATTTTCTAATTTTATTTTCATGTAAAACATCATTCACACATTAACATCCATCTCATATAACATAGATATACTACAAATCATATAATGCCACCTCCGAGACCAACCTAGGTGTGAATGCATATGCATGTATTACAAATTTCATTTTCAAAACTCTTCTTTTTAATTCATTTTAAGTGTTTCAAAACTTTTTCTTTTTAATTTTACTTAGGCCGAGAATCTCGAACCTAAGCTCTGATACCAAAACAATTGTAACACCCCGATACCCTATATAAGTACTATGCGTATACCTAGTATACATACAGTAAATATATAAAGTATAAGGATGTCACTTTTCGTTACCTTTTAAAATATTTATAACAGAGTTCAAACCATAATACATTAATTTAAATAACATTTACAAAATCATTATCTTTACTAAAACTTCATTTATACATATAAATACTCTCTCGTCAGAAATACATCATAATTAAAATTTATACATGTATGCATTACCCTCTAGTTGGTCTTGACAAACTTTACTCTTCTTGTGGCATAACAAAAGACTTCATATCTTCCATCTATATACCTGCACGAATAAACACCCGCGCTAAGCCCGAGAGCTTAGTAGTCCAAATATAAAATATAAACATATAGTATAGAAGTATTGATATATAATGATACATCGATTCAATATATAATTAGTTCTTATCATATCTTCTTTTCTTTTTAATTTTATCTTTAATATATCCTAGCTAATTTCATATATGATGTATATATATACATAATATTATCACCAACCCCAATGCATCACCAATACTCAAAACCAATATATTAATACCCCTACATTATATATATACCACACCAACCATTATTGCAATACACACTTTACATATCATACCAATTATTATTGCAATACACACATTACATATCATACACTCATTATTGCAATACACAATTTACATATCATACAAATCATAAATCATATTTCCAATAAAGACAACCTTTATCATCAACCACAATTCATTTACATATTACACTTAATAACATTATATTATTCACAATTCACCAAGCATAATTCATTATTAATACTCACAATCAATATTTCAATACTTGCATTTCACATTGACAATAAAGACAGACTCGGGCCCAAAACACTAATATGTTATTCAAAGTTCAGAGTTACTGCTTTGGTTCATAGTCACAATCATCACGCCCGTAGGCAATGTATATACATGTCTCTCTATCCATGGATAGTGTAACAGACCCAGTCTCTTGGACCATCAACTCAACACATATGAGGAGATCCTCAACCCGGCAAGACTGTTACAAATCATATATCTCATATTCACAATTCTCATAGTGTAACAGACCCAGTCTCTTGGACCATCAACTCAACACATATGAGGAGATCCTCAACCCGGCAAGACTGTTACCTTTCATCATTTCTTAGGCATGCCACCCAAATCCAGAACTCTGAAACTGAATAACATATTAAACAAACAATTCATTTATTATTTCATTATCAATCTCATCATCAATTAGGCCAACATGCCTTATCTCTTTCAATTGAATTATCATAGCCAATCACAATGGCTTCATATCATATCATATCTCAATCCATATGATACATATAGCATCATTGATATCACATTTCAAAGTATATTATTCATATAATACATTGCCATACACAAGATTCACAATGCATATAACATAACATTTTCTCACTTCTCAAAACACATTAACATCATTCATTACTAGAGCATTTATCATAACAAATTGCACATACCTTAAGAATGATCCTCATTTCTTCCTACCTTTCCCATTTCATATTTCATCCTTTATATATATTCTTCATTTACATTCACAATATAATAGCTTATTTAACACTTTCATCCCAATGTGTTAATGTTCAAAGACATATAAGGATATACAATCAAATAAGGTTTATGCTTACCTTGTTAATGATCTTCACATCCTTCACATCATTCAATCATCACCTTAGTCCAATTATGTTAACAATATAATAGATCACTTAACACATTTGCAAACAAATGTGTTAAGCCTCAAATTATGTAATTAAATACAATCATATGTATTGGTACTTACCTCAAGAACTAGTCCCATCAATCTATACATTTCTTTTCTTTCCAAGAATTCTCCACATTTAGGTTAATGCAACCCAATCTCTTCAAAACCTTTGAGGGACACGGGCAGCACCACTTGAGGGACACAGTTAGGGCAATTCAACCTCTTCACAATCTAATCCAAAAGGAATATTAGCAAAATGACCATATGGATAGTACATTCTGGTTTAAGACTCCATTTTATCCTTATTTTGAAAAATTGTATAAAATAATCTACTTGACTAAAAATTCTAAAATTTTTACAGAATTTATTTTTGTATCTTAAAATCATTCCTTTAAAATTTCAGATCAAACTGAACACAAAATCTTGGTCAAATAGTTCACCTAACCAGACTGCCCCAATTGCCCTGCATCCTGGCAGCAGTTCTGAACTTTGTGAATTCCATAAATCAAATTCAATCAACGTGGTTCCAAATTATTTTTCTCAAATACTAGACTCACTAAGAAACAACATATCCAAAATTCAATTGGATATGATTTTTCTACATTTTATTAAAAATCCCGAAATATAGCTGTCTCAGTTAAGGTACCTGCTGGAACAGGTCTAATAAAAATAATCTTTCTAAACTCATAACCATTCCAAAATCGAATCAACATATTTTTCAGTCATTCTAGACTCATAGAGGCACAACATATCAAAAATTCACTTTAAGAACATTTTTCTATAATTAATTAAAAATCATACAAGTCACAGCCTTTGCTAATTGTAAAACAGAAAAAAATTCACTAAACACAACTCTTACTCTTCCATCACCAACACCAACCTAGCTTCTTATCTTTAATTCCATTTCAACACTTTTACACACACCATACACAAACACACTTAATCATACTATCCATAAACCTAACTCAATCCATACACAACTTCAAAAAGAACCAAAGCAAACAAGAGAAATCTTACCAAAATGATGAAATTCCTTGAAATTCCAACTTGGTTACTTGGAATCTCTCTCAACTTTGGAGCTTAGAACATCAAACCCTTCTTTTACTCTCTTGCTTTCCTTTGTCTTAGGTGAGCCGGCCACACAAGGAAAAAGAAGAAGAAATGATGAAGAAAACACAAAGTCAATAGGCATTAAATACTCCTCCAAAAGAAAATTACTATCTTACCCTCATACACATTTTAATTCTCTTTACAAGCTCTTGCCCATTTTGGTAATTTCACATTCAACAATTTAAATATCTTCTTCCCTTGACTAAGCACTTTGACCAACATATATGTCATATATATTGCCATATACCCAACATATACACTATCTCTCTCTATACAATTCTTTCCTTTGCAAATACACATATTCATTTCTCTCAAATACTTTTACCATTCAACCAAACCCTATACAAATATACCACTTATCAATTACACATTCAAATCAATTATAACAATATTATCATAACTTCTAGGCACACTTAGGGATATTACAATTAGACATATACATATACATCACATATACATTAAATCCAAATACAACAACTCCTCCAAAACTTTTAAGGTATATCTCGGGATATTACAATTCTCTCCCCCTTAAATAATTTCGTCCTCGAAATTAACCAGTTCAATAACACTCCCTTCTTAACAATACGCCATCTTAAATCTTCATATATTATGAATAGTATTCTTATATTCTGGTTTCATCCAATCACATAATGTGTATTCTTCCTCCTAGAATCAATCATCTTTTTCAATTCCATAACTTGTCATAATATATATATATCTTATTACATTTTATCCAATATTCAAAATAACTCATTACAATCTCAAATACCTTATCTATGTACAAGAATCCAATCATCTTCGTCCCATTATTACATTCAAATACTTTATCACTTCATCTCTTTATAACTATTCTCTTAATTTACACTAAAAAAAATCATTGATTCACCACCTTGGTGAAATCTAGATCATTCGATTAATTTGTCACAATATACCACATTCAATCTGGTTTGATTCAAACCAACAATTAACTTATTTAAATTTATCATTGGATTTCACAATATATATAACTTAATTCCATTAGATCCAACTTATTTCCACCTTCTAATTCCTTTAACTCCATATTCAACTTTTTGAAACTATGATCATTAATAACAAATCACTTCCAATTATCTTTCAATATACACATAATTTATCTTCTATTATCTTAGTACAATTTCCACCAAATTCGCAAGATTATCTCGTACCATATTTATTACTCATAATTCACTCATTTAAACTTTATAACAATCCACTTATTCAACTCATACCATAAACATATTCAATATAACTTTCAATCACAAATTACACTTTTTCCCATTTATCATCTCTTCACCTTTTTATAACATTACTATAATTACAATAATTGCCTTTTTATTACATTATTCATAACTCAAAATATTATCACAATTCTCTTTCCTTTCTTTACTTTTCAAAATTATAACCAAATTGTTAACACAAAAGTTATAAGATACACATTTACCAATCATAACTTTCAACCATGATACTAGAAACATAATTGTCTGTTTTACCAAAATTGTGCTACAATCAAATCATTTCAATCCAAATTCTGTGGATAACAAAGCTAACCGACCACACACATTAAACAAATCATATGGCCATAAGAGCTTAATGGTCACATTTGTAACTTATAGATCAATACTATTCCTTAATTATTCTGTTTCCAAACTTTTCAATTACACTGCTAAGTTGGATCACAAGGATTATATATCCATTCTCCAAACTTTGGCTACATCAAGATTTAGCACATTCCAACTTCACTTCAAAACACTTTTGTTCTTGATTACTTGATCATTAATAGCCTAATTCATATTCAAATATGTTATCTTTAACATCTCCTATGCACAACATTTGATCATATACAATTTTTACCCAAGTTCGTTCATTACTCTATTTCCAATTTATCTCTTCTCGAAATTTCATACATTATACTTTCTTCTTCCATTACAATCTCTTTCTATACCTGTATACATAAAACATTTCCTCATACACTTACTTTGAACCTATAACCATATTACTGTCCAATATTTCCCAAATAAATTCTCATTTCATCATCATAGCATATACATTATTGAATGCTCTCACATTTCATATACTCTTATTGATATATTCATAGCAATTTACATTATACACATATAGCATTATTCATAGGTATCAATGATATAATAGATTTCTTAACACATTTATAATCAAATGGTTTAAGGTTCAAAGTCATATAAATATATGAAATCAAATAGGGTTTTGTACTTACTATTCATAGCTTCTCAAACCATATTCATTTTATGTAATTGCTCAAGTGTTATAATCATTTCATTACGTTTCTCATTTCATATGCAATTCATTACTCAATGACATTGATGCCTCAACAAACTCACCTTATGCACATCACAACATATAATACATTCATATATTAGTCTCATTTTTAAGCCTTTAGATCAAAAATTACAGGTCATATCAACATTTAAGTCCCCACGGTCGTGTCCTTCAAGAGCCACGGTCGTGGCATAGAAAACTCTTCTGTGCTACCAAAATGCATAAAGACACAGTCATGTTTGTAACCCCACGGTCGTGGCCCTCACTTACCTCGGCCGTGGCATCCAATCCGGGACTGTTTTTCCAAGACAACTCAAGTATTTTACATTTATTTCTTCTCATTGCACAACATCATTCTTATCCCTTTTTGACATGGCTTAAGTTATTTATCAATTCCACACATATATATATCCTAACCATAATAATACTTCACAAATTCTTAGTCACCTTACCAAGGTGACATCTCTCTCACCTTTATTTTGAAATGCATTTAATATATCATCTTTATATCCGTTTGTTTACCATTCAACGTATATATATATTTTACCCATATATTTATACATATGTACATTACACCCAATAATATACACATGAGCCCAATAGCTCCTATACACTTAATTATATGCTCTGATTTTTATTTTCCTTTTTCATACATTCACTACAAATTTAGTGTTTATCACTTTCTTTTAAATACTATTATTCTCATTCTTCCAATATGATAAAAAGTATTTATTCACACTACAAATATATATATTCTGACTATAATAACACTTCACATCCATCTTGGTCACATTCCCAATGTGACATCTCTTTTACTTTCATCTTAAAAAAAAACATTTAATATACTTCCATATCTATATATATATTTTTTTTGCAATAAAATGACTTAAAATAGCTCCTTTTCATTTGCTTATCTATTTCTCTTTTTACTTCAAAACAAATTCTCATACCATCAATCACATTACTTAAGTCATAATACTTTCATGTGCAATATTAATCATTTCACCTGGCTCAGGTATTGAATATACATTAAACCATCAATATCCAATCAATCTTTATCAAATTCTAGTAGAACTTTAACTTTTCAACTTACTACTTTGCTTAAACTTCAATTTACCAAACTCATCTTTTCTTAAAATCAACTTTAAAAACATCTCGGATATATATATATATATATATATATCTATATATCACAAAGCAATATCAACACATATTTCTTCCCCAATTATTAAGCTCATTTCTAAAAATCTCAAATATCATATATTATTACCATTACCATGAGCTTTCACAATATCCAAGCATCTCACATTTCTAACCTTGAATTCACAATGTTTGCATTATAACAACAATACCAATTGATATTCTTACTTAACCAATATTATTTTTTTTTAAACAAAACCGTAACTTTATATATATATCCTAAACTTTAAATAGTCACACTTTATCTATACTCATCAACTCATTCCATATCCCACCATACTCTTTTCATTTCAATAACATATCTTTCAATATTATCAATCCAGCAATATTTCCTCCATCTAACTAACCCAACACAACCTTATTATAAAGAGATTCAAAGTGTAGAAGAGAGAGTACATATTCTAATCTTAATTTTGTTTCCATCTCATTTTCAGCTTTATTTTCCGTTTCATTTCTTTATACTTCAACACATTCAACACTTTCCTTTACTAGCATAAATTTCCATTTTTAATTATCAATTAGACTTATATAAATTCATATCATTTCATTTTCTAATTTTATTTTCATGTAAAACATCATTCACACATTAACATCCATCTCATATAACATAGATATACTACAAATCATATAATGCCACCTCCGAGACCAACCTAGGTGTGAATGCATATGCATGTATTACAAATTTCATTTTCAAAACTCTTCTTTTTAATTCATTTTAAGTGTTTCAAAACTTTTTCTTTTTAATTTTACTTAGGCCGAGAATCTCGAACCTAAGCTCTGATACCAAAACAATTGTAACACCCCGATACCCTATATAAGTACTATGCGTATACCTAGTATACATACAGTAAATATATAAAGTATAAGGATGTCACTTTTCGTTACCTTTTAAAATATTTATAACAGAGTTCAAACCATAATACATTAATTTAAATAACATTTACAAAATCATTATCTTTACTAAAACTTCATTTATACATATAAATACTCTCTCGTCAGAAATACATCATAATTAAAATTTATACATGTATGCATTACCCTCTAGTTGGTCTCGACAAACTTTACTCTTCTTGTGGCATAACAAAAGACTTCATATCTTCCATCTATATACCTGCACGAATAAACACCCGCGCTAAGCCCGAGAGCTTAGTAGTCCAAATATAAAATATAAACATATAGTATAGAAGTATTGATATATAATGATACATCGATTCAATATATAATTAGTTCTTATCATATCTTCTTTTCTTTTTAATTTTATCTTTAATATATCCTAGCTAATTTCATATATGATGTATATATATACATAATATTATCACCAACCCCAATGCATCACCAATACTCAAAACCAATATATTAATACCCCTACATTATATATATACCACACCAACCATTATTGCAATACACACTTTACATATCATACCAATTATTATTGCAATACACACATTACATATCATACACTCATTATTGCAATACACAATTTACATATCATACAAATCATAAATCATATTTCCAATAAAGACAACCTTTATCATCAACCACAATTCATTTACATATTACACTTAATAACATTATATTATTCACAATTCACCAAGCATAATTCATTATTAATACTCACAATCAATATTTCAATACTTGCATTTCACATTGACAATAAAGACAGACTCGGGCCCAAAACACTAATATGTTATTCAAAGATCAGAGTTACTGCTTTGGTTCATAGTCACAATCATCACGCCCGTAGGCAATGTATATACATGTCTCTCTATCCATGGATAGTGTAACAGATCCAGTCTCTTGGACCATCAACTCAACACATATGAGGAGATCCTCAACCCGGCAAGACTGTTACAAATCATATATCTCATATTCACAATTCTCATAGTGTAACAGACCCAGTCTCTTGGACCATCAACTCAACACATATGAGGAGATCCTCAACCCGGCAAGACTGTTACCTTTCATCATTTCTTAGGCATGCCACCCAAATCCAGAACTCTGAAACTGAATAACATATTAAACAAACAATTCATTTATTATTTCATTATCAATCTCATCATCAATTAGGCCAACATGCCTTATCTCTTTCAATTGAATTATCATAGCCAATCACAATGGCTTCATATCATATCATATCTCAATCCATATGATACATATAGCATCATTGATATCACATTTCAAAGTATATTATTCATATAATACATTGCCATACACAAGATTCACAATGCATATAACATAACATTTTCTCACTTCTCAAAACACATTAACATCATTCATTACTAGAGCATTTATCATAACAAATTGCACATACCTTAAGAATGATCCTCATTTCTTCCTACCTTTCCCATTTCATATTTCATCCTTTATATATATTCTTCATTTACATTCACAATATAATAGCTTATTTAACACTTTCATCCCAATGTGTTAATGTTCAAAGACATATAAGGATATACAATCAAATAGGGTTTATGCTTACCTTGTTAATGATCTTCACATCCTTCACATCATTCAATCATCACCTTAGTCCAATTATGTTAACAATATAATAGATCACTTAACACATTTGCAAACAAATGTGTTAAGCCTCAAATTATGTAATTAAATACAATCATATGTATTGGTACTTACCTCAAGAACTAGTCCCATCAATCTATACATTTCTTTTCTTTCCAAGAATTCTCCACATTTAGGTTAATGCAACCCAATCTCTTCAAAACCTTTGAGGGACACGGGCAGCACCACTTGAGGGACATGGTTAGGGCAATTCAACCTCTTCACAATCTAATCCAAAAGGAATATTAGCAAAATGACCATATGGATAGTACATTCTGGTTTAAGACTCCATTTTATCCTTATTTTGAAAAATTGTATAAAATAATCTACTTGACTAAAAATTCTAAAATTTTTACAGAATTTATTTTTGTATCTTAAAATCATTCCTTTAAAATTTCAGATCAAACTGAACACAAAATCTTGGTCAAATAGTTCACCTAACCAGACTGCCCCAATTGCCCTGCATCCTGGCAGCAGTTCTGAACTTTGTGAATTCCATAAATCAAATTCAATCAACGTGGTTCCAAATTATTTTTCTCAAATACTAGACTCACTAAGAAACAACATATCCAAAATTCAATTGGATATGATTTTTCTACATTTTATTAAAAATCCCGAAATATAGCTGTCTCAGTTAAGGTACCTGCTGGAACAGGTCTAATAAAAATAATCTTTCTAAACTCATAACCATTCCAAAATCGAATCAACATATTTTTCAGTCATTATAGACTCATAGAGGCACAACATATCAAAAATTCACTTTAAGAACATTTTTCTATAATTAATTAAAAATCATACAAGTCACAGCCTTTGCTAATTGTAAAACAGAAAAAAATTCACTAAACACAACTCTTACTCTTCCATCACCAACACCAACCTAGCATCTTATCTTTAATTCCATTTCAACACTTTTACACACACCATACACAAACACACTTAATCATACTATCCATAAACCTAACTCAATCCATACACAACTTCAAAAAGAACCAAAGCAAACAAGAGAAATCTTACCAAAATGATGAAATTCCTTGAAATTCCAACTTGGTTACTTGGAATCTCTCTCAACTTTGTAGCTTAGAACATCAAACCCTTCTTTTGCTCTCTTGCTTTCCTTTGTCTTAGGTGAGCCGGCCACACAAGGAAAAAGAAGAAATGATGAAGAAAACACAAAGTCAATAGGCATTAAATACTCCTCCAAAAGAAAATTACTATCTTACCCTCATACACATTTTAATTCTCTTTACAAGCTCTTGCCCATTTTGGTAATTTCACATTCAACAATTTAAATATCTTCTTCCCTTGACTAAGCACTTTGACCAACATTTATGTCATATATATTTTCATATATCCAACATATACACTATCTCTCTCTATACAGTTCTTTCCTTTGCAAATACACATATTCATTTCTCTCAAATACTTTTACCATTCAACCAAACCCTATACAAATATACCACTTATCAATTACACATTCAAATCAATTATAACAATATTAGCATAACTTCTAGGCACACTTAGGGATATTACAATTAGACATATACATATACATCACATATACATTAAATCCAAATACAACAACTCCTCCAAAACTTTTAAGGTATATCTCGGGATATTACAATAATATAGTTCAAATGCAATGCTAATGCACAACACATAAGGATATTACATCATTCCATTTTCTCATACTTCTCAATTATTTCACAATTTGAAATTTTCGTAAAACAAACACAAACATGGGCCCAAAGATAACTAATATGCTATTCAAATTCCAGAGTTACTGTTTTGGTCTATAATTACACCATGTGTCCAGCCCCGTAGGCAATATATCAATGTAATAATCCAACTAGGTCTAAGCTTACAACTCGGTCATTTCACCCAGCCTGGCTTCAAGGATTTGTTTTTGAGGCTTATGACCCGGTCATTTCACCTCAAAAACATTTTCACATTGATGCCCAGCGTCTAGCCTGTAGGAAAATCATAGGCATGCCGCCAAACAAAGAACTCTGAAAATTGAATAACATACTAAGCACACAATTTATTCATATTTCTCATTATCAAATCCTTTCTCATTTTCTCATGATCCAACTAGGCATAATGCTTTAAATATCTCATTTATATCAATATAGCCATCACCAATGGCTTTACATACCATCTTTAAGTTATACATAACAAATTGCAATACCTATACATTTTGGGCCATTATAATATTTTGCACAAAGTTCACATTACATATACTGCATTTGTAACATTATTCAAATCATAGCATATTTCTCATGCACCAATAATGTAGTAGGTAACTTAACACATTTTCCAACCAAATGTGTTATGTCCCAATGTCATGTAAATATAAACAATTATTCAAAGTTTGTACTTACCTCTAAAAGCAACAAGCACCACTTTCAACCTCCTCTTCCAAGATATCCCTCAACACTTGGATTAGGTAACTCAAGTCTCTTCAAAGCCTAAACCAAATGCGATTATAAATAATCACTAAGTAATACACTTATAGGTATAAACAAAACCTCTCAACACAAGGATAGATACATAAGGGAAAATAAGGAAAAGAACTATCTAGGGCAAACTCTACACCTGACATGCTCAACAAAATGGGCGTGTCAATGACCATGCCCTAAACCCATAACACAGAAGCTTTGACATGCTCAGTGACATGGGCGTGTCAATGATCATGACAAAACTCTTAAAACACAGTAGCTATGACACGCTCAGTGACATGGGCGTGTCACTGCACGTGTCAATTCTATAACAACACAGAAGCTGTGACATGCTCAGTGACATGGGAGTGTCACTACTTGTGTCACCAACACTAAAAAAAGAACCATCAACATGCTCAAAGGCATGGCCGTGTCACCGGGCGTGTCAGGCCAAAAATCCTGATATCCACACATAATTGCCACATCCAACTATCATCTTTCATTAACCTTTTCAACTCCATACAAAATCAACCAAATCCATTATTATACCACATAATACTTATATAAACATCAAAATAACTCAATTAAAAGCAAAAATACACAATTACAACCATACTTCACAACTCAAAAGTTACACAACCCAAAACTCTTATTCTCTTCACCAAACTTAACCTTTTCTTCAATCCAACCTCAAATTTCATAGTTAAGTAGTCAAAAGAACTTCAAACATACCAATATCAACCTTTAACACAAACTACACCAAACATCCAATTCACACAAATACAACTTCCTAACGAAATCAAAGAAACAAGTTGGAAACTTACCAAATATGAAGAAAATCCTTAAAACTCCAACTTGAATACTTGAAATCCTTTAATTACTTGAGTTAGCAAATCTCCTCTCTTTCATTTGATGATGAAGGTCGGCTTTTATGAAGGAAGAAGAAGAAGAAAATAGCGATCACCAACTCCACTTATACAATAAATCTCTTTTAACCATACACTTAACCCTCTTTTAATCTCCACCAAGTATATATATTTATTATATAATTAATATCAAATATCATCTTCCACTATCCATTAATTAATATTTAAATAATTAAAATAGCATTTGAGCTATAATAAAGATGTTGACTTGTATATAATATGTATATCTTCATATATATATAATATACACATTTCCTTTTTCACTTAATTACATATATATATATATATACTTTTAAATCATTTATTTAATTTTCAAAAATTAATATTTTCAAAATTTTGGGATATTACAATTCTCCTCCTCTACAAATAAATTTCATCCTCGAAATTACCTGCTCTCAAGTCTGAAATAACTGGGGATACTGATTCCGCATCATCCACTCACTCTCCCATGTTGTCTCTTTAGTAGTATGATTCTTCCAAAGAAATTTCACTAGTGGTACCTTCTTATTTCTCAACTCCTTCACTTCACGAGCCAAAATAGCCACTAGTTCTTCCTCATAAGTCAGTTCTAGACTCACCTCAATTGACTCCACTGACAAAATATGAGATGGGTCTGACCTGTACCTTTGAAGCATAGAGACATGGAAGACATTGTGAATTCGATCCAACTCAAGCAGTAAAGCTAATCTATAGGCCACTGGTCCAACTCTTTCTAGTACCTCATAGGGTCCTATGAAATGAGGACTCAACTTTTCTTTACAGCCAAATCTCAAAATTTTCTTCCAAGGAGACACTTTCAAAAATACTTTATCTCCTACACTGAACTCTATGTCTCTTCTTTTTAAATCTGAATATGATTTCTGTCGGTCTGAGGCTGCTTTCAAACAATTCCTAATCACCTTTACTTTCTCTTCTATTTCCCTTATCAAATCAGGATCAATCAACTTACCTTCTCCAATCTCATCCCAACATAGAGGTGTCCTGCATCTCCTACCATACAATGCCTCATAAGGTGCCATTCTAATATTGGACTGATGACCGTTGTTATAAGCAAACTCAATCAATGGTAAGAATCTATCCCCGCTCCTAGTGAAATTGATGATACAGCTCCTCAACATGTCCTCTAAAATCTGTAAGACTCTTTCTAACTGCCCATCTGTCTGAGGATGAAAAGCAGTGCTAAAATGTAACCGGGAGCCTAAAGCATCCTACAAACTTCTCCACAATCTCGATGTAAATCGGGGATCTCGATCAGATACCAAAGAAATTAGAACTCCATGCAACCTCATTATTTCACTGATATACAGCTCAACCAACATCTCAAGAGAATAATCCATCTGACTGGAAGAAAATGAGTTGTCTTCATCATCTGATCAACAATCACCCAGATTGCATCATGCTTCTTTTGAGTCAAAGGCAATCCAGTCACAAAATCCATCGTCGCTCACTCCCATTTTCACTCTAGCACTGATAATGGCTGAAGTAATCCCGAAGGAACATGGTGTTCAGCCTTCACTCTCTGACAAGTGAGACATCTGGATACAAACTTTGCTATGTCCCTCTTCATACCTGACCACTAATAATATTGTTTCAAATCCTGATACATCATGGTACTCCTAGGGTGCATAGCATAAGCTGACTGATGTGCTTCCTCCAAAATTACCTTCTTTAGTCTTGCATCATCAGGAACACACAACCTATTTTTATACCACAAACTGCCATCACTTCTCACATGAAAGTCTCGACTCTCTCCCTTTTGGCAATCCAAAACATCTTTCTGGATTTTTTCATCTACCAATTGAGTCTCCCTAATTTGATCCAATAACACCAGCCTCAATTGTAACTGAGCCATCAATGTACCATCATCACAAGACTCAAATCTGGCATGCAATGCTCTCAATTCAACAAGCAACAAGAGCGAATAAGCAGTCAAACCAACCAAAGACTTCCGACTCAAGGCATCAGCAGCAACATTTGCCTTACCAGGATGATAATCAATTAAACAATCATAGTCTTTAATCAATTCTAGCCATCGCCTCTGCCTAAGATTCAACTTTCTCTGAGCACCCAGATATTTCAAACTCTTGTGATCCGTATAAATGAAACACTTCTCCCCATACAAGTAATGTCGCCAAATCTTCAAAGCAAAAACTATGGCTGCTAACTCCAAATCATGCGTCGGGTAATTCAGCTCATGCGGCTTCAACTGTCGAGAGGCATAAGCAATGACTCTACCCTCATACATCAGAACACAACCGAAACCACTATATGAAGCATCACTGTAAATCACATAAGGTTTACCTTCCATAGGTAGAGTAAGGAAAGGAGCCTGAGTCAACATCTCCTTCAGCTGCTCAAAGGTCGCCTGACACTGATCTATCCACACGAATCTAACTCCCTTTCGAAGTAATCTGGTGAGTGGAGTAGCTATCATAGAAAAACATTTCACAAACCGTCGATAATAGCCTGCCAAAGCCAAAAAACTTCTAACCTCTATCACAGTCTTTGGTGGTCTCCAATTCAAAATAGCCTTAACTTTACTCGGATCAACTCTAATACCCTGTGCTGAAACCACATGACCAAGAAAAGTCACTTGATCAAGCCAAAACTCACATTTAGACAGCTTAGTATACAACTGTTTTTCTCTCAAAGTCTGCAATACAATATCCAAATGCTTGTCATGATCCTCCTTATTATGTGAATACACTAAAATATCATCAATAAAAACCACCACATATTAATCTAGATAGGGTCTGAACACCTATTCATCAAATCCATAAATGTCGTTGGTGCATTCGTTAACCCAAAAGGCATCACCAATAACTCATAATGCCCATACATCATACAGAAAGCTGTCTTAGGTACATCTTCATCTCTAACTCTCAACTGATTGTACCCTAATCTCAAATCAATCTTACAGAATACTGCTGCACCTTTCAACTGATCAAAGTGATCATCTATCCTAGGCAATGGATACTTGTTCTTCATGGTCACTTTATTCAACTGTAGATAATCAATGCACAATCTTAAGGTACCTTCCTTCTTCTTCACAAACAAAATGGTCGCTCCCCACTAAGACACACTAGGGCGAATGAACCCTTTATCAAACAATTCCTACAACTGCACCTTCAGCTCTCTCAACTCAGCAGGTTCCATATGATAAGGAGTGATGAGATGCGAGTGGTACCAGGCAACAAATTGATAGCAAACTCAACATCTCTTTCAGGGGATAACCCTAGTAACTCCTCAGAAAAAACATCTGGAAACTCAGCAACTGTGGATATATTGTCTAGCTGGAAACCCACTACTTTGGTATCTACAACATGAGCAAGATAAGCTTTACATCCTTTTTGAATCATCCTCCTAGCTGAAATAGCTGAAACAAACATGGATGAAAAATGTCTCTGCTCACTAGATACCATCACATTCCTACCATCACAGGTTCTCAGGGTAACACACTTTTACTGACAATCTACCACAACCCCATGCTTAGATAACCAATCCATGCCTAAAATTAAATCATACTCCTTGAAAGGTATCTCAATCAAGTCACTAAGGAACTCCTCATCCTGAATCACAACCAGACTATTTCGGTGCACCTTGCTAACTACAACACTATGCCCCAAAACATCAAATCCTAGGAACTCAGAATGCAAATCAGTCACAGGCAAGATGGATGCACTAATGTATGAATGAGTCAATCCAGGGTCTATTAAAGTAAGAACTGAAGTACCAAATAAATAAAAAGTACCAGCAATAACGGCTGAAGCATCTGGCTGCCTCTGTATCACATAAACCCTCTATGATGGCCCTGCCTCATCTGGTCTACTGCCTTTCGCTATAGAACCTCCTCTCTGACTAGACCATGTACAACCTCCTTTGCTAGAACCTCTGCCACCATGACCCCCTCTGACACTGGGTCAAGAAGCTGCAGTATCTGCCTGTCTATCCTCTAGTGGCTCTAGATAATCTCCAATAAAATGGTCTGGCGACCCACATCTAAAACATACTCACGAAGCTCCTCTCCACCAGCAGACACCTCCGTGTGCTTTACCACAATGAACACAAGTAGGTGGAGTAGGCCTCTGAGCCATTGGGGTCGGTGCACTAGCCAGTTGTAGACCCTTAATTTTTGACCCAGTCCGGTCCAATATATTTTAATTAGTCCAAAAAAAATTTTTTGTTTTAATTGGTCCAAAATAATTTTTGTTATCTTAATTAAATAATTTTTGCTTTACTATCTAATTTTTATTAATAAAAAATAAAAATAAACAAATAAAAATAAAAATCGGCGACGGAAAAATCGAAGGCAAAAAAATCGTCGCCGAAAATCACCAGCGCGGGCTTGGCCGTGGGCCATTTCGTATGCAGGAAAATCCTGGAAGTGAAATGGCCCACAGGCCGTTCCCTGCCCCCTGACGCAGCCAACTGCGGCAGATTTTTTTGCCAGCGCAATTTTTCCTGCGGCAAATTTTTTCACCAGCGTAATTTTTCCGCAGCAGTTTTTTTTTGCCAGCGAAATTTTCAGATGCAAATTTTTTGAAACCTAATACAATTAGGTTTCAGTTTCCTTTTCTTATTAAATATTGTATGCCATGAGTAACTAGGAAAAAGCTATAAAAAAAACTTCTATAAATATGGACTAATCAACACAGAAAAGCAGGGGAGAAAGAGGGAATGAAATCCGAGAGGAAAGAGGAACAAATTTTGATCCAAAACTGAGTAGGAAAGGCAATAATTCAATTCAATTTTTGAGGGAGCCGAAAAACAATTCAAGGCAATTCAAAGGCAGCAAAGCTTGCCTTTGTTTTAGTTCATCCAAGAAGAATTATTTTTAGAGGAACCATCAAAAGGAGGTATGCATTAAATTCTTTTTTTTGTTATATTTTTCACAATAGCATAAACTATTTAATTGTGGCTTTCAAAATCAAAAACCCTAGCACTTTAATTTAGCTTTTTCTAAAGTTAAAAACACTAATTCGTTGCTTTATTTTCCAAAGAATTTAAAGTTATTAATTTAGTTTCTTCAAAACCCCAAAACCCTAATTTACTTTCCAAATCATCAAAACCCTTAAATTATATTCTGTTTCTTTCCAAAAGCTTTAAAAACTTTAAATCGTTTGTTTATTTTCATAAATCCTCATAAAAGTATCAAATTGATTTTCAAACCCTAAAAGCTTCATGCATCCACCGAAACCCTAATTTTAGAACACTAAACCCTAACTCAACTCCAAACCTAAATAGTAAAACCCTAACCCCTTTAAAGCCTTAAACCCTAATTTTTTTATAAACCCTAATCCTTTAAAACCTTAAAAATCATATAAACACAAATATTTTAATTTTACATAGTAAGCTTTAAATCATAATTTAAAACCACAAATCAAAAGTATTTTAAAGTGTCCAAAACCTTAATTTCATGATTTTACATCACAAACCCTAATTTGGTTAATCAAAGAACTTTACCAACCTTTTAAAACATAAAACTTCAATCTATTTTAATTCCTTAAAAAAGTCACAGTAGCCTAATTCTATAAATCCCAAAGCCCTAAACACATGAAATAAGGACACTAAATGGAAACAGTAGCTATAATTTAGATTTTTATTTGTCTTATTCAATTCTATATTTGATTATGCTTTGATTTATTTTATATGCTTTAATTTATTTAAGTTCAATGCTTGGTTCATTTAATTTATCATGGATGGATGTTTACTTTTTATTGATATTTAATACCTTTGATGAATGATTTATTTATGATGAATGGTTATTTACTTTTATCAATTTATTTAGATTTCCAAATGTTGTAAGAGGTATGTTTCCACTTGGTGGGTGCCTCATTAGTTAAATATCATGTAATTTAATTTGCTTTTCTATTTTAGAACCTATGTAAAGGACATGTTTCTACCTTTCGGTGGGTGTCCTATTTAGGCATGTGATGTAAGGACATGTTTCCATCTTTGGATGGGTGTCCATTTTTTTATTTTGCTTGGACTTTGCTTTGATTTTAATATATTGATGCTTTCTTTTAATTATTATGTGTAATATGGATAATGTTGTTATATTTAAGAATTTCATAATATTAAGACCTGTAAAGGAGGCCGGTTCCAATGAACCAGGCGTTGTGGGGGTGCTGGGCCATTTCTCACCTTCCCCACACGTACCCAACTTTCTGAACCCATTAGGGGGTTGGGGATTCCTTAGGAATCGAGTCATCCACCCCTTTCTTTTTTCCCGGCCCGTCTGGGTGGCTACTCCATTTTCTCCAAACTTAGGTCCGTGTTCTCTAAGGACCCGAGCCTAAACAGTGCCAAAGTCACAAGAACCATTCCACCGGGAGTAGGGGCAAAAATCCCCACTCACAGTGGCGACTCCACTGGGGATAAGAGAAGTTGATTCCGTTGGTCTTTATATTATTATATTCTTTCTTATAACGATATTATCCATTGCATCATCTTAGATTGCATTGTGTTCGTGAGTTAGGACGCCCGTGTTACCCGTGTTGTGTTATGTGAGAGATACCATACTTTCACTCAAGGTATGGAGATCGAGTATGGCATAACCACTTATAGCCTCGTACCATTTGGTATATACTTACTATGGGAACCTAAGCCTTTTAACCCCAAAGACTAAAGCTCATGTAGTTGGCCTAGTTACTTTCCTTAGGTTTTACCCCAAATGCATGTTGTTTGACTATGGTTAATTTATCTTAGTCTAAATCATGGCTTATTTGGTTTGTTTTTTTTTTCTAATATGACCTAAGTACATTGTAAGCTCAAAATAAATTTTTCTTTAGAAAATCCAAAAGACCAAAGCTTTTTTCAAAATTTTTCAATATGGTCTTTGGACATAAGACTTTTCTAAAAACAAATCAAAAATTCTTTGGCCCATGGCCCAAATACTAAGCCCAAAATCCATTTTTCTAAAATATTTTACAATGGGCTTAGAAATAAAACTATTTTCACCCAACCTTTTCTTACAAAGAGCTTGCAAATTATTTATGTCAATTAAGAAATACTAAAAATCAATTGTGAGACTAGTTTATACTAAGAATAAATTAACCATGGGCTTGTTTTTGGCATGAATCATTAGTTATCTTTTTTCAAATGAGAAATCTATTTATAATAAACCTCTTAATTTCATTTTAATCCAATATAGTATAAAAGCTACTATAGTTGGATAAATGGATTAAAACCTAATTAATGGGAATTATTATGGACTGATTTCCATTTTTGAAAATATAACTATTGGTTGAAACGTCTGAGGGAATTATTCGAAAGCAAGGTACCCCATGTTGGTATTTTGTTAACCATATACCTAGGAAAAGAGACTCGCCATTCATGTGTGGATGTTATAAGGTTGGAAGGAACGTCCTATTTGTCCTTGTTTGTTTGTGCATACATGCATACATGCATACATTTGCATCTCATATCATTGATCCTCTCTGGCTCATAGACCTGAAGTACGACAATTCAAGAGCATACAACAATACCATCTACAACATTGACTTTAATTCACGTGCATCATTGGAAGGATGAATGCAAACCAGCTAAGGGATATAATCGATGAAGTTGTCAAAGCTAGGATGGCCAAACTACAAGACCAATTGGTTGAAATTATGAAGGCCCAGTTGATTGAAATTCTGGAGATCATCAATAATAAGGCATCTCCCATTGACATAAGGAAAAAGGGAAAGGTAGCATCAACGGAGAATATGTTCACTAATAGAGATCAAATGAAAAATGAAGGATCAATCCCTATTTTACAAGATCAGCCGAACCATAGGCTGTCTAAATGGAGCAATAGGAGCGACTACCATCTCAATGAGCAAAATCAAAAGAAAAGAAGAGATGTTGAGAAAAATGCGGCAACTGAACCAGCAAAGAGGTGTAAATTTTTAGACTTGGGGGAACCTCTGTCAAAAGTGTTGGAGAATCTAATGAAGGAGGGATTGTTACAACCTTTGACTCCTCATCCTTTGCCTAATCCTTTTTCGCCTAAATTTGATATTAAAGCATTTTGCCAATTCCATCAAAGGCTTGGACACGAAACGAACAACTGTATGAAGTTAAGGCATGAGATCCAGAATTTAATAGACAGTGGAAAGCTGCTTGAGCCTAATAAGCCCAACACTAGGAATAAGCCTCTGGTTAAAATTGGAAGGACACCAACTCTTGCAACCTTCATGAAGAGTTTTATCTTGTCATCTCATCATGATATGGATAGAGAAGCTGCTAAAGAGGATGTACTACTAAACAAGTTTGGATTAACTGTGGATGATGATGATGAAGCAATGATCTTTAATGATGGAAAAAATCCTTGCCCTTGATATGTCTAAATAAATGAAGTATCTTCGACGCCAACTCAACGGACCTTCCTTAGCTTGAATTTTGCTTTTCAATTTTACTTTCTTTAATATTTACAATCTTGTTTTTCAAATCTAAATTGTTTGAATAAATTATTTTTATCAAAAATTTTGCTGCTCTTTGTTTGGTGCTCAACCAATGAGGAATCTAGCTTGATAATTCATGAATTAATATATTTATGCATCATGACCCGAATGACTTTACTAGGTGAGGGAATTGCTCTATAGAATTGAGTTGTGTATGCTTACTTAGAGAGGGCTCCTGCATAATTACCTTTGTCTAGGTTCTAGTCTGTCTTAGAACACGCTTTGACAAATTTTCAAGGCGAAATTGAACTCTACTTATTTAAGGGCGAGATGATCTAGGCATTGTTTGACGAGCCAACAACTAGTATCCACCCTATTAAATATCACTCCCTAGTTGTCTCTTTGAACCTTCATAAGGTTTTAGCTTTCTTTTCATTGGCATATAACCCCAACAACCTACCCTAAGCTGTTGTGATACTGTTGACAAGTCTTATGAGCATTAAGATGAAGAGGCAAGAAGATCAAAGAAAGCAATGATTAGTCAAGATCATGAGGATAGTTGAAGTTCTCAAGACCATAAGGGTAGTTGAAGTTTTCCTAATACCTCCAATAAATCAAGACAGCATCAGAGTAACAAATGATGTATCCCTATTAAAGAAAATTTATACCACTCCACTCATTCATTATTGGAAACTCAAGACAACTCTGTTTGAGCTAGAACCAAAAGAAAGAAAGAAAGAAAGAAAATAAAAGAAAAGAAGAAAAAAAGAAGAAAAAAGTAAAAAGGAAAATAAAACCTA
Source organism: Garcia nutans (assembly GCA_947685225.1). Lineage (NCBI taxonomy): Eukaryota > Viridiplantae > Streptophyta > Magnoliopsida > Malpighiales > Euphorbiaceae > Garcia > Garcia nutans. Next base: position 36,518,627 of record CANTUV010000008.1, on the reverse strand, counting down.
GAAAGGCGGTTCAAAAAGCCAACTGAGTTCCATTTTACCTAAAGCAGCAAAAGGCTTCCATTTGCTTTATAAGGAAAGTTTGACTTGAATTTGTCCAACCCAACTAAAGATTCAATCGAAATCGGAAAAAAGGGAGAAAGACTAGTCAGTTCTTAAAATTTTTGTACTTAATAGTCCTACCAGAAAGAAGGACAAAATGATAAAATGCTCAAAGAAAGGGAAGAGTAAGAAGAATAAAAAGAAGGAAAAAAGAGAAGAAGAAAAGAAATGAATTTGGGTACCAAACATTATGCATAGGCAAAGACTGTTCCAATCAAGATCCAGATTAATGCCAAGAAAATAGAAGGAATTTGCAGTCTAGCAAGATTGCTCCCAATTGTCTAAACTTCCAACAAGAAATTTTCAGTGTGAGGGTTTGTCCATTGTGTCACACCAGCCCCAATATCAAAATGGCCTTCACTTAAACCTGTGTCCCTTATAGACCCCATTTCAAGCCTATCAAAGACATGTTGATCTCTCTTGGTAGGTAGAGTCTATTAGTGGAGATAGTTTGAATAAGCATGCATATGAGATAGACAATATTTAAACTCAAATGAGACCTTTGGCCAAGTAATGTGTATGTGCCTATTTGAAGTGCAACAATTCTTGCTTAAATAGAAATAATTTCTGAGTTTAGTATGGTAACTAGGGTTGTCATGTTATAGATATGCTAATTTGGAAAAATCAAGTCCTGAGGTACATTACCATTGATTTGACAAAGCCAACATTTGATCAAAATTCAAAATAAAAAAATATTTTTGTCATACAAAGCCTTCAAGTTAAGAGAAGTTTCTTGAACAGTCGAACCTCAAAGGGCACATTGGGCAAAGGAAATGATTATTGGCGAGGTTATGAAGGAGCTATCAATTGACATGCTGAATGGATGTATCTCTGCTGTTTGGGGCCTCCATTATTCATGTTCTCAATATCTAGAAGATAAAGGCCATAAAATTGAAGCATCATGTCATTCCAAAGAAAAACTTGAATGGATATCTGAAAGGAGTCAATGAAAACACCTCTAATGATCACCTTTGTCTATGAGTCAATGAAACCATTCAAACATCCTGTGAAGCAAATAATCAAAAGAAGATATTGAATCAGGAGGCATAAGAGACCCATTGCTTGAGGAAACTCTAGTCATTTTGCAAAAGAAAGGAAGAAATACATGTTTGTTTGATGAGCTAGAAAATATACAAACATCAACCAAAGTTGCATAGGAAAAATCATGGGCTTGAGCCTATACAGGGGGCAAGGAAAAAATATGAAGGCTAAAAAAAAAAAAGAGTTACAATGAATATGGAAATTATATATTTTTATTATTATGCTTATACAATATTTACATATCACTAAGAGGGTGGTAGTAGGTCACCAAATAAAGCCTTGAAAAAATCGTCGCCTGTTGGAAGAGGGGGCAAATCACTCGTCCCGAGTTTGCCCGAAGCGGGAGCACCAAAACTCGGCAAATTACTCATCCCGGGATCACTCTAAGCGGGAACACCAAAATCCCTATTACCTTCAGGTTCCGATCTGTCATGGTCCTCATTAGAAGCAGACGAAAGGATCTCATGGTCATCAGTCTGGGGGCCTCTTGATGAAGAAGCACCGGGATCCCTCATCCCCTGAAATCAAAAGTCTCGGAAGTGTTGTTCAGATTGATGATATAAATTTTCAAAATGAGAAGCCTGCTGACGACTTGCAACAAACTCTTCTTGAAGTTTCCTATTTTGTTCTTCGAGCATCCGCTGTGAGCCAAGAAGGAAAAGGTAAGAGCATATATAATCATGCATACATATAGCATAAACTACTATGAAATAAGAAGCGTACCAGGTAGTTCATATCAATGCCCTGCGGATGAGATGGCATATCTGGCGAGCTAGAATGAGCAAATGAAGGGGCAGTAAGGGAAGGTCCAGCCTCATGATCAAATGAGCCAACAGCCTGTAACAATCATTGAAGAATCAAAGAAAGAAAAAAAAAACAGTTGCAAGGGAAAAGTGGTTAAAGTGCAAAAATTCCCTTGGAAGATCAAAACAAGGAAAGAAGAGCATGAATCAAGCAAGACATGGCCAAGCCAAATCAAGCTTGGCTGTGTCACCTCAAAGGAAATCTTGGCAGAACATGATACGATAGGATACACTGCCAGGCCACTGGCCGTGTCTCAACTAAAGGGCAAAATCAAGAAGGACCAAGCAAAGAAAGAAAAGAAACAGTAGGTGACACTGGCAGGCAACACGGCCAAGCCACTGGCCGTGTCACATGACACGGCCACAAGCTTGGCCGTGTCCCATCCTAAGCCAAGAACAAACAAGAACCAAAGAAAAAACACGGAAGCTGACACACCCAGGAGACACGGAGCTTGGCCGTGTCACTCTCATCTTCAAAGAACTAAGAAGACCAGAGGAGAAACAGAAGATGACACACTCAGGTGACACGACCATTTACCTGAGAAGTACTGGCCCCAAGATGTGGAACAAACTCTCCTGCAGCTCTGTGATGTTCTTCTTCATCTCTACCCTGATTTTTGTCAGAAATCTCCCGTACACCAACAGGAGATACATCAAAGTTCAAGAGTCTTCTTTGAATGAAATAGGCATAGATTGGACCCGGTAAATGGAAAAATAACTCAGCATCATAACCATACCGGGCCGACCACCACGCATCCTCCGGCATTGATATAATATTTAAAGTATATTCTGGGATTTGCATTAGAAACCTACACTGCTCTGAACCGAGAAACCATTCATAAACTCTCTCCCCGAGAAACTAGCCACTAGATACTGGGCCAGCAATAATTTGGCTAGAATGTTGGAAAGACATTGCAACCTTCATCAAAGGAGACCAGTTTGCTCGCTCTTCTGGGCTCCACTAGGCCAAATTCACCTGTAAAATAACATAAGGTAAGTAAAACTTTTGCATAAAATTTAAAACATACTAATGTTATTTTACCTGGTCCCAGGTTAAGCATATTTGTCTTGTTATTTTATCTAAAACATAAAATTTAGACCTCAATCTCAAACATTTATTTGTCTTGTTCCCTTGCATTTGGTGGAATTGACAAAATGCTTTTACATCAAAGTTAGGTGGTAGAGGATATTGTAATGAGCTAAGAGTCAAGGGTTGTAATAGTCCCTTCTTTTATAGCTTATTGAGAACCCAGGATAGTGGCTTTCCCAACTTCAAAAATTGCCTCTTACCTCCTTGACCAGTTGCATTGACATCGATTGCCTTTTGCGTGCTTTGATTGCCAGACTGATAATTCTCTTTTTCATTTCTTCTTGTAGAAAATTGTTCTTCTCTCTTTCCCATTATTCTATTTGTAAACTAGCTTGAAGGAGATATTTAAAATCTCTAATAAGGGTGTGGGACATCCTTTCTTGAAGATTAGGTAGCACTCCTCTAAAAATCATCATAATCTGGTCTGACTCATCTGGCCTTTTCTTGAGTAGTGCAGCCTTGTTTCTCCACCTCTTCACATAGTCAACAAAGTTCTCATTTTATTTTTGCCTGATTGACTCTACCTCTAGCAAAGTAACTTCCAACTTGGCATTGTACCCATACTGCTGGATGAAGGCCTTATACAATGAATCCCAATCCTTCTAAGTACTATCCTCTGTGGTGTTGAACCAATTCTGCACAATAAGATCTAATGAGAGCATAAAGTACCTTAGAGTTTGAGCCTTAGTAGCTTAATTAGACTGCATGGCTGTGATGTATTGCATGACATGTAGATGAGGATTGCCAATTCCATCGAACTTAGCAAATGAAGGTATCTTGAACTTGTAAGAGACTTCCTCATCTTGTTCAAATAGCTTGTTCACCTCGACATCTCATCAACCTTTAGGTTCTTTTTAAACTTCTTTTCTAAATCAACAATCATCTTTTCCACATTTGAAGTTTGAGTCTTTTCCATGGTTACCTTCTACAAAGTCTCCATAGCCCAATCATCATTATCCATCATCACTTTGTCGTCATCAAAGGCTGCTTCACCAACCTTATCCTTTCACTTATCTTTCTGCTTCTTAACACTAGCAGATGTTTCAACAGTGCTGCCCAATAGTGTAGCTAGCTGGCTTTTCATGGTCTCAACCGGGGCCTCCTTCAGTTATTCCATCTTGGAGCTAATTGCATCATCCCCCATCTTTTGAATTTGTTCAGGTTCTAATGCTTTTGGCGAGAAGCCGACTGAGTCATTACTAGATTTTACGTCACTGGCATAGGTCAAATTGTTGTAAGCTCTTGAATTGTTGTGCTCCAGGTCTGTGAGCCAAAAAGGATCAATGCCATATAATGCAAAGCATGTATGTATGTATGCATGGATTCACAAGTAACAGATAAACAAAAATAATTAGGACATTCCTTCCAACCTTATAACTTCCACACACGAATGCCGAGCCTCTTTTCCTATGTATATGGTCAACAAAATATCAACATAGGACATCTTATTTTCTAAAATTCACTCAGACTGTTTAACCACTAGTTGTTTTCTCAAACATAGAAGTCATTCCATGATAATTATCCTTAATTAAGCCTTAATCCATTGGATCAACTAAAAATAGTTTTTATGTTATATTATGGATTAAAACTAAATTAATGGGTTTATCATAAATAGATTTTCTATTTGGAAAAACAACTAATGATTTATGCCATAAACAAGCCCATGATTAATAAGTCTTAGTGTAAATTAGGCCCACAATTGATTTTTAGTATTCCATAATTGACCTAAATAGTTGTAAGCTCTTTTAAGAAAAAGTTATAATTTTAGATTAAGTGAAAAATAATTCTGTTTCAAAGCTCGTTGTAAAAAGGTTTGTTTAAAAATAAATTTTGGGCTGTGTATTTGGACCATGAGGTAGAAAATAATTTTTGACCTATTCTTTATGTCCAAAGACCATCTTGAAAATTTTTAAAATAATTTTTTTAGTCTTTTGGGCTTAATGGAATAAAAATTATTTTGAGCTTACAATATAATTAGGTCATATTAGAAAAGAACAAACCAAATAAGCCATGGTTCAAACCAAGATATATCAATCATAGTCAAACAACAAGCATTTAGGTAAAACCTAAGGAAAGTAACTAGGCTAATTACATGAGCTTTGGTCTTTGGGTTGAAAAGTTTAGGCTCATATAGCAAGTATACACCAAAAGGTACAAGGCTATGCGTGGTTATGCCATGCTCGATCTCCGTACCTTGAGTGAAAGTATAGTATCCCTTACATAACACAACACGAGTTACATAGGCATCCTAACTCACGCACGTAATGCAAACTAAATGATGCAATGGACAATATCATAATAAGAAAGAATAAAATAATATAAAGACCAATAGAATCAACTTCTCTTATCCCCAGTGGAGTCACCACTTGTGAACCTCGGTTTTCCGCCCGAAAAGGATCCGGGCGAAAGTTCACTCGTTGTCGGGAGTCGCCACTCAGTTTATTTTGTTCGAAGGGAAAAACTAAGAAAACCCTTGTTTGACTCCAATAACTTGTCCAATGTAAAAGTTTCTAGTCTGCGAATCCAAGGAGGATTCGGGGACTATGTCATGCATTTGACTAACTTGCAAAAAGAACAAATCTAAAAGGAATGAAGAAAAGAAGAGATAGATTGTTAGTAAATTGTGGACTTGCTATTTGGGGTGAATCCCAAATATGCCTACATACTCCCGTTTGAATGGGAGATCAAAGCCCATGTAGTTTGGAAAAGCCTATTTAAAGGCGATAAAAATTATGCTTCATGCATGTGTGTGTGTATGCTTCGTGCATATTTCAGGCATTTTGCCAGAGTTGTGAGTTTTAGCACTTAGTGCTAAATGGTGAAATTTAGGTACTTTGTACCAAAGGAGTGCAATTTAGGCTTCATGCCAAATGTGAGATTTTGAGCACTTAGTGCTTCGTGCTGGTGTCGGGCTTCATGCCAAGTATTGATCGGGCTTTTTGCCAAATTTGTGAAATTTAGCACTTAGTGCTAAATGGTGCAATTTTAGGTACTTTGTACCAAAAGAATGCAATTTTTAGGCCTTTGGCCTGTGTTGTCGGGCTTTATGCCAAAATGGTGAGTTTTAGCACTTAGTGCTAAATGTGAAATTTAGGTACTTGGTACCGAAAAATGTGCGATTTAGGCTCCGTGCCAAAAAGTTGATTTTAATTGTGAAATTTAGGTACTTTGTACCGGAAAGATGTAATTTGGGCTTCGTGCCAACAGATTGATTAATTAGTCCATTAGGCCTTAGACCTAAAAGGATTAGGTCTTTGACCAAGAAGAAATTGAGAAGAAGATGGAATGCTTATGAAATGTTTAAATTGACAAAGAATTGATTAGAATATTACCTTGCTTAGGATTTTTCCACTTCGAAGTTCCAGATCTCGTTTTCTTGGACCTTGGATTATGATTCTTGATTACGGATTAAATTCGTCAGCATGAGGCCCGGAGTCTCCAAAAGCCAACCTATTTTTCTGAACACTTGAAGGCAATTTATAGGCAAAATCGGGCTGGACGGCTGAGCCGCGGGTCTCGGCGGTCGAGCCGCCGTGGATGTGACAAGCCGAAAAGACGGAAAGTTTTGGCTGCTGAGCCACCGATTTTGGCGGCTGAGCCGCCGGTTTTGTCCGGTTTTCGCTCAAACTGATTTTTTGGGAGCTAGAGACCTCCAAAAATTATTTCGGGACCATATCCGTGATCCTCACGTCGTCCCGGACATTTCAAGTACCATATTGACATATTTCCGGTGAACTTCACCGTGGACCTCCGGTCCGGCTCAGTCGTCCGCAGTCTGAGAAAATTGGCTTTCCGAGCCTCAAAATTCGAGTGTTCACAATTGCCCCCCACTGGGGTCCATAAAAATGATTTATGGAGCCCAGTGGTCTTCTAAAGAGCGAATTTTGAGCGAGGGGTAAAAAGATCAACCTTTTGGCATTTCCGATTGCTTGCAACATTTCTGATTTTTCTGTACCTGCACTTTTGTTAAGCACAAATAGTACATATGTATGCATGATGCCCCCTTCTATTTTTCAAAAAGGTGTTTTTTTTTTACAACCGTTGTATGCACAACTGGACCAAGAGTCTCCATAAGGTTGAAAGGATCAATATGGAAAGATATGGATTGAAAGTTGTTGCTACTCTTAGAGAGATATTGGTGAATTGGGATTTCTTGCACGCTTGTACCAAATTTTGGGTTCCGCAAGCTCACGCCTTCAGGTTTGGTGCCCAGATGGACGAGATGTGTCCTCTTTTTGAGGAATTCTGCTCAATCATTGGATGTGACTCAAATGCCCCCCCCCCCCTTTTAAGGCATGAGGTTCAAATTGGCTATGTGGGGCTTTTCAGAGGCTTTTCAACTTTACAAGGCCTCAAGCTCAAGCTATCAGTAATTATTTCTAGTAAAGAACTTAGAAATAACCCTCTAGGAAGTCCAACTCCATTGGGGGAGGAACTTGAATTTTTCTGAAGTTGCCCCCAAATTATTCCCGGAGTTACTCGAGCTGTTCTTCAAACTTAAGTTAGGGACCATCAGATAATTAGGCTTTTTGCAGAGCCTTCCCTTGTTCAGACTACTCCAGAGTACAGAACTTGGTTTATAGCTGAAGTTTGGCCAATTGAAAAGCCAAGGAGGCTTGCATTGCTGCAGGAGCTGGAGGGAAATGAGGTGGTTCCTCTTAACGAGGAGAAGGCAGACGCTACAGACTCTGCCCCAAGTAGGAGGCACAAAATTTAGACTCTAGGGTTGACCTTTTTTTTTTGTTGACATTTTGGACTTATGGTTTGACTCTTTTTGATTGGTTTTTGGTACTTTATGAAAGGAATGACCTTTTTTTTTTTGAATAAATGACTCCCTTGGGAATGAATGACTCTTCTTGGCATGACTCTTTCCTTTGCTTTCCAAGCATTATCTACTTTATTTACTTGCTCTAATTTTTGCCTAAGCTGTCCTTTCGGATTTTCAACTTAGCGAGCTCTTACCCATTCTTGTCTAAGCCGCCCTTTGCGGGTTTTCGACTTAGCGGGCCCCACTATTGCCTAAGCTGCCCTTTGTGGGTTTTCGACTTAGCGGGATTTTTTTTTATGTTGGCACAAGAAAAATGAATCAATGATTTTATTAAAATTTAGACTGTGCTCAAGGAGAGCTGCCTACATATCTCGAATTAATTTGCGAGAATCAGGTCTACTGTAGTTCCTTTTGGAATGCATGATCATACATAATATTTCTTCAGTTGATCCAGATTGCATGGGTTTGTGAACTCCAGACCATCCAAATCAGACAAGATGACGGCTCCGCCGGAAAGTATTTTCTTTAAAATGTAGGGTCCCGCCCAATGAGGACGGAACTTCCCACGAGGATCTGTAACAGGTGTTCTGATCTCTTTCAGGACAAAACAACCTTCTTCCAACTTTCGATCTTTGACCTTTTTGTTGAAATGTCTGGCCATTCACCTCTGATACACTTGAATCTGATGTAGAGCTTGAAGTCTTTTTTCATCCAAACTCAACAACTGATGATGATAATTGCTGATCCATTCAGCTTCATTTATCTGACTTTCTTGAATTATCCTCGCCGATTGAACTTCCAGTTCAATGGGGAGTACTGCTTCCATTCCGTATACCAGTGAATACGGGGTTGCCCCAGTAGGAGTTCTAACTGATGTTCTGTATCCCCACAAAGCCAGTGGTAACTTCTCATGCCAACGCCTATGTTCCTTGATCATTTTTTGTATGATCACCTTTATAGACTTGTTCGCTGCTTCTACAGCTCCATTTGTTTGGGGTCTATAAGGAGAGGACTTATGATGTTGGATTTTCTTATCCTGCAAGAGTTTAGCAAATTCTGCTTGGAAATGAGTTCCATTATCTGTGATAATCTCGAATGGTGTTCCGTACCGACAAAGGATGTTGGTTCGGACAAACTGTGCTACCTTTTTGGCGTCTAATTCTGCATAGGAAGCTGCTTCAACCCACTTTGTGAAGTAATCCACTGCTACCAAGATAAACTGATGTCCATTTGATGCTTTTGGATGTATTTTGCCAATTATATCAATTCCCCAAGTAGCGAAGGGCCATGGAGAAGTGATTGGATTCAGGGCGACGGGAGGTTGCTTCTGCAGCTTAGCAAATATCTGACACTGATGGCATTCTTGCACAAATGCCACACAGTCTGCATTCATGGTGGACCAGTAATATCCTAGATTGGCTATTTTCTGAGCCAAGGCGATCCCATACATGTGTGGTCCTGATTCGCCCCCATGTACCATTTCCATTATTTGCTTGGCCTCCGCTTCACTCACACACCTTAGGTGCATTCCATTCCAACTCCTCTTGTAGAGGATATCTCCATTAAGAATGTAACCTGTGGCAAGCTGCCTTATTGCCCTCTGATCAACCTTTGATGATCCCTCCGGATAATTTCCATCCTTGAGATAGGTCTTGATATCCCAAAACCATGGTTTACCATCGGCCAAGTGCATTACATGGGCGGGTTGCTTTTGAAGCTGAACTTTCAATGGACGAATGACTTTCCCCTCCCTGATATTGATCATGGAAGCTAAAGTAGCCAAGGCATCAGCAAACTGATTCTTTGCTCTTGGGAGATATTCGAAGGACAGATCATTGAACTGTTGTGCCAAATGATCAAGGCGTTGTAGGTAAGGAACCAAACGCTCTTCTTTTATCTTCCATTTCCTTAAGGCTTGTGATACTATTAAAATAGGATCACCATAGACCTTTAGGTCCTTAATCCCCAATTCCAGGGCGGCTTCAAGCCCATTAATGCAAGCTTCATATTCTGCTTCGTTGTTTGTGCAGCTAAAGTCAAGCTTAACTGCGAATGGAATGTATTCTCCACAAGGAGTTTTGAACACAATTCCAATTCCGTTTCCATGATAATTGGATGCTCCATCAAAGTACATCTCCCAAACACTTCCTTCCACATTCAAGAGGTCTTCGTCAGGGAAACCCATTTCTCGCATCTCGTCTTTTATAGGTAATTCTGCTAATTGGTCAGCTATTGCCCCGCCTTTCACAGCTTTCCTTTGAACAAATTTCAAGTCAAAGGCTGCCAATGTTGACACCCACTTAGCCATTTTGCTGTCCAAAACAGGCCTCTCCATAAGGAATTTCAAGGGACTCTGTTCTGCAATGACATAAGTAGTGTAAGAAGACAAGTAGTGTTGCAACTTCGTGCAAGCCCAATACAATGCTAAACACAACTTCTCAATCCTGTTATACTTTAACTCATAGTCCAGCATCCTTTTGCTGAGGTAGTAAATTGCATTTTCCACCTTTGTATCTTCAGCCTCTTGAGCTAGCATTGCCCCCATGGCTTCATCTGTTACAGACAAATACAAGAGCAGAGGTTTTCCCATTCTGGGAGGTTGTAGAATTGGCGGACTTAACAAGTATTCTTTGATCTTGTCGAAGGCCTTCTGACAGTCTTCATTCCATTCTTGTGAAGCACCTTTCCTTAGTAGCTTAAAGATAGGACCACAAGTCTCAGCCAACTGATATACTGTAATCTACCTAGTAAGCCTCTTATCTCCTTTTCTGTTCTTGGTGGGGGCATTTTCAGAATAGCCTTTGACTTTGCTGGATCAACTTCTATTCCTTTCTTGCTGACCAAATATCCCAAGAATAAGCCTGATGTTGCTCCAAACAGACACTTTGCAGGATTAAGCTTCAAATTGTACTTGCGAAGTCTAAGGAAGAACTTCTCAAGTGCTTCAACGTGTTCTTCTGGAGATTTTGACTTGACAATCATATCATCGACATACACTTCTACTTCTTTGTGTATCATGTCATGAAAGACTGTTGTCTCCATCCTTTGGTAGGTAGCCCCTGCATTTATTAATCCAAAAGGCATAACCCTGTAGCAGAAAGTGCCCCATTCTGTAATGAAAGCTGTCTTCTCTTTGTCTGGTGGGTGCACCAGGATCTGATTATACCCAACCGCGAGGTCAGTCATGGAAACCATCACATGCCCAGCCATCCTGTCTATCAGCAAATCGATGTGAGGTAGCGGGAAATCATCCTTGGGACAAGCCTTATTCAGATCTTTGTAGTCAACACACATTCTGACCTTTCCGTCTTTCTTCGGGACCGGTACAATGTTTGCTAACCAGGAAGGGTAGGTAATTGGTTCTATGAACTTATTGTCCAGTTGCTTGGCAACTTCCTCTTTAATTTTCAAAGACCATTCTGGCTTCATTCTTCTCAACTTCTGCTTAACCGGCTTTGCCTCTGGGTATAGCGGAATCTTATGCACTGCTATGGCTGGGTCTATTCCCGTGACATCACTTGCCTTCCACATGAAGCAGTCGACATACTTCCTGATGCAATCGACAACCTGTTCTTTATTCACACAATCATATGCAATGTATGTATGTTCATTTTCTTTGCCAATTATTATCTTTTCATTTATTTCTTTTATTTCATTTATTTCATTTTTGCTAGATAATACTTGGAAAGCAAAAGACACAAGGTAACCAAGAATGGGAACAGTTTCATTGATAATGGCGGAGTCATTCTCCAAGATTACATTAGACTTGACATCAGGGCTTTCTAAATCTGAAATTACAGAAGACTCAGAATTAGACTCTGACTTGGTTTTTGACTCAGAATTAGTACAAGACTCGGTACAAGACTCAAGTTCAGGGTGTGACACAGGACTAGGTTTAACCTCAGCAGCTTGTCCCTCCTCGGCGTACCAGTTTCTCAGCGGTCCATCCGTGGTCTTGATCAGCTTTGTGAAATCCCTATTGTCTTCAAAATTGGTTATCATAGCAACCTCATCAAAGAGACTAGGCCGCATGAAATCTTCCATTTGGGGGTCAGTTTCAGGTTCTGGCTCTTCTTCTTTCATGGCCGCAACATCAGCAAACATTTCAAAACCCGGTAGCTTCTTTCCGGTCATAGGAGAATAGAATGGTTCCTGAAAACCGCAGTAATGAACCGCCTTTCCAAGTTTGCAAAAGTGACCATTCAGAGTTCTAAAGTAAGGGCGCATTTTGAGGCTTCTTGCCCCCCAATTTCCCTTTTTCTTCCTTCCACGCTCAAGCTCTTCTATTTCCTCGTCTGTAGGTTTGTACCCCAAGCCAAAAGTTCCCTTATTCTCAGGCTCTTCCCATGGCCGTACTACGGGTATTTTTCTCCCAGACTTCATCATTTCCATACCGGGCAATAGACCTACCCTCAGCATCATTCCCACTAGGCAGTTGATTTGAACCTCCCCAAAGTCATATGAGACAAATGGCCCTTTGGGTTTTTCACCTTCAATGCACTGAACTGTGTCGTAATGAAACCCAGTCAAGGTCATGGCGGTTTCACCAGGAACAACCTCAAAGAGAGACTGATCCATGGTTTTCTTGTTGATTTCACAGGTATCCCCTTTGATAGTGATGATTTTTCCTTCAAAAGGGAATTTAAGTTTTTGGTGTAATGAAGAAGGTACAGCATTAATTTGATGAATCCATGGCCTTCCAAGGAGGAGATTAAAGCTCACAGGTACATCAATGACCTGGAAGGGCACTTTCATTTTCATCGGTCCAATAGCAATTTCTAGAGTGGCAACACCCAAAATTTCTCTTCGAGTGTTATCATATGCTCTCACAATCTGATCAGAAGGTGTAAGATTTGTAGTCTCCAACCCCAAACAGCTTGCTACTTTCAAAGGACACACATTTAAGGTTGACCCATTATCAATGAGAACCATGGGCACAGTCTTTCCCCCAGTCTGTATGGTGATGTATAGAGCATCATTGTGTTTCTTACCGTCTTCTGGTAAATCTACATCAGAAAATCTGATACTCAATGCCTTGGTTGATTGGGTCAAAGTGGCCACCAAAGCTTCTGGGCTTGTGTCCACAGGTGTATCAAGTTGACTCAAAGCTTCGCTGAGAGCCTGGCGGTGTGGGAATGAGGAAGCAAGGAGCTCCCAAATTGACACCTTAGCTTGAGTTTGTTTAAGCTGAGTGAGGACAGGGTCTTCTTTTGGCTCTGGAGTCTTCTTATGGGGGTGATTTGAGGTTGTAGGGGTTTTTCCCAAGTGAAGTGGCTGATATTGTCTTCCACTTCTTGTCAGAGCACTGACCTCTTCAGCAAGGTCGTTCAAATCTAACACACACACTTCATTCATTTCCAAGAGAAGTTTGAAAGGATCAAACAGCTCTTCTTCCACAGTAATGGCGTGGATGGAATGATTGGGCAAAGGGTTAGTGTTGATGTTTGGTTGCCTCCTGAGAGGAATGATGTCACCACTATCCACCAGATCCTGGATGCGGTTTTTGAGTGTCCAGCAAGCATCTGTTTTATGCCCATTCCCTTGATGGTATTCACAATATTCATTGACTTTATAACTGGAAGGTAATGGGTTTGGAGGAGGTCTTGGGTCCAAAGGCTTCAAATATTTCCCTTCCACAGCCTTTTTAAACACCAAATGACGGGGTACTCCAAGGTCAGTATATTACCTTCTCGACTGATTTCTCGGCCCAAGATTGCCCACACGTAAAGGATTCACAGGGGCAATATTGGCCACTTGATTGACCTTGCTTGAGGAAGGAGTTTGGCTTTGTTTCTTATATTTTGATGCAGCCCCCTCATCCACTATTTTACCCAACTGTATCAAATCTTCTACCTTGGTTGCAGTCGCAATGAGCGATTTGAAAGTAGGTAGATATTGGGTTTGCAGTTGAGCCTGATATGTAGGCCTTAAATTTCTGATTATGATATCAATCTGCTCTTGTTCTGAAGGGCGATTGATCATCTGGGCGGCTTTTGCCCTCCACCTCGTAAGGAACGAGGAGAAGGGTTCATTGTTGTTTTGTTTGGTAGTCTCAAGTTCTCTTCTAGTGACATCCACCTCAATATTGTAGTGGTATTGAGAGTTAAATGCATTGCAGATGTCTTCCCATGTCTTAATCTTGGAACGGTCTAGACTCACAAACCATTTAAGGGCAGCCCCAGTCAGGGATTGTTGGAAGAGTTGAGCAAAGAGCTCATCATTTAAACCCCATGGGCTCAAGGCCCCCACATACATCTTCAAATGGTTTTAGGGCAAGTGGTCCCGTCAAATCTGTCCATCCCAGGCATCTTGAATTTTGGAGGCAATCTAGCTTGGGGAAACAAGGATAAGGAATCCATGTCTACCACCTCTTTGTGAGTTTTCATGGCAGTGATTGACCTCTCAAGCAATTCAAGTTTCCTTTTCAGTTCATCAGTTTCAGTGACATTCTTAGAGGGTGGATCCTCCAAATTGATGACAGGGGTATTATTCTGAACAGTCATGGGGGTACTAGTTTGCCCCACAATAGGTTCCTTCCCTAAATTTCCAAGAGTAGGGACTGTCTTTGGTGCTCCTCCTAATTCAGCCAGGATGGCTACCCTTTGGGCGGCTAAAGCTTCATCAATTCTTTCTTGCATTCTAGCTTCAATTTCCTTAGCCTGTCCATCTAGCAAAGCCTTAATTTGTTCAATAGTAGCCATTTCAGGAATTGGAGTGGTTGGTGAAGTTGGAGTGGTAGAGCTTGTGGGTGATTGCCCAGTTGGAGTTGGTGTTTCTGGTGTAGGTGAAGGCACACGGACAGTGGGTACCTGCAAAGGTTAAGGGCAAGAGATCAGGGTGGTGTGTAGGGTAGGAAAACTCTTGGTCCACTTATGTACATCAAAATTTTCTCCCAAAACAATGTTGTTATGTTGCATGAATGCACCTCATCACATCACAATTCATTTTAATGGAATGCGGCACTATCATTGGGTACATACAACCTAAGGAAAGGTTCTATTGTTATGTGAAAATAGAGAATCGGCTTATCATAGGGACCCTTGAGTCTTGAGTAAGATATACCTAACCACATGTGAAACAAGGAGTTTCGCGTGGGTCCAACAGTACGATTACTCATAGGCCACTCCAAAAGGATTGGAATGGTTTGCGACAACAGGGAGGACCCTTTGGCTGTCCGCCGGCATAATCAAGGAGACCTGCCGGTCAGCGCTACTTGCTATCCAGACTTAGAACTTTGAACATAAAGAGAAGAAATTCATTTGAAAACAATTTTTTATGCAATGGAGGAAAAGGATTCCCCCATATATGCAAGAGAAAAAGATTCTCTGAATGACAAAACAAATGCACAAGTAGTCAAACAATAGATCCATCAAAGGAAAAAGATTCCTTTCTTCAATCTTCAGTCCAATATCCTTAAAGGAAGGATATATATTGCTAAGGTACCCTGCAAAACAAATAAACGTACCCTAAAGAAGGGCAAGTTAGTCAAATTAACAATAGTAGTCTACTAGAGTCCCATAAATTATTTTTTATGGTCCCTAGAAAGGTTTCTTTTGTCAACTTTCAATTCCAATATCCTTAAAGAAAGGATGATCATTGCTAAGGTACCCTGCAAAATAAATAAAAGCACCATAAAGAATGGCAAGTTAGTCAAATAAACAATTGTAGTCCACTAAGATCCCATAAATCATTTTTATGGTCCCCAGTGGAGTCGCCAATCTGTGAACCTCGGTTTTCCGCCAGAAAAGGATCGGGGCGAAAGTTCACTCATTGTCGGGAGTCGCCACTCAGTTTATTTTGTTCGAAGGGAAAAACTAAGAAAACCCTTGTTTGACTCCAATAACTTGTCCAATGTAAAGGTTTCTAGTCTGCGAACCCAAGGAGGATTCGGGGACTATGTCATGCATTTGACTAACTTGCAAAAAGAACAAATCTAAAAGGAATGAAGAAAAGAAGAGACAGATTGTTATTAAATTGTGGACTTGCTATTTGGGGTGAATCCCAAATATGCCTACATACTCTCGTTTGAATGGGAGATCAAAGCCCATGTAGTTCGGAAAAGCCTATTTAAAGGCGATAAAAATTATGCTTCATGCATGTGTGTGTGTATGCTTCGTGCATATTTCAGGCATTTTGCCAGAGTTGTGAGTTTTAGCACTTAGTGCTAAATGGTGAAATTTAGGTACTTTGTACCAAAGGAGTGCAATTTAGGCTTCATGCCAAATGTGAGATTTTGAGCACTTAGTGCTTCGTGCTGGTGTCGGGCTTCATGCCAAGTATTGATCGGGCTTTTTGCCAAATTTGTGAAATTTAGCACTTAGTGCTAAATGGTGCAATTTTAGGTACTTTGTACCAAAAGAATGCAATTTTTAGGCCTTTGGCCTGTGTTGTCGGGCTTTATGCCAAAATGGTGAGTTTTAGCACTTAGTGCTAAATGTGAAATTTAGGTACTTGGTACCGAAAAATGTGCGATTTAGGCTCCGTGCCAAAAAGTTGATTTTAATTGTGAAATTTAGGTACTTTGTACCGGAAAGATGTAATTTGGGCTTCGTGCCAACAGATTGATTAATTAGTCCATTAGGCCTTAGACCTAAAAGGATTAGGTCTTTGACCAAGAAGAAATTGAGAAGAAGATGGAATGCTTATGAAATGTTTAAATTGACAAAGAATTGATTAGAATATTACCTTGCTTAGGATTTTTCCACTTCGAAGTTCCAGATCTCGTTTTCTTGGACCTTGGATTATGATTCTTGATTACGGATTAAATTCATCAGCATCAGGCCCGGAGTCTCCAAAAGCCAACCTGTTTTTCTGAACACTTGAAGGCAATTTATAGGCAAAATCGGGCTGGACGGTGGCCGGGCCGCCGTCCACGGCGGCTCGGCCGCCGGTTTTGTCCGGTTTTCGCTCAAACTGATTTTTCGGGAGCTAGAGACCTCCAAAAATTATTCCGGGACCATATCCGTGATCCTCACGTCGTCCCAGACATTTCAAGTACCATATTGACATATTTCCGGTGAACTTCACGTGGACCTCCGGTCCGGCTCAGCCGTCCGCAGTCTGAGAAAATTGGCTTTCCGAGCCTCAAAATTCGAGTGTTCACACCACTATGAGCAGGGATTTTACCCCACCCCCATGTGGAATGGTTCTTGCGATTTCAGCAGTGTTAGGCTCATGGCTTTAGAGAACACAAGCCTAAAGCCAAAGAAAATAGAGTCACCACCCGGTTAGGCTTGGAAAATAGAAAGGGGTGGATGACTCGATTCCTAAGGAATCCCCAACCCCCTATTGGGTTCGGAAAGTTAGGTACGTATGGGGAAGGTGAGAATAACCCAACACCCTATAATACTCGGTTCATTGGAACCAGCCTCCTTTTGAGGTCTAATCATTCTTAAATTCTTTAACTTATTAAAATACCATCCATACTACATGCCAAATAAATAAACATTCATTGTATTAAAATCAAAGAAGATCCAAACAAACAAATAAATAAAAATGATGAATCTATACATGATGGAAACATGCCCTTACAATAATGTCCAAAACTAAATAAAATAGGATACCTACCAATTGGTGGAAACATGCCCTTTACATTAATCTCAAACTTAAAATAAATAAAATTACATTGAACTTAATAAATGAGGTACCCATGAAGTGGAAACATACTTCTTACATCTTTGAAGTTTAAATAATTAACCAACTAAAATTAAGTCATTCAAAAATTCACCATAATCAAATAATTCATAATAAATAAAATATCAATAAATCATTCATCATAGATATAAAATAATCAAATCTAAATTTTAATCTTAAATGAAGCAGTAAATAAACAAATTTAGGGTTTTATACTTTGGAAAATATGATTAGAGTTTTTAAATAAAAACTAGGGTTTTTTAAGGAAAATTAGGGTTTTAGGGTTTTAATTTGGAAATTAGGGTTTTGATTTGAAAACTAGGGTTCTTAGAGCTTTAATTTGGAAATTAGGGTTTTAATTTGAAAACTAGGGTTTTTAATTTGGAAATTAGGGTTTTGATTTGAAAATTAGGGTTTTTAGGGTTTCAATGGTGAAATTAGGGTTTTGGTTTAGAAAGTAGGGTTTTTAGAGTTTTAATTTGGAAATTAGGGTTTTAATTTGAAAACAAGTACTTTTAGGGTATCAATGGTAAAATTAGGGTTTTAATTTTATAAATATGCAAATAGGGTTTTAGATGAACTAATTAGGGTTTTGGGTTTTAAAAACACGCAAATAAGATTTGCTTCATAAAGTTTAAGTATTGTATGCATAATCTTATGGCTACTGAGTATTAATTCTGATAAACACATGCACATCATATAAATTGATACTAGATCAATAGATGTACTGTAAATCTAAAACAGATAAATATTTGTTGAGCAAGCCATTGAATGAATCAAAATGTTCAATACTTAAACTATTTAATGGTGTTTTAAAGGAGAATTGCAACTGTTGGATAACTAAATTTTATTTAGAAAACTCACCTGCATTTGAAAACTCCACCAAAGTTGAATCCTTAAGCCAAGCTTCAGGTTTGCCTAAATCAATTAAAATATTGGTTGAGTCAAACAATTGTTGGGATAATTGCTCTCTTGTTGATTTCTTCATGCCTCTTGTTAATAGCCATCTTTTATTGCTTCGTCTTAAAAACTAATCCCCCAAATTTTGATAATTAATTACATTTTTTAGGCAACATTAGGGCATCTTCAATAATCCTAATTTACTTTGGAGAGGCCAATCCTACTTGACTTTGGAGAGGCTGAGTAGTGAAACCGCACACAATCAGGCCAATGCCAGCTCATGTTGAATTGGCTACTGCCAATTTGGCATGAGCAATTGCTCATGTCGAATTGGCATGGGCCATAGTCAAATGGTCCAATTGCCCATTCCAAAACCAAACTAATTGGACCAAATCACACTTTAATCACATCATCCATAATAAAACTAAATCGACATAATCCAAATATTAACTAATTAGACTTGATTTAGTTTGGGCCTTGTTATTGGACCTGGACTTGATCTAGTCTTCAAATGAAAATAAAATTTGGACTAGTACAAAAATTAAGGGTCTATAGGATGCTGAACACACCATTTTTCTAGGAAGACCCTTTATGGCTACAACTAATACTTTGATAGATGTTAAAAACGGAAAACTAACAGTGACTATTTTAAGACAAACTGTGGTATTTTTTATTTTTAACACTTCTCTTATTCCCACTATTTTTGTTTATGAAAATTGTTCTTTTATTGATTATACTGATCTTACTGTTAGAGATATTTTCTTGCAGGAAAGTAGTAAAGACAAGTTTGAGATGGCCTTGACCTTGGGAGAAGAGGTTGAAATTTCTTATTTAGAAATTGAGGAGTACAAGTTGATTTTAGATGGTGTGGTTGATGAGAGGGGACTTGATGGTGTTAAGGTAGATGAAGGAGAGGTTTAACCAAAATTTGTTGAGCTTAAGCAGCTCCTAAAACATTTGAAATATATTTTTCTAGGGGTGAACATTACACAACTGGTGATCATTTCTTCGACTCTTTATCTTGATGAAGAGGAGAAGTTTGTGAGAGTACTAAAGAAACTTAAGAAAGCCATTGGTTGGGGATTGAGTGACATTAAGGGCATTAGTCCTTCCATGTGCATGCATAGAATAGTCTTAGAGGAAGGAGCTAAACTAGAGAGAGGCCTAGAGGAGGCTCAGCCCAAACATGAGTGAGGTAGTGAAAAAAGAGGTTCTTAAACTCCTTGATATGGGGGCAATCTACCCTATAGCTGATAGTGAGTGGAAGAAAATGGGATGGTTTAGGGTGCACTGCAATGATGATAATACACAGATTTCTCTTGAAAATTCTTTTGAAATATTACTCGATAAGCACTTGTTTGCCATAACACAAGTACCATGGTATGCGGATATTGCTAATTATCTTTCTTGTGGTGTCTTGAGGAAAGATTTAAATTTTCAGACAAAAAAGAGATTTCTATATTTTTGTAAGTATTATTTTTTGGATGAGCCATATTTGTTTAGAATTTGCAAGGATGAAATCATTCAAAGATGTGTGCCAGAATAAGAGCAATTGCAATTGTTGCAATTTTAACACAACATGTATTGTGGAGGATATTTTAGAGTTAAAAAGATTATTGAGAAGATTCTTCAACGTGGTTTGTATTGGCCAACTTTTTGTATCAGATGTTATAGATGCCAAAGAGTAGGAAACACAAGTAAGAGAAATGAAATGCCTCTCTCTACTTTTGTTGTGGTGGAAACTTTTAATGTATGGAGAATAGATTTTATGGGACCATTTCCCAAATCTTTTGGTTTTGAATATATCCTTCTTGCAATAGATTATGTTTCCAAGCGGGTGGAGGTTATCCCCACGAGGACTAATGATGCTAACATTATTTTGAAATTCTTGAAGGAATATATTTTGAACAGGTATGGATAAAGGAAGCCATTTTTTGCAACAAGTGTTTTGAAAAGCTAATGAACAAAATGGGCATCAGGCACAAATTGGCAAGTCCATATCATCCCCAAACATATGGCCAAGCTGAGATCTACAACAAGCAAATTAAAAACATTCTAGAGAAGATAATGAGCACAACAAGGAAGGATTGGACGGTCTGTCTTCCTGAAGCACTTGGCATACCATATGGCTTTCAAAACTCCTTTGGGATTGAGTCCATATAGATTAGTATTTAGCAAGGCATCCCACTTACTAGTGGATTTGGAGCACAAAGCTTATTGGGCAATTAAGGCTACAAATACGGACTTGGAAGGGGCAAAAGAGCAGAGAATGTTGCAAATTTCTGAGCTAGATGAGCTTATAAATGAAGCTTATGAGAGCTCAAGGATCTACAAGGAAAAAACAAAGGTGATGCATGACAAAATTATCCTGAGAAGAACTTTTGAAGCTAAGAAGAACTTTTGAACCAGGGATGAAGGTTCTTTTGCTTAATTTGAAAATGAGGTTATTCCCTGGGAAATTGAAGTCTCACTAGAGTGAACCCTTCCAGGTTATTCAAGTATTCCCATATGGGGTTATAGAGTTGTTAAATTTGAAGACCAATGAGACTTTTAAGGTAAATGGCCAAAGGGTGAAACCCTATCTGAAGGAGCTATAGGTTGCAAAAGCCATAGAAAGTATTGCATTTACTGATGCGTGAAGTAACCACGTCCAACTATTATGACGTTAAAGAAGTGCTTAATGAGAGGCAACCCATTAGTTTGCATTTCTTTATTCCTTTTATTTTAGTAATTTTGAATTTCTAGAGTTTCAATGCTACTTTGTTAGATTATGAATAAATTTATCTGGTATAGGTGCTATGATGCGCTGTTTTGTTGTGGTTGAGTTTCACGAAAGAGAAAATGAAGAGAAAATTTTAATCAATTTTGGACAATAATAGACGCGGGCTGAGACAAGGCCAAGCCAAGTGAGGACTCAACCAAGTTGTCAATTTTCATAAGAGAGATTTGGTTAGATGAAATAGGACACAGCTATAAGTCTTGATCGTGTCATGCCATTCCTAAAAAGACATCCTTCAAATAGTGTTAAACACGGTCACAGGTCTTGGCCGTGTCATTGTAATTTCATCAAATTCTAATTTTTGTTTACAAAACTGAACATGGTCACTTGTCTTGGCCATGTCCTTGCAATTGCCTCGAATACTCATCTTTGAAATAGAACCAGACATGCCCACTTGTCTTAGCTGTGTTCCCAAAATAGACTAACACGGCTATAAGTCTTGGCCATGTCCCTTGTGCTTCTTCAAGAAACATGCTTGTACCTTTTGACGTCGACACAACCAAGATAAGTCAAGCTTGGTCGTGTCACTCATTTAAACTCTTTAATTTCTCAATTTTCTCTTTCATTTCTCGCTCACTAAAACCCTAAAATGCCATTTTTTTTTCCTCTCAACCCTTGCTCTCCACATGGCCAAGACCATGGTCCCAACCCAAAAATCACTTATATTTTCCAAATTTCTTGGTCTAGAGAATCATCTTTATTCTTCATTTCAATCAAGTTTCAAGAATGCCAAGGACCAAGCAAGTCTCACCCCAAGGACGAAGGGAACCTCTTCCACCACTCCTTCAAGGCGGTCAACAATACAAGCAAGGGGATTTTTCCCTTCAAGGTATGTAAGTGTTGATTCCTTAGATATTTTGCACATTAAGGAGAATTTTGAGTTATATGTGAAGAATTTACATTGGGAAAAATTTAATACCCTTAAATCATTACAATTTCAAGAGTTAACTGCTGAGTTTGTTGCCTCTCTTGAAGTGGAAAGAGATAATACCAAGCTTTGCACTAAGCTAGGATTTAAATTGAATAGGAGATAATATAGGATTATGATTGAAAAATTATGTGAGGTATTTGGATTTTTGCTTGAAGGACATAGGAATATTCCTAAATATTTTAAACAACAATATGCATGGGCTAAATTCGGATCGGGTGGGACCTATGTGGCTAAATTAGCCAAAGCAACTTAATTGTTGTATCCTGCTTTAAGATATTTGCACAGGTTAATGGCTTGTAGTTTCTTTACAAGAAAAAGAAAGCCCCGAGTCATTGAACTTAATGAGTTATTTTTCTTATGGTTTGCTTACCATGCTGCACCTATAAACACTAGTTTTTAGTTGGCAGAGGTCCTTGATAATGTGGCCCATAATAGAAAAGGGATGATCTATATAGGTGGATTAGTCACTACCTTAGCCCTTGCCTTTGATAGAAACTTTGATCCTCATAATTGTGGAATGCAAAAAATTTTTGGAAGTGATATGTTAGATGTATCCACTCTTGAAAAAATGCATATGGTGACAAAGAGTGGAGGGACTTATGTGATGGCTTTTGGTGAGCCGAGTTCACAGGATGATAAACAAAAGCGACCCTAAGTTGATGATGAATCTGACTCTGAATTACTGAGTTTGGATGAAGATGCTCTGATCCCTGATAACTATGAGTTGATCAGCAAAATAGAGGCATTAGAGAAGAAAGTTGATTAAAATCATGCTCAGATGCTCAATCAACTTGAACTCATCAACAACAATTTGGCTCAATTTGGCTAGGATTCTAAGTCTTCACCCCTCTGTTGCATTGTCTTCATAGCCTTAGCCACAATAGCTTCACATTGTCATTTGAGAGTTTTTATTCTTTTTATATTTTAGATGTTTTAATTTCTATTTTTAGTGATTAATACTTTATGTTTATATGTCATTTGTTTCTTTTTTTATTTTTATATGGAACAATCAATATGTGTTGTGGTATGGATGGAAGTAGCACTTTGCATTACACATTGGAATGATGGAAATCAGGTTTTACCCAAACTCTTGCTCTTTCAATTTATACATCTTCACATTAGAGACAATGTGAATCTTTAAGTATGTGGTGAAAAGTTTTTACTTTTGACTTATCTTTGTTTAAGTTTTAGAAATTTAATGTTTTTCTTTGAATAATGAATTTGGAAAAACTCAGTAGTTATAAGATTGTTGATAGAAGAGCTTTCAAATTTTTGACGCATGAATTTGAGAATTGAATAGAATTTATACTTATTATTAACTTTGATGGTCATTCTTAGCATTACCTTTAACTTATGATGATTTGAGCAATTTAAGTTGAATGCCAACTTGTTATTCTTTTGAGTGAGCATTCTTGATTTATATATTGCTAGAACTTACTTAGATATGCATTTCAAGACTATATGAAAATTTCAATTGAGCATCAACATGATTAAGGCATCTAGGTGTACCTATTTAGCTTAAAAGGCCAACCTTTTATATGTCTTTAGAAAGCCAATTTTGAGCCTATTTCATTTTTCCATTTCTTTCTTTTACATAACAACATTAGCCATGAACCATTTCCTTCCATTTCTTGTCCTTACATAAGGAGCAAGAGCATTTGAGGAATTTAGTAATTGAAGTTGTTGTGTCAATTAAAGTGTAGAGTTAAAGTTGGTGGGTTGAAGGTTTTGAATAATTACTCTGTAATTACTGTGTTTCTTTATTTGATTTTCCTCTTCATTGTGTTATTGCTATATAAAATATAAGAAATAAGATTCAATTTAAATTTTAATGAAAAAAAGGAAAAAAGGAAAAAATAAAAATTAGAAATTAGAAATTATTGTTCATGTGGCTAAGGTTGGAATATGCGTGGTTATGATCCTTGCAACATAATAAGTGGATTCTAATTCTCTTGTAAGGGGTATTCTAGCATCAAGTGCTAAGTGAGTAGAGGTTGTTTTTTAGATTGTTCGGTCATATATGCATTCAGTTGATTTATTCTTGAAGTGCTCTTAAACTTAATGAATATCTCACATTCCCAAATATCATACCTTTAGCCTTAGCCCCATTACAACCAAATGAAAAGACCTTATGATTGATGTTTGATAGTAATTAAGTGGTAGAGATTTGATTGATGAGTAAGCCTATGGAGATATTCTTTCATTGGAAGTTAAGAATGCAAACACGGCCTTGATCAAACACTTAAGAGATTTTGTGAGGGAGTGACAATCTTTGGTATGTATTGAAAAGCCATTAACTTGCTTGAGTATTGATTTTATTTGGTTTGATGATGATTGTGGACATTATGAGAAGGGAATTCTTGATGTTATCTTATAATTTTTTAGTATAATAAATTCTTTCTTGTTTAGGTTTTGTTTATTTCAACTTTCCTTGAGGACAAGCAAAAAATTACGTGTGGGGTAATTGTTATAATCATTTTATATATGGTTTAGAGTAGCTTTTGTTTGGTTTTTAGTTGTTTTCTAACTAGTTTGTTCAAGTTTGTTGTTAGGTTTTATGTTTTATGTTGAGACAAGATGACTCAAGGAAAAAAGGAAATGAAATATGCTAAGTCCACTATTGGATAATAGTTTCAGAAGGGAATATGCAACATGGCAAGGCCATGTCAAGTCTTGGTCGTGTCTCTCAATTGCAAGAAGGATTCAGGGCAGATCTTGAAGGCAAAGTTGGACACGTTCTAGCATCTTGGCCTTGTCACATGTCCTGCCCAGGAAAACTTTAAGCTTGGTTGTGTCCCTCACAAGAAGAAATTGAAATTAAAAACTAGACACGGCCTAAGGTCTTAGTTGTGTCTCATGTCTTAGACAAGACAGCTTTAAGCTTGGTCGTATTCAATGTGTTCCATTTAAAGAAGAGAAGTGTGAAATTAGTCAGAACTAGATATGGCATGTCGTCTTGGTCATGTCACATGACCTGGCCAGGATGAACAAAACTTGGCCATGTCGCATTGGATAAGTTAAAGCACGTTTTTTATTTTTAAAAGCTATTTGGTTCAGATACAAAAATCGAATCTGATGGAGCAAAAGGTGGATTATTTTTTAAAAATGTTAAAAGAGCAAAGAGAAGAAGAGAAAGGGATGAACAGTTCTTTAAAAATTAGATTGGGGAAAAAGAAATCCATTCATTCTTTTCAGACTAGGAATTCTTTGCAAAGCCTTTGGAGGAGGTTTTTGAGTTCTTCATCAAGTTCAAGTTTAGCGAGAGGAGAAGAACTACTCTAGTCATCTTCACAAGGGTTTTTCTATTCTTTTATTCAATTTATTATCTAGAATTTTCTTGTTTTAATACATTATTATTTCCATGAAGATTTGTGATTTGAATTATATTGAAATGAGTTTCATACTTGTTGTGATTAGGAGCTAAATTACTTTTTCCAAGGGTTTGCAGTAGATTTAATTAAATATTTTAATTCAATAATTTCTATTAATTTGCCTTGTTATGAGTTTATTGCAATGAAATATATGTTAGGTTAATAGATTGACCACCTATTAGTTTCTAGATATTAAGTGAAAAACCGAGAGGTGAAACTTGATATTAGAATTCTGCATTCAATTATCCTAAGAACGAATTAGAAATATAAGTTCTACGGTTCACTTAATTTGAAATTCAAAATGATTGGAATTTATTAATTAGTGAATGTGAGAACTAATGAAATAATAATTGCTAATTAACATTAAGGAAGAAATTAAGTTGCAAGGTTATATTAATGGAAAATTTGAGAATTAGACTTTGATTAAATTGATCTGTAAATCATAGGTTCCTTTCTAGAAGTTTTACATTAATTTTTTGCAAACCCACCATACATTTTAATTTTAAACTTCTTTTACTATTTCAATATTACAAAATTTATTCTTTAATTCTTTTCTTTTTAATCAAATTATGGAAAATAAACAACTTCCATAAAAAAAATGACCTTAGGACATTCATTCATTACTATAATAATCTCGTATACTTGCGAGAGTCGCTTTTAGTAGTGTTAAGTAGAGCGCAACATTTTGGCACAATTCGGTTTTTTCTAAAATTTCAAAAATAATACTCCAATGAGCATTTTCACAATTGTTAAGCCAATTGTCCATCTTAATCCTCTAATAATATTTTCAACGACTCAATATAATTTGGATCTCCAAAATTCACTAAGTATTTATAATATGTTAATATGCAATTAAATTATATTAATTTAGTTCATTTATTTTAATATTTTAATAATATTTATGATAATATTTATATTATTAACTAAGTCATTCGATTGCGTTTAAATAATATTTATTTAATCTTTGGCATTTTAAGAAAATAAAATTTTCATATTGTCTACAATTGAAATTAATTAACATATATACATATATATATATATATTAAAACTTATTTAATTTAGTTTTCAAGATAAACCTATATTAACATCAATAATAGCATTATACTATAAATGAATAAAATAACAATACTATCATTTACTTAAATTTTCTTATTTTGCTACACTTTAAAAAATTATTATTATTATTATTATTATTATAAAATTTATTTACTTTACAATACTTTCTTCTAAATTTTCAATAATCATTTTAATAAAATCAATAATAACAATAATAATAATATTATTATTTATTTAGATTTTTAACATTATTTGATTAATCACAATTGTAAAATAACTATTTAATTTCCATTATTTCAAATTTGTTAGTTTATGTTAAGTTTAATATTAAATGATAATTATTATTATTATTATTATTATTATTATTATTGTAATAAACTAAAGTAAATTTATAACTAAATTAAATTTAAAATTACTAATTATAATAATGATAGTCGTCGTCGTCATAATAATAATAATAATAATAATAATAATAATAATAATAATAATAATAATAATAATAATAACTTGTTTGTTATAATCATAACAATATAAATTTTAATAAAATATTTAGTTTTATGAATCTCTAAATACAATGTATTTACCATTTAATTTAATTATTTAACAATTATTTAACTCAATTTAATTTATAATTAGTAATCCTTATAATAATATGATTTAATGATATTAAGAATTTAAATTTACAAACCAATAACTAACTACCAATTTTTCTACTTGCTGTAAATTCATCAATTTCATAGATATATTTATAATTTAAATATAATTATTTTATTCTAAATGTTGTCTTAAGATGGTAACCAAGAGGAGAGTGAATTAGTTGATTTGAAGAAGTGAATGTAAATTGAAAATTTTAAAATTGAACAAAGCAATAAAGGAGTAGAAGATATAAGTATGAACACAAGGGGTTTATAGTGGTTCAAATTTCCTCAATCCTACATCCACTTTCTTAACAACTTATTAAGGTTTCACTAATCTTGAGTTTTTACAAGCCTAACTCTAACTTGGTGTTTTCACAAGCTCATACCGAACTTATACAAGGTTTGAGACTTTCCCTCACAATCCAACAAAAGTTTTTCCTAGACTCACTCTACAACATAAGTGTTCCAAAGCTCACACTTAAACTTACAATAGTGTTTCAATGCTCACACCTAACACTTAATGAATACAAGTATAAATTTTGATGCAAAGAAATAAAAGATGTTAAAATTGGCTCTTACAATCACAATCTTACACAAAAATGTGATTTCTTGTGGTATTTATAGCCTTCAAGTTTTCAACTAGCCATTTGGAGTGAGAGCCAATATGTTTGATTCTTATCTCCCACTAAAATCACTTTTTCGAGCTAATTCATGGTCGGATTGGCTTTGGTCCTGTCGGCTTGAGCTCGGCATGGTTAGACTTCATTTGGTCCGGTCGGATCGAGATCTACATGGCTGGACTGAGCTCGGTCTAGTCGTGCTTTTCATATTTTCTAACAAAAGTTCTTCAACGGCTAGTACACGTGGTATCCACTAATTGAGTGGATAGACAATGGCTATATTTTTTAAAGTCTGAACTGGTGGTACGCTCGGGACTAGTTCAGTCCAGTCACTCTTCTTCTAGTATGCTTAGATTCTGAGAGTATTGACAACCATGAGCACTACTGGAGCTTATAGTATTTTTAGCTCTGGCTCAGTGTGATTGAACTGCATCAAGTTCGGTCGTTCCTGCCATGGTATACTGAAGTTTTCAGAGTACTCAGTGACCGTGAGCTCTACTGGAACTTCTGAGGATTTATCATGAGCTCGGTATGGTCGGACTTCCTAATGGTCTGGTCAGGACATGTGGTCCATTCATCAAGTGGGAATGACATTGAGCGTGAGCACTTCTGCATACTTTGTCTTGAGACAAGTCTAATATGCTCATTCTTGGTTCAACCAATTTAAGGCTCGGTATGTTCAATTCATGCTCTGTCTGGTCAGCTCATGCTTTGTCTAATCAGGTCGTGCTCTATCTTATCAGCTCATCCTCAGTGTATTCTCCATATCAGCAGGCTTAGTTTTGTAAAGTTCATGCTCGACACTTCATTGTTTGTCAGTTTAGTGAAGGTGCACTGACTTTCAGTCGATTCGGTCAAGCATGACAAGCTATGCTCGGCATCATCATTCTTCAACTTGGTATGGCGAGCTGCTGTTTTGAGTTTGATCGGTCTGGCTAGTAGTCCGATCAAGCTTAGAAGAAATCCTGCAAAAAATAACTTGGTACAAATATTTGTCCTATTCAATTTGATTGCCTAAGATCAAAATAGAGGCCAATAGTTTGGCTAACACTAAAATTTACTAATAAATATTTATAACTCAAATATTCAATTTATATTAATCATACTTTATGTTAATATTTTCATTTTAAATTTAATACATATATACTTATTACTTATTTGTTTTCATTATTTTAATTTTTTATTTTAAATCTCCATTCTAATCACAAATAATTAATTAATGAATTATAATTATTATTGTAATATCCTTATATCTTACATACATATAATACATATATATCGTATATGTAAATACATATGTAGAATACAAAAGTGTCATCATCCTTAACATTAGAAAATTCTCCATTCAGTTTTAAGAAAATATACTATTCTTTAAAAAGATAATCTAATGAGTGAATATATATATATATATAAGTAATTAATTGTTAAAAATACAAATTTAAAAGAAAATCACTAGAAAAAATTCGCTAGGGTTTTGTTTGTAATTTTAATAAATCCAAAATTAAAACATCACAACCTGGAAATAAAAATTTAACACTCCCAATAATTCCATTTCATTCACAAATCCTCCTAATTCTCCAAAACATAATCAAAACATATTCAAGTGTAACACCCTTATACCCTATATACGTACAATACATATTTTCAGCATATATAAAATATGCATTTACGGTATAAAAATATCACAGACCGATTTAATAAAAATCTTCACATTTCTGTT
Source organism: Garcia nutans (assembly GCA_947685225.1). Taxonomy (NCBI): domain Eukaryota; kingdom Viridiplantae; phylum Streptophyta; class Magnoliopsida; order Malpighiales; family Euphorbiaceae; genus Garcia; species Garcia nutans. The sequence continues at coordinate 36,489,178 of CANTUV010000008.1, read as the reverse complement.
TTAAAATTTCAAATACTAAATATATAAAATTAAATGGTATATAAATATTCTTTACTTGTTATAGTAATCCAAAATAAACATTTTATATAAAAATCTCTGAAAAAAATTTACCAGAGTTTTATATGTAATTTGGACGTTCCCAAAATTTAGCAAAACACAACCTGCATCAGAAAACACTCCCAATAAAAAATCAAATCTCCATTTCACCAATACTTCTTAATTTCTTCATATTTTCTCAAAATATTTATACATAGATAAATAAATCAACAACACATATAGAATCCCATTTTAAACAATTTATCCAAAACATTCTTTACAATTTACAATATATATACTTCAAAAACAAACATAATATACATAATATCAAAATATGCTATAATATCAAATATCTATATGCTGGCAAATGGCTCTGATCTTGATGTACCCAAAAACACTTCAAGGTTGATAAATGTAAGACTAGGCACGACTAGGTCCAGTAGAACTCTCCGGCTCTACCAAAACGCCCATGCCACCTACGCGACGAATTACAATCGTGCTAAGCTAAAAGCTTAATGGTACAAACTTTGATAATAATAAAAATATAAAGTAATGCCAATGCAAAATGCTTATGAACATCACATCATTCCATTTTCTCACACTTTTCAAATATTTCACAATCCACAATTCATATAAAAACAAACATAAACATGGTCCCAAAGATAACTAATATGCTATTCAAATTTCAGAGTTACTGTTTTGATCTATAATGACACCATGTGTCTAGCCCGTAGGCAATATATCAATGTAATAATAGAACTAGGTCTGAGCTTACGACCCACTCTTTTCACCCAGCCTAGCTTCAAGTACTTGATTTTGAGGCTTATGACCCAGCCATTTCACCTCAAAAACATTTTCACAATGACGCCTAGCATCTAGCCCGTAGCAAATCATAGGCATGCCACCAAACACAAAACTCTGAAAATTGAATAACATACTAGGCACACAATTTTATTCATATTTCTCATTATCAATCTCTTTCTCATTGTCACATAATCAAACTAGGCACATTGCATTATTTTCTCATTTTTTTTTCTCACTTTTCTCACTTTTCTCATTTTTCTCTTTTATATCAATATCAATTCATTTCATTATGTTTCCACATATCTCATTACATTATACCACATTTTTTCATTCACAACACAGTACACAATTACTTTGGATATTTCCACATAATTCACATATTAATCACATTTATACAATTTAGCCATTATCAATGGCTTTTCACAATGCATTTAACACATATATGACATTACAAATGTCATAGCACATTATTCATACATAACTAATGTATCAAGTAGCTTAACACATTTTCCAACCAAAATGTGTTAAGCCCAAATGTCATGCAAACATAACCAATGTATTCAAAGTTTGTACTTACCTCAAATAGCAACCCAAAACAAGCTCAAAACAACCTCCAATCCTATCCTTCCAACTTGCCCTTCACTACTTGGATGAAGCAAATCAACCTCCCTCAATGCCAAAACTAAATGTGATAGCAAATAATCATTTAGTATCACATTTAATGGCATTTCCAATATTAAACCATAAATTAAACCCCATCCAAGCAAAAATCCAAAATTTAAGGCTAACCTCACTTTAACTTTGGATTCTCATACTAGTCCATTCATTTTAATATATTAAGTTTATTTATATCATTAGAAACATATTTTAATACATTTGAACCATTTACATTATAAAAACACACTCTTATACACAAAATCCTAAAATGGCATAACCTTCCCCCATTGAAGGTTTTCCATTCCAACACAATCCATTAATCATTTTAAGCTTATATTCATCACTTTTAACACTAAACAACATGTTTAAACAAATAAAATCAAACAATTCAACAACTTTGGAAAATCACTTTTCCAAAACCCTAAATCTCCACTTCCATTCTCAAACTCCAACCAAACACAACCAAATCCAATATTTGACTTTAAAATACTTGTTTATGCCCCAAAACAACTCATTTGGAATTAATTTGCACAATTAAAAACCATGATTTCAAAACCCCAAAAAATTACAAAACCCTAAATTCTCTCTCTTCACCAATCTTACCCAAACTCAACCATTTCTTCAATCTAACCTTAAAATCATTGTTAACTACCCAAAATATCATCATACACACCCATTCCAATAATTATAACATACTACATCAAAACACCAAACTCAACATATTCATAAATTTATAAAATTCCAAAGATTAAGATGAAAAGCTTACTAATTATGGAAGAAATCACAAAGACTCCTCTTAAATCCTTGAAATCTCTTAAATTCTTAGTGCTTGGAAGAAGAAAAAACCTCTCTTACTCTCCCATGGTGTTTCGGCCTCCATGAAGAAGAAGAGGAAGATGTGAAGTGATGATATTTTCTCTTTCCTTTCATCTTTTATTTTAAACCATATATATATATATATATATTATAATATTATAATAATTAATTATTTAATTAATTATTTAATAAATTAAAAATCCAAAAATCCCTCTTCCATTCAAAAATTATTTATTTTTGAATTAATTTATTAATTTTAAATTTCTAAAATTTATTTACAAAAATGCCATTAAAACTTTGACTTTTCTTTTAAAAAGTGTTGACTTTTATATGTTATGTATATTTTACATATATATATCACATATATATTCCAAATACTTATTTAATTTCTCCAAAATTATGGATATGACACAAAGCATTTGTCATAATTAAATAAATACTTATATATATACACACCATAATCCCAATTCCTCTTTTAATACACAAGTGTTGAGAATCAATATACATAAACTGAAACACTTGTCAATCATAATCTTACATGTATGCAATCGACACTGTTGGTCTTGTGGCACCAAAGATCTCCAAAGCTCATCCACAACCTGAATCCCCCTTATCAACAATTCTCTTACCTGCGCGATTCATATAACCGCGCTAAGTATATAGCTTTGTGGCACATATTTTCAAAAATAATATTTATTGTATTTAAATGTTATTTCTTAACTTTTATTACCTCATAATTCATACACATACTCACATCATATCCCCACAAACATTTATTGGGCCCAATAACCCCTATATAATTATCAAGTCCAGTTATCACAACATTAATTTCTAGACCCAGCTCTGCTCGGGTCAATTTCTAATTTCAAACTCATGACCTACCTCTGCTCAGGTCAAGACCTAGCTCTGCTCAGGTCTATTAATGCATGCATAATGAATCTCAACATTATTGGACAAGTAATTGTATAGGTTACAAACACATATTAACTTATTATCTAGTCACATTGTCATCATATTTACTCTTTATTTCATAGTTTCCATATTTTCTTTCTCATTTCTTATCACATTATTCATTTTTCATCTTTTTCAACCATTTTTTAGCATATTTCACTTTAAGTGCATCACATTACATAGCCATTCTACAATTGCTTACCTTTACATTTTTCTTGCATTAAACACATTCTTTATTTGTATAATACTCATATCCTACCAAAACCAAAAAGAAAGCAACATAACACATTCACAAGTCACAATGTCTTATGTAACAACAATACTGTAAAAACAATAATTATTAAATTATATACTAACCTTAATTCACTTCCTAAAACAACTCAACCAATTTGATCTACACATACATAAATCCAACAACAAGCAACATTACTTAATTTAAATCCATTTCCATGGTCAATCTATATCAAACCATCATTAAACATACAATTTCCATCAAAATCCCAATAAAACTCAAATTTTACCTTTTTCTAAATTGTTTAAACTCCATCCATCCCAACCCATTTCCAACATTAGAATATAAAATCATTATTTACATATCAAAATAACAGCAAAACAATTCAATTCAATAATTATAAACATCTTCTTCAAAAACTCTAATTTCACATATTCTTACTATAAACCCTAACTTCATCCAAACTTACCCATATTAAATTTCTAACCATAAAATTACAACATACACACTAAAACAACATTAAATTATCCCATTCCAATAATTATATCCACCCATACCAAAACCTTAATTTTTACATAACCTTTCCATAAGCCTAATTCCATCATTTATGTTATTTTCACCCAACCAACCAACAAATCTTCATATACTCATCATTTAAACTTCACTACTACCTATTTTAGCAATTAAACAGAACTTTGTCTCTATAGCCATTCCAAATATAATCTTAAAATTAAATAAAACAAGCTTAAACAGTAGAACTACTTACTTGTTTCTTGATTTTTCTTCAAAATCCCCTTGAAATCTTTGTATTTCTTATACAAATTTGAAGTATTTGGAACAAAATACTCTCTCTCTCTCTCTCTCTCTCTCTCTCTAAGGAGGATTTTGGCTAGCCCATGGGGAAGAAGAAGATGAAGTTCTCTCGATTTTGTTTCTTCTCCACCAAGTATTTCTTTCTTACTTTGACTTTCTTTTTTATTTTTTATTTATATATTAAGTATATACTATACATATACCTTTTCCAATACTTAAATTAACCTCCAAATATTTATTTAATTTATCAAAAACCATGGATATTATAATTCTCTCTCTCTTAAACAATTTCATCCTCGAAATTATCTATCATAATAACTTAAATTATCCAAGACAAAAATAAATTCCAACTATCATCCTTAACCTAATAATCTCGGTTGTCCCCTTTAAATATCTTTACCTATATTATCAAGAAAAACACATAATCAACCAAGGCATAAAGAATAATATCTAGTAAAAAAAATTTACCTTCTTCTATATCAAATTCCTTCTGTCACCTCTGTATCCCATAAATTCTCGGTAATGCTTCCTCCGGCCTATCCACATTCATAGGCTCCTCTCCTTGTCCTTGTATGTATCCAGTCCTACCACTTCTGCTATTCTTGTCTCCTCTAACACTAGGCCTAAATCCAATTGTCTCCATCTATCTATCCTCTGGAGGCTCTGGATAATCTCTCAGATAGTGGTCCAGAGACCCATACCTATAGCAATCTTTAGAGTTAACTCCCCAGCAAATATCCCTATGTGCTCTACCACATTGGGTGCATGTAGGTGCAGTAAGCCTAAAAAATGTAGGGGTGAGAGCACTATCCATCAACACTATAGGCCTCTACCTTTGGTGAGTAGGTCTACTAGACTACTCATGACTGCCTCTGGTGATAAATCCTCTCACCCCCTCTTACGTGATGTCTCTACCTCCAACTAGGGTCACTTACCTACTCTCTTCTAATGTTGCAGTAGCTGCAATCCCCTAGCTTTCTCCACACTCTGAGCAATTGATACTAGCATAGAGAAATCCACTTAGTGCTCCGCAGCCACCTGACACAAGATAGATAGCTTCAATCTCTCTTTAAATCTCATACATCTATCCACCTCATCAGTCATAATCCCTCCTGAATACTTACTTAGCCTCAAAAACTCCTCATACTCTATTACACTCTTCTCCCCCTATTTCAAATCAAGAAACTCTCTCTTCTTCCTTTTTTTATAATCTCTAGGTGTATATTTCTTCCCAAATTCTAATAAGAAATCATCATATGTCAATACTGGTGGTTGAGCTAACTCCTGGGGAACTATCTTTGTAATATCCTAATTTTTGATGCACTTTGGAATAGTGTATATGAGATGAATAAGTATTATAGATATAATATATATGTATATATTATATATATTTGATATATATTTGAAGTATAAGTGCATAGTGACCTATTAATATATATATATATATATAAGAATAGAAAGGAAGAGAAATTGAAATTTGCTTCTTCTTCTTCTTCTTCTTCTTTATGCCTTTGAACGTGAGTTTAAGACAGAGAGAGAGACAAGGAGAGTTTCATCTTCCATACACCAATTTTACAAGGGATTTCAAGGATTCAAGTGAAGATTTTGAGGATTCTTCAACAATTGGTAAGTTCCTATATCATTTTGTAAGTTTCTTTGGAATTCTATGGAAGAACTTAGTATTTGGATTTTAAGGATTGTGTATTAGCATGTTTTAATGGTTTATTTGGATATGTGTGTAGATGTTGTGAGTAGCTAACGATTATTTTTAAGGTTGGATTGAAAGAGAAGAGATTTATTTTCTTTCTTCTTCTTTGAATGTGTTATGAGAGAAAGTGATGATTGATTGAATAAGATGATTGTTATGATATGTTGGGGTTATATATGTGTTGAATTGATAGATAATTCATGGATGTAAACTAAGATGATGATTAAGGGTGTTGTAATGTTGAGTTTGGAATGATTGTGTTCATACGGTTGAGAGTACAAAATGCAGGATTTTTGCCTGACACGGCCATGTTGTTAGGTGCCAACGATGCTAGGTTTCAACATTGATCACACGACCAGTAACATGGTCATGTATCTGAGTGTGTCGTAGCTACTGCAAGATAAGATAATTAACACGGCCATTAACACGCCTGTGTTGTTGGGTGTGTCAATGTTTCTATGAGGCAGAATGAATGACACGGGTAGAGACACACCCATTTCATTAGACGTGTCAAAGCTTCTGTGTGATTAGGTTAATGACACGGTCAGCAACACGCCTGTGTTGTTGGGCATGTCACTTGAGAATAACTCTTTTCTTTGTTTTTCATTTGTAATTTCTATTTAAATGATTTGATGTTGAGAATGCCTTAGAAATGTGATATTAAATGGTCATTTATGATCACATTTGGTATAGGCATTAAGAGAGAGTAGTTTTCCCAATCCTAGTGTTGAAGGGCAACTTGGAAGAGAAGGTTAGAGGAAGTTTTAAAGCTTGTTTTGGAGTGTTTCCTAAGGTATGTACAAACTCTTGATAATAGTATGTGATTGCATTACATTTGGCCTAACACATTTTGGATGAAAATGTGTTAAGCTACTTGATACATTAAATACTCATGAACATGGTGCTAAGACATGTGAATTGCTATGTATGCATTATTATAAATTGTGAAAAGCTATTGTTAATGGCTAGATTGAATAGAATGTAAAATGTGTAATAACCCAATGTGTTTGGGTAATGTGGTTTCATTATGAAATATCCTATGATGATGATGAAATGTTGTAAAGAAATAACATTGATATGAATGAGAAAATAGGAAAAATGAGAAAGGAATTGAGAATGGAAATTGTAAATTAATTGTGTGCCTAGTATATTATTCAATTTTCAGAGTGTGTGTTTGGCAACATGCTATGAGTGGGGACTTTTGCCCCCGCTCCCGGTGGAATGGTTCTTGCGACTTCTGCACTGTTTAGGCTCAGGACCTTAGAGAACACGGACCTAGGTCCGGAGAAAATGGAGTCGCCACCCGGACGGGCCGAAAAAAAGAAAGGGGTGGATGACTCGATTCCTAAGGAATCCCCAACCCCCTAATGGGTTCGGAAAGTTGGGTACGTGTGGGGAAGGTGAGAAATGGCCCAGCACCTCCACAATGCCCGGTTCATTGGAACCGGCCTCCTTTACAGGTCTTAATACTATAAAATTCTTAAATATAATAATATTATCCATATTACACACAACAATTAAAATAAAGCATCATTATATTAAAATCAAAGTAATGTCCAAACAAAGCAAATAAATGGGCATCCATCCGAAGATGGAAACATGCCCTTACATCATCCATGTATACACAAATAGGACACCCACCAAAAGGTAGAAACATGTTCTTTACATTGGTCCAAAATATAAAAGCAATTTAAATTACATAGAACTTAATTAACAAGGTACCCACAAAGTGAAAACATACCTCTTACAACATTTGAAAATCTAAATAAATTGATAAAGTAAATAATCATTCATCATAAATAAATCATTCATCAAAGATATCACCAAAATATAAAATAAACATCCATCCACGATAAATTAAATAAAGCATTGCAAATAAATCAAAGCATACAATAGACTACATAATCAAATAAAGCAAGTAAAGATACAAATTGACGTATACTGTTTCCATTTAAAGTTCTTTAATTAATATTTAAGATTTTGGAATTTTAATATATTAAGGTTTATGCTACTGTAAGTTTTAAGGGAACTGAAATGGATTAAAGTTTTATAATTTAAGAGATTGATAAAGTTCTTTGATTAACCAAATTAGTGTTTGAGGAGTAAAATCATGAAATTAGGGTTTGGATACTTTAAAACATTAGGTTTATGATTATTAGCTACTGGATTGTTGTTTTTAGGCTTACTGTGTTGAATTTTAATATTTAGGTTTATCAGGTTTTAAGGTTTAAAGGATTAGGGTTTACGAAAATTAGGGTTTATGGTTTTGGTTTTGAGAGAATTAGGCTTTTTGGTGTTTTGGATTTCAGAAAACTGTTTATAGTTTTATAAAGCTTTAGGGAAATAGGCAAGATGATTTAAGGTTTTTGGAAACAGAAAGTATTTTTTAGGGTTTTTGGAATAGAGGATCAATTTAGGGTTTTAAGGTTTTGAAAAATTGGAAAGCAGATTAAGGTTTTGGGGAATTAATAAAATGATTTAAGGTTTTGGAAAGTTGGAAAGTAGATTAGGGTTTTAAGATTTTGAAGAAATAGATTAGGGTTCTTAGGTTTTAGAAGAAAAAGAAAAGTAATTTTAGAGTTTTTGAAAATAGAGGAGACGATTTAAGGTTCTAAGGTTTAGAAAAAGTGAATTAAGGCTCTAATGTTTTTAGAATCAAAAGAAACAATTTAATGATTGAATCTACTGTGAGGAGAAAAAAGATTAGATACTCAAACCTTCGTTTGTTGGTTCCACCAAAAATTGTTTCTTGGATGAACAAGGACAAAGGAAAGGTTGTTGCCTTTGATGAATTATTAACTTGCTTGTTGCTCCTTTCAAATCTGAAGTCTTCCCGTTTTAGTCCAAATCCAATGTTCTCTTCTTAAAGTCTGATAGTTCCTAAGTTTTTCCTCCTTTTCTGTGTTATTTTTAGTCTTATTTATAGGAAATTTAGATGATTAAATTTAATTTCTTAAGGAAATTATCATTAATTAGGAAAAGGAAACCGAAACCAAATAAAATTTGGTTTCAAAAAAAATAACGTCGGAAAAAATTTCGCTGGCAAAAGAATTGCTGCCGGCTACTGCGAAGGATTGCAGTGGAAACTTGCCAGCTGGGTGGCCAGAGACCACTTCACCCACATGATTTTCCTGCCGGCGAAATGGCCAAGGCCATTTCTTCCAACCTTTTCGGCGGTGAATTTTTCAGTCGTCTATTTTTTTGTCGTCGATTTTTATTTTTATTTTTATTTTTGTTTATTTATTTATTTATTTATTTTTTATTATATTAATTTTTTTAAAATTATAAAAAATAAATACTAAAACAAATATTATATAAGTAAGATAACACAAAAATTATTTTGGATTAAATAAAATATATTGGACCGGATTGGGTCAAAAATTAAGGGTCTACAGTTTGCCCCCTACTTGAACGATCTGAGACTTTAGTAAAAGAGAGTGAAAAGCAATAAGACTTAATTTTTGAGATGGTTGAGGTTTTGGATTCTGGACCCGGTTCGAGTTCTGGAGTCAAGGATAATTTTAGGTTTTGGACCTAAGGGTAATTTTGGGTTCTGGACTTAAAATAGATTTTAGGTTCTGGACCTAAGGATAATTTGGGTTCTAGACCCAAACTAAGTTTTGGACATAGAAGAGATTTCAGGTTCTGGACCTAAGAATAATTTGGGCTCTGGACCCAAGCTAAGTTCTGGACTTAAAAGAGATTCTAGGTTCTGGACCTAAGGATAATTTGGGTTCTGGACCTGAGCTAAGTTCTGGACTTAGAAGAGATTTTAGGTTCTGGATCTAAGGATAATTTGGATTCTGGACCCGAGCTAAGTTCTAGACTTAGAAGAATTATAGGTTCTGGACCTAAGGATAATTTGTATTCTGGACCCGAGCTAAGTTCTGGACTTAGGAAGAATTTTAGGTTCTGGACCTAAGGGTAATTTGGGTTCTAGACTCGAGCTAAGTTCTAGACTTAGAAGAGATTTTAGGTTTTGGACATAAGGATAATTTGGGTTCTGTACCAGAGCTAAGTTCTGGACTTAGAAGAGATTCTAGGTTCTAGACCTAAGGATAATTTGGGTTCTGGACCCGAGCTAAGTTCTGAACTTAGAAGAGATTTTAATTATCTGCAAAAAATAATCATAGTGAGTAGCATCTAAATTTTGTTTGTAAAAAATTTAACTAATTTTTATGCACATATCTTCTCCTTGCCCCCTGCGTGCAAAAATATTTATATACATGCAAGTATATTTGTGTGATTAAATTGAACGATTGAATTTACTGTATATTTACTGTGTAGTCACTATTTATACACTATTTACTATTTATAAATAGTAAGTAAATAGTAATTTACTTTTTATAAATAGTAAAATTTACTATTCATCAATAGTAAAATTTACTTTTGAATTTTATTTTTTTCCTTGCCATTCCTCTATATAAATGAACGAATTCCTTCATTTCATTCACTTCAAATTAGTTAATTTTGTTCATTACTATAATTCTTTAAAATTTAGCATATAGTTTTGAAAAAAATGCATGCTTCAAGGTCAGGAACTCATTCTAATGCCGAGTTATTAGAGTTTATTCGGCATCATGAAGATGAAAATATAGATCTACTAGCCGGGATGCCGTTTCATCATAGCTCAAACCAAAAGAGCGCGGTAATTATTTTTTCCTTTTTTTTAATTTTTTCATCTTTTTGTTATTTATTTATTTTTTTATGTTTTATTTTCTTTTTCATTTTTTTATTATGTTTGTCTTTATTTTTTTATATTATTATTTTTTAGAAAGTTTAGGAAAAATATATTAATTTAAGCAGATATAATAATATGTACTTACCTTGTATTAACTTACCTGGCTCCGTGTTAGCATGATCGTTGCGTTGTTCGGGCTGAAGGGTGTATCTACAAAGCCCGATAGTGGTATGATGTAGCGCCTTATCCGGTAAGGCAGATTATTCGAGATTGTGGCTTTGAGAGCTTCATCTTACAATTACCATCGGAGGAGTATATGATAGACCGGAGTGTAGTCCAGGCACTTGCAGAACGATGGTTGGACACAATTCATACTTTTCACTTGCCAATTGGAGAGATGACAATTGGTCTGGTCGACTTTGCTGCTATAACCAGCATTCGGTATGATGGCGTTCCAGTTCCTTTTACCAACGATATTTTAACTTTTGAAGAAATTCAGTAATTAATTAGTATGGAACCATCATATAAAGGGCCTTTTAAGAAAAAATTGAGCCAATTCGTAGTTATTGGATGAACTACAAAGGACGGGTTCACAGAGACACGGCCCAACAGTATGCTCGAGGATTTTTGTTATATTTGCTTGGGTCAACCATCTTAGGCAGCACTGAATCTGCCATTCATTTGTCAGTGTTGAGGGCCCTTTCTTATTTTAGGACGGTACCATTTTATGCTGGGGCAAAGTTGGTCTCGCTTGCCTTTACCATGGTCTTGATAAAATTTTTTGAAATAAGAAGTCTTTTGTCAGCTTGATGGCGGTTGTCGAGGTATTATTCTTCCACCAATGTCAATTCCATTCCTTTCATGTATGAATTTGATTTTTATTATTGTAGGCATGGGCATATGAACACAACCTCATGAGGGTGCCTGGTATTTCCTGAGAGAGAATCGGGTACCCGAGATTAAATTTCTAGTTGTCAGATCGCGTGGAAGTTTCCAGCTCTCACCATGTGCATACCCAACGCTTCGTGTTGAGCTGTTTAACCTGGGACCAGGTAAAATAGCATTAGCATGCTCTAAACTTTATGTGAAAGTTTACTTACCTTATGTTATTTTGCAGGTGAATTTGGCCTGGTGGAACCCAGAAGAGCGGACAAACTGGTCTCCCTTCATGAAGGCTGCACTATCTTTCCAACATACTCGCCGAGTCATCGCTGGCCCAGTGTCTAGTGGTTGGTTTCTCGGAGAGAGAGTTTGCGAGTGGTTTCTTAGTCTAGAGCAGCAGAGGGTTTCAATGCATTGCCCGAAATATACTTTAAATATTATATCAATGCCGGAGGATGCATGGTGGTTGGCCCGATACGGTCATGATATTGAGACATTTCTCCATCCACCGGGTGCGTTCTATGCCCATTTTATTCAAAAAAGACTCTTGACTTTGATGTATCTCCTGTTGGTGTACAGGAAATTCTTGAAGAAAATGAGGGTAGAGTTGAAGAGGAACATCATGGAGAGGCAGGAGAACTCACTCCACATCTTGGGGCTAGCACTTCTCAGGTAAAAATTTTACTATTTTTCCTTTGCAATCGCTTCTTTCTTATCTTATTTTGATTCTTTAATGATTGTTGTAGGCTATCGGTTCATTTGATCAAGAGGCTGGACCTTCTTTTACTGCTCCTTCATTTGCTCATTCTAGTCCGCCAGATATGCCATCTCATCTGCAAGGCATTGATATGAATTACCTGGAGTTTTCTTGTTTCATGGTAATTTATGCTATATGTATGCATGATTATGTGTGTTCTTACCTTTTTCCTTTTTGGCTCACAGCGGATGCTTGAAGAATAAAATAAAAAACTTCAAGAAGAGTTGGCCGCTAGTCATCAGCAGGCTTCTCATTTTGAAAATTTGTATCATCAATCCGAACAAAATTTTTGAGACTTCCGATTTCAGGGGATAAGGGATCCTGGTGCTTCTTCATCTAGAGGCCCCCAGAATGATGACCATGAGATCCTTTAGTCCACTTCTAATGAGGACCGTGACAGATAAGAACTCTAAGGTAATAGGGATTTTGGTGCTCCTGCTTCGGGTGGACTCGGGACTAGTGATTTGCCCCCTTCTCCAACAGGCGATGATTTTTTTAGGGCTTTATTTGATGACCTACCACCACCTTCTTAGTAATGTATAAATTGTATCAATTGTATAAACATTGTAGAATAAGCATAAAAATAATGATACATAGTTTCTACCTTTACTGTAACTTTTTTTTATTTTTTTATTTTTTTATTTTTTTCATTACTGTACCATAATTAGTATGCTTTCTTTTTCATATATACACATTCACACAGCATCACCACAAAAGCCAAATGCAACACGGTAAAGTAAATTCGTCGCTAATTCTTTTCCGCATACAACACGGTCTCACCCTTTTCCCATTACCTTTTCCTTATCAATTTTGGAAAAGCTTATTTCCTCTATATAAATCACCTTTTACTCCTAATTTCATACAGAAGCCAAAAGACTTTCCATTTCAACGTTAAAAACTCCCTTTAACAATTTTGATTTTCCTTCATTCATCAACCATGACCGAACTTCATTTAAAGAAGATAAAAATTCTATTTAAGAATATGGATGCCATTCATTGGAAGAAACTTTCATGGTCAAAACTTGATATTTTAAAGTGTTTTCAAAATGTTAAATTGGACCACTCCTTTTTACATGCCATGGCTTTCTTTTGGAATGTGGATTCTAGGACAATTAAAATTAATGGCTTTGAAATATGTCCATTGATTGAAGAATTTGAGACCATCCTTGGATATCTAAATAATCAACAAATGGTGTTACCCACACTGATTTCCAAAACTCAAAAGAAGATGCAGATGTTATTTCAAATTTCAAAGCCTGAAGTTCTTCAATTGATGAGATGTGAGAAAATTCTACTTGCTCCCTTGATTGATTTTTGTCTCTCTCATTTGGCTCCTACTAAGGCATGGGGGCACATGCTCTGTCTTTGCTTGCTTGGCCAATTCTTGCTTGTTTCTTCTGACAGCAATATTGATCCTCAAGTATTGGATATTATGGACCAAATGGAAGGAGGCTTGTCGTCGGTACCTGTGATCTTAGTCGAGACTTTAGTTGGATTAGACCAACTTAAGTCAGGATTGTCAAAGAGACTAACCGGGAGTCCGTTGCTGCTTCAGGTAATTACCTAAACTGCCCCTTCGGGTATTCAATTTAGGTTTTCTTTTTCTTCTTCTTTTTTTTGTTTTATTGCTCTAATTTTTTCCTAGTCCGCCCATATGAGTTTTCGGAACTAGCGAGCTGTCCTAATTTTTGCCTAAGTTGCCCTTGCGGGTTTTCAACTTAGCGGACCTCTTTTATATATATATTTTTTGTATTGCTCTAATTTTTTCCTAGTCTGCCCATGTGGGTTTTCGAAACTAGCGAGCTATCCTAATTTTTGCCTAAGCTGCCCTTGCGGGTTTTCAACTTAGCGGACTCTTTTTTTTAATTTAATTCTTTCCCTCACAGATTTGGCTTCAGGAGCGTCTTTGCTTGCTTGATACTCCATCTATGGATTTTGTTAGATATCTGCCACGTCATCATTCTGCTAGGAAGCTACTCCATCTTGCTTCTTCATATGCTGACTGGGTTGACTGGATCCACTCACGTGCTGAAATCAACATCCGTTGGTTGGTACCTTGGTGGAAGATTTCTCATGTCACCATGCAAACATACTTGATGTATGTTCCTCTTGCTGCTCTTCATCGACGTACTTGCTATGATCCTCATCGACTTGGTCGTCAGTATGGAGCTGAGCCTTGCGATTCTGAATTCACTCCTGATTTAGACATGCCTTGCTTGACTGAAGCCAACTTGGATCGGCTGAGGCAAAGCTGGCCTGCACGTTACACTTATCGTCTGCCATAGATTTTACATTTGTCAATTCAGAAAGTGTATTGTTAGGATAAAACAATTAAAGTAATAAAAGATGCTTCTTTTCCTTTTTATAATTTGTCATCACCTTTTGCTATTGTGTTTATTTATTTCATCCATATCTGGTCAAATACTTATAGCAGTGCACATAGAACAACTTTAACATTAATTCTGTTTTATTAAATTGGGGAACAACCAAACATAAAGCCAGCATACATAAGATCACTCCTGTTTCCAACTAGCCCTTTTGGGTTTTCTAATTGATGATTTTCTCTCATTTAGCCCTAATTGTTGCCTAGCCCGCCCTTTCGGGTTTTCAGAACTAGCGGACTGCTCTAACTTTTGCCTAGGCCGCCCTTTTGGGTTTTCAACCAAGCGAGCTCTCTCTTTTTTTTATTTTATACATAAAACCTCTTCAACCTGTCGATGTTCACTGGCGCACTAAACTCATTCCCATCCATGTCTGATAACTTCACTGCACCCTTATTCATGACTTGTTTCACAACATATGGCCCTTCCCAGCTAGGCCTAAACTTCCCTCTCGGATCAGATACATTAGGCTTACATTGCTTCAACACCAAATCCCCGACTCTGAGTTTTCTGATCTTAACCCTTCTATTGTAGGCTCGAGCTATCTTCTTTTGATACAGTTGGTGATAATATAGTGCCTTTAACCTTCTCTCCTCTAGTAAAGCTAACTGTGTGTATCTGCTTGCTACCCATTCTATTTCAGGCAGTTTGCCTTCCAAGATTACTCTCAATGACTTGATCTCTATTTCAATTGGCAACACTGCTTCCATCCCATAAACCAAATAGAACGGTGTCATTCCAGTAGGTGTTTGCACACTTGTTCTATATCCCCATAAAGCAAAAGAAAGCATCTCTGACCAATCCCTGTAAGTCTTGGTCATCTTGGATAGAATTTGCTTAATCATCTTGTTTGTTGCTTCTACTGCACCATTAGCCCTTGGTCTATAAGGAGAGGATCTATGATGATGGATCTGGTACTTCGAGAATAAATCCTTAACTGATATCACACTGTGCAGGACCCCATATCTGCAGATGAGGTTCTTTTCAATAAATCTAGCCATTTGACTTGCACCCAGTTTGTTGAAGGATTTGACTTCGACCCATTTTGAAAAATAGTCTATCGCTACTACAATGAAACGGTGACCGTTTGAGGCTGTCAGATGTATCTCTCCTATAATGTCGATACCCCATGTGGCAAATGGCCAGGGTGAAGACATAGAATGCAATTCTTTAGGAGGCATGTGATTCAAGTTACCATACATCTGACATTGTTGGCACTTTTTTACGAACTCAATACAATCTCTCTCCATGGTTAACCAGTAGTAACCTTGTCGAATAATCTTCTTAACTAGGACCAAACCACTCATATGTGGTCCACAACTTCCCGCATGTATTTCTGACATGATACGCTCCACTTCAGGCTTTCTTAAACATCTCAAATGCACCCCCATCAGGCCATCTTCGATATAACTCCCTATGGAATGTGATGTATTGCAAAGACCACCACCTTATGGCTCTTCTTTCTTTCTTTCTTTGTTGCCCCCGGCGGGTATTCCCTTTCCTCCAAAAATCGCCTTATAGTATCATACCACGCATTATGATCTGTATCAATTTCAATGATTGTCTCATATTCATAGCAAGGAGTTGATGAACTGGTCAAAATCAGAGGCTTAAGGAATAAGCTGACAAGATTTTCCCATACTGAAGCCAATATAGCTAGGGCATCAGCCATCTAATTTTCTTCTCTTGATAGGTGTATAAACCTACACTCCTTAAAGTTCTTCTTCATCATGGTAAAGTAATGGTGGTATGGTTTTAATTTTTCTTCTTTCAATTCCTACTCTCCATTTACCTGGGATACTACTAGCAATGAATCACCAAAAACTTTCACCTTATCCACCTTCATAATCATTAGAGTTTTCAAACCAAAAATACAAGCTTTGTACTCCACCATATTATTGGTTGCCCTAAATTTCAACTTTTTGGCTAAAGGGATAAGTTCCCCTTCGGGCGATTCTAGTATGACTCCCAAACCTGCTCCTTTCTTGTTTACTGCTCCATCAAAATACATTTTCCATCCTTGTACCTCAATTACCTTTAAATGTTCATATGGAAATTCCAAGATTACCTCTTCGCTATCTGGTAATGGCTGTTGGGCCAGGAATTCTGCCACCATTCTACATTTGATTATTTTCCTAGTTACATATTCAATCTCAAATTCTTCTAATATTATCAACCATCGACCGTACTTTCCAATTAAAGAGGGTGTCTCCCTTAAGTATTCCATTGGATCCAACCTGGAAATTGCTTGCACACTATACGATTAAAAGTAATGTCGCAACTTCTTAGAAGACCAAACCACCACTATACAGGTCTTTTCAATGATACTATACTTAATTTCATAAGGTAGGAGCTTTCTACTCAAGTAGTAAACTACATGCTCAATCCCTGACTCATCTGCTTGGGCTAGCATGGCTCCTATTGACTCTTCTTCTACTGCTAAGTATAGTAATAGAGGTTTGCTGGGTTTAGGTGGTTTTAAAACAGGTGGATTCAACAAATATTCTTTTATTCGCTCAAAGGCCTTTTGACACTCTTCATTCCATATGACCGGCTGATTCTTTTTAAGCAATTTGAAGATAGGCTCACAGATTGTTGTGAGCTTTGCTATGAATCTGCTAATGTATTGCAATTTACCAATGAATCCCCGGACTTCTCTCTCCGTCTTTAGGGCTGGCATATCCCTGATATCCTTAACTTTGTCAGGATCAATCTCAATGCCATTCAGACCAATCACATGTCCCAATAATTTGCCTGAGGTAACCCCAAACACAAACTTCTTCGGGTTTAATCTTAGCTTATATTTCAAAGCTCTATCGAAGAATAATTCTAAGTTTTGGAAATGTTGTTCCCTTGTATCTGATTTTACCATCATATCATCAACATATACTTCAACTTCTTTGTGCATCATGTCATGAAACAGTGTGGTGGCCATCCTTTGATAGGTTGCTCTAGCATTTTTTAAGCCGAACAGCATCACCCTATAACAAAATATACCCCATGTAGTAATAAAAGCAGTTTTGGCTTTATCCTCTTGGGCCATTAACACTTGGTTGTATCCGGAAAATCCATCTACAAAATGAGTGTAGCATGCTAGAGGTTGCACTATCAATGAGAACATCTATATGGGGTAAAGGAAAATCATCTTTAGGGGAAGCCTTGTTTAAATCTTTATAATCCACACATACCCTTATTCTTCCATCTTTCTTTGGCACGGGAACTATGTTGGCTAGCCAATCTGGATATTCTATCACTTTAAGGAACTTCACTTGTATTTGTTTAGTGACCTCTTCTTTAACCAATTCAGCCCACTCAGGTCTTAATCACCTAAGCTTTTGTTTGATAGGTTTCATGTGAGTGTAATGATGTTCGGCTATGTCACGATCTATACCAGGCATATCCTCATAAGACCAAGCAAATACTTCTTCATATATTTTGAATATTTTTTCAAATCTCTCTCTCTCTCATCAGGAGTAAGGTCAGATGTTATGCAAATGTTTTTAGGATTTTTGGTTGTTCCCAAATTTAATGATTGTGTGTTAACAGAATTAATATTAAAGATGCTCATGCAAATGCTATTTGAATGTATGCAATCATCAGGAGAAACATCATACAAGTAAGCAAAATTAGACTTTATTGCATTCATTTTGGAAAAGAAAACATCATCATCCTCATACAAAGCAAACAAATTAAAATCAAAATCAAAATCATTATTCTCAAAATCATAAGGCAGAATGTCTTCAAACTTTTCTTCAACTAGGGCAGCAATCTCCTCCAGAGTCTCGGCTTTCAGGACAGATTCCTTCTTCTCTTCCGGATTGGATTCTTTATTAGCTGGTAGGGTGAGCTCTTTCTTTACTTGCTCCACTAGCTCGGCAACATCTATAAAAATTTTAAAACCCGGGATCAACTTTCCCATGAACATGATTGGCTCGGGCTTTCCTTGGAGTGGTCCCATGTCTGGAGCTTTGACAAAGATTTCTTTAAGTGGTGGGAAGTTCATCTTCTCATTCTTCTTTGGTTGGGCATTGTTGGCTTCATCATATCCCAACCCCTTCTTGGAAGTTTGAGTTTTAAAATCTGGCAACTTTGTCAAACCGGCTTTTCCCTTTCCAAGACTAGCTCTAGGAAGGTAGTTCATGCTCTTCATCATATTCAAGACTTTGGAGTCCACTACTTCATCCTCATAAATTGTAGCTACTTGGAAACCATTGAGAGGCCTCTCAATAATTAGAGCGTTAACAATCTCATTATCTTCAGCCTCGATGACCACTGTCTCATCTCCGTTAGGGAACTTGATCTTTTGATGAAGGGTGGAAGGAACTCCACCCAGAGGATGAAACCATGGTCATCCTAAGATTAACGCAAAGGTAAAAGGTATGTCCAAAACAACAAATTCAACAATAGATTCAATTGGACCAACCTTGACAGCAGCTTTGAAAGTTCCTTCGGCATGTCTCTTAGTGTTGTCATAAGCCCGAATGGTTACCTCGGTCGGGTTTAGATCCCTTGTTGACATGGCTAGCTTTGGCAATATCTTAAGTGGACAAACATTTATGGCAAACCCATCATCGACCATAACACATGGAGTCCTTTTCCCTTTGACTTCTATTTTGATAAAGAGAGGGCGGATGTGATCTCTCCCCTCTTCCGGTAAATCTGCGTCTGAGAAAAAAACCGCTTCCATATTAACTCCGCTCTTCTCTTGAATATCTTCACATTTCATTACTCCTCCAATTTTTATAAAGTTGATCAGCTCATCTGGTGTTGTGGAGGTAGAAATTGGCATGCTAGCTAAGGCCTTGGCCATTGTTTCTCGATGCTTTTTAGAAGTAGCCAATAAGTCCTAAATGCTAACACTTGCTTGGGTTCTTTTCAATTGTTTGAGTACAGCATCATCTTCCTCTTCTTTATTCCCTACTTCAACTTCCTTCCCCTTATTAGTTTCTACCTCCTTAGGTGGTGGCCTTGCATAAGGTTTACAGGATCTAATGTTCCTTACTTTATCCTCTTCAAGCTCGGACCAAGTCCATTCCTCTTTCTTGGATACAAGATCATCATTACTATTGCTTGAATCCCAAAACCCATTGACAACACAAATTGCTACTTCTTTACCCACCATAGCTTATTTAATTTCACTAAATACCTCTTCTTCTTTGGTTGCTTCTCCACCCACATCTTGAAAAGAAGACATGACAAAATCTTCATGCAAACCTCCTCCAATCATGAAGGTTACCGGTGGAGGTACCCTATTGAACTTCGGTAATGGGTTTGTCTTTGGTGTTTGGCTCATTGGGCTTGGGCAGCTTCCCACTATCAATTAGATTTTGGATTTCATGCCTCAATCTCACACATCTATCCGTGTCATGCCCTTGCATTTGATGAAATTGACAAAATACTTTAGTGTTGAAATTAGGTGGGAGAGGATTAGGCAAAGGATGAGGATTTAAGGGTTGTAGCAATCCCTTCCTTTGAACCTTATTGAGAACCCAAGACGTCGGTTTCCCCAATTCTGAAACCTATCTCCTTGTTCCTTGGCTAATAGCGTTAACACCGACTACCTTTTGCATGCTTTGGCTACCAGATTGATAGTTCCCTTTTTCATTCGTTCTTGTTGAAAAACAGTTCTTCTCTCTTTCCCATTCTTCAATTTGCAGACCAGCTTGGAGAAGATCTTTAAAATCGCGGATAAGTGTATGAGACATCCTCTCACGAAGACTAGGCAACACCCCTCTCACAATCATCCTTATTTGATCATATTCATCAGCCTCTTCTTGAGCAAAGCAGCCTTGTTTCTCCATCTCTTAACATAATCCACAAAATTCTCATTCGACCTTTGCCTAATGGACTCCACTTCCATTAAGGTAACCTCCATCTCTACATTATATCCATATTGCTGGATGAAGGTCTTGTATAGCAAATCCCAACTCTTTTGTGTTCCATCATCCAAGGTATTGAACCAATTTTGGACAACAGGGTCCAATGAGAGCATGAAGTGCCTTAGAGTTTGAGCCTTAATAGCTCGGGCAGACTGCATAGCAGTGATATACTGCTTCACATGGAGTTGAGGATTTTTTATTCCATCAAACTTTGTGAAAGATGGCATCTTGAACTTGTACGAAACTTCTTCATCTAGCTCAAATAATTTGTCAACTTCAGACATTTCCTTGGTTTTTAGTTTCTTCTCAAATTTCTTTTCTAAGTCCGCAATCATCTTTTCAACATCAGAAGTTTCGATCTTCTCCATAGTTGTCCTTTCAATAATCTTTGGTTCTTTCTTCTTCTCTTGAGCATCTTGGTAGTATTGAGCCCAATCATCATCATCATCAATGATCACCTTTTCATCATCAAAAACCACTTCACCAACTTTAGTTTTCCCTTTGTCCCTTGGCTTCTTAGTGCTAGCAGATGCTTCGGCATGGTTTTCTAAAATTACAGTCAATTGGTTCTTCATGGTCTCAGCTAGTGCCTCTTTTATTTCTTCCATCTTGGCATTGAGGGCATCATCCACCATTCTTTGAATTTGTTCGGGATCCATTATTTTTGGTGAGCAAGTGATTGAGTCATTGCTAGATACTTCATCTCCAGCGTAGGTCGGATTTTGGTAAGCTTTTGAACTGTCGTAATCCAGGGCTGTGAGCCAGAGAGGATTAATGATATGAGATGCAAATGTATGTATGCATGTATGCATAAAAAATTAACAAAGATAAGTAGAACGTCCCTTCCAACCTTATAACATCCACACATGAATGGCGAGTCTCTTTTCCTAGGTATATGGTTAACAAAATACCAACATGGGGTACCTTGTTTTCGAATATTTTTCTCGGACGTTTCAACCAATAGTTATGTTTTTGAAAATGGAAATCAGTTCATAATAATTCCCATTAATTAGGTTTTAATCCATTTATCCAACTAAAGTAGCTTTTGGATTAAAACTAAATTAAGAAGTTTATTATAGATAGATTTCTCACTTGAAAAAAGTAACTAATGGTTCATGCCAAAAACAAGGCCATGGTTAATTATTCTTAGTATAAACTAGGCTCACAATTGATTTTTGGTATTTCATAATTGGCCTAAATACTTGTAAGCTCTTTGTAAGAAAATTTTATTCCTAAGCCCATTGTAAAAAGATTTTAGAAAAAATGGATTTTGGGCTTAGTATTTGGGTCATGAGTAAAAGAATTTTTTATTTGTTTTTAGAAAAGTTTTATGTCAAAAGACCATCTTGAAAAGTTTTGAAAATTACTTTGGTCTTTTGGACTTTAAAGAAAAATTTATTTTGAGCTTACACTGTACTTAGGTCATATTAGAAAAAAGAACAAACCAAATAAGCCATTATTTAAGCTAAGGTAAATTAACCATAGTCAAACAACATACATTTGGGGTAAAACCTAAGGAAAGTAACTAGGCGAATTACATGAGCTTTAGTCTTTGAGTAAAAAGGCTTAGGTTCCCATAGCAAGTATATACCAAATGGTATGAGGCTATGAGTGGTTATGCCATGCTCGATCTCCATACCTTGAGTGAAAGTATGGTATCCCTTACATAACACAACACGGGTAACACGGGCATCCTAACTCATGCATACAATGCAATCTAAATGATGCAATAGATAATATCATTATAAGAAAGAATAGAATCAACTTCTCTTATCCCCAGTGGAGTCGCTATTGTGAGAGGGAATTTTTGCCCCCACTCCCGGTGGAATGGTTCTTGCGACTTCGGCACTGTTTAGGCTCGGGGACTTAGAGAACACGGATCTAGGTCTAGAGAAAATGGAGTCGCCACCCGGATGGGCCGGGAAAAAGAAAGGGGTGGATGACTCGATTCCTAAGGAATCCCCAACCCCATAAGGGGTTCGGAAAGTTAGGTACGTATGGGGAAGGTGAGAAATGGCCCAGCACCCCCACAACGCCTATTCATTAGACCCGACCTCCTTTACAGGTCTTAATATTATAAAATTCTTAAATATAACAATATTATCAATATTACACGCAGCAATTGAAATAAAGCATCATTATATTAAAATCAAAGCAATATCCAAACAAAGCAAATAAATGGGCATCCATCCAAAGATGGAAACATGCCCTTACATCATCCATGTCTAAACTAATAGGACACCCACCAAAAGGTAGAAACATGTCCTTTACATTGGTCCAAAATATAAAAGTAATTTAAATTACATGGAACTTAATTAACGAGGTACCCAAAAAGTGGAAACATACCTCTTACAACATTTGAAAATCTAAATAAATCGATAAAGTAAATAAGCATTCATCATAAATAAATCATTCATCAAAGATATCACCAAAATATAAAATAAACATCCATCCACGATAAATTAAATAAAGCATTGCAAATAAATCAAAGCTTATAATAGACTACATAATCAAATAAAGCAAGTAAAGATACAATTGACGTTTACTGTTTCCATTTAAAGTTCTTTAATTAATATTTAAGATTTTGGGATTTTAATATATTAAGGTTTATGCTACTGTAAGTTTTAAGGGAATTGAAATGGATTAAAGTTTATAATTTAAGAGATTGATAAAGTTCTTTGATTAACCAAATTAGTGTTTGATGAGTAAAATCATAAAATTAGGGTTTGGATACTTTAAAACATTAGGTTTATGATTATTAGCTACTGGATTGTTGTTTTTAGGCTTGCTGTGTTGAATTTTAATATTTAGGTTTATAAGGTTTAAAGGTTTAAAGGATTAGGGTTTAGGAAAATTAGGGTTTACGGTTTTGGTTTTGAGAGAATTAGGGTTTTGGTGTTTTGGAAAACATGTTTTGGTTTTAGGATTTCAAAAAACAGTTTATAGTTTTATAACGCTTTAGGGAAATAGGCAAGACGATTTAAGGTTTTTGGAAACAGAAAGTATTTTTTAGGGTTTTTTGGAATAGAGGATCAATTTAGTGTTTTAAGGTTTTGAAAAATTGGAAAGCAGATTAAGGTTTTTGTAATATCCCAAAGTATGCCCTAAAAGTTTTGGAATATTTATTGTTGATTTATTTTGATTTAATATATGTGTTTAATTGGAAAGAAAAAAGAATTTAAGGGAGAGTGTATATGTTGTAAATATGGAAATATATATAACATATAGAAGTCAATATGTGATGGTTAAAAGAAGATATTTTATTTTTATTATTAATGGAATTAATTAAAAAGGAAATTAAAATGAATGGAAGAGAATTAATTGGATTATTTTATTATTTTTTTGCTTGGAGGAGGTTTAAGTGGAGAAGAGTGTTTGACTTTGTCTCATTTTCTTCTTCTTTTCCTTTCTTGACCGGGCATCACTAAGACAAGAGAGCAAGAGAGAGTTTTGTGTTCCAAGCTCAAAATTGAAGGAAGATTCAAGTAATCAAGTTGGAAATTCAAGAAGTTTCATCATTGTTGGTAAGTTCTCTCTTGATTTCCCTTGTTTTATTTTGAGTTGTAATTGAGTTTGATTGTTGATATGTGAAAGTGTGATTATGTTTGATTATAGTATGTTTGAGAGTGTTGGAATTGAATTGAAGATAAGAAGTTAGGTTGGTGTTGGAAGTGTGTGAGTTGTGTTTGTGTTAGGGTTTTGAGTTGATTATTGTTGTAGATGTTGAGTTTGCTTAATTATTTTTGTAGATCTTCAAGTTGTTTGTGTTTTTTGAAGTTAGAAGCATAGAATACATGGGTTTGGTCCGAAATAGAAGCATCTTGGATGCCACGCCCGTGGCCCTTGGCTGCCACTACCGTGGCCATTGGAAGCCATGGCCGTGGGGATTTGGAGCAAGGAAGGCAGAACCATTTGGTAACCCACGCCCGTGGGGGTTGGGAGGCCACGACCGTGGGGTCTTAGAGAGAGATGTTGATTTGTAATTTGTGATCTATGGGTCTAGTTTGAGGTTAATAAGTGAATAATTGTATTGGAATTCTTGTGAAATTGTATTAAGTGTGTATGTGTTTCTTTTTGGATTAGGTTGTTAAGAGGTTGATTTGCCCTAACTTGAGTGTTGTGGATTCTTGGAAGAGGAAGTGTATAGATTTGTGTGAGTTGTCCTTGAGGTAAGTACAAACTACATGGTTGCATACATTTACATGATTTTGTGATTTAGCATATTTGGTTGTAAATATGTTAAGTAAGTTATTGCATAATTGATACACTTGATTAATGTTATGATGAGCATTCAAAATGTATGTTCAATGTAATTGATTATGTATACTTGAATGATGAATTGCCTTAAAGTGAATTAAGATATGATAAGAAATGACACCATTGTGGTTGGCTATGGTAGTGCAAATGAAATGATTGAGGGCATGATTGTCTATTTGATTATGGAATATGAAATGAGAAATAGAATTGATAATGAAATGAGAAATGAATTGAGAAAGAGATTGTTAAAGAGATAATTGAAATAATTGTGTGCTTAATATGTTATTCAATTTTCAGAGTTCTGGGTTTGGCGGCATGCCTATGAATCACTGGATAGGTGAAAAGACCAGGTCGTAAGCCGATACCAGTCGAAAAATGTGAAATATGTGAAATATGATGTTTTTTGGGTGAAAAGACTGGGTCGTAAGCCTCAAAAACAGTAACAGTCTTGCCGAGTTGAGGATCACCTGGGGTCTAGTCAGGTTGAGGTCCAAGAGACTGGGTCTGTTACACTATCCATGGATAGAGATATATATATCGCCTACGGGCTTAATGATTGTGATTATGGACTAAAGCAATAACTCTGAACTTTGAATATCATATTAAATTCTTTTTGGGCCCATGCTTGTCTCTGCTTTAATGTGAATATGGAATGAGATATATATATGTAAAGAGATTATGAAAACACAACATGATGTGTAATGTGTATGGATGTGGAAATTGTGAGTAGTATTCCATGAATGTGCTAATAAGTCATTGGGTGATGTAAGGTTTTGAAATATAATGTTCTTATGTATTATTTATAAAATTTAATTGTGTGACATTGTCATTGCATTGAAATATAATGTTATTGTAGTTTGTACCACTAAGCCGTTGGCTTAGCGCGATTGTGGTTCATCGCGCAGGTGACAGGGTAGATCAGGAGGGTTCTTCTAGACCGCGTTGAGTCTAGGTTTTGAAGAGTTGATTTTGGACTTAAAGATCAGAGAAGAGCTGCCAATCATGTATAAATTCTATGTTTTTGTAATATTTTAATTTTTAATGTATATATAATTATAAATATTTTTATATTTTCGCTGCGTACTAAATGAATGTTTTATCTATTTTGCAAGTTGAATGCTTTAACTTTTCTATATTGTATATTGAGAAAGATTGGTTTGGATTTTAAAAGATTGGGTTGTTTAACATAAATCGTGGCACTCTTATATCTGGTATACGTATATTACAGAAGTAGTAGTGTATAGTGTACGTATATTGGATATAGGGGTGTTACAGTTTTGGGGAATTAATAAAACTATTTAAGGTTTTGGAAAGTTGGAAAGTAGATTAGGGTTTTAAGATTTTGAAGAAATAGATTAGGGTTCTTAGGTTTTAGAAGAAACAAAAAAGTAATTTTAGGGTTTTTGAAAATAGAGGAGACGATTTAAGGTTCTAAGGTTTAGAAAAAGTGAATTAAGGCTCTAATGTTTTTAGAATCAAAAGAAACAATTTAATGATTGAAGCTACCGTGAGGAGAAAAAAGAATAGATATTCAAACCTTCATTTGTTGGTTCCACCAAAAATTGTTTCTTGGATGAACAAGGACAAAGGCAAGGTTGCTGCCTTTGATGAATTATTAACTTGCTTATTGCTCCTTCCAAATCGAATGTTCTCTTCTTAAAGTCCTATAGTTCCTAAGTTTTTCCTCCTTTTCTGTGTTGTTTTTAGTCTTATTTATAGCAAATTTAGATGATTAATTTTAATTGCTTAAGGAAATTATCATTAATTAGGAAAAGGAAACCGAAACCAAATAGAATTTGGTTTCAAAAAAAATTGCATCGGAAAAAATTTCTCTGGCAAAAAAATTGTTGCGGGCTGCTGTGAAGGGTTGTCGTGAAAACTTGCTTGCTGGGCGGCCAGAGGCCACTTCGCCTGCAAGATTTTCCTGCAGGCGAAATGGCCCAAGGCCATTTCGTCCAACCTTTTCGGCGATGAATTTTTTCGTCTTCAATTTTTTCGTCGCCAATTTTTATTTTTATTTTTATTTTTGTTTATTTATTTATTATTATTATTTTTTATTGTATTAATTTTTTAAAAATTATAAAAAAAATAAATATTAAAATAAATATTATTTAATTAAGATAACACAAAAATTATTTTGGACTAAATAAAATATATTGGACCGGACTGGGTCAAAAATTAAGGGTCTACACATGCCTATACTTGCCTATGGGGCTAGATGCTTGGCATCACTATGAAAATATTTTTGAGATGAAAAGACCATGTCGTAAATCTCAAAAACAAGTTCTTGAAGCTGGGCTAGGTGAAAAGACCTGGTCATAAGCTCAGGCCTAGTTGGACTGTTACATTGGTATTTTGCCTTAGGGGCTAGACACATGGTGTCATTATGGACCAAAATGGTAACTCTAAGATTTGAATGATCTATTAGTTGTTTGGGCCCATGCTTGTGTATGTGTTGGTGTGAAATATCAAGTAATGAAAGCATATATCCAAAAGTGGTTTTGAATATCATGTGATGGCATAACATATAAACATTCTGCATTGGCATTGTTATTTTTGAATTTTATTATTATCAAATTTTGTACCACTAGGCTTCGGCTTAGCACGATTGTAACTCATTGTGCAGGTGACAGGGGTGATCCGGTATAGCCGGAGAGTTCTACTAGACCATATCGGGTCTAGGCTTGTGTTATTGGAGCTTGAAGTGTTTGTGCAACAACAAATCAGTGCCACTTTGCCAGCATGTACATATTTTATTTTATAGTATATTTTGACATTATGTATTTTATATAATGTTTTGGGAGTACATGTATATACATTGTATAAAGGATGTTTAAATAATTAAGTAATGTGAGAATTTTATGTATTTTCATATGTATGCATATGTTTTTGTACAAATATTTTGAGTAATAAGGAAACATGGAAATTTTTATTAAACCAGATTGTGATATTTTTATACCGTATATACGTATCTTACATACTGAGAGTGTGTGTATTATATGTTTATAGGGTATAAGGGTGTTACATTTATTTTGGTATTAGAGCCTAGGTTTGAGGTTCTCAACCTAGGTGGGTTGTTAAAGAGAGAGAAAATGAGGATTTTATATATGGTTTTCAATCGTGATACATGCATTGGCACTGGCATTTACTGATTTTAATGTGGAAATTGCTACTCTATTTGCAAAAATAGGTGGTTATGGCATCTCGAATGTATCAGATTGTAGAGGGTAGTGTAGAGAGTGTTGCTTCCGATAATAATAGAGTTAGAGCTTGTGCTGAGTCTGCTGGTGAGGCGTCTGCTTCTGTGTCAGCTGGATCAGCAGTTGAAGAGATTCTACCGGGCTAGGTACGACATATGGTAGAGTTATTAAGATAGGCTCCAGCTCAGTAGCCGCAGCCGCAGCCGCAACAGCAGTTGCCGACCCAGAAGTATGACAAATTGAGGAAATTTGGAGCCATAGATTTTGTTAGCACTACAGACCCTGTTGTAATAGATCATTGGTTAGATAGAGTCCAGATGGTATTCATTCAATTGCAAGCTTGTCCAGAGGAGAAGTTTGATTATGCTAGATCTCTTCTGCAGGGCGATGCTTATGAATGGTGGAAGACAGTTCCTCATGGTACAACTAATCCACCGGTCTTGACCTATGTTAATTTTCTATGGGAATTTGAGAAGAAGTATACTCTAAGGGAATATAAAGATGCAAAGAAGATGGAGTTCCTTAGTTTGAGGTAGGACACCAGGATAGTGACTGAGTATGAGATTGAGTTCATCAGGTTGAGCCAGTATGCTAGAGGGATCATATCATACGAGTTTGATAGATGCTGGAGGTTTGAGGAGGGGTTGAGAGGTAGTTTCCCGGTATCAGGATTTCTCTCAGTTAGTTGCAGCTGCCAAGAGTGTAGAGAGAGCACAGGGACTTACAACAACAACCTGAGTTGATGAAAGCAGAGGTAGGAGACCCCAAGGTGAGGCAGGATCTTCATCATCAAAGAGAGGCCGAGGGGGATATCCTCAGAGATTTAGTAGGAGTCAAGGACAACCCGGCATATCAGTACAGCAGTTGAGACAGAGACCTACAGCCTCAGTTACTCAGAGTTCTATTCCACCTACCTCTGTTAACTGTGGTAAAGTACATGGAGGTGTTTGTTGAAGGATAGGTGGCCCAACAGTATATTATAGATGTTGATCACCATATCATTTTATTAGAAATTGTCCAGAGCCACCAGATGATAGACAGACAGATACAATAATTTCTATATCTATTGTTAGAGGTAGTCATGGTGGCAGAGATTTTGGTAAAGGTGGTCGATTAGGGTATGGTGAAAGAGGAGGTTCTATAGCAGAAAGTAGATTAGAGGATGCAGGACCATCACAGCGAATTTATGTGATGCAGAGGCAGCCAGATACTTTAGTTGTGATAGCCGGTACTTTTTCTCTATTTGGTATTTCAGTTCTTACATTGATAGACCCTTGGTCGGCTCATTCATACATTAGTGCATCCATATTTCTTATGAG
This sequence comes from Garcia nutans, assembly GCA_947685225.1. Lineage (NCBI taxonomy): Eukaryota > Viridiplantae > Streptophyta > Magnoliopsida > Malpighiales > Euphorbiaceae > Garcia > Garcia nutans. Next base: position 36,459,805 of record CANTUV010000008.1, on the reverse strand, counting down.
TGATTTGCATTCTGAGTCCCTAGGATTTGATGTTTTGGTTACAAATCCTTTAGGGCACAGTGTTGTGGTTAGTAGGATGCACTGAGATAGTCCAGTTGTTGTCCAAGATGAGGAGTTTCTTGGTGACCTAATTGTGATCCCTTTTAGGGAGTATGATTTGATTTTAAGCATGGATTGGTTATCCAGACATGGGACTGTGGTAGACTATCAGCAAAAATGTGTTACTCTGAGAACACATGATGGTAGACATGTAATGGTATCTAGTGAGCATAGACATCTTTCATCCATGTTTATTTCAGTTGTTTCAGCTAGGAGAAAGATCTGAAAGGGATGTGAGGCATATCTTGCTCACATGGTAGATACCATAGTAGTGTAGTCCCAGCTTGACAGTATACCTATAGTTGCCGATTTTTTGGATGTTTTCCCTAATGAGTTGCCGGGGTGCCACTTGAAAGAGAGGTAGAGTTTAGTATTGATTTATTGCCTAGTACCACTCCTATCTCTATTACCCCTTATCGGATGGCACCTGCAGAATTAAAGGAGTTGAAGGTGCAGTTGCAAGAGTTGCTTGATAAAGGATTTATTCATCCTATTGTGTCTCTGTGGGGATCACCTGTCTTGTTTGTGAAGAAGAAGGATGGCACTTTAAGATTATGTATTGATTATAGGTAGTTGAATAAGGTGACCATCAAGAATAAATATCCATTACCTCGGATAGATGATCTCTTTGATCAGTTGAAGGGAACAGTAGTATTCTCTAAGATTGATCTGTGATCAAGATATCATCAGTTGAGAGGTAAAGATGTAGATGTACCTAAGATAGCTTTTTGCACGAGGTATGGGCATTATGAGTTTCTGGTGATGCCCTTTGGATTGATGAATGTATCAGCAACATTTATGGATTTGATGAACAGTGTGTTTAGACCATACATAGATTAGTTTGTGATGGTCTTCATAGATGATATTTTGGTATATTTGCGTAATGAGGAGGATCATGATAGGCATCTACGAATTGTATTGCAGATTTTAAGAGAGAAGCAGTTGTATGCTAAGTTGTCTAAGTGTGAATTTTGGCTCGATAAAGTAACTTTTCTCGGCCATGTGGTATCAGCAGAGGGTATTAGAGTTGATCCGAATAAAGTTGAGGCTATCTTGAATTGGAGTCCACCTAAAACTATGACAGAGGTTACAAGTTTTCTGGGTTTGGCAGGCTATTATCGTCGATTTGTGAAGGGTTTTCTATGATAGCTACACCACTTATCAGATTTCTTTGGAAAGGAGTTAGATTTGTGTGGATAGATCAATGTCAAGCGAGTTTTAAGCAGCTGAGAGAGATGTTGACTCAAGCTCCTGTTCTTACGCTGCATGCGGAAGGTAAACCATATGTGATATGTAGTGATGCTTCTCATAGTGGTTTAGATTGTGTTCTGATGCAGGAGAGTAGAGTTATTGCTTATGCCTCTCGACAGTTAAAATCACATGAGTTGAATTACTCGACTCATGATTTGGAGTTAGCAGCTATAGTTTTTGCATTAAAAATTTGGAGACATTACTTGTATGGGGAGAAGTATTTCATTTATACTAATCATAAGAGTTTGAAGTATCTGGGTGTTCAAAAAGAACTGAATCTTAGATAGAGATGATGGTTAGAGTTGATTAAATACTATGATTATTTGATTGATTATCATCTTGGCAAGGCAAATGTTGTTGTTGATGCCTTGATTCGGAAGTCTTTGGTAGGTTTGACTGCTTATTCGCTCTTGTTGCTTGTTGAGTTGAGAGCATTGTATGCTAGATTTGAGTCTTGTGATGATGGTGCATTGATGGTGCAATTGCAGTTGAGACCAGTGTTGTTAGATCAGGTTAGAGAAGCTCAGTTGGCAGATGAGAAGATTCAAAAAATTGTGTTAGATTGCCAAAAGGGGGAGAGTTGAGACTTCCATGTGAGAGATGATGGCAGTATATGGTATAGAGATAGAATGTGTATTCCTGATGATGCAGGATTGAACGGGATGATATTAGAGAAGCACATCAATCAATTTATGCTATGCACCCTGGTAGTACCAAGATGTATCAAGATTTGAAACAATATTATTGGTGGTCAGGTATGAAGAAGGACATAGCAGAATTTGTGTCTAGATGTCTTACTTGCCAAAGAGTGAAAGCTGAGCACCAAGTTCCTTCAGGGTTGCTCCAGCCATTGTTAGTACCAGAGTGGAAATGAGAGCGAGTGACAATGGATTTTGTGACTGAATTGCCTTTGACCCAAATGAAGCATGATGCAATTTGGGTTATTGTTGATTAGATGACAAAGATAGCTCATTTTCTTCCAGTTCGGATGGATTACTCACTTGAGAGGTTAGCTGAGCTGTATATCAGTGAGATAGTGAGGTTGCATGGAGTCTTAGTTTCTTTGGTGTCAGACCGAGATCCTCAGTTTGCATTGAGATTTTAGAGGAGTTTGCAAAATGCATTGGGTTCACGATTGCATTTTAGTACTACTTTCCATCCTCAGATAGATGGACAGTCGGAGAGAGTAATTCATATTTTAGAGGATATGTTAAGGAGTTGTATCATTGATTTCAATGGAAGTTGGAACAAATTTTTTCCATTGATTGAGTTTGCATATAACAATAGTCATCAATCCAGTATTTGAATGACAACTTATATGGCATTATATGGTAGAAAGTGCAGAATACCTTTGTGTTGGGATAAAGTTAGAGAAGATAAATTGGTTGGTCCTGATTTGGTTAAGGAAATAGAAGAGAAAATGAAATTAATTCGGAGTCATCTGAAAGCATCTTCAGATCAACGAAAATCCTATACAGATTTGTAAAGGAAGGATATAGAGTTCAGTGTGGGAGATAAAGTATTTCTAGAAGTGTCCCCATGGAAAAAGATTTTGAGATTCAGTCGCAAAGGGAAGTTGAGTTCTCATTTCATAGGACCATATGAGATTCTAGAGAGAATTGGTTCAGTGGCTTACAAGCTAGCTTTATCGCCTGATTTGGACTGGATACATAATATCTTCCATGTTTCTATGCTTCAGAGATATAGGTCAGATCCACCTCATATCTTGTCAGTGGAATCTATTGAGGTAAGTTCAGATCTGAATTATGAAGAAGAACCAGTAGTGATTCTGGCACAAGAAGTAAAAGAGTTAAGAAATAAAAAAATAACACTTGTGAAAGTCCTTTGGAAGAATTATATTATTGAGGAGGCGACATGGGAGAGTGAACAACTGATGCGATGTTAGTATCCTCAGTTGTTCCAAAGTTGATAGCAGATAATTTTGAGGATAAAATTTTCTTAAGGGGAAGAGAATTGTAATATCCTAATTTTTTATGCACTTTGGAATAGAGTATATGAGATGAATATGTATTATAGATATAATATATATGTATATGTTATATATATTTGATATATATATTTGAAGTATAAGTGCATAGTGACCTATTAATATATATATAGATAAGAATAGAAAGGAAGAGAAATTGAAATTTGCTTCTTCTTCTTCTTCTTCTTTGTGCCTTTGAACGTGAGTTTGAGAGAGAGAGAGACAAGAAGAGTTTCATCTTCCATACACCAAATTTACAAGGGATTTCAAGGATTCAAGTGAAGATTTTGAGGATTCTTCATCAATTGGTAAGTTCCTCTATCATTTTGCAAGTTTCTTTGGAATTCTATGGAAGAACTTAGATTAGTGCCACTTTGCCAGCATGTACATTTGACATTATGTATTTTATATAATGTTTTGGGAGTATATGCATATACATTGTAAATTATAAAGGATGTTTAAATAATTAAGTAATGTGAGAATTTTATGTATTTTCATATGTATGCATATGTTTTTGTACAAATATTTTGAGTAATAAGGAAACATGGAAATTTTTATTAAACCTGATTCTGACATTTTTATACCGTGTACGCATATCTTACATACTAGGAGTGTGTATATTATACGTTTATAGGGTATAAGGGTGTTACAATCTTCCACTAGTCATATGCATCCTCCTGCAGAAGTAAAAGAGCATAATCAAATTTCTCTTCTGTTATGGCTTCCAACTAAATAAACACTCTCTTAACCCTATCCATCCACTACTCTGCCACCTCTAGATCTACAATACCCACAAAGTCGGTTGCACCATATTTCCCGAGTTTCTCTTACCTCCTACCCTACTATGGTACTAGAGCTTGATGGAATACTTCCGTTATCTGCTGCATCCATGCTAGAGGACCCTGCACCTCTAATCTAGTTACCTCAGAAGCCTCCCCAACATCAACTCTACCTCCAACTCTACCCCCACCTGGAACCATACTTCCCACACTATCCTCTGAGCCACATCCTCCAGATGCCATCACAACCTATATTTGTCACCACAAATAAATAGTGCCACATCAAAGACCAATTTAGATGCCAATGCATATGCATGTATTAAAGCTCAAATCACATTTTAAAATTTCGCCCTTTCTCTCTTTCCAAAATCCACCTAGGTCGAGAATCTCAAACCTAGGCTCTGATACCAAAATAAATGTAACACCCTTATAACTTACATATGTGAAATACATAAACGTTCTATATGTAAATACATATATAGAATACAAGAGTGCCATCATCCTTAACATTAGAAAATTCTCCATTCAATTTTAAGAAAATATATTATTCTTTAAAAGATAATATAATGAGTGAATAAATATATATAAGTAATGAATTGTTAAAAATACAAATTTAAAAGAAAATCTCTAAGCAAAATTTGTCAGAGTTTTGTCTGTAATTTCAGTAAATCCCAAATTCAAATATCACAACCTGCAAAACAAAATTTAACACTCCCAATAATTCCATATCATTCACAAATCCTCCCAATTATCCAAAACATAATCAAAACATATTCAAAGTATTTATCTTAATTAAATAAATACTTATATACATATATACATCATAATCACAATTCCTCTTTTAATACGCAAGTTTTAAGAATCAATATACATAAACCAAAATACTTGTTAACCATAATTTTACATGTCTACAAGCGGCATTGTTGGTCTTGTAGCACCAAAGATGTAACACCCGCTGACTATCCTCTCAGAGAACTGTCAGAAGATGTTATTCAATACACTAGACAATCTTATTATAATCTAATATCCAATTTCAAACATATTTAAGAAATGGTCCGACTAAAAATTTTGACAGTCTCCTCTACAATAATTAGTATTCAAAAATTTTCATCAAGTTACACAACCTGCAGAAAAACACTTCCAATTTGCTTTCAATAGATCTCAACTCCAATAGCTTCAATAAATCTAATATTGATTTCAATTCAAAATAATTTAAACATACATAAAAATCTGTAAATATAACCATACATAATACATTATTCGACTTAATACTCAATCACTAAATCTTATAACTCTAACAAAAAAAAATATATACAAATATTCCATCCCATTTACATTTAATACAACCCTCAAATTTATCTAAATAAATAATACAATATTAATAATCCATAATTTTCATCACTTACAAAATCCTTCATCCGTTCTCTACAACTAATTATTGAAACTCTTATTTACCAATTGATAACCCCACTCTAGTCCATCTTACCTGCATGTCAGAAAATTCTAACACGCTAAGCTTATAGCTTAGTGATGCTTGTATATGCATACTTTGCTATTTAAGTTCAATGTAAATAATTTTAATGATAAATAGTAAATCATAATTTTTTAAAATAAATTAATAAAACAAATATTTACAGCAAAACTTATTTTACCATAAAATAAATACAATTTCAGTTTATATTAATAACAATAAAATCTCTTTTGCAATTATTTTATTAAAATAACACTATTTATAATAAGATCTATATTCTTACATTTCAAACTCAATTAAAATAAATAAATAATAATATATAACTGTAGACCCTTAATTTTTGACCCAATCCGGTCCAATATGTTTTATTTAGTCTAAAATGATTTTTATTGTCTAATTGGTCCAAAATAATTTTTATTAAATAATTTTTCTTTAGTATCTAATTTTTATTAATAAAAAATATAAATAAACAAATAAAAGTCAAAAAATAAAAATAAAAATAAAAATCGGAGATGAAAAAATTATCGCGCAGGCCCGTGGGCATTTTGCCAGCAGGAAATTCCTGCGGGCGAAATCACTGTGCTATTTCACACGCAGAGCTATTTCGCACGTAGAAATTTTCTGCCTGCGAAATAGCTTACGGGCCACTCCGCGGGCGCTGCCGCAGCCAGCTGCAGCAGATTTTTTTGCCAGCGCAGTTTTTCCGCAACAGTTTTTTTGCGGCAGCGCAAATTTTCCGATGCAAATTTTTCGAAACCTAATCCAATTAGGTTTTGGTTTCTTTTTTTTTATTAATATTACTTACCTTAACTAATTATGAATAAACAACCTCAAACCACTATAAATAAGGACCAAAGGCAATTAATTTAATGGAGGCAAAAAATCCAAGAGTAGTTTTGAAAATTTGAAACCAAATCAAGGAAGGAAAAGAAGAAATTCAATTCAACTCTTTTTTGGAACAGCAGCAGCACGATTTAGAGGATTCAAAGGCAAAAAAGGCTTGTCTTTGGAGCTAGATCATCCAAGAAGAATTGTTTTTGGAGAAATCATCAAAAGAAGGTATGTGTTAATTAATTTTCTTTAATTGTTTTTTTTTACATAGTAGCAAATTTATGAAATAAAAATTAAAAACCTTTAAACTTTAAATTAGTTTTTCTAAAGCCAAAAAAACCTTATTTCATTAGTTTATCTTCCAAAAGGCTTAAAATTGTTATTTTCTTCTTAAAAATCTTAAAACTCTAATTGAACATATTTTTCAACAAAACCATGATGTAAATTCTGCTTCTTTTAAAATTTTAAAGTAGGTACTTTTTCCTCAAAAAGTCTTCTAAAACATCTTTTCTAGTTATAAAAACTTTAATTCACTTGTTTAAATCCATAAAATTCCATAAAATATCAAATTGATTTCCAAATTCCTAAAAATTATTCACCAGCCGTGACCCTACTTCCAAAATATCAAATCCAAATTCAACTTCCAAAATTCAAAATAATGAACCCTAATCCTTTTAAAACCTTAAACCCTAATTTTTATGAACCCTAATCCTTTTAAAACATTAAAAAACATAAAACCTAGATTTTACACAGTAGCTTAGGAACCTAATAACCAAAAATCACAAATTAAAGTATTTTAAAGTGTTTAAATCCCTAGTTTCATGATATCATCATTCAAACCTTAATTTTGTTAATCAAAGAGTCTTACCAACCCTTTAAAACATAAAACCCTAATTTATTTTAATTCCATAAAAAGTCACAGTAGCCATAATTGGACTTTTATTTACTTTATTCAATTCCATACTTGATTATGCTTTGATTTATTTCTTATGCTTTAATTTATTTAATTTCAATACTTGATTTATTTAATTTATCATGGATGGATGTTTATTTTATATTTTGATTAATAGCTTTAATGAATGATTTATTTATGATGAATGATTATTTACTTTTATCAATTAATTTAGATTTCCAAAAGTTGTAAGAGGTATGTTTCCACTTGGTGGGTACCTCATTAGTTAAACATCATGTAATTTAATTTGCTTTTCTATTTTAGAACCTATGTAAAGGGCATGTTTCTACCTTTTGGTGGGTGTCCTATTTAGGCATGTGATGTAAGGACATGTTTCCATCCTTGGATGGGTGTCCATTTATTTGCTTTGTTTGGACATTGCTTTGATTTTAATATAATGATGCTTTCTTTTAATTATTGTGTGTAATATGGATAATGTTATTATATTTAAAAATTTTATAATATTAAGACCTATAAAGGAGGCCGGTTCCAATGAACCGGGCGTTGTGGGGGTGCTGGGCCATTTCTCACCTTCCCCACACGTACCCAATTTTATGAACCCATTAGGGGGTTGGGGATTCCTTAGGAATCGAGTCATCCACCCCTTTCTTTTTTCCCGGCTCGTCCGGGTGGCGACTCTATTTTCTCCGAAATTAGGTCGTGTTCTCTAAGGCCCCGAGCCTAAATAGTGTCGAAGTCGCAAGAACCATTCCACCGGGAGTGAGGGCAAAAATCCCCGCTCACAATAACCATATAGCCTTGTGGAACCCGTGTTGTACATGTGTAAATGATACTATACTTTCACTTAAGGCATGGAGATCGAGCACTGCATAACCACTCATAGCCTTGTACCTTTTGGTATATACTTGCTATAGGAACCTAAGCTTTTTAACCTAAAGACTAAAACCCATGTAGTTGGCCTAGTAATTGGCCTAGTATTTTTCCTTAGGTCTACTCTAATTGCTTGTTGTTTAACCATGATAAACATGTCTTAGTTTGAATTAAGGCCCATTTGGTTTGTATTTTCCTAATATGACCTAAAATAAGCTCAAAATTAAATAATTATGTAAGCTCAAAATTAAATTATTCTTTTAAAAACCCAAAAGCCTAAATTATTTTCAAACTCTTTTTAAGATGGACTTTGGCCATGGAAACTGTAGACCCTTGATTTTGGCCCTGGCTAGTCCGGTGCTAATTCCAAACCTTTGATTAGACTAATATATTGCAATAGGACCTAAAATAAGCTAATTAAACTTTTAAAACCCTAATTGGGTCTATTTTAGAAGATTTAGTTGGTTTTTATATGATACCAACACACTAAACCCTAAAATGGGTCTTATTCGAAGGTTTGGTTGATTTTTCACTTAATTCAAATGGTTTTTGGTCAATAGGGATGTCCCATGTCGAATTGGATGGGCATCCAACTCGACATGGGAAAGCCCCATATCGAATTACGAGATTGGAAGCCCCAATTTGATATGGGGTTGTCCCATATAAAAATGGGGCACCATTTTGATATGGGGCAGCCCCATATCAAAATGGGGCTCTCCTAGTCCGATTTGAGGAAGTTTTTTTAATTCCATGTCAAATCGGGAAGTATACTTCGATATGGACTCAGATTCTGTTGAAATTAAGTCACATGAATTCGAGACAGTCTCAGTTTACATCAAATTCAAGTAATTGTAATTCGATATGGTCTCAGTTTGTATCAAATCCATGAATTTGACATGCATCAGAATAAAAAATTCTTAAAGAGGAAAACTTTCATGCTTAACCGGATGGAGTTATTATAAATACAGGTTTTAAAATCCTAAAGGGGGAGGATTTTTGGCTTTTGGATTGGCTGCTGGAACTCTGGCAATATTCAGTATTCATCAACAAAAACCCTAAGCAAGCTTCATAAACAAGATAAACAACAAGAATAGACGAGGAACAGCAACAACACACCAACTCTACAAAGGCAGTGCACTCACTGTCTTTGGCAAGCTCATCCAGAATTCTCCCTCAAATAATTTTGGTAGAGCCAACAAATGACGATATGCTTTAAATTAAATAAATACTATGTGTTTTTACTATTTTAAATATTGAATGAGTTTGTTTTTCATCGAACAAAAGTCATAGTATGCAATTTCTTCTTGGATCAGTATATGTTAGTTTGCATGGAGTGCATATTATTGTTTTGCTAAATCATAACCTTTAGAACTAGTAAACTTGTTTGGCACATGATGTTCTTTTTTTTTTCTTGTAGCTATTTAATCAATGTGTTACTCAGAAATCACATTAAGGTTTTTTATATAAAACCTTACAGTAGCCTTTAAATCTCTTTAAAAATATTTCACAGTTTGTAAAACCTTAAAATCTTTTATTAGTTTTTTCACAGACAATAAACCCTAATTCATTTAAAATCTTAAGCTCTAAACATTATTTTTTATAAACATCAAACCTTAATTTATTTCTTCTTAAAAACCCTAATTACATGTTATTAGCCAAAAACCCTAATTCAATTAACCTAAACCCTATTATTTTCTTAGAACTACAAAACCCTAATAAATTTTATTTTTCTAAAATCCGCAGTAGCCTAAGTATTTTAAGTAATAATAATAATTATGTTATTAACCAAAACCCTAATTTATATCAAACCTTAATTTTTTGAATCTAAATCCCAAAACCCTAAATTCATACATAAACCTAAACTTGCATCTTTATTTGCTTTATTCAAAATCAAATGAATTTTTATTATTTATTTTGATTAGTGATTTATTTATGTCTTCGATTTATATCTTCGATGAATGATTTATTTATGATGAATGGCGAGTTATTTTTATTGATTTATTTTGGTTTCAAGAAATTGCAAGAGGTATGTTTCCATATTTTGGGTACCTCATGTTGTGAGCATCATGTAATTTAATTTGTTTCAAGTTTTGGATCAATGTAAAGGATACATTTCTACTAATTGGTGGCTATTCTATTTTATTTATTTTCTTTTAGACATTGGACAATTGTAAAGACATATTTCCATCCACAGATGGGTGCCTATTTGTTTGTTTTGATGGGACATTATTGCGATTTTAATAAAATACTTGTTTATCCTTATGATTGCATGTAGTATGGATAATATTATATTAATTAAGAATTTTATAATATTAAGACCTAAAAAGGAGGCCGGTTCCAATGAACCGGGTGTTGTGGGGGTGCTGGGTCATTCTCACCTTCCCCACACGTACCCAACTTTTCGAACCCATTAGGGGGTTGGGGATTCCTTAGGAATCAAGTCATCCACCCCTTTCTTTTACCCGACCCGTTTAGGTGACGACTCCATTTTTTCTGGGTTTAGGCCCGTGTTCTCTAAGGCCCTGAGCCTAACAATACAAAGTCGCAAGTACCATTCCACATGGGAGTGGGGGCAAAAATCCTCGCTCACATAAACCTTTTTAGATGGGCCAAAAATCCTTTTCCACATTATGGCCCAAACACAAAGCCCATGATTCATTTTTCAATAAACCTTTTGAAATACTTTTTAAGATGGATTCATAATTGTTTAAATGGGCTTGCAACTAGTTAGGTCAATTATGGAATATTAAAGTCAACTGTGGGCCTAATTTATACCAAGGTTTGTTAATCATGGGCTTATTTGTGGTATGAATCATTAGTTGCTTTTCCAACTAAGAAATCTACTTATGATAAACCCTTTAATTTAGTTTTAATCCATAATATAGCATAAAAGTTGTTTCCCAGTTGACCCAATGGATTAAGGCTCAATTAGTATGAGCTATCATAGACTGAGTTCTTATTTGAAAATACAACTATTGATTTATCCGTCAGAGTGAATATTTTGAAAATAAAACATCTCATGTTGATGCTAGTTTGACCATATGCCTAAGAAAAGAGACTCTCCACTCGTGTGTTAATGATATAAGGTTGGAAGGGATGTCCCGACTTTGTTTATTTATTACTCATGCATACATGCATTGCATTACATTTGCATTAATCCTTTCTGGCTCACAAACCTAGAGTATGGCAGTTCAAGGGCTTACGACAACCCCACCTATGACTCAGAATCTAGTGATAATTCAGTCAATTTCACATCAAAAGTAATGGAACTTGAGCAAATTTAGAAGATGGTAAATGATGCACTCAACTCCATGATGGAAGAATTGAAGGAGGCCCTGACCGAAACCGTGAGAAGTCAACTACTTTCACTATTGGAGGATAACAATGTTGAGGCATCTGCTAGTAACAAGAAGCTAATAGATAAGGAAAAGTGTAATATCCCCATATATGCCCTAGAAGTTTTGAATGTTGTTGTTGTTGATGTTGTTGTTGTTGTTGTTTTAAATGGGATTGAATGTATATTTTGATATGAAAGAAAAAAAGGAATTGGAAAGTGAATTCTTATGTATATGTGTTTTGGGAAAGAAAAGAGGGTTTAGAGAGAAATGTATATGTTGTTTATATGATAATATATATAACATATAAGTTGGTCAAGGGAGAGTCAATGCAAGAAGATATTTTCATTTGTGATAGGTGAAATTACTTATATGGGCATATAAGAGACAAGAGGTTAGTTAAATGGATAAGGGTATATAGGTAATTGTTTGGTTAAAAACTCTTGGTGGAGATTTAAAGAAGAATTGACTTTGTTTTCTTCATGATTTCTTCTTCTTCTCCATTGTTGGCCGGCTCCTCCATAGACAAAGGAAAGCAAGAGACAAACAGAAGATCTTGAAGAGTTAAGCTCAAATTGAAGGAAGATTAAGTGATCAAGTGATGATTTAAGAAGTTTATAACTAAGGTAAGTTCTTTTCTTTGATTTCTTTTATTCTTTTGAAGTGGTATTTGAAGTTAATTAGGGTTTGTTGATTTGATGATGAGATGTGTTTGTAATGTGTTTTCAAGTTTTAAATTTGGTTTTAAGTTAAGAGTTTAAATAGGTGTTGTTGTTGGAAGTGGTGGATGTTGATTTTGGAAGATGGAGAAGGATGTTGGTTTTAGGGTTTTGAGATAGTATGTGTTTAAATGTTTTGTGGATGTGCTTTAATAAGGTGAATATTGTGATAAATATGTAGAATTTGTGTTTAGAACATTGATTCCATTCATTTGAACCATGCTATTTTGTGTATGATGAGTTTGAGTGCAATTAGAGGAGACTTGTGTATGTTAGGGTTTCAATCCATGAGTGACACGGCCAATTCATGAGAGACACGGCCAAGTCAAGGGAATTTTGGCCGTGTTGGGTGGATTTTGAGGAGACACGGCCGTGTTCTATGCCAGTGTTGGTCACTGCCAATTTGTTTTGGGAGACACGGCCACAAGCTTGGCCGTGTCCTGTGCCCGTGTTTGCTACTGAAATGTTGGATTGAGAGACACGGCCACAAGCTTGGCCGTGTCCCTTGGGTGTGTTGGTTACTGGGTTTGGTTTTTGTTCTTCTTAAATGATTGGAATTGAACTTACATTTGATAATGCATATGATATTATATGAACAAGGTTATGTACTATGCATTGTAAGTCTTGTGATTGGTGATGTGTTATATGAATAATGTATTTGAAATGTGATACTAATGATGCTATATGTATAATGTGAGTTATATGATGGGGTAATTGATTATGTATACTCGAATAATGAAAGGTTATAACATAAATTGAGATATGAGGCCATTGTGATTGGCAATGATAATTCAAATGACATGTGAAGCCATTGTTATTGGCTATGATGATTCAAATGACATGTGAAGCCATTGTTATTGGTTATGATAATTCAATTGAGAATGAAATTGATAAATGAATTGTATAGCTAATGTGTTATTCCATTTTCAGAGTTTGTTATTGGTGGCATGCCTAATATGAGTAACAATCTCTTGAAGTTAGGTTGGACTTGATCCTTGAAGCCAAGTTGGGTTGAAGTTTAACATGTTTTACTCCCCTTGAAGCTTGGTTGGGTCAAATCCTTGAAGCCTAATTGAGATGTTACAACCCTTGAAGCTAGGTTGGATTGGTTCTTGAAGCCAAGTTGGGTTGATACTTAGCATGCTTTGTTCCCCTTGAAGCTTGGTTGAACCTAAATCCTTGAAGCCTAGTTGGGATAATGATAAATGTGATGATTAAACCAAAGCATTAACTCTGATAATGGAATGGCATGTTAGTGTTTTGTTTGGGCCCTAGTCTGTCTTTGTTGTTAATGTGATATCCAAATGTTGAACTAAATGAGTAATGAGATCTATGGTTTCTTTTGTTGGAAGTGTGTTTCATGATTGATAAATTTGTGAATAAAATAATGTTATGAAGTATGATTTGGTAATGTGTGTAATGATATATTGAAAATGAATATGGCTTGAGGAGTTTTGTTGAGATATGAGTTTATGAGAATATAGTATGATGTATAAAATGTTTATGAATGTGGAATTTGTGAGAATTGTTCTAATGAAGGTTTGGATAGATCATTGAATAGTGATTTGTTAAAATGATGTATATGTATATGTATATGTTAGACAAATGATCTTAATTTTGATCCTTGACAACTCAAATGGATGATCTATTTAACTTGTGTTTGAGAAAGCTTGTTGCAGGATTAGGTTGCTTCAATTAAAGGTGAACAGAACAATTCTCGCGGTCGCACATCACCTGAATACAACCGCTCCATGCAATTACAGAATGAAACCTTGTCACAGTAGGTTTCGCGGTCAGAAGTTCGACCATAGTCGCGACCGCTCCTACATAATAGCGACCGTCCTAATATTTGCCCGACCGCTACTCAAGGAACTTAAATCATTACAATCACAGTAAGGTTCGCGGTGACAAGAACGGTGAATGATTCGACCTCGCTTACCAATTTAGCGACCGCTCATTTATAGTCGCGACCGCCCAACAATTCAAGAAGAAATTGCTCAAAGAGACAGTAGTGTTCGCGTCCTCAGGTGCGTCCAGAAGTTCGACGCGAGAATATGAGTTCGACCGCGAAAAGCTACTAAGGGCGACCGCGAGATTCAAATTATGGCGGACATCTTTTTTGCCCTGTCAGAAAATGACACGTGACATGACCGTTGTAATCCCACTTCAGTATTCAAAAAAGGGCGACCGCACTTTGTGATGCGCGACCGTCCCGACAAACACAGCATGGGTAAGAAACGGTCCGACAAAAACATCATGGGCAAGATTCCTGCTGTAGAGCACTAAAATTCGACCGTTGAACTTTTTCAAAAGTAGCGACCGTCCCTGGTTAAAAGGACGACCGCGTGAAGCATGAGAGCGACCATCCTTGTATGAAGGGCGACCGCTAAGTGCTTCGGACAGTTTAAGTAAAGAAGGTCTAATCTGCCAAGACTTTATTCTAAACAGCAATAACGGCTAGTAAGACCACATTGGCTATAAATACAATGTTTCCATGAGAAAACAAAAGAGAATAACATTATTAAGAAAAGATTTTCATAGCCAAGCAACAAATTTCCTTTTGCTTAAACTTGTATTTGAATTGTTATGAATGTTAGGTGTTAGCATTGAAAACACCATTGTATAAGTTTGAGTGTAAGCTTGGGAAACACTTAGGTTGAGAGAGTGAGCCTTGTAAAACTCTTGTGTGGGTTGTAAGTGTGAGCCTTAGAAAAACACTTGTAAAGTTAGGTGTGAACTTGTAAAAACACCAAAGTTGGAAGTGAGCTTGTAAAAACTTCAAAGTCTAGTGGAACCTTAACAAGTTGTTAAGGAAGTGGATGTAGGATTGAAGTAAATCCGAACCACTATAAATCTTGTGTGTTCTTTCTTCCTTCATCACTCAACAATCTTCATATTCCGCACTTCTTGTTTGTTGAGTTTTTTAAATTGTCATTACTTCTTGTGGAAACCAATTCACCCCCCCCCCTCTTGGTTGCCATCTTGGGACAACAATTGGTATCAGAGCCCTGAGATTTCTTAAACTTAATTGTGAAATCTGATCCACAATGGCAACTTCTTCTTCATCAAGCTCTCATGGAAATCTTAACTCTATTCTTAGACCTTACTTTGATGGAACGGATTACTCATACTGGAAACACAAAATGTATTTGTTTCTAGACAGTGAAGGAATTGAACTATGGGATTTCGTGGAAAATGAGTGGAAATCTCCTACTCATGAGGTTGACGGTATTCAAGTTCCACTTCCCAAAGCTCAATGGTCAACTAGCAATGTCAGAGATCGATTCAAGAACAATAGAGCTGCTTCCATCTTGATGAATTCCATTTCAAGGGAAGAAGGCGGAAGAGTTCAACATTTAACTTGTGCACATTGCATTTGGAAAACACTTGAAAACTACCATGAAGGTACGACTCAAGTGAGATTTACCAAAAAACAAATGCATGTTCATGAATATGAGCTATTCAAGATGAAACCAAATGAAAATGTCACCGACATGACCAATCGCTTACTTGCAATTGTCAATGAACTAAAGAAGTATGGCAAGGTATATGATCAAGGTGATGTAAACAGCAAAATCTTGAGAGCCCTAAGAGCTAGAAAGAACTTTGAATCCAAAGTATCATCCATAGAAGAAGCTCATGATCTCAGCACATTAAGAACCGACGAGCTAGTTGGAAAATTACTCACATTTGAGCTACACAGTGAGAAAGAAGAAGATCAAGGTGAGAAAGAAAAGAGAAAACCAA
This sequence comes from Garcia nutans, assembly GCA_947685225.1. NCBI lineage: Eukaryota > Viridiplantae > Streptophyta > Magnoliopsida > Malpighiales > Euphorbiaceae > Garcia > Garcia nutans. The sequence goes on along the minus strand of CANTUV010000008.1, from coordinate 36,443,803 downwards.
TTGCACTCAAAGCAATCAAAGAAGCTGAGAGCTCAAGCAATGAAGGTACTGATGATGAAGATGAAATGGCAATGTTCTCTAAAAGAATCAATGAATGGAAAAGGAAGAAAAGATTACAAGTAAACAAAGGTACACCTCCAAAATTCTCCTTCAAAGATAAAGAAAAGAAAAATGAGGTAAAGTGCTATGAATGTGGAAAAACTGGTCACATCAAATCGGATTGCTACAAATTAAAGAACAAAAGGAAATGGGATAAAGAAAAGAAAAAGTCTCTCAAAGCCACATGGGATGACTCTTCCTCAAGTGAAGAAGAAGAAGAGGAAGGAATTGCAAATCTTTGTCTCATGGCTATTGAAGATGACTCCAATGAGGTAAGTACTCAATCCTTTGATCTTGTAGCACATGATGATATAAATGATATAGATGATAGTGACTTGATTGAGCACATGAATTCTAAAATAGAAAAATATTTCTCTAAAATGATGCTCTATAAAGAGAAAAACTCTAAGTTAGAAAAAGATTTTATATGCTTAAAGAATTCTACCTTAGAATTGAAAACCTCAAATGAACACTTGATGAAAACAATAGGAGAATTAAATAAAAGCTCACATGACTTAGAAAAAGTGATTAAAGAGAATGAGGCATTGAAGCATGAACTAAAAGAACTAAAAGAATCAATTTCCAGATTTCATAAAGGAAAGGAAGCATTGAACACATTAATTAATAATCAAAGATCACCTTCCTTGAAATATGGATTAGGATTCAATGGCTCAACCAACATTGCACCTAGTAAACCAACTTTTGTGAAAGCATCTACAACTAAAATTTCTGATGTTCATATCAAAAATGCTTGCACCAAGTCTAAAAGAACTTCTTACGGTTCACTAGGAGATAAAGCCAAAAACAATTATGCATTGTTGTTTACTAAACTTGTACAAAAGAAATCACATACTTGTAGTTGTATGTATAATCCAAAAAGAAAAATGCAGAAGCATAGGATACCATGGCAATGCACATATTGCATGAAATTTGGTCACAAAAATTTCTATTGTTATATAAGAAAAGCTCATCTAAATTTAGAAGGCACTCTTTCTACTAACCATCAAGGACCCAACTATATGTGGGTACCTAAAAAAGGATGACCACAATTGGCTTGCAGGTATGCCTAAAATCTACTACCAATGAAAGCACATGGCTTGTGGATAGTGGATGCTCAAGGCATATGACTGGAAATGCAAAGCTCTTTACAAGTATTACCTATAAACATGGAGGTAACGTAACTTTTGGAAACAATGCTAAAGGTAAAATTCTTGGTGTTGGCTCCATTGGTTCTATTGGTAAGGATTTAATTGAAGATGTATGGCTTGTTGATGGTTTGAAACATAACTTGCTAAGTGTTAGTCAACTTTGTGATAAAGCATACTTTGTTAAGTTTGATTCCAAGGAATGCAAAATCACAAATTCAAATGATGTTATCATATTTAAGGGTACTAGAACAAACAACACTTACAATGTAAGCATACATTCTGATCATACATGTTTAATGTCCACTAATAATGATGCATGGTTATGGCATAGAAGACTAGGACATGCTGGTATGGATCAATTGAAATATATTTGTAATGAGAATTTAGTTGATGGCTTACCTAAGATAAAATATGATAAAGATAGGATTTGTGAACCTTGTCAACATGGTAAGCAACATAAAAGCTCATTTAAAACAAAGAATGTTATAAGCACCTCTAGACCTTTAGAGCTCATTCATTTAGACTTGTTTGGACCAAATAGAGTTACAAGCTTAGGAGGCAAATCATATGCATTTGTTCTTGTTGATGACTACTCTAGATTCACATGGGTTAATTTCTTAGCTCAAAAGAATGAAGCCTTTAATTACTTCAAAACCTTTGCAAAAAGAGTTCAAAATGAAAAAGGATACGTGATCACATCTATTAGAAGTGATCATGGCAAAGAATTTGAAAATGAAAACTTTGAAAACTTTTGCAATGAAATTGGCATTTCACACAATTTTTCTGCTCCTAGAACTCCACAGCAAAATGGTGTAGTTGAAAGGAAAAATAGAACTTTAATTGAAATGGCTAGAACAATGCTCAATGAATATGATTTACCATCTTATTTTTGGGCGGAAGCCGTTAATACAGCTTGTTACATTGCAAATCGTGTTTATAAAAGGCATTTAACTAATAAAACTTCTTATGAGCTATGGAATGGAAGAATACCCAGAATTGGATATTTTAGAGTATTTGGATGCAAATGCTTCATATTGAATACCAAGGATAATCTTGGAAAATTCTCATCCAAATCAGATGGAGGCATATTCTTAGGATATTCATCATATAGCAAAGCATATAGAGTATTTAATATGAAAACTCTAGTTATAGAAGAATCAATGCATGTTGTATTTGATGAATCATCTAAACTTGATCAAAAGAAAGGTATTACTTTCAATGACCCTGCAGGCACTCTTGAACCTCTTGAATCTATTGATGCTCCAAAGATCAATCAACTTGAAGAAAAGGCTCAAGATCTACCTAAGGATTGGCAATACAAGAAAGATCATCCAAAGGAACTTATCATTGGAGAAACATCAAAGGGAGTAACTACTAGATCTAAAATTAATCATGTTGATGTTAATGTTGCTTTTGTTTCTCAAATTGAACCAAAAACTATTGAGGAAGCTTTAAATGATGAAAATTGGATAATTGCAATGCAAGATGAACTTAATCAATTTGAAAGAAATAATGTTTGGCAACTTACTCCTAGACCTATAGATCATTCTATAATAGGATGCAAATGGGTTTATAGGAATAAGCTTGATGAAAATGGTCACATCATTAGAAATAAAGCAAGATTGGTAGCCAAAGGTTATAATCAAGAAGAAGGTATTGACTATGATGAAACCTTTGCCCCCGTAGCTAGATTGGAAGCTATTAGAATATTACTTGCTTTTGCATGTCATATGAATTTTAAGCTTTATCAAATGGATGTTAAAAGTGCATTTCTAAACGGACTCATAAATGAAGAAGTTTATGTTGAACAACCTCCTGGTTTTGAAAACTACAAATTTCCTGATCATGTTTTCAAACTTACCAAAGCTTTATATGGATTAAAGCAAGCACCTAGAGCTTGGTATGATAAACTTAGTGCATATTTGCTTGAAAATGGTTTTTCAAAAGGAAAAGTAGACACAACTCTTTTTGTTAAAAAGAATAAGCACAACATTTTGATTGTACAAATTTATGTGGATGACATAATATTTGGAGCTACTAATGAAGCCCTGTGCAAAGAATTTGCTTCTTGTATGACTAGGGAATTTGAAATGAGCATGATGGGTGAACTCAAGTTTTTCCTTGGACTGCAAGTCAAGCAATGTAAAGATGGGATCTTCATCAACCAATCCAAATATACAAAAGAACTCATCAAGAAATTTGGAATGGATGGCTGCAAAACTAGCAAAACTCCTATGAGCACATCATTGAAATTAGGTAAAGATGATAATGGTAAAGCAGTAGATGAGAAGAAATATCGAGGTATCATCGGATCACTACTTTACTTAACTGCTTCTAGGCCTGATATAATGTATAGTGTATGTCTTTGTGCTAGATTTCAAACTAGTCCTAAAGAATCACACTTGAATGCCACTAAGAGAATCTTGAAATATTTGAGCGGTACAATACATTTAGGACTTTGGTATCCTAAAAACACATCATTTCATATTATAGGATTTTCAGATGCAGATTATGCTGGTAGTATATTAGATAGGAAAAGCACAACAGGAGCATGTCACTTTCTTGGTAATTGTCTAGTTTCTTGGCATAGTAAGAAACAAGCATCAGTTGCTTTATCCACAACGGAAGCTGAATATGTTGCAGCATGTTTTTGTTGCACACAAGTATTATGGATGAAACAACAATTGCTTGACTATGGTAAAATGTTTAACAATATCTCCATTAAATGTGACAACACTAGTGCTATCAATTTGTCTAAGAATCCTATCCAACATTCTAGATCCAAACACATAGATATTAGACATCATTTCTTAAGAGAAAATGTACAAAATCAGAATATAACCTTAGAATTCATAGATACAGAAAATCAACTTGCTGATGTCTTTACAAAACCCTTGAATGAAGATAGACTTAACTTCATCAAACTCAATTTAGGAATGATTGATGGAATCACTTTGAGTTAATTAGAATTTTTTTTTTGCCTTAAAATAAAGTTTCTATGTGCATGAAATTAATTTTTCTTAACACACTTAGAATATCTTCCATCTTTCCTTGAATCTTTTATTTTTGAGTATGTAGCGGTCGCTCCAGTGTTCTTTCGCGCTCGCTACTTCGTCTGCTAGTTTCATTCAATAAAATTCTCTGAGCGCGGTCGAGAAAATTTGTGCGCGATCGCACCAATTTGAATAGTTTCGACCGTTACAGATGTTTTTCTTCACTCGCGTGCGTACTGATCATAATAATGGACGCTGTACCCCATGTCGCGATCGCACCTTATTAAATCTGCGACCGCACCCTGTACACTCTGCTCGAAAATTTATAACCGTTGGCTGTGTGACAGGTCGCAATTCTTGATTTTCAACAGTCATAAACGGCTATTTTCGTTATTTCATCTATTTAAGAGCATAATAAATCATTTTCTTTGATATTTTGCTTCTGAAAACATTCTGAAACCCTAAAATCTTCTCCTCATCATCTGTCATTCAATTGAACCTCTGTTTTCCTGCTCTCATCTGTTCTTTCTGTTTCAATGGCTCCCAAAAGAAAAACCACTTCCAAAATTAAGGGTCAAGCTAAGAGAGTTCCAGGAATCACTATTAGAGAACCTATTGCTGAACCTCCATCTCCTCCACAATCAAAAAGGGGTGAAAAAATTCACAAACCTCATCATCAAACCTCTGAGGAAGACATTAGGTATGCCATGCTAAAGAAGAAGAAGGTTGAAGGCACCAAATCACCTTTTGGTGGGATGCTGTCTGCCTTGGGCATCAAGGACGAAATTGAAGGATTGTTGGATGTCCTTGGATGGAGAAATTTTGTCTTTCCAGAAGAAGTAGGTTACTCTAGTCTAAGTAAGGAGTTTCTAATGTCATTCCAGATAGAGAAGAGTGCAAACTCTGCACTAGGGTGGTATGGGGTTAGGTTCAAACTCTTTGATCAGTATCAATTCTTAACCCTTGAAGATTTTGGCAGAATTTGGAACTTCCCTTCTGAAGGTATAACCTCCTACAATGACCAAATCTTCTCAAACCCAACCCTTTCTGATTTCTGGCGAGAAATTTCCATTGAAACTTCCTTTGAAAAGGAATCTAAAGCCAGACATATCAAATCTCTCACCCACTGGATGCTCCATAGGATTATCACCTATACCATTCACCAAAGAGCTGATGGGAATGAGAAAGTCACCAAAAGAGATCTTATATTTCTGTATGCTTTCACCCATAACATCAAAATGAACACCACCAAGTTCTTGATTGATACCTTTTATCATCATGCTATTACAAGAACTGGTACCTTCTTCCTATCCTCTCAAGTTACTCAAATAGCTAGGCACCTAAACCTTCTGAATGATCTGAACTTAGCCACTTTGAGGAACCCTTTCACTCTAGCCTCCAATGCTATCACAATGGATTACTTAGAGCATGCTGGTTGTGTAAGGAAGATAGAAGGGTCATATGTATACTGCTATGGCAAGAAAGGAGTTATGGATAAACAAAAGAAAAGGCCAAGGTATACAATTGAGGAAGAGGGAGATTCTGTAGAAGTTGCAGTAGAACTACCTTCAAAAGCTGCTTCATCAAAAGCTGCTCATGAAACTGCTTCATCCTCCACACAACTCATCCTCCAAGCTATCAAGACTCTCTCAAGGAAACTCTCTAAGTTCAAGAAGAGTGTCTCCAAGAGATTCCAGCACTTGAACAAAAGGATAGACCTTATATCCCACATGCACCATGATCTTTATGACATGCAAGGCAAATTGGACTTGCCTCAATGCAATCTTGAAGATTGGGATATAAGTGATCACACCCAAAGCGTTGCTGAAGAAGAAGAGTCCATTAGCACTAGCTCTGCCTCTGTTGCACCTCAAGATAAAGGGAAAACTCCTTTAGTTGAAGAAGAGTTAGACATAGATGATGACTCAGAATAAGCTTAGCTTTAATTTGTTTTTGTTTGAACTTTCATATGTTTACTGCTTATGTTTCATGTCTTGTACTTTCCTCCACTTTCATATATATAATGTTTATATTCCCTTTCATTGTTTGCACTTTTATATGCTTGTTTTGCTTAACATTTGTTTCATTTTGCCTATGCCAATGGGGGAGAACAATACCAAAATGGAATGAACCAAGTGGAATGAACCAAGTAACAGTATACAAAAATGGGAAAACAAGAATAAGAACAATCTGTTTGAACATTTGCAAATTAGGGAAAAATGTTTATGGGGGAGTTAATTTCTTGTTGAAATTTATTGAACATTTGCAAATAAGAAAAAATGTTTATGGGAGAAAAATGTTTGCACCAAGATAAACTACTAAATCACAAATGCTCTTAACCATGATTGTTGCATATGTTAAGGGGGAGCATTTTAGACTTATTATTTTTCTCATCATTCCATTTGAATTGTCAAAGTCAAAATGGGGGAGATTGTTAGACAAATGATCTTAATTTTGATCCTTGACAACTCAAATGGATGATCTATTTAACTTGTGTTTGAGAAAGCTTGTTGCAGGATTAGGTTGCTTCAATTAAAGGTGAACAGAACAATTCTCGCGGTCGCACATCACCTGAATACGACCGCTCCATGCAATTACAGAATGAAACCTTGTCACAGTAGGTTTCGCGGTCAGAAGTTCGACCATAGTCGCGACCGCTCCTACATAATAGCGACCGTCCTAATATTTGCCCGACCGCTACTCAAGGAACTTAAATCATTACAATCACAGTAAGGTTCGCGGTGACAAGAACGGTGAATGATTCGACCTCGCTTACCAATTTAGCGACCGCTCATTTATAGTCGCGACCGCCCAACAATTCAAGAAGAAATTGCTCAAAGAGACAGTAGTGTTCGCGTCCTCAGGTGCGTCCAGAAGTTCGACGCGAGAATATGAGTTCGACCGCGAAAAGCTACTAAGGGCGACCGTGAGATTCAAATTATGGCGGACATCTTTTTTGCCCTGTCAGAAAATGACACGTGACATGACCGTTGTAATCCCACTTCAGTATTCAAAAAAGGGCGACCGCACTTTGTGATGCGCGACCGTCCCGACAAACACAGCATGGGTAAGAAACGGTCCGACAAAAACATCATGGGCAAGATTCCTGCTGTAGAGCACTAAAATTCGACCGTTGAACTTTTTCAAAAGTAGCGACCGTCCCTGGTTAAAAGGACGACCGCGTGAAGCATGAGAGCGACCATCCTTGTATGAAGGGCGACCGCTAAGTGCTTCGGACAGTTTAAGTAAAGAAGGTCTAATCTGCCAAGACTTTATTCTAAACAGCAATAACGGCTAGTAAGACCACATTGGCTATAAATACAATGTTTCCATGAGAAAACAAAAGAGAATAACATTATTAAGAAAAGATTTTCATAGCCAAGCAACAAATTTCCTTTTGCTTAAACTTGTATTTGAATTGTTATGAATGTTAGGTGTTAGCATTGAAAACACCATTGTATAAGTTTGAGTGTAAGCTTGGGAAACACTTAGGTTGAGAGAGTGAGCCTTGTAAAACTCTTGTGTGGGTTGTAAGTGTGAGCCTTAGAAAAACACTTGTAAAGTTAGGTGTGAACTTGTAAAAACACCAAAGTTGGAAGTGAGCTTGTAAAAACTTCAAAGTCTAGTGGAACCTTAACAAGTTGTTAAGGAAGTGGATGTAGGATTGAAGTAAATCCGAACCACTATAAATCTTGTGTGTTCTTTCTTCCTTCATCACTCAACAATCTTCATATTCCGCACTTCTTGTTTGTTGAGTTTTTTAAATTGTCATTACTTCTTGTGGAAACCAATTCACCCCCCCCCCTCTTGGTTGCCATCTTGGGACAACAGTATATGAGATAGAAATGGTAAGTATAGTTTTGTGAATGTTCTATGTAAATATGTGTATGATTTATGAGATCAGTGGGAATATATGAAGAATGCTTTGAGAAAGGAAAACAGGGTAAGAAAACAATAAAACATGATGCTAAAAGTATAAGGTATGATTTTTATGTAAAGTATATATTTTATATTTATTTGTATTACTAAGCTCTCGGGCTTAGCGCGGTGGTGTAATCGCGCAGGTGGTTATGCGGTTGATCTGGAAGTCCAGCTGTTATGCCACGAGAAGGGTAAGCGTATCTCGAGACCAACTAGAAGGTGATGCATACATGTGTGACTTTAATTATGTTGTATTTTTGATAAAAATAATGATTTTTTTGTAAATGCTCTTTAATTTAATGCAATATTGCTTAAACTTGGATAAAGGTTTTTAATTGGAAACGAAAAGTGACATTCTTATACTTTATATACGTATTGTATGTATACTTGGTATATGTATAGTACTTATATAGAGTATGGGGGTGTTACAATTATTTTGGTATCAGAGCTTAGGTTCGAGATTCCCGGCCTAAGTGAAATTAAAAAAAAATTTTGAAGAGATTAAATAGAATTAAAAAGGAAGAGTTTTGAAATGCAATTGGTGATACATGCATATGCATTCACATCTAGGTTGGTCTCGAACGTGGCATTATGTGATTTGTGATGTATGTGAATTACATGAGATAGATGATAGTGCGTAAATGAGGTTTTATATGAAAGCAAATTTTGAAATGTTGATAATTGAAAGGTGATTGCAATATAAAAGAATGATATGGAATTTATAAGTAAAAAGTTTGATTATTGACATGTGTTGGACATATAAAGAAATGGCTAGAAGAATAAAGTTGGAAATGAGTTAAAAACAAAATTAAGATTAAAGTATGTAATCTTTCCTCTACTATTTGAACCTCTTTCTAATAAACTTTATGTTTGGATTTCTAGAAAGAGGAAATATTGTTGGATGGGTAATATGGAAAGATATATTATTTAAATGAAAATAGTACGGTGAATTATTGAATGGGTTGATTGGTATAGATTTAGTGTGATAATTTAAGGTGTGGATATGAAAAGTTAAGGTTTTGTTTAAAAGGAAAAAGAGATGATGTTGGTTAAGTATAAAGAGATATTGGTGTTGTTGTATTGTTATTTTAATGCAAACATGGTGATTTCAATGTTAGCAATGTGATATGTTTGAATATTGTAAAAGCTCATGTAAATGATGGTGATATGTGATATTTAGAGTTTTGGAATGAGCTTAGTAATGGTGAAACATATATGTTTTGATGTTGCTTTGTGGTATATACATATAAGATGTTTTAAAGTTGATATTAAGAGAATGAGATGAATAAATTGAAGTTTAAGGAAACTAGTAAGTTGAAAATCTATAGTTTTAATGGAATGTGGATAAAGATCATTTAGATATTGATAGTAGGAAAATTTGGTTTGAAATAAAAGAAAAGAAAAGGAATTGAGCAAATGAAAATGAGTTACTTTAAGTAATTTGATTGGAAAGGATGAAAATGAATATGAAAGATATGTTAAAGGTATTTAAAGATAAATGTGAGAGAGATATCACATTGGAAATGTGATTAAGATCTTTGTGAAATAATATTATAAGTAGAGTGTATATATTTATTGAAGTTAATGAATAACTTAAGTTATGTTAAAAGAATGAGAATGATAATAGTCAAAGGAAAGTGATAAATATTAAATTTGTATAAACTATATGCAAAAGAGAAATTTAATAAATTGCATAATTATGTGTATATATATAAAGGATATGTGAAAGGAATTTTCGACATGAATGTAATGAATATATGTAAGAAAGGTGGGAAGAGAGTCACATTATGAATATGTGTATATAATATGTTTATTATTTTATACCATTGTATGTTTAATGGTATTAGAAATGAGATTGCATATAGTAGTGGATCTAATAGAGATTAAATTTTCGTAGAATAGATTATGTGATGAAATAGAAAATGAGAATGGATTTGGGTGATATTGAACAGTGGAATTGTTATGGCAATAACTAAATGAGGCGATCATAAGATGTTTTGGAACTCAAAGTATTTGTGTGAAGAAAAATTTTATGTATAAGTGTATAATAAGAAATTGTAAGGAAAGAGTAATGTATTGAAAATTTTTTAGAAAAGATGGATTGGAAATGGAGTAATGAATAAAACTTGTGTAAGATTTGTATATGATTGAAAGTTGGCGTAGAAAATGTTAAAGATAATATTATTGAACATGAGTTAGGTTAATGATGATCAAATAATCAAAAGCAAATTGTTTTGAGATGAAATTTAAAATGTGTTAACTTTTGGTGTAATAAAAGTTTGGAGAATATATATATATAATTTTTGTGATACAATCTAGCCTTATAATCGTAAAGGCTGGAAGTCAAATAATAGAAGAACAATATTGATTTACAAACCCCAAGCGTGATTGTTAATATATTATGGTAATATGATTTGGTTAGTGTGACTAGTTGATTAGTTTTATTATCTTCAGATTTAGAACTGAGATGATATAACTGTAGTACAGTTTTGGTGAGATTGATAACTATATTTCCAGAAACATGGTTAAAAGATATGATTGGTGAAGTTATATCTTATAATTTCTATGTTTAAAAAAAAATTTAATTATAATTATGAGAGGTAACGCAAGGGAAGAGAATTGTGATAAGGTTTTCAGCTATGAATTATGTGATAGAAAAATAATTATATAAATATAGTAATAATATGTGAAGTGAAGAAATAATAAAAGGAAATGATATGATTGAATAATGAGATGTTCAATATAATTGATGATATATGTGTATACTATCTTGATGTGATGAGAAACCATGATTGTTGGCAATGATGTTGGAAATGAATTATAATTGAGGTAGAATGCTTAATTGATTATGAGAAATGAATTGTGAAAAGATAAATGTACGGACTTGTCTGCCTCCTGCAGAACCATGTGGACCCATTGTGTTGGGCAACTGAACTTGGACTACCGATCTGGTTGGGGAAAAGTTCGTTTATGAAGCCATAGTGGTTGGCTATACTGATAAACTTTGAATGAGTATGAGAAATGATAATATAAGTATTGAAATAATGAAATGTATATTTATAAGCATGATTTTTATTGATTGAATTTATGAATATAAAAAGATTAGAATGTGAATATAAATTTGACCTAATGAAATTAGGTTATATATATGTATATATTGTGTGAAATCCAATGATAAATTTCGATAAGTTAACTGTTAGTTTGAATCGAATAAGGTTTAAATGTTAGTATATTGTGATAGATAGATCGATTGATCTGGATTTCGCTAAAGTTGTGAGTCAATATTGAGATTTGATACGTACAGTTGTACTGGGAGTGTAAAATTTAAATAATAATATGTATGATGTAATATTCTGGCTTATGAATAAACATAAATAAATTGAATTATATCATTTGTTCATGATGAGAAAAAGGGAAATGTTGTTTATCTGTTAAGTAAGTTTAAAGGTATTGTACTAATAATTATATTAAGTGAGAAGCAAGCTAAAGAAAGTAAGGATATTGTTATTCATTGAGGTTTGGTAAATGTTTATTTTGAAAGTGATTGTAAGAATGGAATAAACAATGCTAAGATATTAATTAATGATTTTTGAGGTTAAAGTAAAGGAAATATTTCTAAAGAGATAAAGTGATAATCTGACTCTAGTACAAAGATAAAGGTCATTAGAGATGTTATGAGTTATCTTGATTGCTTTGTTGAGAAAGTAATAAGATGCAAAGATATATATATATATACCTATACAATGATGAATTATGAATTTCAGAGAAGATGAGTATCTCTAAGGGAGAGAGTAGAAGTTATGGGATTTGATGAAATTATAGTGTAAGAATATGATTGTTTTCATATGAAAATTAAAATGGTGATTTGTTTTAAATGGGTTGTTGTGGTGCTGTATAATTTCGAGGATGAAATTATTTAAGGGGGAGAGAATTGTAATATCCCCATATATGCCCTAGAAGTTTTGAATGTTGTTGTTGTTGATGTTGTTGTTGTTGTTGTTTTAAATGGGATTGAATGTATATGTTGATTTGAAAGAAAAAAAGGAATTGGAAAGTGAATGCTTATGTATATGTGTTCTGGGAAAGAAAAGAGGGTTTAGAGAGAAATGTATATGTTGTTTATATGATAATATATATAACATATAAGTTGGTCAAGGGAGAGTCAATGCAAGAAGATATTTTCATTTGTGATAGGTGAAATTACTTATATGGGCATATAAGAGACAAGAGGTTAGTTAAATGGATAAGGGTATATAGGTAATTGTTTGGTTAAAAACTCTTGGTGGAGATTTAAAGAAGAATTGACTTTGTTTTCTTCATGATTTCTTCTTCTTCTCCATTGTTGGCTGGCTCCTCCATAGACAAAGGAAAGCAAGAGACAAAGAGAAGATCTTTAAGAATTAAGCTCAAATTGAAGGAAGATTAAGTGATCAAGTGATGATTCAAGAAGTTTATAACTAAGGTAAGTTCTTTTCTTTGATTTCTTTTATTCTTTTGAAGTGGTATTTGAAGTTAATTAGGGTTTGTTGATTTGATGATGAGATGTGTTTGTAATGTGTTTTCAAGTTTTAAATTTGGTTTTAAGTTAAGAGTTTAAATAGGTGTTGTTGTTGGAAGTGGTGGATGTTGATTTTGGAAGATGGAGAAGGATGTTGGTTTTAGGGTTTTGAGATAGTATGTGTTTAAATGTTTTGTGGATGTGTTTTAATAAGGTGAATATTGTGATAAATATGTAGAATTTGTGTTTAGAACATTGATTCCATTCATTTGAACCATGCTATTTTGTGTATGATGAGTTTGAGTGCAATTAGAGGAGACTTGTGTATGTTAGGGTTTCAATCCATGAGTGACACGGCCAATTCATGAGAGACACGGCCAAGTCAAGGGAATTTTGGCCGTGTTGGGTGGATTTTGAGGAGACACGGCCGTGTTCTATGCCAGTGTTGGTCACTGCCAATTTGTTTTGAGAGACACGGCCACAAGCTTGGCCGTGTCCTGTGCCCGTGTTTGCTACTGAAATGTTGGATTGAGAGACACGGCCACAAGCTTGGCCGTGTCCCTTGGGTGTGTTGGTTACTGGGTTTGGTTTTTGTTCTTCTTAAATGATTGGAATTGAACTTACATTTGATAATGCATATGATATTATATGAACAAGGTTATGTACTATGCATTGTAAGTCTTGTGATTGGTGATGTGTTATATGAATAATGTATTTGAAATGTGATACTAATGATGCTATATGTATAATGTGAGTGATATGATGGGGTAATTGATTATGTATACTCGAATAATGAAAGGTTATAACATAAATTGAGATATGAGGCCATTGTGATTGGCAATGATAATTCAAATGACATGTGAAGCCATTGTTATTGGCTATGATGATTCAAATGACATGTGAATGCCTAATATTAGTAACAATCTCTTGAAGTTATGTTGGACTTGATCCTTGAAGCCAAGTTGGGTTGAAGTTGAACATGTTTTACTCCCCTTGAAGCTTGGTTGGGTCAAATCCTTGAAGCCTAATTGAGATGTTACTGTTAGTGTATATGCCCTAGGCCATTGATTTGGACCTTAATGTTATTCATTTTGTTATTAATAAAGAAGTTTTTATTATCATTGTTATGTTTGCATGTTATATATAATAATGATTATATCCCTGGTTTATTATTGTTATGGAGATAATAATAAATATAACTAGTGTAATATTAATTTGATAATCATAAGATGATTATAGGTATGAAGATACAAATCAATATTATGGATACATGTTAGAGAACAGTGTATTGGATAGACCCACATAGATATCACTTCATGGTTTAATGTCATAAGTGTATCTCATAATAGTTTTCATTTAATCCTTTGACTTGAGATTGTCATAGTTTCCAACATAAGGAATATTATGTTTTGACATGATCAAACGTTATCTGTAACTAGATAATTATAAAGGTTATGCTTGAACATGATATAAATTATGTAGAGGAAAATGAACAATCAAGATGGAATTTGTCCCTCTCTATGAGAGAGATATCTTCTGGGCCCCTCGATAAGTGTAACTGAGAAATGCATGGCCATGCTCAAATAAGTTGATATAAGATCAATCTTATTTGTTTATCAGTTAACTTGGAGATCGAGTAATCATAAGTTTGGACAATATAAGTATGACATTTACTATGACTTATGTTCAAACTAGATATCGTGTGACAAAGGGATTAATGCATGTACTATTTCAGGTTTTTCATTTATGATGATTCTCATGATTAATTGGGTAGTCGTAATGTCTTGCTAGAGGCCAATTATGATTTGTGCATTTCAATAGAGATTGAAATACACTACCAATTAATATGAGCCTATCGGGTCACACACATAGAACGTAGGCTGTACTTAAATAATAATAATTATATTTAATTATTGTTGTTAGTATTATTATTATTATTAGATATTAATAATAATATTGTTATAATAATTATTATTTGATAATAATTATTAAAACGTGGGTCCATATGGGATATGGACAGTTAGGGTTTTGATAAAAAGAAGTCTTTTAAAACGGTTTTAAAAGGACTGGAGGTTTAATGATCTTATAATTTCGTTTTGCAAAAGAAAACGTAAGAAGAGAAAAAAAAAACCTAAAAAAAAAAACCCTAGTTTCGTTTTGAAAAGGTTCAGCCACTGCCGTTGGTGAGCTAGCACTCAGACCGGCGTACGTTTGTGTGGATTTCGTTAGAGGGTGTTCGTCTTCAGAAGGCAGCATCTGTTAATCGTTTTGAAGCTACACAAAAAGGTTAGTTTCGAATCTCTTTTATCGAATTGAATGGATCACATGGATCCTGTGAGTAAATCGAAAGAATTTTTGTTTTCCGCTGCGGCAAGGGTTGCAGATTCTTCACGATTTACTAACAGTTACAACCCTTGAAGCTAGGTTGGATTGGTTCTTGAATCCATGTTGGGTTGATACTTAGCATGCTTTGTTCCCCTTGAAGCTTGGTTGAACCTAAATCCTTGAAGCCTAGTTGGGATAATGATAAATGTGATGATTAAACCAAAGCATTAACTCTGATAATGGAATGGCATGTTAGTGTTTTGTTTGGGTCCTAGTCTGTCTTTGTTGTTAATGTGATATCCAAATGTTGAACTAAATGAGTAATGAGATCTATGGTTTCTTTTGTTGGAAGTGTGTTTCATGATTGATAAATTTGTGAATAAAATAATGTTATGAAGTATGATTTGGTAATGTGTGTAATGATATATTGAAAATGAATATGGCTTGAGGAGTTTTGTTGAGATATGAGTTTATGAGAATATAGTATGATGTGTAAAATGTTTATGAATGTGGAATTTGTGAGAATTGTTCTCATGAAGGTTTGGATAGATCATTGAATAGTGATTTGTTAAAATGATGTATATGTATATGTATATGAGATAGAAATGGTAAGTATAGTTTTGTGAATGTTCTATGTAAATATGTGTATGATTTATGAGATCAGTGGGAATATATGAAGAATGCTTTGAGAAAGGAAAACAGGGTAAGAAAACAATAAAACATGATGCTAAAAGTATAAGGTATGATTTTTATGTAAAGTATATATTTTATATTTATTTGTATTACTAAGCTCTCGGGCTTAGTGCGGTGGTGTAATTGCGCAGGTGGTTATGCGGTTGATCTGGAAGTCCACCTGTTATGCCACGAGAAGGGTAAGCGTGTCTCGAGACCAACTAGAAGGTGATGCATACATGTGTGACTTTAATTATGTTGTATTTTTGATAAAAATAATGATTTTTTTGTAAATGCTCTTTAATTTAATGCAATATTGCTTAAACTTGGATAAAGGTTTTTAATTGGAAACGAAAAGTGACATTCTTATACTTTATATACGTATTGTATGTATACTTGGTATATGTATAGTACTTATATAGAGTATGGGGGTGTTACAAAAAGGCTAAGGTAGTCGAAGTGGCCTCTGATGAAGACAAGGAAGCTATGGATGATGCTGACTGGGAACAATACTTTCAAGACCAACAGGATAAGAAGAAAGAAAAGAAGTCTGTGGAGAAAACTAAAATTGTTGATGTAGAAAAATTAATTGCTGACTTGGAGAAGAAGTTTGAGAAGAAGCTTAAAGTTGAGGAGGTGTCAAAGCTAGACATGCTATTTAAGCAAGATGAAAAAGTTCCTTACAAGTTCAAGATGCTATCTTTTGCTAAGTTTGATGGAACTGGGAATACCCATTTGCATGTCAAGTATTACATCACTGCCATGCAGTATACTAGAGCAACTAAGACTCAAACTCTAAGGTATTTCATGCTTTCATTAGATCTTGTTGTGTAAAAATGGTTCAACACCTTAGAGAAAAGTACTCAAAGGAACTGGGATTTGCTATACAAAGTCTTCATCAAGTAGTATGAGTATAATGCTTAATTGAAAGTGACTCTGATGAAAGTAGAATCAATCAGACAAAAGCAAAATAAGAACTTTGTTAACTATGTGAAAAGATGAAGAAATATGGAAGCACTTCTTAAGAGGAGGCCAGATGAGTTTGACCAAATTAGGATGATAGTAAGAGGTGTCTTACCTAGTGTTCATGAATGGATGTCTCATACTCTTATCAGGGACTTCAAAGACCTTCTCTAAGCTGGATTAGAAATAGAAGAGTGGGAATGAGAGAAGAATTACTTTTTTGAAAGAATGAATGAAAGAGAAAATTACCAATCTGGCAATCAGAGTGTACAAAAAGAAATAGATGTCAATAATTCCACTACTGGCGAAGGAAATAGGAGGTAATTTTCAAATCTAGGGAGACCTTTATCATGAGTTTTCAATAAGCTGCAGAAGAAAGGGCTATTATATTCACTGGCTAATTGACCATTACCAAATCCTCTGCCACTAAACATTGATGTCAAGTCTTTCTGTCAATTTCATCAAACACAAGGGCATGAAATAGATAACTGCATGTGATGGGAAGTTGCTTGAGCCCAACATACCTAGCATGAAGGACAATCCTTTGCCTCAGTTCGATAGAGTACCTCTGTTGGCAACCTTCATGATAAAGGGATGATTGAAGGAAGATTTTGTTTTATCCACTTTTCAAGATGAGAGTGTAGAAAATGTGAAGAGAGAAGAGACTCAACTCAACAAACTTCCCTTGGCTTGATTGACGCTCATCTTATTTTCTTTCTTATTTCTTTAAAACAATTATTTTTTTCAAATTAAGATTATTTAAATAAATTTCTTTAGATGAATTTATGATTTTGTTGGTTTCTATTCATTTTGATGCTCAATCGATGATGAATTTAGCTTGATATTCATAAATTAGCGTGCCTACGCATCATGATCTGAATGACTTTACTTGGTGAGGGAATTATTCTATAACATTGAGTTGTATATGCTTACTTAGAGAGGGCTCCTACATAATTGCCTGTGTCTAGATTCTAGTCGATCTTAGAACATGCTTTGACAAACTTTTGAGGCAAAATTGAACTCTGTTTTTTTAAGAGAGAGATTATATATGCATTGTTTGGTAAGCCAACAACTAGTAATATACCCTGTTAATATTAATACCTAGTTTGTCCTTTTAAGCCTTCATGAGATTTTACCTTGATTTTTATTGGCTTGTAAACCTTAATAACCTACCCTGAGCTAGTGTGATACTTATGATAAGTATGATGATCACTGAGCTACCAAGAAGTAAGAAGATCAATGAAAAGAATATTTAGTCAAGACCATAATGATAGTCAAAGTTTACCGAAACTAAACCTAATATCTCAGATTTATTTCATCATTGAGATGACATCTGGGCAACAAAAGAATCCATCCTCATTGAAGCAGACTCGTGCTCCTCCATAGTCGGAAGCCTAAGACAGCATAAACAAGACAACTTTCTTAGGGCTAGGACCCAAAAAAAAATAAAAAACAAAAAAAAGAGATCCCAGATAACAAAACAAAAAAGAAGAAAGAAAAAAGAGGAAAAGAAAAAAAAAGAAAGAAGAAGAAAAGAAAAAAAGAAAAAGGGTCCTAAGTTCTTGCTAAAGAAAAAGAAAAATAGGTTTGTCCTAGTTAGATCAGATCTAGATTTCTAGAAGAATATATGCCTAAAAGGTAGAAATGGTGTCTAAAGTATAATATTTCCAACTGTCTACGGTTTTAACAAGAAGTTTGTAGTGTGAAGGTTTGTCTATAGTGTCATATCAGTTCCAAGCTAAAAATGGTCTTCGCTTGATCCATATCCCTTGTAGACCACTTTTCAAGCCCATTAAAAACTTGTTGATCTCTTTTTGGTAGATAGACTCTATTAGTGGAGATTGTTTGAATAAGTATGCATATAAGATAGACATTATTTAAACTCAATGAAACTTTTGGCCTAGTAATATATATGTGCCTATCTGAAGTGCAACAGTTCTTATACAAATAGAATTAATTCCCAAGTTTAGTATGGTAACTAGGGTTATGATGTTATAGATGTGTTAATTTGAAAGACAAGTCCTGAGGTACATTGACACTGATTCGAAAAATTCAACATTTGATTTCAAAATTAAAATTAAATTTCAAAAAAATGTGTTTTCTTGTCAGATGAGACTTCACGCTTAGGGAAGTACGTTGCACTGTTGAACCTTAAAGGACATATTGGGCAAAGATAGGAATTATTCTCAAGGTTATGAAGAAGTTTCCAACTAATGTGTTAAATTATGGTTTCAAATGAGTATATCTTGTATCTCTCACTATCCTGCTTGGGCCCCCACTACTCCTGTTTGCTATGTCCTGAAGATAAAGCTATGGATATAACATCTTTTGATGATCCAATGCAAGACCTACACAAAACATTCTGAAAGTACCGATGGGTGTGCTTCGCCCTACCATCTCGATTTGAGAGTCAACATAACCACTGTAAGCATCATTCATGCATATCATACATACATGCATACATGAGTATATGACACTGCATTTTTGTTGTCTTGTGTTGCCTATCTTTGTCAAAGGGAACAGGTGACACTCTATAAAGTAAATAATCAAAAGCAGACATGGAATCAGGAGGCATGAAAGGCCCATTGCTTGAGAAAGATCTAACCATGGAGACACATGCTTGCATAAAGAACAAGGAAAAACTATTGGTTGAAGCCTATAGGGCATAAAATCAATGGTTTGATCCTACATAGAGGGCAAAGCCTCTCCTTTCAATTTTTAATTTTATGCATGTACCAAAACATTTTTGGACTCTCTTTTAATGTTTTGCCATGCAGGGGGAAAAGAGAGTATATGAGGGCTAAAGGTGTGAGCGGGGATTTTTGTCCCCATTCCTGGTGGAATGGTTCTTGCAACTTTGACACTGTTTAGGCTCGGGGCCTTAAAGAACATGGCCTAAGAAAGGGGTGGATGGCTCTATTCCTAAGGAATCCCCAACCCCCTAATGGGTTCAAAAAGTTAGGTACGTGTGGGGAAGGTGAGAAATGGCCCAGCGCCCCCACAACCCCCGGTTTATTAGAACCGACCTCCTTTGCAAGTCTTAATATTATAAAATTCTTAAATATAACAATATTATCCATACTACATGCAATAATTAAAATAAAGCATCATTATATTAAAATCAAAGCAATGTCTAAACAAAGTAAATAAATGGACACCCATCTGAGGATGGAAACATGTCCTTACATCGTTCATGTCTAAACTAAATAGGACACCCACCGAAAGGTGGAAACATGTCCTTTACATTGGTCCAAAATATAAAAGCAATTTAAATTACATGAAAATTAATTAATGAGATACCTAATAATGGAAACATACCTCTTACAATTGGAATACTAAAACAAACAAATAATAATCATAATAATAATAAAGAAAATATCCATCCATGATAAATTAAATAAATCAAGCATTGAAATTAAATAAATCAACCATCAAAACATATAATAAACTACATCATCAAATATAAAATTAAAGATATAAATTTAGGTTTATGTCTCAATTTAGGGTTCTTTAATTAACATTTATGGTTTTGGAGATTTTGGAATTATTATTATTATTATTTAGGCTACTGTGAAGATTTTGGAAAAATGGAATAGATTAGGGTTTTATAAATTTAAGAAAGTAGTAAGGTTTTTGGTTAATCAAATTAGGGTTTAGGGCTAACATCATGAAATTAGAGTTTTTGAATCTTAAGACATTAGGTTTATAATTCATGTTTACTGGATTGTGATTTTAGGTTTACTGGATTATGGCTTTAGGGTTTAGATTTATTTGTCATAAAATTTTGAGGTTTTAAGAATTAGGGTTTCGGGTGTTGATGAACTTGTCATAAAGTTTTGATGCTTTAAGAATTTAGTGTTTAGGAAAACTAGGGTTTATTGTATTGGGTTTTGAAAAAATTAGGGTTTTTGATATTTTGGAAAACATATTTGATTTTAGGATTTAAGAAAAAGGTTTAGAGTTTTATAAAAATAATTATGATTTTTAGAAACTGTAAAGAAGATTAGGGTTTGGAGATTTAAGAAGACATTTGGAAACTTTGGACAAAAAGTTAGGATTTAGATGAAAATAGTTCTGGGAAAATAATTTAGGGTTTTAAAGTTTTTGGAGACAGAAGAAACAATTTAGGGTTTATAAGGTTTTTGGAAGCAGAAGAGTAATTTAAGGTTTTTGAAGTTTTGGAAATAGGAGAGAAACAATTTAGGGTTTTAAAGGTTTCTGGAAAGAGAAGAACAGTTTTATGGTTTTGAAATTTTGATCACTGATTAAGGCTATTGGATGAATGTATGATTTAATGTAAAACATATTACTAAGTTTAATAATTTAGGTTACTGAGTTAATATCAAAAACAAATGATAGATACATTGTAAATAACATCAAATCAAAGATTTATAATCAAACCTCCGTTCGTTCGTTCCTCCATAATTTGCTTCTGAATAAACAAAGACAAAGGCAGTGTCACTGCCTTTGATGGATTGATTGCTTCTTGTTTCTTGCTTGCTAGGGCTTTTCTTTTGACTGATCGAATGGTTGAGTCTCCAATCCAATCAAACAAGTTTTTTCCCCCGATCAAAGTCCAAAGTCGAGTCCTCTAATTCTGTGTTTTAATGTGGTATTTATAGGAAAAATAATAAACCTACTTCTAATTGCTTAAGGAAATTAAAACCAATTAGGAAAAGAAACCAAAACCAAATAGAATTTGATTTCGGAAAAAACTGCGTTGGAAAATTGCGCTGGCAAAAAACTTGCTGGCGAAAACTGCGAGGATTGCGAGATGGCTGCGGGCAAATTGGCCTGTGGCTGATTCACCTTCAGCGACGAATTTTTTCATCTCCAACTTTTCCATCACCGATTTTTATTTATTTATTTTTATTTAACTTTACCATTTTTATTTTTATTAAAAATTATAAATAATAAATAATAAAATAAATATTATTTAATTAAAATACCACAAAAATTAGTTTGGACTATATAAAAAATATCGGACCAGACTAGGTCAAAAATTAAGGGTCTACAAGGGGTAAAAAATACTTGAATTTTTTATAAAAGCATAATCCATTGAAGAATGGAACAAGTGGCTAGAAGAAAGCCAAAAATCTCAAATGAATAAAGATACAAATGATAAAAGGTTAATCAAGCTAGAAGAGCTGAAGTTGATGGCTAGAAGAAAGCCAAAACTCTCAAAAGGTCAATCAAGCTAGAAGAGTTGAAGTTGATGGCTAGAAGAAAGCCAAAACTCTTAACTGATAAAAGGTCAATTAAGCTAGAAAAACTGAAGTTTATGGCTCGAAGAAAGCCAAAACTCTCAATTGACAGAAGGTCAATCAAGCTAGAAGAGGTTGAGTCGATGTAATTTGCAGGTCCCGAACCCAAACCAGTTTGGGTCCACAATCCAAATCTAGTCTCGGGTCCAGAACCCAAATCCAATCTCAGGTCCAGAACCAAAAATCCAGTCTCGAGTCCAGAACCCAAATCCAGTCTATGGTCCAAAACCCAAATTCAATCTCGAATCCAAAACCTATATCCAATCTCTGGTTGAGAACTCAAAATCCAGTCTTAGACAAATCCAATCTAGAATCGAGATCCCAAAATTCAGTCTCGAATCCAAAATTCAAATCCAGTCTTGGGTCCAAAACCCAAATTCAGTCTCGGTCTCGGGTCTAGAATCCAAATCCAATCTCGGGTCCAGAACCTAAAATCTAATCTTGAGTCCAGAATCCAAATACAGTTTTGGGTTCAGAACCATCATCATCTAACATCGACTCAAAGTCGTATTGCCTTTCACTCTTTGAATGAACTCAAGATCGTTCAAACTAGGGCCAAAATAGTAAACCCTTAATTTTGGCCCTAAGCATATCCAATCCCAATTAATAGAGGCCAAGCCAAATTCGATCCTACTTTAAAAGATTAAACCCAATTTAAATAGTTAAACTAGGTCAGTCAAATTTTAAAAGAGGCTCAAATTAAGCCGTTTCAACTCCTAAATGAGTTCGGTCCTAAGGCAAAATCCATTTGATTTAGTTTAATTCAATATGGGTTGTTTCCATATCGAATTGGGCACTCCAATTCGACATGGGTTGTGCCCATATTGAATTGGACACCTAATTTGATATTAGCCTAGCTCATATTGAATTGAACATTGTTCAATTCGATATGAGCACAACCCTCATATTGAATCGACCTAGGTTTAGTTCGATATGAGCTTCAGTTCATATCAAATTGATAAAGGTTTAATTCAATATGAGTCTTTATTTTGGTCCCCAATCCGAGCCAGATTTAGTTTAAGTTTGGATTAAATTCTAATTATGCTCGGATAAGCAGAAAGAGTTTTGAAAATTAAGGTTGATTAAGCCATCTTTAACCTAATAATTGCATATAAATACAGGTCTTATAATACAAGGGGAGACTGCCACACTTAGCTAGAGATAAGCAATTAGAAAACGGTAGCCACAATTATAAAAAATGAGAGACAAGTAGAGAAAGAAAAAAGAATTAGCACATAGAAACCAAAACACATAAAATCAATACACAAATACCAAGGGAGGCAGTAGCAATTGTCTCTAGATTGCTTCGCTCAATCAAGATAAAAGTTGGACCAGGCAGTAAACTAAACAAAGAGCTTCGTTCGACACATTCAATTTAGTGAAGCCAACAATGCAGGTTTGGTTTTTCACATTCAATTTGATTAAATTATCATTAGTCATTTTTATTCTTGAACTATATTAAATAATTGTTGTTTGAAGTTAGTTATTTCATTGTTAAACATTCATACATAGGTTTAATCTTGAATTCAATCTAATTTACATCAAAAAAACCCTAGTTTCATATATAAAACCCTAATTTTACATGTTTAACACCTAATTTAAGATTAAAACCTAGATTTAATTATTTGATTTATTATTGTATGCTTGTGATGGATAATGAGCTTTGATTTCATCTTGTTGTTTATGATGAATGATTGAATAGTATAATTGTAACATCCCAACGGCCCTGGGCTTACGACTAGGTCTTTTCACCCAGCCCGCTTTAAGAGACTGCTACAGTACTGCTCCCCTCACGGTTCCATAGTAGGATTTGTTTATTTGGCCTAAGTCAAGGGTCGCCTCCCTCTTTTCGATCCCAAGACCTCTCCCATAAGAGAGTCTTTTTCACTCAATGAGTACCATTTCTCATTTCTTCTACTAGAAGAAATGGTACTCATTGAGTGAAAAAGACTCTCTTATGGGAGAGGTCTTGGGATCGAAAAGAGGGAGGCGACCCTTGACTTGGGCCAAATAAACAAATCCTGTTGTGGAACCGTGAGGGGAAGCAGTACTGTAGCAATCCCTTGAAGCGGGCTGTGTAATGTTTAAAATTTTAAATACTAAACTTTGATTTAATACTGATAATTGATAATGAATTGTGATATAAGTGGTATGGATAAGTAATGTAAATAGTGAATCTCAAAAATTTACAAATGAAATTATTTATTTTTACGGTTTTACAAGATTTAAAATCGAATTAGAATCAAATGATAAGAAAGAGGGTGCACCATAACTAAGATGAGATTGGCCACACTAGATTAAGCCATATATGTATATATACAGGTGTATGAGTAGGTGTATTATGCAGAAACTTCTCTTTCTTTCTTCTTCTTTCTTCTTTCCACGTTCATTACCATCTTCACCATCAAAACTCCTTCTTTCTTCCTTCCTTCCAAGACTTTGATCAAAACCTAAGAGAAAATAATATCTAGGTATAAGTTTTTAGAAGATTAATCTGGAAAAGTTGAGATTATCAACAAGTGATTAGAGAAAAAGAAGAGTTTAAAGAGGTATGTGCTATTGTATTTTTTATTTATAACTATTTGAATTTCTATGAATTTATTATTTAAAATGATTGATTGAGTTGTCTTGATGAGTTTTTACTGAAAAATATTTGATATATGCTCTTTCTATGTTAAAGAAACTAGTTTTAATCCATTGATATCATATATTTTGATATATGGAATTTAAATTGATAAGTGTTCGAAATACAGAGTTTTTTGCTTGACACAGCCATGTCACTAGACGTGTCAATGATGCTGCATTTCAACATTGAAGACATGGCCAGTGACACGCCCATGTCATTGGGCGTGTCATAGCTACTGTGATAAAAAATAAATGACATGGCTAGTGACACGCTCATGTCAATGGGCTTGTCATAGCTACTATAATGCAACTTAAATGACATGGCTAGTGACACGCCCGTGTCAATGGGCTTGTTGTAGCTACTATAATGCAACTTAAATGACACGGGCAGTGACACGCCCATGTTCTTGGACATGTCAAAACTTCTGTGAGAATGAGCTTATGACACGGTCAATGACACACCCATGTAACTGGCATGTCAGTTGAAGAAATATGCCCAAAATGACTCTTGTTCTTGTCTTTTTAAATGACTATAAGGTTATAAGATGTAAAGAATATTTGAAATTAACCCTAACAAATAGTGTGATAAATTTATTTTGAATATATCATAAATATGTGTGATACTAAGTGTAGACTAAAGAATTGTTTCATTATAGTGCTATACATAATTTAATGTTAGTTAAAAATTAATGAATTGCCCAAAATATACTGATTTTAAATCTAGCTTGAGATTGAATGGCTAGCCAAAGGGAGGATATCCAAAGTGATAGTGGGCACTCTGTGTCATCATACTCAGTGGGCATTCGAGCCATAGTGGGCCATTGGCCAAAATTTTATACAATGGGCATTAAATTGCCAACAGTGACCCGTTATCCAAACCTAGAATCTGAGTTCAGTGTGTATTGTTTTGTTAGTTTTTGTTATAGTTTTGTGTCTTGTTTGTTATGTTAATTATTGTTTTATTTAGGTATTTTGTTAGTTTTAATCGATTTGTTTAGTGTTTTCTTTAATTGTAGTAGTTTTAGTTTATTTCAGTGTTTATGTTGTTTTTGACCTAATTTTTAATATTGTGTTTATGTTTTGTTGGTTATTGTCTATTTACTTCTTGTTTAAAGTTTGTTTTGAGTTTTGTGTTAGGTTAAAACAGGCAAGGAAACAAATTGAAGGAAAAGGCAGTGGCTGACACAGGCAGAGGACACGGCCAAGTCACTGGCCGTGTCCCATACCAAGTTAAAAAGAAGACAAGTCCCAGTAGCAGACACAAGCAAGGGACACGGCCAAGTCATCTGGCCGTGTCCCTCCAAAAAGACCCAACACGGCCAAGTCAAGCTTCACTTGGCCGTGTCTCACTTGGTTCCATAGGAAAGAGATCAAAATTGCACAGAGGTGAACACAGGCAAGGGACACGGCCAAGTCACCTGGCTGTGTCCCTCAAACATAGTCCAACACGGCCAAGTCACCTCTGACTTGGCCATGTCACTCAACTAAAGAAGAAAGAGGAGAGAAACAAGCAGAGGCAGACACAGGCAAGGGACACGGCCAAGTCACCTGGCCGTGTCCCTACAACAAGCTCTCACACAGCCGTGTCCCTCATGACTTGGCCGTGTCCCTCATGAACCAAATGCGCACCGAATTTTAAAGCGGACATTTCGTATAAAAGGAAAGAAGGAAGCTAGGTTAAAGGTTGTTGACGATTTTGAGCAGAATTTGAGCCGTTAGAGAGAAGAGCTAGGGTTTTAACATTTTGTTTTCTTGATTTTGATTTCACTTTGGATTAAAACTAGCTAGATTAGATTGTTCATTCCATTGTTATATCCTTCTTGCGATATTTGAACAAGAGATTGATTCAGAAGCTTCAAGGAGTTGTAACTTGGTTTTGTTCTTGAACTTATTCTCTTTATTTTTATTGAATGGATATTATCATGTCTATTTTGATTTCTTTGAACATTAATGAGATGAATATGTTTGATTGCATCATGAACTAATTTGATCTAGTCTAGGATTTGTATGGATCTGCTATGATTGTATGAATTGGTTATTCTCTTAGCTAATAATTTCTTTAGCCTTGATTGAATGGAATATTGTTAATATATAATTGATTGGCCACCAATTATGAGTTTTAGGTATTAGATGATGGATTGAGAGATGAAGTCTAATGCTGGAACAATTCAATTAAGGACTTAGGTGAATTAGAGATATAACCTATTAAAAAGATTGTTTCAATTATAACAAGATTAGTTGTAAGAGGTTTGAATGCGAGAGCTTATTTCCTTGACTCAATTAATTAAGTTGTTTGAGATTTAATCTTTGAAATTAAATTAGTTAAGAGGAATAACCGTTCATACATATCAGTAGTAGAGAAGTGCAAACCCTAGACCCTTTTATCAAGTGAATCAAAACATCAACTTTTGTTTATTTTTATCGTTTTCAACTTAAATCAATCTTCTTCATTACTTTGCAATTTAAATTTCTTTACTACTTGTTACTTTTAATTTGATAATCAATTAACCACTTTAGCTTCCTTGTGAGACGACCTTGGGGCGATCACCTTTGCTACAGCTACCTCGTATACTTGCGAGTGACGCTTTGTGGTAGAGTTAATTCGAGCACAACAAGTTTTTGGCGCCGCTGCCGGGGAAGCTAATTGGCGTAATTGTTTATTAAAAAAAATACTTTGGATTATTTTTCATTGTTTTCATTTTATTTTATTTGTCTTTTGCTTTTGATATTTCTTTTTCTAGAAATTTTTGTTTATGCAAGGCAGGAGATCACTCGAAGGAGAGCTACATCCATTCATTCCAGAAATTCAGAGAGTGAAAAGGAGCAGAGAGGAGTTTGAGCTCTACACCGGATTTGATACTACAGAGGAAGATACTTCGGATTTTAAGTCGGAATCTGAAAAATCTGTAAAGATGGCTGAAGAAAGGCAAAGAACCATGAGAGATTTTGCTAGACCTGTCATTGGGACTTCCACATCTTGTATAAGGTTGACAGATGCAGCAATGAACTATGAGTTGAAGAACATTCATTACAACATGCTGCCATCATTCTATGGAGTTCCAAATGAAGATCCTTTGAATTTTATTCGGGATTTCTACTCCACCCTCAACACTTTTCCTTTGGGAGGACTAACAGAAGATCAGTTGAGGATGAGATGTTTTCCTTATACTTTGAAGGATAGGGCAAAGAGCTGGCTCATGATGTTGCCTGAAAATTCACTAACAACTTGAGAGCAAGTTTATAACAAATTCATGGGCAAGTTCTATTCACACCAAAAGACAGCTGAGTTGAGAGGGAAGATTGCTACATTTTCTCAATTTGAAGGAGAGCCATTTCATGAGGCTTGGGACAGATTCAAGATGCTGTTGATCCAGTGTCCACATCATCACTACCCACTTCAACTCCTTAATCAATTCTTCTATGATGGTCTCACCCAGCAATTTTAGAACACTGTTGATAATGCAGCTGGGGGAGCCATGGGAGAAAAGACAGCTGATGAGACTTATGAGATCTTTGAGATGTTGGGAGCTAATTCTCAACAGAAGAGTGTAAGGGGAAGAAGTAAAGGGGTGAATCAACTGGAAGCTAATACTAAAATGGTTAGTCAAATAGCTGAGTTGACAAGGCAGGTTCAGATGCTAAACATGAAGAACAACATTTCTTCATCCACTCAAGAGGTTTGTGGAATCTGTGGGACATTTGGGCATGGAGCAAATATATGCCCCTCTGCATATGAGTCTTTTGGGAATGAAGCTGAGCAAGTTAATGCTATGGGGGGATTTCAACCAAGAGCCAGGAATGATCCTTACTCCAACACTTATAATCCTGGTTGGAGAAGTCACCCCAATTTTTCCTGGACAACAAATAATGCTCAATAGCCTTTCCATTTGCTCCAGAGACAGAACCAACAGCAGGGCCAATCCTCAAATCAAGGCCAGCCTAAGAGAGAGAGTTTGGAGGAAAGTTTACAAGCTTTCATCAAAGTCAGTGCTCAAAACCAAGAGATGAACAACAAGAGACTGGATTCCTTGGAAGCATCTTTTAAGAAGGTGGAGACCCAAGTGGGGCAACTTGCTCAACAGATGCAGATTCAACAAAAGGGGAAGTTCCCGAGTCAACCTGAGCAGGCACAAGCAGTGACTGTTCTTAGGAGTGGCAAGGTAATTAATAATAATGTTGAAAATAACTCTGTGAATGCAGGTGAGCAAGAAAAGAAAAAGGAAGGAGAATTAGAGAACAAAGGTGCTGAAGAAGGATCAATGGAGAAGTCCCCTACACCAGATTTGCACAAGGCAAGCAATCCATACCGGTCACCTATACCATTCCCTAGCAGGTTAAAGGATGATAAAAAAGATAAGCAGTTTTCAGATGTCTTCAACATGCTATCTAAGGTAAGTATCAACTTACCCTTACTTGAAGCAATTAAGAACATGCCGGCTTATGCTAAATTCTTCAAAGAACTGAATACCAAAAAAAAGAGGTATGAGCCGAATGAAAAGGTGATAGTTTCTGAGGTAGCTAGTACTGTTTTGCAGCATAAACTACCTCCTAAGCTAAAGGATCCTGGAAGCTTTATTATTCAAATAACTATGGGGAATGGAAAAAGTACTGAGGGCATGTGTGATTTAGGAGCTAGTGTGAATTTAATGCCTTATTCTGTTTATCTTGATTTGGAATTAGGGGAACTTAAACCAATAAAAATGGTGTTGCAATTAGCTGATAGATCTCTTAGATTCCCGAAAGGGGTTATAGAAGATGTGTTAGTTAAAGTTGGTGGTTTGATAGTACCTGTGGATTTCATTGTTCTTGACATGGAAGTAGGTAATTCTTCACCATCTGCACACACCATTCTTCTGGGTAGGCCTTTTATGGCGACTACCAACACTTTGATAGATGTTAAAAATGGAAAATTATCAATGACTGTTTTGGGACAAACTGTGGAATTTTCTATTTTTAACACTTCTCCAATTCCTACAACTGCTTTATATGAGGATTGTTCTTTCATTGATTGTGTTGATGCAGTTGTTTCAGATGTTTTCTTGCAGACAGGTTCCTCTGATAAATTAGAGCTGGCATTGACTTTGGATAGTGATTTGGAAATTTTTGATGCAGAAATAGCCAGTTGTCTTGAGACCTTAGGAAGTGCCGAAGTAGAGGAGCTTAAGGAGGACCCAATTTTTGAACCTTCTCCCATTGAAAAAGAAGAGAAGAACCCCTCACTAGAGTTAGAGCTGAAAGAGTTACCTAAGAACCTGAAATATGTGTTTTTAGGAGATCACAACACTTTACCTGTGATAATATCTAGTGAACTTAGTGAAGGGGAGGAGATGAGGTTGGTGAGTGAGCTTAAAAGATTAAAGAGACCAATAGGCTAGGGATTGAGTGACATCAACGGTATTAGCCCTTCTATGTGCATGCATAGAATCACTTTAGAAGAGGGAGCTAAACCTGTGAGGGAGACCCAAAGGCGACTTAACCCAAATATGAGTGAAGTGGTTAAGAAAGAAGTGCTCAAACTGCTAGATGAAGGAGTAATTTATCCAATTGCTAATAGTGAGTGGGTTAGCCCAGTACATGTAGTTCCTAAGAAATCTAGAATCACTGTGGTGAAAAATGAGAATAATGAATTGGTTCCTACTAGGACAACTACTGGGTGGAGAATGTGCATCGATTATAGGAAGTTGAACAATGCTACAAAGAAAGATCATTTCCCTCTTCCTTTTATTGATCAAATGTTAGATAAACTTTCTGGACACTCACATTATTGTTTTCTGGATGGCCTTTCAGGTTACTATCAGGTGCCAATAGCTCCAGAGGATCAGTCCAAGACAACCTTTACTTGCCCTTTTGGGACTTATGCATTTCGACGTATGCCCTTTGGCTTGTACAATGCACCTGCAACTTTTCAGAGATGCATGATGTCTGTTTTCTAAGATATGATCGATGATTTTATTGAGGTATTTATGGATGATTTTTCTGTTTTTGGTAATTCTTTTGATAATTGCCTCAATAAACTTGTTCGTGTGCTTGAGAGATGCATTGAATGTAACCTCACTTTAAGTTGGGAAAAGAGTCATTTTATGGTTACTCAGGGCATTGTCTTAGGTCATGTGGTGTCAAGTAAAGGGATTGAGGTGGACAAGGTTAAAATTGAACTGATTGCTAAGTTACCCCCACCTACCTCAGTTAAGGAAATAAGAAGTTTTCTAGGGCATGCAGGTTTTTATAGGAGGTTTATTAAGGATTTTTCCAAAATAAGCCAACCATTGTGCCATTTGTTAGGGAAAGATGTTCCATTTGAATTTACAGCACAATGCATGCAAGCTTTTAATTCCCTTAAAGAAAAATTGACTAGTGCACCAGTGATTGTAGCTCCTGTTTGGTCTTTACCTTTTGAAATCATGTGTGATGCCTCTAATCATGTAGTAGGAGCTGTTCTTGGGCAAAGGGTTGATAAATACTTGAGAGTAATTTATTATGCCAGTTTAACTCTGAATAGTGCACAAATGAACTACACCACAACTGAGAAGGAAATGTTAGCTGTTGTTTTTACTTTAGACAAATTTAGAGCATATTTAATTGGGTCAAAAATTATTGTGCATTCTGATCATGCAGCTCTTAAATATCTGTTAACAAAGCAACATGCTAAACCGCGCTTAATTAGATGGGTTTTGTTATTGCAAGAGTTTGATTTCCAAATCAAGGATACTAAGGGTAGTGAGAATGTTGTTGCTGATCATTTATCCAGATTACCCTTCTTTAGTGAAAACCTTGCATCTGATAGCATTCATAAAAATTTAGAAGAATTTCCTGATGAGCATTTGTTTGTGGTAATTAATGCACCTTGGTTTGCAGATATTTCTAACTATCTTGCTTGTGCTATTTTGAGATCTAACATGTCCTTTCAGGAAAAGAAAAGGTTTCTACACTTGAGTAAGTTTTATTTTTGGGATGAACCTTATCTATTCCGGATTTGCAAAGATGAGATAGTTCGCAGGTGTGTGGCTGAGGAAGAACAACTGAGTGTTCTTCAATTTTGTCATGACCTTCACTGTGGGGGTCATTTTGGAGGAAGAAAGACTGCAGAAAAGGTGCTTCAAAGTGGTTTTTACTGGCCTACTTTATTTAAAGATGCTCAAGACTATTGTAAGCACTGTGATCGTTGCCAAAGAGTAGGTAACATTGGGAGGAGGAATGAAATGCCCCTTCAGTCATATATTGTTGTTGAACTGTTTGATGTGTGGGGAATAGACTTCATGGGTCCTTTCCCCAAGTCCTTTGGTTATGAATACATTTTAGTTGCTGTTGATTATGTTTCCAAATGGGTGGAGGCAATCCCCACCCGTACTAATGATGCTAATATTGTTGTTAAATTTGTGAAGGAAAACATTCTTAGCAGGTTTGGCACACCAAGGGTGATAGTCAGTGATGGGGGGGAGTCATTTTTGCAACAGGCTTTTTGAGAAGTTAATGCACAAATCTGGCGTGAAGCACAAGGTGTCAACTCCATACCATCCACAGACTTCTGGGCAAGTGGAAACATCGAACAAGCAGCTAAAAGGAATTCTGGAGAAAACAGTCAACACATCCAGGAAGGATTGGGCAAACAGATTGCACGATGCACTATGGGCATATCGGACTACTTTCAAAAATCCTCTAGGTATGAGTCCATATCGATTGGTGTTTGGAAAAGCTTGTCACTTACCAGTGGAGTTGGAGCACAGAGCATATTGGGCAATCAAGACTCTAAATTTGGACTTGGACAAAGCAAAGAGAGAAAGATTTCTGCAAATTTCAGAGTTAGATGAGCTGAGGAATGAGGCTTATGAGAGCTCGAGAATTTACAAGGATCGCACTAAAGCACTTCATGACAGAATTATAGTGCGAAAGACATTGAGTCCAGGTATGAAGGTTTTACTTTTTAACTCACGACTCCGTCTTTTTCCAGGTAAACTCAAGTCTCGATGGAGTGGTCCTTTCGAGATAACTTAGGTATATCCTTCTGGTGCAATTGAATTACTTAACTTTAGAACAGGTGAGACTTTCAAAGTGAATGGACAGAAAGTTAAGCCATACAATGAAGGATTTCAGGAAGTGAGGGTCATTGACAGTACTTTGATTCATGATCCCTAGGCCTTGCATGATGTCCAGCTATATGACATTAAAGAAGCGCTAAATGGGAGGCAACCCATCGGTTTGCATTTATTTTTCGTAGTTGTAATTTTAAATTTAGCGAGTATTGATTTTATGTTCGGTTTAAATAAATGGACTGTGCTTTGATCGGTTTTTCTTTACTTTGTGTTTTAGGGTGTTTAACGAAGAAGGGTTGCAAAATCATTGAAAAAAAATTTTCAAGTTAATAAAAGGCAGTAGGTGACACGGCCAAAGGACTTGGCCATGTCCCTTGGCCGTGTCACACACTGGACACGGCCAAAACTTCTTCAAAAATTTGAACGATTTTGCAATTTTGTACAGAATAGGACACACCCAAGGGACATGGCCAAGTCACCTGGCCGTGTCCCCCAAGATCATTAGACACGGCCGTGTGCTCTCCACTTGGCCGTGTCCCTCCACTTTCACACACCAACATGGCCAAGTCAACACACACACGGCCGTGTCACTCCAATTTTACACTTTTAAAAACCCGATCTAGCCCAGTTTCTTTTCATAAATCCCTAATTTCCTATTCTTCGTCTCTTTCGTTCTCTCGCTCTCTGTAACACCAAAACCATAGCTTTTGATTTCAAAACTCCACCTCTTCCATTAAAACTTCAAATTACTTCAACAAAACTTGAGATAATCACCTAAAACTTCCTCTTTACTCGTATTATTTTGATTTAATTCAGTTTTGGGTGTTAATTTTTTAGATCTCAAGATGCCAAGAACTAAAACTGTCTCACACCGTAAGAAGAAGAAATCTAATACCGAAGGAGCTTCTTCCTCTTCCTCCACTTTATCTTTTAAGAGGGCAAGTCTTTTGGCTCGGGGTTTTTTCCCGACAAGGTATGTGAATGACGAATCTCTAGATGCTTTGCAAATTAGAACTGCTTTTTATAGATATGTGCAATATCTTGGGTGGGAGACTTTTGTCTCATTGAGACCTTTGCAGTTTGAGGAGCTTACCCTAGAATTTTTGACAACTCTTAAGGTGGAAAGAGATGATAAGAAAATCTGCAAGAGACTGTTGTTTAAATTAATGGGTAGATCATTTGTGCTTACTATTGATCAGTTGAATGATATCTATGGTTTTCATCAGCATGTGGAAAGATCGATACCCAAAGATTTTAGACAACAATTTGCTTGGGGAGCCTTAGGCTCGGGTACTTATGTGGCCAAATCGGCCAAAGCATCTAAATTACGGAACCCTACTTTGAGATATTTGCACAGGTTTATGTCATGTGGGTTCTTTGCTCGGAAGGAGAGCCCGGGTGTGGTTGAGTCGAGTGAGCTATTTTTCTTGGATTGTGTTTTGAATGAAATGAATATTAGTGCCGGCTATTGGTTAGCCGATATTTTTGATACTGTAGCTAATAAAAGGAGGGGGGCAATTTGTGTTGGAGGTTTGATCACCACATTAGCAGTAGCCCTTGTTGAGGATTTTGACCCGAGTACTACTCGGATGACTCGAATTTTGGGTAATGATTCCTTGGATTTAGCTACCCTTGAGAAGATGCACATGGTGGTGCATAGGAGAGGGACTTATGTGATGCCGTCAGCTGAGCCTGAAGCACCAGGGGATAGGCAGAAGAGGGCATGGGTCGAAGAGGAGTCCGACTCGGATTATCTTGACCTAGATGAGGATGCTCCGGTCTCGGAACATCAAGAGGTACTTCTAAGGATTGAGGCCCTGGAGGGCAAAGTGGATCGACTGGATAGCAAGGTGGACCGTAACCATGCTGAGATCTTACAGCAGATGGAACAGATTAATAGTAACCTTGCGACGATCTTGAGTCTCCATCCCTCAGCTGCATTATCTTCCCGCCCACATTTTCCATAGATTTTCAGTCCTTGTTTTATTTTATTTAGTGTACTTTTGTTTTATTTTTCGTTTTTGTTTTTCATGTTAACATTTTGTGTTTGGATATTTTATTGTACTTTTGTTATAAAACTTTTGTGTTTGTGATGGAAAGCTAGGTTTTTTGCCTCACCAGGTACATGGAAGACAGGTTGTCCTATTAACTCGTATTATTTATTATTCTTGTTTTCCATTGAGGACAATGTCAATTTTAAGTGTGGGGTACTCTTTAAGCTTTTCTTTAATTCGTGTTTTGTTTGTCACTGTGTGTTGTATTGTGTTATGCATGGCATAATTGTTGAAAATTTATTGATCTTTTCTTTGATTCTAGCATTATAGTTGAGACTTTAGTATCAGCATAGAAATGAGCATTTGAATTCATTCGGGATTAATTTTTGCATTCTGCGATTCATGACATATAATCTTTGTGAACCCACCTGTGTGAGTTTTGAGCCTCATAAATTTGATATTATTGTCAATTGATTTTCTTTTCTTAAGTGTGCACCTTCATGATTTAGCATCTCTAGAGTTTGCTTTTGCATACTAATTGAACTCACATTATGATTTAATTTCAAGTTTTAAAGTGATGAAGGCAAATTAGGTTAGCCCTTTAGCTTAAAAAGACCTCCCTTAATATTGATTTCCGTAGTGAGCCAAGTTGAGCTTTTGACCTTTTCTTGTTTGATCAACACAATTCTCAACTTAACATGTTCTTATTTTCATCATACCTGCATTAAGGAATGGAGTTTTATGATATGACAATAGGGTGGTTTATTTCAAAGTGTGGGGTAAGCAATAAAAAATTGTTTTTGGTATTGCTATTTGGGGTTGAAATGCATACTTAGCACATTGTATTAGATTAAGAGTTGACTATTCTTTTCCTCTACAAGTTAAGCTAGATGATCTATGCAATGATATATTTTGTATATATGTATTTTAAAATATATATATATATGTTTATTATAAAAAAAATAAATAAATAAATAAAAGAAGAAAGAAAAGTTATATATATATACAAAATTCATATATGTTCTAGCATTGGTCATAAAAAGAGGAATGTCGACTCATCTATTATTCTTTAAGTATGCAAGTATATGAAAGTATTAAGGTTGGTGAGTATTCTGTTTGAAGGAGTTATGAGTTTCTTAGCAAGAGTAGTGTTTAGTTTAGACACTCCATTTCTTGATGCTCTAGCCTAAATGTCTTTTCTCACACCTTTACCTTAGCCCCATTACATCCAAATGAAAGACCTTCGGATTATTTCTTGAGAAAATCAGTGAGGGAGATTGGATAATTAAGCAAGTTTATGGCAGTATGCAGTTATGAATGGTTTGAGTGATCAACCTTTTTAAAATCGAGTGAAACACTTAGATGAGAGATAAGATTTGTATGTCTGGATCAATGAATGAGTTAAGAAAATCTTGATTGAAGGAAATTGTAATTATTTATGTCTGATGTCTTGAAGTATTTCATCTATATGCTGGAATTATAGTTAAGATTGTTTGAATTTTTAATTTATGCCATGTGAATTTGCTTCAGGACAAGCAAAGTTTTAAGTGTGGGGTAGTTGTTTTGTTAGTTTTTGTTATAGTTTTGTGTCTTGTTTGTTATGTTAATTATTGTTTTATTTAGGTATTTTGTTAGTTTTAATCGGTTTGTTTAGTGTTTTCTTTAATTGTAGTAGTTTTAGTTTATTTCAGTGTTTATGTTGTTTTTGACCTAATTTTTAATATTGTGTTTATGTTTTGTTGGTTATTGTCTATTTACTTCTTGTTTAAAGTTTGTTTTGAGTTTTGTGTTAGGTTAAAACAGGCAAGGAAACAAATTAAAGGAAAAGGCAGTGGCTAACACAGGCAGAGGACACGGCCAAGTCACTGGCCGTGTCCCATACCAAGTTAAAAAGAAGACAAGTCCCAGTAGCAGACACAAGCAAGGGACACGGCCAAGTCATCTGGCCGTGTCCCTCCAAAAAGACCCAACACTGCCAAGTCAAGCTTCACTTGGCCGTGTCTCACTTGGTTCCACAGGAAAGAGATCAAAATTGCACAGAGGTGAACACAGGCAAGGGACACGGCCAAGTCACCTGGCCGTGTCCCTCAAACATAGTCCAACACGGCCAAGTCACCTCTGACTTGGCCGTGTCACTCAACTAAAGAAGAAAGAGGAGAGAAACAAGCAGAGGCAGACACAGGCAAGGGACATGGCCAAGTCACCTGGCCGTGTCCCTCCAACAAGCTCTCACACGGCCGTGTCCCTCATGACTTGGCCGTGTCCCTCATGAACCAAACGCGCACCGAATTTTAAAGCGGACGTTTCGTATAAAAGGAAAGAAGGAAGCTAGGTTAAAGGTTGTTGACGATTTTGAGCAGAATTTGAGCCGTCAGAGAAAAGAGCTAGGGTTTTAACATTTTGTTTTCTTGATTTTGATTTGACTTTGGATTAAAACTAGCTAGATTAGATTGTTCATTCCATTGTTATATCCTTCTTGCGATATTTGAACAAGAGATTGATTCAGAAGCTTCAAGGAGTTGTAACTTGGTTTTGTTCTTGAACTTATTCTCTTTATTTTTATTGAATGGATATTATCATGTCTATTTCGATTTCTTTGAACATTAATGAGGTGAATATGTTTGATTGCATCATGAACTAATTTGATCTAGTCTAGGGTTTGTATGGATCTGCTATGATTGTATGAATTGGTTATTCTCTTAGCTAATAATTTCTTTAGCCTTGATTGAATGGAATATTGTTAATATATAATTGATTGGCCACCAATTATGTGTTTTAGGTATTAGATGATGGATTGAGAGATGAAGTCTAATGCTGGAACAATTCAATTAAGGACTTAGGTGAATTAGAGATATAACCTATTAAAAAGATTGTTTCAATTATAACAAGATTAGTTGTAAGAGGTTTGAATGCAAGAGCTTATTTCCTTGACTCAATTAATTAAGTTTTTTGAGATTTAATCGTTGAAATTAAATTAGTTAAGAGAAATAACCGTTCATACATATCAGTAGTAGAGAAGTGCAAACCCTAGACCCTTTTATCAAGTGAATCAAAACATCAGCTTTTGTTTATTTTTATCGTTTTCAACTTAAATCAATCTTCTTCATTACTTTGCAATTTAAATTTCTTTACTACTTGTTACTTTTAATTTGATAATCAATTAACCACTTTAGCTTCCTTGTGAGGCGACCTTGGGGCGATCACCTTTGCTACAGCTACCTCGTATACTTGCGAGTGACGCTTTGTGGTAGAGTTAATTCGAGCGCAACATGTATGGGCATAATTAAAGTAATTAACTACATTGAAAACAATGTGTTATATAGTTATCGATGAATTACTCAATTTTGAATTTAATTGTGTTTAGTATTTCAATTTTCAATGAATTTATTAATTTCTTTATTTAACATTCCAAAAGTAATACATTTCATTATTTCTAATTATTTAATGTATAGATCTCTTTTCTTTATTTTTTTTTCTTCTTGCATATTGTGAATACATAAGCTCCGCTAAGCTTTACTTAACGTGTTAGAATTATTTTCTGATGCGCAGATCAAATGAGGAGAGTTGAGACTGCAGAGTGAGAGATATACATTTTTGATCAACTACATCACCAAGGTTCAATGAACAATATTATAAATATTTTATTCTATATAGTTCACATGGCAAGATTTTAAATTTTGTATGACAGTTGTACAAGATTGAGAGTAGTTTGAGAATTTTATAATAATGTAAGTTATCATTAAGAGTTCTTTATAAATTAATAGATATATGTTTGTATTATAGAAAGCTTAACAACTGCATTAACGCTTAAAAGTATTTTGACTTTATTTCTTTAATACATACATAGACACATATCTAGAACAATTGTGAATGTTAGGTGACATCACCTATGTAGGTAAGTTTATGGGCTATGTAGGGGGTGTTACATTTAGTGGTATCATAGTAGATTTAGATGGTTCTAAGTTGTAGGTTTAAAAGAAAAGAGAAGTACAACTGTCATTGCTATGTGAACTATATAATTGAATAAATGATTAATGCAGTTGATTTTTAATGTTTAAAGGTATAAGATGGCCTCTGAATCCTGTCAAGGTGTCGAGGATCAAGCTGGTCCTCACATAGTCAAGCTAGTGTGGGAGATCAGCAGCCATCGGAACCTTCTGAGAAACAAATTCCATTAGATCCCCAATTTGTGAGAAATATGGGGGAAGTTCTTAGGCAAATTGTAAGATTGCTCCTCCTGCACAACCTCCACTGCTAGTGCCCCAAAGATCTCCATTGGAGAGAATTAGAAATTTGGGAGCAGAAGATTTTAGAGCTCGTGATACTGATGAGTCTTCAGTAGCAGAGTATTGGATGGAGAGGATTGTGAGAGTTTTTTATATTCTGCATTGTACTGATGAGGAAAGATTAGAGTGTGCAGTTTTCTTGTTGCAAGAACAAGCTTGTGCCTGGTAGGATACAAAGCAGAAAGGTGTACCTGCAGGTAGACTTACGTGGGCATTTTTCCAAGAAGAATTTAAAAAGGAATATATTAGTGAGATTTATTTAGAGGAGAAGCATCGGGAGTTTTTGTATCATAAGTAAAGGCAATCATTTGTGTCTGAATATGAGAGGTAGTTTGTTCGCCTCAGTAAATATTTTCCAGAGATGGTTGTATCTGAGGAAGAGAAGTGTAAGTAGTTTGAACAAGGTTTGAACAGTCAGATTCAGATGTATTTAGTAGCAATGAGGATTAAAGAGTTTTCCACTCTTGTTAATGCGGCACTTTCTATAGAAAATGAGATTAAACAAGAGTAGGAAAGAAAACAACAATCAAAGAAGGGATTTTCTAGTGAATAACAACAAGGTGGTCGGAAAAGACAGAGAAATATTCAAGCCCAAACTCAGGAGTTTGGTAGAGGAAGTGGAGCTACTTTTCATAAATCTAGAGGTGGTAGGTTTGGAGTGGCTACAGTCTCATCTTCTAGGGTTGTTACTACACCTTGTTAATATTGTGGTAAGGGCCATGCAAGTGAAGATTGTTAATATCAAAAGGGGGCTTGTTTGAAATGTGGTTCTTTGGAGCATAAAATTAGAGATTGTCTAACAATAAAAGAATTAAAAGTTGTTAAAGGACATAGTTCTATACAGAGGTCTCAGTCAAGCTGTAAGATAGGTAGAGTTGGTTGACCCAGTGTTAGTCAGCAGAGAGGATCTGAAACAGTGGATAGACCTCAAACTTGAGGCAGTGCTCCAGCTAGGGCTTATGCCATGAAAGCTATGGAGGACCAGGATGCTCCTGATGTTGTAGTTGGTAAATTTTCTTTACTTGGTCTTGATGTGTATGCATTGTTAGATCCTGGTTCTACAAATTCTTATATTTGCACAACTATAGCTTCAGGGAAGAAAATGTGTGTTGATAAACTTGATTATGAGATAGAAGTTACAAATCCCTTAGGCCATAGTGTGAAGGTAAATAGAGTATATCAAAATTGTCCACTTAGAGTTCATAATGTAGAGCTTTCTGGTGATTTGATTGAACTACCATTCCATGACTTTGATGTAATCTTGGGAATGGATTGGTTGTCCCGACATCAAGCAGTTATGGACTGCTATAGTAAAGTTGTAACTTTTAAGATTCTGGGTTATGGTGAAATTATAGTTCGAGGAGAAAAATAATTTTATCCTTCTAGTTTGATTTTTGCAGCTAAAGCTAGAAGGTTGATTAGGAAGAGATGTGAAGCTTATCTTGCTTATGTTAATGATACTCGACAATCAAGCAAGGTTTTGGGAGACATACCTACAATGAGTGAGTTTTCGGATGTTTTTCCGAAAGAATTACCTGGAATACCACTATAGAGAGAGGTAGAATTTCCTATTGATGTAGTTCCAGATAGAACGCCAATTTCTATTCCACCTTATAGAATGGCACCTCTGGAATTAAAAGAATTAAAGGTGCAATGTAACGACCCTCCCCGACCAGGTCGGCTGCCCGGCCCACTAGTGGCTTACGGCCCGGCCTTTTCACCACCTGGGCACGGAGTCTGCAGGAGGCAAGCGATCGCTACAGTACTGGATAGCCCTCGCGGCCCACCCAGCAGGATTTGTTAATTTGGCTCCCTAAGGAGTCGCCTCCCTGGATCGAACCCCTGACCTCCCACTTAAGAGAGCCAGCGAGAACCATCCAGTACCATTGCTTGATAAAGGATTTATAAGACCTAGCATGTCACCTTGGGGCACACCAGTTTTGTTTGTAAAGAAGAAGGATGGTACCTTAAGATTATGTATAGATTATCGACAGTTGAATAACGTGACTATTAAGAATAAGTACCCGTTACCTAGGATTGATGACTTGTTTGATCAGTTGAGAGGAGCGGCTCTACAATTGATCTTAAATCAGGTTATTATCATATGAAAATTAAAGAAGTAGATATTTCGAAGATAGCTTTTAGAACTCGATATGGACATTATGAATTTTTGGCTATGCCCTTTGCTTTAACTAATGCTCCAATAACTTTTATGGACTTAATGAATCGAGTCTTTAAACCCTATTTAGACCAGTTTGTAGTTGTTTTTATTAATGATATACTAGTTTATTCTAGAAATAGAGAGGAGCATAATAAGCATTTGAGAATTGTACTAAAGACACTAAGGGAGAATCAGTTGTACGCTAAATTATCGAAGTGTGATTTTTGGTTGACGAAAGTGGCATTTCTAGGTCATATAGTGTCAGCTAATGGTATTCATATGGATCTAAGTAAAATTGAGAGTATTTTGTATTAGCAGCCACCAAAGAATATAACAAAAGTCTAAAGTTTCCCTGGGATGGCTGGATATTATAGAAGATTTGCGCAAGGTTTTTCGAAGATAGCACTTCCCTTAACTAAGCTCCTTAGAAAAGAAATTAAATTTGAGAGGAATGCTCAGTGTCAAGCTAGTTTTGAACAATTAAAGGCTATATTGACTGCAGCGCCTGTCTTAACACAACCAACTCCAGGTAAAGACTATCTTATTTATAGTGATGCTTCTCATCAGGGACTTGGT
Organism: Garcia nutans; assembly: GCA_947685225.1. NCBI lineage: Eukaryota > Viridiplantae > Streptophyta > Magnoliopsida > Malpighiales > Euphorbiaceae > Garcia > Garcia nutans. Next base: position 36,402,248 of record CANTUV010000008.1, on the reverse strand, counting down.
TGTGTATTGATGCAAGAGGGTAAGGTAATTGCTTATGCTTCTAGGCAATTAAAATCTCATGAATTAAATTAACCTACACATGATTTGGAGTTAGCTGCTATTGTATTTGCTCTTAAAATCTAGCGACATTACTTGTATGGTGAAAGGTGTTATATTTTCACTAATCATAAAAGTTTGAAATACTTGACAACACAAAAAGAACTAAACTTAAGGCAGAGAAGATGGATGGAATTGATTAAGGATTATGATTGTATCATTGACTATCATCCTGGGAAAGCTAATGTGGTAGCCAATGCTTTAAGTCGAAAGACTTTTTTAGGTATGTTGTATACAGAATATTTTAGCATTATATATATAAATTAAATAAACTAAATGATATCATGTGTTATATTAGCAGAATTGAGGGTTGAACCAACCATTAGGAAAAAAGTGATAGAAGCTCAGCAACAAAATCAAAAATTGTTAGAACTTTTGAAACAAATGCATGAAGGGGAAAAGCCAGATAATGTTGTGTCAAAAGATGGTGGAGTGTATTATAGAGATCAATTGTGTGTACCTAATGTGAAGGAACTAAAGGAGTATATTCTTGGTGAAGCTCACAATACTATGTATACTGTACATCCTGGAAGCAATAACATGTACCAGAATTTGAAATCTCATTATTGGTGGCCTAGTATGAAAAGAGATATTACTGAATATATGACTCGATGTTTAGTATGTCAACAAGTCAAAGCAGAACATTAAGTTTCATTGGGTCTTTTGTAACACCCCTTCTCGACCTACATATGTAAGCCGAGTAGAGGCGCCACACTATCCTAATGTTGCTACCAATTTTACTTAGTCAAATTTTTAGTTCCGATTTTTACAGAAATTTTGCCATAGTATTGCCTAAAAATTGAGTCCCAATTGTCGATAAAACTGGTTTTTTTTTCTGATTTTTAAAAACATTTTACACAAATCAATGCAAACAAAACCATTCTAAGTACACTCCCAATAAATCCCCCTTATAACTTCAACTACAACCTGCAAAAAGGATTTACACTTCTAGTACAACATAAAATAAAGGTTTATTATGAAATATAGTAGATAAAATATTTGTTCACTATGCAGCGAAAAATAACAATATTTACAAATTCATATATATCCAAACTCAAGTTTTACAACCCATAAAATTTATACATTTCTTTGGCAGTCAGTCTTTGATCTTTAAGCCCACTATCAATACCTCAAAATCTAGACTTGACTCGGCCTAGAGGAACTCTCTGGTTCTTCCCTGTCACCTGCGCGAAGAATCACATTCGCGCTAAGCCAACGGCTTAGTTGTACAAATTACAGTGCTATGATGCTTTAATGCCATGCTAATGTCACACAATAAAGATTCAAGATCAATTCAAGAGAATATTATATTTCAAATCTTACCGGTTTCAATAATGTATGTATAGTAGTCATCTCATTATTCATTTGTTTCACCATTCAATAGTCACATTTAAACAAACACAAGCATGGGCCCAAAAATAATCTAATATGCCATTCAAAGTTCAGAGTTACTGCTTTGGTCCATAAACATAATCATCAATACATTTATCCATGGATATTCAACTAGATTTGAGTTTACGACCCAGTCATTTAACCCAATCTAGTTTTGAATAATTTGTTTTTGAGGTTTACGACCCGGTCATTTCACCCCAAAAACATCATATTTCACATTTTTCAACTGGAATCAGCTTACGACCCGGTCATTTCACCTATCCAGTTATTCATAGGCATGCCGCCAAAACCAGAACTCTGAAAATTGAATAAACATATTAGGCACACAATCATTTTATTTATCTCTTTTTCAATCTCTTTCCATTTCATTTTTCACAATTAATTAGGCAACCATGCCTCCATTATATATTTCATTTGCATATCATATCCAATAACCATGGCATCATATCTCAAATGATCTCAAATCACAATAAAACAATTCTTCATAACATCATATCTTTCACATTTCATTTCATCATCACATCTTGCACATTTCATATTTCATTATATTTCAAATCACATTAATCAATTCATTATTCAAATGGATATAATCAATGACATTAACACATATTTTACATGCTCATCACAACATTCACATCATACCAAACATACATTATTAATATGCATTAACAATGCATTAGATTTCTTAACACATTTACAATCAAATGTATGTTAAATCTCAACATCATATGAATGTATGAAATAATGTAATTTGTACTTACCTTAAAACCAACTCACACCAATATATACACTTACTCTTCCAAGAATCCTCAACACTTAGGCTAGGGCAATTCAACCTCTTCACAACCTAATCCAAAAGGAGTATTAACAAAATGACCATATGAATAGTACATTCTGGTTTTAGACTCTACTCTATCCTTATTTTGAAAATTTGTATAAAATAATCTACTTGACTAAAAATTCTAAAATTTTTACAGAACTAAATTTTACATCTTAAAATCATTCATTTAAAATTTCAGATCAAACTGAACACAAAATCTTGGTCAAATAGTTCACCCAACCAGACTGCCCCAATTGCCCTGCATCCTGGCAGCAGTTCTGAACTTTATGAATTCCATAAATTAAATTCAATCAACTTGGTTCCAAATTATTTTTCTCAAATACTAGACTTACTAAGTAACAACATATCCAAAATGCAATTGGATATCATTTTTCTACATTTTATTAAAAATCCCGAAATATAGCTGTCTCAGTTAAGGTACCTGCTGGAACAGGTTTAGTAAAAATAATCTTTCCAAAATCATAACCATTCCAAAATCGAATCAACATATTTTTCAGTCATTCTAGACTCATAGAGGCACAACATATCAAAAATTCACTTCAAGAAAATTTTTCTATATTTAATTAAAAATCATATAAGTCACAGCCTTTACTAAATGTAAAACAGAAAAATTTTCACTAAACACAACTCTTCCTCTTCCATCACCAACACCAACCTAACTTCTTATCTTTAATTCCATTTCAACACTTACAAACACACCACAAGCAATCCTAACCATATTATCAACAACACTTCATCAAACTCAAAAATAACTTCAAAAACAACAAGAGCAATCAAGAGAGAACTTACCAAAATAATGAAATTTCTTGAAATTCCAACTTGTTTATTTGAAATCTCCTTCAATTTTGGTCTTGGAAAATCAAATCCCTCTTTTGCTCTCTTGCTTGAGTGATGGCCGGCCAAACACAAAGGAAGAAGAAGAAAAATAAAAATGAATGGCAAAGTCAACTTTACTCTCTTCTTTAAACCTCCACCAAGTAATTTAAAAAGAAAATTACTTAAATACCCTCACCTATTTATTTTACTTCTCTTTCACTTATTACCCTATTTAGTAATTTCACAAAGAACAAATTAAATATCTTCATCCCTTGACCATCACATTTGACTTGTATATATGTTGTATATATTTCCATATACACAACATATACACTTTCTTTTAAATTTCTTTTCTCTCCCAAATTAACATATACATTTTAATTCAAATAAAACAACAATTATACTAAAACTTCTAGGCACATTTTGGGATATTACATCTTTTGCTACCTATATCAATACTAGAATGGAAGTAGGATAGAATCACCATGGATTTTCTGACTAGTCTTCCAAACACCCAAAAGAAGCATGATACAATTTGGGTAATTGTTGATCGATTAACCAAATCAACTCATTTCCTTCCCATTCAAATTGACTATTCAATGAATAGACTTATAGAGTTATATGTTAATGAGATAATCAGGCTTCATGGAGTACCAGTGTCTATTATTTCAGATATAGACCCTAGCTTTACTTCAAGATTTTGGAAAAGTTTTCCTAAAGCATTGGGTACTATATTTCATCCACAAACAGATGGTCAATCAGAAAGGGTGATACAAATACTTGAGGATATGCTTAGAAGTTGTGTAATCGATTTTAAAGGTAGCTGGGATTAATATCTGCCTTTAGTAGAATTTGCTTATAACAATAGTTATCAAACGAGTATTTGAATGGCTCCATATGAGGCACTCTATGGAAGGAAGTGTAGAACTCCATTGTGTTGGGTGGAATTGAATGAGAACAAACTTATGGGACTTGATCTCATAAAACAAACTGAAGACAAAGTAAAGCTTATAAAGGATCAATTACAAATTGCAATAGATAGACAAAAATGATCTTATGCAGATTTGAAACGGCGTGATATTGAATATAGTGTGGGGAATAAGGTATTTTTGAAAGTATCACCATGGAAGAAAGTTCTTCGCTTTGGAAAGAAATGTAAATTAAGTCCTAGGTTCATTGGACCATATAAAATACTTGAACGTGTAGGTCCAGTAGCCTATCGACTAACTTTGCCTCCAGAATTGGCTAAGATTCATAATGTATTCCATGTGTCGATGCTTAGATGATATAGATTAGATCCTACACATGTGATTCAAGTAGAGTCTATTGAAATTAAGCCAGATTTGAATTATGAAGAAGAACCAGTGGCTATCTTAGATCGTGAAATAAAGAAGTTGCGTAATAAGCACATTTCTATAGTAAAAGTGTTATGGAGGAATCATTCGATAGAGGAAGCCACTTGGGAAAGCAAGAGATAATGAGAAAACAATGCCCTCAATTGTTTCAAGCGTCTATAATAGGTAAATTTTGAGGACAAAATTTCTTTAGTGGAGGAGAATTGTAATGTTTAAAATTTTAAATACTAAACTTTGATTTAATATTGATAATTGATAATGAATTGTGATTAAGTGGTATGGATAAGTAATGTAAATAGTGGATCACAAAAATTTATCGAAGAAATTATTTATTTTTATGGTTTTACGAGATTTAAAATCGAATTAGAATCAAAGGATAAGAAAGAGGGTACACCATAACTAAGATGAGATTGGCCACACTAGATTAAGCCATATATGTATATATACAGGTGTATGGACAGGTGTATTATGCAAAAACTTCTCTTTGTTTCTTCTTTCCACGTTGATCACCATCTTCACCATCAAAACTCCTTTCTTCCTTCCTTCCAAGACTTTGATCAAAACCTAAGACAAAATAATATCTAGATAAAAGTTTTTAGAAGATTAAGCTAGAAAAGTTGAGATTATCAACAAGTGATTAGAGAAAAAGAAGAGTTTAAAGAGGTATGTGCTATTGTATTTTTTATTACAACTATTTGAATTTCTATGAATTTATTGTTTAAAATGATTGATTGAGTTGTCTTGATGAGTTTTTACTGAAAAATATTTGATATATGCTCTTTCTATGCTAAAGAAACTAGTTTTGATCCATTGATATCATATATTTGGATATATGGAATTTAAATTGATAAGTGTTCGAAATACAGAATTTTGCTTGACACCACCAGTGACACGGCCATGTCACTGGGCATGTCAATGATGTTGCATTTCAACATTGAAGACATGGCCAGTGACATGCCCGTGTCATTGGGCGTGTCATAGCTACTATGATAAAAGATAAAAGACACGGCTAGTGACACGCCCGTGTCAATGGGCGTGTCGTAGCTACTGTAATGCAACTTAAATGACACGGCCAATGACACGCCCATGTTCTTGGACGTGTCAAAACTTATGTGAGAATGAGCTTATGACACGGTCAATGACACGCCCATGTCACTGGGCGTGTCAGTTGAAGAAATTTTCCCAAAATGACTCTTGTTCTTGTCTTTTTAAATGACTATAAGGTCATAAGATGTAATGCATATTTGAAATTAACCCTAGCAAATAGTGTGATAAATTTATTTTGAATATATCATAAATATGTGTGATACTAAGTGTTGACTAAAGAATTGTTTCATTATAGTGCTATACATAATTTAATGTTAGTTAAAAACTAATGAATTGCCCAAAACATACAGATTTTAGATCTAGCTTGAGATTGAATGGCTAGCTAAAGGGAGGATATCCAAAGTGATAATAGGCACTCTGTGCCATCAATAGACACTATGTGCCATCATACTCAATGGGCATTCATGCCATAGTGGGCCATTGGCCAAAATTTTATATAGTGGGCATTAAATTGCCAACAGTGACTCGTTATCCAAACCTAGAATCTGAGTTCAGTGTGTATGGGCATAATTAAAGTAATTAACTATATTAAAAACAATGTGTTATATAGTTATCGATGAATTACTCAATTCTGAATTTAATTGTGTTTAGTATTTCAATTTTCAATGAATTTATTAATTTCTTTATTTAACATTCTGAAAGTAATACATTTCATTATTTCTAATTATTTAATGTATAGATCTCTTTTCTTTATTTTTTTCTTCTTGCATATTGTGAGTACATAAGCTCCACTAAGCTTTGCTTAGCATGTTAGAATTATTTTCTGACGTGCAGATCAAACGAGGAGAGTTGAGACTATAGAGTGAGAGATATACATTTCTGATCAACTGCATCACCAAGGTTCAATGAACAATATTGTAAATATTATATTCTATATAGTTCACATGGTAAGATTTTATAATTTTGTATGACAATTGTACAAGATTGAGAGTAGTCTGAGAATTATATAATAATGTAAGTTATCATTAAGATTTCTTTACAAATTAATAGATATATGTTTGTACTATAGAAAGATTAACAACTGCATTAACGCTTAAAAGTATTTCGACTTTATTTCTTTAATACATACATAGACACATATATAGAACAATTGTGAATGTTAGGTGACATCTCCTATTTAGGTAAGTGTATGGGCTATGTAGGGGGTGATACAGGCCGGGTGAAAAGACTGAGCCGTAAGCCCAAGGCTGTTGGGATGTTACAATAATTATATTTGATTGTTTTAGATTTTTAAAGATTGTAAAAGGCATGTTTCTACCTTATGGGTGCCTTAGTTATTTTTAATTATGTAATTTATTTTATGAACTTTAGGACTATGTAAAGTATATATTTCCACCTTTTGGTAGGTGTGTTGTTTCATTTATTCTTATGGATTTAGGATATTTTTAAGGGAATGTTTTTGTCCTCGTATGGGTGCCCATTTTGATTTATTTGTTTAAATTAATAATATGATGAATGTTTTTAATTGCATGTAATATGAAAAATACTATAATAATTTAAGAATCTTATAATATTTAGACCTGAAAATGAGGCCAGTCCCAATGAACTGGGTACTGGGTTATTCTCACCTTCCCCATGTGTATCCAACTTTTTGAACCCAAGTAAGGGGTTGGGGATTCCTTAGGAATCAAGTCATCCACCACTTTCTATTTCTTTCCTTGCTCGTTCGGTTGGTGATTCCAATTCTCCGGGTTTTGGCATGTCTTCTCTAAGGCCCAGAGCCTAACATTGCCGATGTTGCAAGAACCATTCCACATGGGAGTGGGAGCAAAAATCTCCACTTGCACATACTATTAGTGCTCCCTCTACTAACCCATCTGCTCGGAGAATAGGTCCTGCCCCCTCCCCAAGGCACATAAGATGATGATGCCTGACCAGACCCACTCGGTCTCACCAATATTGGATAGTCTCTCATGAAGTGACCTATATCACAGCACTGATAACATCCTTTAGTATTTTCCCTACACTCTCTGTTGTGATATTTTCCACAAATATAACATAAAGGTCATGGTCTTTGATCAGCTCATGTACAGCTACCCTATCCAACTCTAGGTATACTAGGAAAGTTACCCACAGATTGTCTCACTGAGTTCTGACTAACCTGGGGTTGATTAACCTGTTGTCTTGATCTCACAGAGTGACTTCTACTACTCTCAGGGTAAAATCTAGTTTGTGAGCTACCTCCTCTCTTAATCTGTCTATCTGCCTTCCCTGAAAAGAACTATAGGTCTACTTTTGCTTTTTATTCTCAAGCTCTGCTTCTTATTTCAATAATTTCTCATTTTTTAGTGCATCATCAACCAAAGCATGGAAAGTAGTGCCCTGTCCTCGAGACAATCCTTTGCCAATACTGACATTAAATCCTTCATAAAACTATTACACTTGTCTTCTTCCTTGGATATCATATGATCCACATATTTGTACAATTCCTCAAATCTATCCACATATTGAAGGACCATTATACCACTTTGTTTAGTTGAAAGAACATACTCTCCTTATCCCTTATATAACTATTTATAATGTACTGGTTGTAGAATTCAGTTTCAAAAATATTACAAGTCAAATCTTAGGTCCAGAACCCAAATCCAATCCCTGGTCCAAAACCCAAATCCAATATCGAGTCAAAAACCCAAAATCCAGTCTCGGATCCAAAACTCAAATCCAGTTTTGGGTCTAGAACCCAAATCAAGACTCAAGTCTAGAACCCAAAATCCAATCTTGGGTCCAGAACCAGAATTCATCCTCATCTAAGATCGCGTCAAAGTCGTATTGCCTTTCACTCTCTGAATGAATTCAAGATCATTCAAACTGGGGGCAAAACTATAGACCCTTAATTTTGGCCCTAAGCATATCCAAACCCAATTAATAGAGGACAAGCCAAATTTGGTCCTACTTTAAAAGCTTAAACCCAATTTAAAGCCTTAAACTAGGTCGGTCCAATTTTAAAAGAGGCCCAAATTAAGCCGGTTCAACTCCTAAAACCCTAAATGAGTCCGATCTTCAGGAAGAATCCATTTGATTTGGTTTAATTCGATATGGGTTGTACCCATTTCAAATTGAGCATTCTAATTCGACATAGGTTGTACCCATATTGAATTGGACACCCAATTAGATAATAGCCTAGCTCATATCAAATTGAACAATGTTCAATTCGATATGAGCACAAACCTCATCGAATTGACCTAGGTTCAGTTTGATATGAGCTTCGATTCATATTGAATAAACAAAGGTTTAATTCAATATGAGTCTATGTTTTGGTCCCTAATCCGAGCCAGATTCAGTTTAAGTTTTGTTTAAATTCTAATTACGCTCGGATAAGCAGAAAGAGTTTTGAAAAGTAAGGTTGATTAAGCCATCTTTAACCTAATGGTTGCATATAAATACAGGTCTTATAATACAAGGGGATGCTACCATACTTAGCTAGAGAAAAGAAATTAGAAAATGGTAGCCACAATTATCAAAAATGAGAGAAAAGCAGAGAAAGAAAAAAGAATTAGCACATAGAAACCAAAACACATAAAATCAATACACAAATACCAAGGGAGGCAGTAGTAATTGTCTCCAGATTGCTTTGCTCAACCAAGATCAAAGTTGGACTAGGCAGTAAACTAAACAAAGAGCTTGGTTTGACACATTCAATTTAGTGAAGCCAACAATGCAAGTTTGGTTTTCCACACTCAATTTGATTAAATTATCATTGGTCATTTTTATTCTTCAACTATATTAAATAATTGTTGTTTGAAGTTAGTTATTTAATTGTTAAACATTCATACAGTAGGTTAAATCTTGAATTCAATATGGTTCAAACCTAAACAACATGATTTAATATAAGCTATTTGGATTCATAAACCCTAAACTTGCATATTTTGATCCAAACCCTAATATATTATGTTTAGTTCTATGTTAGGTTTAAAGTCCTAAATTATTTCTCAATAATTTGTATCCAGAAACCCTAGTTTTGCAAACTTTGACCCCTAAACCCTAATTTATACCTTAAAACTCTAATTTTGTTTCTAAAATCATTAAAACCCTAATTTTGTTTCCAAAATCATTAAAAGCCTAATTTTATACCAAGAACCCTAATTTACATCAGTGAACCCTAGTTTCATATATAAAACCCTAATTTTACATGTTTAACACCTAATTTAAGATTAAAACCTAGATTTAATTATTTGATTTATTACTGTATGCTTGTGATGGATAATGAGCTTTGATGTCATCTTGTTGTTTATGATGAATGATTGAATGGTATAATTATATTTTATTATTTAATATTTTTAAAGGTTATAAAAGGCATGTTTCTACCTTGTGGATGCCTTAGTTATTTTTAATTATGTAATTTATTTTATGAACTTTAGGACTATGTAAAGGATATGTTTCCACCTTTTGGTGGGTGTCCTGTTTCATTTATTATTGTGGATTTCGGATAATTGTAAGGGCATGTTTCTGTCCTCATATGGGTTCCCATTTTGATTTGTTCGTTTAAATTAATAATATGATGAATGTTTTTAATTGCATGTAATATGAATAATACTATAATAATTTAAGAATCTTATAATATTTAGACCTGAAAAGGAGGTCGGTCCCAATGAACTGGGTGCTGGGTCATTCTCACCTTCCCCATGTGTTCCAACTTTTCGAACCCAAGTAGTGGGTTGGGGATTCCTTAGGAATCGAGTCATCCACCGCTTTCTATTTCTTTCCTGGCCCATCCGGGTGGTGATTCCGATTCTCTATGTTTAGGTCAATATTCTCTAAGGCCTAGAGCCTAACAGTGCCGAAGTCGCAAGAACCATTTCACATGGGAGTGGGTGCAAAAATCTCTGCTGACACATACTATTATTGCTTCCTCTACCAACCTATCTGCTCGGAGAATGGGTCCTACCCCCTCCCCAAGGCACATAAGTTGATGATGCCTGACCAGACCCACCCGTCTCACCAATTTGGATAGTCTCTCATGAAGTGACCTATATAACAAACACTGATAACATCCTTTAGTATTTTCCCTATACTCTCTGTTGTGATATTTTCCACAAATAGAACATAAAGGTCATGGTCTTTGATTAGCTCATGTACTGCTACCCTATCCAACTCTAGGTGTACTAGGAAAGTTATCCACAGATTGTCTCACTGAGTTCTGACTAACCTGGGGTCGATTAACCTATTGCCCTGATCTCACAAAGTGACTTCTACTACTCTCAGGGTAAAATCTAGTCTGTGAGCTACCTCCTCTCTTAATTTGTCTGTCTACCTTCCCCGAAAAGAACTATAAGTCTGTTTTTGCTTTTTATTCTGCTTCTTATTTTAATAATTTCTCTTTTTCTAGTACATCATCAACCAAAGCACGGAAAGTAGTGCCCTATCCTTGAGATAATCCTTTACCAATATTGACATGAAATCCTTCATAAAACCTATTACACTTTCTTCTTCCTTGGATATCATATGATCCACATATCTATACAATTCCTCAAATCTATCCACATTTTGAAGGACCATCATACCACTTTGGTTTAGTTGAAAGAACATACTCTCCTTTTTCCCTTCTATAACTATTTGTAACGTGTTGTTTGTAGAATTCAGTTTCAAAAATATTCTAAGTCAATTCAACGCAGCGATATTTAACTAATCAATTATACCAATTTCTAGCTACACTTTCCCAAAAAGCTTAAACATACCTCATCTTTTCAGTGTCTGTATTACCTGAGAGAGAATAAGCTTTCTTTAATTTTCTAAATGATTCATTTACCTTTTCAGAATCTAAAGTACCATCAAAGTTTTTTGCTCCACAATTACAGTAATGAGAAATAACAACCCAAGGATGTTGTTTTTCATCTCTTGCATCTATAGTTGTTGTAACAGCCTGAGCAAAGGTTACACCTAACATGGCATCAACCTGGAACATGTGAAACATGAGGTGGAGCCGGTGGGTTAACTCCAAATGATTCTTGTTGTGAAGAAGTATTATTATTCTGTTCATTGCCCTCAGAAACATCATAATCAACAAACTTATTGGAAGAAGGAGGTGGAGTAAGATAACTACGAGGTCGGCTAACATTTTCTAATCTAATCATTCAATTTCTTCGACCAGGGTTTCTACCATAGCCTCTACCACCTTATATTCGTGGCGGCATAGTCCTACAAAAATAAATATATATAGATAATATAATATAAGTCAACTACGTGACATTCCTATATATATGTATATAACATATACTCATAATTAGCAACATATATATAGAATAATGTATTCTGACAAATTTCTCTAAATATTGGGCAAAGTATTTATGAAAATTTTAGTACTTTAGATTATGTATGTAATACCCTTATACCCTAAATATGTATAATACATATACTCTCATTTATGTAAAATACATACTTAAGTTACAAAGGTACTACATTAATTATGTATAAGACCCTCATTTAAATATTAAAATAATTTATAAATTTATAAAAGAAATTCTCTGAAAAAATTTCGTCAGAATTTTATTTGTAATTTCAATAAAACTCAAAACCAACAAACATACATAGCCTGCACAAAATAACACTCCCAACATATTTATACCATCATACTCCAACAATTCTCCAAAACACCGTTTCATTAATTCATATCATGATTTTAAATCCAAACATCATTTATAAAATTCACAAACAATTAAAATATTACTAGTCTCATTTACAAAAAGATAAATACAATAATTTTCAAAATAATTTAATGTACTTAAATCTCAGTTACAATGTATAAAAACCAAAGTACATAATAGTAAAAACTATACATGTATGCAGTCCTAGCACGGTTGGTCTTGTGGCAAAGACAGACACTTCAATCCCAGGTCACTCTAGACCGCTCTACTCTGCAGTCCTTTCAACCACGTGATACATCCAACCGCGCTAAGCATATAGCTTACTGGTACATATTCATTAACATTAAACTGCTAAGTTAAATATTCAATTACATGTTATAAAGTACATTGTTTTACCAAACCCCATTAAGACATAATATTCACCAACATATCACCATCACAATGTTGGCCTCAAATATATTTTGATAGCATCTAACACATTATGCCACTTCATGATACACGAAATATTTTCTCAACAATACTCATGGTTTTACAAACCATAAAAACATAACACATCCACAACTCACACATACACACATACTCACACATATTGGGCTCAACATTTCATTTAAAGTGACCCAAAGGTCTGACACCAGCCCGTACGTCATCTCTTATTGACACCGGAGGCAAGTGTCAAATATCACCCGAAGGCCACCTCTTCTCAACAAAGAGGGAAAATTGTCAGACTTATCACTCGTAGGCTGCCCTCTCAAGACACTAGAGACAAAGTGTCTATAATCGCCCAAAGGTCGTCTCCTCAGTATATATATGCTCGACACTAGTGTGTCACGCCCGAAGGCACAATACCTAGCCCGTAGGCATAACCATCACCAAAACATACAACTGACAACCCGACTTGATCGAGTCAACACCAACTCTCCAAACTACTTTTCAAATTACACATTTAAACACATTTTCACAATTTCATTACCAAGTTGCACTCACATTACTTATTCTCACTCTACATATTTTATCATATTTTGTTAATTTTCATAATATTCACTCTTTAATCACAACTTCTCAAATTTTCCATATTCCTTAACTATTTTCCACCTTTTTATGTTTATTTCTCACATTCCACATTTTTAATTCATATAGAATATATTACTTAGCCACATTCATAATGTGGCATATCCCCTCATTTTCCTCATATTCACATCTCATTAATATATATCATATATTCTATGTACAACCATTAATTTTTCATTGAACAAATGCCCAATTTGACACACGTCACATAACTATGTCATCTTGCATAAATTTTGTGAATGTCAACATTACAAAGGTACCATATACATTATGCCAATACATGCTTAATAAAATCTCAAATAAAATAAATGTTTACTAACCTTGATAAAGCTTTAAAATTACTCCAATTCCTTCTTCACCTCTTAATTTCACCAATACCTTAATGATCTTCTCATGGAATTTCTTATCCTACACATACATAATCCATACAACAAACAACATTATTCATTTAAAATAACTTCCATGTTCAATGTATATCAAATTATCATTATTCATGCAATTTCCTCCAAAATCTTAACAAAACACTATTTTCACCCATTTCTACTTTGTTTAAACTTCATCCAACCCAACTCATATCCGACATTTAACTATGAAATCATTAGTTACATTTCAAAATAACATCAAAACACTTCAATTCAATAATTATAGATATTTCTTTCAAAAACTCTAATTTCACATATTCTTGCCATAAACCCTAACTCCATTAAAATAATTTCCAACCTTAAAATCATAATATATACATTACAATAATTATACTCACCCATATAAAAACCCTATTCTTCACATCATCATCCCATAACCCTAAATTCGTAATTTATACATATATCAACAAATTAATCAACAATCATCACCTATCCACCGTATAAAAATCCTAGTTAGGAGAGTCAACACCAACTCTCCTAGCTACTTTTCACATTACACATTTGAACACATTTTCACAATTTCATTACCAAGTTACACTCACATTACTTATTCTTGAGTCACATTCACAATGTGTCTCACTCTACATATTTTATAACATTTTGTTAATTTTCATAATATTCACTCTTTAATCACAACTTCTCAAATTTTCCATATTCCATAACTATTTTTCACCATTTTATATTTATTTTTCACATTCCACATTTTTAATTCATATAGAATATATTACTTAGCCACATTCATAATGTGGCATATCCCCTCATTTTCCTCATATTCACATCACATTAATATATATCATATATTCTATGTACAACCATTAATTTTTCATTGAACAAATGTCCAATTTGACACACGTCACATAACTATGTCATCTTGCATAAATTTTGTGAATATCAACATTACAAAGGTACCATATACATTATGCCAATACATGCTTAAAAATATCTCAAATAAAATAAATATTTACTAACCTTGATAAAGCTTTAAAATTACTACAATTCCATCTTCACCTCTTAATTTCACCTATACCTTAATGATCTTCCTAGGAAATTTCTTATCCTACACATACATAATCCATACAACAAACAACATTATTCAATTAAAATCAGTTCCATGTTCAATGTATATCAAATTATCATTATTCATCAATTTCCTCCAAAATCTTAACAAACCCCTATTTTCACCCATTTCTATTTTGTTTAAACTTCATCCAACCCAACACATATCCAACATTTAACTATAAAATCATTAGTTACATTTCAGAAAAACATCAAAACACTTCAATTCAATAATTATAGATATTTCTTTCAAAAACTCTAATTTCACATATTCTTGCCACAAACCCTAACTCCATTAAAATAATTTCCAACCTTAAAATCATAATATATACATTACAATAATTATACTCACCCATATAAAACCCTATTTTTCACATCGTCATCCCATAACCCTAAATTCGTAATTTATACATATATCAACAAATTAATCAACAATCATCACCTATCCACCGTATAAAAATCCTAGTTAGGAGAGTCAACACCAACTCTCCTAGCTACTTTTCACATTACACATTTGAACAAATTTTCGCAATTTCATTACCAAGTTACCCTCGCAATACTTATTCTTGAGTCACATTCACAATGTGTCTCACTCTACATATTTTATCACATTTTGTTAATTTTCATAATATTCACTCTTTAATCACAACTTCTCAAATTTTCCATATTCCTTAACTATTTTTCACCATTTTATATTTATTTCTCACATTCCACATTTTTAATTCATATAGAATATACTACTTAGCCACATTCATAATGTGGCATATACCCTTATTTTCCTAATATTCACATCACATTAATATATATCATATATTCTATGTACAACCATTAATTTTTCATTGAACAAATGTCCAATTGGACACACGTCAAATAACTATGCCATCTTGCATAAATTTTGTGAATATCAACATTACAAAGGTACCACATACATTATGCCAATACATGCTTAATAAAATCTCAAATAAAATAAATATTTACTAACCTTGATAAAGCTTTAAAATTACTCCAATGCCTTCTTCACCTCTTAATTTCACCAATACCTTAATGATCTTCTTAGGGAATTTCTTATCCTACACATACATAATCCATACAACAAACAACATTATTCATTTAAAATCACTTCCATGTTCAATGTATATCAAATTATCATTATTCATGCAATTTCCTCAAAAATCTTAACAAAACCCTATTTTAACCCATTTCTACTTTGTTTAAACTTCATCCAACCCAACACATATCCAACATTTAACTATAAAATCATTAGTTACATTTCAAAATAACATCAAAACACTTCATTCAATAATTATAGATATTTCTTTCAAAAACTCTAATTTCACATATTCTTGCCACAAACCCTAACTCCATTAAAATAATTTCCAACCTTAAAATCATAATATATACATTACAATAATTATACTCACCCATATAAAACCCTATTTTTCACACCGTCATCCCATAACCCTAAATTCATAATTTATTCATATATCAACAAATTAATCAACAATCATCACCTATCCACCATATAAAAATCCTAGTTAGGAGAGTCAACACCAACTCCCCTAGCTACTTTTCACATTACAGATTTGAACACATTTTATAATTTCATTACCAAGTTACACACGCATTACTTATTCTTGAGTCACATTCACAATGTGTCTCACTCTACATAATTTATCACATTTTGTTAATTTTTATAATATTCACTCTTTAATCACAACTTCTCAAATTTTCCATATTCCTTAACAATTTTTCACCTTTTTATATTTATTTCTTACATTCCACATTTTTAATTCATAAAGAATATATTACTTAGCCACATTCATAATGTGGCATATCCCCTCATTTTCCTCATATTCACATCAAATTAATATATATCATATATTCTTTGTACAACCATTAATTTTTCATTGAACAAATGTCCAATTTGACACACGTCACATAACTATGCCATCTTGCATAAATTTTGTGAATATCAACATTACAAAGGTTCTGTGAACCTCGGTTTCCACCCGAAAATGATTCGGATGAACGTTCACTTGTTGTTAGGAGTCGCCACTCAGTTTTTTTATGTTCAAAGGGAAAAATTAAGAAAACCCATGTTTGACTCAAATAATGCATCCAATGTAAAGGTTTCTAATCTACGAACCCAAGGAGGATTCGGGGACTATGTCATGTATTTGACTAATTTGCCAAAGAAGAAATGAACCTAAGAGGAACACAAAAAGGAAGACAAACAGATTGTTAGTAGATTGTGGACTTGCTATTTGGGGATCCCAAATATGCCTGCATACTCTCGTTTTTTATGAGAGATCAAAGCCCATGTAGTTCGGAAAAGCCTATTTAAAGGCAATTATGCATTTGTGCATGTGTGTGTGTATGCTTCGTGCATTGTTGGGCTTTTTGCCAAAATTATGAGATTTTGAGCACTTAGTGCTAAATTTGATGAAATTTGGGTGCTTGGTACCAAAAGAAAATGCAATTTAGGCTCCGTGCCAAACTATTGATTTTAACTGTGATGGGCTTCATGCCAAAAATTGATTAATTACTTAATTAGGCCTTAGACCTAAAAGGATTAGGTCTTTGACCAAAAATATTGATTGATTCAGGGCTTAATGCCGAAAGATTGATTGATTAGTTAACTAGGCCTTAGACCTAAAAAGATTAGGTCTTTGACCAAAAAGAAGTTAAGAAGAAGATGGAATGCTTATGGCATGCTTGAATTGACAAAGGATGAATTAGGATATTATCTTGCTTAGGATTTTCCCACTTCGAAGTTCCAGATCTCATTTTCTTGGACCTTAGATTATGATCATTGGTTACGGATTAATTCCTGCAGCACAAGGTTAGATTTATGCAAAGAAAAGTCCAAGAGAAGTTCTTAAGCGTGAAAATAGAGAGTTCATCAGCACGAGGTCCCGGGATTCAAAAAACCAACCCTTTTTTCTGAAAATTTAGTAGCCTTTTATAGACAAAACGGACCCGGACGGCGGTCAGACCGCCGTGGAAGTGACAAGCTGGGAAAAAATAGAAGCGGCGGCAGTCGAACAACCGTGATCGGCGGTCAGACCGCGGTATTCGGCGGTCGGACCGCCGGTCCCGACGGGTGGACCGCCGTGGTCAGCGGTTGAGTCCCCATAATAGCAAGCATGATTTTTTCGTTCAAACTGATTTTCGGGAACTACGGACCTCCAAAAATTATTCTGGGACCATATCCGTGATCCTTGCGTCGCTCCGGACATTTCAAGTACCATGAAGACATACTTTTGGTGAACTTTGCCGTGGTCGTCCGGTCTGGCTTGGTCTTTTGCAGTCTGAGAAAATCGGCTTTCCGAGCCTCAAAATTCGAGTATTCACAATTGCCCCCCACTAGGGTTCATAAAAATGATTTATGGGGCTCAGTGGTCGTCAGAAACTAGAATTTTGAGCAAGGTGCAATATGAACCCTCAACAATGAACCCTCTTTTTAACCATGTGATGCATGAACGGACCAAGAGCCTCCATAATGTTGAAAGGATCAATATGGGAAGATATGGATTGAAAACTGTTGCTACTCTTAGAGGCGTAGCTGTAGATTGGGATTTCTTGCATGCTTGTATCAGATTTTGGGATCCCCAAGCTCACGTCTTCATATTTGGTGCTCGGATGGACGAGATATGTCCTCTTTTTGAGGAATTCTGCTCAATTATTGGATGTGACCCAAATGCCCCTCTTGTAAGGCATGAGGTTCAAATTGGCTATGTGGGGTCTTTTCAGAGGCTTTTCAACTTTACAAGTCCTCAAGCTCAAGCTATGATTGTGGATGGGAATAAGGCGATGCTGCTTCCTTTGAGTGATGCATTCCTAACTGCTAATTTCGAAGATGAGATTCAACTGAAGCATAGGATGCGAGCTTTTGTCTTCTGCCTGTTAGCTGAGTTTCTTTTCAACCGTGACCCTGGCTTTGGAGATTTAAAGCTTTGCCCCATGATTAGGCAGATGGGGATTGATCAGAGGGTTCCTCTTCCTGTTGGGCTTTACTGTTGCTGCCCCTATTACGCCTGGAGTTACTCGAGCTGCTCTTCAAACTTGGGTTAGGAACCATCAGATGATCAGGCCTTTTGCAGAACCTTCCCTTGTCGAGCCTACTCCAAAGTATAGGACTTGATTTATAGCCAAAGTTTGGCCAATTGAAAAGCCAAGGAGGCATGCATTACTGCAGGAGCTGGAGGGAGAGGAGGTGGTTCCTCTTAACGAGGAGAAGATAGATGCTGCAGAGAGCTCCGGAGCTAAGGAAGATACCGAAGACTCTGCCCCACGTAAGAGGCGTAGGATTTAGGCCCTAGGGTTTACTCTATTGTCTACTCTCTTTTTTTTTGGTTCATTTGACGTTTTGGACTTATAATTTGACACTTTTGATTGGTTTGATATTTCATGGAATGGATGACTCTTTTTGGAATGAATGACTCTTTTCGGAATGAATGACTCTTTTATTTGCTTTCCAAGCATTGTCTATTTTATTTACTTGCTCTAATTTTTGCTTAAGCCGTCCTTTCGGATTTTCAACTTAGCGAGCTCTTACCCATTCTTGCCTAAGCCGCCCTTTGCGGGTTTTCGACTTAGCGGGCCCCACTATTGCCTAAGCCGCCCTTTGTGGGTTTTCGATTTAGCGGGATTTTTCTTTCTTCCTTTTTTTTATATTGGCAAAAGAAAAATGAATCAATGATTTTCATTAAAATTTAGACCATGCTCAAGGAGAGCTGCCTACATATCTCGAATTAGTTTGCGAGAATCAGGTCTAATGTAGTTCCTTACAATGCATGATTATACATAATATTTCTTTAATTGATCTAGATTCCAGACCATCCAAATCAGACAAGATGACGGCTCCGCAGAAAGTATTTTCTTTACAATGTAGGGTCCAGCCCAAAGAGGACGAAACTTCCCACGAGGATCTGTAACTGGTGTTCTGATCTCTTTCAGAACCAAACAACCTTCTTCCAACTTTTGATCTTTGACCTTTTTGTTGAAATGTCTGGCCATTCGCCTCTGATACCCTTGAATCTGATGTAGAGCTTGAAGTCTTTTTTCATCCAAACCCAACAACTGATGGTGATAATTGCTAATCCATTCAGCTTCATTTATCTGACTTTCTTGAATTATCCTCGCCGATTGAACTTCCAGTTCAATGGGGAGTACTGCTTCCATTTCGTACACCAGTGAATACGGGGTTGCCCCAGTAGGAGTTCTAATTGATGTTCTATATCCCCACAAGGCCAGTGGTAACTTCTCATGCCAACCCCTATGTTCCTTGATCATTTTTTGTATGATCATCTTTATAGACTTATTTGCTGCTTCTATAGCTCCATTTGTTTGAGGTCTATAAGGAGAGGACTTATGATGTTGGATCCTCTTATCCTTCAAGAGTTTAGCAAATTCTGCTTGGAAATGAGTTCCATTATCAGTGATAATCTCGAATGGTGTTCCGTACCGACAAAGGATGTTGGTTCGGACAAACTGTGCTGCCTTTTTGGCATCTAATTCTGCATAGGAAGCTGCTTCAACCCACTTCGTGAAGTAATCCACCGCTACCAAGATAAACTGATGTCCATTCGAGGCTTTTGGATGTATTTTGCCAATTATATCAATTCCCCAAGTAGCGAAGGGCCATGGAGAAGTGATTGGATTCAGGGCAACGGGAGGTTGCTTCTGCAGCTTAGCAAATATCTGACACTGATGGAATTCTTGCACAAATGCCACACAGTCTGTATTCATGGTGGACCAATAATATCCTAGATTGGCTATTTTTTGAGCCAAGGCGATCCCATACATATGCGGTCCTGATTCGCCACCATGCACCATTTCCATTATCCGCTTAGCCTCTGTTTCATTCACACACCTTAGGTGTATTCCATTCCAACTTCTTTTGTAGAGGATATCTCCATTAAGAATGTAACATGTGGCTAGCTACCTTATTGCTCTCTGATCAACCCTTGATGATCCCTCTGGATAACTTCCATCCTTGAGATAACTCTTGATATCCCAGAACCATGGTTTACCATCGGCCAAATGCATTACGTGAGCAAGTTGCTTCTGAAGTTGAACTTTCAATGGACGAATGGCTTTCCCCTCCTTGATATTGACCATGGAAGCTAAAGTAGCCAGGGCATCAACAAACTGATTCTTTGCTCTCAGGAGATATTCGAAGGACAGATCATCGAATTGTTGTGCCAAATGATCAAGGCGTTCTAGGTAAGGAACCAAACGCTCTTCTCTTATTTTCCATTTCCTTAAAGCTTGTGATACTATTAAAATAGAATCACCATAGACCTTTAGGTTCTTAAATCCCAATTCCAGAGCGGCTTCGAGCCCATTGATGCAAGCTTCATATTCCGCTTCATTATTAGTGCAGCTAAAGTCAAGTTTAACTGCAAAGGGAATGTATTCTCCACAAGGAGTTTTGGACACAATCCCAATTCCATTTCCATGATAATTGGATGCCCCATCAAAATACATCTCCCAAACACTTCTTTCCACATTCAAGAGGTCTTCGTCAGGGAAATTCATTTCTCACATCTCGTCTTTTACGGGTAATTCTGCTAACTGGTCAGCTATTGCCCCACCTTTCATAGCTTTCCTCTGAATGAATTTTAAGTCAAAAGCTGCCAATGTTGACACCCACTTTGCCATTTTGCTGTCCAAAATAGGCCTCTCCATAAGAAATTTCAAGGGACTCTGTTCTGTGATGACACAAGTAGTGTAAGAAGACAAGTAGTGTTGTAACTTTGTGCAGGTCCAATACAACGCTAAACACAACTTCTCAATCTTGTTATACTTTAACTCATAGTCCAGCATCCTTTTGCTGAGGTAGTAAATTGCATTTTCTACCTTTGTACCTTCGGCCTCTTGAGCTAGCATTGCACCCATGGCTTCATCTGTTACAGACAAATACAAGAGCACAGGTTTTCCCATTCTGGGAGGTTGTAGAATTGGTGGACTTAACAAGTATTCTTTGATCTTGTCGAAGGCTTTCTGGCAGTCTTCATTCCATTCTTGTGAAGCACCTTTCCTTAGTAGCTTAAAGATAGGACCACAAGTCTCTGCCAACTGCGATATGAATCGACTAATATACTGTAATCTACCTAGCAGGCCTCGAATCTCCTTTTCTTTTCTTGGTGGAGGCATTTTCATAATAGCCTTTGACTTTGCTGGATCAACTTCTATTCCTTTCTTGCTGACCAAATATCCCAAAAATAAGCCTGATGTTGCACCAAAGAGGCACTTTGCAGGATTAAGCTTCAAATTGTACTTGCGAAGTCTAAGGAAGAACTTCTCAAGTGCTTCAACGTGCTCTTCTGGAGATTTTGACTTGACAATCATATCGTCAACATACACTTCTACTTCTTTGTGAATCATGTCATGAAAGACTGTTGTCGCCATCCTTTGGTAGGTAGCACCTGCATTTATCAATCCAAAAGGCATAACCCTGTAGCAAAAAGTGCCCCATTCTGTAATGAAAGCTATCTTTTCTTTGTCCGGTGGATGCACCATGATCTGATTGTACCCAACCGCAAGGTCAGTCATGGAAACCATCATATGCCCAGCCATCCTGTCTATTAGCAAATCAATGTGTGGTAGCGGGAAATCATCCTTGGGACAAGCCTTATTCAAATCTCTATAGTCAACACACATCCTGACCTTTCCATCTTTCTTCGGGACTGGCACAATGTTTGCTAACCAGGAAGGATAGACAATTGGTTCTATGAACTTATTATCCAGTTGCTTGGCAATCTCATCTTTAATTTTCAAAGACCATTCTGGCTTCATTCTTCTCAATTTCTGCTTAACCGGCTTTGCATGGGGTATAACGGAATCTTATGAACTGCTATTGTTGGGTCTATTCCCGTGACATCACTCGTCTTCCACATGAAGAAGTCGACATATCTTCTGATGCATTCAACAACCTGTTCCTTATTCACACAATCATATGCAATGTATGTATATTCATTTTCTTTGCCAATTATTATCTTTTCATTCATTTCTTTTATTTCATTTATTTCATTTTTGCTAGATAATACTTGGAAAGCAAAAAACACAGGGTAACCAAGAACTTGAACAGTTTCATTAATAACAGTGGAGTCATCCTCCAGAGTTACATTACATTCGACATCAAGGTTTTCTATTCCTGAAGCTAAGGAAGACTGTAACATCCCGAATTCCAGATTGGTAAGAAACAGACATAGAGGATATGATTTAGGCTTAGAATAAAGGAGTTTAGAACATGACCTATAACTTGAGCTCGAATTTCATCCAAGTTAATGACAGAATTACAGAGTCTCAAAGAAGACTTAATTGTTTATTTGTGTCTTAGCTAGATGTATATCTTGAAATTACTCAATTTGGAGCTGTGAGTAAAAAGATATTAATAAAGAAAGACAGCAAGATCAAGAAGGGATATCAAAAGGACCTAAGTGGAAATTTCTCAAAAGTTAGGGACAACTATGTAAACTTAAAAATTAAGTGTCGGAAGTTCTTAATAGTGCCCATATCCGACCCCGGAAGAATATTCTCGAGATTAATCGGGTCATAACCGTGGGTTTCAATTTTTCCCGAAAACGCACGGTTTAAAAGTTACAATCGATTAATCGTTGGAGGGTATTTTGATATTTTCACACCCTAGACTATAAAATTACAGCACAATAAAGTTGAGGGGGGTCAAAATATGAATAAAAGGAAGCCTAAGGGCTTGCCAAATAAATAAGATAAAAGAAGGAGGCAAGTGGGCCAATCATAAGTAGCCATTTAGCATTTATTAAAAGAAGAAAAGAAAAAGAGATGGACAAATGGCCCTAAGGCATTCATCCACCCCAAAAGTGGATCATAATTAGCCATATAGCATTTATTAAAAGAAGAAGGCAAGTGGACCAATTAAAAGTGGCCATTTTTGCTATAAGGTGTACCAATTAGAAGAAGGTAAATGGACAAATTAAAAGTGGCCATTTTTGCTATAAGGTGTACCAATTGGAAGAAGGCAAATGGACCAATTAAAAGTGGTCATATTTGCTATAAGGTGTACCAATTAGAAGAAGGCAAATGGACCAATTAAAAGTGGCTATTTTTGTTATAAGGTGTACCAATTGGAAGAAGGCAAATGGACCAATTAAAAGTAGCCATTTTTGCTATAAGGTGTACCAATTGGAAGTCAACATCTATTCACCACTTATGGCTGCCATTTGGATCAAAATAAGCTAAGGAAAGAAAGTATAAAAGCCCCCTCTTGCATGGTGAATTCGTCCAAACCATAAGAGAAGGAAGAAGGAGGTATTTTTCCAAAGTTTAAGGCTTTTGATTGAAAGAGTTTGGTGACAAACAAGATTATAAAGAAATCAAGGAGACAAGAAAGGAAAGGAAGTGATATAGAATAAGGACTAAGGAAAAGCAAGGTTTGGTACTTTAACATAAAAGAAATTTTATTTTTACAAACTTTTGTTCATATGGTATATATATGCGTGTATATGGTATATATGTGAATACATATGATTCATATGTGAGTATATGTGGTATTTGTGTGAGGATATACTGTATATACATGGAAAATATGTGGTATATATATACGAAGTGAATGTGTATATATGAAATGTTATATATGCTCTACTCGGTAAATGAGTAAAACCGGTCTGGAATGGGGATTATATCGTGTGAGGTCAAGATCATGGCAACTAGTCGTGTGAGACCAAGACCACGCAGTTATATCGTGTGAGACCAAGACCATGGCAATTGGTCGTGTGAGGTCAAGACCACGCAGTTATATCGTGTGAGACCAAGACCATGGCAATTAGTCGTGTGAGGTCAAGACCACGCAGTTATATCGTGTGAGACCAAGACCACGGCAATTAGTCGTGTGAGGTCAAGACCACGCGTAATTCTATACGAGGCCTCATTTCGAGATCGGTGTATTCATAATTACCTTGTGGAGCAAACTGATAAAAATGATAATAACTGAATATATGACATGTATGGATTGTTTTTACTGTGATATTATTTTTTTATACGACTCATTGCTTTTAAAAGTGCATTATGCTTTTAATATTTATTTCCCGTAATTAGTTAAAGTACCCACTAAGCAATGCTTAGCGAGTTTAGTTTCTTCTAAACTCGTAGGTTATTACAAGGAACCAGTAGCGAGCAGAAGAGTCCTGCGATCTGCCGGACATCAACAAACTTAGATGGTGCTCTTTATTTTGTATTTTGGTATTAGAAACTGGCATGTACTTATTTGAACAATACAAAGCGATAACTTGATGTAGAATGTAAATCTAGTAATGTATAATAACTGTATGGTTTTGAATTGAGTTGAGTTGTGAATATAGAAGTGTGAATTCTTCTTACAGGATTGTAGTTGAGGTTATAAGGGTGGATTATTGGGAGTGTGCTTGTATTGAATTGTGAAACAAAATGTTTTTCAAAAATAAGAAAAATCAGTTTTGTCGACACTTGGGACCACCAATTATAGGGGAAACTCTGGCAAAATTTTTTTAAAATCTGCACTTAAAATTGGCTAAGTAAAATATTAAGACACAACCACCATGAGATAACAGTCTATCTTGGTCTATAAACATAGGCTAAGATGGGGTGTTACAAAGACTCAGAACTAGACTCTGACTCGGTGTTTGACTCAAGATTTGACTCAGTACAAGACTCAGGTTCGGGGTGTGACACATGACTAGGTTTGACTATATCTGCTTGTCCTTCTTCGACATACCAGTTCATCAGTGGTCCATCTGTTGTCTTGATCAGCTTCGTGAAGTCCCTTTTGTCTTCAAAATTGGTTATCATAGCAACCTCATCAAAGAGACTAGGCTGCATGAAATCTTCCACTTGTGGGTCAGTTATAGGTTCTAGCTCTTCTTCCTTTATGTCTAAAACATCAGCGAACATCTCAAAACCCGGTAGCTTCTTTCCAGTCATAGGAGAATAGAATGGCTCCTGAAAACCACAGTAAGAAACTGTTTTTCCAGGTTTGCAAAAGTGACCATTTAGAGTTCTAAAGTAAGGGCGTATTTTGAGGCTTTTTGCCCCCCAAGTCTACTTTCCCTTCTTCCCATGCTCAAACTCTTCTATCTCATCGTCTGTGGGTTTGTACCCCAATCCAAAAGTTCCCTTATTCTCAGGTTCTTCCCATGGCCGCACTATGGATGATTTCCTCCCAGACTTCATCATTTCCATCTCGGGTAGCAGACCTACCCTTAACATCATTCCCACCAGGTAATTGATTTGGACCTCCCCAGAGTCATATAGGATAAATGGCCCTTTGGGCCTCTCTCCTTCGATGCATTGAACAGTGTCATAATGGAACCCAGTCAAGGCCATAGCAGTTTCACCAGGAACAACCTCAAAGAGAGACTGATTCGTGGTTTTCTTGTTGATTTCACATGTGTCTCCTTTAATAGTGATGATTTTTCCTTCGAAAGGGAACTTAAGTTTTTGATGTAATGAAGAAGGTACAGCATTATTCTGATGAATCCACGGCCTTCCAAGGAGGAGATTAAAGCTCGCGGGTACATCAATGACCTGGAACGGCACTCCCATTTTCACCGGTCCAATAGCAACTTCCAGAGTAGCAACACCCAAAATTTCTCTTCGAGTGTTATCATATGCTCTAACAATTTGATCAGAAGGTGTAAGATCTGTAGCCTCCAATCCCAGACAGCTTGCTACTTTTAAGGGACATACATTTAAGGCTGACCCATTATCAATGAGAATCATGGGCACAGTCTTTCCCCCAGTTTGTATGGTGATGTATAGAGCATCATTGTGTTTCATGCCATCTTCTGGTAAATCTTCATCAGAAAACCTGATACTCAATGCCTTGGTTGATTGGGTCAAAGTGGCCACCAAAGCTTCTGGGCTTGTGTCTACTGATGTATCAAGTTGACTCAAAGCTTTATTGAGAGCCTGGCGGTGTGGGAATGAGGAAGCAAGGAGCTCCCAAATTGACACCTTAGCCTGAGTTTGTTTATGCTGAGAGAGGACAGGGTCTTCTTTTGGTTCTGGCGTCTTCTTATATGGGCGATTCAGGGTTTTAGGGGCTTTCCCCAAGTCAAGTGGCTGATATTGCCTTCCACTCCCTGTCAACGCATCGACCTCTTCAGCGAGGTCATTCAAATCCAGCACACATACTTCATTCATTTTCAAGAGAAGTTTGAAAGGATCAAACAACTCTTCCTCCACAGTGATGGCGTGGATGGCATGATTGGGCAAAGGGTTAGTATTAATGTTTGGTTGACTCCTGAGAGGAATGATGTCACCACTATCCACCAGATCTTGGATGCGGTTTTTCAGAGTCCAGCAAGCATCTGTTCTATGCCCATTTCCTTGATGGTATTCACAGTACTCATTGGCCCTATAATTGGAGGGTAGTGGGTTTGGAGGAGGCCTTGGGTCCAAAGGCTTCAGGTACTTTCCTTCCACAGCCTTTTTGAACACCAGATGAAGGGGCATCCCAAGGTCGGTATATTGCCTTCTTGGCTAATTTCTCTGCCTAAGATTGCCCACACGTAAAGGATTCGCAGGGGCAATATTGGCCACTTCATTGACCTTGCTTGAGGAAGCAGCTTGGCCCTGTTTCTTATACTTTGAAGTAGCTCCCTCATCCACTATCTTACCCAATTGTATCAAATATTCTACCTTAGTTGCAGTCGCAATGAGCGATTTGAAAGTGGGTAGGTATTGGGTTTGCAGTTGAGCTTGATATGTAGGCCTTAAATTCTTGATTATGATATCAATTTGCTCCTGTTCTGAAGGGCGATTGATCATTTGGGCAGCCTTTGCCCTCCACCTCGTAAGGAACGAGGAGAAGGGTTCATTGTTGTTTTGCTTGGTAGTCTCAAGCTCCCTTCTAGTGACATCTACCTCAATATTGTAGTGGTATTGAGTATTAAATACATTGCAGATGTCTTCCCAGGTCTTAATCTTGGCACGATCCAGGCTTACAAACCATTTAAAGGCAGCACTAGTCAAGGATTGTTGGAAGAGTTGAGCAAAGAGCTCGTCATTTAAACCCCAAGGGCTTAAGGCTCCCACATACATTTTCAGGTGAGTTTTAGGGCAAGTAGTCCCATCAAATTTGTCCATCCCCGGCATCTTGAATTTTGGAGGCAATCTAGCTTGGGGAAACAAGGATAAGGAATTCATGTCTACCACCTCTTTATGAGTTTTCATGGCAGTGATTGACCTTTCAAGCAATTCAAGTTTCTTTTTCAATTCATCAGTTTCAGTAGCATTCTTAGAGGGTGAATCCTCTAAATTGATGACAGGGGTATTATTCTGAGCAGTCATGGGGGTACTAGTTTGTCCCACAATAGGTTCCTTCCCTAGATTTCCAGGAGTAGTGGCTGTCTTTGGTGCCCCTCCCAATTCGGCCAAGATGGCTACCCTTTGGGCGGTCAAGGCTTCATCAATCCTTTCATGCATCCTAGCTTCAATCTCCTTAACCTGTCCATCTAGCAAGGCCTTAATCTGTTCAATAGTAGCCATTTCAGTAATTCGAGTAGTTGGTGAAGTTGGGGTAGTAGGACTTGTGGGTGATTGCACAGTTGGAGTTGGTGTAGCTTGTGTAGGTGAAGGCACACGGATAGTGGGTACCTGCAAAGGTCAAGGGTAAAGGATCAGGGTAGTGTGTAGGGTAGGAAGACTCTTGGTCCACTTGCATATATCAAAAGGTTTTCCCCAAAATAATGTTGTTATGTTGCATGAATGCACCTCATCACATCATAATTCATTTTAATGGAATGTGGCACTATTATTGGGTACATATAACCTAAGGGAGGGTTCTATTGTTACATGAAAAATAGAGAATAGGCTTATAATAGGGACCCTTGAGTCTTGAGTAAGATATACCTAACCACATGTGAAACAAAGAGTTTCGCGTGGGTCCAACAGTACGTTTACTCATGGGCCACTCCAAAAGGATTGGAATGGTTTGCGACAACAGGGAGGACGATTTGGCTGTTCGCCGGCATAATCAAGGAGACCTGCCGGTCAGCGCTACTTGCTATCCAAACTCATAATTTTGAACAGAGAGAGAAGAAATTCATTTGAAAATAATTTTTTTATGCAATGGAGGAAAATGATTCCCCCATATAATGCAAGAGAAAAAGATTCTCTAGATGACAAAGCAAATGCACAATTAATCAAACAAGGGTCCATGAAAGGAAAAAGATTCTTTTTGTCAATTTCATCCCAATATCCTTAAGGAAAGGATATATATTGCTAAGGTACCCTGCAAAATACATAAAAGTACCCTAAAGAAGGGCAAGTTAGTCAAATAAACAATTGTAGTCCACTAAGATCCCATAAATCATTTTTATGGTCCCTAGTGGAGTCGCCAAGTTGTGAACCTCTAATTCCACCCGAAAAGGATTCGAATAAAAGTTCACTTGTTGTTAGGAGTGGCCACTCAGTTTTTTTCTGTTCAAAGGGAAAAACTAAGAAAACCCTTGTTTGACTCCAATAATGCATCCAATGTAAAGGTTTCTAATCTACGAACCCAAGGAGGATTCGGGGACTATGTCATGTATTTGACTAATTTGCCAAAGAAGAAATGAACCTAAGAGGAACACAAAAAGGAAGACAAACAGATTGTTAGTAGATTGTGGACTTGCTATTTGGGGATCCCAAATATGCCTACATACTCTCATTTTTTATGAGAGATCAAAGCCCATGTAGTTCGGAAAAGCCTATTTAAAGGCAATTATGCATTTGTGCATGTGTGTGTGTATGCTTCGTGCATTGTTGGGCTTTTTGCCAAAATTATGAGATTTTGAGCACTTAGTGCTAAATTTGATGAAATTTGGGTGCTTGGTACCAAAAGAAAATGCAATTTAGGCTCTGTGCCAAACTATTGATTTTAACTGTGATGGGCTTCATGCCAAAAATTGATTGATTACTTAATTAGGCCTTAGACCTAAAAGGATTAGGTCTTTGACCAAAAATATTGATTGATTCAGGGCTTAATGCCGAAAGATTGATTGATTAGTTAACTAGGCCTTAAACCTAAAAAGATTAGGTCTTTGACCAAAAAGAAATTAAGAAGAAGATGGAATGCTTATGGCATGCTTGAATTGACAAAGGATGAATTAGGATATTACCTTGCTTAGGATTTTCCCACTTCGAAGTTCCAGATCTCATTTTCTTGGACCTTAGATTATGATCCTTGATTACGAATTATGCAAAGAAAAGTCCAAGAGAAGTCCTTAAGCGTGAAAATAGAGAGTTCATCAGCACGAGGTCCCGGGATTCGAAAAACCAACCCTATTTTCTGAAAATTTAGTAGCCTTTTATAGACAGAATGGACCCGGACGGCAGTCGGACCGCCGTGACAGTGACAAGCCGGGAAAAAAGGAAAAATTAGAAGCGGCGGCGGTTGAGTCCCCATAATAGCACGCATGATTTTTTCGTTCAAACTGATTTTTCGGGAACCAAAAATTATTCCGGGACCATATCCGTGATCCTTGCATCGCTCCGGACATTTCAAGTACCATGAAGACATACTTTCGGTGAACTTTGCCGTGGTCGTCCGGTCTGGCTTGGTCTTTTGCAGTCTGAGAAAATCGGCTTTCCGAGCCTCAAAATTCGAGTATTCACAGGTACCATATACATTATACCAATACATGCTTAATAAAATCTCAAATAAAATAAATATTTACTAACCTTGATAAAGCTTTAAAATTACTCCAATTCCTTCTTCACCTCTTAATTTCACCAATACCTTAATGATCTTCTTAGGGAATTTCTTATCCTACACATACATAATCCATACAACAAACAACATTATTCATTTAAAATTACTTCCATGTTCAATGTATATCAAATTATCATTATTCATGCAATTTCCTCCAAAATCTTATTTTCACCCATTTCTACTTTGTTTAAACTTCATCCAACCCAACTCATATCCCACATTGAACCATGAAATCATTAGTTACATTTCAAAATAACATCAAAACAATTCAATTCAATAATTATAGATATTTCTTTCAAAAACTATAATTTCACATATTCGTGCCACAAACCCTAACTCCATTAAAATAATTTCCAACCTTAAAATCATAATATATACATTACAATAATTATACTCACCCATATAAAACCCTATTTTTCACACTGTCATCCCATAACCCTAAATTCGTAATTTATACATATATCAACAAATTAATCAACAATCACCACCTATCCACCATATAAAAATCCTAGTTTGGAGAGTCAACACCACCACTCCTAGCTACTTTTCACATTACACATTTGAACACATTTTCACAATTTCATTACCAAGTTACACTCGCATTACTCATTCTTGAGTCACATTCACATTGCTACACACTCTACATATTTTATCACATTTTGTTAATTTACATAATATTCACTCTTTAATCACAACTTCTCAAATTTTCCATATTCCTTAACTATTTTCCACCTTTTTGTGTTTATTTCTCACATTTCACATTTTTAATTCGTATAGAATATATCACTTAGCCACATTCATAATGTGGCATATGCCCTCATTTTCCTCATATTCACATCACATTAATTTATATCATGTATTCTATGTACAAACATTAATTCTTCATTGAACAAATGTCCAATTTGACACACGTCACATTACTATGCCTTTTCATGAATATCAACATTACAAAGATACCATATACATTATGCCAATACATGCTTAATAAAATCTCAAATAAAATAAATATTTCCTAACCTCGATAAAGCTTTAAAACTACTCCAATTCCTTCTTCACCTCTTAATTTAACCAGTACCTTAATGATCTTCTTAGGGAATTTCTTATCCTACACATACATTATCCATACAACAAACAACATTGTTCATTTAAAATCTCTTTCATGTTCAATGTATATCAAATTATCATTATTCACGCAATTTCATCCAAAATCTTAACAAAATCTTATTTTCACCCATTTCTACTTTGTTTAAATTTCATCCAACCCAACTCATATCCAACATTTGACCATTAAATCATTAGTTACAT
Source organism: Garcia nutans (assembly GCA_947685225.1). NCBI lineage: Eukaryota > Viridiplantae > Streptophyta > Magnoliopsida > Malpighiales > Euphorbiaceae > Garcia > Garcia nutans. The sequence goes on along the minus strand of CANTUV010000008.1, from coordinate 36,370,491 downwards.
TTAAAAATAACATCAAAACACATCACTTCAATAATTATAGATATTTCATTCAAAAACTCTAATTTCACATATTCTTGCCATAAATCCTAACTCCATTAAAATAATTTCCAACCTTAAAATCATAATATATGCATTACAATAAAATATAATCACCCTTATAAAACCCTATTTTTCACATCATCATCCCATAACCCTAAATTTGTAATTTATACATATATCAACAAATTAATCAACAATCATCACCTATTCACCAAATAAAAATCCTAGTTAGGAAAGACAACACCAGCTCTCCTAGCTACTTTTCACATTACACATTTGAACACATTTTCACAATTTCATTACCAAGTTACCCTCGCATTACTCATTCTTCAGTCACATTCACAATGCTACTCACTCTACATATTTTATCACATTTTGTTAATTTTCATAATATTCACTCTTTAATCACAACTTCTCAAATTTTCCATATTCCTTAACTATTTTTCACCTTTTTATATTTATTTCTCACATTCCACATTTTTAATTCATATAGAATATATTACTTAGCCACATTCATAATGTGGCATATCCCTTCATTTCAATATTTATAGATATTTCTTTCAAAATCTCTAATTTCAAATATTCTTACCACGAACCCTAACTCCATTAAAATAATTTCCAACCTTAAAATCATAATATATACATTAAATATTTTTACATTGTCATCCCATAACCCTAAATTCATAATTTATACATATATAAACAAATTAATCAACAATCATTACATATCCACCAAATAAAAACCCTAGTTAGGAGAGACAACATCAACTCTCCTAGCAACTTTTCACATTACACATTTGAACTCATTTTCACAATTTCATTACCAAGTCACACTCGCATTACATATTCTTGAGTCACATTCACAATGTTACTCACTCTACATATTTTATCACATTTTGTTAATTTTCATAATATTCACTCTTTAATCACAACTTCTCAAATTTTCCATATTCCTTAACTATTTTCCTCCTTTTTATGTTTATTTCTCACATTTCACATTTTTAATTCATATAGAATATATCACTTAGCCATATTCATAATTTGGCATATCCCCTCATTTTCCTCAAATTCAAATCACATTAATTTATATCATATATTCTATGTACAACCATTAATTCTTAATTGAACAAATGTCCAATTCGACACACGTCACATAACTATGCCATTTTGTGAATATCAACATTACAAAGATACCATATACATTATGCCAATACGTGCTTAATAAAATCTCAAATAAAATATATATTTACTAACCTCGATAATGCTTTAAAATTACTCCAATTCCTTCTTCACCTCTTAATTTCACCAATACCTTAATGATCGTCTTAGGAAATTTCTTATCATACACATACAAGATCCATACAACAAATAACTTTGTTCATTTAAAATCACTTTCATGCTCAATGTATATCAAATTATCATTATTCATGCAATTTCCTCCAAAATCTTAACAAAATCTTATTTTCACCCATTTCTACTTTGTTTAAACTTCATCTAACCCAACTCATATCCAACATTTAACCGTGAAATCATTAGTTGCATTTCAAAATAACATCAAAACGCGTCAATTCAATAATTGTAGATATTTCTTTCAAAAATCCTAATTTCACATATTCTTGCCACAAACCCTAACTCCATTAAAATAATTTCCAACCTTAAAATCGTAATATACACATTACAATAATTAAACTCACCCATATAAAAACCCTATTTTTCACATCGTCATCCCATAACCCTAATTTCGTAATTTATACATATATCAACAAATTAATCAACAATCATCACCTATCCACCAAATAAAAACCCTAGTTAGGAGAGACAACACCAGCTCTCCTAGCTACTTTTCACATTACACATTTGAACACATTTTCACAATTTCATTACCAAGTTACACTCGCATTACTCATTCTTGAGTCACATTAACAATGTTACTCACTCTACATATTTTATCACATTTTTTTAATTTACATAATATTCACTCTTTAATCACAACTTCTCAAATTTTCCATATTCCTTAACTATTTTCCACCTTTTTATGTTTATTTCTCACATTTCACATTTTTAATTCGTATAGAATATATCACTTAGCCACATTCATAATGTGACATATCCCCTCATTTTCCTCATATTCACATCACATTAATTTATATCATGTATTCTATGTACAAACATTAATTCTTCATTGAACAAATGTCCAATTTGATACACGTCACATTACTATGCCTTTTCATGAATATCAACATTACAAAGATACCATATACATTATGCCAATACATGCTTAATAAAATCTCAAATAAAATAAATATTTCATAACCTCGATAATGCTTTAAAATTACTCCAATTCCTTCTTCACCTCTTAATTTAACCAGTACCTTAATGATCTTCTTAGGGAATTTCTTATCCTACACATACATTATCCATACAACAAACAACATTGTTCATTTAAAATCTCTTTCATGTTCATTGTATATCAAATTATCATTATTCACGCAATTTCATCCAAAATCTTAACAAAATCTTATTTTCACCCATTTCTACTTTGTTTAAATTTCATCCAACCCAACTCATATCCAACATTTGACCATGAAATCATTAGTTACATTTAAAAATAACATCAAAACACATCACTTCAATAATTATAGATATTTCATTCAAAAACTCTAATTTCACATATTCTTGCCACAAATCCTAACTCCATTAAAATAATTTCCAACCTTAAAATCATAATATATGCATTACAATAAAATATAATCACCCTTATAAAACCCTATTTTTCACATCGTCATCCCATAACCCTAAATTTGTAATTTATACATATATCAACAAATTAATCAACAATCATCACCTATCCACAAAATAAAAATCCTAGTTAGGAAAGACAACACCAGCTCTCCTAGCTACTTTTCACATTACACATTTGAACACATTTTCACAATTTCATTACCAAGTTACCCTCGCATTACTCATTCTTCAGTCACATTCACAATGCTACTCACTCTACATATTTTATCACATTTTGTTAATTTTCATAATATTCACTCTTTAATCACAACTTCTCAAATTTTCCATATTCCTTAACTATTTTTCACCTTTTTATGTTTATTTATCACATTCCACATTTTTTATTCATATAGAATATATTACTTAGCCACATTCACAATGTGGCATATCACCTCATTTTCCTCATATTCCCATCACATTAATATATATCATATATTCTATGTACAACCATTAATTTTTCATTGAACAAAAGTCCAATTTGACACACGTCACATACCTATGCCATCTTGCATAAATTTTGTGAATATCGACATTACAAAGATACCATATACATTATGCCAATACATGCTTAATAAAATCTCAAATAAAATAAATATTTACTAACCTTGATAAAGCTTTAAAATTACTCCAATTCTTTCTTCACCTCTTAATTTCACCAATACCTTAATGATCTTCTTAGGGAATTTCTTATCCTACGCATACATAATCCATACAACAAACAACATTAATCATTTAAAATCACTTCCATGTTCAATGTTATCAAATTATCATTATTCATGCAATTTCCTCCAAAATCTTAACAAAACCCTATTTTCACCCATTTCTACTTTTTTTAAACTTCATTCAACCCAACTCATATCCAACATTTAACCATGAAATCATTAGTTACATTTCAAAATAACATCAAAACACCTCAATTCAATAATTATAGATATTTCTTTCAAAATATCTAATTTCACATATTCTTGCCACAAACCCTAACACCATTAAAATAATTTCCAACCTTAAAATCATAATATATACATTACATATTTTTCACATCGTCATCCCATAACCCTAAATTTGTAATTTATACATATATAAACAAATTAATCAACAATCATCACATATCCACCAAATAAAAACCCTAGTTAGGAGAGACAACACGAACTCTCCTAGCTACTTTTCACATTACACATCTGAACACATTTTCACAATTTCATTACCAAGTTACACTCGCATTACATATTCTTGAGTCACATTCACAATGTTACTCAATCTACATATTTTATCACATTTTGTAAATTTTCATATTATTCACTCTTTAATCACAACTTCTCAAATTTTCCATATTCCTTAACTATTTTCCACCTTTTTATGTATACTTCTCACATTCCACATTTTTAATTCATATAGAATATATCACTTAGCCACATTCATAATGTGGCATATCCCCTCATTTTCCTCATATTCACATCACATTAATTTATATCATATATTCTATGTACAACCATTAATTCTTCATTGAACAAATGTCCAATTTGACACATGTCACATAACTATGCCATTTTGTGAATATCAACATTACAAAGATACCATATACATTATGCCAATACATGCTTAATAAAATCTCAAATAAAATAAATATTTACTAACCTCGATAAAGCTTTAAAATTACTTCAATTCCTTCTTCACCTCTTAATTTCACCAATACCTTATTGATCTTCTTAGTGAATTTCTTATCCTACACATACATGATCCATACAACAAACAACATTGTTCATTTAAAATCTATTTCATGTTCAATGTATATCAAATTATCATTATTCACGCAATTTCCTCCAAAATCTTATCAAAATCTTATTTTCACCCATTTCTACTTTGTTTAAACTTCATCTAACCCAACTCATATCCAACATTTAACCGTGAAATCATTAGTTGCATTTCAAAATAACATCAAAACGCTTCAATTCAATAATTGTAGATATTTCTTTCAAAAATCCTAATTTCACATATTCTTGCCACAAACCCTAACTCCATTAAAATAATTTCCAACCTTAAAATCGTAATATACACATTACAATAATTAAACTCACCCATATAAAAACCCTATTTTTCACATCGTCATCCCATAACCCTAATTTCGTAATTTATACATATATCAACAAATTAATCAACAATCATCACCTATCCACCAAATAAAAACCCTAGTTAGGAGAGACAACACCAGCTCTCCTAGCTACTTTTCACATTACACATTTGAACACATTTTCACAATTTCATTACCAAGTTACACTCGCATTACTCATTCTTGAGTCACATTAACAATGTTACTCACTCTACATATTTTATCACATTTTGTTAATTTTCATAATAATCACTCTTTAATCACAACTTCTCAAATTTTCCATATTCCTTAACTATTTTCCACCTTTTTATGTTTATTTCTCACATTTCAAATTTTTAATTCATATAGAATATATCACTTAGCCACATTCAAAATGTGGCATATCCCCTCATTTTCCTCATATTCACATCACTTTAATTTATATCATATATTCTATGTACAACCATTAATTCTTCATTGAACAAATGTCCAAATTGACACACGTCACATAACTATGCCTTCTTGCATAAATTTTGTGAATATCAACATTACAAAGATACCATATACATTATGCCAATACATGCTTAATAAAATCTCAAATAAAATAAATATTTACTAGCCTTGATAAAGCTTTAAAATTACTCGAATTCCTTATCCACCTCTTAATTTCACCAATACCTTATTGATCTTCTTAGGGAATTTTTTATCCTTCACACACATAATCCATTCAACAAACAACATTAGTAATTTAAAATCACTTCCATGTTCAATGTATATCAAATTATCTTTATTCATGCAATTTCCTCCAAAATCTCAATAAAATCCTATTTTCACCCTTTTCTACTTTGTTTAAACTTCATCCAACCCAACTCATATATGACATTTAACCATGAAATCATTAGTTACATATCAAAATAACATAAAAACACTTCAATTCAATAATTATAGACATTTCTTTCTAAAACCCTAATTTCACATATTCTTTCTATAAACCCTAACTCCATTAAAATAATTTCTAACCTTAAAATCATAATATATACATTACAATAATTATATTCACCCATATAAAAATCCTATTTTTTACATCGTCGTCCCATAACCCTAAATTCATAATTTGTACATGTATCAACAAATTAATCAACAATCATCACATATCCACCATATTAACTTTAATTATATCAATTTATCAATTCTAAATCTACTTTTTCTCTCTACTTGTATCAATACATAACCCAAAAATCTATGAAAACAAAGCTTAGTAAGAGTTTACTTACTTGAATTCTTGATTGCCTTTAAAAATTCACTTGATTCCTTAGGGTTTTTTTTATTGATTTTAGTGTCTTTGGAAAGATCACTCTTCTCTCTTTTCTCTCTTGGTTCGGCCCCAAGATGATAAAGAAAATGAAGAAAACTCTCTTTTGTTTCTTCTAATTTTCTTATTCACAAATATATTTTTATATATTAGTTAATTAATTAATTAATTTTCTTTTAATTCCAACCATTTTTTTTTCTTCTTTTGTCTTTACTTTTCTTTATTTATTTATTCATTCATTTATTAATATTATCATCATCTCCCACCAATAAATATATATTTATGTGCTTATATCTCATTTATATATTGTATATATTTTATGTTTATGTATATGTAATATATATGTAATGTATATTTAATGTATACATCAAATATGCATTATGGGTATATCAAATATATATTAAGTGTACAATATATATCCAACATATATAATAAATATATGAGAGGCATATACTATGTATACACTAGGTATACATTAGGTATATGCTACATATATATCCCTTCCAATACTTTAATCCATTTCATATACTTATGTAATTTATCTAAAACCTTAGTTATTACAATGTATGATTGTGATGCTAATGTGACTGAAATGATATGTAAATGCAATTTTAGTTCAAAATATCATTTGACTCATGCATAATTCCCCCCAATATATAACATTAAAAAAACTTTGCCATTGAATTCGAGAAATTTGACAGATACACTATTTAATTTGAGTTATAACCTAAATTTTATTAACTATTATGGATGTATGCTATGGAAATAATGTGTGAAAATAGTCCTTAAATTCTAACAAAATTTTGATGAAATTTCGGCGTAATTCAATTTTTTTTCAAAATACCAAAAATAATACTCCAATGAGTATTTTCTCAATTGTTAAGCCAATTGCCCATCTTAATCCTCTAACTATATTTTCAACTACTCAATATAATTTGGATATCTAAAATTCACTAAGTATTTATAATATGTTAATATACAATTTAATTTTATTAATTTAGTTCATTTATTTTAATAGTTTAATAATATTATTGATACTATTTATATTATTAACTTATTCATTCAATTGTGTTTAAATAATATATTTATTTAATCTTTGGCATTTTAAGAAAATAAAATTTTTATATTTTTCTACAATTAAAATAAATTAACATAATACATATATATTTTTTAAAGCTTATTTAATTTAGTTTTCAAGATAAACCTATATTAACATCAATAATAACATGTCCTTCAAAAAAAAAAGAAACATCAATAATAACATTATTCTATAAATGAATAAAATAACAATAATATCATTTACTTAAATTTTCTTATTTAGTTAAATTTTAAATAATAATAATAATAACAACAACAACAACATTAATACACAATTTATTTACTTTACAATATTTTTTTTCTAAATTTCCAATAATCATTTTTAATAAAATCAATAATAACAATATTATTATTATTATTTATTTAGATTTTTAACATTATTTGATTAATCACAATTATAAAATAATTATTTAATTACCATTATTTAGAATTCATTAGTTTATGTTAAGTTTGACATTAAATGATAATAACAATAACAATAATAATTATTGTAATAAACTAAAATAAATTTAAAAGTAATAATTATAATAATGATAGTAGTAGTAGTAGTGGTAGTAGTAGTAGTAGTAGTAGTAGTAGTAGTAATAATAATAATAATAATAATAATAATAATAATAATAATAATAATAATAATAATAATAATAATAATAATAATAATAATAACAACAACAACTTGGTTATTATAATCATAATAATATAAATTTTAATAAAATATTTAGTTTTATGAATCTCCAAATACAACATATTTACCATTTGATTTAATCATTTAATAATTATTTAACTCAATTTAATTTATAATTAATAATCCTTATAATAAAATAATTTAATGATATTAATAAATTTAAATTTACTAACCAATAACTAACTATCAATTTATCCACTTTCAATAAATTCATCAATTTCATTCATACATTTATAATTTAAATATAATTATTTATTCGACAATTTACTAATAAATATTTATAATTCAAATATTTAATTTATATGAATCATACTTTATGTTAGAATTTTCATTTTAAATTTAATGCACATATACTTATTGCTTATTTGTTTTCATTATTTTAATTCGTTTATTTTAAATCTCCATTATAATCACATTAATTAATGAATTATAATTACTATTTCTAATTTTATTTTATTTCATAAACCTTAATTAATTAAAATTAATTACTTATGATTTTTTTAAAAATATTAATTTATACTTATATATATATAATTTTTCAAACTTATCTATAATTTATAAATGATATGTTAAATTGAAGCTCATGAAGAGATGATCTCAAAAATATCATACTCACGTCAGAATCATCATTGAAAAATCACATTAGTGTTCCAATCGTGCGGCACGTGACTCGCCGTATGGCGGCATATGGTGGTGATTTTGGTGGAGCTCAACTAGTCATCAAGCGGTGATTTTGATAGTCCGATGTGCGTCGATCATCAGTGACCGAAAGGCAGTAGATCGAAGCAAAAATCGACACTCTCTTTTCTCCTCCCTTCCCTCTCTCTCTCTCTCTCTATTTAATCATTTTTCTAATAATAATATACTAACTATAACTAATAATTCAAATTCCTAATTAATTTAATAATTCCTCCAATAACAATTTAAATCTATAATTCAATCAGATTTGCAATTATTTAGTTATCAAATAATGCACCAACTAATAATTCAAATTCATAATTAATTATCCTCTCTCTTTATTATCACAATAATACACCCACTTTAATTATTTATAATTCATATTTTAATTATTTATTTGTTTGTTTGTTATTATTTTACTCTTATTATTATTATTACATCAAACTTTAATTATTTTGTTGTTTTTGTCATTAATTATTATCATTATTATTATCACTTAAATTATTATTCATTAAATTATTTGTTTGCTTTATTATTATTGTTTTTATAATTATTATTTTATACCTACTCTAATAATTTATACACTACACTTTACTTATTTATTTATTTATTTATTAGAATTATTATTATCATCATTATCATTATTATATTTTTTTTACAAGATATTATACACGTGACAAAAAAGTGCCGCCAACCTGATGCAGTAGCAGTAGCAGACCCCAACGGACGCACTTAATACCAATTTTTTGCAGAAATTTTTCAAATGCCTTCGACATCATATTTGAGTGATTTTGTTCCGTTAAAACCGTAACCGACTCAATTTTAATATCATAGTGAAAAATTAAGGATTTATATAAATACACAAAATACATTTAATATATACTCTATAATTTACCAATATATAAAAACTGAATGATAATATAATCGTAACATATATACTATAATTAAAAAATATATAAAAGTTATATAAAATATAAAGGCTAAAAAATAAATACATACCATATCTGTAATATATATATATATATAATATAAAAATTTAAACATTATAACATATACAGAATATATTTATAATATATAAAATGACATTATAAATTGTTATAAAATAATGTTATAAGGTTCCTTTTATTTATTTATTTATTTATTTATAGAATTTTTTTATAATATGATACTCTTAAAGTTATATTACAAAATAGTATTTAAAATAAGCTCTATTTTTATTTTATCTTATTTTAAAAAATTTAACAATATATACATAATATACCTCCAACATATATGCAACATTTACTAGTCGAAAAAATCAGACCTTTTTATGAAATGACAGTTATTCCGTATTTTTATAATTTCTCAACTTTTTGTGTACTTTTGAAAATTTTTCTGTTGTATTTTTTTAAAATGGCTTTTGAGGGTAGTGTTGTAAAATTCCCAAAACCAAATGACAAAGAACTAGTGTTTTTCTACCTACGAGATTTCTTCATTATTTTTCCCTAAAATAACTTTTTGCAAATGTACTGCCAAACTGGCCTATATGTATGACAACCAAGTTGGTTTGGAAGAATTCAATCCACAGAGTTTAGAGATCTAGGGCAGCAACAAAGAGAAAAACAACTTCAACAGTATTGTAAACTTGAGTTTATACTTATCCTGGAAAATCACATTTCACACATTAATTAGTACAACAATTTTCCGCCTCAAGCAAACTCCACGTACAGATGGTACAATTACACCCTATTTCTAAACAAAGAATTGGAAAAGGAATAAAGGGGAAAACCCCGACTATTGAATCAAGTATTGAACAAAGCATCCATTTAGAAGGGGTGTATCTTAATGTAGAATAAAAGTATTCCAGACTAATAAAAGCTTGAGAAACGTTGCATGGAAAATACACTCTTTCGCTAATCATGGCGAGACCAAATGTTGAATAGACCTCAATGCTTGTAGGGTCCAAAATGTCTTAATCCACAAGCATTCTGATAATGTAGAAGTAAACTTGCAAAGGTTGACAATTCAAAGAAAACAGCAAAAACTGCAAATATGATATCAGCGGCCAACAGCACTTGTGACAAGCTTCTCCAACTGGCAAATCTAAATTCAGTATCCTATCAGGTCCTCAAATTCAATACAGAAGTGCAGATAAAAGCAAATTTAAACAACAAAAACAGTATAGAAGTATTTCAAGTGGCAAAGTGACGAGTAGTGATAAACTGGAAACCACTACGCACAGCAAGTCAGTGATCGCATTCGTTCAAGGGTGCTTTAAGAGACTCACTCAAGAATACAAAAGCTCTTAACTTGCTTCATCTTGATCATCCATCTCATCAAGTATAACATATTTTGCAGCAACATTTGTGGTAGGTGACCCACCCAAGTCATCTTCACTCATTTGATGCTTTTGTAGCTTTTGATATCTGATAAGCCCAAATTAATATTGCAAATATCATAATATGGATAACCAGAGTATATTAGCAAAATTCACTTGGTTATAAATTGGATGAGCTACCAGTTTGAAGTGTGATTTTGGTGGAATTAAAAATATGGGATGTAAGACTTGGTGAAATTTAGGAGACACATAGCTGCAGTCATGTAAAAACATTTGTCTCAATGTTTAACGACATGATGTAAATTCTGGTTTTTAATTTTCAAGAACCCAGTACATCAAGTAACTATTAAGGAGTTAAGAGAGTAAATGAAGCGATAATGGGCCAATTTTGCATTTGCTATTACAAAAAGCTGAATTTGACCAAAAATAAGAATTCTCTTGGTCCAATGGATAATAACTACTTATCACTTGGTTCTTTTAGTTTGAAACTTCATCCAGAATAAATTTTAGGCCCATAAAAGCTAATGAGTTATTGTTCATTGACTCAAGAGAGTTGCTCTTTATTTGGTCCAAAATCAGCTTTTTGTAAAAACAATGCCAAAATGGCCATGTGATTAGCATTATACTGCTATTGTCAAGATAATACAGATTAAGAATCATGAGCAGATAAACTGCACCAATAGTTGGCTCAACCAATTGTACGATATTAGGGCTGTTCAAAATGTGGATGTGATCTAACTCAAACTGACCTAGCCTGGAAACTTCATTTCTTGGATTTAATAAGTATGGGTTGCATCAATGCTATTGTACCAAAGTTTCATTCAAAAAGATATATGCAGCACTAAAGGACCAAGAAAACAGCTTGCATTTTGGAAAAGACAGGAAAATTACTTCAGGCAACATATAAAAACAATATGCCATCTGACTATAGAGAGAAAATGGGTCAAGTGTTGCAAGATATACTAAATTGTCTAAAGACAATGCAGACTGATGACTTGTACAAGTTGAATAAACTGACACCCAACATAATGATGAGAAGGCCAACACCTTTCAACCATGTAAATTCATCATGGAAGTAGAAGACTGCAACCTGATTATGCATAAGAATTCAAATTTCAGAACAAATGTTAGCAAGTGCTAGGCCTTGGCAGCCTTCTGATGAACAGCCATTACCAAAACTGAAAAAAAAATTAAGGATTGCTAAAATAAGAGTGAACATACAATAAAACTTTTAGGTAGATGGCAGAACAACATTTTTTCAAAGAATTCATAGAGAACAATGATATAATAAAAGCTTATACCAATATGGTGACAGCCTCCTTGACAACACCAGCTATAGTCACTGTGACAGCACTAGTAACTGAAACCAGAACGTATTCTGTTAAAACCTGCACAATGGAAGCATTCACAACGTGATCTTAGATAAAAAGAAATGTAACTTACTAAACTCAAATCAAACTAAATCTAAACTAGGTGGGCAGGCTATATGGATTTTGTTCCTTCATTTCACTCAATTCAGGATTATATCTTCAAAAATATTTAGGATAGCTAGATCCTTTTTCGCTACTTCCAGCATCATCCTAAGCCTGCCTCTTCTTGCTTTCCTTTCTCCTGCAACTTCTGTATGTCAAACTTTCCTCATCAGTGCATTGCTAGTCCACAATATACATGTCCATATCGTTTAACATGGCCAAACCATCTTGATTTGTGTTCTCTTATTTTATCCACAATAGAAGCTATCCCACCTTTTTTTTTGATGCACACAACGGATTCTATCCATCTTAGTATATCCACACATCCATCTTAGAATTCTTATTTCAACAACACGCATCTTAACCATGTGTGTTCGTTAATGCCCAATACTCACTATCATACATCATAGTAGGTTGTATTGCAGAGAAGCAAAACCTACCTTTCAATTTAATTGACATCTTCCAGTCCCATAAAACTTTTTTGTCACTCATCTACTTCATCCAACCTGTTTTAATCTCATGGTTAATATCTTCTTCACAACCCCTATCCTCTTGAAGAATTTAGCCAAGATACTTGAAATGAGTGCTATGAGACTGTCACTCCATCCAAAACAACTTCATTCATTTCTCCATTCATATTACTAAACCTACAATACATATACTCAGTCTTATTGCTACTTAAAATCCTTCAATTCCAAAGAATTTCTCCACAACTCTAACTTTCTACTTGCTAGTGCTTGAGTCTCATCTGTTAACACAATGCCATCCATGAACATCTTGCACTATGAGATGATGGCCCATACATATCTTATTAGCTCCTTCAAGACCAAAATAAAGAGAGAGAGACTCAATGTTGAATCTTAGTATAACCCAATAGAACTAGAAAAATCTTAATATCCCCTCCAACTATACTGACGCTAGTAATAGCTCCATCATACATCTCTTTTAAGACTTGAATATATCTAATTGATACTCTTTTGCACTTTAGAACCCACCATGATACTTCTCTAGGGACTATATCATAAACATTCTCCAAGTCGATAAAAACCATACACAAATCTTTCTTTATCTCTTTGTACTTTTCCATCAAATCCGAAGAAAGATCGCTTCCATTGTCAATCAACCTGTCAAACTCAAACTGCTTTGAGATACAAGTGTCCAAATACAAACAGCGTTCCACAACTCTCTCCCACAATTTCATTGTGTGACTAATAAGCTTTATAGCTCTCCAGTTCCAACAACTTTGAATATACTAAGTTGCTCTGTCTCCATTCATCCGGCATTGTCTTTGTGCTCAGAATCTTATTAAATAAACCAATCAACCACGCAACTCCTATATCTTCAAGACATTTCCATATTTCAATGGGGATTCCATCTACACCACAAGCTTTCCCGATTTTCATTTTCTTCAAGGCTTCCTGAACTTTAGAAAACCTAATTTATATACTGTACTTCATATTTTTCTCAACTATAGCATCTAAACCCTCAATGTGTTCACTATAGTTACCATTAAGGAAACCTCAAAATAAATTCATCTTTCCTTCATATCCTCATCTCGAAACAAAATTATATTCTCTTCAGAAAACCTAGTCAGCAACCATCATACACTGAAAAGATATCATTTGAATTGTTTTGTCAACTCATCCATAACCAAACCAAAAAGGTAAGTGTTCAAGTTTGGTCCTTGGTGCAACCCACATGATAGGAAAAATCTTTCACACCATCTTAGACTATCATATTTCTTTTTTCCTCAAAATTCCACCAATCCTCTTATAAGAAAAATTGCATCCAGTGTCAATTTTCATAGCATAATAGCTAATTGATTTCAAAACATTGTTCAGCCAACGGTTTTTTCTTTTGGTATATAAAAAATTTCTAAAATGGGAGAGGCTGCCATGGTTTGAATCCTTGATCTCTTGCACTATAAGACAAGCACTTGACTGCTAGCTCAATGGTGTTATGTCACCTCATAATGTGTAACAAACCTTCGTACTCCATCGTTTATGCCACTTTGGAGCATGGAAAGCATATCAATGAAAATCTTATCTTTACTTCAAACCATCAATCCCACACCCATCCTCAAAAATTAAAAACAAAAATGACAACAAAAATGACAAAGCCTAAAGTTTAACCAAGATTCATACCATGAAAAAGGCCAATGTTCCGCCAAATAACATCAAAAAGCTACTCCGGGCAGTGTGCCAAGAACTATTGAAGTAACTACTACTTTTAAATTCATACCATGGATCCAACATAAGAGAAAGAAGAGCAGTTGCTATGGTCATCACTGGAGTCACATAGATCATCAAAGTCAATGGATTTTTCAAACCTGAAAAAACCCAAAAAAAAAGCATATTATTGTTGCACGACAAAATAAAACACAACCAAAATCCCAAATAAGTAACATACTTAAAATGAACATAGAATAAAGATTCAACCAGGCTCGAAGTTTAGTAAATTGGATTGATATCAAGAATCAAATCCCTTCGAGTAGCCCTATCAAGCATCCTACTAGGGACATCACCAAAGAATGTAGAGTGAATGAACTGGCCTTACCTCTATTACCTTGCTCAAAGAACTTTCATGTTCCTAAGCACAATGATAGTTCTCTTTCTTTTCTTTTTTCTCGTCAAATAAAAGAAACAATTATCAATAATCCAAAAGGATATCATAAGAATCATTTCTTGCAAATGCATTTTTACAAGCATATAAATAATGCAAATAAATCCAAAGCATCAGAGTTTGCTAAAATGATAACAACAATTAGGTAAAATTGGGGATCAAAGCACCTACCATATTCTTCTTTCTTTATGTCAGTTTCAATTGCCATGCATCACCGAATTGAGAAATCAAGTGCAAGGGTAGGAAAGAGAAAAGAAACAAAAGAGAAAAGGGATCAGAGTAAGCAAATCTGTTAGTCTATTGCAAGATCACTAATTATGATTTGCTAATATTTTACATCCATAGTGTTAATCATACCTGCAGAAGAATTTGAGTCATGCACCAGCGAAATCCAGACATAACAGAAGCAAGAATAACGAGTAGAAATCCCCAAAATTCAAATTCTGTCTCTTTTGCCACTGCAAAGAAAAAAAATATTACAAGCCTGGATGAAAAGTAGATGAAAAGGGCTAGATGAAAAGTACTGAAAAAACACATTTGAAATATGTAACATTCATACAAATTGTAGCACTGGCATCTATGATCAACTGAAAAATAAGAGGTACAAAACAACATCGTAGTAACATCATTGTCGCCATCACCATATATGTTATATTAATTTACCATGAGTGTGGGATAAAACCACTCATGATAAAACAGCGTATCCAAGTGCTCAACATGATTCCAATCTAACTTATAGGATGTGGAACTATAAATCTGCAAGAGGGATAAGAATTGCATGGACAGCAAATATTCTCAAGTTCCATTCTGTTAGTTCATGTCTTCATCAACCGGCTTGCACCAAAATTCAAAGAAAGGAACACTGCTGCCACAGAGTATTCATTGAAGTTCTACTATCATGTTTGAACTTTTCTACCCAGAGATGACAGGAATCTAAAATTGGGAAACGTATCAAACACTCAGTGCTCATACCTGTCCTATCATGTTAAATGAGACAACTGGAGAAAATAGAGCCTCCATGTTATCGACATAATTGGTTGATGTGGCATCAATGTGCTCAACCCCATCCTTGAAATTACCATGGCCACTGTTTTATTCATCCTGAACCACTGCAACTAGCATACCAGTAGCAGCCATTACCATGTTGGGTTTCATAATCACTATTGATCATTAGAAAAATTATGGCTGTCACCACCTAATTAAATTGTCATTACTTCCACTACCAACAATAAAATATATGATAACACCTTCATGATAGTTGGAGTCGTTGCCACTAGTTCTTCCAACAGTCATAGGGATGATATCTCATCATATCAATTTTAATAATAGAATATATCACCATTGCAATTCATCTAAATATCAGAAAGGACTGTAGAAATTTCAGGTCTCATATTAGATGATTGGTAATATTTTAACTAAATCAGACATTCTACCTATTAAGGTTTAAGAATCACAAACAGTAAAGACCTTGATTGCTTGGTCAGATGCTACCATGACAATTAATTATGGAATTGCTTCACTCATGCAGATTTTTCATCTTGCACCATGTAACCCACATGAATTATTTCACATAAAAAATATTCTCATTGGTTAATAATACCAAGAACATACTTGGTGAAGTCAATCCATTATACTAAACAAATTGGTTTAGTCAACTCCATATTAACCTGTCAAAATGTGCAGTAACGGTTTTTGTTCCCCATAAGAGGTTTAGATTATTGACCTAGGTTAAAAACAAGTAACATGAGTTGAAAAGGAATACACAAACAAGGGGGTCATTGAATGCAAAAGATGCAAAACTTAATATAAAATAAAATAAAATAGAAAGCGTGCTTCAGCACAAATAAATAGATCTAACCAACAATTGGAAAACAAGTATTCCAATATGATGATACAGCAACAACAGTTTTGTGCCCCATTACTATTAATAATAGACTAGTCCAAAACTCAAAGATTGGTTATATCTGGTCTTTATGAGATAAACAACATAACATAATGTAGCATAGGTCATGACACATGGTCTTACAAATCTCATGAGAAAATATAAATCTTATGATAATTTAGCATAACATGTTAAAGGCATGAGGCACATCAAGGCACAAAAGGGTCATGGAGCCCAAGTGCAGTGCACAAGGCACAAGCACATGCCCTGGTGAGCAGAGGCGCACAAAAAACATAATAAGAGATAAAAAAAATCCCATGTAAGAAACCGATTCATCTAATAAAATAACTAATTTAAAAAAAACCACCGAAAAACCTTGAAACTAAAGAAGTTGAGGAGTCCTAAACCATACTCCTACATTCAACTAAATCACAACAATCCTTAAAGTTAAAAGTTGTAATCTAAAATAACAAATAACAATTAAAAATCTGATGTTATTACTTAATATACAATTTTACACATACAATTATTTTTAGCATGCCATCTCAAATAATTGCAGTTCAAAAGCAACAATTTTAATAAGTTCATTTATACGCCTTTCTGAAGGGCAGCCTTAGCGCAACGGTAAGTGTTGTCGCCGTGTGACCTGAGGTCACGGATTCAAGTCGTGAAAATAGCCTCTTGCAATTAATTGCAAGGGAAAGCCACGTACAAAGACCCAATGGGTCTGACCCTTCCCCGGACCCTGCTCATTGCGGGAGCATTCGTGCACCGGGCTGCCCCTTTTTTTTTATATGTACGCCTTTCTGCCTTTTTTTATTACTACAATAACTAGATAAAAACAATATGCAGGGCTTTCCCCTCTAGCCAACAAACAGATATGTATCTGTATAAACTACCTAAATAGAAGGAAAAAGAAAAACAAAGAAAACAGGCTGTTTAATTAAAAAATAAATAAATAAGAGAGATAAGGATCTAAAATAGCCATTGAAGAAAATAAAGGGGTAAAGGAAAGGAGAAAAAAAAAAGGGGGGGGGGGGGGGGGGGGGGGGGGGGAGATAAGAGGTAGGATCAACTCTAAATCTAGGTTGTAGGTGCTTGTGCTTGTTAAGGATCTTATGCTTAAGCTTTGATTCATTGAAAGATATTATTTTATGTTTTAAGGCAGATGGTAAACTTTCAAAAATCTGCAGCTTTCTTTAGTTCTAATACGTCAAATGAGGATCGAGATACTGTATGTGGTATTCTAAATGTTCAATTGTCTTTGGCTCCTGGTCGATTCCTTGGTCTACCCTCTGTTATTGGACATAATAAAAAGGAGGTGTTTGCATATACTAAAGATCGTGAGTGGAGCAAAATTCAAAGTTGGCGAAACATAGGTCTTTCAAAGGCTAGTAGGGAAGTGTTGATGAAGGCTGTATTACAAGCTATCCCAACATAAATAATGTTTGTGTTCCTGTGGCTTGATAGTTTATGTGGAGAGTTAGAGCACATGTTCAATTCCTATTGGTAGGGTTCTTCCAAACAAAGGGAAAGTGATTAAGTGGCTGCGTTGGGACCGGTTATGCTGTGCAGCAGTAATAGGAAAATAGGTGGACTGGGGTTTTGTAAAATTTGTGAATTCAACATTGCATTGCTCGGCAAACAAGGTTGGAGACTCTTGACTAATCCAACGACATTGGCAAGCCAGGTTTTCAAGGCGAAATACTACCCTAGAACTTCTTTTTTGGAGGCTACTTTGGGAAATAATCTGAGTTTTGTCTGGCAAACCTTATAAGCGGCTCAAGCTGTTGCCAAGGAGGGATGTAGGAGGAGTATTGGAGTGGGATCAACAGTACGTATAATGGACGATCCCAGGCTGCCAGATGTAACATGCCCTTTTGTCATGTTTGTACTTCCAAGTCCTTATCAAGTAACTACAGTTGATGTTTTCATCAATTCTGACAGAAGAAATTGGGATGAAGCGATGATTAGGAGCCTGTTCAATGATAGGGATGCTAACTTGATTTTACAGATTCCATCAAGTAGAAGAGCTGACATAGATGCTTGGATTTGGCAATGGGATAGGAAAGGAGTTCATACTGTGAGATCTTGCTATTGGAGACTAATGCAGTATGTTAACACACCAGGTCCAGGAATTATAGCATCATTTTGGACAAACTTCTGGCATCTTGATGTTCCACATAAAGTGAAGGTCTTTCTCTGACGTTTGTGTTCTGATTGCATACCTTCTAATGACCTCCTTATTAAACAAGGTGTGCCAGTTGATCCCATGTGCCTTGTATGTAATACTGTTGCACAATCATCACTCCATTTATTGTTATACTGTCCTTTGCGAGGGAGGTGTGGAGCAGGTCTCGGCTGGGTATTGTGTTCAGAAATGTCCTTTGCAAAGGAGTATGGATAGGGCTGTCAATGGAAGATAGATATGCCTCAGCAGGTGGTGAACTTGGCCTCTTCTATGCTCCTACAATGGCAACAAGCTCAAGCAAGGCCAGCTAATAGGAATGGCAGCAAGGCTGATGAAAGATGGTCGAAACCATCCATTGGCTGGGCAATATGTAACATAGATGCAACATTATTTGCAGCAGCTAACAGGTATGCTTCAGGCTTTATATTTAGAGATGTTGATGGTCAGTTTGTAGCTGCTTGCTCTGCTTCATTTGCTGGTTGTCCTGTTCCAGTTGCTGCTGAAGCTCTCAGCTTCAGAGAAGCCTTGAGCTGGACAAAGAGTAGTGGTGGTTGGTCACATGTTGTATTTGAGTTAGATTGCTTGTAGGTTGTCCAAGCTCTCCACTCATCCTTGGTGGATAATTCAGATTTAGGTTGTGTTATTTCTTATTGTAAGTCTCTATTACAAGACTTAGTGAGACTAAGGTTAGATTTGTTAAGCGCTCCGCGAATTGAATAGCATATATGTTAGCTTGCCTCTCTGATTCTTTGCCTAAGCCTTGTTCTTGAGAGTCTTCTCCTCCCTTGGTTCTTGTTGATGTAATTCAGTTTGATTTGCAGTAATGAGCAATTTAGAAGAAAAAAAAAATGTGTCAATGGTTAAATCAAGTGTGCATCCTCATGGTAAGTCACAATCTTTCTGTGGAGATTTAATCAAGAGATATTTACAAAATTTCATTAAAAAAATTCAAATAAAAAAATTTCATCAATAGATATTTACTACTTTAAAAAAAATTCATTTTCAAAAATACTACACCTTTAAAAAGAAGTTTTCAAAAAATACTTCAACCAATGTTTTACTCACTAAAACAAAGTTCATTTTTTTTTCAAACGTTACTATTAAATAAATATATTCAAATAAAATAATAAAAATTAACATTTTAAATTATACTTTCAACATATAAAATGTATTAATTTTTTATAGAGAAAAATTTTTAATTTTGATTACAAATAAGAAATAACACTCACAAAAATAATATAAAAAATAAAATATATAAAAATATATTAATAAAAATCATTGAATTTATTTTTAAATAAATTCTACAAATTACACACATAAAAAAAAAAAGGCAGCCCGGTACACGAATGCTCCCGCAATGAGCGGGGTCCGGGGAAGGGTCGGATTTATTTAAAAAATAAATTTATTTTTAAATAAATTCTACAAATTACACACATAAAAAATAAATTTTAAAAATCGTTAATTTTGTTGTATAAATATTATATAGATGTTGTATATATATTATGTATATATTATGTAGATGCCTATAGATGTTTGCAGATGTTATGGAGATATTGTGTATGTGATATATTTATTGTGTATGTTGTATGTATGTTATGTGTACGTTATATATATGTTATGTGAATATTGTGTGCATGTTACATGTACGTTGTATATATGTTGTATGTATATGAAATTAAATAAAAATAAAGTTAAAAAATATTAAATAAATTGTGTAGATATTATGTGTATGTTTGGAGTATGTTGTATATGTGTCTATTTTTGTGTGTGTATTTTATATATGTTGTGTTTTTTGTTTGTATGTTGAGAATATAAGAACAAAAAAATTATTAATGAATAAAATAAATAAATAAAATAGGAAAAATTAAAAAAAAAAAACCATGAAAATCACGTAAAAAAGACCAAAAAAAAATCATGAACAGTAGATTTGACAAAAAAAATTAAAGTGGCTTAAATTCGGAAAACGGTTATCAAAGTCCTGTAAATAGTGTAAAATCCTATTTAATCAACTTTGAAAAAATAATATATGAGGTAAATATTAAAAAGACACACCTTTTTGCACCTTGCACCTACCACAAGGCACGCACCGATATAAGATATTTTTGAGGCACAACCCCTACTGTTCATACACCTTGCGCTTTAAGGCCAGACATGGTCACAGTCTGATTTGAAACTGGAACCGAACAGGTCCAAATTGAAACCATAACCAGTCAAAACTAGAACCGTGGCCAAATTGAAACCTGAACCATAATTCATGATTTGGTTCAGATTCCTAATTTTTAAAAATCATTAAACCGGCAGTTTTCACAGTTTGAAACTACCAGTTCAAACTGTTAAATTAATGCACTTTATTTAGATTGTTGTATTTATTTTATTTATTTATTGAATCTTTAATTTTTTACTAACCCTATAAATACCACACATATTTCAAATTTTTCACGTTTCTAAATTTTAATTTTTTTTATTTTTTTCTTCATTCTTCAATCTATATATACATTATAATCTTCAATATTCCTTACAATTTATATTTTTTAATTTACTCTTCAATGTTTTTACAATATATAGTCTCATTTTTTTAAAATGTTCTCTACATTGTAATCTTAATCACTTTTATTTTATATTCAAAATTTATTTCATTGTTTTTATTTTATTCCATTATTTTAAAATTTTTTATCTCATGTATTATTATTATTTTATTCCAAATTTTATTACACTATGATTTCTAAAAAATCAAGGCTCAAATTTTAGATCAAGAAATGAAATAATATAGTTTATAATATTCTAGATCAATTAACATAGAAAATATAATTTAAGAAATTGAAATGATAATAATATTCAACAGTTGCATAAATATAAAGTAAAAGAAATACATGAACGTTGATTATCTTCAAAGCCCAAAAGGATCATAAGCAACTTAACTTTTTTAAATTTGCTTAAATATTTTTTTATTATTTTTTTAGTAAATTAATCTCAATATTTTCATTTTTTTACTAATCTTAATTTAAAATATTTGTTTCCAACTTTTTAATTAAAATCACATGTACACCACCTTATAAATTATTCCAAACCATTTTGAACCGTCGTAAACCACTTTTGAATTGCCTCTTTGAACTCTCTCCTCAAACTGTCTCTCGAACCGCCTTCAAACCATGGCTCAAACCAGAACCGGTAGTTCCTGAACAATCTTTGAACCGTCCTATTAAAGGTTCAATTCAGGTTCAAGAAGTTTCTAAACCCGAACTGTCTGTTCCTGAACCGCGGCCATATCCATTTAGGGCTTTAATAACTATGTTCCGCACAAGATGAACATTAAGTCATCTGATTAATTTGTATGCAATGGAAAAGGCTTCCATAAAATTGATGAGCTGAAATTTGAATGTCAAGCAATAAATTCTATTCTAATACCCCAAAAGCAACCCTCTCCTTTACAATATAAATTGCCTAAGGAGCACCCAGTATTAGGTGCAAACAATCACTTTGCATACACAATGAAAATGGTACTACGCTATGTAAGTATGACTCAATTATCTATCGAGATCAGTTAACTATATAATTCACCTCAACTTTCTCATCCCTCAACCCAAGTACCAACTAGTAGGTGTGTTAGCCTATTTCATGAGCATTCAACTCTATTATGGTTCTAGTCTGAGAAGCTGAGAGTGATAAGTGGAAAGCAAACAAATGCTTACTGGAATAGTTAATTAATATTCAAAATAAGAAAGAATAAAGGTGCTTACCCGTCAATAAAATTCCAGCTGAGATTATTACAATGATACCCAAAAGTTTAATGCTTGGAGACTCCAACCTTCAAAAAGCACAGTTCAAAATTAAGGGACAGTAACATAATAATCAAAGCTAAACTAGGAATTCTAATCAAAGAACATAAAGGAAACTAGTTATGTAGACAAGGATAAAATACTGCACTAACAACATGGTATTCTAAAACATTAGTATGCTATAGCAGGTGTGAGCAAAAGATATTCAAATAACACTGCTTTCCGCCCTCTCTATAGCCTATTTCTTTTACTCTTTCACATTGTCGCTGCAAGCTTGCAGTGCATTGTCCACCAGAACAATTTATTTTTGCAAATCATTGTAGGACAAACTACTCAAATGAGTTAATTCCATTTAAGTTTTTCAAATTTCAGAAAGGACATCCCATAGCTGTGACTTGGAAACATTTTCCATTGACTAACTCCCTATAAAATAATAATACCAAAAGGTGAAAAAAAAAATTCCACGAAAGAAAACCATTTTCCACGAAACCAATGAAGCCTCGAAGAGATTTTATGGCCAAGGAACATACTATAAATTTTCCATGTCTTAATTAACTGCTAAAACAAGGGGAAGGAGGGAACAAAAACTTTTGTTAAGCAGATATGTAATGCATCAGCACCGGGGATTTATATACATCAAAATAAATAACCTTCATAAGCATTAAAAAATAATGAAGTTCAAATTAATAGAGCTACTTAAAGAACACTATATGATTACACATGCATTATAACATACAGGGCATAAAAAGGCAGTAGAATACTTCTATATCAACAGCACAGAAGTTATGGGATAGGACAAGATCAGTTGGCAGAAAATTACCTGAAAGCAAAAGCAAATAGGAGGAGAAATATAGGAGCTGCAGATTTACACTGTAGAAACAGAGGATAAAACAATGATAAGCAACCACAATAAGAGGAACTGCCTGCAATTCACAAAGTAACATACATATGAAAAAAGAAAGAAATTTTAGATGGAACTGTTCATCCAGTTTGGTGTAAATGACACAGCGACCCATTGTGGCAAATGTAATGGAGATGAAAACAAGGGATTCATTGCTCAGGTTAACATCCAGTGCCGTTCCAAGAGCTGTTGGTACAACTGTGAAAGGGAAAGTCCATCTGTAGCATTAGTTGATAGAAAAGTTAATTAAACAAGTTGTATAGAATTTCACAACAAAAATATAAGAGTAGAAAACCATCGGCTAGAGAAATTCAAAATTAACAGAAAGAGAGAAGCTATAAGTTTTTGAAAAAAAAAAGATATTTATACCTGAAATAGCAAATGAAATGTTTTACTGAAAATATGCTTATAAAGTGGATTGAGAAAATAGCTCATACAAAGGATCTCCAAAGTTTTCAATGCTATCACTTATCTATGCTATTTAAAAGAGGAAATGGCTTGAACTATTCAAAAAATGCAAGTTTTGATTTGGTCATTTTACCTAAAAATCATATACTACTCATCCTGATCATCAAGACATTTGAATGATGTTACATGTATGCCATTACAATTTTTGTCTATAATGTCCTTATAATATTCATAACTTCATCAATCTAAAACAATATTATTTATACATAGTTAAATTACATTTTTTTATCATACTTTATTTGACACTGACACACATATTTGAAGTAAATTCCAAAAATACCATTTTCTTATATTTACTTCTCCTACACATTGGAAATGATTAACAATGAGTATAATTTGTTATAATGTTCATATTTGGAAAAGTAATTGATTGGTTTATTATCTCATGTATAAAATATTTATTTTTAATCAACTCAACTTGATCATGAAGGGGAGCCTTGGCGCAACGGTAAGCGTTGTCGCCGTGTGACCTGAGTTCATGAGTTCAAGTCATGGAAACAGCCTCTTGCAATTGTAAGAAAAAGTTGTGTACAATAAATCCCATGGGTTTGACCCTTCTCCGGACCCTATGGATCTGACCCTTTCCCGAACCCCAGGCATTTTGGGAGCATTTGTATACTGAACTGTCCCTTTTTAACTCATCTCGATCACGTCTCAACTTGGAAATAATTGGGTTAAGTATAAGGATTCTTCATTTCCACTACAATGATTTTAAGTTAGATCTTCTACTAGCTATAATTTTGCTCAATTATATTGCACCCCTCCCCTCTAAATTAGTTTAGGTCTATCTCTTGCTCTCTTCCTCTCCTAACCAAAGCCTCTCTATGTCTATGCCTCACACTCACATTTTCAAACTATCTTAATCTCCTTCATTTGATTGCCCAAGAATAATGCTACTCCCACCTTTTCTTTGATAATTTATTTTTAATGATCAAGATAATTAATTAGCTTAATTTTATTCATAATCTAATTTAATGATGATTAAATAATTAAATTTTCTTTGTAACTCAACTTGCTATGATTATAGAATAACTTCAAAAATTACATTGCAATCATCTCTTCTGATATTTAATCAATTCCAAATCTCAATACACTTTATATCTTTTGTGAAATCCCACTAAAAATTTTTGGGATTGATTATACACTCCATCTCATCTTTTTTGCTTGCTAAATGACCAAATTACTCACACAACTTTTCAAGTTACAAAGTTATCACCATTATTTACAAATTTTTATTTGGGACAGAGAATATCTTTAGTGTAAAAACTAGATAAATGTAATTCTAATGTTTATAGCATTATATAAAAAAATTATTAAACATAAAAGAATAATAGAGCTCATAAACATAACATTGGCATGATAATATGATGAGATTGATAAAATATATAAAAATAAATAAACTATTAAAACGCATTGCATATGCGTGTGTAGTTAAGAGTAGAAGAAATTTATTGAATATTTTTTCAAAATTAAAGATGATTAAAGAAACATAAAATTTTTTTAAAAAAAAAGTGTAAAAGAGAGATGAACTATTTTAAATATAGTGTATGGATAACATTATCATTTTATTAAGTGAAAAAAAAAATAGTGTATTTAACCACCCCCAAAAATTCGTGTAAAATATAGTTAAGAATACTTATCATATGGTTAATGAAAATGACCATATATAGAATTAAAGTTAATAAAGATTTAAAAATTACTATTACTATATAACCTATCTCTGCTATATGGAAAAAAGTAAATGGGTGTTTAATTATTCACGAGGAATAAATTTTATCCTATTTATGAAACCCTTGACAAAATTAGATGAATAAAAATTTATAGTATTGAGTCATATATTTTTATTCAGATATAGAAGTGCAAAAAAAAAATCCTACATTCAATTATTATCAAATTCATAGTTATTTCAAGTTTAAACACAATAACTCATAAACTTGCAAGATTGACACTATGAAAGTTAAGTTATTTGTGAATTTATAATTCATATATTTAATAAAATTACAAAAGATATTATATTTTTCCAAATTTTTATGAACATATGAAAGAATTTGATTTAAATAACAATGAATAGTTAAATTTTAGTATATAAATAAGTTTAGCTTTGTTAATAAATGTCTTTTATAAGATTTATAATATCATTAAATTAAGAAAGTCTATGGTAATTTCACTTTTTACAAAATAAATAAAATTTTTACAAGTCAACGCTCTAAAATTAATTGATAAAAGCTCATTTAATAGTAGAAAAAGCAAATTACAAACAAAATTAGAATAGAAGCCATTTATTATATTTATTCATAATTATTTAATATATTAAAGAAACGATTAAATAAAACAAGATTTCAGTTAGACTGCATGAAGCACGGGAGAGATCCAACTAGTGTGCATAAACGTGACATAATTCATGTGCGCTTAGTAAATGAGAAAGGAACTACTAATATGCAGTTTCTTAACTGAGCTTTGATGGATGGAGACATTTTTTGACTTGAGAAACATATTTGAGTGCTGGAATGGGTTAAATTGATTAAAAAATCAAAGGAAAGTGGCTGTAAGAGACTCTGAACCACAAATTAATGTGATTATCTAGGCCAAAAAAAAATTAAGGGCTTGATAAAGGAAAAAGGTTGGAAAAAAACACACATCAAGGTTTATAATGATGTACAGAAAAAGTGTGACTCAAATTTGAACTTATTAATATAATTTAAAATTCTTAGGATAATAGTGTTTCATAATATAAGAAATATTTGAAACAAATTTTTAGTTTTTATAACAAATCAGTGTAGTTAAAGGCTCAAGGCGCTAAAGGTTATAGAGCTTGAGGTGTAAGGCTAAGGGCACACTTGGTGGATACAAGGTGCTAGTTGACTAAATAAAAAGACAAATATAATTTCTTAGTGGATAATACGAAGAAAACAACTAAGGGAGATAATAAAAGAGTGTTGAAATGATTGTAGCTTTACTTGGTAACAAAGTCATTGTACAAATCATATGGTAGCTAATAGGGTGGCTAATATCATAGGTAGGCATAATTCTTATGCATATAATCCTTTGTAAATGGATTGTTGAGTATGAATAGAAATAACAAAATTTCTATTCCTCTCAAAATCCACATGGTATCAGAGCCATACCAATATTTCTGGAATAATTTTTGTGAAAGTTTTTCCAGCACCTGTAGGAGAGAACATGCAGTTTTGGTTTATTTTGGGCGAAGACAAATTAACGCAAATCTGTCATTATTCTGTTGTCACCGCCTCCATAGAAAGATCAGCCATGTCGAGATCAACCTATCCCTGGAGGACATCACCAGGAGTCTTGTCGCTGGCCATCACTATTCATGCACCATCTTCTGACGCACATAATCCATTTTCCAGCCACATTTTCTTGCCGTTCTCTCTTTCGGCCATCTTTACTGCTATTTGCAACACCTACCAAGCTTTTTCCGGCCTAATTATATGCTGTTTTTTGGCAGCCATTTCTTTTTCTTATTTACTACCACATTGTGTGAGAAAATTAGAGAGAAAGAGAGAAGAATTAATCTGATTCTTTTGAGGAAAATCATCACGAGTTTATTCCTTCAAGCAAGGGAATTATACATGGGAAAAAATAATCTACTCTCTCTAAAATAGGAAATACAATATTTACAAAATCATATATATTGTAACACCCCTTAAACTAGAGCATATACATCATAGGCTCCTAGCTTGTTACAAATATATTCAATCCAAGATCCTCTTAGAGCTTTAGTGAAAACATCATCCAACTGAACATTTGAATTGACAAAACTGCTAGTAATACATCCTGATTTAATCTTTTGTCTGATTAAATGACAATCTATCTCTATATGTTTTTCCATTCATGAAAGACTGGATTTAAGGCAATATGAAGTGTTGCTAGATTATCACAAATTAATTTCATTGAACCCACGTTTCCACACAGTAATTCATAAAGTAGTTGTTTTAACCAAATAAGTTCACAAGTAACTAAAGTCATAGCTCGATATTCTGCTTCTATACTTAACCTTGTTGCAACATCTTGTTTTTATTTTTCCATGATATGAGATTTCCCTCAATAAAGACACAATATCCTAAGGTTGATCGTCTATCTGAGAAAAAACCTACCAATCAGCATCTGAATAACTTTTGTGTCCTCTATCTTCAAACAACAGGCCTTGTCCAGGGGCTCCTTTGATATATCTAAGAATACGTATTATTGTATTCCAATGACTATCCCATGGAACATAAAGAAATTGATTGAGCACAGTTAATGTAAAAGAAATGTCCAAGCGTGTGATAGTGAGAGAATTGAGTTTTCTAACAAATCTTCAATATCGAATAAAATGTTAGCCATAAATTAAAGCAGGGTGGATGAAGTGGAGTGCCACAGGAGATTTATATAACCGGATGATACCAATTAAATTGAAAGGTAAGTTCTACCACATTATTATACAGCATGCTGTAATGTATGGTAGCTAGTGTTGAACATTGAAAGGATAATACATGAGTAAGATGTATGTTGCCGAAATAAAAATACTTAGGTGGATGTGTAGACACACTAGGATAAATAAAATCTGCCCAATGAATGGGCTAGAGAAAAGGTAAGTGTAGTTCCTATTGAGAATAAAATAAAAGAACACAAATTGAAAAAAATTTTACCATGTGAAACGAAGACATAGTGATGCGCCTATCAGAAAAACTGAAGTTAAGGTAGATATAGCTAGGAGAGGCAGCAGCACACCTAAACTAAATTAGGAAAAAATAGTTCAAAATGATCTTATGGCCCTACATCTCTTCGGAGACGAAGATGTGACCCATAATCACTTCGAATGGAAAAAGAGAATCCATACAGCTGGCCCCAATTAACTTCAGATTTAAACTTAGTTAAGCTGAGTTAAAACAAAGAGTTGTGTTTTCATACTTTCAGCCCTTTCATAAAATGTTTTGTACGCAATTTGATGCTAAAGTTAAAATTCTGGGAATAGATAATGGTACAAAGTATATGGATAGTGGGTTTCAAGTTTATTTGGAGTCCAAAGGGATAATCCACCAAACCAGCTATGTTTATACTAGTGTCTAAAATAGTGTTGCAAAGAGGTAACAAACACAATAGAAGTTGCTCGATTCTTCATGTTCACCACCAGCTTTCCAAAACCTTATTAGGGAAATGCATTTATGTCAATTGCTTATCAACAAAATGCCTCTTAAAACTCTCGATTTTAAAAGCCCTCTTGAAGTCTTACAAGGTGAAAATTCTTATACTTTCCCTCTCAAAGTATTTGGGTGTGTTTGTTTTGTACATATTAGGTATGCTAGAAATTGCATTCTAAGGCCTTTAAATGTGTATTTGTTGGTTATTCTCCAACTCAAAAAGGATACAAATGTTACCATCCTCCATCTAGGTAATACATTATCAGTATGGACGTAACTTTCAAAGAAACCGAGCCATACTTCAATTCAGTCCAATCTCTTATTTAGGGAGAGGATGAGAGAGAAGAGACATCTAGTCCCATAACTCTTGATATTTCTACCCAGGGGGAGAGTTCTAACCAGGAAGAGAGTGTTATTCAGGGGGAGGAGAGTTCTATCTAAGAGGAGAGCCCTATTCAGGGGGATGATAAATCTATTTAAAGGGAGAATGTTGGACATTTGGATAGGCCAAATTTTAAAAGATATTCAAGGAAAAATAAAACAGAGAAAGCCATTGTGCAGTCTATACCATGTCAAGAATCAATCTCAAATCCTGAAACTTCCTCTAGAGATCTTTCTGTTGAGTCATCTTCATTTCTTGATTCAGTTAATGATTCTGATATGCCTATTGCTCATAGAAAAGAAGTCAAGTCTTGTACTAAGTACTCCATACCTAATTTTGCTTCCTATAACTCATTGTCTACCTTTTATATAGTTTTTGTCTTATCCATTTCCTCTATGTCTATTCCACAGGATTGGAGAGAAGCTCTTTATGATCCCAAATGGAAGGAAGCGATGGTTGAAGCTATATAGCTTTTGTCTTATCTATTTCCTTTTTGTCTATTCCACAAGATTAGAGAGAAGTTGTCTGTGATCCCAAATGGAAGGAAGCAATGGTTGAAGAAATAAAAGTCCTTGCTAAACATGGGACTTGTGAACTTGTCATTCCTCCTTTGGGAAGACAATGGTTGGTTGCAAGAAAATATTTATTGTGAATCACAAGGCTGATGATTATATTGAAAAATACAAAGCAAGATTGGTGGCTAAAGATTCACTCAAACTTATGGGAATTATCATGAAACATTCACTCAGGTTGCTAAGATGAATACAATCGGAATACTGTTGGCTTGTGTAGTTAACCATGACTGGGACTATAGCAACTTAATGTGGAAATGCCTTCCTCCATGGTGATCTAAAGGAGGAAGTGTACATGGAAATTCTTCCAAGTTTTGAAAATGAAAGAACACAAGGAAATGCATATTGAAGAAGGCATGATATGGATTAAAGCAATCTCCCAAAGCATTGTTTGATAAATTCAGCAAAGTTATGATTTCCTTAAGGTATCAACAGAGTAATGTTGATCACATCTTGTTTATCAAATACTTTGAAGGTAATATCTGTTAGGAACACTGCTGGCAATCAGGGGGCATATTGGGTATACACCAGAAAAGGGAAACCGAATATGAGGATCTTTCTTGGGAAAGAGGAAAACAAAGGTGACACATCAGCAGAATTAGTTACTGAGCCTGGTACCCATACTCTGTATAAGTAGCGCACCTTTTTGAGAAAGAGGTATTTTTTGGGATTATCATTGTTATCAACATTTGCCAATCATTCATCTTTATTTTGGTTTTGTCCTTTATCTCCTTCTTCAGGTTCTATTGTAAAGATTCCAGTTATCAATATAAAATCATTCTCTCTTCTCTTAATCTGTTTTATACTATTCTGTATTCTGTGAAGGTTGATTTATTGAGCAGGTAACATTTTTTGGGTCTCCATCATTGGTCCGACCTGCCGGATACCCATTCGTCGATGACCAAAACCAGAATGGAACAACAGGTTGAAGTCTTGGAGAAGGATGTTGCCGCCTTAACAGAACAGCTCAATGCTCTCCAAACCGATACCCAGACTTATTCCCAGAAATCAGACCAGAATTTTTCTGAACTCAAACAACTCATCCTTAACCTTCAAGGGAAAGACCCATCTCCCTCTTCCTCATCAGCTCCACCACCATCCCAGACACCACAATCACCACAATCCCAGAACAACACTCAACCATCAAACAGTACAAACCCACAAATCCCTACCCATCAGATTGGAGCTATACCCATTAACCAAAATCCAATACCCACACCTCATTACTATCAGAAAAGGACTGATATGCCTACCTTTGATGGGACAGACCCAGTTGGGTGGACAGCCAGGGCTGAGCAGTTCTTCGAGCTCCATCGCATTCCCGCCTCTGAACAGATAGCCCAAGCGTTCATCGGGATGCAAGGCCATCCACTGCATTGGCTAAGATTCGTACGGCATAGGAACCCGGAGATGGATTGGGTAACCATGAAAGCCGAGTTATTCCGGCAGTTCGGTGGAGAAATAACAGACCCATCTGAAGTACTTGTCGCCACTAAACAAGAGGGCTCAGTTACCGATTATGTGAATGAATTTATTTCACGAGCGGCACAGACGCTGGATTTTTCGGAATCGCAGTTGGTCGCCTTCTTCCTTAATGGCCTCACTCGTGAAATAAGGGTCCGAATCAGAGCAAGAGAGGCTGCTAACCTCTATTCAGCGATGCAAGCGGCGAAGGATGTTGAAACTGAGTTATCAATTCAGCCACCCAATTGGCACTCTTTCCGATCCAATTTCACCAATAGCACTTTAAGCCCAAGCCCAAAATCCATAACTCCAATCCTAAATAGAGCCCAACCATCATCCCTAACCCATTTCACTGCAACCCGCCCACCCTCTATTACTCCCAACACAGCCCGATTCCAAGGGAAAACCACCCAGCAGCTCCTACTTCCAGCACCCCAAACCAAAACTAGCACCATTGCTACGGGCAGAAACAGGGGAGCCAAACATTATTCCCATAAAGATTACCTGGAACTTCGTGAAAAGGGGCTTTGTTTCAGATGTAAACAACCATATTCCCCACTCCATGTCTGTCCTAATAAGTCTCTTATGGCTATTGTACTTGCTGAAGATCAAGATCTTTTGGAGGAATCACCTCAGATCTGTGAAATGGGGAACGAAATTGAGGAAGAATCACCATTGGAGGTCGACGAAACTCACTTTGCCCAGCTCGATCTACCATTATTTTCAGCTGGAGGGCTATCGTGACCTAAGACCATGAAGCTCCATGGCAAGCTAAGGGAACAAGTAGTGTTGCTCATGATTGATAGTGGAGCTAGCCATAATTTTATCTCTACTCACATGGTTCAGCAAATGGGATTAACTATTGACCCAACTCCACCGTTTTATGTACGGTTGAGAGATGGCCACCGCCTTAAATCTTCTGGGGTTTGCAGCCAGCTGAAGCTCAACTTGGGTACGTTGGAGGTGTTAGGTGATTTCTATATTTTCCCTCTGAGTGGTGTAGATGTTATTCTCGGGGTGGCTTGGTTGAAAACTCTTGGGGAAGTCAAGGTTGACTGGGGTAAGTAAACCATGAAGATTCAGCGTCCTGGCGGAGAAGCCCTCCTCTCTGGCGATCCTTCACTAGTCCGGTAGCAATCGAAAGGCAGGTCCATCTCTAAATTGTTTAATGCTGATTTTTGTGTACTCTTATGGGCTTTGTGTGCAGATGAATGTCCAGCAGACTTCAATGGTTTGATTAACCCGCAGCAGCAATCCGAACTCAGTACTATCCTCTCTAAGTTTAGCACTGTGTTCTCTGAGGTCTCTACTCTCCCTCCTAAGAGGTCAGCGGATCACCGAATCATTCTTCAGCCGAGGCAAGGACCGGTGTCGGTCAAGCCTTATCGATATGGATATCACCAGAAAGACGAGATTGAAAAACTAGTCCAAGAGATGCTCACTGCTGGGGTCATCCAGCCTAGTTCAAGCCCTTTTTCTAGCCCGGTTTTGTTGGTTAAAAAGAAAGATGGGAGTTGGAGGTTTTGCGTCGATTATCGACAATTGAACAGGGTCACTATTCCCCACAAGTACCCAATTCCGGTGATCCAAGTGTTACTTGATGAGCTTCATGGAGCCCACTACTTTTCCAAACTCGACTTAAAGAGCGGGTTCTTCCAAATTAGGGTAGCCCAACCTGATATTGAGAAAACAGCATTCCGCACTCACACAGGGCATTACGAGTTCCTAGTCATGCCGTTCGGGCTCACCAACTCCCCAGCTACCTTCCAGGCCGTCATGAATGATATATTTCGGCCTCATCTTAGAAAGTTTATCCTTATGTTTTTTGATGATATCTTGGTTTATAGCCAGACTTGGGAAGATCATAAGAGAGACTTAGAGGTAGTATTCCAGCTCCTACGGGCCCATTCCTTGTATCTCAATAGCAAGAAATGTACTTTTGGTCGCACTTATGTCGAATATTTGGGCCATGTGATTTCAGCAAACAAAGTTTCCATGGACCCTAATAAGGTGTCTAGTGTGCTCAATTGGCCAGCTCCAACCAATATCAAGGGAGTAAGGGGATTCTTGGGTTTGACCGGATACTACCGGCGTTTTATCGCTGGATATGGGCAGCTAGCTAAACCCCTAACAACATTACTTAAAAAAGAAGCGGGAAAGTTTGTATGGGGAATAGAAGCTCAGGAGGCCTTTGAACGGTTAAAGGCAGCTATTACTTCTTCTCCGGTCCTCGCCATGCCTAATTTTTCTAAGGAATTCTTGGTGGAAACGGATGCGTCAAAATCAGGTATAGGGGCTGTCCTCATGCAGCAGAACCGACCAATAGCATTCTTTAGTAAGGCCACCGGCGACCCAGCTCTATCTCGGTCTGCTTATGAGAATGAACTAATGGCACTAGTTTTGGCCATCCGTCATTGGAGACCTTATTTGATTGGAAGACGGTTCATGGTGAGAACGGATCAAAGAAGTTTGAAGCATTTGTGGCATCAAGAAGTGTCCACTCCAGTGCAACAGTATTGGGCCGCTAAGATTATGGGATATGATTTTGCGATAGAATACAAATCTAGTAAAACCAACCGGGCAGCGGATGCTTTATCTAGATGCAATGATGATATGGAGATTTGTGCACTATCTAGGGCTCATTGGGTGAATTGGAATGAGATCCAGGCTGAGATTCAACAAGATCAGCAGCTGTCCAAAATTATTTCTGCCTTATCAACACAGCCGGAAGGTAGTCCACCGTACGCCCTCATTCAAGGAAGATTATTTTATAAAGGAAGGTTAGTTCTCCCTTCTTCTTCTAAGTGGATACCCAAGCTTCTCAATGAGTTCCACTCAACTTCTATCGGAGGGCATTCCGGTGCTCTTAGGACCTATAAGAGACTTGCTGAGAATTTTTATTGGCCTAAGATGATGAGCTCGGTAAAGCAGTTTGTGGCAGCTTGTTTGGTTTGTCAAACCCAAAAATATGAGGCCAAATTGCCAGGAGGTTTATTACAGCCATTGCCCATTCCCAACCGGATTTGGGAGGACATTTCACTAGATTTCATATCCGGGCTGCCGAAATCGAAGGGGGCTGATTGTATCTTGGTAGTTGTAGATAGGTTGTCCAAATATGCTCACTTTATTGCATTGAGACACCCTTTTTCAGCATTGAAAGTGGCTGAAGTATTTGCTAAAGAAATCATCCGCCTTCATGGCATCCCTAGCACTATTGTGAGCGACCGGGATCCCATCTTCCTAAGTCACTTTTGGACTGAATTGTTCAAGCTTCAAGGCTCTACTCTTTCATTCAGTTCATCTTACCACCCCCAAACCGATGGTCAAACCGAGGTGACAAATCGAAGCTTGGAATGTTATCTTCGGTGCTTCTCTTCTGAACAACCAAAACATTGGGCCAAGTGGCTTAGTTGGGATGAATATTGGTATAATACCAACTACCATGGAGCTACTAAGAAGACACCTTTTGAAGTGGTTTATGGAAGACCCCCACCTACTCTTTAACATTATTTACCGGGAGAAACTTGTGTTGAAGCCCTATCTCAACATTTGGGAGATAGAGATGAAGTACTACGGCAACTCCGGCACAATCTACTGCGAGCTCAACAATTCATGGTTAAGTATGCCAACAAGCATAGAAGGGCTGTCCAATTTTCAGCCGGAGACAAGGTCTTCCTTAAACTACGCCCTTATAGGCAACAATCCGCCGCTAACCGCATCAGTGCTAAGCTAGCTGCATGCTACTATGGGCCTTTTGAAGTATTAAAGAAGATTGGGAATGTTGCCTACAAACTCAACCTGCCTTCTTCCTCACGTATCCACCCTGTTTTCCATGTTTCACAACTAAAGAAAGTGGTAGGAAACCATGAGATTATAGAACACCTCCCTGAAACTCTTGAAACAGAGATTGAACCTATGCTAGAACCGACCAAAATTCGTGCAAAGAAGACTTCCAAGCAAGATGATCGGCTGGTCTCCCAATTTCTGGTACAGTGGCAAGGGCAGGCAGAAGAAAATGCCACCTGGGTAAATGAAGCTGATTTTCGAGCACAGTTCCCTCACTTCAACCTCGAGGACGAGGTTGTTTCTCATGGGGATGGCAATGTTAGGAACACTGCTAGCAATCAGGGGGGCATATTGGGTATACACCAGAAAAGGGAAACCGAATATGAGGATCTTTCTTGGGAAAGAGGAAAACAAAGGTGACACATCAGCAGAATTAGTTACTGAGCCTGGTACCCATACTCTGTATAAGTAGCGCACCTTTTTAAGAAAGAGGTATTTTTTGGGATTATCATTGTTATCAGCATTTCTGTTGCTGCGGGCTCTGCCTGGGGATTGGCTTGCCAATCATTCATCTTTATTTTGGTTTTGTCCTTTATCTCCTTCTTCAGGTTCTATTGTAAAGATTCCAGTTATCAATATAAAATCATTCTCTCTTCTCTTAATCTGTTTTATACTATTCTGTATTCTGTGAAGGTTGATTTATTGAGCAAGTAACATTTTTTGGGTCTCCATCAATATCACTTTACTCATTATCTATGTTGATGATATAATGGTAACTAGAGATGATAGAGAGGAACTAGCCAGACTAAAATGGATACTTTAGCTCAAGAATTTGAGATCAAGAATTTGGATAAACCACAATACTTCCTGGGAATTGAGGTTGCTAGATCAAAAAAAGGAATCTTTATTTCTCAGAAATAATATATCCTAGATCTCCTAAAAGAAATCGGTATGTTGGGTTATAAATCAGCAGAATCTCCTATTGGGAGTAATCATAAGCTACAAGCAGGAAATGGGGTATCGGTTGATATTATAGAGTTATATTAGAGACTGGTTGAGAGTTATCTCTTACACACTAGACCAGACAAAGCATATGCAGTCAATGTGATAATTCAATAAATGCATGATTTTCGTGAGCCCCATTTACAAGCTATTTTTCAAATCTTGCGATATTTGAAGTTTACATCAAGAAAAGGCCTACTTTTTGCCAAACATAGTCATCTCCAAATAGCTTTTACAAATGTTGATTAGACTTGGGTTTTTGATGATAGGAGATCAACCCCTGGCTATTACACACTTGTGGGAGGAAACATAGTTACTTGGATAAGTAAAAAAGTAAAACGTAGTTTCTCAATCAAGTGTTGAGGCAAAGTACAAAGCTGTAGCACAAGAAGTTTTTGAATTACTATGGCTACAAAAATTATTAGAGGAATAAAGTTGTGCAAGAAGGATAATTTTTCCTTATTCTGTGATAACAAAGCGGCCATTGATATAGCTCACAACCCAGTCCAATAAGATCATACAAAAAAAATATAGAGATGGATTGACACTTCATAAAGGAGAAATTGGTAGATGCTCTTTGAGCATATTTTATGTATCAAACAAACAATTAGTAATGTGTTCACCAAAGGGCTCAGCAATAGGATCTTTCATACCTTAGTTTGCAAGTTGGGTATATGCGATACTTTTGCCCCAACTTAAAGGGGAGTGTTAAAAGGAGTATAGCTTTACTTAGTAACAAAGTCATTGTACAAATCATATGGTAGCTAATAGGGTAGAAATGTCATAGGTAGGCATAATTCTTATGTATAATTGTAAATGGATTTTTTAGTATCAACAAAAATAACAAAATTTCTATGAACAGAAATAACAAAATTTCTACGAACAGAAAAAACAAAATTTCTCTTCCTCTCAAAATCAACAAAGAGGAAAAGTTGTAAGAAGATGAATAAAACATTATCATAGATATAATGAAGAATATATCCCGCAAATGGAAGAAAAAAACCAAGGAGAAAATGCGTCAATGGGAGAGATAACATACTTGGAAATATTGGTCATTTGCCTCAAGGGAAAATGATATGCAGTTTGCCTTAGGATACTCACGTTTACAAGTGAGGTTTTCTTTGTATAGTTAGATTCAGATAGTTTAAAGTTCCCTTTTTATTGTGTTTTGGGCCCACAAATTAGTTAAAATAGTAAAAAAGCAATTAAAACAGTTTCAGGTGTGCTTAAGAGCTTGGCCAAATAGAGCCTCTACCCATTACCCAGGCAAAGTAAATGGACCTGGTTGCTCCTTGCACCTAGGCATGCACCCTTTAACAACACTACAACAAATAATGGAAAAAAATTAAAATAGTGCTCTATGATTTTTTTGCTTCAGTGGCTGCAATTTTTCATCTGTTATCATTCCAGTGTCATTTTACTAATATTATTAGAAGTTAAGAATTGTTTATGCAAGCTTGTGTGGTGTAAAAGAATTCATTACACAAAATAAAACATGAGAAAATTACACCATATCTCTATTTTATTTTATTTTCAATAATACTATAGTTAATTTCTTTTTCATTTTTTACTTTTTTCCTATTCATTTATACTTCTCATTGACTTTTTTTTTTCCAAAATGCATAAATTCTCTTATCTTCCTCTCTGTAATCCTTCATCCTCTTCCTTTCTCTTCTCTACCTTTCATTCCTTTCTCCATTTCCATTCTCTTCTCCGCCACCGCCGCCGCCTCCTCATCATACTCAATATCACCGCGTCCATCGCTGCCTTTTCATATCCATCTCGTTCCATTTTGCTCCCTCTATTTCGTGTCTATTTCAGATTTGTTTACTTTTTTTACCACCATCAAGCGCAGATTGGTTTCCTTCTCTAATTATTCTTGGTCCTTGCAAGCTTATATCAGTACCGTTAAGTTTAGACCCTTGTTATTTGATTTTTTTAGTTACCAAAAGCATTTCTTTTGTTTTTCCTATTTCATCAAAATCAAATTAGTTTTGATTTTAGTAATCACCACAAGAAGTAGAAATATAAACCAAAATGGAAAGATACCTATTATATTCATAATTTGTGTTTGTAAATGTTTTGATATATTTTGTTTTGATTTTTTTGTTTTTCAACTGTAATGATTGAAGATTTTTTGTTCTTCAACTGTAACATACTTCACATATTCGATAAAATACTTCAAAGGAATAATTTTTTCTTTTGCAAATTTTTCTATTATTCTTTTTTAATTTTGTATTTAGGTGAATGTGTATATGCCATTTTAGTTGAGTTGTATTTGTTTAATTTTTGATTGATTATTGTTTATATTGTTTGGTTTAGGAGACTGGAAAAGAGAAAAGGAAACAAAATTTTCGGTGTTTTACAACATATTGATATAAATAACATATAAGCAACATATAAACAACATATATAACATATAAACAAACATAAAAATAACATATAGAATACATAAACATATAAATAATATAAATAATATAAAAAATATAAAAAACATATATAATATATAAACAAACATATAATCCACATGTACAACATATAATCAACATATATACAAACATATAATCAACATAAACAACATATAAACTGTAATATCCCGATTTTTGATGTACTTTAGAATAATAAACACGGGAGAGCATATGGGTGTAATGGGTAGAGAAAATAATAGATGAATGTTTATGCTGGATGTTATATATGAACTATATATATATATGAGATACATGAAAAGGATAAATAGAATATATACAAGACATATACATATACCTAACATATACTACACATATGCATGAGGTATATATTGGTAGTGGGAAAGTTGATTTTAATCATTTAATTCAATAATAATAATAATAATAATAATAAATTGATAATAAAAGGGAAAGTAAAAAGTCAAAGGAAGGAAGAAGATGAGTGGTGGAGAATTTAAGTGGAAATTTTATATAATATTTTAATGATATAAGGATAAGGATGGGTACAGAGAAGGGAGGTGTTCTTCTTTTTCTTCTTCTTCTTCTTCTTCAACGTGGGTTAGAGAGAGAGTGGGGAAGAGTGAAATTTTTCATGCTACATGAGATTCAAGAGGGATTAAAGAAAATAGTCAAGATTTGACAAGTAATTCAAGCAAGTACTTTCTTCTTAAACTTATTTTATGGATTTTATGTGTATATGTATGATATAGCTAGTGAGAGAAAGTGATGGATAATTGTATGAATAAAGTATATGATTTTGTGTTTAGATTAACAGGAAAAAAAGGAAAGAAGAGTAAGCTTGGGAATAACTAAAGATTTGTATGTATAGCTTCTTTGGTTTGTATATATGATCTTGAGTTTATATATATGATTTTGAGATTGGCATATTTGATTTAATATGGGTTGGAGTTGCTATGTGATATGTGAGTATTGTATTGATGAAATGGAGTGAAAGAGTACTTTTGTGATGTTATGGGCGTACCCAGAGATTTAGCCTGGCACGCCCAATGACATGCCCATGTCTCTAGGCATGTCGTAGTCACTGTGATACAGAATTAAAGGTGCAGTGACACGCCCATGTTTCTGGGCGTGTCGTAGATACTGAAAGGTAGTATAATTGACACGGTCATTTACACGCCCGTGTTGTTGGGCGTGTCAAAGTATTTGTAAGGCAGAATGAATGACACGGGCAATGACACGCCCATGTCTCTAAGCGTGTCATAGCAAATGGAAGACAGTATTAAGGACACGGGCAGTGACACACCCATATCTCTGGGCGTGTCAAAGTTGTAGAAGTTGAGTGTGTCACTTGAAGAGTTATGAGAAAATATGTTAATTATGCTACATATTGGTATGTTGATGAGTCATATGGTGAGTGTGGCTCATGTTTGCATTGTAAAAGTATAAAATGGGAAAACATGGTTAGATGTCAAGTGTGAATTGTAAATGAATAATGATATGATATTGAAATGAATGAGAAAAATGAGAAATAAAGCATGTGACCTATGTATGAATGAGGTGAACTAGTAACTTGGTGTGATGAAGAATGGTGATGATCACTGAAAAAGTACAAACTAAAGTGATATTATATACATGTAACCTATATCATTACTTGTCTAATTGTGTTAAGATTGATTGGATATGCACGAGAGGTCCTGAGCAGAGCTAGGCCTAGATGCGCATATGTTGTTAGACCTGAGCAGAGCTAGGTCTTGACTCGAGCAGAGCTGGGTCATGTGTTTGAAATGATGGTTGACCTGAGCAGAGCTAGGTCATGTGATTGAAATTGAAATTAGACCCAAGCAGAACCTGAAAGTGTGACAGCTGAACTTTATAATTGCAATAATGTGTGAGTGGCTTGTGAAGCTAATAGTTGTGTACGAATATAGAATGTGATTTTCAATAGTGTAATAATGTGTAAGTGAGATGTGAATCCCTATGTTGTAATTGTGTATTTGTTTATAAATATTGTTTATATATATCACTAAGTTGTGAAGCTTAGCGCGGTTGTGTAAATCGCGCAGGTAAGTAGAAGCTGATCTGAGAGTCGGATATTTGTGCTACGTGAAGACTGAGAGTGTGCCAAAGACCAACTAGAAAGTGGTGCATGCATGTTCATTTTATTATTCTGTAGTTTGACCATATGTATATGTATATAAGTAAATTTTTGGAATGACAATGTATAAATGTATATATGTAATTAAATGAATAATGTTCTTATGTTCTTATATATATATGTATCTAAATGAAAATGATAATGAAAGGTTTGAAAGGTTTTATAACGTAGCATTCTTATGTCTGATATGCATATTGTATTGTACATATATGGGGTATGTGTATAGTATGTATATAAGGTATAAGGGTGTTACATAAACGAACATATAATCAACATATACAATATATAATCAACATATAAAACATATAAATAACATAAGAATAGAGTACTTCTGCAATTATTGTTTGCGTGTTTTTGTAATTGATTGTTGTGTGTTCCATATTTTTGAAATTTTGCCCAAACCTTAGTAGTTTTGTAAACAGCTTTTGTTTTTAGGTTATTTTTGCAAATTTCCCATAAAACATTTATAGGTGCCTACGCATTTATATATGTAAACTTTTCATGATAAAATTTTTTGAAAAAAATTGTCCGCATAACAGCATAGTATGCCATCTGATCATCCCTATAGATGCCACCAAAAGTAATTGTCAAAACTTAGTTAATAGATATATCACATAAGTGTTGCATGAGTGTCATTTTAAAGACATTAACAAAAATATCACATGAAAAATGTAAGTGTCGAAATGGTATTTTGAGAAAATACACACATCGAGGAAAAAGATGCTAATTCACAACACAAGTGTTGTGAATTTCCCAAATGCATATGTACTCCAACCAAAAATTAAAATCAAATTGGTTTTGATAGAAATATAAATGATAAATTTGACAAACATAACATTTTAGCCTTGTAATTACAAGGGAATGCCGCATACAAAAACCCAATGGGTTCGACCCTTCCACAAACCCCGCGCATGGTGGGAGCGTTTATGCACCGAGCTGCCCTTTTTTTTAAAAAAAAAAGAAAAGAAAAGAGAACTGTAAATTATTTCTATAAATGATAGGTTAAAGATATATATATAATCCAAATGAATTTAAAATATAATATCAATGTTTTGTCAGATGGAAGGTTGTTTTTGTCATTTGGCTGTCAGTGCAAGTTTCAATATTTCACATGCGGTAAAGTAAAATCTTTTAAATAGGGGCTAAATGGAAACTTGAGAAACTACCATGTTTCCCTTAGTCTAATAGCCATATGTAAGCTTGTGTTCTTCATTTTCAAATGTATCACATAAAATGAAATAAAGCACAATTGAACATTCGATTAAGAAAAAAGAAAACACTGGCTTGTTTGACAATATTGAAAAATCAAAATTTAATGGCCAAGTGAGAAAAGACAGAAGAGAATATATATGTATTAGGTACCTCTCATAAAATAATCCCTCCATGTCATAGCAACAGTCAGTTGAAATCTGTGAGACCAAAACCATGTGATAAACTTCGACAAAACAGCTTGCATTCCAAAATGAACAGTATTCATCAGTAATGGAGCAGGAAATTTTCCCAAATCATCTCCTAAGAGAGTTATATTGTACCTATAGCAAATACCACAAGGTAAAAAAAAAATTAAAATAAAAATATGTTCCACAAAACACAAAAATGCAAGCATCTCATGATTATTTAAGTAAAAGATGAACTTACAAGGTCAAAAATGTGCTGAAAGTGTACCAAACAAGTATGAAAAACAAAGTCTTCAGCACATCCGCAGCAGACACAGGGCTTTTAGACTTCAGCTGCAACTTCTCATGGTTGCCAAAAGAATCAGCACTATTATCACTACTATCTGATAAACATGTTTCGCCAAGAGACCCATTGTCAATTTCAAATGGCACATAATTCTCTTTTTCTTTCCCTCTGTTATGTATAGTTGTTTCATGGTCCATAGTGTGAATATTAACTTCGTGATTCAAAGTGTGTGTGTTGATTTCATGATCCATGATATTACTACTACCATTCAAATGCAGACTTGTATTCTGAAAATTATTTTTATAAAGATATCTATTAATATCTACGTCCCCATTTTCTATCTTGTCTTGGTGAAGCAAAGGCAACTCAAAATCAGAGTCTTCAACAACAGCATTTGAATTTTCTAATTGATGTTCAAAGTAAATTTTTCCATATTCATCAAACCAGCGAGAGAATGAAGGATCTCTATGAACAGGTAAAGCTTGATTTTCACGGGAATTGTAATTAACTCCTGTGTACTGAACTTTTTTATTATCAAAACAACTCTCTACCATCTCCCTTTGAATTCTAACTTAAAACCATCAACATACCCAAGTCAAGCCAATGCAACATATCTGATGATGAATCGCTATAATCAAATTCATTAGTGGTCATACCACCATCTAGTGCAAATTATTGTGAATCCAAATTTCGGAAGTCATACAAGAATTGACCCATGAAACTAATAGAGAACCAACCAAGTCAACAGATTGTACAACGCTGAACAAATGTCAATCGAAATGCGACCTGTTCAAAATACAAGCAGCCAAGTCTCTCAGAATCGAACTTCAAGTACCAATGGAAGTAAATTGAAGATCAGAAATGTCGAAAAAATGAATGGTATAATTATCACTTAACATTCATCATATACATAACAAAAGAAAATTTTAGGGTTTCCTCAGTAACCAAACAGCACCCTTAAATAAAAAAGAATTGCAAGAGAAGAAATAGAAACCAAAATCACAAGAAAAGGAAAGA
This sequence comes from Garcia nutans, assembly GCA_947685225.1. Lineage (NCBI taxonomy): Eukaryota > Viridiplantae > Streptophyta > Magnoliopsida > Malpighiales > Euphorbiaceae > Garcia > Garcia nutans. The sequence continues at coordinate 36,326,558 of CANTUV010000008.1, read as the reverse complement.
GCTGACCTGAAGAATTGGAAGGAGAAAAGATCCGAGAGCTCTCTCTTCTCCCTGTCAACTGTTCTCTGCAAAATCAAAATCTGATTTTTGCTTGAAATTTTTTTGCATTTATGTGTTTATTAAACAAAGGAGAACTGAGATCTGCTCCTAAACAATGAAAAAGGAAACACAACGGGTGATAAATGGAATTTATTATTTTCAGTTAGGTACGTTTGGTCGTCAAGCCAGTTTGTTTAAAAAAAGCGTAGATTTAAAGAAAGATGTTCAAAATTGTCGTTTGACTTATTATTACTCCACCGGATTTTTAATATCGATTTTTGCCTCCTTTTTTTTTTAATTGGTTTTTAGGCGGAGGAATATTCGCGAGTAGGTACGGGGAAAAATTAATTGACTAAATTTGTAGTTAATTGATTAAAAATTTAATTTGATTAATAATTTAATTAGCTCGATCGAAAAATTTATATAAATTCAATTTTAAGTTTAATTATCGGTTATTCAAAAATTAATTGACTAAATTTGTAGTTAATTGATTAAAATTTTAATTTGATTAATAATTTAATTAGCTCAATCGAAAAATTTATATAAATTCAGTTTTAAGTTTAATTATCGGTTATTCGGTTCGATCGGTTAACCGTTAACTTAACTTCTTTTTTTAAAAAAAACTATTTAATTATTATTTTTTATTTAATTTTTTAATTATATTAATTTTTTACTATAAATATAAATTTTTATTGCAAAATAAAGCTATTTTTTTTAATAAATTTTATTTAGTTATTTAATTATATTAATTTTTTGTTATAAATAAAATTTTATTGTAAAATTAAAAAAAATCGACTCTAAATAGAAATTCGGAGGTTAAAAAATTTTAAGAAAATTAATTAAGTTAACTGGTCAATTAATTAACCGAACCAACCGATGTTCACCCCTATTTAACAGACGGGGAGTAAATCATTTGAAGTTATAGGAATATTAATTATAGTCATTTTAGAAAATGACTGTTTAATATTTTTTTTCTATTGGTTAAAAAATATTTATTATAATATCTATCTGGATAATTACTCTCCACAGTGACTATATTAGCATTTCTCTTAAAGTTATTAGTATGTTATTCAAATTTAATCTTACAGTTGAACTCAATTCGAATATACTAATAGGTCAGTCCAGTATTATAATATTTCACCTGTGCGATTCAAAGTAGGTTAAATATAGAAATTTTATATAATTTTTAATTAAATTTGTATTACACATAATAATTTACTTATTCAATATTGAATTTCTTCGAACTTCATTGAATTCAAATATTTCAAGAATCGATATGAGCAGAGTTTAAATATTTGAGTATTAGTTTGGATCAAGTTTATGAACTTAAGATTCGATCCAATTTAAGTGCTTTTTTAGATGCTTAACAAAATTCATCACTTATTTACTTTATAATTAAATCAAGCTCAAGTTTAATATTATTTCAACTTTGCTCGATTTGAATATACCCCTAATTTAGTTTAGCATTTGGCAACAATTTTGTTTTAGCTAAATTCATTCAAGAGTCTGTTTTAATTTGAAAAATGTATTTTACAAAAACTCGATCAATTTAATATGTAATTTTCTTCACTAATTATGACATACAATCTACTCTATTTATAACTAATTAGCTAATAATTGATGCCTAATGATTGTTAGCCAAATATTAGTGTGCTAACTATTATTATTTTTATTTGTCAATAAATGAGATCCAAACTAAAGCGAAATAGGAAGTTAGAGTTGTGGAGAAATATTTTTATTTTTAACGTAGTATTTGGTTTGAGATAAGAATCGAAATGAGAATACTTTCCTATTCTTGTTGTTTAGTTGAATAAAATAAAGAGGGTAATGAGAATCACATTAATCTAGAAAAAAGAATTAATCATTTTCTATCACTCCTCTGCTAAACATTTCTCATTCTTGACTAGAATCAAAAATTTAAAAGATGTTTCTCTCTACGAAGAAAATAAAATGCAAAATTATATCAATTTTTTTGCCTCAATTCTCTTCATCAATCTTCAAAAACATGTATGTACTTCTTAATTGTGTGTGTATATATATATATATTTAATTATCTCTTTATGTTTTAAAATTTTAGTTAATAACATGTATGTACTTTTTCAATTAATTGACTGAATTTTTAGTTAACTGATTAAAAATGTAATTCGATTAATCAAATTTAGAATAATTTAATTAGTTCGATCAAAAAATTTATATAAGTTCAGTTTTAAGTTCAATTAACGGTTATTCGGTTCGAACGGTTAACCGTTAATTGAACTCCTTTTTTTTTAAAAAAAAATTATTTAATTATTATTTTTTATTTAATTCTTTAATTATATTAATTTTTTTACTATAAATATAAACTTTTATTGCAAATTAAAGCTATTTTTAATTTTTTTTAATAAGTTTTATTTAGTTATTTAATTATATTAATTTTTTGTTATAAATAAAATTTTATTGTAAAATTTAAAAAAAAATCGACCCGAAATAGAAATTCAAAGGTTAAAAAATTTTAAGAAAATTAATTCGGTTAACTGGTCGATTAATTAACCGAACCGATTGAAGTCCACCCCTATTCGACAGAAGGGGTGTAAATCATTTGAAGTTAGAGGAATGTTAATTACAGTCATTTTAGAAAATGACTGTTTAATAATTTTTTTCTATTAATTAAAAAATATTTATTATAATATCTCTCTGGATAATTACTCTCCAAAGTGACTATATTAGCATTTCTCTTAAAGTTATTAGTATGCTATTCAAATTTTATCTTACAGTTGAACTCAATTCGAATATACTAATAGGTCAGTCCAGTATTATAATATTTCACCCGTGCGATTCAAAGTAGGTTAAATATAGAAATTTTATATAATTTTTAATTAAATTTTTATTACACATAATAATTTACTTATTCAATATTGAATTTCTTTGAACTTCATTGAATTCAAATATTTCAAGAGTCGATATTGTAACGACCCTCCCTGACTAGGTCGGCTGCCCGGCCCACTAGTGGCTTACGGCCCGGCCATTTCACCACCTGGGCACGGAGTCCGCAGGAGGCAAGCGATCGCTACAGTACTGGACAGCCCTCGCGGCCCACCCAGCATGATTTGTTTATTTGGCCCCCCAGGCATTGTCACACTGAGAGGTCGCCTCCCTGGATCGAACCCCTGACCTCCCACTTAAGAGAGCCAGCGAGAACCATCCAGTACCATTTCTGCTACAATGCCTGGGGGGCCAAATAAACAAATCCTGCTGGGTGGGCCGCGAGGGCTGTCCAGTACTGTAGCGATCGCTTGCCTCCTGCGGACTCCGTGCCCAGGTGGTGAAATGGCCGGGCCGTAAGCCACTAGTGGGCTGGGCAGCCGACCTGGTCGGGGAGGGTCGTTACAGTTAAATGAAATTTCTTGAAATTCCAACTTGTATACTTAAGACCTTCCTTCAATTTGAGCTTGGAATCATCAAAACCCTCACTTGCTCTCTTGCTCTCTTGTCTCTTTGAGGAGCCGGCCACCATGGAAGAAAAGGAAAGAAAATCACAAATGAAGAGGAAAAGTCAAATTTCTCTTCTTCTTTAAATCTCCACCAAGCAAATTAAGTAGGAAAATACTAACATGCCCTCTTCTCATAAGCTTTCACTTACTATCATTAACATACCCTTTTAAGTAATTTCACATACAACAATTAAAATATCCTCTTCCCTTGACTTTCCATTTGACCAATGTATATGTTATATATATTGCCATATACACTACATATACATTTCTCTCTACACCTTACTTTCCTTTCAAAACAACACATAAACATTATCTTTAAATTTTCTTGATCAACTTAACAAATATACATAATCCACTAGCACCACAATATCAAAACTTCTAGGGCATAATTAGGGATATTACAATTCTCTCCCCCTTAAATAATTTTGTCCTCGAAATTATCAGTACCGTAACAATCCATTCTTAACAAAATACTATCTTAACTTCCATACGAAGTTAATTATATGCTGAAGTTATTATGTCATCAAACCATATAACTTCAATTCTCCCCTTTAGAATCAACTATCTTCTTTAAATTCCATAACTCATCATTCTAATTGTTTATATATCTTATTACTTCCTTGATCAAACATTCAAGAGAACTCATTACATTTCCTATTAATATCTTAATACAAGAATCAGATCATTTTATAGTACACTTATACTTCATCCAATCCTTATATTTAATATATATATATATATATTTTTACCCCTTTGTAATTACTTTCTTAACTTTAACCTTAAAAACCATTGGTTTATCTCTGAGTATTAATTATCCCATCGTTACAATCACTGTCTAAAAAGACATTTATCAAACCTCACTGGATAACAAAATCCTTATTTTTTCACAAATGGAGTTACTTCTTTAGCATGCTTTTCCCTTAACTTACATATTAATACATTACCTTTCAACTTATTTTTATAAATAATCAATTTTTTCCCCTTTTTATCATGATTTATAACTACTATAACTCCATTCATTCATGTTCAATCACACTTTACAATTTTACATCATATACATTTTCATGTAAGTAATTATACTCTCAGTACAACTATACATATGAAATTTCAATAATGATCCATAACCTTAGCCAGATCTAGATCAATTGATCTATCTGTCACAATATACCCACGTTCCAATCTTGTTCAATTTCAACCAACAATTAATTTATTTAACTTATCAAGAAATTTCACAATTTTCATATATATATATATATAACTTAATTCCATTAGGGCAAACTTATATTCAATTCCTGATCTCTTCCGATCCATTTTCAGTCAAATCATCATGATAACAAATCACTTCATATTATCTTAGTAAAATTCCCATCAATTCTCATAATAATTATATACCATATTTACTATTTATAGTTCTTTCACTTAAACCTCAAATTCATTCATTTATTCATTTCATATCATAAACATATTCAGTATAACTCCCAATCACATTTTATATTTTCTCCCTTTTTAATATCTCCACATCTTTCATATCATTGTTGTTTTTATTTTGAGTACTTTTTGTCATATTATCCATAACTCAAAATATTTCCATACTTCCCTTTTCTCTCTTTACCTTCATAATTATAACCAAATTCTTAACATAAAATGATAAGGTACAACCTTATCCATCACAACTTTGCACTATACTTCTCACACATAATTTTCAATTTCACCACATCTGTATTACAATCATTTTATCTAAGACCCAAATCCATGGATAACAAATTAATCAATCAATATACTGAACAAAACACATGACCTTAAGAGATTCATATTCAAGCCTGAAATTTTCAAATCAATTCAATTCTTTTATAATTTTATTCTCAATCTTTACAAATACAAGGCTAAGGTATCTCTCAAAAATTACATATTCCCTTCTATACATTTTTGCTATATCAGAAGTTAACACATTCTAACTCCGTTTCAAACCAAGTTGCACTCGATTATATAATCTTTATTAACTTCAGTTATGTTCCAACAATATTACTATATGCATATTCAATCATATGCAGTTTCTATACAATTTCTATTCGTCACTTCATTTCTAATCTATTTACAATCTCTTATAATATATAATTGCCTAGAACTTTCCATATGTGAATATTTTGGAACTCTAAACATCATATGATCATCAAATTCAATGCTCAATATAGCAATTTTTCACTGTCCAATATTACTCAAGTCCATTTCATTCTCACTTCCATCACATAATCCATCTAGGTTTACACAGTTCAAGACCTAATCTTCCTTAGGTCCACTAATACATACAACATCATTTTCCATATCACTAATTCTATAATTATACCACATACATATTCATAGGTCATCTCATAATGTGATTCACATTTTTTTTTTATATATCTATCATGATTTCATTCATATTGAAAAACTCAATTCACCTATCATGTACATGTATACACTTAATTATAGGCTCTGATTTGTTTTCCTTTTTCATACATTCAATACCCATTTAATGTTTATCACTTTCTCTTAAACACTATCATTCTCATTCTCCCCATATGATGTAAAGTATTTATTCATACAACAACTATATATATATATATATATATATATATTCTGACTATAATAACACTTCATATCCATCTCAGTCACATTCTTAAGGTGACATCTCTTTCACTTTTATCTTTAGAAGCATTTAATATGCTTCCATATCCATTTATACCCTTTGCAATAAAATGACTTAAAATAACTCATTTTCATTTGCTTATCCACTTCCCTTTTTCTTCAAAACAAATTTTCATTTTATCAATCATATTACTCAATTCATAATACTTTCTTATGCAATATTAGTCATTTCACCTAACTCATATATTGAATATACATTAAACCATCAATATTCAAATAATCTTTTTCAAATTCCACTAAAACTTTAACTTTTCAACTCACTACTTCGCTTAAACTTCAATTTGCCAAACTCATCTTTTCTTAACATCACTTTAACAACATCTTATATATATATATATATATCACAAAGCAATATCAAAACATATAATTTTCACAATTATCAAGCTCATTTCAAAAATCTCAAACATCACATATTACCCTCATTACCATGAGCTTTCACAATATCCTAACACCTCACATTTCAAACATTGAATTCACAATGTTTGCATTAAAACAACAATACCAATTTATATTTTTACTTAACCAATATTATCTCTTTTTCCTTTAAACAAAACCTTAACTGTATATATATATATATCCCAACTTTACATAATCACACCTTGTCTCTACTAATCAACTCATTCAATATTAACAATTCGATATTATTTCCTCTGTCTAGCAAACACAACATTAGCAAACCCAACATAAACTTTATTATAAAGAGGTTCAAAGTATAGAAGAAAAGTACATACTCTTATCTTGATTTGATTTTCAACTCATTTTCAACTTTATTCTTATTTTCATTTCTTTATATTTCAATTCACATTATGCCCTACATAATATTGCTCATAAACATCAACATTACCTTCCATGTTGCACACAACATGACATTTTTCATATGCATCAACAATATGCATATATCACATTACATTTCACAATTCGTTTCTCATAATCAATTAGGCACTATGCCTCAATTATAATTCATTTCCAACATCATTGCCAACAATCATGGTTTCTCATCACATCAACATAGTATACACATATATCATCAACTATATTGAACATCTCATATAACACAAATATTCTACAATTCATATTATGCCACATCCGAGACCAACCTAGGTGTCAATGCATATGCATGTATTACAAATTTCATTTCAAAACTTTTCTTTTTTTTTACTTCTATTTAAACTTTTCAAAATTTTTTTTTAATCTCACTTAGACCGAGAATCTCGAACCTAAGCTTTGATACCAAAATAATTGTAACACCCCGATACCCTATATAAGTACTATACATATACCTAGTATACATACAGTAAGTATATAAAGTATAAGGATGTCACTTTTCGTTACCTTTTAAAAACCTGTAACAGAGTTCTAACCACAATACGTTAATTTACATAACATTTACAAAATCATTTTCTTTATCAAAACTTTATTTATACATATAAATATCCTCTCGTCAGAAATACATCAAAATTAAAAGTTATACATGTATGCATTACCCTCTAGTTGGTCTCGACAAACCTTTACCCTTCTCGTGACATAACGAAAGACTTTGCATCTTCCACCAAGCTACCTGCGCGATTACACATACGCGCTAAGCCCGAAAGCTTAATAGTACAAATATAAAATATAAACATACATTATAGATATTCTATTATATAATGATATATCAATTCAATGTACAATTAGTTCTTATCATGTTTTTTTTTTCTTAATTGCAACTTTCATATATCTTGACTAATTTCATATATTATATACGTATATACAAAACATTACCACCAACCACAATCCAATACTAATACTCATAATCAATTCATAAATATACATACATTATATATATCATACCAATCAAGAGTCACATTTCCAAGGAAGACAATCCTTATCACCAAACATAATTCCTCATTAATACCCACAATCAATATACACATCATATATCGTACTTCACAACATTAGTTTGTTCACAATTCATTAATCATAAATCACATATCCAACAAAGGCAATTATTATTACCAACCATCATCCATCACTAATATCCATAATTTATATATTTCATTACTCATTTATTTCAACATTTATATATATCACATTTACAACAAATGACAGACTCGGGCCCAAAAGACACTAATATGCTATTCGACTTTCAGAGTTAATGCTTTGGTTTAATTATCACATTTATCAATATCCCAACTAGGCTTCAAGGATTAAGTTCAACCAAGCTTCAAGGGGAACAAAGCATGCTAAGTATCAACCCAACTTGGCTTCAAGAACTCATCCAACCTAGCTTCAAGGGTTGTAACATCTCAATTAGGCTTCAAGGACTAGACCCAACCAAGCTTCAAGGGGAGTAAAACATGTTAAACTTCAACCCAACTTGGCTTCAAGGATCAAGCCCAACCTAACTTCAAGAGATTGTTACTATTAGGCATGCCACCAACAACAAAACTCTGAAAATGAATAACACATTAGATACACAATTCATTGATTATTTCATCATCAATATCATTTTCAATTCTCATCATCATTTAGGCAAACATGCCTCACATATCTCAATTGAATTATCATAGCCAATCACAATGGCTTCATATCACATTTGAGTTATCATTGCCAATAACAATGGCTTCATATCACATTTGAGTTATCATGGCCAATAACAATGGCTTCATATCACATTATATCTCAAATTACCTATCATGTTTCATCATTGATATATGCAACATCAATTACATTACTAAACAAACACATTATTAATCAATCATACCATATAGGCATGCTTCATTCATATCATTCAAGCATACATAATCCATTTCATTGCACATGTATCTTAAATTCATTGTCATATAATCCATATGTCCTTTTATTTCATTTTGATCATCATCATCAATCATGCTAACATCACATTTCATCATTTCTTAAGACACATTAACACCATTCATTATTAGAACATTTATCATAACAAATTGCATTATACATACCTTTCTTTTGGATGATCATTATAGCTTTCACACTATACAAATGACAACATTAGTAACATTGAATTAACAATATAATAATCTACTTAATACATTTATACCAAGGGTGTTAAGTCTCAAAATCATATAAAAGATTACATTTATGTAAGTTTGTACTTACCTCAAGAACTACTCCCATCAATCTATACATTTCCTTTTCCAAGAATTCTTCACTTCCCAAATTAGGGCAAATCACCTTCTTTCAAAACCCTAATCCAAAGAATGATACAATCCATCAATTCCAATACAATTTATCACTTTTTAACCTCATTTCAAACCTTTATAACACACATTACAAACCAACTCTTCAAGCCAAAGCCCACGGCCGTGGCCAACTCAACCCCCACGGGCGTGGGTTAAGGGATGGTTCTGCCACACTTGCACCTACCCTCCACGGCCATGGCTCCAAACAACTATGAATGGCCACGGCCATGGCACCCCAAGGCCACGGGCGTGGCATCCAAAATGCTATTGCCCCTCTTCCAAAATCATGTATTCTTCACTTCCAATTCCAACAAACACAAAAAACTTGAAGATTAACAAGAATAATTAACCAAACTAGACATAAACAACAATTATCAACTCAAAACCCTAACACAAATTCAACACAACCACTTCCAACCTCATCACCAACTTAACTTCTCATCTATCAAGCAATTTAAACACTTAAAATCACATCTACAACAACTTAATCATACCATCATCAAACCACAATCCAAATCAAACATAACTTCAAATATAACAAGAGCAAACAAGAGAAAACTTACCAAAATGATGAAATTTCTTGAAATTCCAACTTGTATACTTAAGACCTTCCTTCAATTTGAGCTTGGAATCATCAAAACCCTCACTTGCTCTCTTGCTCTCTTGTCTCTTTGAGGAGCCGGCCACCATGGAAGAAAAGGAAAGAAAATCACAAATGAAGAGGAAAAGTCAAATTTCTCTTCTTCTTTAAATCTCCACCAAGCAAATTAAGTAGGAAAATACTAACATGCCCTCTTCTCATAAGCTTTCACTTACTATCATTAACATACCCTTTTAAGTAATTTCACATACAACAATTAAAATATCCTCTTCCCTTGACTTTCCATTTGACCAATGTATATGTTATATATATTGCCATATACACTACATATACATTTCTCTCTACACCTTACTTTCCTTTCAAAACAACACATAAACATTATCTTTAAATTTTCTTGATCAACTTAACAAATATACATAATCCACTAGCACCACAATATCAAAACTTCTAGGGCATAATTAGGGACATTACAGATATGAGCAGAGTTTAAATATTTGAGTATTAGTTTGGATCAAGTTTATGAACTTAAGATTCGATCCAATTTAAGTGCTTTTTTAGATGCTTAACAAAATTCATCACTTATTTACTTTATAATTAGATCAAGCTCAAGTTTAATATTATTTCAACTTTGCTCGATTTGAATATACCCCTAATTTAGTTTAGCTTTTGGCAACAATTTTGTTTTACCTAAATTCATTCAAGAGTCTCTTTTAATTTGAAAAGTGTATTTTTCAAAAACTCGATCAATTTAATATGTAATTTTCTTCACTAATTATGAGATACAATCTACTCTATTTATAACTAATTAGCTAATAATTGATGCCTAATGATTGTTAACCAAATATTAGTGTGCTAACTATTATTATTTTTATTTGTCAATAAATGAGATCCAAACTAAAGCGAAATAGGAAGTTAGAGTTGTGGAGAAATACTTTTATTTTTAACGTAGTATTTAGTTTGAGATAAGAATCGAAATGAGAATACTTTCCTATTCTTGTTGTTTAGTTGAATAAAATAAAGAGGGTAATGGGAATCACATTAACCTAGAAAAAAAATTAATCATTTTCTATCACTCCTTCATTAAACAATTCTCATTCTTGACTAGAATAAAAAATTAAAAAGATGTTTCTCTCTACGAAGAAAATAAAACGCAAAATTATATCAATTTTTTGCCTCAATTCTCTTCATCAATCTTCAAAAATATGTATGTACTTCTTAATTGTGTATATATATATGTATTTTTTAATTATCTCTTTATATTTTATGGACTTGTACTCTTAATTTGAAAATTTAGGGCTTTTATTGTGTTCTTCATTGCTATAAATATTCTTTCAATAATTAGAGGCTTTCGAAATATGTTGTAGTAGATTCACGTTTATAGTTCAATCTTACCTTAATTTTTTATCCTTCAACTTACACTATATGGCTGATATTTCTACACAACTATTGTGTAACACCTTTGTACCCAATATACGTATACTATATACACCCAACATATGTAATATATGTATAGAGGATACAAGAATGTCACAACCTTTTTAAAACAAAACAAATCTTCACTTATAAAATTTGAATAATCTTAAAACATTCAATCGACATAATAAAAATAATAGATGATATATTACTTGTTAAAACGTATTTAAATTCATTACCAAAGGTTTATCCAAAACATTTTTGATAGATTGCGGAAGCGAAATATACATATTTATATACATCCAAAATCAATATGTATAAAAATATGAAATATATACATGCTGGCAGTTTGTCTCTGATCTTAATGCCCACAATCAACACTGCACTCACAATCTCAAGCCTAGACTCGACTCGGTCTAGCTGAACTCTCCGGCTCAACCGGATCTACCCTGTCACCTGCGCGATGAATCACAATCGCGCTAAACCAAAAGCTTAGTGGTACAAACTTTGATAACAATATAGTTCAAATGTAATGCCAATGTCAAACTTTCAAGAACTAGAAACAATACACAAGGATATCATATTTCATAACATTAAATCTCATTATATTGCTCAATTGTTCCACCATTCATAATTCACATTAAAGCAAAGATAAGCATGGGCTCAAAAAGATCTAATATGCTATTCAAATTCCAGAGTTACTGGTTTGGTCCAATATAACAACATTTATCTAGCCCGAAGGCGAATCATAATCACAATGAGGATTACCTCATATGTAACATCTCAACTAGGCTTCAAGGACTAGGCCTAACCCAGCTTCAAGGGTCTGCTACATCATGTAACACCCAACTAGGCTTCAAGGACCAAGCCCAACCCAGCTTCAAGGGACTGTTACTTTTTAGGCATGCCACCAACAACAAAACTCTGAAAATTGAATAACATACTAGGCACACAATTCTTTCATAATTTCATTATCAAATCCTTTCTCATTTTCTCATGATCATCTAGGCACAATGCCTCAAATATCTCATTTATATCAGTTTATCCATCACCATTGGCTTTACATACCATCATTAGTGTATACATAACAAATTGCATTATCCATATATTTTGAATCATCATCATATATTTCACATAGTTCACATTATGCAAATCATAGCACATTACTCATGCATCAATAATGTAGTAAGTAGCTTAACAAATTTTTCAACCAAATGTGTTAAGTCCTAATGTCATGTAAATATAAACAATTATTCAAAGTTTGTACTTACCTCTAAAGCAACAATTACCACTTCAACCTCCTCTTCTAAGATATCCCTCTACACTTGGTTTAGGGTACTCAAGTCTCTTCCAATCATATACCAAATGTGATTATAAGTAATCACCAAGTGATCCATAAAGGAAAATAAGGAAAAGAACTATCTAGGGCAAACTCTACCCATGACACGCTCAACAACACGGGCGTGTCTATGACCGTGCCCTAAAACCACAACACAGAAGATATGACACGCTCTAATACATGGGCGTGTCACTGCACGTGTCAAATCTCCAACAACACAGCTGCTATGACACGCTCAGTGACATGGGCGTGTCAATCCTTTAACATCACATAAGCTGTGACACGCTCAGTGACATGGGCGTGTCACTTCACGTGTCAAAACACCTCCAACACAGTAGCTATGACATGTTCAGTGATATGGGTGTGTTACTGATCGTGTCACCCACACTGAAAACAGAACCAATGACACGCTCAAAGACATGGCCGTGCCACTAGGCTTGTCAGGCAACAAAACCTGATATCACCACAACAATACCTCATCCAAAAATCATCTTTCATAAACCTTTTCAACCTCATACAAACTCAACCAATTCCATCATAATACCACATGATACTTATGTAAACATTAAACTAACTAAAACACAATCAACAATACCCAATCATAACCATATTTCATGACTCAAAACTTACACAATCCACAACTCTTATTTTCTTCACTAAACTTAACTTTTTTCTTCAGTCCAACCCCAAAATCATAGCAAACTAGACAAAAGAACTTCAAACATACCAATTTCAACCATAAACACTACTACATCAAATATCCAACAAACTCATGAACACACTCTCAAAGAAAATCAAAGAAATAAGTTGGAAACTTACCAAATATGAAGAAAAATCCTTAAAACTCTAACTTGATCACTTGAAATTCTTCAATTGTTTGAGTTAGCAAGAAGCAAAATCTCTTTTCCTTTGGATGAAGATGGTGGCCGACCCTCTTAGAGAAGAAAGAAGAAGACGAAAATGGTCAACTCTCCACTAAACTCACAAACCTCTTAAAACCACACAAAAATCCTCTTTTAATCTCCACCAAGAAATTATAATATAATATCATCTTCCACTATCATAACATATTAATATATAATTAAATATCATTTGACCATAATAAAAAGTTGACTTGTATATATTGTATATATCTTCATATACATAACATATACACATCTTCCTTTTCTCTTTTCTTTTTCACTTAATCATATATGTACACTAATAAATCCTTTAATTAATTTTCAACAATTAGTATTTTCAAAATTTTGGGGTATTATATGGGATATTATAATTCTCCCCCTCTACAAATAAATTTCGTCCTCGAAATTACCTGTTCTCAAGTCTGGAACAACTGAGGATACTGATCCCGAATCATCTGCTCACTCTCCTATGTTGCTTCTTCCCTAGCATGATTCTTCCAAAGAACCTTAACAAGTGGCACATTCTTATTTCTCAACTCTTTCACTTCACGAGCCAAGATAGCCACTGGTTTTTCCTCATAAGTCAGATCTGGACTCATCTCAATGGACTCCACTGATAAAATATGAGATGGGTCTGATATGTACCTCCGAAGCATAGAGACATGGAAGACATTGTGAATTCGATCCAATTTAGGTGGTAAAGTAAGATGATAGGCAACTGGTCCAACTCTTTCCAGTACCTCATAAGGTCCTATGAAACGAGGACTCAACTTCCCTTTATGGCCAAATCTCAAAATTTTCTTCCAAGGAGGCACTTTCAAAAATACTTTATCTCCTACACTGAACTCTATGTCTCTTCTCTTCAAATCTGAATAAGATTTCTGTCAATCTGAGGCTGTTTTCAAACGATCTCGAATTATCTTCACTTTCTCTTCTGTTTCCTTAATCAAATCAAGACCAATCAACTTATCTTCTCCAACCTCATCCCAACATAAAGGTGTCCTGCACCTCCTACCATATAATGCCTCATAAGGTGTCATCCCAATACTGGACTGATGACTATTATTATAAGCAAATTCCATCAGTGGTAAGAACCTGTCCTAACTTTCAGAGAAATCAATGACACAACTTCTCAACATGTCCTCCAAAATCTGTATCACTCTCTCTGACTGCCCATCTATTTGAGAATGAAAAGCAGTGCTAAAATGCAATCGAGAACCCAAAACATCATACAAACTCTTCCAAAATCTCGAAGTAAATCGGGGATCTTGATCAGATACCAACGAAATTGAGACTCCATGTGTAACACCCCCACACCCAATACATACACACTACATACACCACAATGTAGTATACATGTATCGAATATAGGAATGCTACGGATTTTATTAACATTCAAAATATTTTAAATGATACTATAAGCTTTCTCATTATACATTAGAGAAAATAAGTCATGAACTTGTAATGTAAAACAAATAGATATATGTATATATATACATTTACTAAATACGCAGCGGAATATAGAAAATATTTACATATATAAAAGCTTTTAAATCCATATTTACAAATATATACATATATTCGCATCATAAACAATATTTACAAAATATAAAAGAGTTATACATGATTGGCAAATCTTCTCTGATCTTTAAGTCCCTATATCAACTCTTCAATGTCTACTCTCACTCGGTCTCGAAGAGCTCTCGGGTTCAACTCTATCACCTGCGCGATTAAACACTATCGCGCTAAGCCAAGGGCTTAGTAAGACAAATCATGCTAATGTTATGCTTAAGTGCAATGCAATGTAAAATTCTCAATCCATATTATACATGTAACATCATATATGCAAAGCTAACAACATATCTTTACATTTCATAATCCAACATATGTAGACATAACACATTTCAACATCTTTTCATATACCTCATTAGTTACTCATCAAACCATTCATGAACAACACTAAACAAAGACAAGCATGGGCCCAAGACACACTAATATGCCATTCAATTTTCAGAGTTAATGTTTTGGTTTTGTTATCACATTCATCAATATCATATACCCAACTAGGCTTCAAGGATTAGGTTCAACCAAGCTTCAATGGGAGCAAAGCATGCTAAGCTTCAACCCAACTTGGCTTCAAGAACCAACCCAACCTAGCTTCAAGGGTTGTAACATCTCAATTAGGCTTCAAGGATTCAATCCAACCTAACTTCAAGAGATTGTTACTATCATTAGGCATGCCACCGATAACAAACTCTGAAAATGGAATAACACATTAGCCACACAATTCATTTACATTTCATTCTCAATTCTCATCAATTAGGCAAACATGCCATATATCTTTCAATTGAATCATCATAGCCAATCACAATGGCCTCAAATCAAACAAAATCTCAATTCATATTATTCATATAACATCATTGATACAACATTTCAAAGTACATACCACATTACCATTCACAATGCATATAGCCTAACATTGTTCATATGTATCATCAATATCAACAAATGTGTGCTACAATCTCAACATCAATGAATGTATGTTCCACATATATTTGATTAGGTCATTCTTATCTTTGAAGTATATTTAAAGTGTTTATGTTTAGGTTTAAGTATCAATAATATCTTTGAAGAATCAAAACCATACAAAAAGAACAAAAATAAAAACAGTAACCAACACATTTGAGGGACACGGCCAAGCTTGTGGCCGTGTCTCTCAACTTAATTTTGGCAGTGACAGACACTGGCATGGGACACGGCCGTGTCTCCTAAAAATCAACCCAACACGGCCAAAATTTCCATGACTTGGCCGTGTCTCTCTTTGCTTTTGGCCGTGTCACTCATGATCAATACCCTAACCAAAAACCAACACTCTTTCAATTGCATTTCCATACTTTTTACACAACAATCATCTCATTCAAATGAACACAATCAATGACATAAACACATATCTTACATAAACATCACAATAATCACTTTAACAACACATTAACATCACATTTAAATACAAACCATTCCAAAACCCTAAAACCAACAGCCTTCTCCATCCTTCAAAATCAACATCCACCACTTCCAACATCAATACCTTTTTAAACTCTTAACTAACACCAATTTTAACACTTGAAAACACATCACAAACACCTATCATCAACTAATCAACAAACCCTAATTCACTTCAAAAGAATAAAGAAATCAAAGAAAAGAACTTACTTTAGTTGTAAACTTCTTGAATCAACACTTGATCACTTCAATCTTCCCTCAATTTGAGTTTAGAACTTCAAACACTTCTCTAGCTCTCTAGTTTTCTTTTGTCTTTGGAGGAGCCGGCCACTACCAACAAGAAGAAGAGAAAAATGATGAAGAAACAAAGTCAATTTCTCCTTAAATCTCCACCAAGTGATTTTAACTAAACAATTACCAAAACACCCCTCATCACTTAACTTAGCTTTTGTCACTTGCATGCCCAAATATGTAATTTCATACTCAACAAGATAAATATCTCTTCCCCCTTGACTCTTCATTTGACCAATTTATATGTTATATATATTACAATATAATCAACATATACACTTTTCTCTAAACCCTCTTTCTTACCCAAAACACATATACACAAGCATTCTCTTTCAAATTTCTTTTCTTATCACATAACATATACATTCAATCCAATTTACAACCACAACATAACCAAGACTTCTAAGGCAAACATGAGGATATTACACCATGCAATCTCACTATCTCACTGATATACAGCTCAACCAATTTCTCAAGAGAATAATCCATTCGAACTGGAAGAAAATGAGCTGTCTTTGTCATCCGATCAACAATCACCCAGATTGCATCATGCTTCTTCTGAGTCAAAGGTAAACCAGTCACAAAATCCATGGTCACTCATTCCCATTTCCACTCAGGCACTGATAATGGATGAAGTAATCCCGAAGGAACTTGGTGCTTAGCCTTCACTCTCTGACAAGTGAGACATCTGGATACAAACTTTGCTATGTCCCTTTTCATAACTGGCCACCAATAATATTATTTCAAATCCCGATACATCTTGATACTCCTAGGGTGCATAGTATAAGCTGACTGATGCTCTTCCTTCAAAATTACCTTTTTCAGTCTTGCATCATTAGGAACACATAATATATCTCTGTACCACAAACTGCCATCAAGTCTCACATGAAAGTCTCGACTCTCCCCCTTTTGGCAATCCATTACAGCTTTCTGGATTTTCTCATCTGCCAACTAAGTCTCTTTAATCTAATCCAACAACACTGGCCTCAATTGCAACTGAGCCATCAATGCACCATCATCATAAGACTCGAATCTGGCATGCAACACTCTTAATTCAACAAGCAACAAGAGCGAATGAGCAGTCAAACCTGCCAAAGACTTCCGACTCAAGGCATCAGCAATAACATTTGCCTTACCAGGATGATAATCAATTAAACGGTCATAGACTTTAATAAACTCTAACCATCGTCTCTGCCAAAGATTCAACTCTTTCTGAACACCCAAGTATTGTAAACTCTTGTGATCTGTATAAATGAAATACTTCTCCCCATACAAGTAATGTCGCCAAATCTTTAAAGAAAAAACTATAGCTGCTAACTCCAAATCATGCATCGGGTAATTTAGCTCATGCGGCTTCAACTATCGAGAAGCATAAGCAATGACTCTACCATCCTGCATAAAAACACAACCTAAACCATTATGTGAAGCATCACTGTATATCACATATGGTTTACCTTCCACAGGCAAAGTAAGGATAGGGGTCTGAGTCAACATCTCCTTCAGCTGTTCAAAACTCGCCTGACACCGATTTGTCTACACGAATCTAACTCCCTTCCAAAGTAATCTAGTGAGTGGAGTAGCTATCATAGAAAAACCTTTCACAAATCGCCGATAATAGCCTGCCAAACCCAGAAAACTTCTAACCTCTGTCACAGTCTTCGGTGGACTCCAATTCAAAATAGGCTCAACTTTACTCGAATCCACTCTAATACCATCTGCTGAAACCACATGACTGAGAAAAGTCACTTGATCAAGCCAAAACTCACACTTAGACAGCTTAGCATACAACTGCTTCTCTCTTAAAGTCTGCAATACAATCCACAAATGCTTATCATGATCCTCCTCATTATGTGAATGCACCAAAATATCATTAATAAAAACCATTACAAATTGATCTAGATAGGGTCTGAATACCCTGTTCATCAGATCCATAAAAGCTACTGGTGAATTCGTTAACTCAAAAAGCATCACCAAAAACTCATAATGCCCATACCTTGTGCGGAAAGCTGTCTTAGGTACATCTTCATCTCTGACTTTCAATTGATGATACCTCGATCTCAAATCAATCTTAGAGAAAACTGCTGCTCCCTTCAAATGATCAAAAAGATCATCTCTTCGGGGCAAAGGATACTTATTCTTGATGGTCACTTTATTCAACTACCTATAATCAATACACAATCTTAAAATACCATCCTTCTTCTTCACAAATAAAATGGGCGCTCCCCATGGTGACACACTAGGGCGAACAAACCCTTTATCCAACAACTCCTACAACTGCACCTTCAGCTCTCTTAACTCAGCAGGTGCCATATGATAAGGAGTAACAGAGATGGGAGTAGTACCAGGCAACAAATTGATACCAAACTCAACCTCTCTCTCAGGGGGTATCCCTGGCAATTCCTCAGGAAAAATATCTGGAAACTCAGCAACTGTGGGTATACTGTCAAGTTGAGAACCCACTACTCTGGTATCTACAATATGAGCAAGATAAGCTTCACATCCTTTCCAAATCATTCTCCTAGCTGATACAGTTGAAATAAACAAGGATGAAAGATGTCTCTGCTCACTAGATATCATCACACTTCTACCAATACCGGTTCTCAAGGTAACACACTTCTGCTGATAGTCCACAATAGCCCCATGCTTAGATAACCAATCCATGCCTAAAATTAAATTATAATCCTTGAAAGGCATCTCAATTAAGTCACAAAGGAACTCCTCATCCCTAGTAGCTACTGCAAGACCCTGTGCTCTCTCAACACTCCTGGTAAATGCAACTAACTAGGAAAAATCTTAATACCAGGAGCCTGCGATAATACACATGATAGAGGGTCTCAATCCTTCCTCAAATCTCTGACACCGGCCTATCTCATCTGAAATAATTCCACCGGTATAATGACTCAATCGGATAAACTCGATCTCATACTCTGTCACTGCCTAGTTATCCTGTCTCAGATTCAAAAACTCCATCTTCTTTGCATCTTTATATTCTCTTAGAGTATACTTCTGCTCAAACTCTCACAGAAAATCATCATAAGTCAAAGTTGGTGGATCATCCAAGGCATGTGGAACCATCTTCCACCAATCGTATGCATCCCTCTACATAAGGGATCTAGCATAATCAAAATTTTCTTCAGAAGTAGCCTGCAACTGAATGAATACTCTTTGAACTCTATCTAACCACTGCTCAGCTACAGCAGGGTCTGTAGTACCGACAAAGTCCTCTGCTCCAAACTTTTTTAACTTATTATATTGCCTCATCGGTACTTATGGCTGCGGTTGCGGTGGCGGCTGCTGAATTGGAGCCTGCCTTAACAACTCCACCATATGCCGTACCCAAACCAGCGGAATCTCATCAACTGCTGGTCTCTCTAGCACAGGAGCAGGTGCCTCTCCAACTATCTCAACTCTAGCTCCATCTCTACCCTCAGCAGGAGCTACACTCTCAGCACTACCCTCAACAGACTAACGTATATGAGACGCCATCACTACCTATATCTGCAAATACAGCAGAAATTGCTATATCAGAGATCAGAAACTGCCAGTGCCAATGCATGTATCTTATTTAAAAACCATATTTTGAAATCTCAATTTTTTTTCTTTTACAATCCACCTAGGTTGAGAACCTCAAACCTAGGCTCTGATACCAAAACAAATTTAACACACTTTTACCCAATATACGTACACTACATACACCCAACATATGTAATATATGTATAGAGGATACAAGAATGTCACAACCTTTTTAAAACAAAACAAATCTTCACTTATAAAATTTGAATAATCTTAAAACATTCAATCGACATCATAAAAATAATAGATGATATATTACTTGTTAAAACATATTTAAATTCATTACCAAAGGTTTATCCAAAATATTTTTGATAGATTGCGGAAGCGAAATATACATATTTATATATATCCAAAATTAATATGTACAAAAATATGAAATATATACATGCTGGCAGTTTGTTTCTGATCTTGATGTTCACAATCAACACTGCACTCACAATCTCAAGCCTAGACTCGACTCGGTCTAGCTGAACTCTTCGGCTCAACCGAATCTACCCTGTCACCTGCGCGATGAATCACAATTGCACTAAGCCAAAAGCTTAGTGGTACAAACTTTGATAACAATATAGTTCAAATGTAATGCCAATGTCAAACTTCAAGAACTAGAAACAATACACAAGGATATCATATTTCATAACATTAAATCTCATTATATTGCTTAATTGTTCCACCATTCATAATTCACATTAAAGCAAAGACAAGCATGGGCCCAAAAGGATCTAATATGCTATTCAAATTCTAGAGTTACTGCTTTGATCCAATATAACAGCATTTGTTTAGCCCGAAGGTGAATCATAATCACAATGAGGATTACCTCATATGTAACATCCCAACTAGGCTTCAAGGACTAGGCCCAACCCAGCTTCAAGGGTCTGCTACATAATGTAACACCCAACTAGTTTTCAAGGACCAAGCCCAACCCAGCTTCAAGGGATTGTTACTTTTTAGGCATGCCACCAACAATAAAACTCTGAAAATTGAATAGCATACTAGGCACACAATTCTTTCATAATTTCATTATCAAATCATTTCTCATTTTCTCATGATCATCTAGGCACAATGCCTCAAATATCTCATTTATATCAGTTTAGCCATCACCAATAGCTTTACATACCATCATTAGTGTATACATAACACATTGCGTTATCCATATATTTTGAATCATCATCATATATTTCACATAGTTCACATTATGCAAATCATAGCACATTACTCATGCATCAACAATGTAGTAAGTAACTTAACATATTTTCCAACCAAATGTGTTAAGTCCCATTGTCATGTAAATATAAACAATTATTCAAAGTTTGTACTTACCTCTAAAGTAACAATTACCACTTCAACCTCCTCTTCCAAGATATCCCTCTACACTTGGTTTAGGGTACTCAAGTCTCTTCCAATCCTATACCAAATGTGATTATAAGTAATCACCAAGTGATCCACAAAGGAAAATAAGGAAAAGACCTATCTAGGGCAAACTCTACCCATGACACGCTCAACAACATGGGCGTGTCCATGACCGTGCCCTAAAACCACAACACAGAAGATATGACACGCTCTAATACATGGGCGTGTCACTGCACGTGTCAAATCTCCAACAACACAGCTGCTATGACACTATTAGTGACATCACGCTCAGTGACATGGGCGTGTCACTGATCGTGTCAATCCTCTAACATCACAGAAGCTGTGACACGCTCAGTGACATGGGCGTGTCACTTCACGTGTCAAATCTCCTCCAACACAGTAGCTATGACATGCTTAGTGACATGGGCGTATCTATAATATCCCAAATGATACCCTAGAAATTTGGAATTCTTATTGTTGTAATTGGATTAAATGATGTTAAGTGTGTATATATGATTAAGTGAGAAGATAAAAGAAGGAGCGTTTATATGTTGTATATATCTATAGAGATATATACAACATATACAAGTCAATAAGTAGAGTGGTCAAATGAGATAATTAATTATATAAAATAGGAATTTAAGTGATGGTGGAAGATGATATTTATATTATTATAATATTTAATTGCTTGGTGGGAATTAAAAGAGGTTAATTTTCTAGCTAAGAGAGGTTGATTGCTTTGACTTGAGAATAACTATCATCATCATCTTCTTTCTTTCTTTAAGAGCCGGCCATCACCATTGCTAAGGGAAAGAGAGGTTTTATTGATTCCTCACTCAAGCAATTGAAGGATTTCAAGAGATCAAGTTGGAGTTTTAAGGATTTTCTTCACTTTTTGGTAAGTTTCCAACTTGTTTCTTTGTGTTCTTTTGGAGTTTGTGTATTTGAGTTTGGTGAATGGTTGTTGTAGATGTGTGTATGGTTGATTTTGGTATATTTGAAGTGTTTGGTCTTATTAACTTTGATTTTGGGGTTGGATTGAAGAAAATGTTAAGTTTGGTGAAGAAAACAAGAGTTGTGGATTGTGTATGTGTTGAGTTATAAAATATGGTTGTGATTGTGTGTTGATGCATATTATTGAGTTGTTTTGATGTTATGCAAGTTTATTATGGTATATTGATGGTTTGGTTAAGTTTGTTTGGAGTAGAAAAGGGTAAAAGAAAGATGTTTGTTGGATGTGGTGTTGTTGGCGTCAATTTCAGGTTTTTGGCCTGACACGCCCAGTAGCACGGCCATGTCCTTGGGCGTGTCATTGATTCTGTTTTCAGTATGGGTGACACAAGCAGTGACACACTCATGTCACTGAGCATGTCACAGCTTCTATGTGGTTGTAGTTTTGACACGTCCAGTGACACGCCCATATCACTGAGCATGTCATAGCTACTGTGTTGTTGGAGAATTGACATGTGCAGTGACTCGCCCATGTCACTGAGCGTGTTAAAGCTTCTCTATTGAGGGTTTAGGGCACGATCAGGGACACGCCCATGTTGTTGAGCGTGTCATGTGTGGAGTTTGCCCTAGTTAGCTCTTATCCATATGTTCTTATGTGTATCACTAAGTGAGTGTTTTATAATCACCTTTGGATTAGGTTTTGAAGAGAATTGAGTTGCCCTAATCCAAGTGTTGAAGGAATCTTGGAAGAGGAGGTTGTTAGATTGGTGTTTGTTTCTCTTGAGGTAAGTACAAACCTTACATGATTGCATACATTTACATGATTTTGGGACTTAACACATTTAATTGGAAAATGTGTTAGGTTACCTATTATATTGTTGATATATGAGAATGGTGCTATAATTTGCATTATGTGAACTATATGAAATATATGTTGAGGATTCAAAAGATATGAACAATGTATTTTGTTATGTATACTCTAATAATGATATGTAAAGCCATTGGTGATGGCTATATTGATATGAATGGGATAATTGAAGCATTGTGCTTATGATGATCATGAGAAAATGAAAAAGGATTTGATAATGAAATAATGAAAGAATTGTGTACCTAGTATGTTATTCAATTTTCAGAGTTTTGTTGTTAGTGGCATGCCTAAAATTAACAATCCCTTGAAGCTGGGTTGAGCTTGGTCCTTGAAGCAAGGTTGGGTTGATGCTATGCTCCCCTTGAAGCTTGGTTGGGCCTAGTCCTTGTAGCCTAGTTGGGATGTTACATATGAGATGTTTCTCATTGTGATAATGATTCGCCTATGGGCTTGATAAATGTGATTATTGGACCAAAACAGTAACTCTGGAATTTGAATGGCATATTAATTTCTTTTGGGCCCATGCTTGTCTTTGCTTAAATGTGAATCATGAATGATGAGTCAATTGAATAATATAATGAAATGTAATGTTATGAAATATGATATCCTTGTGTATTGTTTATAATTCTTGAAAGTTTGACATTGGCATTACATTGAATCATATTGTTATCATGGTTAGTACCACTAAGCCTATGGCTTAGCGCGATTGTGATTTATCGCACAGGTGACAGGGTAGATCTGGTTGAACCGGAGAGTTCAGCTAGACCGAGTTGAGTCTAGGCTTGTGATCCCTTGTGAAGTGTTGATATTTGGACTTCAAGATTAGAGACGAACTGCCAAGCATGTATAAACTCCATATTTTTGTAAATATTGTTTTTGATGTATACATATGTATATTCCGCTACATTTTCTGCTGCTTATTAAATAAATATTTTGGATAAACTTTGGGTGTAACGAAGATATATGTATATGTATTTTAACAAGGAATGTTTTATCTATTACTACTTATAATGATGATTTGATGTTAAAGTTTTAAAGATTGGTTTGCTTCAAATAGACTGTGACATTCTTGTATCCGGTATACGTATATTATATATGAGGGCGTATGTGGTGTACGTATATGGGGTACAGGGGTGTTACAATTGTTTTGGTATCAGAGCCAAGGTTTGAGGTTCTCAACCTAGGTAAATTGTAAGAAAAAGGAAAATTTTGATTTTAAAATATGGTTTTTAAATAAGATACATGCATTGGCACTGGCAGTTTCTGATCTTTGATGAGGTAATTTCTACTGTGTCTGCAGATATAGGTAGTGATGGCGTCTCAGTCATGTTAGTTCATAGAAGGTAGTGCTGAGAGTGTAGCTCTTAAAGAGGGTAGAGATGGAGCTAGGGTTGAGAGAGCTGGAGAAGCACCTGCTCCTGTGCTAGATAGACCAGCTGCTGATGAGATTCCGCCGGTTTGGTTACTGATGCGTCACGCCTAGTGCTATAGCAATACCGCAAGTGCACGGGTCGACCAAGTAATAAAGTAGTGAGTGAGTTATCGTTCCACTGAGGACAAGGCCAAGTACTAGTGCAAATCTTAACTGTTGTTTAACAAATTAATATTTTTGTGTGAAGTTTTGTAATTGAAAACAATTAATTTAATAACTGAAAGTAAAGGGAAATTAAAGGTTGTGCAAAAAGGATTGATAATAATAATACTATGCAGATATTGAATCCCCCTAGCCTCAATGATATTCATGAACAATCAATTTAGTTAAATCATTCAATAGAGTTGAGTTGGCATTCCTCTAAATTAGACTAAAACCTCTCTCGAGTAAATTAATCCCTAATCACTAAGTAGAGTGCCGGAATCTCTTCTCAAACACAATTAAATAGATCATACACTAAGAACAAGGAACTATAAACCAAAGGATCTTGTAAGTCTATCTCTAGAACCCCAATCAATCCTCAACCCTTATGAGTAATCAATCATATCAAGCTTTCTCAAGTCAATAATATGAAAATTGCAACCAATCAATAAGCATGTTATTATCAATTGGAAATAAATCATTAAGCATCATAAGAATAAAACAACTCAATCAAATGATTCAACTAAATATAATTATTCAATCCATACAAATAAGCTAGGGTTCATCAATATCTAGATAGAGAAGGAATTAGTTCATGTTCAAAACAAGAAAAACAAAACAAGAGAAATGAGTAAAAGAAACCAAACAATCCATGGCGAATAATTTGTATTTCTTCAATTCAATCCTTAATTCTTGGTTTAGGCGAATAATTTGTATTTCTTCACTTCAATCCTTGATTCTTGGTTTAGGTCTTATATATGATGTATCTCCTTCTTCAAACTCTTCCTTCTCCCTTGTTCCCGTCTCCACATCCAAGCTTAGAATCCCCTTAAAACTCCCTCTTCTTCTCTTTTTATTTCCTTCCAAAGCTCAAGCCATGCTTCCCAACTCACACCACTCTCTCTTGTTCCCCACTCTCTCTTTGTTTTGTATTTCTTTTGGCAAAAGTAATTGGTTTGTCTCCCACTTGTGCCTCAATTCATGCAGAAGAATTCAAGTTTTTATAGGGAAACAAGGCCAAGCCATGAGTGGCTTGGCCGTGTCACCTTTTGCCCCTCTTCCTTTCTTTCTTTTCTCTTTGTTTCATGAGGTGACATGGCTTGGCCGTGTCACTTGGGTGTGTCACCTTTTGTTTCTTCATTTTGCCAATTCTCTTCTTTGCTTCCAATGGGTGACACGGCCAAGCTTGTGGCCGTGTCATGTGACACGACCACTGGCTTGGGCTTGTCACCTGGGTGTGTCAGCTACTGCTTCTCTTCTTTCCTTCTTTGCTTGGTTTTGTTCCTTGGGTGAGACATGGCCAGTGGCTTGGCCGTGTCTCTGGGTGTGTCAGCTACTGTCTTGGATTTCATTTGAGGGACACGGCCAAGCTTGCTTTGGCTTGGCCATGTCTTGCTTGCTTCATGCTTTTTCTTCATTGTTTTGATCATCCAAGGGAGTTTTTGCACTTTGACTTAAAACAAACTCTTAAAATAAACTTTAAACCAAAAACAAATAAAACATTAACTAAAAATACATAGAAATCATACTAAAAACAAGTATAAAAATGCTCTTATCAAATACCCCACACTTAATTCCTTGCTTGTCCCCAAGCAAGGCTGAAATCAAAACAAACTAAATACGAAAAATTTGTCAAGTTCAAGAGTTATAAAAATTGCATCAAGACTTCCCTATCCTTAAATCCGCAATCAATATCAAATCGAACAAAATCGATGCTAATGCAATTAAGTGGCTTTCCATGCATAACCTATGTTGTCACTCCCTCACCAACTCTTAAAATGTGTTTGATCAAGGTGGTGTTTACACTCATAACAATCAATGAAAGATTATCGCCATAGGCTTGCTAATCTATCAAATCTCCACCACTTAATTACAATTAAGCAT
This sequence comes from Garcia nutans, assembly GCA_947685225.1. Classification (NCBI taxonomy): domain Eukaryota; kingdom Viridiplantae; phylum Streptophyta; class Magnoliopsida; order Malpighiales; family Euphorbiaceae; genus Garcia; species Garcia nutans. Next base: position 36,299,422 of record CANTUV010000008.1, on the reverse strand, counting down.
CAATCAAAAGGTCTTTTATTGGATTGTAATGGGGCTAAGGTAGAGGCATGGCATTTAGAAAATGTGAGCTTAATCATTAAGTTCAAGAGAACTTCAAGAATGAAGTAACCGATCATATAAATATAACCCAACGATCCCAAAACACCTTTCTCTTATCTACCCCTTGACATTTAAAGAACTTTTCAAGGGAACTCACTTATTGTATCTTGTAACATATTCAAACCCTTTTAACAAGAACAACAATTATTCTTATTATTATTCTTCTTTTTATTTGATTTTTTTTATTTTGTTTTGTAATCTCAACCCTACTAAATTTAACCCCACACTTAATTCAACACAACACTTGGTCATAAACGCTTTTAAAATGCTCTTGACCTAATGAAAGGGTAAGAGTTAAAACAGCAAGGTTCAAGCTAATGATGTTGTGAAAAAGAAAGAAAAGGAAAAATGAAATAGGCTCAAAATTGGCTAACTAAGGTTAAAAATAGGGTTGGTCTCTTTAAGCCAAAGTGGGTTCACCTAATTGCCTTAATCATCTTGATGCCTAATTGAAATTTTTATGTAATCTTAAAATGTATGTCAAAGCAAGTTCTAGCAAGTTATCAATCAAAGATGTCCATACACAAAAAGAATAATAAGTTGATGGCTCAATTTCTCACTAGGTTAAAGGTAGTGCAAGGAAAAACCAACAAAATTGACAATAAGCACCAATTCTACTCAATTCTCGAGTTCATGCTTCAAAAATTCAAAGGTCATCAGTCAACAATTTATAACAATTAAACTTTCTAAAATTTATTTATTCAAAGCAAACATGAAAAATATTAACTAAACTAACACAAAAATAAATTAAAATTAAAAACACAAAATACAATTAAAAATGAAAACACAAAACACAAAATGCACCCCACATTTAAAATTTCACATTGTCCTCAATGTGAGTATGCATAAACTAAAGGAGAGTTTAGATGAAACCCCAATTTTTTTTTTCACAAACCAAAAATACAAGAATTAAAGACATAAAATTTAAAGAACAAATAAAATGGTGGGTTGCCTCCCACCCAGCACTTCTTTAACGTCGTATTAGTTGGACGTTCAGGGTAGATGTTCCTAGTCTTGGAGGTGTAAAACCTCCTTTAGGTCCTGTATTTCCCTTACAAAATAAAATTTGAGCCTGTGCCCATTGAATTTAAAATCACCTTTTTCCGGGTGGGTTATTTCAACCACTCCGTAGGGGAAAACTTCCTTGACAGTAAAAGGACCAGACCATCAAGATTTCAACTTACCTCGAAAGAGTCGAAGCCTTGAATTATACAGCAATACCTAATCTCTGTTAGTAAATCGAAAAAGGATCTGCAACCCTTGCCGCAGCGGATAACAAAAAAAATTTTCTTTCGATTTACTCACAGGATCCATGTGATCCATTCAGTTCGATAAAAGAGATTCGAAACTAACCTTTTTTTCTGCGTAGCTTCAAAATGATTAACATATGTTGCCTTCTAAAGACGAACACCCTCTAACGAAGTCCACACAAACGTACGCCGGTCTGAGTGCTAGCTCACCAACGGCAGTGGCTGAATTTTTTGCAAAAACGAAACTAGGGTTTTTTAGGTTTTTCCTCTTCTTCCGTTTTCTTTCAAAACGAAAATAATAATAAATATCATCAAGGCCTCTAGTCCTTTTAAAACCGTTTTAAAAGACCTTTCCTTGTCAAAACCCTAACTGTCCATATCCTATATGGACCCACGTTTTTAATAATTATTATCTAATAATAATTATTATAACAATATTATTATTAATATCTAATAATAATAATACTAACAACAATAATAAAAATATAATTATTATTGTTTAAGTACAGCCTACGTTCTATGTGTGTGACCCGATAGGCTCATATTAACTGGTAGTGTATTTCAATCTCTATTGAAATGCACAAATCATAATTGGCCTCTAGCAAGACATTATGACTACCCAATTAATCATGAGAATCATTATAAATGAAAACCTAAAATAGTACATGCATTAATCCCTTTGTCACACGATATCTAGTTTGAACATAAGTCATAGTAAATGTCATATTTACATTGTCCAAACTTATGATTACTCAATCTCCAAGTTAACTGATAAACAAATAAGATTGATCTTATATCAACTTATTTGAGCACGGCCATGCATTTCTCAGTTACACTTATCGAGGGGCCTAGAAGATATCTCTCTCATAGAGAGGGACAAATTCCATCTTGATTGTTTATTTTCCTCTACATAATTTATACCATGTTCAAGCATAACCTTTATAATTATCTAGTTACAGATAACGTTTGATCATGTCAAAACATAATATTCCTTATGTTGGAAACTATGACAATCTCAAGTCAAAGGATTAAATGAAAACTATTATGAGATACACTTATGACATTAAACCATGAAGTGATATCTATGTGGGTCTATCCAATACACTGTTCTCTAACATGTATCCATAATATTGATTTGTATCTTCATACCTATAATCATCTTATGATTATCAAATCAATATTACACTAGTTATATTTATTATTATCTCCATAACAATAATAAACTAGGGATATAATCATTATTATATATAACATGCAAACATAACAATGATAATAAAAACTTCTTTATTAATAACAAAATGAATAACATTAAGGTCCAAATCAATGGCCTAGGGCATATACACTAACAGTCTCCCACTTGCACTAGGCCTAGACTAACAAATATCTCATGCCCATAGACCTAGTGTGCTGATCATGCTTGACCCGCGAGAGAGGCTTTGTCAATGGATCTGCTATGTTGTCATTTGTGTCAACTTTGCATATCTTGATATCACCTCTATCAATGATGTCTCGAATGAGGTGAAATCGCCTGAGTATATGCTTAGATTTCTGATGGGACCTTGGCTCTTTTGCTTGCGCTATGGCACCATTGTTGTCACAATAGATAGCCATAGGATTAGCAATGCTAGGCACCACTCCAAGCTCAGTGATGAATTTCTTCAGCCAAACTGCTTCCTTAGCTGCATCTGATGCTGCTATATACTCAGCTTCTGTTGTAGAATCTGCTACTGTACTCTGCTTGGAACTTTTCCAAGTAATGGCTCCACCATTCAATGTGAATACAAAACCTGACTGCGATTTGTAATCATCTATATCAGTTTGGAAACTAGCATCTGTGTAACCATTTACAACTAGCTCATCTTCCAAACCTCCATAAACCAAGAAAGCATCCTTAGTTCTTCTTAGATACTTAAGAATGTTCTTAATAGCTGTCCAGTGACCCTCACCAGGATCAGCTTGATATCTACTTGTTGTGCTCAAAGAATATGAGACATCAGGTCTAGTACATAGCATGGCATACAAAATAGATCCAATAGCAGAAGCATAAGGGATCTTATTCATTCTATCTCGCTCATCAGATGTCTTAGGACATTGATTCTTGCTAAGATGAATACCATGTGACATAGGCAAAAATCCCTTCTTGGAATCTTGCATGCTGAATCTCTTCAACACTTTGTCAATGAATGTACTTTGACTTAAGCCAATTATCCTTCTAGATCTATCTCTATAGATCCTTATACCAAGGATATATGCAGCCTCACCCAAGTCCTTCATTGAAAAAGTATTCCCTAACCAATCTTTAACCTTTTGTAAAGTGGGGACATCATTTCCAATGATCAATATGTCATCTACATATAGGACTAAGAACACGATAGCACTCCCACTAACCATCTTGTAAACACATGGTTCATCTTCATTTTGAATGAAACCAAAGTTCTTAACTGTTTCATCAAAACAAAGATTCCAGCTTCGAGATGCTTGCTTCAATCCATAAATGGACCTTTGAAGCTTGCAAACCTTCCCAGAATTCTCAGGATTTACAAAACCCTCAGGTTGTGTCATGTACACATCCTCGAGTAAATTTCCATTAAGGAAAGCAGTTTTGACATCCATTTGCCATATCATATAATCATAGTATGCAGCAATGGCAAGGAGAATCCTAATAGATTTAATCATAGCAACTGGAGAAAAGGTTTCATCATAGTCTATACCATGAGTTTGTTTGAAACCTTTAGCAACCAACCTTGCTTTATAGGTTTGCACATTTCCATCCATGTCAATTTTCTTCTTGAAAACCCATTTGCAACCAATAGTCTTAATACCTTCGGGAGGATCAATTAAGGCCCAAACTTGGTTGTCAAACATGGACTGCATCTCAGAGTTCATGGCTCCAAGCCATTTCTCTGAATCTGGACCTGACACAGCTTCAAGATAGGTAGTTGGCTCATCTTGATCTATGAGCAAAACTTCACGACTTTCAGTCATGAGAAATCCATATCTCTCAGGCTGATGACGTGGTCTATCAGATCTGCGCAGAACTTGTGTAACATTTTCAGTTTCCACAATGGCTTGTGGTTCTGAAACTGTTTCTACAGGCGGTTCAATATCTTCTTGTGGTTCTATAAATTCATCTAATTGAACTGTACTCCCACTAGTTCTTTTAGAAATGAATTCTTTTTCCAAAAAGGTTCCATTTCGATCAACAAACACTTTGTTCTAAGATGGAATATAGAAATAATATCCTTTAGTTTCCTTAGGATATCCCACAAAGATACATTTAGCAGATTTTGGAGCTAACTTATCTGAAACTGGTCTTTTCACATAAGCTTCACAACCCCAAATCTTAAGAAAAGACAAACTAGGTGTTTTGCCAGTCCATATCTCATATGGCATCTTTTCAACCGCTTTAGATGGTACACGGTTTAAAACAAAAGCAGCTGTCTCCAAGGCATAACCCCAAAACGATAATGGAAGATCTGCTTGACTCATCATAGATCGAACCATATCTAATAAAGTTCGATTTCTTCTTTCAGAAACACCATTCCACTGTGGAGTTCCTGGAGGAGTTAATTGTGAAACAATTCCATAATTTCTTAGATGTTCGTCAAACTCTTGGCTCAAAAATTCACCACCTCGATCAGATCGAAGTGCCTTAATAGTTTTACCAAGTTGATTTTGTACTTCATTTTGAAAAGTTTTGAACATTTCAAAAGCCTCATGCTTATGTTTCATTAGGTAGACATAGCCATACCTACTGAAATCATCAGTAAAAGTAATGAAGTAATTATATCCTCCTCTGGCACTAATGCTTAACGGGCCACATACATCTGTATGTACTAGTCCAAGCAAGTCATTAGCCCTTTCACCTTGTCCGATGAAAGGATTCCTTGTCATTTTGCCAAGTAAACAAGATTCACATTTATCAAATGATTCAAAATCAAATGAATCTAATAATCCATCTTGATGGAGTTTAGAAATGCGTTTCTCATTTATATGGCTAAGACGACAATGCCATAAAAATGTAGGGTTTAGGTCATTTGGCTTAATTCTTTTAGAGTTTATGTTATGAATATGATTCTCCCTAGAATCATCTAAGTCAAGGACATAAATGCCATTAAAAGATCTTGCAATACCATAAAGCAAATCATCTTTATCAAAAATAGAACAGGTCTTATTTTTAATTAAAAATGAAAAACCTTCATCATCCAAAACTGAAACTGAAATAAGATTCCTACTCAGAGTAGGATCATAATAGCAATTGTTCAAATTTAACAAAAAGCCATTAGGCATATGAAGTTCATAAGATCCTACAGCTAGTGCAGCAACTCTTGCTTTATTCCCAACTCGTAGGTCAACTTCGCCCCTTTTCAGTGATCTACTCCTTTTGAGTCCCTGCACATTTGTACAAATGTGAGAACCACATGCAGTATCCAATACCCATGAAGTAGAAGCAGATAAGTTAATTTCTATAACATATATACCTGAAGATGTAGTCGCACTACCCTTCGATTTCTTCAATTCAGCCAAATAAAGTGGGCAATTTCTTTTCCAATGCCCAGGCTCCTTGCAATGGAAACAAGTTCCTTCCTTAGGAACAGGTGCCTTGGGTTCTTTTGGCTTGGGCTGTCCCTTAGGCTTTGTAGCAACTGTTGCTTTACCCTTTGCCTTGCCTTTCTTCTTCATAGGCTTACCCTTATTGACATTCAATACATGGGTAGCCTTTGTGGGCTTTTTGATATTCCCTTCAGCAGTTTTGAGCATACCATGTAGCTCAGGAATGGACTTTTCCATGTTGTTCATATTATAGTTCATAACAAAATGTGAAAAACTGCTGGGCAAAGAATGAAGGATCAAATCCGTGGAGAGTTCTAAACTCAAGGGATATCCAAGTCGGGCAAGGTGATCTATGTAGCCCTTCATTTTCAAAACATGAGCGCTAACCGATTCGCCCTCTGACATCTTGCAGTCAAATAATGCAACAGCAGTGTCGAATCTATCCTGCCTAGCTTGCTGTTGGAAAGCTTGTTTGAGATGGACACTCATCTCATAAGCCTCCAAGTGTTCCAGATCCTTCTGAAGTTCTGGACACATAGTAGCAAGCATAAGACATCCAATGTCATTGGAATCATCCATATGCTTCTTATGCTTGTTCTTATCAGCATTAGAAGCATTAGCAGGAGGTGGCTCAGGGACAGCTTCATCAAGCACATAGGACTTCTTTTCTTGTTTGAGAACAATTCTCAGGTTCCTAAACCAATCAACAAAATTAGTCCCATTCTCTTTCAGTTTTTCCTTCTCAAGGATGGATCGCAGTGATAAAGTGGAGTTATTGTTGGTAGCCATTTCAATCTACAAAATATGCAAATTTTAATTAATAAAAGGTGATAAGTAATTAAAATCCCACTAAAATATAACCCTCAATCATCACAATGACATTTTAGTGGGCTAAGATCCAATTTTTACTTAATATTAAGTCAGCTTTGGCATGACACTTAAAATCAAGTTATTATGGTAGGTAACCCCTTACCAATTACATCACATGTAACTCTTAGATAATATGGGATCATGACATCATATGTCATAGCATGTTATACCCCATCTAATGCCTTAGGCCCAAAACCATTTTGATAGCCTAATTAAGTCTAACCAATTTTAAACGCATGAGCAGCACCATTACTCATCATATCTTACTAGGATAACCTAAAGTACTTTGCTTTGGCAAAATCTACATTTAGGTGATCTTAGCCTTGATAAGTGTTTAAGATATGGATGGCATTAAAACTTAGATTAATAGTGAGGGTTCATTCCATTTAATTTTGAAAACATGTTAAAATTAACATTTATATATCATATCCCATATGCATACATAAACTATCAAACATGGCAACTCATACATATTCGATAAAAATAAACGTGACATAGTATGGCCAAACTAGATATGATCTTCATGAGACCAAATGAAGATCATATAGGCAACCCTAGGTGAAAAGAAAACCTATCTATTACAACATTTGCAATAGTACATTTCTTCATATCTTGAAAGGCAACTTCATCTCCATGGATTTTTCATCTTCTTCTCCAAGCTTGAGTCTTCATTATTACATTAATAATAAAACTAACTACTAAACTAGTAATAATAAAGTTACAAAAATAAACGACACGCAGGCCGTATATACAATCCAAAGATATGAATAAACAAACACATAGGTCATAAAGCCATACTATGCACCATGCCAAGACATCAAATAATCATAGCATATTCATCACCAACATGTTAAATAGAAACAAATATATTGACATTCTTAATGTCACGGTAACGAACTATAGGGCGCGAACATACGGCGGTCCCGCTAGCCGGTTAGCGGGCGGGGTTCCGAAGGGGCAGCGCCCCTGGGCGGGGTCGAGGGGCAGCGCCCCTCGAAGCTAAACAGAATCATTAATCCAATTAATTATTTTCTGTCAAAACCCTTATTCTATCAATCATATTAAACAAAATATAATAGCAATCTATTAATCATATTAACAGAGAACTATTACAAGAAACCTTAGAAAACGATTTACTCAATAATCATATTAATCAAAATCGAAATCTATGTATACATTCAATATGAATAAACGAATTGAATTAATCATATTAACCCTAATTCGAAACCATAACAGATTGTATACCAACCCTAGTTCGACTTCACAGAATTGTATCTTATACAATTGGTCATCTTTGACATCATATATCAACAACGATTTAGGTTATATCTCATATAACAGATTCGAATCATCATCAAATGATAAAACGAATCCAATCATGCCATTCGAAAAACAATAGATCACATTAACACATCAACATGGCATATTTCGAATTAAATGGAATCAACAAGAGGCTCTAATACCACTGTTAGTAAATCAAAAAAGGATCTGCAACCCTTGCCGCAGCGGATAACAAAAAAAAATTTTCTTTCGATTTACTCACAGGATCCATGTGATCCATTCAGTTCGATAAAAGAGATTCGAAACTAACCTTTTTTTCTGCGTAGCTTCAAAACGATTAACAGATGCTGCCTTCTGAAGACGAACACCCTCTAACGAAGTCCACACAAACGTACGCCGGTCTGAGTGCTAGCTCACCAACGGCAGTGGCTGAATTTTTTGCAAAAATGAAACTAGGGTTTTTTTAGGTTTTTCCTCTTCTTCCGTTTTCTTTCAAAACGAAAATAATAATAAATATCATCAAGGCCTCTAGTCCTTTTAAAACCGTTTTAAAAGACCTTTCCTTGTCAAAACCCTAACTGTCCATATCCTATATGGACCCACGTTTTTAATAATTATTATCTAATAATAATTATTGTAACAATATTATTATTAATATCTAATAATAATAATACTAACAACAATAATAAAAATATAATTATTATTGTTTAAGTACAGCCTACGTTCTATGTGTGTGACCCGATAGGCTCATATTAACTGGTAGTGTATTTCAATCTCTATTGAAATGAACAAATCATAATTGGCCTCTAGCAAGACATTATGACTACCCAATTAATCATGAGAATCATTATAAATGAAAACCTAAAATAGTACATGCATTAATCCCTTTGTCACACGATATCTAGTTTGAACATAAGTCATAGTAAATGTCATACTTATATTGTCCAAACTTATGATTACTCGATCTCCAAGTTAACTGATAAACAAATAAGATTGATCTTATATCAACTTATTTGAGCAAGGCCATGCATTTCTCAGTTACACTTATCGAGGGCCCCAGAAGATATCTCTCTCATAGAGAGGGACAAATTCCATCTTGATTGTTCATTTTCCTCTACATAATTTATACCATGTTCAAGCATAACCTTTATAATTATCTAGTTACAGATAATGTTTGATCATGTCAAAACATAATATTCCTTATGTCGGAAACTATGACAATCTCAAGTCAAAGGATTAAATGAAAACTATTTTGAGATACACTTATGACATTAAACCATGAAGTGATATCTATGTGGGTCTATCCAATACACTGTTCTCTAACATGTATCCATAATATTGATTTGTATCTTCATACCTATAATCATCTTATGATTATCAAATCAATATTACACTAGTTATATTTATTATTATCTCCATAACAATAATAAACTAGGGATATAATCATTATTATATATAACATGCAAACATAACAATGATAATAAAAACTTCTTTATTAATAACAAAATGAATAACATTAAGGTCCAAATCAATGGCCTAGGGCATATACACTAACAATCTCCCGCTTGAAACTCTTTCCATTCCTTAATGTGAGCATCATGCCATCTCTTGGTACGTTCCTTATACATTTTCGCATTGTCATAAGCTTGCAATCTCCACTTGTTTAACTCGTTTACCTGTAATTTTTGCCTTTCACCTGCACAAGCTAGATCAAGGTTAATCTGTTTTATGGCCCAATATGCATTATGCTCTATTTCAACAGGTAAATGGCAAGCTTTTCCATATACCAACCTAAATGGTGTAGTGCCCAAGGGAGTTTTGAATGCAGTCCTAAAAGCCCATAGAGCATTGTCTAATTTCTCGGACCAATCCTTTCGGGATCGCTCTACAGTTTTTTCCAAAATTCTTTTAATCTCCCTATTCGTGTTCTCAACTTGGCAACTAGTTTGGGGATGATAGGGAGTAACAAACCTATGTGTAACTCCTAATCTTTTGAAAACTTTCGCAAGCTGAAAGTTACAAAAGTGAGTACCCCTATCACTTATAATTGCTTTTGGTGTACCAAATCGAGAAAACAACTTCTTCAAAAATTTTACCACAACCCTAGCATCATTGGTTGCCAAGGCTTAAGCTTCAGGCCATTTAGATACATAGTCTATTGCTACAAGAATATATTTGTTACCAAATGAATTTGGAAAGGGTCCCATAAAATCTATCCCTCATACATAAAAAATTTCACAAACTAAAATCCCATTTTGGGGCATTTCATCACGAGATGAAATATTTCCATTTCTTTGGCAACGATCACAACGATTTACAAATTCGTAGCTATCTCTAAACAGAGTGGGCCAATAAAATCCTGATTCTAGTACCTTTTGAGCAGTCCTATTAGTTCCCATATGACCACCAGCTGGTCCAGCATGGCATTGACTAAGAATGTTCATTATTTTGGGCCATGCCACACATCGTCTGATCATGTGATCCTTACATAATCTAAACAAAAAGGGATCCTCCCAAAAATAATATTTTAAATCAGAAAAGAATTTCTTCTTTGCTTGATAAGTTAAGTCCTTAGGAAGTTCCCTAACAGCTAAATAGTTAGCAAAATCTGCAAACCAAGGTGTTTCAAAATTTAAGTTACTTACCTCACTTACCATGGCGTACAGCTGCTCATCGAGGAAGTGATCATCAATGTCCCCTTCTTCAAACCTCTCCAAGGTTGGATTTTCCAAGTGAGAAAGATGATCTGCTGCAAGATTTTCAGCTCCCTTCTTGTCTTGAATCGTCAAGTCAAATTCCTGCAACAACAAAACCCAACGGATTAGCCTAGGCTTTGCATCAATTTTTGCAAATAAATACCTTAAAGCCGAATGGTCTGTATAAATAATCACTTTTGACAAGATTAGGTATGATCTAAACTTGTCAAAAGCAAAAACCACAACTAGCAGCTCTTTCTCTGTAGTTATGTAATTTGCTTGAGCTGTGTTCAAGGTCTTGCTTGCATAGTAGATAGGCTGAAAGTATTTCTCCTTGCGTTGACCCAAGACTGCTCCCACTGCAAAGTCACTTGCATCGCACATTAGTTCAAATGGTAGATTCCAATTAGGAGCTACCATGATTGGAGCATGGGTCAATTTCTCTTTGAGGGTTGTGAATGCTCTCAGGAATTCCTCATCAAAAACAAAATCCACATCCTTATCAAGGAGTCTTGTCAATGGACGGGCTATCTTAGAAAAATCTCGAATGAACCTCCGATAAAAACCCGCATGTCCTATAAAACTTTTGATGGCCTTCACAGATGTTGGTGGTGGTAACTTCTCAATGGTATCTACCTTAGCCCGATCCACCTCAATGCCCTTGCTTGAAATTTTGTGTCCCAATACGATTCCCTCTTGAACCATGAAATGACACTTTTCCCAATTAAGCACTAGATTGGTTTCCTCACATCTCGTCAAGACTCTTTCAAGGTTTTCCAAACATCTTTCAAATGAGCTGCCATAGACCGAGAAATTATCCATAAACACCTTCATAATATCCTCTATAAGCTCATCAAAGATTGCTACCATGCACCTTTGAAAAGTTGCAGGTGCATTGCATAACCCGAATGGCATTCTTCGATATGCGAATGTCTCATATGGGCAGGTGAATGTAGTTTTCTCTTGGTCTTCCGGGGCAATAGGAATTTGGAAATAGCCTGAAAGGCCATCCAAAAAGCAGTAGTACTCATGGTCGGATAACCTCTCCAACATCTGATCAATGAAGGGTAAAGGAAAGTGATCCTTTCTAGTTGCATCATTCAATTTTCTGTAGTCAATGCAAACCCTCCAATCGGTAACTGTTCTTGTTGGGATCAGCTCATCATTTTCATTAGGGACCACTGTCATCCCTCCTTTCTTTGGTACTACCTGAACTGGGCTCACCCAAGAGCTGTCCGAGATCGGATAGATAATCCCTGCATCAAGTAGTTTTATCACTTCAGTCTTCACTACATCTTTCATCTTTGGGTTTAGTCTCCATTGTGGTTGCACTACTAGTTTGAATTCATCTTCCATCAGTATCTTGTTGGTGCAATAGGATGGACTGATACCCTTTATGTCTGCTATCTACCAAGCCATCACTTGCTTATGTTTCTGCAACAACTGAATAAGCTTCTCCTTTTGCTCAAAAGATAGGTGGGAACTCAGAATTATTGGCAGTTTCTTTTTCTTCGCCAGAAATCCATACTCAAGGTGATCTGGAAGGGGCTTCAGTTCCAAGTTGGGTGGATCAATCATCGATGGTTTTGGCTTTTCTTCCTTTGGCATCTCAATAATCTCATATGCCCTACATTTGAACGATTTGCTTGCTTCAAGAAAAGCAAGCTGCTCCATTGCTTCTTGACCCTCAACATTTTCCTACAATAAACACAACTCAAGGGGATCCTTGGAAACAATGTTAGTAACACAATTTACTATTTCATGCTCAACAACATCATTGCATGATTCCGCTTCATCAAGTGAAAGTGAATGTTTCATGGCATCATGTATCCTAAAAATAACTTTCTCATCACCCACTCTCAAAGTTAATGTGCCATCATGAACATCGATAAGGGCACGGGCTGTATTTAAAAATGGCCTACCAAGAATAAGTGAAACATCTACATCCTCATCAATATCAATGACAACAAAATCATTGGGGAAAATGAAATCCCCGACTTTTACCAACACATCTTCTATAATGCCACGAGGGTGGACTACTGACTTATCAGCAAGTTGGATGGTCATGAGTGTTGGTTTAGGTTTACCAATGCCTAACTCTTTGAAAATTTTATAGGGCATAACACTTATGCTAGCCCCCAAATCAGCTAATGCACTCTTGACCTCAAGGTTACCTAGTAAACATGGAATGGTAAAACTACCTGGATCTTTTAACTTCTTAGGTAACGTCTTTTGCAAAATTGCTGAACTCTTTTCAGATAACTGCACTAAAGATACTTCCTCAAGTTTCCTTTTGTTAGAAAGGATATCTTTCAAAAATTTAGCATATTTAGGCATCTGTGACAAAGCTTCAGCAAATGGAATATTAATGTGCAATTGTTTAAAAAGTTCAAGAAACTTACCGAATTGAGCCTCAATCTTATCCTTGTTCAACCTTACCAGATAAGGTACTCTAGGTCGGTATTCCTTCAATATGGGGCTGCTTTCTTGTGGCTGCTTCTCTCTCTCACTTTCCAGTGCAGCTTCCTCTCCCAAAGTGACAGGAGGATTGTCTTCTTTTTCTTTTTCTTATACCTCAGCCCTTTTCTCTTCCACATTACCCTTGATCTCTTTTTCACTCCTTAGTGTAATTGTCTTATGTTGCTCTTTAGGATTTGCCTCAGTGTTGCTAGGTAAACTCCCTTGTGGTCTCTCACTGAGCATCTTGGCAATTTGTCCCACCTGATTCTCTAAATTATGAATAGAGGCTTGTTGATTTCTTAGGGTGGTTTCAGTTTATTGGAGCCTAGTTTCAGAAGCTGCTATAAATTTCTCCATCATGTCCTCCAAACTACTCTTTCTTGAAGGGGCTGCTTCTTGATGTTGGGGCTGCTGGAATCCAGGGGGAGGTCTTGGATTATTTTGATTATTACATGAGAAATTTGGATGATTTCTCCACCCCGGATTGTATGTGTTGCTGTAGGGGTTATTCTGTTGTTGCCTTGGCATATTTCCCACATAATCTACTTGATCTTGCCTAGCAAACATGTTGCCACTTTGGCAATCTTGACTTTGATGTCCACTTCCACACCATTCACAAGACATCACTTGCATTACTTTCCCAGAAGAAGAGGCCAAGGAATCCAATTTTTTATTCAATGCTTCCAATTGGGCTGTCAAAGCCACCACAGGATCTAATTGGTGTGAACCCATGACCTTCAGCTTTCCTTACTCCCTTGGGGCTTGCCATTGATAATTGGTGATAGCCATGTCTTCAATTAAATCCCTTACTTGTTTAGGTGTCTTGTTGTTTATGGTACCACCAGCTGCTGCATTAATGGATTGCTTACTTACATAATCCAACACATTATAAAATGTTTGAATTTGAAGCCATAGTGGAAGTCCATGATGAGGAAACCTTCTCAGCAAATCTTTAAATCTTTCCCAGGCATCATAAAGGGTCTCACCATCTTGCTGCAGGAAGGATGAGATATCATTCCTCAACTTAGCAGTTTTGGATGGTGGGAAGTATTTCTCTAGGAATTTCTCTGCCGACTGACCCCATGTGGTGAAGGTTCCTGGAGGAAAAGATTTCAGCCACTTCTTTGGTCTATCTCTAAGGGAAAATGGGAACAACCTCAGCCTAATTGCATCATCTGAGACATTATTTATCTTGAATGTGTCACATATTTCCAGAAAATTCTCAATATGTGCATTAGGATCTTCATCAGGAAACCCATCGAACTGACAAGTCTGCTGCACCATTTGAATTACATTTGCTTTTATTTCGAAGTTGTTTGCAGCAACTGTCGGCCTCCGGATACTAGATTCAGCCCCATTTAGATTGGGCTTAGCAAACTCCTGCATTGTTCTTAGTCCAGCTCCTTCAATCACTTCAAATACTTCTTCTTGTTCTATTTCCAGATTTATTTCTATTTCTGCGTCTTCCAGAACTGCCTCCTCTTTTTCCTTTCGCTTCCTCCTCAACGTTCTCTCTAGCTCTGGGTCTAACTCAAGTAGTTGGGATGAGCTAGCTCTGGTCATAAATGGTAAGAAACACCTAAAATGATAGTAAATAAGCAAGAACCAATATTAGAAACAAATGAAAATAAAACTAAATCAACAGTCTTAATTATATTACAAATATTGAAACCATTGTCCCCAGCAGCGGCGTCAAAAACTTGATGCGTCACGCCTAGTGCTATAGTATTACCGCAAGTGCACGGGTCGACCAAGTAATAAAGTAGTGAGTGAGTTATCATTCCACTGAGGACAAGGCCAAGTAATAGTGCAAATCTTAACTGTTGTTTAGGAAATTAATATTTTTGTGTGAAGTTTTGTAATTGAAAACAATTAATTTAATAATTGAAAGTAAAGGGAAATTAAATGTTGTTCAAAAAGGATTGATAATAATAATACTATCCAGTTATTGAATCCCCCTAGCCTCAATGATATTTATGAACAATCAATTCAGTTAAATCATTCAATAGAGTTGAGTTGGCATTCCTCTAAATTAGACTAAAGCCTCTCTCGAGTGAATTAATCCCTAATCACTAAGTAGAGTGCCGGAATCTCTTCTCAAACATAATTAAATAGATCATGCACTAAGAACAAAGAACTATAAACCAAAGGATCTTGTAAGTCTATCTCTAGCACCCCAATCAATCTCAACCCTTATGAGTAATCAATTCATATCAAGCTTTCTCAAGTCAATAGTATGAAAATTGCAACCAATCAATAAGCATGCTATTATCAATTGGAAATAAATCATTAAGCATCATAAGAATAAAACAACTCAATCAAATGATTCAACTAAATATAATTATTCAATCCATATAAATAAGCTAGGGTTCATCAATATCTAGATAGAGAAGGAATTAGTTCATGTTCAAAACCAGAAAAACAGAACAAGAGAAATGAGTAAAAGAAACCAAACAATCCATGGCGAATAATTTGTATTTCTTCACTTCAATCCTTGATTCTTGGTTTAGGTCTTGTATAGGATGTATCTCCTTCTTCAAACTCAGCTCAAGACTCTCCTCTTTGCTCCAGCAGTTGGTTCCTTCTCCCTTGTTCCCGTCTCCATGTCCAAGCTCAGAATCCCCTTAAAACTCCCTCTTCTTCTCTTTTTATTTCCTTCCAAAACTCAAGCCATGCTTCCCAACTCACACCAACTCACACCACTCTCTCTTGTTCCCCACTCTCTCTTTGTTTTGTATTTCTTTTGGCAAAAGTAATTGGTTTATCTCCCACTTATCCCTCAATTCGTGCAGAAGAATTCAAGTTTTTATAGGGTGACACGGCCAAGCCATGAGTGGCTTGGCCGTGTCTCTTGTTTTGCTTTGGGACACGGCCAAGCTTGCTGGCCGTGTCATCTTCTGCCCCTCTTCCTTCCTTTCTTTTCTCTTTATTTCATGAGGTGACACGGCCAAGCTCCTGGCCGTGTCACTTGGGTGTGTCACCTTCTGTTTCTTCATTTTGCCAATTCTCTCCTTTGCTTCCAATGGGTGACACGGCCAAGCTTGTGGCCGTGTCATGTGACACGGCCACTGGCTTGGGCGTGTCACCTGCGTGTGTCAGCTACTGCTTCTCTTCTTTCCTTCTTTGCTTGGTTTTGTTCCTTGGGTGAGACATGACCAGTGGCTTGGCCGTGTCTCTGGGTGTGTCAGCTACTGTCTTGGATTTCATTTAAGGGACACGGCCAAGCTTGCTTTGGCTTGGCCATGTCTTGCTTGCTTCATGCTTTTTCTTCATTGTTTTGATCATCCAAGGGAGTTTTTGCACTTTGACCTAAAACAAACACTTAAAACAAACTTTAAACCAAAATCAAGTAAAACATTAACTAAAAACACATAGAAATCATACTAAAAACAAGTATAAAAATGCTCTTATCAAAGTGACACGGCCAAGCCACTAGCCGTGTCACATGACACGGCCAGGAGCTTGGCCGTGTCACCTCATGAAACAAAGAGAAAAGAAAGAAAGGAAGAGGGCAGAAGGTGACACGGCCAGTAAGCTTGGCTGTGTCCCAAAGCAAAACAAGAGACACGGCCAAGCCACTCATGGCTTCGCCGTGTCACCCTATAAAAACTTGAATTTTTCTGCATGAATTGAGGGACAAGTGGGAGACAAACCAATTACTTTTGCCAAAAGAAATACAAAACAAAGAGAGAGTGGGGAACAAGAGAGAGTGGTATGAGCTGGTGTGAGTTGGGAAGCATGGCTTGAGTTTTGGAAGGAAATAAAAAGAGAAGAAGAGGGAGTTTTAAGGGGATTCTGAGCTTGGACGTGGAGATGGGGAACAAGGGAGAAGGAACCAACTGTTGGAGCAAAGAGGAGAGTCTTGAGCTGAGTTTGAAGAAGGAGATACATCCTATACAAGACCTAAACCAAGAATCAAGGATTGAAGTGAAGAAATATAAATTATTCGCCATGGATTGTTTGGTTTCTTTTACTCATTTCTCTTGTTTTGTTTTTCTGGTTTTGAACATGAACTAATTCCTTCTCTATCCAGATATTGATGAACCCTAGCCTCAATCATATTTAGCTGAGTAGTGGTTGGATATAGTTCAGAGGGTATTCATTCAGCTGTAGGCTACTTCTGAAGAGAAATTTGATTATGCTAGATCCCTTCTGCAGAGAGATGCTTATAATTGGTGGAAGACGGTTCTACATGCGATGGATGATCCACCGACCTTGACTTATGGTGATTTTCTGCGGGAGATTGAGCAGAAGTATACTCCGAGGGAGTGTAAAGATGCTAAGAAGATGGAATTTCTGAGTTTGAGACAAGATAATCGGACGGTGACAGAGTATGAGATTGAGTTATCCGATTGAGTCTTTATGCCAGTGGGATTATTTCAGATGAGATTGACCGGTGCAAGAGATTTGAGGAGGGATTGAGGCCCTCTATTATTTGTATTGTTGCTGGTTCCCGATATCAAGATTTTTCTCAGCTGGTTGCAGCTGCCAGGAGTATTGAGAGAGCATAGGGTATTGCAGCAACTGCTACTGAGGGGCAGACTAGAGTTAGGAGATCTCAGTTTGAGGCAGGGTCTTCATCTATGAAGAGAGGCTAAGGAAGCTATTTTTCGAGGGTCAGTAGGAGCTAGAGGCAGTTTGGTAGGTCAGTTCAGTATCAAAGGCAGAGAATGAGAACTACAGTTTCTGTAGCTAGTGCTCCGACCCCTGTGGTTCAGAAGCCCATTTCTTATACATGTGTCCATTGTGGTAGAGCACATGGGGGTGCTTGTTGGAAGACTGGTGGACTAGGAGTTTGTTATAGATGTGGGTCACCGGATCATTTCCTCAGAGATTGTCTTGAGCTACCGAAGGATAGACAGACTGATACTGCAGCTTCTCGACCCAGTGTTAGCAAAGGAGGTCGAAGGGGTAGAGGTTTTAGTAGAGGTGGTTGAATTGGGATTAGTCAGAGAGGAGGCTCTACATCCGGAGGCAGTAGACGAGATGAGGCAGGGCCATCACAGTGGGTGTATGTGATGCAGAGGCAGCCGGATGCTTTAGCCATCATTGCAGGTATATTTTCTTTATTTGGCATTTCAGTTCTTGCTCGTATTGATCCAGGATCTACTCATTCATACATAAGTGCATCTATCTTGCCTGTGACTGAATTGCATTCTAAGTCCCTAGGATTTGATGTCTTGGTGACAAATCCTTTAGGATAAAGTGTGGTAGTTAGCAGGGTGCATCGTGATAGTTCAGTTGTGGTACAAGATGAGAAGTTCTTGGGTGATTTAATTGAAATGCCTTTTAAAGAGTATGATCTAATTTTAGGTATGGATTGGTTATCCAAGCACGGGGATGTGGTAGACTGTCAAAAGAAGTGTGTTACTCTGAGAACCAATGATGGTAGAAGTGTTATGGTAGAAGTGTTATGGTATCTAGTGAGCAGAGACAACTTGCATCCATGTTTGTTTTAGCTGTTGTAGTTAGGAGATTGATTCGGAAAGGATGTGAGGCATATCTTGCTTATGTTTTAGATACCAGGGTAGTAGGTTCTCAACTTGATAATATACCCACAGTTGCTGAATTCCCAGATGTTTTTCCTAAAGAGTTGCCGGGGATACCCCCTTAGAGAGAGGTTGAGTTTGGTATCGATTTGTTGCATGGTACCACTCCCATCTCTATTACTCCCTATCGAATGGCACCTACTGAGTTGAGAGAGTTGAAGGTGCAGTTGCAAGAGTTGCTGGATAAAGGGTTTGTTCGCCCTAGTGTGTCTTTGTGGGGAGCACCTGTTTTGTTTGTAAAGAAGAAGGATGGTACTTTGAGACTGTGCATTGATTATAGGCAGTTGAATAAGGTGACCATTAAGAATAAGTATCCTTTGCCTCGGATAGATGATCTCTTTGATCAGTTGAATGGAGCAGCCGTTTTCTCTAAAATTGATTTGAGATCAGGGTACCATCAGCTGAGAGTTAGAGCTGAAGATGTATACAAGACAACTTTCCGCACAAGGTATGGGCATTATGAGTTTTTGGTGATGTCTTTTGGGTTGATGAATGCACCAGCAGCATTTATGGATTTGATGAACAGGGTGTTTAGACCCTATCTAGATCAATTTGTGGTGGTCTTTATTGATGATATTTTGGTGTATTCGCATAATGAGGAGGATCATGATAAGCACTTACGGATTGTATTGCAGACTTTGAGAGAGAAGCAGTTGTATGCAAAGTTATCTAAATGTGAATTTTGGCTTGATCAAGTGACTTTTCTTGGTCATGTGGTTTCAGCAGATGGTATTAGAGTTGATCCGAGTAAAGTTGAAGCCATTTTGAATTGGAGTCCACCAAAGACAGTGACTGAGGTTATATTGACAGTTTGTGAAAGGTTTTTCTTTGATAGCTACTCCACTCACCATATTACATTGAAAGGGAGTTAGATTCGTGTGGACAGAGCAGTGTCAAGCAAGCTTTGAGCAGTTGAAAAAGATGTTAACTCAAGCTTCTGTTCTTACCTTGCCTGTGGAAGATAAAACATATGTGATTTACAGTGATGCTTCACATAATGGTTTAGGTTGTGTTTTGATATAGGAGGATAGAGTCATAGCTTATGCTTCACAACAGTTGAAGCCGCATGAGCTTAATTATTCGACGCATGATTTGGAGTTGGCAGCCATAGTTTTTGCTTTGAAGATTTGGCGACATTACCTTTATGGGGAGAAATGTTTCATTTATACAGATCACAATAGTTTGAAATACTTGGGTGTTCAGAGAGAGCTGAATCTTCGGCAGAGACGGTGGTTGGAGTTGATTAAAGACTAGGACTATTTGATTGATTATCACTCTGGTAAGGCAAATGTTATTGCTGATGCCTTGAGTCGGAAGTCTTTAGTAGGTTTGACTGCTTATTCGCTCTTGTTGCTTGTTGAGTTGAGAGCGTTGCATGCTGGATTTGAATCATTTGATGATGGTGCTTTATTAGCTCAGTTGCAATTGAGGCCAGTCTTGTTGGATCAGATAAGAGAGGCTCAGTTGGCAGATGAGAGAATTCAGATGATTATTTCGGATTGCCAGAAAGGAGAGAGTAGAGATTTCCATGTGAGGAGTGATGGCAGTTTATGGTACAAAGATAGATTGTGTGTTCCTGATGATGCAAGACTGAGAAAGATTATTTTGGAGGAAGCACATCAGTCGGCTTTTGCTATGCACCCTGGGAGTACCAAGATGTATCATGATTTGAAGCAACATTATTGGTGGTTAGGTATGAAGAGGGACATAGCAGAGTTTGTATCCAAATGTCTCACATGTCAGAGAGTGAAGGTCGAGCACTAAGTTCCTTCAGGGTTTCTCCAACCTTTATCAGTGCCTGAATGGAAATGGGAGCAAGTAACGATGGATTTTGTGATTGGTTTGCCGTTGACTCAGAAGAAGCATGATACAATCTGGGTGATTGTTGATCGGTTGAAGAAGATAGCTCATTTACTTCCATTTCGGATGGACTATTCTCTTGAGAAGTTGGCTGAGCTGTATATTAGTGAGATAGTAAGATTGCATGGAGTATCAATTTCTTTGGTATCTGATTGAGATCCCCGGTTTACTTCAAGGTTTTGGAAAAGTTTGCATAGTGCTTTGGGTTCTCGATTGCATTTTAGCATTGCTTTTCATCCACAGACAGATGGACAGTCAGAGAGAGTGATACAGATTTTAAAGGATATGTTGAGAAGTTGTGTCATTGATTTCTCTGGAAGTTGGGACGGAATTTTGCCATTGATGGAATTTGCTTATAACAACAGTCATCAGTCCAGTATTAGAATGGCACCTTATGAGGCATTGTATGGTAGAAGATGCAGAACACCTCTATGTTGGGATGAAGTTGGAGAAGGTAAGTTGGTTGGTCCTGATTTGATAAAAGAAACGGAAGAGAAAATGAAGATAATTCAGGATCGGTTGAAAGCAGCTTCAGATCGACATAAATCCTACTCAGATTTGAAGAGGAGAGATATAGAGTTTAGTATTAGAGATAAAGTATTTTTGAAAGTGTCTCATCGGAAGAGGATTTTGAGATTTGGCCGCAAAGGGAAGCTGAGTTGTCGTTTCATTGGGCCTTATGAGGTACTGGAAAGAGTTGGACCAGTTGCTTATCGACTCGCTTTGCCGCCTGAATTGGATAGAATTCACAATGTCTTCCATGTCTCAATGCTACGGAGGTACAGATCAGACCCATCTCACATTTTATTAGTGGAACCTATTGAGGTGAGTCCGGATCTGACTTTTGAAGAAGAACCAGTGGCTATTTTGGCACATGAAGTGAAAGAGTTGAGAAATAAGAAAGTGCCACTTGTGAAGGTTCTTTGGAAGAATCATGCTAAGGAAGAGGCAACTTGGGAGAGTGAGCAAGTGATGTGAGATCAGCATCCCCAGCTATTTTAGACTTAAGATCAGGTAATTTCGAGGATGAAATTTATTTATAGAGGGGGAGAATTGTAATATCCTAAATGATACCCTAGAATTTTGGAATGATTATTGTTGTAATTGGATTAAATGATGTTAATTGTGTATATATGATTAAGTGAGAAGATAAAAGAAGGAGTGTGTATATGTTGTATATATAGAGATATATACAACATATACAAGTCAATAAGTAGAGTGGTCAACTGAGATAATTAATTATATAAAATAGGAATTTAAGTGATGGTGGAAGATGATATTTATATTATTATAATATTTAATTGCTTGGTGGAAATTAAAAGAGGTTAATTTTCTGGCTAAGAGAGGTTGATTGCTTTGACTTGAGAATAACTATCATCATCTTCTTCTTTCTTTCTTCAAGAGCCGGTCATCACCATTGCTAATGGAAAGAGAGGTTTTGTTAATTCCTCACTCAAGCAATTGAAGGATTTCAAGAGATCAAGTTGGAGTTTTAAGGATTTTCTTCACTTTTGGTAGGTTTCCAACTTGTTTCTTTGTGTTCTTTTGGAGTTTGTGTATTTGAGTTTGGTGAATGGTTGTTGTAGATGTGTGTATGGTTGATTTTGGCATGTTTGAAGTGTTTGGTCTTATTAACTTTGATTTTGGGGTTGGATTGAAGAAAATGTTAAGTTTGGTGAAGAAAACAAGAGTTGTGGATTGTTTATGTGTTGAGTTGTAAAATATGGTTTTGATTGTGTGTTGATGCATATTATTGAGTTGTTTTGATGTTATGCAAGTTTATTATGGTATATTGATGGTTTGGTTAAGTTTGTTTGGAGTGTAAAAGGGTAAAAGATAGATGTTTGTTGGATGTGGTGTTGTTGGTGTCGATTTCAGGTTTTTGGCTTGACATGCCCAGTAGCACGGCCATGTCCTTGGGCGTGTCATTGATTCTGTTTTCAGTATGGGTGTTTTATTAGTTTTTGTTATAGATTTGTGACTTGCTTATTATGATAATTATTGTTTTATTTAGGTATTTTGTTAGTTTTAATTGGTTTGTTTAGTGTTTTCATTAATTTTGGTAGTTTTAGTTTATTTCAATGTTTATGTCGTTTTTGATCTAGTCTTTAGTATTGTGTTTATGTTTTGTTGGTTATTGTCTATTTACTTCTTGTTTAAAGTTTGTTTTGAGTTTTGTGTTAGGTTAAAAAAGGCAAGGAAGCAAATTGAAGGAGAAAAGGGGCAGTAGTTGACACAGGCAGAGGACACGGGCAAGTCACTGGCCGTGTCCCATACCAAGCTAAAGAGGAAGAGCAAGTCACAGTAGAAGACACAAGCAAGGGACACGGACAAGTCAGTGGCCGTGTCCCTCCAAAGAAGCCCAGACACGGCCAAGTTGATCCAACCTGGCCGTGTCTCACTTGCATCCAAGGCAAAGAAGATCAATTCTCACAGAAGCAGACACAGGCAAGGGACACGGCCAAGTCAGTGGCCGTGTCCCTCTAAAAAAAGCTCCAACACGGCCAAGTCACCTCTAACATGGCCGTGTCACTCAACCAAAGAAGAAAAGAAGAAAAAGCAAGCAGTAAGTGACACATGCAAGGGACACGGCCAAGTCACTGGCCGTGTCCCTCCAAAGAGCACCCACACGGCCAAGTCACATCCAACTTGGCCGTGTCTCTCATGAACCAAAGCCGTAGCGGATTTTAAAGCGGACGTTTCATATAAAAGGAAAAAGAAGCTAGGGTTTGGAGGGTTGTTGCGATTTTGAGCAAAGATTGAGCCGTCAAGAGAGTGAACTGAGGGTTTCATTTAGTTTTCTTTGATTTTTGATTACACTTTGGATTAAACTAGCTTAGATTAGATTGTTCTAGCCATTGATACATCCTTCTTGCAAGATTTGAACAAGAGATTCTTCATAAGCTTCAAGGAGTTTGTAATTTGGTTTTGTTCTTGAACTTTATCTCTTTATTTTCATTGGAATTGTATTTATGGATATTATCATGTCTGAATTGATTTCTTTGAACATTAATGAGATGAGTATGTTTGATAACATTATGAACTAATTTGATCTAGTCTAGGGTTTGTATGGATCTTCTATGATTGTATGAATTGGTTATTCTCTTAGCTAATAATTTCTTTAGCCTTGATTGAATGAAATATTGTTAATATATAATTGATTGGCCACCAATTATGTGTTTTAGGTATTAGATGATGTATTGAGAGATGAAGTCTAATACTGGAACAATTCAATTAGGGACTTAGGTGAATTAGAGATATAACCTATTAAAAAGATTATTTCAATTATAACAAGATTAGTTGAAAGAGGTTTGAATGCGAGAGCTTATTTCCTTGACTCAATTAATTAAGTTGTTTGAGATTTAATCTTTGAAATTAAATTAGTTAAGAGGAATAACCGTTCATACATATAAGTAGTAGAGAAGTGCAAACCCTAGACCTTTCTATCAAGTGAATCAAATAAATCAGCTTAATTTACTTTTATTCGTTTAAACTTTAATCAATCTTCTTCATTATTTAGCAATTTAAATTTCTTTAATTACTTGTTATTTATAATCTGATAATCAATTAGCCACTTTAGCTTCCTTGTGAGACGACCTTGGGGTGATTACCATTGCTACAGCTACCTCGTATACTTGCGAGAGACGCTTTGTAGTAGTGTTAATTTGAGCGTAACAAGTTTTTGGCACCGCTGCCAGGGAGGCTAATTGGCGTAATTGTTTATTAGGCAAAAATACTTTAGATTATTTTTCATTATTTACTTTTGATTTTATTTTGTCTTTTGCTTTTAATAATTTCTTTTTCTAGAAATTTTTGTTTATGCAAGGCAGGAGATCACTCGAAGGAGAGCTATATCCATTCATTCCAGAAATCCAGAGAGTGAAAAGGAGCAGAGAAGAGTTTGAGCTCTACACCGGATTTGATACAGAGGAGGAAACTTTTGATTTTGAGTCAAAATCTGCACAATTTGTTAAAATGGCTGAAGAAAGGCAAAGAATGATGAGAGACTTTGCTAGACCTGTCATTGGAACTTCCACTTCTTGCTTAAGATTGACAGATGCAGCAAGGAATTATGAGTTGAAGAACATTCACTACAATATGCTGCCATCATTTTATGGAGTTCCAAATGAAGATCCTTTGAACTTTATTCGGAATTTCTACTCCACCCTCAACACTTTTCCATTGGGAGGACTAACAGAGGACCAGTTGAGGATGCGGTGTTTTCCATATACTTTGAAGGATAGGGCAAAGAGCTGGCTTATGATGTTGCCCGAAAATTCACTAACAACTTGGGAGCAAGTTTATAATAAATTCATGGACAAATTTTATTCACATCAGAAGACAGCTGAATTGAGAGGGAAGATTGCTACATTCTCTCAATTTGAAGGAGAAC
This sequence comes from Garcia nutans, assembly GCA_947685225.1. Taxonomy (NCBI): domain Eukaryota; kingdom Viridiplantae; phylum Streptophyta; class Magnoliopsida; order Malpighiales; family Euphorbiaceae; genus Garcia; species Garcia nutans. The sequence continues at coordinate 36,274,410 of CANTUV010000008.1, read as the reverse complement.
CATTTCATGAGGCTTGGGACAGATTTAAGATGCTATTGATCCAGTGTCCACATCATCATTACCCACTTCAACTTCTTAATCAGTTTTTCTACGATGGTTTAACCCAGCAATTTCAGAACACTGTTGATAATGCAGCTGGGGGAGCTATGGGAGAAAAGACAGCTGATGAAACCTATGAGATCTTTGAGATGTTGGGAGCTAATTCTCAACAGAAAAGTGTAAGGGGAAGAAGTAAAGGGGTGAATCAACTGGAAGCCAATAATGAGATGGTAAATCAGATAGCTGAGTTGACAAGGCAAGTGCAGATGCTGAACATGAAGAACAATATTTCTTCATCTACTCAAGAAGCGTGTGGAATTTGTGGAACTTTCGGGCATGGAGCAAATATTTGCCCCTCTGCATATGAATCATATGGGAATGAAGCTGATCAAGTCAATGCCATGGGGGGATTTCAACCAAGGACCCGAAATGATCCTTATTCAAATTCATACAACCCTGGTTGGAGGAATCACCCAAATTTTTCTTGGGCAACAAATAATTCTCAGCAGCCATTCCATTTGCTCCAGAGACAGAACCAACAGCAGGGCCAATCCTCAAATCAAGGGCGGTCTAAGATAGAAAGCTTGGAGGAAAGTTTACAAGCTTTCATCAAAGTCAGTGCTCAAAATCAAGAGATGACTAATAAGAGGCTGGATTCATTAGAAGCATCTTTTAAAAAAAGTGGAGACTCAAGTAGGACAACTTGCACAACAGATGCAAGTTCAACAAAAAGGGAAATTCCCGAGTCAACCTGAGCAGGCACATTCAGTGACTGTTCTTAGAAGTGGTAAGGTAATTGACAATAATGTTGAAGATAATTCTGTGAGTGCAGGTGACCAAGAGAACAAGAAGGAAGGAGAACCAAAGAACAAAGGTGCAGGAGATAAATCAATGGAGAAGTCCCTTTCAGCAGATTTACATAAGGCAAGTGATCCATACCGGCCTCCTATACCATTCCCCAGCAGGTTGAAGGATGATAAACCAGATAAGCAATTTTCTAACATCTTCAACATGCTGTCTAAGGTAAGTATTAACTTACCCTTACTGAAAGCAATAAGAACATGCCGGCTTATGCAAAATTCTTCAAAGAACTGATCACCAAGAAAAAGATGTATGAGCCGAATGAAAAGGTGATAGTTTTAGAGGTAGCCAGTGCTATTCTGCAGCATAAACTACCTCCCAAGCTAAAGGATCCTAGTAGCTTTATAATTCAAATAACCATGGGGAATGAAAAGGGGACTGATGGCATGTGTGATCTAGGAGCTAGCGTGAATTTGATGCCTTATTCTGTGTATAAAGAATTAGAACTAGGGGAACTCAAACCAACCAAAATGATGTTGCAATTAGCTGATAGATCTTTTAGATTCCCGAAAGGGGTTATAGAAGATGTGTTAGTTAAGGTTGGAGGGTTGATAGTACCTGTGGATTTTATTGTTCTTGACATGGAAGGAGGTAACCCTGCACCATCAGCACACACTATTTTGCTGGGTAGGCCTTTTATGGCTACTACCAACACCTTAATAGATGTTAAAAATGGTAAGTTGTCAATGACTGTCTTAGGACAAACTGTTGAATTTTCTATTTTTAACACTTCTCCTATTCCTACAACTGCTTTATATGAGGAATGTTCTTTAATTAATTGTGTTGAAGCAGTTGTTTCAGATGCTTTCTTGCAGACAGGTTCATCAGATAAATTGGAGCTGAAGCTGACCTTAGAAGAGGGGGCTAAACCAGTGAGGGAGACCCAAAGGTGCTCTAACCCAAAGGTGTATGAGATCTCGAGAATTTACAAGGAACACACAAAAGCACTTCATGACAGATTTATTGTGCGAAAGACAGTGAGTCCAGGTATGAAAGTTTTACTTTTTAATTATCGACTCCGTCTGTTTTCAGGTAAATTCAAGTCTCGATGGAATGATCCTTTCAAGGTAACTAAGGTATGTCCTTCTGGTGCCATTGAATTGTTTAACTCTAGAACTAATAAGACTTTTAAAGCAAATAGACATAGAGTTAAACCATATAAAGAAGGATTTCAGGAATTGAGGATCATTGACAGCACTTTGATCCATGATCCCTAGGACTTGCATGATGTCCAGCTATATGACATTAAAGAAGCGCTAAATGGGAGGCAACCCATCAGTTTGCATTTCTTTTTCATGATTGTAATTTTAAATTTAGCAAATTTTGATTTTATGTTCGGTTTAAATAAATGGAACAGGTGCTTTGATCGGTTTTTATCTTTCTAATGTGTTTCAGGGTTGATTGGAGAAGATGTTTGCAATCTCTGTAATATTTATTGATATTTGGTGTTATAAAAAAAAGAGTTGAAAGTGGCAGAAGGAGACACGGCCAAAGGACTTGGCCATGTCCCTTGGCCGTGTCACATGGGACACGGCCAAGCTTCATCAATTTTCAATTCTTGTATTTGTCACAGTGAGTGACACGGCCAAGGGACTTGGCCGTGTCACTTGGACACGGCCAAGCTTCACCAGTTTTTCTTCGATTTTATTTTTGTAGCCTTTTCTTTACAGAGACGAACATGCCCAAGGGACACGGCCAAGTCACTGGCCGTGTCCCTCAAAAAGCACATGACACGGCCGTGTTGCCCATAACTTGGCCGTGTCTCCCATCTTTTCACTTTAAAAAGCCACGATTTTTGCACAAATGTTCCATTAAATCCCTAATTTCCTGTTTCTTCATCTCTGTTGCTCTCTCACTCTCTTTATTGCAAACTCCATTCTTTTTTATTCCAAGCTCCAAATCTTCCTTTGATCCTCAAATCTCTTCACCAAAACTAGAAATAATCCATTAAAACTTCTTCTTTTCTCATAAAATCTTGATTTGATCAAGTTTTGGTTTGAATTTTTCAGATTTCTAGAGATGCCAAGAACAAAGATTGTTTCACACCGCAAGACGAAGAAGTCTACAACTGAAGGAGCTTCTTCCTCTTCATCAACTTTATCTTTGAAGAGAGCAAGTCTTTTGGCTCGGGGTTTTTTCCCGACAAGGTATGTTAATGATGAATCTCTTGATGCCCTGCAAATTAGGACTAATTTTGATCGATATGTGCAATTTCCTGGGTAGGAGACTCTAGTCTCCTTGAGACCTTTGCAGTTTGAGGAGCTGACTTTAGAATTTTTGACATCTCTCAAGGTTGAAAGAGATGATAAGAAAATCTGCACTAGAATGATGTTTAAATTGCTGGGTAAATCATTTGTGCTTAATATTGACCAGTTAAATGATATATATGGTTTTCATCAGAATGGGGAAAGGTCGGTACCCAAAGAATTTAAACAACAATTTGCTTGGGGAGCTTTAGGCTCGGGTACTTATGTGGCCAAATCGGCCAAAGCATCTAAATTAAGAAATTCCGCTTTGAGGTATTTGCATAGGTTTATGGCTTGCGGATTCTTTGCTCGGAAGGAGAGCCCAGGTGTGGTTGAATTGAGTGAACTATTTTTCCTGGATTGTGCTTTGAATGCAATGCATGTTAGTGCCGGCTATTGGTTAGCTGATATTTTTGATACTGTGGCTAATAAAAGAAAGGGGGAAATTTGTGTTGGGGGGTTGATTACCACATTAGCAGTAGCCCTTGTTGAGAATTTTGACCCGAGTACCAGTCGCATGACTAGAATTCGGGTAATGACTCTTTGGATTTAGCTACACTTGAGAAGATGCACATGGTAGTGCATAGGAGAGGGGCTTATATGATGGCTTCAGCTGAGCCAGAAGCACCGGAGGACAGGCAGAAGAGAGCACGGGTTCAAGAAGATTCTGACTCAGATTCACTTGATCTAGATGAGGATGCTCCGGTCTCGAAACATCAAGAGGTGCTTATTAGGATTGAGGCCTTGGAGAGCAAGGTAGATAGACTGGAGGGCAAGGTGGACCATAACCATGCTGAGGTCCTGCAGCAGTTGGAACAAATTAATAGCAACCTTGCGAAAATCTTGAGTCTCCATCCCTCGGCTGCATCATCTTCACGCCCGCCTTTTCCATAGATTTTGAGTTCCTTGCTTTATTTTGTTTAGTGTACTTTTCATTTTTGTTTTTCATGTTAACATTTTATATTTGGATATTTTATTTTCACATATTGTACTTTTGTTTTTGAACTTTTGTTTGTGATGGAAAGTTAGGGTTTTGCCTCACCAAGATACGATGGAAGACAGGTTGTCCTTTAACTCTTTTTCTTTATTATTCTTGTTTTCCATTGAGGACAATGTAAATTCTAAAGTGTGTGGTAATCTTTAAACTTTTCTTTAATTCTTATTTTGTTTGTCTTGTTTTGTTTATTGTGTTTGTTATGCATGGCATAATTGTTGAAATCTTATTGATCTTTTCTGTGATTTTAGCATTATAGTTGAGACTTTAGTATCAGCATAGAAATGAGCATTTGAATTCATTCAGGATCAATTTTCACATTCTGCAATTTATGACATATAAATCTTTGAGAACCCACCTGTGTGAGTTTTGAGCCTCATAATTTGATATTATTATTAGTTGATTTTCTTTTCTTAAGTGTGCACCTTCATGATTTTGCATCTCTAGAGTTTGCTTTTGCATACTAATTGAACTCACATTATGATTTAATCTCAAGTTTTAAAATAATGAAGGCAAATTAGGTTAGCCCTTTAGCTTAAAGAGACCTCCCTTAATATTGAATTCCTTAGTGAGCCAAGTTGAGCCTTTGACCTTTTCTTGTTTGATCAACACAATCTACAGCCCAATTTTCTCTTATTATCATCATACCTGCATTAAGGAATGGAGTTTTATGATATAACAATAGGGTGGTTTATTTCAAAGTGTGGGGTAAGCAAGTAAAAAAAAAATGGTATTGCTATTTGGGGTTGAAATGCATACTTTGTACATTGTATTTGATTAAGAGTTGATTATTCTTTTCCTCTACATTTTAAGCTAGATGTTGCATGCAAGTTTATATTTTGTATATATATATTAAAAAAAAGACATAAATGATAAAAATAAAAGAAAAAGAAAAAGAGAAAATAAAAAAAAAATACAAAAACAAAAACAAAAAGATATGTATATACAAAATCCATATATTTTCTAGCATTGGAGGAATGTCGATTCATGTATTTTTCTTTAAGTATGCAAGTATGTGAAAGTATTAAGGTTAGTGAGTATGCCATTTGAGGGAGTTATGAATTTCTTAGCAAGAGTATTGTTTAATTTAAATACTCCATTTCTTGATGCTCCAGCTTAAATGTCTTTTCTCACACCTTTACCTTAGCCCCATTGCATCCAAATAAAAGACCTTCGGATTATTTTTTGAGAAAATCAGTAAGGGAGATTGGATAATTAAGCAAGTTTATGGTAGTATGCAATCATGAGTGGTTTGAGTGATTAACTTTTGAAATCGAGTGAAACACTTAGATGAGAGATAAGATTTGTATGTCTGGATTAATGAATGAGTTAAGAAAATCTTGATTGAAGGAAATTGCAATTATTTATGTCTGATGTCTTGAAGGATTTCATCTTATATGCTGGAATTATAGTTAAGGTTGTTTGAGTTTTTAATTTATGCCATGTGAATTTGCTTGAGGACAAGCAAAGTTTTAAGTGTGGGGTAGTTGTTTTATTAGTTTTTGTTATAGATTCGTGTCTTGTTTATTATGATAATTATTGTTTTATTTAGGTATTTTTGTTAGTTTTAATCGGTTTGTTTAGTGTTTTCATTAATTTTGGTAGTTTTAGTTTATTTCAATGTTTATGTCATTTTTGATCTAGTCTTTAGTATTGTGTTTATGTTTTGTTGGTTATTATCTATTTACTTCTTGTTTAAAGTTTGTTTTGAGTTTGTTTTGAGTTTTGTGTTAGGTTAAAAAAGGCAAGGAAGCAAATTGAAGGAGAAAAGGGGCAGTAGCTGACACAGGCAGAGGACACGGCCAAGTCACTGGCCGTGTCCCATACCAAGCTAAAGAGGAAGAGCAAGTCACAGTAGAAGACACAAGCAAGGGACACGGCCAAGTTAGTGGCCGTGTCCCTCCAAAGAAGCCCAGACACGGCCAAGTTGATCCAACCTGGCTGTGTCTCACTTGCATCCAAGGCAAAGAAGATCAATTCTCACAGAAGCAGACACAGGCAAGGGACACGGCCAAGTCAGTGGCCGTGTCCCTCCAAAAAAAGCTCCAACACGGCCAAGTCACCTCTAACATGGCCGTGTCACTCAACCAAAGAAGAAAAGAAGAAAAAGCAAGCAGTAAGTGACACATGCAAGGGACACGGCCAAGTCACTGGTAGTATCCCTCCAAAGAGCACCCACACGGCCAAGTCACATCCAACTTGGCCGTGTCTCTCATGAACCAAAGCCGTAGCGGATTTTAAAGCGGACGTTTCATATAAAAGGAAAAAGAAGATAGGGTTTGGAGGGTTGTTGTGATTTTGAGCAAAGATTGAGCCGTCAAGAGAGTGAACTGAGGGTTTCATTTAGTTTTCTTTGATTTTTGATTACACTTTGGATTAAACTAGCTTAGATTAGATTGTTCTAGCCATTGATACATCCTTCTTGCAAGATTTGAACAAGAGATTCTTCATAAGCTTCAAGGAGTTTGTAATTTGGTTTTGTTCTTGAACTTTATCTCTTTATTTTCATTGGAATTGTATTTATGGATATTATCATGTCTGAATTGATTTCTTTGAACATTAATGAGATGAGTATGTTTGATAACATTATGAACTAATTTGATCTAGTCTAGGGTTTGTATGGATTTGCTATGATTGTATGAATTGGTTATTCTCTTAGCTAATAATTTCTTTAGCCTTGATTAAATGAAATATTATTAATATATAATTGATTGGCCACCAATTATGTGTTTTAGGTATTAGATGATGGATTGAGAGATGAAGTCTAATACTGGAACAATTCAATTAGGGACTTAGGTGAATTAGAGATATAACCTATTAGAAAGATTATTTCAATTATAACAAGATTAGTTGAAAGATGTTTGAATGAGAGAGCTTATTTCCTTGACTCAATTATTTAAGTTGTTTGAGATTTAATCTTTGAAATTAAATTAGTTAAGAGGAATAACCATTCATACATATAAGTAGTGGAGAAGTGCAAACCCTAGACCTTTCTATCAAGTGAATCAAATCAATCAGCTTAATTTACTTTTATTTGTTTAAACTTTAATCAATCTTCTTCATTATTTAGCAATTTAAATTTCTTTAATTACTTGTTATTTATAATCTGATAATCAATTAGCCACTTTAGCTTCCTTGTGAGACGACCTTGGGGCGATCACCATTGCTACAGCTACCTCGTATACTTGCAAGTGACGCTTTGTAGTAGTGTTAATTCGAGCGCAACAATGGGTGACATGAGTAGTGACATGCCCATGTCACTGAACGTGTCACAGCTTCTGTGTGGTTGTAGTTTTAACACGTCCAGTGACACACCCATGTCATGGAGCGTGTCATAGCTACTGTGTTGTTGGGGAATTAACACGTGCAGTGACACGCCCATGTCACTGAGCATGTCAAAGCTTCTGTGTTGTGGGTTTAGGGCACGATCAGGGACACGCCCATGTTGTTGAGCTTGTCATGTGTGGAATTTGACCTAGTTAGCTCTTATCCTTATGTTCTTATGTGTATCACTAAGTGAGTGTTTTATAATCACCTTTGGATTAGGTTTTGAAGAGAATTGAGTTGCCCTAATCCAAGTGTTGAAGGAATCTTGGAAGAGGAGGTTGTTAGATTGGTGTTTGTTGCTCTTGATGTAAGTACAAACCTTACATGATTGCATACATTTACATGATTTTGGGACTTAATACATTTGATTAAAAAATGTGTTAGGTTACCTATTATATTGTTGATATATGAAAATGGTGCTATGATTTGCATTATGTGAACTATATGAAATATATGTTGAGGATTCAAAAGATATGAATAATGTATTTTGTTATGTATACTCTAATGATGATAAAGCCATTGGTAATGGCTATATTGATATGAACAGGATAATTGAAGCATTATGCTTATGATGATCATGAGAAAATGAAAAAGGATTTGATAATGAAATAATGAAAGAAATTTGTGCCTAGTATGTTATTCAATTTTCAGAGTTTTGTTGTTGGTGGCATGCCTAAAAGTAACAATCCCTTGAAGCTGGGTTGAGCTTGGTCCTTGAAGCCGGGTAGGGTTGATGCTATGCTCCCCTTGAAGCTTGGTTGGGCCTAGTCCTTTAAGCCTAGTTGGGATGTTACATATGAGATATTTCTCATTGTGATAATGATTCGCCTACGGGCTTGATAAATGTGATTATTGGACCAAAATAATAACTCTGGAATTTGAATGACATATTAATTTCTTTTGGGCCCATGCTTCTTTGCTTAAATGTGAATCATGAATGATGAGACAATTGAATAATATAATGAAATGTAATGTTGTGAAATATGATATCCTTGTGTATTGTTTATAATTATTGAAAGTTTGACATTGGCATTACATTGAATCATATTGTTATCATGGTTAGTACCACTAAGCCTATGGCTTAGCGCGATTGTGATTTATCGCACAGGTGACAGGGTAGATCCAGTTAAACCGGAGAGTTCAGCTAGACCGAGTTGAGTCTAGGCTTGTGATCCCTTGTGAAGTGTTGATATTTGGACTTCAAGATCAGAGACGAACTGCCAAGCATGTATAAACTCCATAGTTTTGTAAATATTATTTTTGATGTATACATATGTATATTCTGCTACATTTTTCGCTGCTTATTAAATAAATATTTTGGATAAACTTTGGGTGTAATGAAGATATATGTATATGTATTTTAACAAGGAATATTTTATCTATTACATCTTATAATGATGATTTGATGTTAAAGTTTTAAAGATTGGTTTGCTTCAAATAGACTGTGACATTCTTGTATTTGGTATACGTATATTACATATGAGGACATATGTGGTGTACGTATATGGGGTACAGTGAGTGTTACAGTTTTAGACCCTTAATTTTTGACCCAGTCTGGTCCAATATATTTTAATTAGTTCAAAATAATTTGTGTTGTCTAATATATTTTTTAGTCCAAAAAAATAATTTTTGTTATTTTAAGTAAGTAATATTTGCTTCAAAAATAATAAACAATAATAATAATAATAAATAAACAAATAAATAAATAATAAAAATGAAAAAAAAAGTCAGATTGGCCGAAGGCCATTTCGCCCGCAGCTGGCTGCGGCACCTTTTTTGCAAGCGCAATTTTTCTGCAGCTAATTTTTTTCACCAGCGCAATTTTTCCGCAGCAGTTTTTTTTTCGCCAGCGAAATTTTCCGACGCAAATTTTCAGAATCCTAATACAATTAGGTTTTGGTTTCCTTTTCTTATTAAATATGGTATGCCGTGAGTAACTAGGAAAAACCATGAAAAAACTTCTATAAATAAGGAAGCAAAGAGAGGGAAAAGAGGATCATAAATTAGGAGGAAAATTGAAGGAGTTTGAAACCGAATCTGTAAAGGAAAGCAGTGGAACCAAGCTGATTTTTTGAGAGAGCCGAAAAACAATTCAAGCAATTCATCAAAGGCATCAACTGCCTTTGTTTTTGTTGATCCAAGAAGCAATTTTTTGGGTGTAACTCACGAACCAAGGTTTGAGCTCTTAAATTATTTTTTGTTCTATCACAGTAGCTTAATTCATGAAATTGTGTCTTTCAAAATTAAAAACCCAAGCACTTTAATTTAGCTTTTCTAAGGTTAAAAACACTAATTTGTTGCTTTATTTTCCAAAAGACATAAAATTGTTATTTTCACTTCTTCAAAACTCCAAAACCCTAATTTACTTTCCAAATTATCAAAACCTTTAAATTATGTTCTGTTACTTTTCAAAAGCCTTAAAAACTGCTTTTTTTGCTTTTATAAACTTTAAATCGTTTGTTATTTTCATAAAACTCCATAAAAGCATCAAATTGATTTTCAAACCCTAAAAAACTTCATGCATCCACCGAAACCCTAATTTTAAAACACTAAACCCTAACTCAACTCCAAACCTAAAATAGTCAAACCCTAACCACTTTAAAGCCTTAAACCTTAATTTTTTATAAACCCTAATCCTTTAAAACTTTAAAAACCATAAAAACACAAATATTTTAATTTCATTCAGTAAACTCGAAGTCATAAATTAAAAGTATTTTAAAGTGTCCAAAACCTTAGTTTCATTATTTCACCATTCAAACCTTAATTTGATTAATCAAAGAGTCTTACCAACCTTTTAAAACATAAAACCTTAATCTATTTTAATTCCTTAAAAAGTCACAGTAGCCTAATTCTATGAATTCCAAAACCCTAACACATGAAATAAAGAACCATAAATGAAAACAGTAGCTATAATTTGGATCTTTATTTGCCTTATTCAATTCCATATTTGATTATGCTTTGATTTATTTTACATGCTTTAATTTATTTAAGTTCAATGCTTGGCTTATTAAATTTATCATGGATGGATGTTTACTTTCTATTTAATATCTTTGATGAATGACTTATTTATTATGAATGGTTATTTACTTTTATCAGTTTATTTAGATTTCCAAAGGCTGTAAGAGGTATGTTTCCACTTGGTGGGTACCTCATTAGTTAAATATCATGTAATTTAATTTGCTTTTCTATTTTAGAACCTATGTAAAGGACATATTTCTACCTTTCGGTGGGTGTCCTATTTAGGCATGTGATGTAAGGACATGTTTCCATCTTCGGATGGGTGTCCATTTATGTGTTTTGCTTGGACTTTGCTTTGATTTTAATATATTGATGTTTTCTTTTAATTATTGTGTGTAATGCGGATAATGTTATTATATTTAAGAATTTTATAATATTAAGACCTGTAAAGGAGGCTGGTTCCAATGAACCGGGTGTTGTGGGGGTGCTGGGCCATTTCTCACCTTCCCCACACGTACCCAACTTTCCGAACCCATTAGGGGGTTGGGGATTCCTTAGGAATCGAGTCATCCACCCCTTTCTTTTTTCCAGCCCGTCCGGGTGGCGACTCCATTTTCTCCGGACTTAGGTCCGTGTTCTCTAAGGCCCCGAGCCTAAACAGTGCCGAAGTCGCAAGAACCATTCCACCGGGAGTGGGAAAAAATCCCCGCTCACAGTGGCGATTCCATTGGGGATAAGAGAAGTTAATTCCGTTGGTCTTTATATTATTCTATTCTTTCTTATAATGATATTATCCATTGCATCATATTAGATTACATTGTGTGCGTGAGTTAGGACGCCCGTGTTACCCGTGTTGTGTTATGTAAGGGATACCATACTTTCAGTCAAGGTATGGAGATTGAGCATGACATAACCACTCATAGCCTCGTACCATTTGGTGTATACTTGCTAAGGGAACCTAAGCTTTTTCACCCAAAGACTAAAGCTCATGTAATTGTCCTAGTTACTTTCCTTAAGCTATAGTTGGTTGAATGGATTAAAACCTAATTAATGGGAATTACTATGAATGGATTTCCATTTTCAAAAATATAACTATTGGTTGAAACGTCCGAGGGAATTATTCGAAAACAAGATACCCATGTTGGTATTTTGTTAACCATATACCTAGGAAAAGAGACTTGCCATTCGTGTGTGAATGTTATAAGGTTGGAAGGAATGTCCTAATTATCTTTCTTCGTTGATTGTTCATGCATACATGCATACATGCATCTCATATCATTGATCCTCTCTGGCTCATAGGCTTGGAGTACGATAATTCAAGAGCTTACAACGATATCATCTACAGAATTGATTTTTGATTCAAGTGATTCATTGGGAGGATGGATGCAAATCAGCTAAGAGATATCATTGATGAAGTTGTTGAAGCTAGGATGGTCGAACTACAAGACCAATTGGTTGAAATTATGAAGACCCAGTTGATTGAAATTATGGAGATCATCAACAATGCTGATAAGGCATATCCCATTGACATAAGAAAGAGGGGAAAGGTAGCATCAACGGAGGACATGTTCACTAATAGAGATCAAATGAAAAATGGAGGATCAATTCCTATTCTACAAGATCAGTCGAACCATATGCTGTCTAAATGGAACAATAGGGGCGACTACCACCTCAATGAGCAAAATCAAAAGAAAAGCAGAGGTGTTGAGAAAAATGCAGCAACTGAACCAGCAAAGAGGCGTAAATTTTTAGACTTGGGGCAACCTTTGTCAAAAATGTTGGAGAATCTAATGAAGAAGGGATTATTACAACCTTTGACTCCTCACCCTTTGCCTAATCCTTTTCCACCTAACTTTGATATTAAAGCATTTTGCCAATTCCATCAAAGGCTTGGACACGAAACGGACAACTGTATGAAGTTGAGGCATGAGATCCAGAATTTAATTGACAGTGGAAAGCTGCTTGAGCCTGATAAGCCCAACACTAAGAATAAGCCTCTGCTTAAAATTGGAAGGACGCCACCTCTTGCAACCTTCATGAAGAGTTTTATCTTGTCATCTCATCATGATATGGAGAGGGAAGCTGCTAAAAAGGATGTACTACTAAACGAGTTTGGGTTAACTATTGATGATGATGTGGATGATGAAGCGGTGATCTTTAATGATGGAAAAAATCCTTACCCTTGATATGTCTAAATAAATGAAGTATCTTCAACGCCAACTCAACGGACCTTCCTTAGCTTGAATATTGCTTTTTAATTTTGCTTTCTTTAAACATTTAATTGGAATAATCGTGTTTTTCAAATTTAAATTTATTTGAATAAATTATTTTTATCATAAATTTTTGTTGGTCTTTATTCATTTTGGTGCTCAACTAATGAGGAATCTAGCTTGATAATTCATAAATTAATATATTTATGCATCATGACTCGAATGACTATACTAGGTGAGGGAATTGCTCTATAGCATTGAGTTGTGTATGCTTACTTAGATAGGACTCCTGCATAATTACCTTTGTCTAGGTCCTAGTCAATCTTAGAACATGCTTAGGTAAACTCTCAAGGCAAAATTTAACTCTACTTATTTAAGGGAGAGATGATCTAGACATTGTTTGGTTAAATATCAATCCATAGTTGTCCCTTTGAGATTTCATAAAATTTTAGCTTTCTTTTCATTGGCTTACAAACCCTAATAACTTACCCTGAGCTGTTGTGATACTTTTGACAAGTCTTATGATCACTAAGATGAAGAAGCAAGAAGATCAAAGAAAACAATTATTAGTCAAGATCATGAGGATAGTTGAAGTTCTCAAGATAGTTGAAGTTCTCAAGACCATAAGGGTAGTTGATGTTTTTAAGACCATAAGGGTAGTTGAAGTTTTTCTAATATCTCTAATATATCAAGAAAACATTAGAGTAACAAATGGTTTATCCCTATTAATGAAGATTTATGTTACTCCACTCATCCTTATTGGAAGCCCAAGTTGGTACAAATAAGACAACTCAGTTTGAGCTAAAGTAAAAAAAAAAAGTAAAAAAAAAAAGAGAGAAAAGAAAAGAAAAAAAAAGACAAAAGAAAAGAAAAAGAAAGAAAAAAGGGAAAAAAGAAAAGAAAAAAAAAGAAAAGAAAACCCAAAATGGTTCAAAAATCAAACTGAGTTCTCCTTTACCTAAGACAACAAAAGGCTTCCATTTAGTTTATAAGGACGGATTGACTTGAATTGGTCCAACCCAACCAAAGATTCAATCAAAATTGGAGGAAAAGGAGGGAGACCATCCAGTTCTTGAAAGTTTTGTACTTAACAGTCCTACAAGGAAGAAGGAAAAAATGATACAATACTCAAAGAAAAAGGAAGAGTAAGAAAAATAAAGAAGAAAGAAAAGGGAAAAAAATGAATTTGGGTCTTAAACTTTTTGCAAGGGAAAAGACTGTCCTAATCAAGATCCAGATTAATGCCAAGAAGATAGAAGAAATTTGGAGTCTAGCAAGATTGCCTCCAAGCTGCCTAAAATTCAAACAAGAAATTTATAGTGTAAGGGTTTGTCCGTTGTGTCACATAAGCTCCTATCTCAAAATGGCTTTCATTTAACCCATGTCCCTCATAGACCCTATTTCAAGCTTATCAAAGACCTGTTGATCTCTCTTGGTAGGTAGAGTCTATTAGTGGAGATAGTTTGAATAAGCATGCATATGAGATAGACAATATTTAAACTCAATGAGACATTTGGCCAAGTAATGTGTATGTGCCTATCTGAAGTGCAACAATTCTTGCTTAAATAAAAATAATTCCCAAGTTTAGTATGGCAACTAGGGTTGTCATGTTATAAATATGTTAATTTGGAAAAATTAAGTCCTGAGGTACATTGCCATTGATTTGACAAAACCAACATTTGATTTCAAAATCAAAATTCAAAATAAAAAATATTTTTGTCATACAAATCCTTCAAGTTAAGCGAAGTTTCTTGGGCACATTGGGCAAAGGAAATGATTGCCGGCAAGGTTATGAAGAAGTTACCAACTGACATGCTGAATGGATATATCTCTGCTATTTGGGGACTCCATTGTTCATGTTCTCTCGAAGCATCCGGTCATTCCAAAGCAAAACTTGAATGGGTATCTAAAAGGAGTCAATGAAAATACTTCCAATGATCACCTTGGTCCATGAGTCGACGAAACCATTCAAACGTCCTATGAAGCAAAGAATCAAAAGAAGATATTGAATCAGGGGGGCATAGAAGGTCCATTGCTTGAGAAAGGAAGAAATGCATGCTTGTTAGATGAGCTAGACAATATACAATCATCAACCAAAGCCGCATAGAAAAAATCATGGGTTTGAGCCTATACAGGGGGCAAGGCTAAAAAAAAAAGAGAGAGAGAGAAGAAAAAAGAGAGGAGTTACAGTAAAGAGGAAAAATTGTATTTTTTTCATTATTGTACAAGATTTTACAATTGCTACAATATTTACATATCACTAAGAGGGTGGAGGTAGGTCATCAAATAAAGCCTTGAAAAAGTCATCGCCTATTGGAGGAGGGGGCAAATCACTCGTCCCGAGTCTGCCCAAAGCGGGAGCACCAAAACTCAGCAAATTAATCATCCCGGGATCACTCGAAGCGGGAGCAGCAAAATCTTTATTACCTTGAAGTTTCGATCCGTCATGGTCCTCATCAGAAGCAGACGAAAGGATCTCATGGTCGTCAGTCTGGAGGCCTCTTGATGAAGAAGCGCCGGGATCTCTCATCCCCCGAAATCGGAAGTCTCGAAAATGTTGTTCGAATTGATGATATAAATTTTCAAAATGAGAAGCCTGCTGATGACTTGCAGCCAACTCTTCTTGAAGTCTCCTATTTTGTTCTTCGAGCATCCGCTGTGAGCCGAGAAGGAAAAGGTAAGAGCATACATAATCATGCATACATATAGTATAAATTACCATGAAATAAGGAATGTACCAAGTAATTCAAGTCAATGCCCTGCGGATGAGATGACATATCTGGCAGGCTAGGATGAGCAAATGAAGGGGCAGTAAAAGAAGGTCCAGCCTTATGATCAAATGAGCCAACAGCCTACAACAATCATTAAAGATTCAAAAAAGAAAGAAACGGTTGCAAGGGAAAAGTGGTAAAAGTTTCACCTAAGAAGTACTAGCCCCAAGATGTGGCACGGACTCTCTTGTATCTCCGTGATGTTCCTCTTCATCTCTACCCTCATTTTTGTCAGAAATCTCCCACACACCGACAGCAGATACATCAAAGTTCAAGAGTCTTATTTGAATAAAACGGGCATAAAATGGACCCGGTGAATGGAGAAATGACTCAGCACCATAATCATACCGGGCTAACCACCATGCATCCTCCGGCATTGACATAATATTTAAAGTATATTCCGGGATTTGCATCGAAAACCTCCACTGCTCTAGATCGAGAAACCATTCATAAACTCTCTCCCCGAGAAACCAGCCACTAGACACTGGGCCAGCAATAATTCGGCGAGAATGTTGGAAAGACAGTGCAGCCCTCATCAAAGGAGACCAGTTTGCTCGCTCTTCTGGGCTCCACCAGGCCAAATTCACCTGCGAAATAACATAAGGTAAGTAAAACTTTCACATAAAATTTAAAGCATACTAATGTTATTTTACCCTATCCCAGGTTAAGCAGCTCAACATATAGCGGTGAGTATGCACATGATGAGAGCCGGGAACGTCTACACGATCAGGCAACCAGAAATTTAACCTCGGATACTCGACTCTATCTCGGGAAATATCAGGTGCCCTCACAAGGTTATGTTCATATGCCCATACCTACAACAATGATAGTAAAGATAAAATTCATGCAAGGAAAGAGTGGAAATAACATTGGTAAAGGAAAAGAATACCTCGACAACCGCCATCAAGCCGACAAAAGACTTCTTATTTCGGCAAAGCTTATCAAGACCATGGTAAAGACACGTGAGACCAGCTTTGCCCCAACCAGAAGATGGTACCATTCTGAGATAAGAAAGGGCACTCAACACTGACAAGTGAATGGAGGATTCAGTGCTGCCTAAGATGGTCGACTTGAGCAGATATAACAAAAATCCTCGAGTATACTGTTCGGTCGTGTCTCTACCAACCCGTCCTTCGTAGTTCATCCAATAACTATGAATTGGCTCAATTTTTATCTTAAAAGGCCCTTTATATGATGGTTCCATACCAATTAATTCCTGAATTTCTTCAAATGTTAAAATATCATTGGTCAGAGGAACCGGAGCACCATCATATCGAAGGCCAGTTATGGCAGTAAAATCGACCGGACCAATTGTCATCTCTCCAATGGGCAAGTGAAAAGTGTGGATTGTATCCAACCATCGCTCTGCAAGCGCCTGGACTACACTCCGGTCTATCTGATATTCCTTGGATGGCAATTGTAAGATGAACTGCTCAAAGCCGCAATCTCGGATAATCCGCCTTACCCGATAAGGCACTACATCGTACCATTGTCGGGCTTTATAAATACACATTCCAGCCCGAACAACGCAACGATCATGCTAACACAGACCTAGGTAAGTTAATACCAGGTAAGTACATATTATTCTATCTACTTAAATTAATTTATTTTTCACAATAACAAATAATAACAAAAAAAAATACAAAACATATATAACAAAAAAAAACAGCGAAAAACAAAACATAAAAAATAAAAAATAAAAAACAAAAAATAAAATAATAATAATAATAAAATCAAGAGAAATAAAAAATTATTACCTCGCTCTTTTGGTTGGAACTGCGATGGAGCGGCATCCCGGCTAGTATATTTAAATTTTCATCTTCATGATGCCGAATAAACTCCAATAACTCGGCATTAGAATGAGTCCATGACCTCGAAGCAAGCATTGTTTTTGAAAAATATGTGCTAAAATTGAAAAGAAATTTGAGAGAATTACGAAATTGAAATTGTGTTGTGAAGTAAAATGAAGGAATGGTGGCTTTTTATAGAGAAATGGCAAGTAAAAAAACAAAATTCAAAACTGTTCATGAATAGTAAAGTTTACTATTCATGAATAGTATTACTATTGATGAACAATAAATTTTACTATTTATGAATAGTATTACTATTGATGAATAGTAAAAGTACTATTTCTAATAGTAAATACTATTTAACACTATTTGTGAATAATAAATTTACTATTTATGAATAGTAAATAGTGCATAAACAGTGATTACACAGTAATAAACAGTAAATTCATTTATTCACTTTAATCATTCAAATAATTGCAGGTCTATAAATATTTTTACACCCAGGGGGCAATAAGAAGACATATGCATAAAAATTTGTAACACCCCCACATCCGGTACAAGCACATTACAAACACCACAATGTAATATATGTGCACTGAACATAGGGATGCTACGGTTTTCTTTGACCTTCAAATCATTTTAAAAGATATCATAATCTTTATCATTATACATTATAGAAAATAAGTAATTAACTTGTAATATAAAACAAAATAGATATAAATACATTTACTTAATACGCAGCGGAATTTATAAAATAGTTACATATATGAAAACATTTAAATCCATATTTACAAATATACATATCTTCATATTAAAATCAATACTTTACAAAATGTAAAGAAATTATACATGATTGGCAGCTCTTCTCTGATCTTTAAGTTCCAAATTAACTCTTCAATGTCTACTTTCACTTGGTCTCGAGGAACTCTCGGGTTCAACTCTGTTACCTGCGCGATCAACACTATCGCGCTAAGCCAACGGTTTAGTAGTACAAAGTATGCCAACATTATGCTTTAATGCAATACAATGCCACACATGTTACTAACAAAGGCAACATCATAGGTGGAAAACTAACATCACACCTTTAAATTTCATAAACCATACACATATAAACATATCACATTTCAAAGTCCTTCCATGGATTTCATTATTCAATTATTGTACCATTAATGAATTACATATAAACAAAGACAAGCATGGGCCCAAATTACACTAATATGCCATTCAATTTTCAGAGTTAATGCTTTGGTTTTGTTATCACATTTATCATTATTATAAACCCAACTAGGCTTCAAGGATTAGGTTCAACCAAGCTTCAAGGGGAACAAAGCATGCTAAGTATCAACCCAACTTGGCTTCAAGAACCAACCCAACCTAGCTTCAAGGGTTGTAACATCTCAATTAGGCTTCAAGGATCAAGTCCAACCTAACTTCAAGAGATTGTTACTAATATTAGGCATGCCACCAACAACAAACTCTGAAAATGGAATAACACATTAGCCACACAATTCATTTATCATTTAAATATCATTTCCATTCTCAATTCTCATCATCATCTAGGCAAACATGCCTTATTTCTTTCAATTGAATCATCATAGCCAATCACAATGGCTTCACATCACATTTGAGTTATCATAGCCAATCACAATGGCCTCATTGATATAACATTTTAAAGTACATGATTCATATAACACATTACCATACACAAGATTCACAATGCATAAAACATAACATTGTTCATATAGTATCATATGCATCATCATTATATCTCGAATCACATTTCATATTTATCATCTATATACCTAACACTTTACATTATTCATTGATTTATAATCTTCCACATACATTTGTTTGGATCATTCTTTGTTTTAAAAGTGTTTAGAGTGTTTACTTTTAGGTTTAGGTACAAAAGGATCTTTGAAGAATCAAAACAATGTAAGAAATGCAAGGAACAATCACAGTAGCCAACACCCTCAAGGGACACGACCAAGCTTGTGGCCGTGTCTCTCAACACAAAATAGGCAGTGGCAGACACGGGCAAGGGGCACGGCCAAGCCAGTGGCCGTGTCTCTCCAAATCGATCCAACACAGCCAAAATTCCCTTAACTTGGCCGTGTCTCCTAAAGTCTTGGCCGTGTCTCTCATGGCTAAAGGTTTTAAATAAAGCCAAATCTCCTTTAGTTGAATTATATCACAAATTACACCACATAACCTTATTCAAATGGACATAATCAACATCATTAACCCTTACTTTACATGCTCATCACAATATTCACATTACTAATGTACATTAGCAATACATTTGATTCCTTAACACATTTACAAACAAGTGTGTGTTAAGTTTAAACATCATATGCACATATACAACAATATAGTTTGTACTTACCTTAAGCACCACTTATACAACTCTAAACACTTTCTTTTTCCAAGAATTCTTCACTTCTCAAATTAGGGCAAAAGCCTTCTTTCAAAACCTAATCCAAAATGATACAATACAATTTATCACTTACCACTTCAAAACCCTAAAACCAACATCACTCTTATTCTTTTAATATCAACATCCACTTAACTTATCATCTTCAAACCAAAACCAACACCATAGTTAATTAAATCAATTATATTCCAACATATAACCATCAACACAAACCTACTATCAAAATCACAATCAAACTTACAAACAACTCAAAATAACAAAAGGAATCAAGAGAAAGAACTTACCAAAATAATAAAACTTCTTGGATTTCCACTTAATTCCTTGAAAACTCCTTCAATATGCTCTTAGAATTCAAAACCTTTCTCTTGCTCTCTTGTCTTAAGAATGGCCGGCCACCACTTGAAAAGAAAAGAAAATGAAGAAACAAAGTCAACTTTCTCTTCTCTTTAAACCTCCACCATGCAATTTCAAAAGAAAATTTCCTAAATGCCCTCTTTAACATAATTAAACTTCCTTTCATATAGCATGCCCTTTTTAGTAATTTCACCAATAACCAAATAAATATCTTCATCCCTTGACTCTCCATTTTGACTTATGTATATGTTATTTATACTTCCATATATACAACATATACACTTTCTTTTAATTTCTTTTCTCTTGCAAATTAACATATACATTCAATCCAATTTAAAACAACAACAATATTCAAAACTTCTAAGGCATACATTGGGATATTACAAAATTAGCCAAATTTTTTGAAATTAAAAATTATTAGCTCGGGTCCAGAAATCAAATTTTCCTTAGGTCCAGAACCTAGAATTATCCTTAAGTCCAGAACTCAAATTTTCCTTAGGTCCAGAACCTAGAATCTTCATTGAGTCCAGAACTCGAACCGGGTCCAGAACCCAAATTTTTCTTAGGTCCAGAACCTAGAATTTATTTCTAAGTCCAGAACCCAAATTTTTCATTAGGTCCAGAACCTAGAATTTATTTCTAAGTCCCAGAACTTAGATCGGGTCCAGAACCCAAATTTTCTTTAGGTCCAGAACCTAGAATTATCTTTGAGTCCAAAACTCGAACCGGGCCAGAACCAAAAACCTCCACCAGCTCAAAAATTAAGTCTTGTTGCTTTTCACCCTCTTTCACTAAAGTTTCAGATCATTCAAGCAGGGGGCAAACTATAGACTCTTAATTTTTGACTAAGTCTGGTCCAATATATTTTACTTAGTCCAAAATAATTTTTGTGTTGTCTAATATATTTTTTAGTCCAAAAAAATAATTTTTGTTATTTTAAGTAAGTAATATTTGCTTCAAAAATAATAAACAAAAATAAATAAATAAACAAATAAATAAATAATAAAAATGAAAAAAAAAGTCGGATTGGCCGAAGGCCACTTCGCCCGTAGCTGGCTGCGGCAGCTTTTTCCCCAGCCAATTTTTTTCGCCAGCGCAATTTTTTCGCAGCAGTTTTTTTTTCGCCAGCGAAATTTTTCTATGCAAATTTTTTGAAACCTAATACAATTAGGTTTCGGTTTCCTTTTCTTATTAAATATGGTATGCCGTGAGTAACTAGGAAAAAACATGAAAAAACTGCTATAAATAAGGAAGCAAAGAGAGGGAAAAGAGGATCAGAAATTAGGAGGAAAATTGAAAGAGTTTGAAACCGAATCTATGAAGGAAAGCAGTGGAACCAAGCTGATTTTTTGAGAGAGCCGAAAAACAATTCAAGCAATTCATCAAAGGTATCAACTGCCTTTGTTTTTGTTGATCCAAGAAGCAATTTTTTGGGTGTAACTCACGAACCAAGGTTTGAGCTCTTAAATTATTTTTTGTTCTATCACAGTAGCTTAATTCATGAAATTGTGTCTTTCAAAATTAAAAACCCAAGCACTTTAATTTAGCTTTTCTAAGGTTAAAAACACTAATTCGTTGCTTTATTTTCCAAAAGACATAAAATTGTTATTTTTACTTCTTCAAAACTCGAAAACCCTAATTTACTTTCCAAATTATCAAAACCTTTAAATTATGTTCTGTTACTTTTCAAAAGCCTTAAAAACTACTTTTTTGCTTTTATAAACTTTAAATCGTTTGTTATTTTCATAAAACTCCATAAAAGCATCAAATTGATTTTCAAACCCTAGAAAACTTCATGCATCCACCGAAACCCTAATTTTAAAACACTAAACCCTAACTCAACTTCAAACCTAAAATAGTCAAACCCTAACCACTTTAAAGCCTTAAACCTTAATTTTTTATAAACCCTAATCCTTTAAAACTTTAAAAACCATAAAAACACAAATATTTTAATTCCATTCAGTAAACTCGAAATCACAAATTAAAAGTATTTTAAAGTGTTCAAAACCTTAGTTTCATGATTTCACCATTCAAACCTTAATTTGATTAATCAAAGAGTCTTACCAACCTTTTAAAACATAAAACCTTAATCTATTTTAATTCCTTAAAAAGTCACAGTAGCCCTAATTCTATGAATTCCAAAACCCTGGCACATGAAATAAAGAACCATAAATGAAAACAGTAGCTATAATTTGGATCTTTATTTGCCTTATTCAATTCCATATTTGATTATGCTTTGATTTATTTTACATGCTTTAATTTATTTAAGTTCAATGCTTGGCTTATTAAAATTATCATGTATGGATGTTTACTTTCTATTTAATATCTTTGATGAATGATTTATTTATTATGAATAGTTATTTACTTTTATAAGTTTATTTAGATTTCCAAAGGCTGTAAGAGGTATGTTTCCACTTGGTGGGTACCTCATTAGTTAAATATCATATAATTTAATTTTCTTTTCTATTTTAGAACCTATGTAAAGGACATGTTTCTACCTTTCGGTGGGTGTCCTATTTAGGCATGTGATGTAAGGACATGTTTTCATCTTCGGATGGGTGTCCATTTATGTGTTTTGCTTGGACTTTGCTTTGATTTTAATATATTGATGCTTTCTTTTTAATTATTGTGTGTAATGCGGATAATGTTGTTATATTTAAGAATTTTATAATATTAAGACCTGTAAAGGAGGCCGGTTCTAATAAACAGGGCATTGTGGGGGTGTGGGCCATTTCTCACCTTCTCCACACGTACCCAACTTTTCGAACCCGTCCACCCCTTTCTTTTTCCCGGCCCGTCCCGGTGGCGACTCCATTTTCTCCGGACTTAGGTTCGTGTTCTCTAAGGCCCCGAGCCTAAACAGTGCCGAAGTCGTAAGAACCATTCCACCGGGAGTAGGGGCAAAAATGCCCGCTCACAACAGTGTCACTGATCGTGTCACCCACATTGAAAACAGAACCAACGACACGCTCAAAGACATGGCCATGCCACTAGGCGTGCGAGGCCAAAAACTTGATATGGCCACAACAATACTTCATCCAAAAAGTATCTTTCATAAACCTTTTCAACCCCATACAAACTCAACCAATTCCATCATAATACCACATGATACTTATGTAAACATCAAACTAACTCAAACACAATCAACAATACACAATCATAACCATATTTCATAACTCAAAACTTACACATTCCACAACTCTTATTTTCTTCACCAAACTTAACCTTTTTCTTCAATCCAACCCCAAAATCATAGCAAACTAGACAAAAGAACTACAAACATACCAATTTCAACAATAAACACCACTGCATCAAACATCCAACAAACTCGTAAACACACTCTCAAAGAAAATCAAAGAAATAAGTTGGAAACTTACTAAATATGAAGAAAAATCCTTAAAACTCCAACTTGATCACTTAAAATCCTTCAATTGCTTGAGTTAGCAAGAAGAAAAATCTCTTTTCCTTTGGATAAAGATGGTGGCCAACCCTCTTGGAGAAGAAAGAAGAAGATGAAAATGGTCAACTCTCCACTAAACTCACAAACCTATTAAAACCACACAAAATTCCTCTTTTAATCTCCACCAAGCAATTATAATATTATAATATAATATCATCTTCCACTATCATAACATATTAATATCTAATTAAATAATTAAATATCATTTGACCATAATAAAAGGTTGACTTGTATCTATTATATATATCTTCATATACATAATATATACACATCTTCCTTTTCTCTTTTCTTTTTCACTTAATCATATATATACACTAATAAATCCTTTAATTAATTTTCAACAATTAGTATTTCTAAAATTTTGGGGTATTATATGGGATATTACATATTGAATTAATTTGCATCATTCAATTCTTTATTGGTGGTTTGATCTCTCTCTCTCTATTCTATGTATCAAAAGAGAGGCTTATAAAAACCAAACAACTAAATC
Organism: Garcia nutans; assembly: GCA_947685225.1. Classification (NCBI taxonomy): domain Eukaryota; kingdom Viridiplantae; phylum Streptophyta; class Magnoliopsida; order Malpighiales; family Euphorbiaceae; genus Garcia; species Garcia nutans. The sequence goes on along the minus strand of CANTUV010000008.1, from coordinate 36,250,476 downwards.
TTATACAGTTTTTTAGTATGGCTTTTTATTTTATCCATATTGCAAGGTGTTGTATAGATTTATGTTTGTGCTATTGCTATATATATATATATATATATTAGTCACCTAGTTGCGCGATGCACATTAATAAAAATAAAAAAATAAAAAATATAATTAATAAAAAATATAAAATAATTTATATGTAAATTAACAATAAATTTCATTGTACAAATACAAAATAAAATATATGTCAATTTTTATGATAATTTAATTGAAACAATATTTTTGAGCAAATATAATCTTTTTATTTCATAACTTGACATTTTTACTAATAAAAAAAATAAAATATATACATTGTTGCTATAAAAAAGTCATAAATTCTATCAAAAATTAGACAAAATTAAAAAAAAAAGAAATTCAAATTTTTTTAAATAGGAAGAAAAATATGAATAGGAGAATTTATAATTGTAGATTTATGTTAAAATATTATTAATTATATATTATTATTACATAAATGATCAACATATAATTAATTTATTAGAAAGATTAAAAATCATATATTTCATTGCTTGAATTCTAAAATTTCTAAAAAGATATAAATTAATTATTATTAAAAATAAATTATTATCAATTAATTATTTAAATAAATTATTAATGTATAATTGATTTATTAGGAATATTAATGTTGTCCCAATATAGCAACCAAAAGGGGGGGGGGGGGGGTGAATTGGTTCGTTTCAAAAGTGATGACAAATTTAAAATCAAAAAGCAAGAAATATAGATATGTAGAAGAAGATTAAGTAAAAAATAGAATAATGAACACATATTTATAGTGGTTCGGATTTACCTTGATCCTACATTCACTTCCTTAACAACTTGCTAAGGTTCCACTAGTTTTGAGTTTTTATAAGCTTAAATCTAACTTGGTATTTTCTCTAACTCACATCAAACTAGTACAATGGTTTGAGATCAATCCTCACAACCCTTACAAGAGTTTTTCCAAGTTCACTCTCAAAAACTAAGTGTTTCTGAACTCACACTCAAACTTAAGATGGTATTTAATGCTCACATCCAACACTCAATCAATACAAAATCAGATTTTGATGCAAATAAAAGAAAAATGTTAAAGTAGGCTATTACAATCACAATCTTGCATAAAAATGAAGTTTTTTATGGTTTTTATAGTCTCCAAGCCATGAATAGCCGTTTGAGGTTGGGACCAACATGTTTGATTCTTATCTTCCACTAATTTCTTTGCCAAAGTAATTTCATGGTCGGACTTACCTTGGTCCGGTCTGTATTACATAATGCCAGTCGGAATACTCCATGGACCAATCAGAATATTTGAAATTTTGCTTAATGCTCTTCCAACTATTGGTTCACGTGGCTTCCACTTATTGAGTGGAGATACAACGACTTCTGACTTGAGTAATTTTTAAATAGGCCGGTCAGACTTGCATCAGGTCCGGTCAGACTATCCTTGGTCCGTTCAATTTTTGGGTGTACCCTTGGTCGGAAACTCTACTAGATAATTTAGAAAAATTTACTTCAATGGTTCGGTCAAAATTCCTTGAGGTCCGGTTGGAATTATGTGGTACTCTGAGAAAGTGAGAGTATTTTTTACTGTGAAACCTTCTGTGTGTTTTGTTTCTTTTCTCATCCAATAGTCCGGTCGAAATTTTGAATGGCTCGGTCATACTTAATGTGGTACGGTGAGATTTTGGGAGTACTCTCCACAGTAAAACCTTCTGTGTCTTTTGGCTCATTTGGACAGAATGGTCTGGTCGGGCTTCTCAGTGGTCCAATTGGACTTTTCAAGAATTCTTCAAAAAAAAAATAACTTCCTGCAAAATATAACTTGATACAAGTGCTAGTTTAATTCAATTTGATTGCCTAAGATCAAAAATAGGAGGGTTTGGCTAACAATCTCCCCCTATTTGACTTTGACAATTAAATTGAATTTGAAGTGTCAAAAGTGTCCAAAGATGTGTTTAAGAGTAATTATGCTCCCCCTTAATGAATGCTTCATTTGAATTGGTTATTTTCAATGTCATTGTTTAATTTGCCAATTCAATTGTAATAATTTTATTCAATCTCAAGTGAGTTTCTCCCCTTTTGACAAAGGCAAAAAGAAACATGCAAAAGCAAATTGTTATTGAATGCTAATGCAATTTCATTGATTAGAAAGCAAAAGCAATATTGAAAAACACTAAACAAACATAAATACAATGAAATAAAAACAATCAAGAAACTAAAGCCTAAACATCATTGTCACTTTCTTCATTCTCTCATTCTTCTTCATCTCCCTCTTCTTCTTCTTCCCCTTCCTCTTCTCCATGTTCCCCTTGTAACACCCTCATAACCTACCCATATATAGTACACAAATCTTTATATATGTAGTATGCATAGATAAGGTACAAGAGCATTACCAAAATATTACTATAGTACCTTATCACCCTTCATCATTTAGTTGCTAGTTTATAGTATTATATAGATAAATACATAGGTATAAGAAAAATAAATAAGTTTACAGAAATTTTGGCAAAGTTTCATTTAAAATACGAGTATTACCAAATCCAATCAATTCAACCTATGAATATCCAATAGTTCTCAAAATATTTCCATACACTCACATCCCAAAATCACATATTTTCATACATACATTGATAAATATGAGAACATGATATTACTTCTTTATAAAATATCTTTAAATCATGTTTCAATTCATTTTATTTTATAAAATAGATATTACATCTACATCAACTCAAAAGTATATTTATATGCTATGCTTAGGCTTGATTTGTGGCAACCAGAGGCTTCTAGTATTCAACCTCTAACTAGACATGTCCTGGTCTGGAAGGACTTCAGCTTTTATTCTATCACCTGCACGACAAATAAATCACGCTAAACCTAAAGCTCAGCGGTATGTACTTGATAATGCAACATTACTATGACAAATGTATATGAACATGCATAAGGTTTTAATATTACATACATTCTCATCTTTATGATATAAATAATTATAAACAATCATCATGCATTGGGCCCAACAATCTTATACAATAACGTAGTTCCAGAACTATTACTTTGGCCTATCTCATCAATAATGACATCTCTATGTCTTGCTAGTGGATGTAAGTACATCTGTGACACCCAGTGTCTCATCCACGGCATAATCATCAATATGACACCTCATGTGTCTAGCTCAAAGGAGTAGTAACATCTCTGTGACACCTAGTGTCTCATCCCATCGCGTATGACATACCAATCACCAAATGCAATCTTCTGGTAACTAAATAAAGTATAAGACAATAAACAAAATTCCTTATTATGCATATATGTGTCATTCACCATGTAACTCATCAATGCACCAATAATTAATATAATCAACATATTGTATCATAACTCTTCACTTTATAATCATATATACATTTTTAATACAATATATATAAAGACATAATTATGCAAGCTATTTAATATACCCATATGGTTTTGAAAATACAACAATAAACGTCAACAAACCAACCCCACGACCGTGGCATCCAATAGCCATGCTCGTGGGATGTGAAATGAAGCTATAAAATACTTTTGAACACCCCCACAATTGTGGCATTCAAAGACCACGCCTGTGGCATTCATTTTGCTTCTGCCTCATCACCATTTTCACACAAAACAACCTCACTTCAAAGCCCATGATCATGGCACTGCATAGCCACGCCCATGGCATCCCAGAATCACTCTTTCACACCATTTTCATCAACATAACACACACATATCAACTTAAGATGATACAAACTAAAGACAAGAGTATTATCTAAGTATATACTTACCTTTTTAGAGTTCTAATTGAAGGAATAACTTTCTTCCACCACAACTTCACTTCTTTTTACTATCTTCTCTTATTTTCACCAATTAGCTCAATCGATACCTAATCAATTTATAGTCTTAAAAAAAATATGGTATTAGAAACTTATATGAATAACTATAAACCACATTTAACCTCCTCTAAATCAGAATTAGCTAAACCCCTTATAAAACCCAATATTTAATTACTAACTCTAATTATCACCAATATCATTCCACATCACTAAAGGTTGAAGAAACTTACTTGTTACTTGAATTAAAACCCAACTTCCTTCACTCCTTGTGAAAAACTAACTAAACTCTTGATAATTTGAAGAATTAAAATCACCTATTTGCTAACCATGGAGGTTGGCCACAAGAAGAGCAAAAGGAAGAAGAAGAAATGAAAATTCTGGAAAATATTTTGCTGTCTCGTATTTTTCCACTAAGTATATATGTATTATTTAATTAAGATTTTTATATTAAAGATTATTATTTTATATCTTAACCTTTCTACTTTTAACTTTTTTATCACTTTACTCTTACCCCTCTTTATATGTCATTTATATGTTGTATATATCTCTATCTCTCCTATCTAAACCATCATCAATATGTTACTAATTAATATATAAATAGATTCAATAAAAATCGGGGCATTACAATTCTTTCCCTTATAAATAATTTCGTCCTCAAAATTACCTGTCGTTAACTCTGAAACAATTGTGGGTATTGGCTCTATGGGACTTGTTCACTCTGTAACATCCCCTGATAATTCTAACATAGAACCATCAGAGAATGTTAATCAATATACTGTCAGTGCTCTAATCAATTCATTGATAAAGTTCTCTTCCAACTAACAAAAATTTTCAAATAATAATACAATCTATATAATATAGCACTTATAAATTCAACATTTAAACCAATCTCTAACATCTCCAATAAACCAAATACTAATTATAAATCAGATAATCTTCATACATTTTTCAATCCAAAATAAAGATATAATACATTACTTGATTTGATAATCATTCACTAAAATCTATAACTTCATTCTCTAAATACATATTTTTCTTTCATGTTTACAAATTTGTACAATCTCTCGAATAACCAAAATAAATTGTATTTATACATTTCATAACTTACAAGTACAATATACAAAAGATCTCTATATGTACTGTAAATAATTTCTGAGATCCTTAATTCCACTTCTTAAGTTGCTCTAATGACATGGTACCTGCGTGTCAGAAAATAATTCTAACACGTTAAGCAAAGCTTAGTGGTGCTTGTATAGACATATTTTGTCACTTAATATTAAAGAAAATACTTACGGTAATACAGTAATAACACTCAGTTATAATAAAAATTTTAATAAATTAAATATTCTCAATAACAAACCAACACAATATTTCGATTATACAAAATAATAATTTAAATGTTATAAAAATCATCTTGTTATACAACACTTTCGGTACTGCAACTTTTCTCTTTTTGAATCTTTGCATTTAAGTCTTACCTTTCTCATTTGTTAACGTTGCTCATATTACACTTTTTTTTTTCAGTAAGACTTACTTTTTAGTCTCACATATAGGATAATTTCATTCAATCTATAATTTTGGCACCTAAATTTAGTACTATATTTTGGGGCACTTATCTTATATCATTATTTACACTTTCAATCATTATAACACTTAGAAAGTTATTGATCGATTCAATATTTTGAGAATAACATTTTTGTTCCGTGCATTAGAACTTTCACTTGAAAACACTAATATATACATTATCAATCACTTTCACTTTGTAACACAGTAAGTCAATTTTAAGTAATTGACTTATATTATTATTTTGCATTTCTTCCATTTTTCATAACATCATGTTCACATATATTTTTAATTTAGATAACTTCGTTAAATATGCCCATACACACTGAACTCAGATCATAGGTTTGGATAACGGGTTAGTGTAGCAATTTTAATGTCAAATCTTAAGAATGTATAATGGCAATTATGCCCATTGTCATTGATGACACAATGTGTCCATTAATGGCACGAGTTGCCCATTATCACTATGGCTATCCTCCCTTTGGCTAGCCATTCAATCCAAAGCTAGATCTAAAATCAGTATGGTTTGGGTAATTCATTAGTTTTGATTAACATTGAATTATGTATATCACTTCAATGGAACAATTCTTTTATCAACACTTGGTATTACACATATTTATCATATATTCAAAATTTATTACACTACTTATTAGGGTTGATTTTAAGAATCTATTACATTTTGAGACCTTATAATCATTTAGACTGAAATCACAAATGAAAGGCAAGGAAAAGAACTATTTTAGGCAACTTCTTCAAGTGACATGCTCAACGACATGGGCGTGTCAATGACCGTGTCACGTGCCCATTTTACAGAAGCTTTGACACGCTCAATGACATGGGCGTGTCACTGGATGTGTCATTTAACTTGTATTACAGTAGCAACGACATGCCCAATAACACGAGCGTGTTACTGGTCGTGTTATCAACGTTGAAACACAACATCGTTGACATGCCTAGTGACATGGCCGTGTCACTGGCTGTGTCAGGCAAAATTCTGTATTTCATATACCCAACCACTTAAACACAAAATATCAAAATCTATGTTAAAAATTGAATCCAAACTAGTTCCTTTGATATAGAAAGAGTTTATATCAAATACTTTAATCACACTTCAATTAATCAAGTCTTCAATCATCACTTATAGCTAAAATAACATCAGACTTCCCAAAAATTAAATTAAGAATCATACTCACCACCCATAAATTCTTTTAATTCATTTTCACTCATCAATCCATTTAATCAATATTTTCAAGAAACAATTCATTACAAATGACTTAATCAATCAGTTCAAACATTAAAACTCATAGAAATTCAAATATTTGCAAATTAAAATACATAAGCACATAGCTCTTTTAAAATCCCTCTTATTCTCTCTTTTCCCTCTTTTTCTTTGATCACTTGCTGATAATCTTATCTACTCTAGCTAATTCTCTTAAAACTTTATAACAAAGGATGAATTTTCCTTTGATTTTTGACTAATTTGATGAAAGTAAGAAGAAAGTAGAGAAGTTGATGATGGTGGTGGTAGATGGCGTGAATGATGGAGCAAGAAGAAAGGAGAAGGTTCTCCCCTTCACACACATATCCACTTATATATATAAATATATAGTTTAATCTAGTGTGGCCACTCTCATCTTAACTATGGTGTACCCTCACTCTTAACCTTTTATTCTAATTCGATTTTTAGTCCCATAAAATTGTAAAAATAATTTCTTCAGTAAATTTGAGATATAATATTCACTATTCTCTACTTATAGCATTTATCCACATTACTTTTATCACTATACAATATCAATTATCAATATTAATTAAGAAGTTTCCTGTTTAGAATCTTGACCATTACAATTCTCCTCTACTAAAAAAATTTGCTCCTCGAATTTTACCTGTTAAGACAATAAGCCATTTAATTCATAACTAATCTTAAATCTCACATAAATTTAATTATTTTATTAATTTATAAAACTTTTATTTATTATTATTATTATTTATTTTTTTATATCTGACATCACTCAATGTAACACTTTTAGAATAATCTTATTATAGAACTACAGAAGATTCAGCTCTACACGCTTATACTATTCAAGCTCAATTCAATAATTGCCTTTAATTTTCTTTAGAATAATTTTTTATAAGTCGTATCATTACATTCCACTATTATATATATATATATATCTTTTTCTTTTCCTCATATACTGAACTTTAAATCCTAGTTCCAAATAGCGGATTACTGATGGCAAGTAAATACCCACTGCAATTATATGGCCAAAGGCCCACTATGGCACGAATGTCCACTGTAAAAATAATGGGATCAAAGATCCTCTATGACACAAAGCGTCCACTGTTGGCATAAAAACCAATATCACTGGGACAAAAAATGTGTCCTCTATGGCATAGAGTGCCCACTATCACTATGGCATAAAATGCCCACTATCACTTTGGATATTCATCATTTAGCTAATTTGGAAACTAGATTTAACATCAATATAATCAGACAATATATTTATTTTACTATTTCAAATTATTTCCATTCATAATATCTTCTGATATAGAAAATTTTCTTTTTAAATTGTTTGATTATTACTGTGAATTTATAAGATATAAGTAATTATTTCAAATACATTTATTATATGAACATATATACACATTATATTTGTTTTCGATTAATTTGACTAATTTCATTTATTCATCAATCTTTATCTTTCAAATCACTTCCATGTTTCTACTGTAATGATGAAATCTAAATAGATTTCCACTATTACTTGTTTAATTCTTTTCTTAACATATTAAGAATTCACAACTATTCTTTCACTTTAAGAGTATATGTACGTATATATAATGTATTCACTATGTTTAACACACACACATATATGTATATTTCTAACTTGATCCACGGTACATCATTTTACTAGAAGGGTTAAACTACCTTCAAATCTCACTACATTCTTTCCTTTTCACATTATCAATTCCTTTCTTTCTATTGTAATCAACTAGTATCAGTTAACTCTTGAACACTTCTATTTATAATTTATTACTTGTCTTCAATCACCAAATAATGTTACTATCAAGTATTCCATAAGTACACAATATGTAAATTTCACATTCTTACTTTCATTACTCAATCAATTCGTATATACATCTCTTTGTTTTATTTATCTTTTTCTTCAAACTATTTAAAATCATTAATGATTCATCAATATATCTTACCTTGCTTTGTAAATTATCTTATGTTTTCATGAATAATATGAAATCCACTAATCACTTGTAATCATCTTTTATCTTTTTCTCTAACCTTACACTTATTTCAAATATCCAATTACATTTATCTATACTTTCCTCTGATTTCTTCACATCTAAGTTTCATCATTTAACGGATTGCTTTCATTTCAATCTTATAAGTAATCTTTCATAAATTATAATTGTTTTCAAGATGTATTCAATAATTCAATACTAACTCCACCCATAAACCTTACTCTGTGAAGGTATAAGAAGGGAAAAATATGCATAGGCAAATGCATGACCATGCAAGTGATCATGTATATCACTGCTTGAATTATTTTTAAAGTTTTGAAGAACAGAAGTATGCATAGCCAGATGCATGACCATGCGAATGGTCATACACATCTCTGCATGAATTTCCATTCAAAGTTTTAAGGGCATAAATATATGCATGTCTATATGAATGATCATATGCCTCACTGTTGGGATTTCTTCTCAAAGTTTGAAGAATAGAAATATGCACAAGCATACGCATGACCATGCAAATGATTATGTACATCTCTGCTAGAATTTCTTTTTCAAAATTTTAAGGAACAAAAATATACGTAGGCATATGCATGATCATGCGAATGATCATGCAGGAATTTCTTTTCATGATTTAATCAATAAGTTATCAATAATTCAACTCAAACAAATTAAGAACACAGGATCCAACCCTTCAATGCACAATCAAATTCAAATCTAAACTTCCATAACCCTAAAATCTTTCAAAACCTTATTTTCTTTCACAACCTTAAATTAACTTATAAATGATTCAATGATGGATTTAAACATTATTTCAGTTAATAATCAATAAATACAATTTTACATATTGCAAGAATAACTTTACTATCATAGAAGTAAAGTTTTACACTCATATTTTTCACAATTATTCAATAAATAATATCTTTCACAAGTAATTATGTTTTAGAAGGCAATAGAAGACACTAGAAATCTTTAAATAGGTATTCGGATTTTTATATAATACACTCACTTTTATGATAGTTTCGATGCATTCACTTTCTTTAATTAACTATTACTCCAATTTTTAACGCCAAAACATTATAAAAATAATTACTTTAGACACTTTAAAACCCCATTATCTATATTTTACATCTAAATTACAACTCGAGTTCATTTTGGGGCCTATAAGAGTATTTTCGTAATTTCTTACCTCTTCGAAATCTTTTCCAGAAATATCGATATTATCCAACTCGGATTAATGTTACTCTTTTAAGGACTTAGTCAACCTTATTACTATCAGTTCCAAATACTCAAGCTACACATAATATCATAATCAATCTAATTTACACTCATATATTCACTTAATGAAGAAAATCAGTACTTAAAATTTTAGAGCATTACAATTCTCACCCTCGTAAGAAATTTCATCCTCGAAATTTATCTATCTGTTATAATTCATTTATCAGATTCCAATAAATTATTACTCTTCCACTGTGTTACTTTGATATATCTCTTTAACAACTCATATCTTTTTTTCTTTTCATATCCTTCTTTTTCACAAAATAGGTCTAATGCACTCCAAACAAAACGCTATGAATTCTCAATCAATTCATAAAAAAAATTCTACTACCATAAACATATGAAATATCAATTGGATTAACATAACTTAGACAATTATATTTCACTTCTCCCATAACTCCACATGCCAGAAATGCCTAAACCATGCTCTGATACCACTAAATGAAACATCCCCTGACAATTCTCACATAAAAGCATCAGAGAATGTTACTCAATATACTGTCAGTGTTCTAATCAATTCATTGACAAAGTTCTCTTTCAACTAATAAAAATTTTCAATTAATAATATAATCTATATAATATAGCAATTATAAATTCAACATTTAAACTATTCTCCAACATCTCCAATAAACCAAATACTAATTATAAATCAGATAATCTTTATACAATTTTCAATCCAAAATAAAGATATAATACATTACTTGATTTGATAATCATTCACTAAAATCTATAACTTCATTCTCTAAACACATATTTTTCTTTCATGTTTACAAATATGTACAATCTCTCAAATAACCAAAATAAATTGCATTTATACACTTCATAACTTACAAGTACAATATACAAAAGATCTCTATTTCTGAGTACATGCGTGTTAGAAAATAATTCTAACATGCTAAGCAAAGCTTAGTGGTGCTTGTATAAATATATTTTGTCACTTAATATTCAAGAAAATACTTATGGCAATACAGTAATAACACTAAGTTATAATAAACATTTCAATAAATTAAATATTCTCAATAACAAACCAACACAATATTTCGATTATACAAAATAATAGTTTAAATTTTATAAAAATTATCTTGTTATACTACACTTTTGGTACTACAACTTTTCTCTTTTTGAATCTTTGCATTTAAGTCTTACCTTTCTCATTTGTTAACATTGCTCATATTACACTTATTTTGTTTTTCAGTAAGACTTACTTTTTAGTTTCACATATAGGATAATTTCATTCAATCTACAATTTTGTCACCTAAATGTAGTACTACACTTTGGGACACTTTGTATCTTATATCATTATATACACTTTCAATCATTATAATACTTAGAAAGTTATTGATCGATTCAATATTTTGAGAATAACATTTATGTTCTGTGCATTAGAACTTTCACTTGGAAATACTAATATGTACATTATCAATCACTTTCACTTTGTAACACAATAAGTCAATTTTAAGTAATTGACTTATATTATTATTTTGCATTTCTTCCATTATTCATAACATCATGTTCACATATATTTTTAATTTAGATAACTTCGTTAAATATGCCCATACACACTTAACTCAGATCATAGATTTGGATAACGGGTTAGTGTAGCAATTTTAATGTCAAATCTTAAGAATGTATAATGGAAATTATGCCCACTATCACTGATGACACAATGTGTCCATTAATGGCATGAGTTGCCCACTATCACTATGGCTATCCTCCCTCTAACTAGCCTTTCAATCCAAAGATAGATCTAACATCAGTATGGTTTGGGCAATTCATTAGTTTTGATTAACATTGAATTATGTACATCACTTCAATAGAATAATTCTTTGATCAACACTTGGTATTACACATTTTTATCATATATTCAAAATTTATTGCACTACTTGTTATTGCTGATTTCAAGAATCTATTATATTTTGAGACCTTATAATCATTTAGACCGAAATCACTAATGAAAGGCAAGGAAAAGAACTATTTTAGGCAACTTCTTCAAGTGACACGTCCAAACGACATGGGCGTGTCAATGACCGTGTCATTTGCCCATTTTACAGAAGCTTTGACATGCCCAACGAGTCAATGGACGTGTCATTTAACTTGTATTACAGTAGCTACAGCATGCCCAATGACACGGGTGTATTACTAGTCGTGTCATCAACATTGAAACATAGCATCGTTGACATGCCTAGTGACATGGCTGTGTCAGGCAAAATTATGTTTCGTACACCCAACCACTTAAACACAAAATATCAAAATCTATGCTAAAAATTGAATCCAAACTAGTTCCTTTGATATAGAAAGAGTTTATATCAAATACTTTTATCACACTTCAATTAATCAAGTCTTCAATCATCACTTATGGCTAAAACAACATCAAACTTCCTAAAAATCAAATTAAGAATCATACTCACCACCCATAAATTCTTTTAATTCATTTTTCACTCATCAATCTATTTAATTAATATTTTCAAGAAACAATTCATTACAAATGACTCAATCAATCAATTCAAATATTAAAACTCATAGAAATTTAAATATTTGCAAATTAAATATGTAAGAACATACCTCTTTTAAAATCCCTCTTCTTCTCTCTTTTCCCTCTTTTTCTTTGATCACTTGTTGATAATCTTATCTACTCTAGCTAATTCTCTTAAAACTTTGTAACAAAGGATGAAGTTTCCTTTGATTTTTGACTAATTTGATGAAAGTAAGAAGAAAGTAGAGAAGTTGATGTTGGTAGTGGTAGATGGCGTGAATGATGGAGCAAGAAGAAAGGAGAAGGTTCTCCCCTTCACACACATATCCACTTATATATAAAAATATATAGTTTAATATAGTGTGGCCACTCTCATCTTAACTATGGTGCACCCTCACTCTTAACCTTTGATCCTAATTTGTTTTTTTGTCCTATAAAATCATAAAAATAATTTCTTCAGTAAATTTGAGATATACTATTCACTATTCTCTATTTATAGTATTTATCCACATTACTTTTATCACTATATACTATTAATTATCAATATTAGTTAAAAAGTTTCCTATTTAGAATATTGACCATTACACACTTTCCCATGTAGCTTCTTCTGTTGTGTGATTCCTTCACAAAACCTTTACTAGGGGCACTTTCTTATTATTTAGCTCATTCACATCTCGTGCCAAGATTGCTACAAAATTCTTCTTCGTAACTTAGGTCTGGATTCACCTCAATAGATTCAACTGACAATACATGAGACGTATCTTTGTAGCATAGAAATATGAAATATATTGTGAATTCTATCCAACTCCGGTGGCAATGCTAATCTGTAGGCAATTGGTCCAACTCTTTCTAACACTTCATATGGGCCAATAAAACGTGGACTTAGTTTTTCTTTTTTTCCAAATCTTAACACCTTCTTCCATGGAGACACTTTTAAAAATACTTTGTCACCTACCTTAAACTCTATATCTTTCCTCTTTAAATCAGAGTAAGATTTCTGTCAGTCTGACGATGCTTTCAGCCGATCCCAAATTATTTTCACTTTCTCTTTTGTTTCTCTAATCAATTCAAGACCTACTATCTTCCTTTCTCCAACATCATCCCAACATAAAGGTGTTCTACATTTCTTCTCATATAGAGCTTCATATGGTGCCATACCAATACTAGAATTGTAGCTATTATTATATGCAAACTCAACTAATGGCAAGTGTTTATCCCAACTACCAAGAAAATCAATAACACAACTTCTCAGCATATCCTCCAATATTAATATTACCCTTTTAGACTGCCCAACAGTCTGGGGATGAAAAGCAGTACTGACATGTAATTGAGTACCCAATGTACCTTGCAAACTCTTCCAAAATCTTGAGCTAAATTTGGGATCTCAATCTGACACTAATGAAATTGGAACCCCATATAGTCTTACAATTTCACTAATATAAATTTTTGCCAATTTATCAAGGGAGTAATCCATTCTCATGGGTAAAAAGTGAGTTGATTTTGTCATTCTATCTACAATTACCCAAATTGCATCATGCTTTTTCTAGGTCAAAGGTAATCTAGTAACAAAATCCATAGTTACCCTATCCCATTTCCATTCAGGCATTGGTAAAGGTTGCAGCAATCCTGAAGGAACTTGATGTTCAGCCTTTATTCTCTGACAAGTGATTCTACTATATCTCTCTCCATACCCTTCTACTAGTAATGATGTTTTAAATCTTGATACATTTTTGTACTTCCAGGGTGCATAGCATAAGCCGATTGATGTGCCTCTTCTAAAATCTTCTTCCTCAGTTATACATCTTCTGGTATATACAATCATGTTCTATACCTCACACTACCATCATCTCTAATTTAAAAGTCTCCACTCTCCCCTTTTTGGCACTTTGCACAATTTTCTGGATCTTTGAATCTCCTTTTTGTGCTTCATTAATTTGCTTCAAGAGTAATAACTTGCAATTGTGCCACAAGTGCACCGTCATTTCCAACTTCAAATCTAGCATGTAAGGTTCTCAATTCAACTAACAACATGAGAGAATAGGCAGTTAACCCTGCCATAGATTTTTGACTCAAAGCATTTGCAACTACATTTGCCTTGCCCGGGTGGTAATCAATCAAACAATCATAATCTTTGATCAACTCCAACCATGGCCTTTGCCGAAGATTTAACTCTTTTTGCACACCCAAATACTTCAAACTTTTATGATCTATATAGATAAAACATTTTTCTCCATGTAGATAATGTTACCAAATCTTTAATGCAAACACTATAGCTGCCAACTCTAGATCATGAGTCGGGTAGTTCAACTCATGTGGTTTCAACTGTCTAGAAGCATAAGCAACAACTCTACCCTCTTGTATCAATACACAACCCAAACCACTATGTGAAGCATCGCTATATATTACATATGGTTTACTTTCCACAGGTAAAGTAAGAACATGAGCCTGAGTCAACATATCCCTTAACTGTTCAAAACTCATTTGACATTTGTCTGTCCATACAAATTTCACCCCTTTTTGAAGTAATTTTGTGAGTGGCATGGCTATCATAGAAAACCCTCTTTACAAATTGACGGTAATAACCTACTAATCCCAAAAAACTCCTCACATCTGTAATATTTTTAGGTGGACTCAAATTCAAAATTGCCTCCACTTTACTTGGGTCTACTCTAATTCCTTTTGTTGAACAACATGCCCGAGGAAAGTTACTTGATCTAACCAAAACTCACACTTAGATAATTTTGCAAATAATTGCTTCTCCCTTAATGTATGCAATACAATTTGTAAGTATCTATCATGATCCTCCTTACAACACAAATACACCAAAATATCATCAATGAACACCACTACAAATTGATCCAAATAAGGTTGAAAAATCCGATTCATTATATCCATGAAAGCCACTGGTGTATTCGTCAACCCAAAAGTCATCACAAGAAATTCATAGTGTCCATACCTCGTACGAAAAGCAATCTTGGGCACATCTACCTCTTTCACTCTCAACGATACCCTAATCTTAAATCAATTTTAGAAAACACAACTGTTCCTTTCTATTGATTAAAGAGATCATCAATACGAGGTAATGGATATTTATTCTTGATGGTTACCTTATTCAACTGCTGATAATCAATACATAATCTCAAGGTACCATCCTTCTTTTAAACAAACAATGTCGGTGCTCCCTAAGGTGAAACACTAGGGCATATACATTTCTTATCCAATAATTTTCAAAATTGCACCTTCAACTCCTTCAACTCTGTTGGTGCCATTCGATAAGGGGTTATAGAAATAGGAGTGGTACTCAGCATCACATCGATACCAAACTCCACTTCTATCATCGGAGGAAACCCTGGTAACTCATTTGGGAATACATCTGAAAATTTAGCCACTGTGGGAATACTGTCAAGCTTAGACTTCTCTATTCTACTATCCAACACATGAGCCAAATAAGCCTCACACCCCTTCCTTATCATCCTTCTAGTAGCCACAACAGAAATAAAAGTAGACAAGAGGTGCCTTGACTCACCTCTCACTACCACTTCTTTTCCTTTAAATGTTCTTAGAGTAACATTCTTCTGTTGACAGTCAACTACAGCTTTATGCCTTGACAACTAGTCCATACCCAAAATAAGATCATACTCCCTAAAGGAAATCTCAATTAAATTATTGAGAAATTCCTCTTCTTGCACTACAATCGAACTATCTCGATAAAATCTACTAACTATCACACTAATGATTGCACAATTGATGATATTTTATTCCTATTTCTTAATAAGAATATTATCCAATTGAGTTTAATTTGTTTGTTCAAAGTGTATTTTAGGGTTAATTTCAGGAATTCTCTGTATTTTGAGGCTTATGGACATTTCAGAGGAATTACAGATGAAAGTAGAAGAAAAGAGCAAAAATTCATCAATGGACACGCCCATGGTCATGGGTGTGTCAATGGATGTGCCCTTGATGCTGCATACAGAAGCATTGACACACCCCGGGACATGGGCGTGTCACCAAGCGTGCCTTTTGCTATGTTTCACAGTAGCTGTGACACGCCCAGTGACATGGGCGTGTCACTGGACGTGCCTTAAGTTCAAAATCTCAGTAGCAATGACACGCCCAGTGACATGGGCGTGTCAATGGGCATGTCAGGCGAAATTATCTGCACTATAAAAGCTACGCTGAAGCACGAATTAAAGGGCTGAATTTCATATGTTATAACCTAGAGCCGACTTCTAAAGCAAAGAGGAGAGTTTTGGAGCTGAGATTGAGGGTAAAGACATACTCTAAACAAGATCTAAATCAAGAATCAAGGATTGAAGTGAAGAAATACAAATTATTCGCCATGGATTGTTTGGATTCTTTTATTCAATTCTCTTGCTCTGTTTTTCTGGTTTTGAATATGAACTAATTCATTCTCTATCTAGATATTGATGAACCCTAGCTTATTTGTATGGATTAAATAATTATATTTAGTTGAATTATTTGATTGAGTTGTTTTATTCTTATGATACTTAATGATCTATTTCCAATTGATAATAGCATGCTTATTGATTGGTTGCAATTTTCATATTATTGACTTGAGAAAGCTTGATATGAATTGAATACTCATAAGGGTTGAGGATTGATTGGAGTACTAGAGATAGACTTACAAGATCCTTTGGTTTATAGTTCCTTGTTCTTAATGCAAGATCTAATTAATTGTGTTTGAGAAGAGATTCTGGCACTCTACTTAGTGATTAGGGATTAATTCACTCGAGAGAGGTTTTAGTCTAAGTTAGAGGAATGCCAACACAACTATATTAAATGATTTAACTGAATTGATGTTCATAAATATCATTGAGGCTAGGGGTATTCAATATCTGGATAGTTTTATTACCATTAATCCTTTTTGCTCAACATTTAATTTCCCTTTACTTTTAGTCATTAGATTAATTGTTTTTAATTACTCCACATAACAAACCTATTGATTTGCTAAACAACAGTTAAGATTTGCACTAGTACTTGACCTTGTCCTCAGTGGAACGATAACTCATTCACTACTTTATTACTTGGTCGACCCGTGCACTTGCGGTATTGCTATAGCGTAGCTTGGAGCCATCAAGTTTTTGGCGCCGCTGCCGGGGACAACGATTTCAATATTAGTAATATAATTATGATTGTTGATTTAGTTTTATTTTTATTTATTTTTAACATTGGTTCTTGCTTATTTTTAGGTATTTCCTCCCTTTTATGAGCGGAGGTAACTCATCCCAACTGTTTGAGCTCGATCCAGAGTTAGAAAGAACATTAAGGAGAAAGCGAAAGGAAGAAGAGAGGCAGTTTTGGAAGACGCAGAAACAGAAATACATCTGGAAATAACAGAAGAAGAAGAGGAGTTTGAAGTGATGGAAGGAGCTGAGCCAAGAACAATGCAGGAGTTTGCTAAGCCCAATCTCAACGGAGCTAAATCTAGTATCTGGAGGTCAATAGTTGCTGCAAACAACTTTGAAATAAAAGCAAATGTAATTCAAATGGTGCAGCAGACTTGTCAGTTCGATGGGTTTCCTGATGAAGATCCTAATGCACATAATGAGAATTTTCTGGAGATATGTGACACATTCAAGATAAATAATGTCTCAGAGGATGCAATTAGGCTGAGGTTATTCCCATTTTCCCTTAGAGATAGACCAAAGAAGTGGCTGAAATCTTTTCCTCCAGGAACCTTCACCACATGGGGTCAGTTGGCAGAGAAATTCCTAGAGAAATACTTCCCACCATCCAAAACTGCTAAGTTGAGGAATGATATCTCATCCTTTTTGCAGCAAGATGGCGAGACCCTTTATGATGCTTGGGAAAGATTTAAAGATTTGTTGAGAAGGTGTCCTCATCATGGACTTCCATTATGGCTTCAAATTCAAACATTTTACAATGGGTTGAATTATGTAAGTAAGCAATCCATTAATGCAGTAGCTGGTGGTACCATAAACAACAAGACACCTGAACAAGCAAGGGATTTAATTAAAGGCATGGCTATCACCAATTATCAGTGGCAAACCCCAAGGGAGTAAGGAAAGCTGAAAGTCATGGGTTCACACCAATTAGATCCTGTGGTGGCTATAACAGCCCAATTAGAAGCATTGAATAAAAAATTTGATTCTTTGGCCTCTTCTTTTGGGAAAGTAATGCAAGTGATGTCTTGTGAATGGTGTGGGGGTGGACATCAAAGTCAAGAGTGCCAAAATGGCAACATGTTTGCTAGGCAAGAGCAAGTAGATTATGTGGAAAATATGCCAAGGCAACAACAGAATAACCCCTACAGCAACACATACAATCCGGGGTGGAGAAATCATCCAAATTTCTCATGGACTAATCAAAATAATCCAAGACCTCCCCCAGGATTCCAGCAGCCCCAACATCAACAAGCTGCCCCTCCAAGAAAGAGTAATTTGGAGGACATGATGGAAAAATTTATAGCAGCTTCTGAAACTAGGCTCCAATAAACTGAAACCACCATAAGAAATCATCAAGCCTCCATTCATAATTTGGAGAATCAGGTGGGGCAAATTGCCAAGTTGCTCAATGAGAGACCACAAGGAAGTCTGCCTAGCAACGCTGAGGCAAATCCTAAAGAGCAGCTCAAGGCAATTACACTAAGGAGTGGAAAAGAAATCAGAGGTAATGTGGATGAGAAAAGTGGAGAAGTGGCAGAGAAAAGGGGTGAAATACTAGAAAAAGAAAAAGAAGACAATCCTCCTATTACTTCGGGAGAGAAAACTACAGTGGAAAGTGAGAAAGAGAAGCAACAGTCGCAAGAAAGCAGCCCCATATTGAAGGAACACCGACCTAGAGTACCCTATGCGGCAAGGTTGAACAAAGACAAGATTGATGCTCAATTCGGTAAGTTTCTTGAACTTTTTAAACAATTGCACATTAATATTCCATTTTCTGAAGCTTTGTCACAGATGCCTAAATATGCTAAGTTTTTGAAAGACATCCTTTCTAACAAAAGGAAACTTGAGGAAGTGTCTTTACTGCAGTTGTCTGAAAAGAGTTCAGCAATCTTGCAAAGGAGGTTACCTAAGAAGTTAAAAGATCCAGGTAGTTTTACCATTCCATGTTTAATAGGTAATCTCGAGGTCAAGAGTGCATTAGCTGATTTGGGGGCTAGCATAAGTGTTATGCCCTATAAAATTTTCAAAGGGCTAGGCCTCGGTAAACCTAAACCAACACTTATGACCATCCAACTTGCTGATAAGTCAGTAGTCCACCCTCGTGGTATTATAGAAGATGTGTTGGTAAAAGTCGGGGATTTCATTTTCCCCAATGATTTTGTTGTCATTGATATTGATGAGGATGCAGATGTTTCACTTATTCTTGGTAGGCCATTTTTAAATACAGCCCGTGCCCTTATCGATGTTCATGGCATATTAACTTTGAGAGTGGGTGATGATAAAGTTATTTTTAGGATATATGATGTTATGAAACATTCACTTTCACTTGATGAGGCGGAATCATGCAATGATGTTATTGAGCATGAGACCGTGAATTGTGTTACTAACATTGTTTCCAAGGATCCCCTTGAGTTGTGTTTATTGCAGGAAAATGTTCAAGATCAAGAAGCAATGGAGCAGCTTGCTTTTCTTGAAGCAAACAAATCATTCAAAGGCAAGGCATATGAGACTATTGAGATGCCAAAGGAAGAGAAGCAAAAACCATCAGTGATTGATCCACCCAGCTTGGAACTAAAACCCCTTCCAGATCAACTTACGTATGGATTTTTGGCGGAGGAGAAAAAATACCAGCCACCTGCCCCTGAACCTGCACCTGCACCTCCAGTTGATGTTTCCGATGATGAGACTGGCAGTGACGATTCCGGCGATGCACCGAATTTTGACTAGCCCACATTTTTATTTTTATTTTATTTTTATTTTTATTTTATTTTCATTTCTTTGCTTGTTTAATATTCTTTTTAGTTTTCTTTCTTTTTCATTGCTTTTGGACAATTGTTATTTTCTTTAAGAACTGTTTCTTTTGTTTGTTATTTTATTTATTTATGTCTTAACCTTATTTTTTCTTCTTTTTGCATTTTAGATTTTTATTTTGAGGCAAATCCTCCTTCACCATACTCTTGGCACCGTACTCATATTTTTCCATTCATGGACATGAAAAGGGCAATTTTTCTCTCTCTTCATCATTTCTTGTTTTGTACACACATTGGGGACAATGTGCGTCTTAAGTGTGGGGGAGAGGTTTACTTTCTTGATTGAATTTTTATTATTTCATTCTTTCTATTTGATTCATTTGTCTCAAATAATTTCTGCAAATTGTTTTTCTTTTTGGATTTAAGTAAGCTAGATTGTTGCAATAAGTGTGAATTGATGTAGTTTCCCTTTATATGTTGAACTAATTTGAGATTTCCTAAATGATAATTTATTGCTGAGGTTAACTTAGTGATCTTGATCAATTGCTGAGGATCGATTGTAATAGCTATAGTTGGATTGTGGATTGATGGAAATTGGACACATCTAAAGTTTAAAACCTTAGTTACATTTTTGAGCATGTTATAATTCCTTAGATTCTTGAGTCGGATTTAGTATGACCCTTAAGTTTCTGACCCTTGAGTTGTTAAATATATATATATATATATAATAATAATAATAAATAAATAATTCTAATTAAAGGAGTTTTGAAAATTTATCCCTGTTCCACTGATTTTTACTCTTGAATTAAAACAAATGAGTTGGAATCATGAATAGTGCTAGTAGCCATTTGAACGGTGATTCTGACTGAGTAACCGGGGGTCGGCATCACAAATGTTTACCTTCGGGTCAAAAGGTTAGTATCAGTTCAAACAAGTCGGGCTCCTTAAAATGTATATACATGTGTATATGCATTTGAAAAAATAAATAAATAAATAAAAATTCGAGGGTTAGGGAACTTAAGAGAAAATTTACATTTTTTGTACTTTGCTCATGGCTTTTTGATTTTCTAGAATTTTATGCTCAATCTTTTAACTCTGGATTCTTAGGTTTTAGGTTTGCGAAATTTTTGTTTTGAAACTTCTTGATTCAGCTGTTATGATTGTGAATTAGTTTTTGGTTGAGAAAGCGAGATTTTCTGACTCGAGTATTATCAAAACTTTACTTTTCTTTTTGAATATAGGGGATTCCGTCATTTCTACTTATTACAGTGATTTAGTTTGCTTGAGGACAAGCAAAAACTCAAGTGTGGGAGAATTTGATGAGTGCATAATTGATGATATTTTATTCCTATTTCTTAATATGAATATTATCCAATTGAGTTTAGTTTGTTTGTTCAAAGTGTATTTTAGGGTTAATTTCAGGAATTCTCTGTATTTTGAGGCTTATGGACATTTTGGAGGAATTACGGATGAAAGTAAAAGAAAAGAGTAAAAATTCATCAATGGACACGCCCATGGTCATGGGCGTGTCAATGGGCGTGCCCTTGATGCTGCATACAGAAGCATTGACACGCCCCGGGACATGGGCGTGTCACCAAGCATGCCTTTTGTAATATTTCACAGTAGCTATGACATGCCTAGTGACATGAGCGTGTCACTGGACGTGCCTTAAGTTCAAAATCTCAGTAGCAAAGACATGCCTTGTAACACCCCTTCCCGACCTACGTGTGTAAGCTGAGTAGAGGCGCCACACTATCCTAATGTTGCTACCATTTTTACTTAGTCAAATTTTAGTTCCGATTTTTATAGAAATTTTGCCATAGTTTCGCCTAAAAATTTAATCCCAAGTGTCGACAAAACTGGTTTTTTTTCTGATTTTTGAAAACATTTTCAGACAAACCAATGCAAACAAAATCATTCTCAGTACACTTCCAATAAATCCCCCTTATAACCTCAACTACAACCTGCAAAAAGGATTTACACTTCTAGTACAAAATAAAGTAAAGGTTTATTATGATATACAGTAGATAAAATATTTGTTCACTATGCAACGAAAAGTAACAATATTTACAAATTCATATACATCAAAACTCAAGTTTTACAACACATAAAATTTATACATGTTTGGCAGTCAGTCTTCGATCTTAAAGCCCACTATTCACTCTTCAAAATCTAGGCTCGACTCGGCCTAGAGGAACTCTCTGGTTCTTCCCTGTCACCTGCGCGAAGAATCACATTCGCGCTAAGCCAACGGCTTAGTGGTACAAACTACAGTGCTATGATGCTTTAATGCCATGCTAATGTCATACAATCAAGATTCAAAATCAATTCAAGAGAATATTATATTTCACAATCTTACATTATTTAATAATTAATCAAAATATTCATGATTCACATTGAAAAAAAAGACAAGCATGGGCCCAAAATACACTAATATGTCATTCAAAGTTCAGAGTTACTGCTTTGGTCCATAATCATAATCATCAAGGCCGTAGGCGATATACACATATATATATCTATCCATGGATAGGGTAACAGACCCAGTCTCTTGGACCTCTACTTGGCTAGACTCAAGGAGATCCTCAACCCGGCAAGACTGTTACCAAAACAAGTGTAACAGACCCAGTATCTTGGACCTCAACCCGACTAATATCGAGGAGATCCTCAACCCGGCAAGACTGTTACTATTATTCATATATTTCATAGGCATGCCACCAAACCCAGAACTCTGAAATCTGAATAACATATTAAACACACAAACATTTCATTCATCTCTTCATAATCTCTTTCTCAATTCATTTTATATTTCATAAGCAAATTAGGCAACCATGTCTCAATCATCTCATTTGCATCATCATAGCCAACAATCATGGCCTCATATCTCATATGATCTCAAATCACAATAAAGCAACTCTTCATAACATCATATCTTTCACATTACATTTCATCATCACATCTTGCACATTTCACATTTCGTTATATTTCAAATCACATTAATCAATTCATTATTCAAATGGATATAATCAATGGCATTAACACATATTTTACATGCTCATCACAACATTCACATTATAACCAAATATGTCTCAAGTCTCAATATCATATGAATGTATGCAATAATGTAGTTTGTACTTACCTTAAAACCAACTCACACCAATCTATACACTTACTCTTCCAAGAATCCTCAACACTTAGGTTAGGGCAATTCAACCTCTTCACAACCTAATCCAAAAGGGATATTAGCAAAATGACCATATGAATAGTAAATTTTGGTTTTAGACTCAACTTTATCCTTGTTTTGAAAAATTGTATAAAATAATCTACTTGACTAAAAACTCTAAAATTTTTACAGAACTTAATTTTACATCTTAAAATCATTCCTTTAAAATTTCAGATCAAACTGAACACAAAATCTTGGTCAAATAGTTCACCCAACCTGACTGCCCCAATTGCCCTGCATCCTGCCAGCAGTTCTGAACTTTATGAATTCCATAAATTAAATTCAATCAACTTGGTTCCAAATTATTTTTATAAAATACTAGACTCACTAAGAAACAACATATCCAAAATTCAATTGAATATCATTTTTCTAAATTTTATTAAAAATCCCGAAATATAGCTGTCTCAGTTAAGGTACCTGCTGGAACAGGTCTAATAAAAATAATCTTTCCAAAATCATAACCATTCCAAAATCGAATCAACATATTTTTCAGTCATTCTAGACTCATAGAGACACAACATATCAAAATTTCACTTCAAGAAAATTTTTCTATATTTAATTAAAAATCATACAAGTCACAACCTTTACTAATTGTAAAACAGAAAAACATTTCACTAAACACAACTCTTACTCTTCCATCACCATCACCAACACCAACCTAACTTCTTATCTTTAATTCCATTTCAACACATACAAACACACCACAAGCAATCCTAACCATATTATCAACAACACTTCATCAAACTTAAAAATAACTTCAAAAACAACAAGAGCAATCAAGAGAGAACTTACCAAAATAATGAAATTTCTTGAAATTTCAACTTGTTTATTTGAAATCTTCCTTCAATTAGCTATTAAAATTCAAAAACCCTCACTTGCTCTCTTGTTTCCTTGAGGTCCGGCCACACAAAGAGAAAAGAAGAGAAAATGGAAAAATAAAAGAGACAAAGTCAACTTCTCATCTCTTTAAACCTCCACCAAGCAATTTAAAAAGAAATTTGCTTAAATACCCTCTACTATATATATTAACTCCCTTTCATTTACTTACCCTTTAGTAATTTCACAAATAAAACATTAAATATCTTCTTCCTTTGACCATTCATTTGACTTATGTATATGTTATATATATTTCCATATATACAACATATACACTCTCTTTTAAATTCTTTCCTCTTTCCAATTTCACTTATACATTTTAATTCAAATAAAACAACAATTATACTAAAACTTCTAGGGCACATTTTGGGATATTACATGCCTAGTGACATGGGCGTGTCAATGGGCATGTCAGGCAAAATTATCTGCACTATAAAAGCTGCGCTGAAGCACGAATTAAAGGGTCGAATTTCATATCTTATAATCTAGAGCCGGCTTCTAAAGCAAAGAGGAGAGTTTTGGAGCTGAGATTGAGGGTGAAGACTGTTAGTGTATGTGCCCTAGGCCATTTATTTGGATCTTTATGTTATACATTCATTATTAATAAATGAGGTTTTATTATCATTATTGTTTGTTTGCATGTTACAGAATTTGTCCCTGGTTTATTATTGTTATAGAGATAAAAAAATAATTCTTAACCAGTATGAACATTGATTTGATAATCATCAGATGGTTATGTGTATAGTGATACAAATCAATTTCATAGATACTTGTTAGAGAACAATGTATTGGATAGACCCATCATGAGATTACTACATGGGTTAGTGTCATAAGTAAATCTCATGATAGTTATGTATTAATTCTTTGACTTGAGATTGTCATAGTTTCCAATATAAGGACTATTATATTTTGACATGATCAAACATTATCCGTAACTGGATAGTAATAAAGGTTATGATCATATATGATAGAAATTATGTAGAGGATAATGAACAATCAAGATAGAATTTGTCCCTCTCTTTGAGAGAGATATATTTTGGGCTCCTCAATAAGTGAGACTGTGAAATGCATGGCCGTGCTCAAATGAATTGATAGTGTGATCAATTTCATTTGTTTTATTAGTCTACTTGGAGATCGAGTAATCATAAGTTTGGACAATATAAGTATGACGTTGACCATGACTTATGTTCAAGCTAGATATCGTGTGACAAAGGGATTAATGCATGTACTATTATTAGGCAAATTGGACATTCCTTATATTAATTGGGTAGTTGTAATGTCTTGCTAGAGGCCAATTATGACTTGTTGGTTTAATAGAGATTAAATTGACTGCCAATTAATATGGGCCTATCGGGTCACACACAAGAATGCGCTTTGGGCTGGATATAATATTAATAATATTAATATTAGATATTAATATTTATTATTATTATTATTATTATTTTCATTTATATATATATATATTATTAGATAATATATTCAGAATCCTAATTAGATTTGGATTCTGAATTTGACTTACCTTATCCAATTTTATATATTATTAGATAATATATTCAGAATCCAAATTCAGAATCCTAATTAGATTTGGATTCTGAATTTGACTTACCTTATCCAATTTCGAATTGGATTCTGGAGTGGTTATATTCACTCCAGACGTTAAGTCTTTATATAGGTAACATTAGAAAATAAAAGGAGAACAAAAACTTTGAAACCCTAATATGTTTTAGAGAAAACATTTTTCAGCCTTCGCCGTTGCAGAGAGCTAGCACTCCAGACGGTAGCATTCGTGTGGATACGCGATAGAGGGTGTTTCGCGATCGAGGCATCTCTTCCAAACTGTGATTTCGAATCATCAATAGGTTAGTTCTTTATACACTTTCATCGAATTAAATGAACAGCATGGATCCTGGTGGGAAATCAGAGATCAAAAATTTTTCCGCTGCTTGTTTTTGTTTGCAGTGATCTCCTTGATTTCTAACAGTGGTATCAGAGCCACTTGTTGTTTTCGTTTAAGTCGAAAATGCCATGTTGATATGATTACATGAGATATATTGATTTCATATGGCATGTTAACTATAAAACCCTAATTCATTTTTCATATGATGAGAAAGGATTGGTTTTTGGTTTCGTTTCTGTAAAACCCTAATTCATTTTTCATATGATGAGAAAGGATTGGTGTTTTTAATTTCGTTTTCATGAGATGATCACGTATATATGATTGGTTGATTAAAACGATTTTCATATGATGAAAATGATTAAGTTTATATGTGATATAAACATTTGGTAATTATTCTGTAGTGGGTTGTACATATTCGAAATAAAACAGTAAGAAGGTTAATGAGATTAACGATTCTGTTTTAGGGTTTCTCCAAAGAAAAATGTTAATGAGATTAGATCTTGTATGTTCGAGCCTTATAGTTCGTTACCGCGACATTAAGAATGTCAATATATTTGTTTCTATTTAACATGTTGGTGATGAATATGTTATGTTTGTTTGATGTCTTGGCATGGTGCATAGCATGGCCTTATGACCTATGTAATTGGTTATTCATATCTTAATTTTGGGTAAATACGGCCTGCGTGTCGTTTATTTTGTTGTAATTTATTTTACTAGTAGTTAGATTTTCTTTTATTGTAATAAATGAAGATTCAAGCTACAATGTTTGTGATGGAGATTCATGCCAAGGAGAAGATGGTTCCATGGTGATGGAAGCACAAGCTCAAGTTTTGAAGATATGTAATATTGCAAGTGTTGTAATAGATAGGTTTTTCACCTAGGGTTGCCTTTATGATCTTCATTTGGTCTCTTGAAGATCATATTTAGTTTGGCCATGCTATGTCACATTTACATATTTTGTCATTTGGTATATGATGCTTATGTGATAAATTATATATATGCATATAGGATGCTAAAATATAATGATATGTAATGCAAGACATGATAATAATTTAATTGAACCCTCATTAATAATTTAAGTCTAAATGCCATCCACGTTTTGAACACCTATCAAAACTAAGATTGTATTAAAGTAGGTATTGCCAAAGCAATATGCTTTAAACATTCCTAGCTAAGTAGGATGAGTAATAGTGCTACTCATATGTTTTAAAATTGGTTAGACTTAATTAGGCTATCAAAATGGTTTTGGGCCTAAGGCATTAGATGGAATTCAACATGCTATGACATATGATGTCGATATTCTATAATTACTAAGAGTTACATGAGATGTAATTGGTAAAGATGTTACCTACCTAAATAACTTGATTTTAAGCGTCACTCCAAAGCTGAGTTTAGAATTAAGTGAAATACGGATCTTGGCATACTAAAAAATTTTTTTTAGAGGGTTATATTTTTAGTAGGAGTTTAAATAATTTTAACCTCATTATTAATTAAAATTTGACTTTGCATATTTATCAACAGATGGCTGCTAATAATAATTTCACCTTATCACTGCGATCTATCCTTGAGAAGGAAAAACTGAAAGAATGCGGGACTAATTTTGTTGACTGGTTTAGGAACCTGAGAATTGTTCTCAAACAAGAGAAAAAGTCCTACGTGCTTGATGAAGCTGTCCCTGACCCACCTCCTGCTGATGCTTCTAATGCTGCTAAGAGTAAGCATAAGAAGCATGTGGATGATTCCAATGACATAGGATGTCTTATGCTGTCTACCATGTGTCTAGGACTTCAGAAGGATCTGGAACACTTAGAGGCTTATGAGATGAGTGTGCATCTCAAACAAGCTTTCCAACAACAGGCTAGGCAAGATAGGTTTAACACCGCTGTTGCATTATTTGACTGCAAAATGTCTGAAGGTGAATCTGTTAGTGCTCATGTTTTGAAGATGAAAGGCTATCTAGATCACCTTGCTAGACTTGGATATCCCCTGAGTTTAGAACTCTCCACGGATTTGATCCTACATTCATTGCCTAGCAGTTTCTCACAGTTTGTCATGAACTATAACATGAATGACATGGAGAAATCCATTCCTGAGCTACATGGTATGCTCAAAACTGCTGAGGGGAATATCAAAAAGCCTACCCAAATATTGAATGTCAATATTAAACAAATAAAAAAAAAAGCCAAAGATACTAAAGGCAAGGGTAAGGCAAAAGGTGCTAAAGGGTCCAAGGGACAAGCTAAACCAAAACCTGAACCTAAGGCTAAAGTTCCTAAGGAAGGGACTTGTTTCCATTGCAACAAGCCTGGGCATTGGAAGAGAAATTGTCAACTCTATTTGGATGAGTTAAAGAAGTTGAAGGGTAGTGCGACTACATCTTCAGTTATTTATGTTATAGAAATTAATTTATCTATTCCTTCTTCCTGGGTATTAGATACCGGATGTGGATCTCATATTTGTACAAATATGCAGGGACTCAAAAGGAGTAGGATGCTGAAGAAGGGCGAAGTGGACCTACGTGTTGGCAATAGAGCAAGAGTTGCTGCTATAGCTGTAGGAACTTATGAACTTGTTATGCCCAATGGGTTTTTGTTAATTTTGAACAATTGCTTTTATGTTCCTACTATGAGTAGGAATCTTATTTCAGTATCTGTTTTGGATGATGAAGGTTATTCAATTTTTATTAAGAATAAGAAATGTTCTATTTTTGATAAAAATGATTTGCTTTATGGTATTGCAAATTCTTATAATGGCCTTTATATCCTTAATCTTGATGATTCTAATGGTAATGATATCTATAACATAACTTCTAAGAGAACTAAGACAAATGAGTTAAACCCTACTTATTTATGGCATTGTATCCTTAGCCATATAAATGAGAAACGCATTTCTAAGCTCCATCAAGATGGATTATTAGTTTCATTTGATTTTGAATCATTTGAAACATGTGAGTCTTGTTTGCTTGGTAAGATGACAAAGGATCCTTTTACTGGGCATAGTGAAAGGGCTAATGATTTATTGGGCTTGATACATACAGATGTATGTGGTCCTTTTAGCATTAGTGCCAGAGGAGGATTTCGATACTTCATTACTTTTACTGATGATTTCAGTAGGTATGGCTATGTCTACCTAATGAAACATAAGCATGAGTCTTTTGAAATGTTTAGAACTTTTCAAAATGAAGTACAAAATTAACTTGGTAAAACAATTAAACTACTTCAATTAGATCGAGGTGGTGAATATTTGAGCCAAGAGTTTGATGATCATCTAAGGGATTGTGGAATTGTTTCACAACTGACTCCTCCAGGAACTCCACAGTGGAATGGAGTTTCTGAAAGGAGAAATCGAACTCTATTAGATATGGTTCGATCAATGATGAGTCAATCAGATCTTCCTTTATCTTTTTGGGGTTATGCCTTGGAGACAGCTGCATTCATTCTGAACCGTGTACCATCTAAGGCATTTGAAAAGACACCATATGAGATATGGACAGGTAAGACACCTAGTTTGTCTTTTCTTAAGATTTGGGGTTGTGAAGCTTATGTGAAAAGACCAGTTTCAGATAAGTTAGCTCCAAAGTCTATCAAATGTAATTTTGTGGGGTATCCTAAGGAAACTAAAGGATACTATTTCTATACTCCTTCAGAGAATAAAGTGTTTGTTGCTCGAAATGGGATCTTTTTGGAAAAGGAATTTCTTTCTAAGATAACTAGTGGGAGTATAGTAGAACTTGAGGAAACTCAAGTACCACAAGAAATCATTGAGCCGTCTATAGAGCCTATTTCAGAACCACAAATAGTTGTGGAGTCTGAAGATGTAACAAAAATCCCTCGCAGGTCTGATAGGACACGTCGTCAGCCAGAGAGATATGGATTTCTTGTGACTAATGATAGTGAAGTAATGCTCATAGATCAAGATGAGCCTACTACCTATCAAGAAGCTGTGTCAGGTCCAGATTCAGACAAATGGCTTGGAGCCATGAAATCTGAGATGCAATCTATGTTTGACAACCAAGTTTGGTCTTTAATTGATCCTCCAGAGGGTATTAAGAATATTGGTTGCAAATGGGTTTTCAAGAAGAAAACTGACATGGATGGGAATGTGCAGACCTATAAAGCAAGGCTTGTTGCAAAAGGTTTCAAGCAAACTCATGGTATAGACTATGATGAAACCTTTTCACCAGTTGCTATGCTTAAGTCTATTAGAATTCTCATTGCCATTGCAGCATACTATGATTATGAGATATGGCAAATGGATGTCAAAATTGCTTTCCTTAATGGAAACTTGCTTGAGGATGTGTATATGACACAACCTGAGGGTTTTGTAAATCCTGAGAATTCTACAAAGGTTTGCAAGCTTCAAAGATCCATTTATGGATTGAAGCAAGCATCTCGAAGCTGGAATCTTCGTTTTGATGAAACAGTTAGGAACTTTGGTTTCATCAAGAATGAAGATGAACCTTGTGTTTACAAGATGGTTAGTGGGAGTGCAGTAGTGTTTTTAGTCTTATATGTGGATGACATATTACTCATTGGGAATGATATCCCTACCTTGCAAAAGGTTAAGACTTGGTTAGGGAATTCTTTCTCAATGAAAGATTTAGGTGAGGTTGCCTATATCCTTGGTATAAAGATCTATAGAGATAGATCTAGAAGGATAATTGGCCTGAGTCAAAGTACATACATAGATAAAGTATTGAAGAGGTTCAACATGCAACATTCCAAAAAGGGATTCTTGCCTATGTCTCATGGCATTCATCTCAGCAAGAGTCAATGTCCTATGACATCTGATGAGCGAGATCGAATGAATAAGATTCCTTATGCTTCTGCTATAGGATCTATTATGTATGCCATGTTATGTACTAGACCAGATGTCTCATATCCATTAAGCGCAACTAGTAGATTTCAAGCTGATCCTGGTGAAGGTCACTGGACAGCTGTCAAGAATATTCTTAAGTACCTTCGAAGGACTAAAGATGTATTCTTGGTTTATGGAGGTTTGGAAGATGAGCTAGTTGTAAATGGTTACACAGATGCTAGTTTCCAAACTGACATAGATGATTTTAGATCGCAGTCAGGTTTTGTATTCACATTGAATGGTGGAGCTGTTAGTTGGAAGAGTTCAAAACAAAGCATTGTGGCTGATTCTACAACAGAGGCTGAGTATATAGCAGCATCAGATGCAGCTAAGGAAGCAGTCTGGTTGAAGAAATTCATCGCTGAGCTAGGAGTGGTGCCTAGCATTGCAAATCCTGTGGACATTTATTGTGACAACAATGGTGCCATAGCATAGGCAAAAGAGCCTAGATCTCATCAAAGGTCTAAGCATATACTCAGGCGTTTTCACCTCATTCGAGACATTATCGATAGAGGAGATATCAAGATATGCAAAGCTGACACAAATGATAACATAGCAGATCTATTAACAAAGCCTCTCTCACGGGTCAAGCATGATCAACACACTAGATCTATGGGTCTTAGAAATTTGTAGGCCTAGTGCAAGTGGGAGATTGTTAGTGTATGTGCCCTAGGCCATTTATTTGGATCTTTATGTTATACATTCATTATTAATAAATGAGGTTTTATTATCATTATTGTTTATTTTCATGTTACACAATTTTGATATTTGTCCCTGGTTTATTATTGTTATAGAGAAAAAAAAATAATTCTTAACCAGTATGAACATTGATTTGATAATCATCAGATGGTTATGTGTATAGTGATACAAATCAATTTCATAGATACTTGTTAGAGAACAATGTATTGGATAGACCCATCATGAGATTACTACATGGGTTAGTGTCATAAGTAAATCTCATGATAGTTATGTATTAATTCTTTGACTTGAGATTGTCATAGTTTCCAATATAAGGACTATTATATTTTGACATGATCAAACATTATCCGTAACTAGATAGTAATAAAGGTTATGATCATAAATGATAGAAATTATGTAGAGGATAATAAACAATCAAGATAGAATTTGTCCCTCTCTTTGAGAGAGATATATTTTGGGCTCCTCGATAAGTGAGACTGTGAAATGCATGGACGTGCTCAAATGAATTGATAGTGTGATCAATTTCATTTGTTTTTATCAGTCTACTTGGAGATCGAGTAATCATAAGTTTGGACAATATAAGTATGACGTTGACCATGACTTATGTTCAAGCTAGATATCGTGTGACAAAGGGATTAATGCATGTACTATTATTAGGCAAATTGGACATTCCTTATATTAATTGGGTAGTTGTAACGTCTTGCTAGAGGCCAATTATGACTTGTTGGTTTAATAGAGATTAAATTGACTGCCAATTAATATGGGCCTATCGGTTCACACACAAGAATGCGCTTTGGGCTGGATATAATATTAATAATATTAATATTAGATATTAATATTTATTATTATTATTATTTTCTTTTTTTTATATATATATATTATTAGATAATATATTCAGAATCCTAATTAGATTTGGATTCTGAATTTGACTTACCTTATCCAATTATATATATTATTAGATAATATATTCAGAATCCTAATTAGATTTGGATTCTGAATTTGACTTACCTTATCCAATTTCGAATTGGATTCTGGAGTGATTATATTCACTCCAGACGTTAAGTCTTTATATAGGTAACATTAGAAAATAAAAGGAGAATGAAAACTTTGAAACCCTAATACTTTTTAGAGAAAATGTTTTTCAGCCTTCGCCGTTGCAGAGAGCTAGCACTCCAGACGGTAGCATTCGTGTGGATACGCGATAGAGGGTGTTTCGCGATCGAGGCATCTCTTCCAAACTGTGATTTCGAATCATCAACAGGTTAGTTCTTTGAACACTTTCGTTGAATTAAACGAACAGCATGGATCCTGGTGGGAAATCAGAGATAAAAAATTTTTCCGGTGTTTTTGTTTGCAGTGATCTCCTTGATTTCCTAACAAAGACATACTCTAAACAAGATCTAAATCAAGAATCAAGGATTGAAGTGAAGAAATACAAATTATTCGCCATGGATTGTTTGGATTCTTTTATTCAATTCTCTTGCTCTGTTTTTCTGGTTTTGAATATGAACTAATTCATTCTCTATCTAGATATTGATGAACCCTAGCTTATTTGTATGGATTGAATAATTATATTTAGTTGAATTATTTGATTGAGTTGTTTTATTCTTATGATACTTAATGATATATTTCCAACTGATAATAGCATGCTTATTGATTGGTTGCAATTTTCATATTATTGACTTGAGAAAGCTTGATATGAATTGAATACTCATAAGGGTTGAGGATTGATTGAAGTACTAGAGATAGACTTACAATATCCTTTGGTTTATAGTTCCTTGTTCTTAATGCAAGATTAAATTAATTGAGTTTAAGAAGATATTTCGGCACTCTACTTAGTGATTAGGGATTAATTCACTCGAGAGAGGTTTTAGTCTAAGTTAGAGGAATGCCAACTCAACTATATTAAATGATTTAATTGAATTGATGTTCATAAATATCATTGAGGCTAGGGGGATTCAATATCTGGATAGTTTTATTACCATTAATCCTTTTTGCTCAACATTTAATTTCCCTTTACTTTCAGTCATTAGATTTTTTTTAATTATTCCACATCATAAACCCATTGATTTGCTAAACAACAGTTAAGATTTGCACTAGTACTTGACCTTGTCCTCAGTGGAACGATAACTCACTCACTACTTTATTACTTGGTTGACCCGTGCACTTGCGATATTGCTATAGCGTAGCTCGGAGCCATCACACACTATGCCCTAAGGGATTTGTCACCAATACATCAAATCTCAAAGATTCATAATACACACCATTCACAGGCAAAACTGATGCACTAATATATGAATGCGTAGATCCAGGATCTATCTATGCATGCGTAGGAGTACGAATAAAGAAAATGTACCAGCTATGACATCTGAAGCATCCGGTTCCTGCATCATGTAAACTCTCTGAGCAGCTATAGTCTCCTCTGGCCTGCTCACACATGTTGAATCCCCTCTCTGACTAGCCCTAAATCTACCACCATGACTTCCCTACCTCCTCTATTGCTTTGTTTGGATCCTGCTGTAACACCTCTATACCCTGTATACGTACCAAGCATGCTTAAACGATCGTAATATACGTATACTGAATATAGAAAATGCCACCGTATACTGAATATATACGTATACTGAATATAGAAAATGCCACGGTATGAATGTCTAATTTTTCACAGTAGCTTAAACCATCCAATTGTCTCTTTTGATTCAAAAACTCTGGAACTTTAATTTACCTTTTCTAAAGCTTAAAAACCTTACTTCGTTTCTTTGTTTTCCAAAAATCTTAAAATTGTTATTTTTGTTTCTTCAAAATCTTAAAACCTTAATCTGCCTTCCAATTTTCCAAAACCCTAAATTGAATCCTTTTCTTTCCAAAACCTCCAAAAAATATATTTTCTGTTTCTATAAACCTTAAATCATTTTGTTTACTTTCATAAAGTTTCATAAAATTATCAATTGTTTTTCCAAATTTTAAAATCTAATGCATTCTCTGAAAGCCTAATTCTAAAAATTCTAAAACCCTAATTAAACTTTAAAACAAAACAGTAAACCCTAAACAAGCTAACCTAAACCCTAAAGTTTTCTTAAACCCTAACTCCCTTAAAACCTTAAACCCTAATTTTTCTAAACCCTAATCCTTTAAACCTTAAAACTTTATAAACCTAAAATTCAACAAAGTAAGTAGCTAATAATCATAAACTTAATGTTTTGAAGTGTCCAAACCCTAGTTTCATGATTTCACTTCTCAAACACTAATTTGTTTAATCAAAGAACTTTATCAGCCTCTTAAATTCTAAAAATTTAATCCATTTCCATTCTTTTAAAATTTACAGTAGCTTGAACCCATAAATTTCAAAACCCTAAACACATGAAATAAAGAATCTTAAATAAAAACAGTAGCCCTAATTTGAATCTTATTTGCCTTATTCAATTTTATATTTGGTTATGCTTTGATTTATTTTATATGCTTTAATTTATTTAAGTTCAATGCTTGGTTTATTTAATTTATCATGGATGGATGTTTACTTTCTATTGACGTTTAATACCTTTGATGAATGATTTATTATTGATGACTGGTTATTTACTTTTATCGATTTATTTAGATTTTCAAATGTTGTAAGAGGTATGTTTCCACTTGGTGGGTACCTCATTAGTTAAATATCATGTAATTTAAATTGCTTTTCCATTTTAGAACCAATGTAAAGGACATGTTTCTACCTTTCGATGGGCGTCCTATTTAGGCATGGATTATGTAAGGGCATGTTTCCATCTTCGGATGGGTGTCCATTTATTTGTTTTGCTTGGACATTGTTTTGATTTTCAATATATTGATGCTTTATTTTAATTATTGTGTGTAATATGGATAATGTTGTTATATTTAAGAATTTTATAATATTAAGACCTGTAAAGGTGGCCGGATCCAATGAACCGGGCGTTGTGGGGGTACTGGGCCATTTCTCACCTTCCCCACATGTACCTAACTTTTCGAACCCATTAGTGGGTTGGGAATTCCTTAGGAATCGAGTCATCCACCCCTTTATTTTTTCCGCCCGTCCGGGTGGCGACTCCATTTTCTCCGGACCTAGGTCCGTGTTCTCTAAGGCCCCGAGCCTAAACAGTGCCGAAGTCGCAAGAACCATTCCACTAGGAGTGGGGGAAAAAATCCCCGCTCACAATGGTGACTCCACTGGGGATAAGAGATGTCACATCCGCCTACTGCATTTATGCAGTGTAGACACGTGCATAGCGAGAGTAGGGAAAAGGAGAAGATAATTCTTGATAACAGCCCTAGATAAGGTTGTATGACAAAAGGGACCTAATTGTAATTTTTAATAAAGTTGGGGACGTAGATGTAATTTCAAAGAAAGTTGCACCGGATGTTCTTAATAGTGCATATAACAGATTCCAAAAATGGAATGTAGAGAAAAATCGGATCGCAACGACGTGTAACGGTTTTTCCAGGAAATGTCCAGTTAAAGAAAAATGAAGAAATGTTGACTAAGGGCATTTTGGTCATTACCAATTAAAGTTATACATGAATTTAGGGTAGGAAATAAAGACGTGAGTACGTAGAGAATGGCGAGAAGTTAAATATGAAACGATTGTCAGTAGAAACGAAGCCGGAGAAAACCCGAGCAAAAATAGGACCAAAAGGGAATTTTGTAAAAAGTTGAGGGCTTACCGGTAATTTTTCAAAATGACTTAGAAACCTAAAATAGATCTTATAAATAGAAAGTAGAGGTCGAGAGGATCAAAACCATATATAGTTTGACTCGTGGAGCTATACGGTTTAAAAGATATGATCGATTAATCGCCGGAACGTAATGTGGGCCCGGTTTTGTGTCGGGACCGGATGAGTAACCCGGGACAACTTTATGAGATCCAATGGGAAGAGAGACAAGTGGAAAGAAGTAAAGGAAAAAGGAAGTTATAAAAATCAAAGGTTGGCCAATCAAAAGAGAACATTTAGCATATGTAATAAATGTGTAATAAATGAAGAAAGAGAAAAAGTGGACAAATGGTCAAGGTGATCATCACTTCCTTTGTATATAAATATAGGTGATATGAATAGCAAATTCTCTCTTTTCCACTCACCAAATTCGGCCAACAAAAGAAAATACCAAGGGACTTCCAAGTTTTTCCAAACTTTGATTTTTAAGGTAAGTTCTAAGGTTTTTAAGTGTGTAGACTTTAATTTTAGTATTAGTTTTAGGTAGTTATATATATATTGGAAGATTGGGAATTAGAGTCTTATATGGAATTGAAAAAATAATAATAATAATAAGATTAATTGATTAAATGGAAGAACCAAGATATAGAAAGATTAATAAGGTTGGATTAGGGGTTTCGGTTGGAAAAGAAATAGAGGATAATTTATTATTTTGAAATTCTAAGGTTTATGTTGTATCTTGAATTGATTGAAGGAGAAATAAAGAATTAAAAAGCCAAGAGGAATTAAAGAAATAAGGTTTGGTACTTTACCTTTGAATAATTAATTTTGGTTTGATGCTTTACAAACTTTGGTTTATGAAAGTTTTGTTGTTGATGCTTAAATATATTGATTTGAGTTAAACATGCAAAAGTTGTCAAAGGGAAGTGTTTGAATCTTCACTTTACCATTAAAGAAGCCTTAATATTGATTTGCAAAAGAAAAATAAACTATCCTAAGCATTTCATGTGTTTGGGCCGAAATGGTCCCAAAAAGACAGCTTTCTGGACCTTTTTGTGGAAATTGTTTGAGGCAGCAAACGAAGGAATTTTTCAACGAAATTTTACATGCAATTATTCAACATATGAAATAAGTTTTCTGTAAAATTTCAGCCAAAAATAAGATCATTTACTTGGTCAAATGCATGATTGAAGTGGACTGAAATTTTGACGAAAATCCAGATTTTACTATTCATTTGGTCATGCCATTTTGCGTTGCCGATTTTTCTCGCCGCAACACTATTCATTTGGTCAATTTGTGATCCTTTGAGGAATGCTTTGAAATATTTGATATATTTATTGTGGATGTTAAATATGTGAAAAAGAGTAACGGTTTGACCAAAGAATGTGGTGCGCGGCATAAATGGCAAAGCGTGACGGAAATTAAAATGATTTTTCGAATCATTCCAAAATGAAGTTTGAAACTTAAATTGAATCATTTTAACCTTTATGCTCTACTGGATAGTGGGAGTGGTAGATAAGGGTATGGTGCACTATACTAACGCATGCAGTACTGCTCATTATTGTGATATGATATGTTATTCAGTGGTGAGGCCACTGAAGCCAATGGGGAGGCCCATTGGTTAGAACCAGGATGGTGAGGGCCATTCCTGTGATATGATATCGGTGGTGAGGGCCACCTATGTTACAGTGGTGAGGGCCACTGCCTTATCACTATGGTTCCCTATATACCAGTAGAGCCTGAACCAAAGACATATTTTTCGTTAAACTATGAAATGCAAATGAGTTGAATTATGATTTTACATTATTGAAAGCATATCACACTGAATGTATCAAAATTTCTATTGGTTTAAGGTTGGTTGATTTATGATTTTATTATTTAATATTTTCCAAATGTTTTCATATGTTACTTGTATTTTATTGGTAAAGTACCCACTGAGCGACATTGCTCAGCGAGTTAAGTTTTCCTTGACTCGTAGGTTCGGAGCAGTAGATAAATCTTGGGAAAGCAACGACCAGACCACAGTAAATCTCAGGGGTAGATCTTTTAGTTCCATTATGAGTTAGCTAGTTGTGGCATGTATATGAATAAATATAAAAGAGATTTTCTATGTTATAATTGTATGTTAGTAGTATGTAATAATCATAAATCTTTACTTTATGTTATATTAGAAGTGTGAACTCTTCGTGCAGGTTTGTAGTTGAGGGTATAAGGTGGATTCATTGGGAGTGCATTAAATTTGATGGTAATTATATTGGTCTGTGTAAAATGTTTTAAAAAAAAAATCAGAAAAACAAGTTTTGTCGACACTTGGGATCCAAATTTCTAGGCGGAACTATGGCAAAATTTCTGTAAAAATCAGAATTAAAATTTGACTAAGTAAATTGGTAGCAACATTAGGATAGTGTGGCGCCTCTACTCGACTTACACATGTAGGTTGGGAAGGGGTGTTACATATCATCCACTTGATCACTTCAATCTTCCTTCAATTTGAGTTAAACACCTCAAGATCTTCACTTTGTCTTTTGCTTTCCTTTGTCTATGGAAGAGCCGGCCAAGATGAAGGAGAAAGAAGAAGAAAACACAAAGAACAATCAAGAAGCCCAAAGTCAACTCATCTTTAAATCTCTACCAAGTATTTCAATTAAAGCAATTACCAAAACACCCTTTAACCACATGTTTTGATTTCCTTACAACCACTTGTCCTTTTAAGTCATTTCACAAATCTCAACTAAAAATATCTTCTTCCCTTGACCACATATTTGACCAACTTATATGTTATATATATAATCATATAAACAACATATACATTTCTCTCTACACAATACTTCCCATTCAAACAACACATATACATTCTCTTTCAATTTCTTTTCTTATCAACATAACATATACTTAATTCAAACAAACAACAATTATATCCAAACTTCTAGGGCATACATTGGGATATTACACCTGCTGTATCAACTGATCTCTCATCTGATGGCTCTAGACAATCTCTAATAAAATGACTTAAAGATCTACACCTATAACATCCTTTGAAATCAACTCCCCAACAAAACCCTCTATGCATTCGACCACACTGGACACAAGTAGGTGGTGGAGACTTACAAGAACCTAAAGTCAGTGTGCTAGCTACCAAGGCTATAGGTCTCTACCTCTGCTGCTGTGATCTTCCAAACTATTCCTGGCCTCTACTAGATCTCTGAGGATAACCACCTCTGCCTCTCTTTAAAGATGAGGAACTTGTCTCCGTCGTAGCTTTTCTAACTCTATTTTCTTCTATCCTCAATTCAACTACAAGCCCTTGAGCTTTCTCTACATTCCGTGCAGCTGCTACCATCTTAGAAAAATCATCATAGTGAACCGCTGCTACTTGAAACATAATAGATGGCTTCAACCCTTCTTCAAATCTTCTACATCAGTCCACCTCATATGTCAAAATACCACTTGCATACTTACTCAAGCGGAGAAATTCTTTCTCATACTCATCTATAGTCTTGTCTCCTTACTTCAAGTTAAGAAACTCCTTCTTCTTCTTCTTCTTCTTCTTCTTCTTGTCTTTATACTCTTGAGAGGTATATTTCTTCTCAAACTCCTTTAGAAAATCATCGTACACTAAAACTGGGGTTGCCTCAATCCATTAGGAATGATTTTCCACCAATCATAAGCATCTCCTTGTAGAAGAGACAAGGCATAATCAATCTTCTCTTCCGCAATAGCCTGCAATTGGACAAACACTCTCTCAATTTGATCCAACCACTATTCAGCTTCTGCTGGATCCGCAGTGCCTACAAAGTCGATAGCCCCAAACTTCCTTAACTTCTCATATTTCCTAATCTGTTACTGCTGCTATTGAGCTGGGGCATGACGTAACAATTCCACCATCTGTTGTGCGCAAATTGGTGGAATTTCTAGCATTGCTGGTCTATCTGGCACTGATGCCTCCTCAGCAGCTCCTGTACTTGCTCCAGGCATACCTTCCGCTGGAGCGAAACTCTCTGCACTACCTTCATTTGATATATTAGATCGAGACATCTCTACTACCTATATTTGTTACAAGAACAAAGGTTGCCACATTAAAGATCAACTCAAATGCCTATGCATATGCATGTATAACACTTTTAAAATCAACTTTGAAATCCCCCTTTTTCTCTCACTTAAGACTCACATAGGTTGAGAATCTCAAACCAATCTCTAATAGCAAAATAAATATAACACTCTCATAACCTACCCACACATAGTACACATATCTTCATATATGTAGTATGCACAGATAGGGTACAAGAGCATTACCAAAATATTACTATAGTACCTTATCACCCTTCGTCATTTAGTTGCTAGTTTATAGTATTTTATAGATAAATACGTATAAGAAAAATAAATAAGTTTACAGAAATTTTGCCAGAGTTTCATTTAAAATACGAGCATTACCAAATCCAATCAATTCAACCTGTGAATATCCAATAGTTCTCAAAATATTTCCATACACTTACATCCCAAAATCCCATATTTTCATACATACATTCATAAATATGAGAACATGATATTACTTATTTACAAAACATCTTTAAATCATGTTTCAATTCATTATATTTTACAAAATATATATTATATCTACATCAACTCAAAAGTATATTTGCATGCTATGCTTAGGCTTGATCCGTGGCAACTAGAGGCTTCTAGTATCCAATCTATAACTAGACATGTCCTAGTCTAGAAGTAGTTCCAGCTTCTATCCTATCACCTGCGCGATAAATAAATAGCGCTAAGCCTAGAGCTCAGCGGTATATACTTGATATTGCAACATTACTATGACAAAGGTATATGAACATCCATAAGGTTTTAATATTACATACATTTTCATCTTTATTATATAAATAAACATAAACAATCATCATGTATTGGGCCTAACAATCTTATACAATAACCTGGTTCCAGAACCATTGCTTTGGCCTATCTCATCAATAATGACACCTCTGTGTCTCGCTAGTGGACCTAAGTACATCTGTGACACCCAGTGTCTCATCCACAGGGTAATCATCAATCTAACACCTCATGTGTCTCGCTCAAGGGAGTAGTAACATCTTTGTGACACCCAGTGTCTCACCCCATCGTGTATGGCATGCCAATCACCAAACACAATCTTCTGGCAACTAGATAAATTGTAAGACAACAAACAACATTTCTCATTATGCATATATGAGTCATTTACCATGTAACTCATGAATACACCAATAATTAACATAATCAACATATTGTATCATAACTCTTCACCTATAATCACATATACATTTTTAATACAATATATATAAAGACAAAGCTATGCAAGCCATTTAATATACCCGTATGGTGCGAAATACGATAATAATCATCAACAAACCAATTGCACGGCCGTGGCATCTAAGAGCCTTGCCCGTGGGATGAAAAATGAAGCTATAAAACACCTTTGAACACCCCCATGGTCATGGCATTCAAAGGCCATGCCCATACCATTCATTTTGCTTCTGCCTCATCACCATTTTCACATGAAATAGCCTCACTTCAAAGCCCACAGCCGTGGCACTACATAGCCATGCCCATGGCATCCTAGAATCACTCTTTCACACCATTTTCATCAACATAATACACACATATCAACTTAGGATGATACAAACCAAAGACAAGAGCATTATCTAAGTATATACTTACTTTTTTAAAGTTCTAATTGAAGGAATAACTTCCTTCCACCACAACCTCACTTCTTTCAACTATCTTCTCTTATTTTCACCAATTAGCTCAATCAATACCTAATCAATTTATAGTTTCAAAAAAAAATGGTATTAGAAAATTATATGAACAACTATAACTTTTAACCTCCTCTAAATCAGAATTAGCTAAACTCCTTATAAAACCCAATGTTTAATTACTAACTCTAATTATAGCTAATATCATTCCAAATCACTAAAGGTTGATTAAACTTACTTTTTACTTTAATTAAAACCCAAGCTTCCTTCACTCCTTGTGAAAAACTAAACTCTTGATAATTTGAAGAATTAAAATCACCTCTTTGCTAACCATGGAGGTTG
This sequence comes from Garcia nutans, assembly GCA_947685225.1. Lineage (NCBI taxonomy): Eukaryota > Viridiplantae > Streptophyta > Magnoliopsida > Malpighiales > Euphorbiaceae > Garcia > Garcia nutans. The sequence continues at coordinate 36,207,892 of CANTUV010000008.1, read as the reverse complement.
GCCACAAGAAGAGCAAAAGGAAGAAGAAGAAATGAAAATTCTAGAAAATATTTTGCTGTCTCATATTTTTCCACTAAGTATATATGTATTATTAAATTAAGATTTTTATATAAAATATTATTGTTTTATATTTTAACTTTTCTACTTTTAACTCTTTTACCACTTTACTCTTACCCCTCTTTATATGCATTTATATATTGTATATATCTCAATATCTCCTATCTAAACCATCATCAATCTCTTTCAAATTAATATATAAATAGATTCAATAAAAATTAGGGCATTACACCCCTTTCTCTTCTTCCCTTGGTTGAGAGGCAGCAGCTTCTCATTCTTCTTCTTGAGGATAGGAGCCATGGATAGAGAGGGACAAGCTTGGTTCATCTTCAAAGTACTTTGGCAATCCCAAAGCTTCTTGGATGGTTTGAATGTCAAGGTGAAGATGAGAGATATCATTGGTAATTTTATCTATCCTTAAACTTTATGAGCTTATTTGTCCATGTATATCTCGAAGAAGTTGGAGAATGGAGGATTGAGGTCTTGGAGTTCTAGTTCTAGGAAATTCCATTTGGAAAGTCTCTTCACCTTCCTCTACAATCCTTGGTCTCTTCCTTTGTTGAGCCCTAGCACCTAGTGCTCCCAAGATATAAACATAGTTCCCATCATCATCCCTAATACACTTGGCATGTTTAAGATAGCCTATGTTTATGGTCTTTTTGGTGGGATCAAAAGGATTGGAGAGTGTTGATTTGTTTGTTGGTGTAAGTGCACCAACATATTTGGCTATTTGTGTAACTTGTGAAGAGAGAAGAATAAGCCCAGATTTTGTTTTCCAAATGTGTAGGAAAGTGTCAGTGAGGAATTTCCCGTTTTGGATTGGTTGACCTCTAATCAAGCAAAAAAGAAAGAGTAGGTCTTTTTGGGTAACTTTCTTATTGCTCTCACCCCTAGCACTAATAGTGTAAGTGATAATTCTATGTAACATCCAATAAGTGAGGTCCTAAGGTTTTTAGCATTGGATTGTTTGTAGAGAGTAGTTTGGATGGAAAATTTTGCCCAAAACTCCTTTTATCTTTCTGTAGTGGGGATGGTGTTTGTGATATGAGAAATTTCTTCTAATTGAAAACCCCAAATGGATGAAAAATCTTCAAGAGTGAGGCCATACTCTTGATTGAATAACCTAAAAGATATCCCATAATAGCCTAAGGGGTTAGTGCTTTTCTTACTAACAACCAAAGTTGTGAGAAACTCTTTAGTCAAGCTCTCCCAACCAAGGTCATCAGTTTCTAAGAAAATAAACTTTTCCCATCACAAGGTTCTAAGACAACCCCTAATGTCATTTTCAATACCTAAGGACTCTATAATTAGGGTAGAGAAGAGACTGTTTGGTTCTACTGGTTTATCTTTAAGAATTGCATACCTTTGCCTTTCCTCCTCATCTCTAAATCTTATCTTGTGGCTTCTTATAGGAGGCTCTTCTTGTTGAGAAGGGGCAGCAACACCCTTCCCTTTCTCAGCTCTTGAAGCCTTTTTCTTGTGTACTTTAGGAGCCATGAGTTTGATGAAGAAGAGAGTTAATTTTAAGAGAGTTTGAGTACTTTTAGTGTTTAAGTGTTTAGAATTTGATAAAAAGATGTAAATACTGATATTAGAGGGTATTTATAGTATTTAAGATGAAAAATAGCCATTTATAGCTGTTGGAGACAAGATTTGCACATTTTGATTGAGTTCCAATGGCTAGAAATTTTTGAATTCAGAGTGGAAGTCCGGTCGGACTTCAAAAAGTCCAGTGGTGAAATTTGAAAATTTTGAAAAGTCTGATCAAAATATATAAAGACCGAATGTGATATTGGTTTTAGGCACAATGGTCATAAAATTTTGAAAAATTCCGGTCATACCTATGGAAAGTATGGTAATACGATTACAAAAATTTTAAATCAAGAATTTTCAAATAAGTACGGTCGGACTTATAGTTGGTCCGATCGAGAAACATTCAAAAATCAAAATTTTTGGAAGAAAATAATGTTTTTAAATTAAAGATACAAATGTTGGATAAAAAATAGATATTAATGGGAAATTTGGATCAAGTAAAGTAGGTTTTCAAGCAATTTTAAGCCTATGATATGGTGCTTCCATTTATCATTCCTAAATGTTGTTTTATGAAGTTCATTATTTCTTCATTTAAGGGTTTTGTGAATATGTCGACAAGTTGATTTTGTGTATCAATGAACTCTAAGACAACATTTTGATTTTGGACATTGTCTCTTAAGAAATGGTGCCTAATATCTATATGTTTTGACCTAGAATGTTGAATTAGATTTTTAGATAGATTTATGGCACTTGTGTTATCACATTTAATGAGAATGTGTTCAAAAGTTTTTCCATAATCAAACAATTATTATTTCATCCAAAGAACTTAAGTACAACAAAAATAAGCAGCAACAAATTCGGCTTTTGCGGTGGATAAGGCAACTGACACTTATTTCTTGCTAAACCAAGAAACTAGACATTTACTAAGAAAATGATATGCCTCGGTCGTGCTCTTTCTATCTAAAAGATTTCCGACATAATCGGTATCCGAAAAGCCTAAAATGTCAAATGATGTGTTTCTTGGATACCAAAGTCCTAAATATAATGTACCATTCAAGTATTTCAAAATTCTTTTAGTGGCATTCAAATGTGATTCTTTAGGGCATGATTGAAATCTAGCACATAAACATACACTATACATTATATCGGGTCTAGATGTGGTTAAGTAAAGTAGAGATCCAATAATACCTTGATATTTCTTCTCATCAACTACCTTACCACTTTCATCTTTGCCAAGTTTCATGGATGTGCTCATGGGAGTCTTGCTAGTCTTACAACCATCCATTTTAAATTTCTTAAGGAGTTCCTTTGTGTACTTGGATTGGTTTATGAAGATCCTATATTTGCATTGCTTGATTTGCAGTCCAAGGAAGAATTTGAGTTCACCCATCATGCTCATTTCAAATTTTCTAGTCATACAAGAAGCAAATTCCTTGCACAAAGATTCATTAGTAGCACCAAATATAATGTCATCAACATAAATTGCACAATCAAAATGTTATGCTTATTCTTTTTAACAAAAAGGGTTGTGTCAACTTTGCCTTTTGAAAAACCATTTTCAAGCAAATATGCTCTAAGTCTATCATACCAAGCTCTTGGAGCTTGTTTCAATCCATATAGTGCTTTGGTAAGTTTTAAAACATGATTTCAAAGTTTATAATCTTCAAAACTGAGATGTTGTTCAACATAAACTTCCTTATCAATAAACCCATTTAGAAATGCACTTTTAACATCTATTTGAAAAATTTTAAAATTCATGTGACATGCAAATGCAAGTAGTATCCTAATAGCTTCTAATCTAGCAATGGGGCAAATGTCTCATCATAGTCTATGCCTTCCTCTTGGTTATACCCTTTGGCTACCACTCTAGCTTTATTTCTAGTAATAAGACCATTTTCATCAAGCTTATTCCTATATACCCATTTACATCCTATAAATTGGATGGTCTTTAGGTCTTGGAACAAGTTCCCACACATTGTTTCTCTCACATTGGCTGAGTTCATCTTGCATAGCAATCACCCAATTTTTATCACTAAGAGCCTCATCAATGGTCCTTGGCTCAATTTGAGAAACAAAAGCAAAATTAATATCTAAGTGTTTAAATTTGGATCTAGTAGTTACTCCCTTTGATATTTCACCAATGATGAGTTTTTTTAGATGATCCTTCTTGTATTTCCAATCCTTAGGTAGCTCTTGAGTCTCCTCTTCTTGTTCATCATGATTATTCTTTGGAACATCAATTATTTCTTGTTGTTCAAATGTACCTAGAAAAGCATCAAGAACACTACCTTTCCTTTGATCAAGTTTAGAAGATTTATCAAAAATAATATGCATTAATTCTTCAACTACTAGAGTTCTTTTGTTCAATACTCTATATACGTTGCTAGATGATGAATATCCTAAAAATATGCTTCATTCAATTTGGATGAGAATTTTTCAAGATTATCTTTGGTATTCAATATAAAGCATTTTCATCCAAATACTCTAAGGTATGAAATTTTAGGTATTCTTCCATTCCATAGCTCATAAGAAGTTTTGTTTATCAATGGCCTTTTGTAAACATGATTTGAAATGTAACAAGCGGTATTAATAGCTTCCGCCCAAAAGTAAGATGATAAGTTATACTCATTAAGCATTGTTCTAGCCATTTCAACCAAAGTTCTATTTTTCCTTTCAACCACACCATTTTATTGTGGTATTCTAGGAGCCAAAAAATTATGTGAAATATCAAATTCATTGCAAAAGTTTTTAAAATTCTCATTTTCAAATTCTTTGCCATGATCACTTCTAATATATGTCATCATATAGCCTTTTTCATTTTGAACTCTTTTTATAAATAATTTAAAATAATTAAAGCTTCATTCTTTTGAGCTAAGAAATTTACCCATGTAAACCTTGGATAGTCATCAGCAAATACAAATGTGTAATATCCCTATGCATGCCCTAGAAGTTTTGTTGTTGTTGTTGTTGTTGTTGTTGTTGGTTTAAATTGAGAAAAGAAAAATATATGTATATGTGTTTTGGAGAAGAAATTTAGGGTGTAGAGACAAATGTATATGTTGTGTATATGATGATATATATAACATATAAATTGGTCAAATATAGAGTCAATGGAAGAGAGATATTTTTGTGTTGAGTGTGCAATTACATATAAGGGCTTATATGAGACAAAAAGTTAGTTATATGATTGAGGGCATTTTGGTAATTGCTTGGATAGGATCACTTGGTGGAGATTAAAAGCAAAAATTGACTTTGTGTCTTGATCATTTCCTTCTTTCTTTCAAGAGGTGCCGGCTCTCCAAAAACCAAGAGAGAAAGAGAGGTGATCTTGAGGTTTGAAGCAATTTGAAGAAGGAAGCAAGGGTTTTGGTTAAAGATTTGTGGATTTCTTCATTTAAGGTAAGATCTTTTCTTTAATTTCTTCAATTATTTGGAAGTGGTGTGAGAAAGGAATTAGGGTTTGTTGGTTTGATGATGAGATGAGTTGTGTTTAGTGAAATTCTTTTTCTGTTTTACAATTAGTAAAGGCTGTGACTTGTATGATTTTTAATTAATTATAGAAAAATGTTCTTGAAGTGAATTTTTGATATGTTGTGCCTCTATGAGTCTAGAATGACTGAAAAATATGTTGATTCGATTTTGGAATGGTTATGAGTTTAGAAAGATTATTTTTAGTAGAACTGTTCCAGCAGGTACCTTAACTGAGACAGCTATATTTCGGGATTTTTAATAAAATGTAGAAAAATCATATTCAATTGAATTTTGGATATGTCGTTGCTTAGTGAGTCTAGTATTTGAGAAAAATAATTTGGAACCACGTTGATTGAATTTGATTTATGGAATTCACAAAGTTCAGAACGGCTGCCAGGATGCAGGGCAATTGGGGCAGTCTGGTTAGGTGAACTATTTGACCAAGATTTTGTGTTCAGTTTGATCTGAAATTTTAAAGGAATGATTTTAAGATACAAAACTAAATTCTGTAAAAATTTTAGAATTTTTAGTCAAGTAGATTATTTTATACAATTTTTCAAAATAAGGATAAAATGGAGTCTAAAACCAGAATGTATTATTTATATGAATCATATCAATTGTTCTTTGCCCTAATGGCATTGTTGAGATTGAACAATGTTATGTTATGCATTGTGAATGGTTATGTGTTTCATGAATAATATACATTGAAATTGAAATGATAATTCAAATAAGACATGATATGAGACAATGCCATTGTGATTGGCTATGATGATGATATTGAAAGAAAGAAGGCATGTTTGCCTAAATGTGATGAGAATTTGAGAATGGAATTGGTAACTATATAATAAATGAATTGTTTGTTTAATATGTTATTCAGTTTCAGAGTTCTGGATTTGGGTGGCATGCCTAAGAAATGATAAAAGGTAACAGTCTTGCCGGGTTGAGGATCTCCTCATATGTGTTGAGTTGATGGTCCAAGAGACTGGGTCTGTTACACTATGAGAATTGTGAATATGAGATATATGATTTGTAACAGTCTTGCCGGGTTGAGGATCTCCTCATATGTGTTGAGTTGATGATCCAAGAGACTGGGTCTGTTACACTATCCATGGATAGAGATACATGTATATACATTGCCTACGGGCGTGATTATTGTGACTATGAACCAAAGCAGTAACTCTGAACTCTGAATATCGTATTAAATACTTGTTGGGCCCATAGGTGTCAAGGTTATATGAATGTCCTAAATAATGTTAAGAGTTAATGAAATGAGATGTTGGTTATTGAGTATGATTGAGTAATGTTGAATGTGGAAAGATGTTGAAATGGGGTATGCTCATATGACTATGATTTGTGAAATGCATAATTATGTGTTAACTTTATATTTATGATGTTGATCTTATCAATAACATATGTGGCATTGCATTACATTAAAGCATACCATTAGCATGTTTTATCTTACTAAGCCGTTGGCTTAGCGCGATAGTGTTTAATCGCGCAGGTAATAGAGTGGATAGAGTTGAACCCGAGAGTTCATCAAGACCAAGTGAGAGTAGACCTTGTTGAATCCATTTTGGGAGCTTAAAGATCAGAGCAGACTTGCCAATCATGTATATTTCTTTATATTTTGTAAAGAAATGTTTAATATGTAAATATGTAAATATTTTATAACTTCCGCTGTGTAATATTTAAATATGGGGGTTGTCACAAAACCTTTATTTTATGTTGTACTAGAAGTGTAAATCCTTTTTGCAGGTTGTAGTTGAGGTTACAAGGGGGATTTATTGGGAGTGTACTGAGAATGGTTTTGTTTGCATTGGTTTGTGTAAAATGTTTTTAAAAATAAGAAAAAAACCGGTTTTGTCGACACTTGGGACTCAATTTTTAGGCGAAACTATGGCAAAATTTTTGTAAAAATCGGAACTAAAATTTGACTAAGTAAAATTGGTAGCAACATTAGGTTAGTGTGGCGCCTCTACTCAGCTTACACATGTAGGTCGGGAAGGGGTGTTACAAAATGCATATAATTTGCCACCTAGACTAGCAATTCTATTTGGTTCAAACAAATCCAAGTGAATAAGTTCTAAGCGTCTAAATGTACTTACAATATTTTTAGATTTAAATAAACTTTTATGTTTCTTACCAAATTGACAAGGTTCACATGTTCTATCTTTGTCAATTTAACTTTGGGAAGACCATCAACTTGTTCTTCTTTAGTAATGCATTGTAAATGATTCATATTATCATGTCCTAGTCTTCTATGCTATAACTAAGCATCATTATTAATAGAAATCAAATATTCAAATGCAATGTTGGAATATATGTCAATTTTATATGTGTTACTAACTCTAGCTTCTTTGAATGCAATTTCACCATTTGAATTAGTAACTTTGCATCCTTTGGAATCAAAACTTACATCATATCTTTTATCACATAATTGACTTACACTAAGAAAATTATGTTTTAACCTATCAACAAGCCAAACATTAAAAATCAAATTTTTACCAAGCATACCAATGGAGCCCATGCCAATTATTTTGCATTTAGCATTATTCCCAAAGGTAACATTATCTCCATGCTTGTAAGTGAGAGTTGTAAAAAGCTTTGTATTCCTTGTCATATGCCTTGAACATTCACTATCCACAAACCAAGAACTATCATTGATGGTAGATTTTAGGCATACCTACAAAAATAATAATGCTCATCTTCTTTTAGATACCCAAATAAGGTTGGGTCCTTGGGGGTTAGTAGTAGAAGGATCCTCTAACTTAAGATGAGCCTTCCTAATATAGCAAAATGTGCTTTTATGCCTAAATTTCATACAATATGTGCATTGATACAATGTTCTATACTTATGCACTTTCCTATTGAAATTCAATGAATTATGCACACAATTACAAGTATGTGTTGAATGGGCTTGTTTTTGTACATTTTTGTGTTTATGTTCATGCCTAGTGTACATGAATGCATGATTTGCTCTTGGAACTTTAGTTCTAGAGCTTTGTGTACCCAATGTAATCCTTTTAGGATTTTTAGGCTTAGTCGTATATTGGTGTTCTTTACAACTTTAACACTAGAAGTTTGAGTTGTAGATGCTTTTACAAATATAGGTTTAGTAGATGTAGGATTGGATGATCCATTGAATCTTAAACCATATTTCAAGGAAGGTGACTTTTGATAATTAATTAATATATCTAATGCTTCTTTTCCTTTGTGAAATTTTGAAATTGATTCTTAGAGTTCTTTTACGTCATGCTTCAAAATTTCATTTTCCTTGATCACATTTTCTAAGCTATGTGAATTTTTATTCATTGCATCAATGGATTTCAATAATTGTTCATTTGAGGCTTTTAATTCTAAGATAGAATTTTTAAGCTCACAAAGTCCTTCTCTAGCTTAGAGCATTTATCCTTATAAAATTTCATCTTAGAAAAATACTTTTCTACTCTAAGGTTAATATGTTCAATCATATCACTATTATCTAAAGCATCAATATCATTGTTATCATATCCAATTAAATTCAAGGATTGAGTACCTACCTCATTGGAGTATTTTTCATCTTCAATAGCCATAATACATAGGTTGGCAATTCCTTCCTCTTCTTCTTCTTCTTCACTCGAGGAAGAGTCATCCCATGTAGTTTTGAGTGATTTCTTCTTTTCTTTATCCCACTTCTTTTTGTTTTTCAACTTGAAGCAATCCAATTTGATATGACCGAATTTTCCACATTCATAACATTTCACTTCATTCTTTTTATCTTTATCTTTGAAGGAAGTTTTAGAAAGTGTATCTTTGTTAGCTTGCAATCTTCTCTTTCTCTTCCAATCATTCATTCTTTTTAAAAACATTGTCATTTCTTCTTCGTCATCACTATCTTTATTGTTTGTACCTTCATTGTTTTAGAAAGTGTACCTTTGATTGCTTTGAAAGCTATTGCTTTCCTCTTATCCTTCTCACCTTGTTCTTCATCTCTTTCGGTGTGCAATTCAAAGGTGAGTAGTTTTTCGACAAGTTCATCGGTTCTTAAAGAGCTAAGATCATGAGCTTCTTTAATTGAAAATACTTTAGATTCAAAGTTCTTCTTTATTTTAAGTCCTCTCAAGATTTTGCTATTGACTTCATCTTGATCATATATCTCACCATATTTCTTTTACTCATTGATGATGGTAAGCAAGCGATTCGTCATGTTAGTAATATTTTCATTGGGTTTCATCTTGAATAGCTTATGCTCATTTATATACATTTGCTTCTTGGTGAGCCTCACTTGGGTAGTACCCTCATGATAGTTCTCAAGAGTTTTTCAAATGCAATGAGCACAAGTAAGATGTTGGACTCTCCCACCTTCTTCTCTTGAAATAAAATTCATTAAGATGGAGGCTGCCCTATAGTTTTTGAATTGATCTCTTATATTGGCATTTGACCATTGTGGTTTGGGAAGAGGAACTTGGGGACCATCAACTTCATGAGTAGGAGGTTTTTACTTATTTTCAACATAACCCCAAAGCTCTATTCCCTTACTATCTAGGAATAAAAACATCTTGTGTTTCCAATATGAATAATCCATTCCATCAAAGTAGGGTCTAAGAAGAGAATTAAGATTTTTATAAGAGGTTGATGTAGATTAAGAAGAGGTTGCCATTTTGGATCAAATTTCACAATTAAGTTTAAGAAATTAACAGGCTCTGATACCAATTGTAGGACCTCAGGCGCTACTACTTCTCCTAAAACCAATTGGTGTCAGGAAAGACGCATACCCTAGCCTTATAGTGTATTCAACACGTACGAGCGCCCATGGCATTCGACTGTGACTTGGCCCACACCTAGACCTCCACCACGGGACATTGATGCCACCCATTGTGTAACAGTTAAAAATTATAAATTTTATTGTTTACTTTTTAAAATTTTTGAAAATATATAAACTAATCATTCCTATAAATAAATTATTTAATTTATAATTAATTTATTATAAAGGTAAAGAGTCATATTTATTTAAACTTTTAAAATTTTTAAAAGAATATATAAATCAATCAATATTATTTAATTATATTAATGTAATTAATTCATAAAAATTTAAAAGTCACAAATATAATTTATTTAATTAATATTATGAAATTATATTAATGTGTAATTATTTAATAGAAAATTAAAAGTCACAAATATAATTATTTTTCAATTTTAAATTTTATATAAATTATTAAAATTAAATAAAAATGAGATAACATTATTTAAAAAATTGATAATGTATTATTCTCAATATACTTCTTTTATCATCAGCTTTTATAAATAATATAAATGTAAATGTAAAAATGCAAAAAAAAATTATCTATTTTTTTTATGATTGTTTCATTGAAACAATATTGGTGAGTAAATATAATTCTTTTAATTTATAAATTGACGCTTTTACTAATTAAAAATAAAATCTACACACATTTTTATTATAAAAAAAATCATGAATTCTATAAAAAATGAAAAAAAAAATCAAATAATTTTTTTCAAATATGGAGAAAAATGTGAGTAGGGGGATTTATAATTGTAGATTTATATTGGAATTACTATTAGTATAAATATTATTATTACATAAATTATCAAATTATAATTAATTTGTTAGAAAAATTAAAAATCATATTTTAATAATTTAAAATTTAAAATTTCCAAAAAGATATAAATTAATTATCATTAAAACAAATTATTATCAATTAATTATTTAAATAAATTATTAATTTATAATTGATTTATTAGGAATGTCAAAAGTAGCATATTTTATTGTTTATTTTTTTAAATTTTTTAAAAATATGATTTTTATAAATAAATTATTTAATTTATAATTAATTTATTATAAAGGTAAAGAGTCATTTTTATTTAAACTTTTCAAAATTTTAAAAAATATATATATCAATCAATATTTTTTAATTATATTAATATATAATTAGTTTATAAAAAATTAAAAGTCACAAATATAATTTATTTAATCAATATTGTGAAATTATATTAATGTGTAATTATTTAATAGAAAATTAAAAATCACAAATATAATTAATCATTAAATTTTAAATTTTGTATAAATTATTAAAATTAAATAAAATTAATTAAAAAGTTAGATAGCATTATTTTAAAAAATTAATAATGTGTCATTCTCAAAACACTTTTTCTATCATTGACTTATATATATTACATATTATATATATATATATTAAAAATTACTATTGATTTTGATTATAGTCCTATTATAATCCAAACAACTTCAAAGGAAATCGAATTCTAATTCCAAACTAAACCAGACAAAAAAAAATTTATCATTCCGATTCTGATTACATTTCATTTCGATTCAACCAAACGCCACTTAAATAGTTAATTATCATAACACTCATTTTAAGTATCTTGATTCAATTTTTTTTCAAAAAGATGGCAGTTGCAAAGAGGATATTACCATAAAATTAAAGTAGGTTGAATAAAGTGGAAAAGCGTCACAAGAGTTTTATGTGAACATAAGATTGTAGTTAAATTAAAAAGTAAGTTACTGCACTGCAATACAACTTACTATGATGTATGGTAGCGAGTATGAGGCATTAAAATGGCAACACATTGATAATATGAGTGTTGTTGAAATAAAAATGTTAAGATGGATGTGTAGATACATTAGGATATATACATTAGAGAAAATATGAGGGCAACTCCTATTTATCAAAGAATAAAGGAACAAATATTAAGGTGATTGAGCAAGGATTTTCGCCTCAAACTCCTTATATAATGGTTCTTGTAACTTTAACATTTTATGTTTGAAACCTTAACGAACATGGGTCTAGGCTTGAGGAATAGGAATCACTATCTGGATGGGTGGGAAAATATAGAAGTGGTAGTGTGAACCCCAAAATTAACACCTAATTTAAATTAGGCATTTTCAACTTATAAAAATTGAAAAGTTAATTTTCATAAAAAAATAAATTTTGTTTCAGTTAAAAAAATCCTTTTTTGGCACGGCCCGCATAGGCATCCAGGAGGCTGCGACCCACCTCTCTCTCCATGTCGCACGTGACTAAACTGCATGCACGCAACTTAGCCGATGCTCGTGTGACTCTTCCCCATGTTCTATCCAAATTTTCACCCTATAAATAGTCCTCCTTTTCAATAAAAGTGGCCGATTTTTAGGAGTCAAAACTCTGCTAAAACTAGTTCAAAAGAGTCTGAAATTAATTTTTTAATCAATTAATTTTATTCTTTTGATTTTTCTATCTTATTTTTTTCTTTCTTCAAATTCAAATATTTAATTTTGAGCAATTCAAGTAGAGTTACACGTAAAAGGTGCTCCAACCCTACATGAAGTAAAGAAGGAAATCACCAAAGATATTTCTCTTGACTTTTCTCTTTTCAATTCGATAACAAAACCAAATTAATTAATTAAATCAAACCCTTTACATCCAAATGAACGAACTACTTATGGCTCTGATTCTCATTAAAATGAGATAAGTATGCACACTTGAAATATTACTCCATATAGTGAGCCCATTTTAAAAACCATAAAATTGGTCTTTTAATTTAATTTTATATTATTTCCTTTACTTGCAATGCCAATTATTTCAATTTATATGATGAATGAATGCAAATTTCAATTATTTATTATTTATTCAATTAAATTAGTTAGGAATTTATGCTTGACTTAGGACTCATAAAGAATAGAGTCAAAGCTCCCCAGTGAATGCAATATTTGGGGTTCTAATCAATTTATTTTCCTTACACTATGGATGTCATATTTATTATTGCTCATGCATAAATATGATTGTCATTTATATTATTTCCTGTCATCATCTGAAATTAATTTTCCATCTCAAAAGGTTAAGATTTAATTAAAGAGGAATATTTCATTACTTAAAATTACTTGAAAACCTAGCATGGAACCCATCACGGTTGATTTCAGATTAGTTCCTTTTTGGGTTAAAATTCAATATTTTTTTCAATGGAGTCAAATAAAATGAGTTTTTCCTTAAAATTTTCAAAATAAATAATTTGAGGTGACAACTCTCCAATCAGATTTTAAAATAAATCAATCCTTTTTTTCAAAACAAAAAGGAGACTAATTCTTTTTTAAAATAAAAAGATCAAATTTTAACCCGTACTTACCGAACTGGCTTGAGACGACATGAGATAGTATCGTGTGAGACTAAGTCTAACTGAGCACTTTGGCTTCCCTTTAGCAAGCCGGATTGGTTCTCAAGCGAGGCCTCACAGGTGAATAACTTGATCTCTAGGGAATCCTCAATCTCCCTACTAGGTTTAGAAAGTTGAGTGCGTATGAGAAATGTGAGAAATAACCAAACATCCCTAATACCTCCAATTCATTAGAGCCGACATCCTTTTAGATCTTAATATTATTATATTTTTTACTATTAAAGTGCTATTTTACTAATCATGTGTAAAAACCTAAACCAAGAGGGAGGAATTTAATAATAAATAATAATCTCAAATGTTAAGAGAGAAATTGAGTATATAAAATTTATATTAAGAAATAAATGGATATATATATGAGTATATATGAATATCGAATTATACAAATTGCTAAAGAAAATATATGTGTCATGTAATAAAATGGATTAGATCAAGTGTGCATTATGAGCCTAAGGGTAAATTATAGAATATGGGCTAAATATACATATATTAAATGATAAGTTAAGACCGAACATAAGATGTTAAGTAAATGACAAATGATAACAAAGCCCAATAAAGGATAGTATCCATTAAGGAAAATAATAAGATATTGTGTTAAATTGAAATAAAGTAAAATAATTGAAGGTATTCATGGGCATGTTAGACACTATTTTACTAATATTTTTGCTACTTCAGATGGTGATTGTGAACAGGTACTTGCAAATATTAGTCCTCAGATTGGATAGGAAGATAATGAAAAATTATTAAAGCCATTCTCTGCAGATGAAATTAAGGCTGGTGCCTTTCAAATGCACCCAGACAAGGCTCATGGGCCTAATGGCATGGGTCTAATTTTTTTTTTCAGAGGTTTTGGAATATTGTGGGAAAGGATATTGTTCGCAATTGTCAGAGGTGGTTTGATCAGGGTTACTTTCTGAAGGAGCTTAATAACGCAATTGTTGTCTTAATTCCTAGGAAGGATAGATCAGAAAGCATGAAGGATCTTCAGCCAATCTCTTTATCTAATGTGGTCTATAAAATTTTTTCAAAGGTTATTGCAAATAGGTTAAAACTGTTGCTTCCTTTGATTTTTTTGAAAGCACAATATGCTTTTGTTCTAGAAAGGTTAATGACTGATAACATTCTTTTATCTTTTGAAATAATTCATTATATGAAGTGTGCTTCGAAAAGGAAAAAGGAAGAGATGGCGTTGAAGATAGATATCAACAAAGCTTATGATCGGGTCAGATGGGAATATTTGAAGGCAGTATTATTGAAATTGGGCTTTGTAGATAGATGGGTGGAGCTTATTCTATTTTGTGTCTCATCAGTCACCTATATGGTAAATGTGAATGGTTATGAGATAGGGCCAGTAATACCACATAGGTGCCTTCTACAAGGGGTCCCTCTGTCTCCATACCTGTTTATTCTGTCTGCCGAAGGTTTGTCTGCTCTACTTCTTAAGGAAAAATGTGCGGGTGACTTGCATGGGGTTAAGGTATGTCCAAGAAGCCCTAGTATATCACATCTACTGTTCGCTGATGATTCATTTTTTCTTTGTTAGAGCATTAAGGAATGAATGGTTCACTTTGAAAAATATTCTTAATAACTATGAAGTGGCATCGGGTCAGGCTATTAACTATAAAAAATCTAGAATATTCTTTAATCAGAATGTACCTCTAGAATTACAACATGAGTTGAGGCAGATTCTGAGTGTATTTTCAAGCATTGATCATGGCCGGTATTTAGGGCTTCCATCTTTGGTAGGTCTTAATAAGAAGAGTATTTTTTTCATATGTTAAGTCCAAGTTACAAAGTCGACTCAATGGTTAGAGTACCAAGTTTTTGTCGAAGGTAGGGAAAGAGGTGTTATTGAAGTCGGTTGGGAAAGCCCTTCCAACATTTACTATGGGTGTTTTTCATATATGTTGTGGACTCAGCCTAACTATCTGCAAGTGCACATATCGTTAACAAGTAATATAATGATGAGTAGAGTATCGTTCCCATGATGAAGTTTTCTTTTAAGTATTGATCAATTAAAACTAAGTATTATTTGGATGATAAAATTCAATTTATGATTAAGCAAAACAAATTACTTTGAATTAAATATAATGTTATGAAACTTAGGGTTAATTTACCTTTATTGATTTATCATGGGTTTTCTAAAGTATTGATTTAATTTAGTTTTCATTTCATTAATGGTTAAATTCCCCTAAATTAAGCTCAAGTCTTTCTCAAGTACTAGAACTCATATCAATTTAATCCTTATGTCTACTCTCGTGATCACAAGTAATTAAACCAATTCATTAGATTTGTGAGAATTTTGAATCAACCACTTAAGTGTTTAACCTTATCTCTAAGTGAGAAACTTTCTTAAGATTGTTACCTTTATGGACTAATATTATGTTTCCACTCTCGCTCCATCACATAACATCTCAATTCAATTAATTATTGGCCAAATAATTAAAGCATTAAGAGTAAAGATAACAAAATAATTTAAGGATAAACTAAATTAATTCAAATAAGTATTTATAACTCCATGATAAATTCAATGAAAGGGACTAACCCTAAAGAGGATTAGTTATTCATTATTGAAATAAAATAATTGAAAATATTAAAGAAAGACATTAAAAACATAATTTAAAGATCAAGAAATATCAAACTTTGTTTCTTTGAAGAAGAACTTGACTTGGAACTTGAATTTCTTCTTGAACTAGAATTTCACTCCCCTTCTTGAGAAAATTCTAAACTACAATTATTTCTTGAATGAATCTAATCTAATTCTTGTAAATCTTTTATATCTTGAAACTTTAAAGGAAATGTGTTTAAATAGAGTGTTTGGAAGCTTCATTAGTAGGGAAAAACTAAAAAAGGTTAGGCCACATCTTGTTTGGTTCACCACCTACCCAATTTTTTGCTCAAAGTCATGAATTTCAGCCCCACGGTCATGGCTTTTGAGTGCCACGGTTGTGGCCTGAGTTGGATTGGACGGTTTGAGCACTTTACATCTATAAAATGGGTGGCAGGGTAGGCCACGGTCGTGGTCTTCCAATGCCACGGTCGTGGCATGTAAGTGGAGGCTGCCAACTTTGAATTTTCTTCTCTTTCTTGGCTTGGTCAACAGAGAAATCCATCCCACGGTCGTGGCTGTTCAATGCCACGGTCGTGGCATTTATTTGTGTGAGCGGGGATTTTCACCCCCACTCCCGGTAGAATGGTTCTTGCGACTTCGGCACTATTTAGGCTCGGGGCCTTAGAGAACACGTACCTAAGTCTGGAGAAAATGGAGTAGCCACCCGGACGGGTCGGGAAAAAAAGGAGTGGATGACTCAATTCCTAAGGAATCCCCAACCCCCTAATGGGTTTGAAAAGTTGGGTACGTGTGGGGAAGGTGAGAAATGACCTAGCACCCCCACAAAGCCCGGTTCATTGGAACTGGCCTCCTTTACAGGTCTTAATATTATAAAATTCTTAAATATAATAATATTATCCATATTACACACAATAATTAAAATAAAGTATCGATATATTGAAAATCAAAACCATGTTCAAGCAAAACAAATAAATGGACACCCATCCGAAGATGGAAACATGCCCTTACATCCCATGCCTAAATAGGAAACCCACCGAAAGGTAGAAACATGTCCTTTATATTGGTCTAAAATATAAAAGCAATTTAAATTACATGATATTTAACTAATGAGGCACCCACCAAATGGAAACATACCTCTTACAATATTTGGAAATCTAAATAAATCGATAAAAGTAAATAATCGTTCATAATAAATAAATCATTCATCAAAGATATTAAACATTAATCAATATATAAACATTCATCCATGATGATTTAAATAAACCAAGCATTGAACTTAAATAAATCAAATCATATAAAATAAATCAAAGTATATAACGAACTACACAATCAAATAAGGCAAGTAAAGATACAAATTGACGTTTACTATTTCTATTTAAGATTCTTTATTTAATATATTTAGAGTTTTGGAATTTATGGGTTTAAGCTACTGTGAGTTTTAAAGTAATTGAAATGGATTAAAGTTTTATAATTTAAGCGGTTGATAAAGTTCTTTGATTAACCAAATTAGTGTTTGAGTGGTAAAATCATGAAATTAGGGTTTGGACACTTTAAAATATTATGTTTAGGATTATTAGCTACTGAATTGTTGTTTTTAGGCTTATTGTGTTAGAATTTTAATATTTAGGTTTATAAGGTTTAAAGGTTTAAAGGATTAGGGTTTAGAAAAATTAGGGTTTAAGGTTTTAAGGGAGTTAGGGTTTAAGAAAACTAGGGTTTAATGTTAGCTAGTTTGAGGTTACTGTCTTGATTTTAAAGTTGAATTAGGGTTTTTAGTGTTTCAGAGAATGTATTTGATTTTAGAATTTGGAAAAATAATTTATAGTTTTATGAAGCTTTATGAAAATAAACAAAACGATTTAAGGTTTATAGAAACATAAAAGATATTTATTAGGGTTTTTGGAAAGAAAAGGATTCAATTTAGGGTTCTGGAAAATTGGAAAGCAGATTAGGGTTTTGGTAAATTAATGAAACGATTTAAGGTTTTGAAAAGTTAGAAAATAGATTAGGGTTTTAAGATTTTAAAGAAAAAGGAACAACAATTTTAAGATTTTTGGAAAACATAGAAACGAATTAAGGTTTTTAAAATCAAAAGAAACAATTGGATGATTGAAGCTACTGTGAAAAAATTAGATATTCATACCTTCGTTTGTTGGTTCCACCAAGAATTACTTCTTGGATGAACAAGAACAAAGGCAAGATGGTTGCCTTTGATGGATTGAATTGCTTGTTTGCTTCTCCTAAAAAGTCTGATCGTTAATTTCTGCCAAAAAGTTTTAAAGCCCTATCACTTTTTCTAAGTTTTTCCTTCACTCGATTCTCCTCTCAAAATTTTCCTCTCCCCCTTTCCTGTGTTATTTTTTAGTCCTTATTTATAGAAGATTTTGATGATTAATCTCAATTTTTCATGGAATCTAACATTAATTAAGAAAACGAAACCAAAACCGAATTGAATTTGGTTTTGGAAAAATTTGCGTCGGAAAAAATTTCGCTGGTGAAAAAAAGCTGCTACGGAAAAATTTCACTAGCGAAAAAGTTGCCGCAGGAGCTTGCTGGCTGCGGGGCAAAAATTTGCCTGCGGGCCATTTCGCCCGTAGGATTTTCTTGCTAGTGAAATGGCTTTTCGCCCATAGAAAAATTCTGCGGGCGAAATGGCCCCTGGCCATTTCGACCCATGCTGATTTTCAGCGATGATTTTTTTGTCGCCGATTTTTATTTTTATTTTTTATTATTTTATTTTTATTTTTTATATTATTTTTTTCATTAAAAATTATAAAAAATAAATACTAAAACAAATATTATTTAATTAAGATAACACAAAAGTTATTTTGGACTAAATAAAATATATTGGATCGGACTGGGTCAAAAATTAAGGGTCTACAATTTGGCTTCTGGATTTTTATCTTTTTGCTATGGCAGACTTGATTTAAATCCCATGGTCATGGCCTTAAAGAGACATGGGTGTGGCATTTGTTATTTCTTCATTTTTGCTTGCTTTTCTTCATTGTTTGTACCTCTAATCATTAGAAACTTAGAATCTTATCTTTCCAAGAATGTTTATAAGAATTCTAACTCAAATACACAAAATCCATCAAATTCAATTGCAAAATGATTAAAATTATGGTTAGAATTATAAGAAATGTTGATCATAATTTCACTCTATCAATATACCTCTCTCATTATGTGAGGAACTATAGAGGGTAATGAATAGTTTTTGGTGGGGTTTGAAATGTGATGGGAGAAGGAGTTTACATTTGGGATTCGTGCGATAATCTTTATAGAAGTAAGGATGAAGGGGGTATGAGTTTTTACAACCTCCACCTTCATAATTTGGTCATGTTAGGGAAGCAGTGTTGGAGGATCTTTAGTAGCCCTAAGTTTCTTAGTGGCACATGTGTTCAAAGCCAAATACTTTCCAGAAGAGTACTTGTTAACTGGTATGTTGGGTTCTAACCTCAGTTTCACTTGGAGGAGCTTATTCTTTGCTAAAGATATTCTTGCCAGAGGTACTCGATGGATAATTGGTAATGGTCAAAAGGTGAACGTATGGACAGACCCCTGGATCCCTAGAGAGTAGCAGTTTCATGCCCAAAGCTCCTATATATCAGGCTTTAAGTATTTAAAGGTTTATGACTTAATGCTTGATGATGGTAGAGAGTGGAATCATGATATAGTTGCAGGTCTTTTTGTAGAGGAGGAAGCTAGAACTATTATGAGTATCCCACTCAGTCTTATAGAGGTTAATGATAGATGCATTTGGCACTTCTCAAAATTTGGCTGTTATACAGTTAAGTCAGCATATCATCTATTGTATGGAAGCTCATCGAGATAGCTTACAAGTGAGCAAAATGTTTGGCGAAAGATTTGGAAATCCGATGTGCCACCCAAGATTCAAAACTTTATTTAGCGACTGTTGAATAATATGCTGCCAGTTAAAGCTACACTGTAGGCTAAAGGATTGTCTATTCTAGGAAACTGTGATAGATGCAGTGATTTTGATACTATTTTTCATGTGTTCTTTAGATGTCTCAAGGCTAAGGGATGCTTGAATCTATTGGGGTTTGATGTACAACCTCCTAATGGTGGGAATCTGCATGAATGGTTGAAAGGAATTTGGAGAATTTGTAGCAACAGGCAATTTGATGAAGTCTTAGGCTATCTGTGGCATCTCTAGAAGGAAAGAAAGCTTCTGTTTTGGCAGGGCAAGAGGTTTGAGGATTGAACCTCCGTGACCCTTATGCGTAAGTATATTTTGGATTGGAAACATGTAGAAAGCCTTCATAATTGTCTGGCCCCATCAGCAGCATGCTCTACGAGCATAACAGAGAAATGGGAAACACCTCAATCTAGTACTTGGAAGTGTAACATTGATGCTGCATTTAATCGAGCTAATGGAGCGGCGGGCTTTGGAGCTGTAGTTCGCAACTCTGATCATCTTATTATTACAATTTGCTCAGGTAGATTAGAGGGTTGTTCATTGCCTTTTTTGTCTGAGTTATTGGGATGCAGAAGAGTTTTTTAGTATGTCATGCAGCATTTCCCATGACCTTTGAGTTAGACGTGCAACAAATAGTTCAAGCACTGGTTTTGCTAGAAGAGGACAAGTCTGAGTTTGGTTTCATTATTGAAGATTGCAAAGAAATGCTCATAGTCAGGTCTGACGTTAGAGTGTGTTGGGTAAGGAGACAAGTGAATGTGGTAGCTCATGAGATAGCTAAGGCTTCACATTCTTTTCCTTGTTTCCATGTTTGGAATGATATTCCAAATTCTATCTCTATAATGGCTTATTCAAGTTGATAATATTCTCCTTTTATAAAAAAGTAAAATAATTGGGTGATAAAATATAATATATGTATAATTATATATGTATAAATTGAGCTAGAGAGATTAAAGCCCAAAGAAAGACATTAAAGTATTATTGTAAGCCAAATTATTATCATTAGTTAAGTTAAGTAGGTAACAAGGAAATGCATCATCATTACTTATGAGATAAAATGACAAGGGGCTTCATGCATGCAAATGGAAGATTGAGATGGCAAAAGGTAAAATTTTGAGAAATAAAATAATGTAATTAACTAATAGGAAGCAAACTTCCACTACAAGTTGAAGTGCTAGAAGGACCAATAGGAAGCAAGTAGAGCATATCATTTTTAGCCTATAAAAATTGGGATAGGGCTAGAAAAAGAAGTAGAGAAATCAGATTTTTAAAAGGCATTCCAAAAGTCTTCAAAATTTAAAAGAAAAATATAAGTTTACATGAAGAACCTTTAAGCTCTTCTTCTTCCTTTTTAACCTAAACTAATAGAGAGAGAGAGAGAGAGAGAAGACTAAATTGAGGGAAAGACACGACACTAAGGGGCTGTTTGTGAAGATTTAGAGCCAAGATTAAAGATTTTCTAGAGGCATTAACTAGGTCTAAAGAAACTAAAAAGAAGTGAGTGCTCCAAAACTTTAAAATTTGATTTTGCATGTGTTGCTTCCTAAATAACTTGGATGGAAAGGACTTGTTTGAAAACTTAAAGAAGATGAAAATGATGATATATGGTTTGGCCTCTTTAGTCTAAGAAGATAAAATTGAATTTTTAAGCAATGAATGGTAACTGTAACACCCTGATACTCCATATAAGTACTATACATATACCTAGTATACATACAATACGTATCTAAAGTATAAGAATGTTACTTTTCGTTTCAATTTAAAACCTTTATCCAGATTCATAAAATTGAACATTAATTTAAACCACATTTACAAAAGTCAGTATTCTTATTTATCAAAACTTCATTCATCCATATGAATATATATATTAACTCAAAAATACAATATAATTTAAAATCACACATGTATGCATCACCTTCTAGTTGGTCTCGAGACACCCATAATCTTCTCGTGGCATAACTAATGGACTTCCAAATCATCCGCATGATTTCCTGCGCGATTACACAACCGCGCTAAGCCCGAGAGCTTAGTAGTACAAATAAATAAATAAATAATAAAATATACTTTACAAAAGAATCATACCTCATTCTTTTAGCATTATGTTTTATTGATCCCTTACCACTTTTTCCTTTCTCAATACATTCTTCATATATTCACACTAATCTCATAAATTAGATACATAATTACATAACATATTCACAACACAATACATACCCTTTTTATCTCATATATATATACATATATATCACATCAACAAAACACCATTCAATGACCTATCCAAACCTTCATGAACACAATTCTCATAAATTTCCACATGCATATACATTTTGCACATCATACAACATTTTCATAAATTCATAACTCAACAAAGCACCTCAAGCCATGTTTACTTTCAATACAACAATACACACATTAGCAAAATCATACTTCATAACATCATTTTATTCACAATTCACCAATCATGAATCACACCTTCAGCAAAGGTAATCATAGATTTCATTACTCATTTATTTCAACATTTAAATATCACCTTGGCAACAAAGACAGACTCGGGCCCAAACAACATACTAATATGCCATTCAATTTTCAGAGTAATGTTTTGGTTTATTTATCTCATTTATCAATATCATAGACCCAACTAGGCTTCAAGGATTAGATTCAACCAAGCTTCAAGGGGAGCAAAGCATGCTAAGCTTCAACCCAACTTGGCTTCAAGAACCAACCCAACCTAGCTTCAAGGGTGGTAACATCTCAATTAGGCTTCAAGGATTCAATCCAACCTAACTTCAAGAGATTGTTACACTTATTAGGCATGCCACCAACAACAAACTCTGAAAATGGAATAACACATTAGCTATACAATTCATTTATCAATTTCATTCTCAATTGAATTCTCATGGCCAATAACAATGGCATCATATCACATTTGAATCATCATAGTCATTAACAATGACCTCACATCATATTATATCTCAAATCATATCATAATATTTCATTATTCAATTGTATATAAGCAATTACTTTATCATATTCTTCACAATATATCTATAGCCTCATTGCAATTCACAAGATTCACAATGCATAAAACAATACATTGTTCATATGCATCATCATTATCACCAATTCATGTTAATCAATTCATTACTCAAATATATATAATCAATGGCATTGCACATACTTTTTCAATGATTATTATATTTCCCACATTTCCTATATCATCATTAATATATACATAACCATTCCCATTATTCCTAGATTTAGAATCTTCCATATCCATTTGGTTGAATCATTATTGTTTTAAATGTGTCTAGGTACAAAAGATCCTTTGAAGATTCAACAATGTAAGAAGAACAAATAACAAACACAAATAGCAAATACCCTCCAAGGACACGGCCAAGCTTGTGGCCGTGTCTCCCAATTCAACATTTCAGTAGCAAACACGGGCACAGGACACGGCCAAGCTTGTGGCCGTGTCTCTCAATATAAACTAGGCAGTGGCAAACACGGTCAAGGGACACGGCCAAGCCAGTGGCCGTGTCTCTCCAAAACTCATCTAACACGGCCAAGTTTGCCCTAACTTGGCCGTGTCTCTCACAACTTGGCCGTGTTCTTCAATGATTCAAAAGCCAAATACTTCAAAACTCATCCAAGCCTTTCAAAATTCACATCACAACACTTTTAATCATCATCTTTGTTATATTTATCAATTTTCTATCACCTTAACATTTATATAACTTCATTATAGCATCATACTAAACAAAATATATATATACATCACTATAATCAATTACTCAAAGTACCAATTCATTAATTCAAAACCCTAATTCAACCATTCATCATCACCCTCACAATTTCCCCAACTTATCATCACTTAAATACCAAGTTAACACCTTTACACACTTCAATCTTTCATTATCATCATCTCACAAACCACTTATATCAAACATAACCTCAATCAAGAGAAATCAAAACAAGAAGATGAAAACTTATATATATATATAATCACAAAAATTAACTTCAAGAAATGAGTACTTACATGAATAGCTTGCCAAATCTTCAACTCCACTTGCAAATCTCTTGATCTCCTTTAGTCTTTGGTGTAAATTGAAGCAAAATCATCTTTCTCTCTCTAGCTTCTCTCTCTCTCTCTCGTGCACTTCAAAGAAAACGAAGAAGAAGAAGAAGAAGAATGAATCTTCTTTCTTCGTTCTTATCCAATATATAATAATAATAATAATAATAATAATAATAATAATAATAATAATAACAATAACAATAACAATAACAATAATAATAATAATAATAATAATAATAATAATAATAATAATAACAATAACAATAACAATAATAATAATAATAATAATAATAATAATAATAATAATAATAATAACATTAGGACACTTAAATCTCCACCACACACACAATTCCTTTTGACTTTCTTCATCTTTTTCTCTTTTTGTCCTTATCATCATTATTATTATTCATTAATTATACAAATATATATATATATATATACAACACACTTTTCCTACACCATTTTATACATCATGTATATGTGATGTATATGTGGTTATATGTATATATCACATATTTTGCATTTATTTTTCCTACATCTTCTCTTCACTTTCCCTTTAATACACACATTGAATCCAAATACAACAATAACCCCAACACTTTTAGAGTATAATATGGGATATTACAATTCTCTCCCCCTTAAATAATTTCGTCCTCGAAATTATCCAACATAAGAACAACCCATGTAGCACAAATCACCATCTTAACTTCTATACAAAGATAATCGTATCTTACATTATAATTTTATCAAATCACATAACTTCTACTCTCCCCCTTAGGAATAATCATCTTCTCTGAATTTCACAATTCATCATTGTATAGATATATATATCTTTATATCTTATTACTATCTCAACAAAGTAATCAATATAACTTATTTCATTTCCTATAAATTTTATCTTTGTACTTGAGTCAGATTATCACTGTACCTCTTTATAGATATTTTCTTAACTTTAACCTCCAAAGTCATTATTCAATTCTTACAATCACTTTCAAAATAACATTTACCAT
Source organism: Garcia nutans (assembly GCA_947685225.1). Taxonomy (NCBI): domain Eukaryota; kingdom Viridiplantae; phylum Streptophyta; class Magnoliopsida; order Malpighiales; family Euphorbiaceae; genus Garcia; species Garcia nutans. The sequence goes on along the minus strand of CANTUV010000008.1, from coordinate 36,183,077 downwards.
ACCTCAATGGATAACAATATCCTTACTTCCTTTAACTTGCTTCTCACTTACTATAAATATTAATACAATACTCTTAAACTTACTTAACAGATGAACAATATTTCCTTTTTCTCACCATGTACAGTTGATATAATTCAATTTATTATGTTCATTCATAAGCCAAAACATTACATCATACACATTACCATTTAAATTTAGTATTCCCAATACAATTGTACATATTAAATCTCAATATAGACTTGCAACTTTAGCGAAACCTAGATCAATCGATCTATCTATCACAATATACTAACATTTCAACCTTATTCGATTTAAATCAACAATCAACTTATCAAAATTTTTCATTGAATTTCACCATATATACATAATAATATAACCTAATTCCATTAGGTCAAACTTATATTCAAATTCTGATCTTTTCAGATTCTTATTGATTAAGAATCATGCTTATACATATACATTTCATTATTTTAATAATGATATCATCATTTCTCATACTCATTCAAAGTTTATCAATATAGCCAACAACTATAGTTCTATAAACGAATTTTTTTCCCAACTAGGTCGGTAGTCTAAGTTCAATTGACCAACACATTGGGTCCGCATGGTTCCGCAGGAGGCAGATAGGTCCGTTCATTCATCATTTCACAATTCATTTCTCAAAATCAATTAAGCACTATACCTCAATTCTAAATCATTTCCAACATCATTGCCAATAATCTTAGTTTCTTATCACATCAAAATAGTATACACATATATCATCAACTATATTGAACATCTCATTATTCCATCATATCATCTAGACATGCTTCAATCATATCTTTTAACCATGATCTTAGAATCATAGTTATCAATCTCACCAAAATTTTACTACAGTTATATCATCTCAGCTCTAAATCTGAAGATATTAAAACTAACCAACAAATCACACTAACCAAATCATATGACCATGATATATTAACAATCACACTTGGGGTTTGTAAATCAATATCATTCTTCTATTATTCAATTTCCAATCTTTACGACTATCATATATTCTCCAAATTTTTTTTTATTACACCAAGAGTTAACACATTTTAATTCCATTTCAAAACAGTTTGCTTTTAATGATTTGATCATCATTAACCCAACTCATATTCAATAACATTATCTTTAATATTTTCTATGCTCAATCTTCAATCAGATACAAATCTTACACAAGTTTCATTCATTACTCCATTTCCAATCCATTTCTTTTAAAAATTTCAAATACATAATTCTTTCCTTACAATTTCTTATTATACACTTATACATAAAACTTTTCCACACATAAATACTTTGAGTTCCAAAACATCTTACAATAGCCTCATTTAGTTATTGCTATAACAATTTCATTGTTAACTATTACCCAGATCCATTCTCACTTCTAATATCATTAAATATATAATGATATAAAATAATAAACATATTATATACATCTTCATAGGTCACACTTATAGTGTGATTCACTTCCCACCTTTTTTACATATAACCATTACTTTCATGTCAAAAAGTTTATTTCACATATCCTCTTTATATATATATACATAATTATGCAGTTTATTAAATTTCTCTTTTGCATATAGTTTATACCAATTTAATATTTATCACTTTCCTTTGACTATTATCATTCTCATTTATTTATCATAACTTAAGTCATTCATTAACTTAAATAAATATACACACTCTACTTATAATATTATTTCACATGGAGCTTAATCACATTTCCAATGTGATATCTCTCTCACATTTGTTTATAAATATTTTTAACACATCTTTCATATTCATTTTTATCCTTTCCAATCAAATTACTTAAAGTACTCATTTTCATTTGCTTAATTCCTTTTCTTTACTTTCAAACCAGATTTTCCTACTAACAATCACATCTCCCAATTTCTAATACTTCCATGAGCAATAATATTCATTTCATATGTCTCATGTATTAAATACATTAAACTATCAATATTTAATTGATCTTTATCCACATTCCATTAAAACTATAAATGTCCTACTTACTAATTTACTTAAACTTCAATTTATTCATCTCATTCTCTTAATATCAATTTTAAAACATCTTATATGTATATACCACAAAGCAACATCATAACATATATGTTTCACCATTACTAAGCTCATTCCAAAACTCTAAATGTCTCATATTACCATCATTTACATAAGCTTTTACAATATTCAAACGTATTACATTTCTAACATTGAAATCACCATGGTTGCATTAAAATAACAATACAAACAACACCAATATCTCTTTATACCTAACCAACATCATCTCTTTTTTTTTCTTTTTTTTTTTAAAACAAAACCTTAACTTTTCATATCTACACCTTAAATTATCATACTTAATCCATATCAATCAACTCATTCAATAATTTACCATACTCTTTTCATTTAAATCATATATCTTTCCATATTATCCATCCAACAATATTTTCTCTTTCTATAAATCCAAACATAAAGTTTATTATAAAGAGATTCAAATAATAAAGGAAAAATTACATACTTTAATCTAAATTTTATTTTTAACTCATTTCTTTAAATATCAAACACATATCAATAATCAAACTTTTTACTTACACTTTCCATATCATTTATTTATATCACAATCACCTCTCAATTATCAACATTTCAAAATTTGCTTTCATATGAAACCTCATTTACACACTATCATTTATCTCATGTAATTCAAATACATCACAATTCACAATTCACATAATGCCACGTTCGAGACCAACCTAGATGTGAATGCATATGCATGTCTTACCAATTGCATTTCCAAAATCTTCTTTTTAATTCTTACTTAAATTCTTCAATTTTTTTTTTAAAATTTCACTTAGGCCGAGAATCTCGAACCTAAGCTCTGATACCAAAATAATTGTAACACCCTGATACTCCATATAAGTACTATACATATACCTAGTATACATACAATACGTATCTAAAGTATAAGAATGTTACTTTTAGTTTCAATTTAAAACCTTTATCCAGATTCATAAAATTGAACATTAATTTAAACCACATTTACAAAAGTCAGTATTCTTATTTATCAAAACTTCATTCATCCATATGAATATATATATTAACTCAAAAATACAATATAATTTAAAATCACACATGTATGCATCACCTTCTAGTTGGTCTCGAGACACCCATAATCTTCTCGTGGCATAACTAATGGACTTCCAAATCATCCGCATGATTTCCTGCGCGATTACACAACCGCGCTAAGCCCGAGATCTTAGTAGTACAAATAAATAAATAAATAATAAAATATACTTTACAAAAGAATCATACCTCATTCTTTTAGAATTATGTTTTATTGATCCCTTACCACTTTTTCCTTTCTCAATACATTCTTCATATATTCACACTAATCTCATAAATTAGATACATAATTACATAACATATTCACAACACAATACATACCCTTTTTATCTCATATATATATACATATATATCACATCAACAAAACACCATTCAATGACCTATCCAAACCTTCATGAACACAATTCTCATAAATTTCCACATGCATATACATTTTGCACATCATACAACATTTTCATAAATTCATAACTCAACAAAGCACCTCAAGCCATGTTTACTTTCAATACAACAATACACACATTAGCAAAATCATACTTCATAACATCATTTTATTCACAATTCACCAATCATGAATCACACCTTCAGCAAAGGTAATCATAGATTTCATTACTCATTTATTTCAACATTTAAATATCACCTTGGCAACAAAGACAGACTCGGGCCCAAACAACATACTAATATGCCATTCAATTTTCAGAGTAATGTTTTGGTTTATTTATCTCATTTATCAATATCATAGACCCAACTAGGCTTCAAGGATTAGATTCAACCAAGCTTCAAGGGGAGCAAAGCATGCTAAGCTTCAATCCAACTTGGCTTCAAGAACCAACCCAACCTAGCTTCAAGGGTGGTAACATCTCAATTAGGCTTCAAGGATTCAATCCAACCTAACTTCAAGAGATTGTTACACTTATTAGGCATGCCACCAACAACAAACTCTGAAAATGGAATAACACATTAGCTATACAATTCATTTATCAATTTCATTCTCAATTGAATTCTCATGGCCAATAACAATGGCATCATATCACATTTGAATCATCATAGTCATTAACAATGACCTCACATCATATTATATCTCAAATCATATCATAATATTTCATTATTCAATTGTATATAAGCAATTACTTTATCATATTCTTCACAATATATCTATAGCCTCATTGCAATTCACAAGATTCACAATGCATAAAACAATACATTGTTCATATGCATCATCATTATCACCAATTCATGTTAATCAATTCATTACTCAAATATATATAATCAATGGCATTGCACATACTTTTTCAATGATTATTATATTTCCCACATTTCCTATATCATCATTAATATATACATAACCATTCCCATTATTCCTAGATTTAGAATCTTCCATATCCATTTGGTTGAATCATTATTGTTTTAAATGTGTCTAGGTACAAAAGATCCTTTGAAGATTCAACAATGTAAGAAGAACAAATAACAAACACAAATAGCAAATACCCTCCAAGGACACGGCCAAGCTTGTGGCCGTGTCTCCCAATTCAACATTTCAGTAGCAAACACGGGCACAGGACACGGCCAAGCTTGTGGCCGTGTCTCTCAATATAAACTAGGCAGTGGCAAACACGGTCAAGGGACACGGCCAAGCCAGTGGTCGTGTCTCTCCAAAACTCATCTAACACGGCCAAGTTTGCCCTAACTTGGCCGTGTCTCTCACAACTTGGCCGTGTTCTTCAATGATTCAAAAGCCAAATACTTCAAAACTCATCCAAGCCTTTCAAAATTCACATCACAACACTTTTAATCATCATCTTTGTTATATTTATCAATTTTCTATCACCTTAACATTTATATAACTTCATTATAGCATCATACTAAACAAAATATATATATACATCACTATAATCAATTACTCAAAGTACCAATTCATTAATTCAAAACCCTAATTCAACCATTCATCATCACCCTCACAATTTCCCCAACTTATCATCACTTAAATACCAAGTTAACACCTTTACACACTTCAATCTTTCATTATCATCATCTCACAAACCACTTATATCAAACATAACCTCAATAAAGAGAAATCAAAACAAGAAGATGAAAACTTATATATATATATATATAATCACAAAAATTAACTTCAAGAAATGAGTACTTACATGAATAGCTTGCCAAATCTTCAACTCCACTTGCAAATCTCTTGATCTCCTTTAGTCTTTGGTGTAAATTGAAGCAAAATCATCTTTCTCTCTCTAGCTTCTCTCTCTCTCTCTCGTGCACTTTGAAGAAAACGAAGAAGAAGAAGAAGAAGAATGAATCTTCTTTCTTCGTTCTTATCCAATATATATATATATAATAATAATAATAATAATAATAATAATAATAATAATAATAACAATAACAATAACAATAATAATAATAATAATAATAATAATAATAATAACAATAACAATAATAATAATAATAATAATAATAATAATAATAATAATAATAATAATAATAATAATAATAACATTAGGACACTTAAATCTCCACCACACACACAATTCCTTTTGACTTTCTTCATCTTTTTCTCTTTTTGTCCTTATCATCATTATTATTATTCATTATTTATACAAATATATATATATACAACACACTTTTCCTACACCATTTTATACATCATGTATATGTGATGTATATGTGGTTATATGTATATATCATATATTTTGCATTTATTTTTCCTACATCTTCTCTTCACTTTCCCTTCAATACACACATTGAATCCAAATACAACAATAACCCCAACACTTTTAGAGTATAATATGGGATATTACAGTAACTAAGGAAAAATGGTTCATCTAGACACGAAATAATCTATTGCATGTGAAAAATGGTATTTAAATCCCTAAATGAAATTTTCCACTGAAGAAATAAAGTAGAGGAAACTTATGTTTAAAGTTTAAATATCACTTAGAAAGTAAATGTTTTAGAGAAGAAGTATTTTGAAGAGAAATAAAATTTTAAAACAAGGACATGCAAGGTATACCAAAGCTTGAATGGCTATTTACATTACTTCATATAAATTTATTAAAATGAAAATGAGTCTAGAGATGGATTAAAGGAAAAATTTAAATGTTAGATCTTTTAAAATGATGGTTTAGTGTAAATGTGAAATTATATGATTGATTAAAATGTATGATCTTAACTTGCATGTAACAAAATGTATGTTGATTGTGGAATTGTGGTATGGCCGATACTTGTAAGACTAAAATGATTAAAGTTTGTTTTAATATTAATTTGCATGTTATGGTAGCAAATGTATATGACTAATCTATGTTGTGTTGTTGGTTGGCCAAGACTTGTACAACTTGAATGATAAAGTTCTTGCTTAAATATTATCTTGCATGTCATTATAGTAAAATGCAAATAATTATACTATGATATGTTAACAATTGTTTGCTATATTAATATGTGGTTTGGCTGAGATGTATGATGAAATTGTAGGTTTATATTTTGACATGTTAAATATTTGGAAATGTATATGATAGGTTGCATGGATGGCTTGTTATGGGAATGACCAATTCCTTGTGACTTTAAAATTAGTATTTTAATTATTTAAATGAAATGTGCTAAATACATGGTGGTATGAAGAGTTGTATGAATTAATTAATTAAAGCTATGAAATGATGATCATCTTAATGATTAGGTTGCATGTTATTAGGGACTAGCCTAGCTATCTGCAAGTGCACATGTCGTAATCAAGTAATAAAGTAAAGAGTAAAGTATCATTCCCATGAGGAAGGGTATATAAGTACTAAACAATTAAACTAACTATTATTTGGATAGTAAATTAATCTAAATTAAAAACTAAGTTAACTAAAATTAAAGCTAAACTACATTTTAAAATTAAACCTAATATTTTTGGAATCAGGGTTAAACCTATTCATATTGATTAACTACGGATTTCTTAAGGTCTTGACTCAATTTTAATCTACTCTTGATTATTGACTGGGTTCTCCTAAATTAAGGCAAAGTCTCTCTCAAGTACTAAACCTAATATTGAACTTAATGTTGTGTCTACTCTAGTGATCACAAGCAAATTAAGCTAACTCATTAAGATTTGTGAGTAACTTTTGTATCAACCTCTTAAGTCTCTAGGTGCAGACCTTAACCTAAGATTGTTACCTCCTTAAACTCATATTGTGCTTGTACTCTCCCTCCATCACACAATACCTTAGATCAATTAATTATTGGCTAGATAATTAATCCATTAAATATCAAATATAACAAAATAATCAAGAGCAAGCTTTAATTGAATCAAATTAAAAATAACTACATAGATTAATCAATTAAGAAATAGTTGAATCCTAGTAGGATTTTTAGTTACTCATAATTGAAAAGTAAAACAAAAAGAAAGAATAGAAAATAGAAGGCATAATTAAAATTAAAATTAAAAGAAAAATAAAGAGAACAAATTTAAAAGATCAAACTTAGAAAGAAGAAAGCTTTTCGAACTTGAATTGCTCTTACACAAAATTCTCTCTTCTTTAAAGTTAACTCTAACCTAAAATTTGGAATTTTTAACCTAAAATCTAATGTATCAGTTATGAGAGAGGTCTAGGATATTTATAGGGGCTTAGGGAACTTTTTTTACAAGTAGAAAAAGGTTATGATAGGCTTGGAAGAGTCCCTATCAAAAAAGAAGTCAAATTTAATTAAAGAAAAACAAATCCTAGTAAGATAGAGAAGCTGTAAAATTCATGTAGAATCTTTGAAGCAATTATTTAATCTGATAAAGTCTGAATTTGGGTTTTATATCTTCATAAGAGTTGTAGCTCTTGAAGTGTTAGGCTTTTGAATCACTCAATTTGGACTTCAGAAATTCAAGTTATGGCCTTTGAAGTAAACTGGTCTGGAGAGAAATTATATTCCAATTTGATTTTGTAGTTCTAAATTTGTACAGTTGTTTGGAGATCCAAAAGAATTCAGATTTGTACAAATAAGACCATTATGAAAATCTTGAGATGTCTTCTAAAAACTTCATGAACAACACTTTCTCATTCTGAAACTTTAGGATTGTCAAAATCTCAAGTAAATCTTTAGGATTGTCAAATCTGTCGAAGTCTGAAAATCGCATAACATGTTTGGACAGTAGCTGTTTAGATCCCATTGGAGTGGCAATGAAAAGCCATGATCGTGGGATTAAAATTGCTTCCAGATCTTCCTTTTTTTTTATTCCAACTGAAGTCCATAGGCTTGGCATTGAGTGCCACGGGCATGGGTCTTGACTTCCTTCTTCCTTTTTGCACCCTTTTCTTTAATTTTCCTCAACTTTTAATAAAAACTTTGTATTTTGACTTCCAACCTAAAATATGATAAATTCTAATTTCATCAAAGAAAATACATCAAATTCAATTGAAAACTATTAAAAATATGATTAGAATTATTTAAAATAATAGTCAAAATATGACTTTATCCCATGTAAGATTAGTGGCTCATTGTAGTAGTTTGAGTAAAGAATAAGTTAAGAAAAAAAAGTTGCCTTTCTATGCATGATCAATAGCTAAAAGTAGCTAATGATGATGTTTTCTAGCAAAGATTGGCTTGGAAATAAAATAATAAATATTAAGAATAAGTTATCATCTTACCTAAGAAATTTAATAGTGATTTTAGAAAAGAATAATAATAACATGTTACTTTTATGTATAGGCTGAATATATCACTACAAGGAAAATTGAATCAGATAATGCTTTCTGGCCATTTTCTGATGAAGACAAAAACCGTTGTCTATTGAAGCGATGTCTGATAGCATTTCAGACAACGGTTTTATAACCGTTGTCTGATGTAGGTTTTCACAACGGTTTTTAATTTTATCAAACAACGGTTTTTGGCCGTTGTCTGATGATGGTTTAGACAACGGTTTCTAAATTTTCAAAAACCGTTGTCTGATGAAGGTTTAGACAATGCTTTTTGACCGTTGTTTGATGAAGACAAAAACCGTTGTCTATTGAGGCGATGTCTGATAGCATTTCAGACAACAGTTTTTAACCGTTGTCTGAAGATGGTTTCCACAACGGTTTTTAGTTTTATCAGACAACGGTTTTTAACCGTTGTCTGATGAAGGTTTAGACAATGCTTTTTGACCGTTGTCTGATGAAGACAAAAACCGTTATAGAAAGACGCTAAATACAACGGTTAATTAATCTAAAACCGTTGTAGAATGACGCTAAATACAACAGTTAATTACTGTGGCACACTGAATATTAGCCAATAGTTTCAATGTTCATTTTCATTTCACCACCTTTGTCTGTTAAACTGTACATTATACATATAAGACAACACTTTACAATGAAGGATTGCAAATTTGGGAATAAAAAAACCTCCACAAATTCAACCATTCAACATATTAACAAACTAAAAAAAAATCAACACTATACATATATCACTGAATTATACTATTAACTTCAACTTGAATGACGCTTCATGAAATATTTGGAGAAGTCAATCCTAATCTCATTGATGTCGGCATCACTATACTCCAAGTTGCCTCTGCGTAGCCACTGAAAAATGAATCAAATTTTGGTTAGTCACATGTGGTAGATACAAAACTATTATATAAAAAATGAAAATAATTAAAATTCTCACCTTAGCTGCAAATTGAATTTCCTTGTCATAACAGATTTCCTTCATATACCTCATGACAAAGAGGCCGCAGTCCGTGGCCCCTTTCTGCACAAAATTTCTCCACCCTTTTGTTTATACTAATTGTACCCCAAAAATGAAGTATAATTTTTCTTTTCCTTCTCAGAATTTCTCCACCCTTTTGTTTATACTACTAGTAAAAAAGTTGCTACTATACTTCATTTTCCTTATTTTAATTTCTTCTACCCTTCAAATCTTCCTTTTACTTATCTAAAGCCCTAAAAAAAAGGGGAAAAGAACATAGCTGCTAGTATACGAACAAATAAGAAAATTATTGGGGTCAGATGAGTAAAGTCCATTCTTGAGGTAATCTCGCTTCACTTTCTGCTTGTGGCCTGAGGTTAAGCCTTTGATAGGGAACGTGACACTTATTACGAAGCTTCGTTGCATTCTCTACACAAAAAAACAATATAATAGTGAAGACAAACAGATCTCCATCTCTAAACATTATTACCTGTTCAAGAGAAAAAAATCAATCTATTGTACAAAACTAAAATCACATACCATGGACTGAGCTCAAATTCCTATTAAAGCGAGGCCGAAACTGTGGATGACTACCCATTTCTTCCAAGTTCAAGGCCTACACGAATATGGCTGGTACTAGAACAGTTGAGCAAGCTATTAAGAAATTAATAAAATCTTAATTAGTATCAAGCCAAGACTAAAAAGAATACCCAGATCTGTAAAAAGCAAAAACAATTAATGTAAAAGCCAAAATTTAGTTCTACAACTCCCATCGCATTGGAAAGGTTAAACATCATAATTACAAAACTAATAATGAATTACAGTAAAAGGTAAAATAGGAAAAAGAAGGACAAACTGTAACACCCCTTCCCGGCCTACATGTGTAAGCCGAGTAGAGGCGCCACACTATCCTAATGTTGCTACCAATTTTACTTAGTCAAATTTTAGTTCCGATTTTACAGAAATTTTGCCAGAGGTTCGCCTAGAAATTTGGGTCCCAAGTGTCGACAAAACTGATTTTTCTTATTTTTGAAAAAAATATTTTATTTCACAATTCAACTCAAGCACACTCCCAATAATCCACCCTTATAACCTCAACTACAATCCTGCAAGAAAAGTTCACACTTCTATATCATTTCTCAAGATTACATATCATTTGCTAAGTTTCATTACCATACCACTGTTTATTCTCTTGTTACATACACCATAATATTTAATATGTTAACAAACCTTTACAATAGATATAACGTACATGCCATACTACTATTTTATGTCAAAAGTCCTATCCTAATCACCGTCGAGCTGATGCGAGCCGCTGCAAAAATGCTGATCTTCTATACACTACCTGCAAGTTAGACATGTAACTCGCTGAGCAACTTATTGCCCAGTGGGTACTTTAACCATTGCCATACAATGTCTACTCGATATCACATATAAAAGTAGAATACTGCATAATTAAACTATTTTCATGCAATCATCATATTTGTATTTTCTAATTAAGTTAAGATTCACATTCTGTATGTAAACAACATGTAATATAACTTCATTATAAGTACGAGTTAATCTGCTCCACTCGGTAATTATGAATACACCGATCTCGAAATGAGGCCTCATATAGAGTTACGTGTGGTCTTGACCTCACACGAATAATTGTCATGGTCTTGGTCTCACACGATATAGAATAACTGCGTGGTCTTGGTCTCACACGACTAGTTGCCATGATCTTGACCTCACACGATATAACCGCGCGCGCGTAAGTAATATCCCGACCGAAGCCGTTAAGACAGTACTGCCGGTAGGATGGCATGCCAAACCCCCATTCTAGACCGGTTTTACCCATTTACCGAGTAGAGCATATATAACATTTCATATATACCCATTCACTTTGTATATATACCACATATTCTCCATGTATATACAATATATATTTACACAAATATCACATATACTCACATATGTATCATATGTATTCACATATTTTCCATCTTAATTTATTCTTCATATCATAATTAAACTCAATACTAAAAATAAAATGATAAAACACCCACACCAAGTTTTTGACCAAGTTAATAATGAAAAATTTCCATATGAACAATAAACTCTGGTTCTTGACCAAACTTGATCCTTGTTTTAGAAAATTTGTATAAAATAATCCACTTGGCTAAAAACTCTAAAATTTTTACAGAATTTAGTTTTGCATCTTAAAATAATTCCTTTAAAATTTCAGATCAAACTGGACACAAAATCTTGGTCAAGTAGTTCACCCAACCAGACTGCTCCAGTTGCCCTGCATCCTGGCAGCAGTTCTGAATTTTATAAATTCCGTAAATTAAATTCAATCAATGTGGTTCCAAATTATTTTTCTCAAATACTAGACTTATTAAAAAACAACATATCCAAAATTCAAATCAAGATAATTTTTCTATATTTAATTAAAAATCATACAAGTCACAGCATTTTACTAATTGTAAAACAGAAAATTTTCAGAAAGAGTTCAATGGTTAAAGTACCAAACCTTGCTCTTTTAATTCCCTTTTTCTTTTCCTATTGTGGCCGTGTGAACACTCGAATTTTGAGACTCGGAAAGCCGATTTTCTCAAACCGCAGATGACTGAGCCGGACCGGAGGTCCACGGTAAAGTTCACCGGAAATATATCAATATGGTACTTGAAATGTCCGGGACGACGTGAGGATCACGGATATGGTCCCGGAATAATTTTTGGAGGCCCGTGGCTCCCGAAATGTCAGTTTTTGCAGAAATAGCGCGAGTCGCGATGGGCCAGGACGGCGGCCCAGCCGCCGGGAACGGAGGCCCAGCCGCCGGGACCGGCGGACCGGCCGCCGTTCACCGCGGCTCGGCCACCGTTCACCGCGGCCCGGCCGCCGTCCAGCCCGATTTTGCCTATAAATAGGCTTCAGATTTTCAGAAAAGAAAAATTTTTGGACTTCCTACGCCCAGATGCTGACGAAATTTTTATGCTTAAGAATTTCTAATATTGTGTCGTAGAAAGCAAGAATCACACTCAAAAGAGTAAGGAAACAAGATCTGGAACTTAGAAGTGGAAAAATTCTAATCAAGGTAATATCATAATTCATCTTTGGTCAATTCGAGCATATCATAAGCATTCTAATCTTCTTCTTAATTTCTTCTCGGTCAAAGACCTAATCTTTTTAGGTCTGAGGGCCTAAGGGACTAATCAATCACCCTTTTGGCATTAAGCCGTAAATAAAATCAACTCTTTTTTTTGGCACGGAGCCTAAATTGCATCTCTTTGGTACTAAGTACCTAAACGACACTATTAAAATGAACTTTTGGCATGAAGCCTAAATCGAACTCTTTTGGTACTAAGTACCCGAAATTATACAATTTTTGCACTAAGTGCTAAATCTCACAAATTTGGCAAAAAGCCCGACAAATGCACGAAGCATACACACACACACATGCATGAAGCATAAATTTCATCGCCTTTAAATAGGCTTTCCCGAACTACATGGGCTTTGATCTCTCATAAAAACGAGAGTATGTAGGCATATTTGGGATTCACCCCAAATAGCAAGTCCACATTTTAATAACAATCTCTTTATTCTGTTTTCTTCATCCCTTTTACATTCATTTTTTTTTATTATTTATTGTCGAGTTAGTCAAATACATGACATAGTCCCTGAATCCTCCTTGGATTCGCAGACTAGAAACCTTTACATTGGACAAGTTATTAGAGTCAAACAAGGGTTTTCTTAGTTTTTCCCTTCGAACAAAATAAACTGAGTGGCGACTCCTGACAACGAGTGAACTTTCGCCCGGATCCTTTTCGGGCGGAAAATCGAGGTTCACAGACTGGCGACTCCACTGGGGAACATAAAAATGATTTATGTGATCCTAGTGGACTACTATTGTTTATTTGACTAACTGGCCCTTCTTTAGGGTATTTTTATTTATTTTGGCAGGGTACCTTAGCAATGGTTGTCTTTTCTTTAAAGACGTTAGTACTGAAAATTGAAAAAAAAATATCTTCCTGGGGACCATAAAAAATAATAATAAATAAAAAATGGCTATATATTACACGAAAAAAATACTAATAAAAAAATGATAATAATAATGATTTATGGAATTATAGTAGACTGTTATTATTATTCGTTTAACTGATTTGCCCTTCTTTAGTGTATTTTTATTAATTTTGCAGGGTACCCTAGCATTATATATCCTTTCTTTAAGGATGTTGGATTGAAAGTTGACAAAAGGAATCTTTTTCCTTTAATGGTCCCTTATTTGATAAATTGTGCATTTGTTTTGTCATTCAGAGAATCTTTTTCTCTTGCATATATGGGGGAATCCTTTTCCTCCATTGCATAAAAAATTGTTTTCAAATGAATTTCTTCTCTTTCTGTTCAAAGTTCTGAGTCTGGATAGCAAGTAGCGCTGACCGGCAGGTCTCCTTGATTATGCCGGCGGACAGCCAAAGCGTCCTCCCTGTTGTCGAAAACCATTCCAATCCTTTTGGAGTGGCCCATGAGTAATCGTACTGTTGGACCCACGCGAAACTCCTTGTTTCACATGTGGTTAGGTATATCTTACTCAAGACTCAAGGGTCCCTATGATAAGCCGATTCTCTATTTTTACATAACAATAGAACCTTCCCTTAGGTTGTATGTACCCAATGATAGTGCCGCATTCCATTAAAATGAATTGTGATGTGATGAGGTGCATTCATGCAACATAACAACATTGTTTTGGGGAAAAATTTTGATGTACATAAGTGGACCAAGAGTTTTCCTACCCTACACACCACCCTGATTTTTTACCCTTGACCTTTTCAGGTACCCACTGTCCGTGTGCCTTCACCTACATCCGATACACCAACACCAACTGTGCTATCCCCTACAAGTTCTACTACCCCAACTTCACCAACTACTCCAATTACTGAAATGGCCACGATTGAACAGATTAAGGCTTTGCTGGATGGTCAGGTTAAGGAAATTGAAGCTAGAATGCAAGAAAAAATTGATGAAGCTTTAGCCGCCCAAAGGGTAGCCATTCTGGCTGAATTAGAAGGAGCACCAAAGACAGTCCCTATTCCTGGAAATTTGGGGAAGGAACCCATTGTGGGGCAAACTAGTACCCCTGTGACTGCTCAGATTAATACCCCTGTCATCAATTTGGAGGATCCACCCTCCAAGAATGAAACAGATGAACTGAAAAAGAAACTTAAATTGCTTGAGAGGTCAATCACTGCCATGAAAACTCACAAAGAGCTGGTAGACATGGATTCCTTATCCTTGTTTCCCCAAGCCAGATTACCTCCAAAATTCAAGATGCCGGGGATGGACAGATTTGATGGGACCACTTGCCCTAAAACCCATTTGAAGATGTATGTGGGGGCCTTGAGTCCTTGGGGTTTAAATGATGAGCTCTTTGCTCAACTCTTCCAACAATCCCTGACTGGGGTTGCCCTTAAATGGTTTGTGAGTCTAGACCATTCCAAGATTAAGACATGGGAAGACATCTGCAATGCATTTAACTCTCAATACCACTACAATATTGAGGTGGATGTCACCAGAAGGGAACTTGAGACTACCAAGCAGAACAACAATGAACCCTTCTCCTCGTTCCTTACGAGTTGGAGGGCAAAGGCCGCCCAAATGATCAATCGCCCTTTTGAACAAGAGCAGATTGATATCATAATCAGAAATTTAAGGCCTACATATCAAGCCCAACTGCAAACCCAATACCTACCTACTTTCAAATCGCTCATTGCGACTGCAACCAAGGTAGAAGATTTGATACAGTTGGGTAAAATAGTGGATGAGGGGGCTGCATCGAAATATAAGAAACAAAGCCAAACTCCTTCCTCAAGCAAGGTCAATCAAGTGGCCAATATTGCCCCTGCGAATCCTTTACGTGTGGGCAATCTTGGGCCGAGAAATCAGCCAAGAAGGCAATATACTGACCTTGGGGTACCCCTTCATTTGGTGTTTAAAAAGGCTGTGGAAGGGAAATATTTGAAGCCTTTGGACCCAAGACCTCCTCCAAACCCATTACCTTCCAGTTATAAAGTCAATGAATATTGTGAATACCATCAAGGGAATGGGCATAAAACAGATGCTTGCTGGACACTCAAAAACCGCATCCAGGATCTGGTAGATAGTGGTGACATCATTCCTCTCAGGAGGCAACCAAACAGCAACACTAACCCTTTGCCCAATCATTCCATCCACGCCATTACTGTGGAAGAAGAGCTGTTTGATCCTTTCAAACTTCTCTTGGAAATGAATGAAGTGTGTGTGTTAGATTTGAACGACCTCGCTGAAGAGGTCAGTGCTCTGACAAGAAGTGGAAGACAATATCAGCCACTTGACTTGGGAAAAACCCCTACAACCTCAAATCCCCCCCCCCATAAGAAAAAACCAGAGCCAAAAGAAGACCCTGTCCTCACTCAGCTTAAACAAACTCAAGCTAAGGTGTCAACTTGGGAGCTCCTTGCTTCCTCATTCCCACACCGCCAGGCTCTCAGCGAAGCTTTGAGTCAACTTGATACACCTGTGGACACAAGCCCAGAAGCTTTGGTGGCCACTTTGACCCAATCAACCAAGGCATTGAGTATCAGGTTTTCTGATGTGGATTTACCAGAGGACGGTAAGAAACACAATGATGCTCTATACATCACCATACAGACTGGGGGAAAGACTGTGCCCATGGTTCTCATTGATAATGGGTCAGCCTTAAATGTATGTCCCTTGAAAGTAGCAAGCTGTCTGGGGTTGGAGGCTACAGATCTTACACCTTTTGATCAGATTGTGAGAGCATATGATAACACTCGAAGAGAAATTTTGGGTGTTGCCACTCTAGAAATTGCTATTGGGCCGGTGAAAATGGGAGTACCATTCCAAGTCATTGATGTACCCGCGAGCTTTAATCTCCTCCTTGGAAGGCCGTGGATTCATCAGATTAATGCTGTACCTTCTTCACTACACCAAAAACTTAAATTCCCTTTTGAAGGAAAAATCATCACTATCAAAGGGGACACCTGCGAAATCAATAGGAAAACCATGGATCAGTCTCTCCTTGAGGTTGTTCCTGGTGAAACCGCCATGACCTTGACTGGGTTTCATTACGACACAGTTCAATGCATAGAAGGTGAAAAACCCAAGGGGCCATTTGTCTCATATGACTTTGGGGAGGTCCAAATCAACTGCCTAGTGGGAATGATGCTGAGGGTAGGTCTATTGCCCGGTATGGAAATGATTAAGTCTGGCAGAAAAATACCCGTAGTACGACCATGGGAAGAGCCTGAGAATAAGGGAACTTTTTGCTTGGGGTACAAACCTACAGACGAGGAAATAGAAGAGTTTGAGCGTGGAAGGAAGAAAAAGGGAAATTGGGGGGCAAGAAGCCTCAAAATGTGCCTTTACTTTAGAACTCTGAATGGTCACTTTTGCAAACCTGGAAAGGCAGTTCACCACTGTGGTTTTCAGGAACCATTCTATTCTCCTATAATCGGAAAGAAGCTACCGGGTTTTGAAATGTTTGCTGATGTTGTAGCCATGAAAGAAGAAGAGCCAGAACCTGAAACTGACCCCCAAATGGAAGATTTCATGCGGCCTAGTCTCTTTGATGAGGTTGCTATGATAACCAATTTTGAAGACAATAGGGATTTCACAAAGCTGATCAAGACCACGGATGGACCGTTGAGAAACTGGTACGCCGAGGAGGGACAAGCTGCTGAGGTTAAACCTAGTCCTGTGTCACACCCTGAACTTGAGTCTTGTACCGAGTCTTGTACTAATTCTGAGTCAAAAACCAAGTCAGAGTCTAATTCTGAGTCTTTTGTAATTTCAGATTTAGGGAACCCTAATGTCAAATCTAATGTAATCTTGGAGAATGACTCCACCATTATCAATGAAATTGTTCGGATTCTTGGTTACCCTGTGTCTTTTGCTTTCCAAGTATTATCTAGCAAAAATGAAATAAAAGAAATAAATGAAAAAATAATAATTGGCAAAGAAAATGAACATACATACATTGCATATGATTGTGTGAATAAAGAACAGGTTATCGATTGCATCAGAAAGTATGTCGACTGCTTCATGTGGAAGGCAAGTGATGTCACGGGAATAGACCCAGCCATAGCAGTTCATAAGATTCCGCTATACCCAGAGGCAAAGCCGGTTAAGCAGAAGTTGAGAAGAATGAAGCCAGAATGGTCTTTGAAAATTAAAGAGGAAGTTGCCAAGCAACTGGACAATAAGTTCATAGAACCAATTGCCTACCCTTCTTGGTTAGCAAACATTGTACCGGTCCTGAAGAAAGACGGAAAGGTCAGAATGTGTGTTGACTACAGAGATCTGAATAAGGCTTGTCCCAAGGACGATTTCCCGCTACCTCACATCGATTTGCTGATAGACAGGATGGCTGGGCATGTGATGGTTTTCATGACTGACCTCGCGGTTGGGTACAATCAGATCCTGGTGCACCCACCAGACAAAGAGAAGACAGCTTTCATTACAGAATGGGGCACTTTCTGCTACAGGGTTATGCCTTTTGGATTAATAAATGCAGGGGCTACCTATCAAAGGATGGCGACAACAGTCTTTCATGACATGATACACAAAGAAGTAGAGGTGTATGTCGATGATATGATTGTTAAGTCAAAATCTCCAGAAGAACACGTTGAAGCACTTGAGAAGTTCTTCCTTAGACTTTGCAAGTACAATTTGAAGCTTAATCCTGCAAAATGCCTCTTTGGTGCGACATCGGGCTTATTTTTGGGATATCTGGTCAGCAAAGAAGGAATAGAAGTTGATCCAGCAAAGTCAAAGGCTATTCTGAAAATGCCTCCACCAAGAACAGAAAAAGAGATTCGAGGCTTGCTAGGTAGATTACAGTATATCAGCCGATTCATATCGCAATTGGCAGAGACTTGTGGTCCAATCTTTAAGCTACTAAGGAAAGGTGCTTCGCAAGAATGGAATGAAGACTGTCAGAAGGCCTTCGACAAGATCAAAGAATACTTGTTAAGTCCGCCAATTCTACAACCTCCCAGAATGGGAAAACCTCTGCTCTTGTATTTGTCTGTAACAGATGAAGCCATGGGGGCAATGCTAGCTCAAGAGGCTGAAGATACAAAGGTAGAAAATGCAATCTACTACCTCAGCAAAAGGATGCTGGACTATGAGTTAAAGTATAACAGGATTGAGAAGTTGTGTTTAGCGTTGTATTGGACTTGCACGAAGTTGCAACACTACTTGTCTTCTTACACTACTTATGTCATGATAGAACAGAGTCCCTTGAAATTCCTTATGGAGAGGCCTGTTTTGGACAGCAAAATGGAAAAGTGGGTGTCAACATTAGCAGCCTTTGACTTGAAATTTGTTCAAAGGAAAGCTGTGAAAGGTGGCGCAATAGCTGACCAATTAGCAGAATTGCCCGTGAATGACGAGATGCGAGAAATGGGTTTCCCTGATGAAGACCTCTTGAACGTGGAAAGCAGTGTTTGGGAGATGTATTTTGATGGGGCATCCAATTATCATGGAAACGGAATTGGGATTGTGTTCAAAACTCCTTGTGGAGAATACATTCCATTCGCAGTTAAGCTTGACTTTAGCTGCACAAACAACGAAGCAGAATATGAAGCCTGCATTAATGGGCTTGAAGTCGCCCTGGAATTGGGGATTAAGGACCTAAAGGTCTATGGTGATTCTATTTTAATAGTATCACAAGCCTTAAGGAAATGGAAGATAAAAGAAGAGTGTTTGGTTCCTTACCTACAACGCCTTGATCATTTGGCACAACAGTTCAATGATCTGTCCTTCGAATATCTCCCAAGAGCAAAGAATCAGTTTGCTGATGCCTTGGCTACTTTAGCTTCCATGATCAATATCAAGGAGGGGAAAGCCATTCGTCCATTGAAAGTTCAGCTTCAGAAGCAACCCGCCCATGTAATGCACTTGGCCGATGGTAAACCATGGTTTTGGGATATCAAGAGTTATCTCAAGGATGGAAGTTACCCAGAGGGATCATCAAAGGTTGATCAGAGGGCAATCAGGCAGCTAGCCACAGGTTACATTCTTAATGGAGATACCCTCTACAAAAGAAGTTGGAATGGAATGCACCTAAGGTGTGTGAATGAAGCAGAGGCCAAGCAAATAATGGAAATGGTACATGGTGGCGAATCAGGACCACACATGTATGGGATCGCCTTGGCTCAAAAAATTGCCAATCTAGGATATTATTGGTCCACCATGAATGCAGACTGCGTGGCATTTGTGCAAGGATGTCATCAATGCCAAATATTTGCTAAGCTACAGAAGCAACCTCCTATTGCCCTGAATCCGATCACTTCTCCATGGCCCTTCGCTACTTGGGGAATTGATATAATTGGCAAGATACATCCAAAAGCCTCGAATGGACATCAGTTTATCTTGGTAGTGGTGGATTACTTCACAAAGTGGGTTGAAGTAGCTTCCTATACAGAATTAGACGCCAAAAAGGCAGCACAGTTTGTCCGAACCAACATCCTTTGTCGGTACGGAACACCATTCGAGATTATCACAGATAATGGAACTCATTTCTAAGCAGAATTTGCTAAACTCTTGCAGGATAAGAAAATCCAACATCATAAGTCCTCTCCTTATAGACCCCAAACAAATGGAGTTGTAGAAGCAGCGAACAAGTCTATAAAGGTGATCATACAAAAGATGATCAAGGAACATAGGCGTTGGCATGAGAAGTTACCACTGGCTTTGTGGGGATACAGAACATCAGTTAGAACTCCTACTGGGGCAACCCCATATTCACTGGTATACGGAATGGAAGCAGTACTCCCCATTGAACTGGAAGTTCAATCGGCGAGGATAATTCAAGAAAGTCAGATAAATGAAGCTGAATGGATCAGCAATTATCATCATCAGTTGTTGAGTTTGGATGAAAAAAGACTTCAAGCTCTACATCAGATTCAAGGGTATCAAAGGTGAATGGCCAGACATTTCAACAAAAAGGTCAAAGATCAAAAGTTGGAAGAAGGTTGTTTGGTTTTGAAGGAGATCAGAACACCTGTTACAGATCCTCGTGGGAAGTTTCGTCCTCATTGGGCGGGGCCCTACATTTTGAAGAAAATACTTTCCGGCGGAGCCGTCATCTTGTCTGATTTGGATGGTCTGGAGTTCACAAACCCATGCAATCTGGATCAACTAAAGAAATATTATGCATGATCATGCATTGTAAGGAACTACATTAGACCTGATTCTCGCAAACTAATTCGAGATATGTAGGCAGCTCTCCTTGAGCACGGTCTAAATTTTAATAAAAATCATTCATTCATCTTTCTTTTGCCAAGAGAAAAAAAAAAAGATCCCGCTAAGCCGAAAACCCACAAAGGGCGGCTTAGGCAATAGTGGGGCCCGCTAAGCTGAAAACCCACAAAGGGCGGCTTAGGCAAGAATGGGTAAGAGCTCGCTAAGTTGAAAATCCGAAAGGACGGCTTAGGCAAAAATAAGAGCAAATAAATAAAGTAGACGATGCTTGGAAAGCAAACAAAAGGGTCATTCATTAAGAATCATTCATTACAAAAAGAGAATCATTTGTTACAAAAAGAGTCATTCAGCCTATAAAATACAAAAAGGTCAAGTCATATTCCCCAAAAAACCAAAAAGGTAAAAACAACCCAAAAACAGAAAAGACAATGGAGTCACCCTGGGATCTAAATCCTACGCCTCCTACAGGGGGCAGAGTCTTCGGCGTCTTCCTTAGTCCCGGAACTCTCCGCAATATCTACCTTTTCCTCACTAAGAGGAACCACCTCCTCTCCCTCCAACTCCTGCAGCAATGCACACCTCCTCGGTTTCTCAACGGGCCAAACCTCAGCTATAAACCAGGTCCTGTACTCTGGAGTGGGCTGAACGAGGGAAGGCTCTACACAAGGCCTGATCATCCGATGGTCTCTGACCCAAGTCTGTAGAACAGCCCGAGTAACCCCGGGGGTAATGGGAGAAGCAATGGTAAGCCCGACAGGAAGGGGAACTCTCTGATCAATACCCATCTGCCTGAGGACGCGGGAAGCACTGTACCAAGTACTGTGAGTGAACCCAAGCAGGTAGACATGGTTGTGCATGGCATTTGCCTCCATGAATTGAGGAATCCAATACCAAGAGACGAACCATAATAATTCTTCCGGTCCAAGCTCAAACAGCCAAACAGTCCATTCGGCCATAGAGGGAAAAGAAATCTGAATTTTCCTGGTGCGGTACTACGAAGGGTTGTAGGTCAAAGTCTGGGGGGCTGCAACCACTCGAAGATGATCTCTCAGCCAAACCTGAAAAAATAGATCCTTTCTATTTTACAAAGGAAAAGAGAGATGATGGAATAAGCAAAAGAAACAAAAGGTATAAATTACCTGAAGGATGACCGGGGTGACGGTCCAACGTTCAAATCCAAGTGCACATCTGTCGAGACTCTGAATAGTCTCAGCCAGGATCATGCCCCCGATACAGTTGAGCTCTTCCATTTGCCTAACCATTGGGCAAAGTCTCAAATCTCCAAAGCCGGGGTCACGGTTGAAGAGGAACCCAGCTAACAGACAAAAGACGAAGGCTCGCATTCTATGCCTCAATTGAATATCGTCTTCAAAATCGGCGGTCAAGAATTCATCAATTAGGGGGAAGCAGCATCGCCTTATCCCCATCTACAATCATAGCTTGGGCTTGGGGTTTTGTGAAGCTAAAAAGCCTCTGAAAAGATCCCACATAGCCGATTTGGACCTCATGCCTCACAAGAGGGGCATTTGGGTCGCACCCAATGATCGAGCAGAACTCCTCAAAAAGAGGACACATTTCCTCCATCCGAGCCCCAAATCTGAAACATGGGCTTGGGGATCCCAAAACCTGATGCAATAGTGCAAGAAATCCCAGTCTACAGCTACACCTCTGAGGGTGGCGACAGCTTTCAACCCATACCTCCCCATGTTGATCCTTTCAACATTGTGGAGACTTTTGGTCCAATTATGCATCACGTGATTAAAAAGGGGATTCATTGTTATTTGAAAAAAAATATATAAGATCTTGCGGTAAGAGGATTGCTTTCTGGCCCACAGATGTAAGACAACCTTGAGTTTTATACTGGTCTGGCCCGGGCAGCGGCTCGGCCGCCGAGTGTGGCGGCTCCGCCGCCGACCGTCCTAATTCCTCTTTTTTGATGTTTTGTAAAATTCTCTGTTTTGGCCCTGTTTAGGCCCTGTTATGTGCTATTTTTTGGGATTGTGTCAGGGATTTATTTTTAAAATAGATTTCTAAAAAGAAAAAGCATCATGCATACATATGTGCTGTTAATACTAACAAATAAGTGCAGGTTTACAGATAAGTTCATACAACAGCTGAAAAACATGAAAGGTACAAAGTACAGAAGGGGAATAGTTTAAATACAGCAAGCATAGTTCAAGACAAGTATGAAAAAAATCAGTGCCGGCCTCTTCGTCTTTGCGGCCTGCTCTGCCTCTCGTAAGCAGCCTCAGTCCAAGCACCAGACAGTTCATCCGAGAAAGCAGTAATCAGTGCCGCCATTTCCGTGATCAGGCCCTCTGGTACCTGTAAAAGAGACAAAATCACAATCAATCTCAAGAGAATTTTATGAATCCTTTTCATGAAAAGTTCTATGAGAATATACCTGAGTGACATGAGCAAAGCTCCGATATAATGCACCCTCTGCACTAATTGGTCGGGTCACCCAACCACCAGGTGCATGATAACGAGCAGCATAAGGCAGCCTCAAGTCGGCTAAAATAGGGTCAAATTGGCCGGTAGCTGTAAGGACGGATGCGGGAGGCCTCAAATGAGATGAACTGCTGCTTCCTCCAGTGTGTGATGGTCCAGCCCCGAAAGCGGAAGTCTCAGCCCTAGAGGAAGAGGGTCTGTCAGCTTGCCGGTCGGGAGAAGGATAGTCTCTCGGAGTGCCAGAAGTGGGAGCCGAAGAGTGGGAAGACCGATAAGGAGGTACAGAGTCAAATCGTGTCCCAATGCATGGCATCAGTCGATGAAGGCAGTAGAAGTCATAATCCTCATCCGGGGCATAAGCCGACTCGAAAGGGTCGCCCTCATACTGGGACACAGTAACAGGCAGAAGTGTTGAAGATAGCATATCATTAGGGGGATCCATGGGAACTGCACGGAAATCGGCGATCTGGAAAATCACCCTCTCAGTGAGATAATACCGTCGAAACTCTGGATGGGGAAGTATGAATCGACGGCGAGTCAGAAACTCTGATCGCCGAAAGCTGTAATCTTGAGCAATCCACTCTGCCAGTCGGTGAGACATCACTTCAGATGCAACCTGTAAAAATTTGTTATATTAGTGAATCATTTTCTCTAATATAATAAAAAAGATGACGATAAAGCATTTACTGAGTCCATTGGGCAGCTGTCGAAGAATGATCTCAGCCCTCTGATGGGAAGTTTCCTCTTTGGTACTTCTACCCTCTCTCTATACCACCTCCAAGCAATGGGGGAAAGAGGATCGGCGGGGGCAGGTATCTCACGAAGAAAAGGGGCGATGCCAGGAAAGTACTCGTAAGCCCAAGTCTGAAAAAAATATCAGAATTGGTGTATGTCAACATATATAAAGATAGGGGAAATGTTCTTTACATTACCTCCCAGAAGTAATACAAGCCACAGGGAGCAATACGGGTATAGCAGAGGTCAGACATGTCGTCATACAACCTACACAGCATCATGCTAGCCCAATCGTATGTATGAAGCCGTGTCAGGTCAAGTAGGCTCTTCAGCACATTGAGACTCACTGCATCTTTCCTGTTTGATAAGAAGGAGCTAGGAAACAGGAGAAGCAAGGTAAACCTGGCCGCCTGGTCAGCAGTAAGGTTACCTGTCTCGTAACCAGTGTAGATACTTGGCGCTTGCTCCACAAGCCACCTCCGCTGAATGCAGCGAGGTGCCTGATATCGAGGATAGTCAACCCCGATCAAAGTAATCATGTCGGCTGAAGAAATGTCCTGCACCAGTCATCATAGGACTCCACCATCTCAACGCCAAAGGGAATCCCAGAAATGATGGAAAAGTCAGTAGGCGTCATTGTCATCTCCCCCCAAGAAAAATGGAAAGTGTCAGTAGTAGGCCACCAGCGCTCGGCTAAAGCACAGATCAAATCCCGGTGGATATCTCTGCCCACATCTATAGCCCTCAAATGGTGGAGGAAAGCAGGTCTGATAAGATCCCCCCACTGGGTGCCAAGCATCAAAGATGTAAGCCGGAATAGTGACCATCGGACGCTCAGCTATAGATATCTTGATCGTAGAGTCCTAAAAAAAAAATCAGAAAAGTTGGACAAATTCAGAAAAGATTTAAGTTCTTTCCCCAGCCGGGTGTGGATTCCTAAAGGATTATTTCTAAGTTCTTTACTAGAAATAATTACTGATGGCAGAACATAATGAAGCCTGGTACAGATCCTATTTCATTACTAGTACATGTAAAGGAAAGGTTCCTAAAATTTATTTCTAAGTTCCTTACTGGAAATAAATAAAATTCCTAAGCATGCATACTAGATGGACAAACGGAAAGTACTCACCTCATAGCAACCGGTCCGAGAACTGTGCTTCTCCTCCTCAAGTAAAAGATTGCAGGGAGGGAGTGGGATCTCGAGGTCTTCAAAGCCGGTAAAATCCATCGTCGAAAGAAAATTTGAAAGAAGTGAAAGAAGAAGAATGAATGAAAGCAAATGAAAATTGAATGAAATGAGCCTATTTATAGAAAAAAATGAAAATGCGGGTCTTTTTGCACCTCGCTCAAAATTCGCTCTTCAGAAGACCACTGAGTTCCATAAATCATTTTTATGGACCCCAGTGGGGGGCAATTGTGAACACTCGAATTTTGAGACTCGGAAAGCCGATTTTCTCAAACCGCAGATGACTGAGCCGGACCGGAGGTCCACGGTAAAGTTCACCGGAAATATATCAATATGGTACTTGAAATGTCCGGGACGACGTGAGGATCACGGATATGGTCCCGGAATAATTTTTGGAGGCCCGTGGCTCCCGGAAAGTCAGTTTTTGCAGAAATAGCGCGAGTCGCGGTGGGCCAGGACGGCGGCCCGGTCGCCTCCCACGGCGGCCCGGCCGCCGTAGCGCCAGCGGCTCGGCCGCCTTGACCGGCGGCCCGGCCGCCGTCCAGCCCGATTTTGCCTATAAATAGGCTTCAGATTTTCAGAAAAGAAAAACTTTTGGACTTCCTACGCCCAGATGCTGATGAAATTTTTATGCTTAAGAATTTCTAATATTGTGTCGTAGAAAGCAAGAATCACACTCAAAAGAGTAAGGAAACAAGATCTGGAACTTAGAAGTGGAAAAATTCTAATCAAGGTAATATCATAATTCATCTTTGGTCAATTCGAGCATATCATAAGCATTCTAATCTTCTTCTTAATTTCTTCTCGGTCAAAGACCTAATCTTTTTAGGTTTGAGGGCCTAATGGACTAATCAACCACCCTTTCGGCATTAAGCCGTAAATAAAATCAACTCTTTTTTTTGGCACGGAGCCTAAATTGCATCTCTTTGGTACTAAGTACCTAAACGGCACTATTAAAATGAACTTTTGGCATGAAGCCTAAATCGAACTCTTTTGGTACTAAGTACCCAAAATTATACAATTTTTGCACTAAGTGCTAAATCTCACAAATTTGGCAAAAAGCCCGACAAATGCACGAAGCATACACACACATGCATGAAGCATAAATTTCATCGCCTTTAAATAGGCTTTCCCGAACTACATGGGCTTTGATATCTCATAAAAACGAGAGTATGTAGGCATATTTGGGATTCACCCCAAATAGCAAGTCCACATTTTAATAACAATCTCTTTATTCTGTTTTCTTCATCCCTTTTACATTCATTTTTTTTATTATTTATTGTCGAGTTAGTCAAATACATGACATAGTCCCTGAATCCTCCTTGGGTTCGCAGACTAGAAACCTTTACATTGGACAAGTTATTGGAGTCAAACAAGGGTTTTCTTAGTTTTTCCCTTCGAACAAAATAAACTGAGTGGCGACTCCTGACAACGAGTGAACGTTCGCCCGGATCCTTTTCGGGCGGAAAATCGAGGTTCACAGGCCGAAATTTGTAAGTGGAAAGGAGATAATTTGTTCTTCATTTCATGATATATATATATATATATATAAGGAAAATGATGATCACCATATGTGTTGGATAAATCCTTTGAGACCACTTGTCCACCTTTCTCTTTCTTCATTTAATACTAATGCTAAATGGTTACTTTTGATTGGCCAACAAGAGTTTTTTTTATAGTTTTCTTTCCCATTACTTCTTCCCACTTGTCCCTCTTCTCATTGGATACCCTAAAGTTGTCCCGTGTTACCCATACGGTCCCGACACGAAACCGGGCCCACTTTACGTTTCGACGATTAATTGATCATATCTCTTAAACCGTACAGTTCAACGAGTCAAACTACATATAGTTTTGATCCTCTCGACCTCTACTTTCTATTTGTAAGGTCCATTTTAGGTTTCCAAGTCATTTTGAAAAATTACCAATAAGCCCTCAACTTTTTACAAAATTCCCTTTAGGTCCTTTCTTTGCTCGGGTTTTGCCCGGGTTCCGTTTCTACTGACGATCATTTCATATTCAACCCCTCGATGTCCTCTACTTACTCTTATGTTTATTTTCTATTTTGAATTCATGTATAAATCTTAATAAAAATGACCAAAATGCCCCTAGTCTACATGTCTTCATTTCTCTTTAACGGGGCATTTTCTGGAAAAACCGTTACGCGTAGTTGTGACCCGATTTTTCTCTACTTTCCATTTTTAGAATATGTTATGTGCACTATTAAGAACATCCAGTACGACTTTTGGAAATTACTCTTAGGTCCTTAGCGTTTTGAAAAATTACCTTTAGGTCCCGTCGACTTCACGGGCCTCCTTTGCACACCGATTTTTGTTTTTGACTATCTCGAGCCTCTATTTGACCACTTATTTATGTCCTTTTGGCCTAATACTCGACTACCTAAACTTTGGGATGTGACACAAACTAACCTGGCTTCTTGAGAGTTTCAGTAGGGGTACCAATTCGGTGAGGTAAGAATACTCCAATTCCAGCACATTCCCTTTTGCCACCAGTATTGCCCAGAAACACAGCTCGCATACCAGACCTGCCTTTATGCTGTTGTTGCTGGGCTTGTTGTAGAGAAGGCCAAGCAGAAGTAGACAAACCCCTGGGTCTACCAAAGTTCCTTCCTTCGGTGTGGACCACTAGTTGAGTTTGTTGCTGTGGGTACAGCCCAGCACCGTTGTTTTGCCCTCCCCAAACACTAGAGCTTTGTTGCTTCATCATTTGTTGCTCTCTCAGCTTCATAAACTGCAAAACAACAAACCCCATAAGTATTTGACAAGATTAGGCCTATAACATATCAAGGGTAAATAAAGTGCTATGAGAAACTTACTTGAGATTCCTGCAGCTTCTGGTAAGAAAGTGACTGCTCCGGATAAAGACCAATATCATGATTTGAGTTTTTCATCGGAACAGAGACTGGAGATGGATTTTGAGGTGGACCTAAGATGCCTCTGTTATGACTATTGAAGCCATAGCCTTCTTCGTTCATTCTCATTCTTGCTACTTCACCTGCAACAGCATAAAGCAAATCCCATGTGGCCGGCGGTGAGGAGACTCTGAAGGATCCATTTGGGCTTCCACGGCTAGACCCTTGCCTACACCCACATCCATTTCCAACCCCCACAAAGCGTTGATTGCAGTGAACCAGAGACAAGCCAACCCTGTAAGTATAAACGAAAAATCCCCAAATCAGTACATAAGCAAAATAAAAGAACACGATTATAGTGGAGAGCCCCATAGCTATAACCTGTGCGATTTTACCCAGCTTAGCAGAGCACCTCTACAAAATGGAAATAAATTAGGTCTACAGAGAGAAATCGAAAGAGGGAAGGAGGAGATAGGTTTGTTTAGGTTTATTGCTAAATTTTAAAACGGCCGTGTTTTTTTGCAAAATGGGGGCAAATGAAAATTTTTTTTGGAAATAAAGGGGGGAATTTAAGTGTTAAAATTTTTTGAAGTTTTGACATCCCTCTTTTGAAACAAAATGGATTTTTCAAAATTTTGTTAAATTAACTTTATAAATTCACATATATAGATGACTTATAAATACTAATGTATATACTTGTATATACTAATGTATATACTTGTATATACTTATATATACTAATATATACCAATGTATATACTTGTACTAATATATACTTGTATATATACTAATATATACTAATGTATATACTTGTATATACTAATATATATACTAATATATACTTATATATACTAATATATATACTAATATATACTTGTATATACTAATATATATACTTGTATATACTAATATATACTTATATATACTTGTATATATACTAATATATACTTATATATATACTTGTATATACTAATATATATACTTGTATATACTTGTATATATACTAATATATACTTCTATATATACTAATATATACTAATGTATATACTTGTATATACTAATATATACTTGTATATACTTGTATATATACTAATGTATATGCTTGTATATACTTGCATATACTAATGTATATACTTATATATACTTGTATATACTAATAAATATACTTGTATATACTTGTATATACTTGTATATACTAATAAATATACTTGTATATACTTGTATATACTAATATATATACTTGTATATACTTGTATATATACTAATATATACTTGTATATACTTATATACACTAATATATATTTATATATATACTAACATATACTAATGTATATACTTGTATATACTAATATATACTTATATATACTAATATATACTTGTATATACTAATATATATACTTGTATATACTAATATATACTTATATATACTTGTATATATACTAATATATATACTTGTATATACTTATATATATACTAATATATACTTGTATATACTAATATATACTAATATATACTTCTATATATACTAATATATACTAATGTATATACTTGTATATACTAATATACTTATATATATACTAATATATACTAATGTATATACTTGTATATACTAATATATACTTATATATACTTGTATATACTAATTTTAATGGGAGTTGAACCACTAGGCAGTGTGCACTAGTGTTCTAAAATATGCATAAGGGAGAAGTTACCGCCCTATTTAATTTAGGACTAAGTGTTGCATGGCAGAAGTTAGCTCTGGAACTGTGGAAGCCACCTCTAGAACCTACACATCCGTCTTTGTACTACCTCTACTATCAGTCTTCGAATTGCCTTTTATATCAATTTACAAACTACCTCTGAATACAGTCACTGGACTACCTTTGTTCCGTTCTGTCATATGATTCCCTAAGTTTAAGTATTTTACTATACTCAAGTTGAGTACAAATCATCTCCTAAGACCAAGTAAATCTGATATATGATGTTTAACTAGAAGTCTTAAAATAAAAGCCTAAATCTCTAGTATGAATATTAAAAATTAAATTCTAAAGTTCTCTGCTTTGAGCGATTGTGAGCGGGAATTTTTGCCCCCACTCCCGGTGGAATGGTTCTTGCGACTTCGACACTGTTTAGGCTCGGAGCCTTAGAGAACACGGGCTTAAGCCCAGAGAAAATGGAGTCGCCACTCGGACAGGCCAGAAAAAAGAAAGGGGTGGATGACTTGATTTCTAAGGAATCCCCAACCCCCTAATGGGTTTGAAAAGTTGGGTACGTGTCAGGAAGGTGAGAAATGGCCCAGCACCCCCACAACGCTCGATTCATTGGAACCGGCCTCCTTTGCAGGTCTTAATATTATAAAATTCTTAAATATAATAATTTTATCTATACTACATGCAACAATTAAAATAAAGTATCATTATATTAAAATCAAAGCAATGTCCAAACAAAATAAATAAATGGAGACCCATCCGAGGATGGAAACATGTCCTCACATCGTCCATGTCTAAAACTAAATGGGACACCCACCAAAAGGTGGAAACGTGTCCTTTACATTGGTCCAAAATATAAAAGCAATTTAAATTACATAAAATTTAACTAATGAGATACCCACAAAGTGGAAACATACCTCTTACAATTTTAATACCAAAAAAATAAATAATAATCATAATAATAAAGAAAATATCCATCCATGATAAATTAAATAAATCAAGCATTGAAATTAAATAAATCAAAATATATAATATATAATAAACTACGCAATCAAATCTAAAATTAAATAAAGCAAATAAAGATACAAATTTAGGTTTATGTCTCAATTTAGGGTTCTTTAATTAACATTTAAGGTTTTGGGATTTTGAAATTATTATTATTATTATTTAGGCTACTGTGAGAATTTTTGGAAAAATGGAATGGATTAGGATTTTATAATTTTAAGAAAGTAATAAGGTTCTTGGTTAATCAAATTAGGGGTTTAGGGCTAACATCATGAATTTAGGGTTTTGGATCCTTAAGATATTAGGGTTTAGGGCTCACGGTTTTAAATTAGGTTTAGGGCTTCTAAGAAAACTAACACTATCATATTTATTTTTGAAAGAAGAGGCTACTGTGAAGATTTTAGAAAATTGATTTAATTAGGGTTTGGGACTAACAAAATGAAATAGGATTTCTAGGGTTTTAGAAATTAGATTTGTGTTTTGAATGATTATATTATTTACTTTAATTAAGACCTTAGGTATTATATGAATTAATTTATGCTATTGTGTAAACTAAATTAAAGAAAAAATTAAATAACTAAGGCAGTGTGATGATGGCTTGAAAGATGAAGATGAATAATGATTTAATAAACTAAATTTAGAGCAATTTACCTACGTTTGAAGGCTCCACCAAATTGAAGAAATTGAACCAAGCTGTTTCCTGCTTCAGATTTGGTTTTGGTTGAGCAAAGCAATCTGGAGACGATTGCTTGTTGCCTCCTTTGGTTGCTGTGTCTTGGATTTCTTCTTGCTTGCTAGGGTTTTCTTTTGGCTGAAAGAATTCCAGAGTCCCAAGTCCGGTTAAAAATTCCAATTCAAGAATTTTCTCCCCTTTTTTAAAAAAATCAAAAGTCCTCCCCCTTATGTGTATTTTAATGTGGTATTTATAGGAAAAAATCAAAATCTAATTCTAATTGTCTAAGAAAATAAAAACCATTTAGGAAAAGAAATAAAAACCAAATAGAATTGGGTTTCGGAAAAAACTACGCTGGCAAAAATTATTGCGGACTACGGGCGGGCCAGCTACGAGAATTGTGAGAGTTGCGTGCAAGCTGTCCTGCGGGCCAACCAATTCACCGTAGGAATTTCCTGCGGCGAATTGGCCAATTTTTCCAGTGACGAAATTTTTCATCGCTGATTCTTCCGTCGCCGATTAATTATTTATATATTTTTAAACTTTTCTAATATGACCTTTTTTATTTTTATTAAAAATTATAAATAATAAACATTAAAATAAATATTATTTAACTAAAATATTATAAAAATTATTTTGGATTGTTTTAAAAATATTAGACTGGACTAGGTCAAAAATTAAGGGTCTACAGTTTGCCCGCTGCTTGAGCGATCTGAGACTATGGCAAAAGAGAGCAAAAAATAATGTAATTTTTGACTGAATTTAGAGCTATACTGGACTCCATACCTAAGGTTGGTTTAAGTTCTGGACTAAAAAATGATTTGGGTTCTGGACCTAAGGTGAATTTAAGATTTGAGAGTAACTGGACCGGAGCTAAGTTCTGGACTCAAGAGGGAATTTAGGTTCTGGACCTAAGCTAAGTTTTGGATTTAAGGGTAATTTGGGTTCTGGACCCGAGATAAGTTCTGGACTTAAGAGGGAATTTAGGTTCCAGACCTAAGCTAAGTTATGGACTTAAGAGAGACTTTTAGTTCTGGACCTAAGCTAAGTTTTGGACTTAAAAATAATTTGGATTCTGGACTCGAGCTAAGTTCTGGACTTAAGAGGGAATTTAGGTTTCAGACCTAAGCTAAGTTCTGCACTTAAGGGTAATTTAGGTTCTGGACCCGAGCTATGTTCTGGACTTAAGGGTGAATTTAGGTTCTAGACCTAATCTAAGTTTTAGACTTAAGAGTAATTTAGGTTCTGGACCCGTGCTAAGTTCTAGACTTAAGAGGGAATTTAGGTTCTAGACCTAAGCTAAGTTCTGGACTTAAGGGTAATTTGGGTTCTGGACCCTAGCTAAGTTCTGGACTTAAGAGAGAATTTAGGTTTCGAACCTAAGCTAAGTTCTGGACTTAAGAGAGATTGTAGGTTCTGGACCTAAGCTAAGTTCTGGATTTAAAAATAATTTGATTATCTGCAAAAAATAATTATAGTCAGTAGGATACTAAAGAAATTTGCAAAAAAAATTAGCTATTTTTTACCATGCCTATATCTTCTTGGCCCCTGAGTGTAAAAATATTTTAAAAGTGCAAAAATATTTATATATACGCAAATATCTAAATAATTGAGTTTACTATTCATTCACTGTGTAGTCACTATTTATGCACTATTCACTAACTATTCATTTACTATTTATCAATAGTAACATTTACTCTCTTTTTTCATGAGAATACTGTTTTTTCTTTTTTCTTTTTGCCTTTTTTCTTTGCAATTTTTCTATATAAACGTCGGCTCATCTCTTCTTTTCATCCATACTCACACATTTTTTGATAGTGAAATCATAGAGTTTATCATATAGTTGAGGAGAAAATGCATGCTTCGAGATCAGGACCTCGATCCAATGCTGAGTTATTGGAGTTTATCTGACGGCATGGAACTATAAGTCTACTAGCCGGGATGCAGCTTCATCGCAGTTCATATCAATAAATCAAGGTAACAATTCAATTATTTATTTTAACAGCACAAATATGTATATATATATATATTTGTTTTTTTGTTTTTGCATTTTTTTTTTGAGATTTAGAAAAAATAAATTAATTAGATGACTATATTTAAGAATTTTATAGACAAGTAAATAGATAGACTAAAATATAACATAACGAATAAATTTAGTCAATAAATCAGTGGTATTGATATGATGATATAATTACCTTGTGTTAACTTATCTAGCTCCGTGTTAGCACGATCGTTGCGTTATCCGGGGCGGAGAGTGTGTCTATAAAGCCCAACAATGGTATGATGTAGCACCTCTCGGGTAAAACAAATTGTTTGAGATTAACGTTTTGAAAGCTTTATCTTACAATTACCATCCGAGGAGTGTCTGATAGACAGGAGTGTAGTTCAAGCATTATCAGAGCGGTGAATGGACACGACCCATGCTTTTCACCTACCTATAAGAGAGATGACCATTGGCCCAGTAGATTATACAACCATAACTAGTATCCGGTACTATGGCCTTTCGGTCCCTCTTACCAATGATATTCTAACATTCGAAGAAGTCCAATAGATAATCGGTATGGAACCATCATTTAAAGGGCCTTTTAAGATAAAAATTAAGCCGATTTGGAGTTATTGGATGAACTATGAAGGAAGGGTTCATAGGAAAATAGCCAAACAATATGCTCGAGGATTTTTACTGTATTTGCTAGGGTCGACCATTTTATGCAGCACCGATCTGCCATCCATTTATCGGTGTTGAGGGCCCTTATTGATATGAGTATGGTACTGCTTTACGGCTGGAGTGAAGCTGGCCTTGCCTG
Source organism: Garcia nutans (assembly GCA_947685225.1). Lineage (NCBI taxonomy): Eukaryota > Viridiplantae > Streptophyta > Magnoliopsida > Malpighiales > Euphorbiaceae > Garcia > Garcia nutans. Next base: position 36,148,624 of record CANTUV010000008.1, on the reverse strand, counting down.
TCTCTATCATGGACTAGACAAGATTTGTAGAAATAAGAAGTCTTTTGTTGGCTTCATGGTGGTTGTCGAGGTACTCTTCTTCTACCAATATCAATTCCATTCTTATTCTTGCATGAATTTGATTTTCATTGTTGTTGTAGGTATGGGAATATGTGTGAGCGAGAATTTTTTCCCCCACTCCCGGTGGAATGGTTCTTATGACTTCGACACTGTTTAGGCTCAGGGTCTTACAGAATACGGACCTAGGTCTGGAGAAAATGGAGTCGCCACCCGGTCGGGCCGGAAAAAAGAAAGGGGTGGATGACTCGATTCCTAAGGAATCCCCAACCCGGGTTCAAAAAGTTGGGTACGTGTGGGGAAGGTGAGAAATGGCCCAGCACCCCCATAATGCCTGGTTCATTAGAATCGGTCTCCTTTGCAGGTCTTAATATTATTTTATTCTTAAGTATAATAATATTATCCATATTACATGTAACAATTGAAATAAAACATCATTATATTAAAATCAAAACAATGTCCAAACAAAACAAATAAATGGACACCCATCCGAGGATGGAAACATGTTCTTACATCATCTATGTCTAAACTAAATAGGACACCCATCGAAAGATGGAAACATGTCCTTTACATTGGTCCAAAATATAAAAATAATTTAAATTACATAGAAATTAATTAATGAGGTACCCACAAAGTGGAAACATACCTCTTACAACATTTGGAAATCAAAATAAATCAATAAAAGTAAATAACCATTCATCATAAATAAATCATTCATCAAAGATATTAAACATCAATCAAAATATATAATAAACATTAATCAAATGTAAATAAAATAGTAAATATATTAACTTTAGGGATTCATACATTAATTAGGGTTTCTAGAGTTTTATGCTCAATAATTAGGGTTTTGAGAAATATTTTAAAGCAATAACATAGCTACTGGATGTTTAAAAGATTTAAGGTTTTGGATGTTTTATGAAAATAATGTTACTCTGACTTAAAAAAGGTAGGTTTAGTTAGGGTTTTAAGCAAACTTCATGAATTAGGGTTTTATAGTTTGAAACCTTGATTTTTTAGATTATGATTTAGGATTTGATGTTTTACCGTGATCAAAGTTAAGTATGGTTTTAATATTGACTATAATAACTACTTAAGTATTTTTAGATGAAACAAATATAGAAAGTCTTTAATGGAGTTATTTGAAAGACTAAAATATCCCAGTGAATAAAATTATAAAAATCTACTGTGAAGATTTGAAAATAGAATTAGGATTTATGGTTTGAATAAATTAGGATTTAGGTCTGTATTTTGAATAAAGCTACTGTATTTTGAATAATCATAACAAAAGAAGTTAAAGATAATGACTTATAATACACAAATAAACATTGACCTGAGCCCATACGGCGGTCCCGCTAGCTGGTTAGCTGGCGGGGGTCAAGGGGAAGCGCCCCTTGAGGGGTCGAGGGCCACGCCCCGGAAGATTTTGAAAACTAGCTTTTAGGGTTGTAGGTTTTGGTGTTGAAAATTAAGATTTTAGGATTTAAGATTTAGAAAATAGGGTTTCGAGATTGGAAGAAACTAATGTTATTTTTAAAAGAATAATGCTTACTGTATGATTTTGGAAGGAAGAATTAATTAGGGTTAAAGCTTTTGATACTTGAAAAAATAAGGCTACTGGATTTTTGAAATAGAGATTAGGTTAGGGTTTTAAAGTTTTGGAAGCAGAAGAGTAATTTAGGATTTTTGAAGTTTTGAAGTTTTTTATCAAATTGTATGATGAAACAATTAATCCAATTTGAATGATGAAGCTACTATAAAGAAATAAATAAAGAAAATAGAGATTCAATCCTCCGTTCATTGGTTTCTCCACAATTGACTTCTGGATGAACAATGAAAAAGGCAATGTTGCTACCTTTGATGATTGCTTTTTGTTGCTAATGTCTTTTGCTTGCTACCTAGGGTTTCTGTCTTTTTTTTCCTCCCAAGTCAGAAGTCCAAAGTTTAGCTCAGTAAAACCAATTTTTTTCCTCCAGTAAAAACCAATTTTCGATCCCTTAATTCTGAGTTTTAATGTGTTATTTATAGAAAAAATCATAAACCTACTTTTAATTGTTTAAGGAAATTAAAACCAATTAGGAAAAGAAACCAAAAGCAAATAGAATTTGATTTCGGAAAAACTGTGTTGGAAAATTGCGCTGGAGAAAAAATTGCTGGCAAAAACTGCGAGGATTGCGAGCTGCTGCGGGAGGGTGCTGGGGGGCTAGCCAATTCGCCGCAGGAATTTCCCACCGCGAAATGGCAATTCCTGTGGGCGAATTGGCCTGGCCGATTCACCTTCAGCGACAAATTTTTTTGTCGCCGATTTTTTCGTCTTCGATTTTTATTTTTTATTTATTTATTTTTATTTATTTAACTTTACCATTTTTATTTTTATTAAAAATTAAAAATAATAAATATTAAAATAAATATTATGTAATTAAAATACCACAAAAATTATTTTGAACTATATAAAAAATATCGGACCAAACTGGGTCAAAAATTAAGGGTATACAATATGAGCATAATCTTGTGACGGTTCCTGGTATTTCCCGAGAGAGAGTCAGGTATCCAAGGTTAAATTTTTGGTTGTCCGATCATGTAGCAGTTTTCGGCTCTCACCATGTGCACACCCAACGCTATCTCTTGAGTTGCTTAACCTGAGGCCAGGTAAAATAGTATTAGTATACTTTAAAATTTATATAAAAGTTCACTTACCATATATCATTTTGTAGGTCAATTTGGCTTGGTGGTACACAGAAGAGCGGACGAACTGGACTTCTTCCATGAATGTCGCATTGCCTTTTCAGCATATCCGCTGAGTCATTGCCGGCCCTGTGTCTAGTGTCTGGTTTCTTAGGGAGAGAGTGTATGAGTGGTTCCTTAGTCCCGATCGGTGGAGGATCCCAATGAGTTGCCCGAAGTATACTTTAAATATCACATCAATGTTGGAGAATGCATGGTGGTTGGCTCGGCATGGTTATGATGTTTAAACCTTTCTCTATCCACTGGGTGAATCTTATACCCAGTTTATTCGAGTAAGACTCTTGAACTCTGATGTATCTCCTGTTGGTGTACAGGGGATTCCTGAGGAAAATGAGGATAGAGATGAAGAGAAGTATCACGGAGAGGGAAGAGTGTTTGTCAGGCATCTCGGGCCTAGCACTTCTCAGGTAAACTTTTACCATTTTTCCATTGCAATTGCTTCTTTCTTAACTTGTTTTGACTTTTTTTAATGATTGTTACAGGCTGCTGGCTCATTTGGTCATGAGGCTAGACCTTCCTTTACCGCTCCTCCATTTGCTCATTCTAATCAACCGGAGATCCCATCACATTCATAGGGCGTTGATATGAATTACTTGGTAAGTTTTCTTGTTCCATAATAATTTATGCTACATGTATGCATGTTTATGTATGCTCTTACTCTTTCCCTTCTGACTCACAGCGGATGCTTGAGGAACAAAACAAGAAACTTCAAGAAGAGTTAGTTGCTAGTCGTCAGTAGGTTGCCCATTTTGAAAAATTGTATCATCAGTCAGAGCAAGATTTTTGAGACTTTCGGTTTCAGGGGATGAGAGATCCTGGTGCTTCGTCATTTAGGGGACCCCAAGCTAATGGCCATGAGGACTGTTACAGATTTGAATTCCAAGGTAATAGAGATTTGAGTGCTCCTGCTTTAGGTGGACTAGGGATAGATGATATGCCTCCTCCTTCAATAGGCGATGACTTCTTCAAGGCTTTGTTTGATCATAATCCATCACCTCCTTCTCAGTGATCTATTATTGTATAATAATAATGATAATTATAATTTGCACTTTTACTGTAACTTTTGACTTTTAAATTTTTTTTCTTTTTTTTTATCTAGCCTTCATATCTTCTCCTTGCCCCCTGTGTAGGCTCAAACCCATGATTTTTTCTATGTGGCTTTGGTTGATGTTTGTATATTGTCTAGCTCATCGAACAAGCATGCATTTCTTCCTTTCTTTTGCAAAATGAATGGAGTTTCCTCAAGTAATGAGTCTTCTATGCCCCCTGATTCTATACCAGCTTCATCTTTGCTTCATAGAGTGTTTGTTGAATAGATAATAAAATATAAGAAAATGCCATGTGATATGCTCATGTATGCATGATATGCATGAATAACACTTACAGTGATTTCGTTGACTCACAGACCAAGGTGATCAGCTGAAGTGTTCTCATTGACTCCTTCTAGACGCTCGTTCAGGTCTTACAAAAGGCTTTGCTTTATGGCTTTAATCTTAAAAATGTTGAGAACATGAGTGATGAGGCCCAAGCAACATACATACCTCCACAACCTTGCCAATAATCATTTACTTTGCCCTATGTGTCTTCCAAGGTTTTACTGTTCAAGAAAATTCTCATAACTTGAAGGCTTTGTATGACAAAAATATTTTTTATTTTTGAAATTTGATTTTGATATCAAATGTTGGCTTTGCCAAATCAATGTCAATGTACCTCAGGACTTGATTTTCCAAATTAACATATCTATAACATGACAACCCTAGTTACCATACTAAGCTCACAAAACATTTCTATTTAAGCAAGAACTGTTGCACTTTAGATAGGCACATACACATTACTTGGCCAAATGTCTCATTGAGTTTGAATACTATCTATCTCATATGCATGCTTATTCAAACTATCTCCACTAATAGAATCTACCTACCAAGAGAGATCAACAGGTCTTTAATAGGCTTGAAATGGGGTCTATAAGGGACAGGGGTTAAATAAAAGCCATTTTGAGATTGGAGTTGATGTAACACAATGGACAAATCTTCACACTACAAATTTCTTGTTGGAACTTTAGATAGTTGGGAGTAATCTTGCTAGACTCCAAATTCCTTCTATCTTCTTGGCATTAATTTGGATCTTAATTGGGACAATCTTTGGCTTTACAAAATGTTTGGTACCCATCATCATTTTTTCTTTTCCCTTTTTCTTTCTCTTTCTTTTTCTTTCTCTTCCCTTTTCTTTCTCTTTATTTTTTTTACTCTTCTCTTTTTTGAGCATTTTATCATTTTGTCTTTCTCTATAGGATTGTTAAGTATAGGACTTTCAAAAACTAGACGGTCTTTCTCCTTTTCTTGAATTTTGATCGAATCTTTGGTTGAGTTGGACCAATTTCAGTCAAACTGTCCTTATAAACCAAATGGAAGCCTTTTGCTGCTTTAGGTAAAAGAGAACTCAGTTGGCTTTCTGAACCGTTGTGGGTATTATTTTTTCTTTTTCTTTATTTTTCTTTTTCTTTTCTTTATTTTTCTTCCTTTTTTTCTTTATTTTCTTCTTCTTCTTCTTCTTTTCTTTCTTTTTTTTTTCTTGGTTCTAGCTCTAAAAGAGTTGTCTTATTTGTACCAACTTGGATTTCTAATAATTGATTAGTGGAGTGACATAAATCTTCTTTAACAGGGATAAATTATTTGTTACTCTGATGTTACCTTGATATATTGGAGATATTAAGTGAACTTCAACTACCCTTATGGTCTTGAGAACATCAACTATGTAACACCCCGATACCCTATATAAGTACTATGCGTATACCTAGTATACATACAGTAAATATATAAAGTATAAGGATGTCACTTTTCGTTACCTTTTAAAATATTTATAACAGAGTTCAAACCATAATACATTAATTTAAATAACATTTACAAAATCATTATCTTTATTAAAACTTCATTTATACATATAAATACTCTCTCGTCAGAAATACATCATAATTAAAATTTATACATGTATGCATTACCCTCTAGTTGGTCTCGACAAACTTTACTCTTTTTGTGGCATAACAAAAGACTTCATATCTTCCATCTATATACCTGCGCGAATAAACACCCGCGCTAAGCCCGAGAGCTTAGTAGTCCAAATATAAAATATAAACATATAGTATAGAAGTATTGATATATAATGATACATCGATTCAATATATAATTAGTTCTTATCATATCTTCTTTTCTTTTTAATTTTATCTTTAATATATCCTAGCTAATTTCATATATGATGTATATATATATATATACATAATATTATCACCAACCCCAATGCATCACCAATACTCAAAACCAATATATTAATACCCCTACATTATATATATACCACACCAACCATTATTGCAATACACACTTTACATATCATACCAATTATTATTGCAATACACACATTACATATCATACACTCATTATTGCAATACACACATTACACATCATATCACTCATTATTGCAATACACAATTTACATATCATACAAATCATAAATCATATTTCCAATAAAGACAACCTTTATCATCAACCACAATTCATTTACATATTACACTTAATAACATTATATTATTCACAATTCACCAAGCATAATTCATTTTTAATACTCACAATCAATATTTCAATACTTGCATTTCACATTGACAATAAAGACAGACTCGGGCCCAAAACACTAATATGTTATTCAAAGTTCAGAGTTACTGCTTTGGTTCATAGTCACAATCATCACGCCCGTAGGCAATGTATATACATGTCTCTCTATCCATGGATAGTGTAACAGACCCAGTCTCTTGGACCATCAACTCAACACATATGAGGAGATCCTCAACCTGGCAAGACTGTTACAAATCATATATCTCATATTCACAATTCTCATAGTGTAACAGACCCAGTCTCTTGGACCATCAACTCAACACATATGAGGAGATCCTCAACCCGGCAAGACTGTTACCTTTCATCATTTCTTAGGCATGCCACCCAAATCCAGAACTCTGAAACTGAATAACATATTAAACAAATAATTCATTTATTATTTCATTATCAATCTCATCATCAATTAGGCCAACATGCCTTATCTCTTTCAATTGAATTATCATAGCCAATCACAATGGCTTCATATCATATCATATCTCAATCCATATGATACATATAGCATCATTGATATCACATTTCAAAGTATATTATTCATATAATACATTGCCATACACAAGATTCACAATGCATATAACATAACATTTTCTCACTTCTCAAAACACATTAACATCATTCATTACTAGAGCATTTATCATAACAAATTGCACATACCTTAAGAATGATCCTCATTTCTTCCTACCTTTCCCATTTCATATTTCATCCTTTATATATATTCTTCATTTACATTCACAATATAATAGCTTATTTAACACTTTCATCCCAATGTGTTAATGTTCAAAGACATATAAGGATATACAATCAAATAGGGTTTATGCTTACCTTGTTAATGATCTTCACATCCTTCACATCATTCAATCATCACCTTAGTCCAATTATGTTAACAATATAATAGATCACTTAACACATTTGCAAACAAATGTGTTAAGCCTCGAATTATGTAATTAAATACAATCATATGTATTGGTACTTACCTCAAGAACTAGTCCCATCAATCTATACATTTCTTTTCTTTCCAAGAATTCTCCACATTTAGGTTAATGCAACCCAATCTCTTCAAAACCTTTGAGGGACACGGGCAGCACCACTTGAGGGACACGGTTAGGGCAATTCAACCTCTTCACAATCTAATCCAAAAGGAATATTAGCAAAATGACCATATGAATAGTACATTCTGGTTTAAGACTCCATTTTATCCTTATTTTGAAAAATTGTATAAAATAATCTACTTGACTAAAAATTCTAAAATTTTTACAGAATTTAGTTTTGTATCTTAAAATCATTCCTTTAAAATTTCAGATCAAACTGAACACAAAATCTTGGTCAAATAGTTCACCTAACCAGACTGCCCCAAATGCCCTGCATCCTGGCAGCAATTCTGAACTTTGTGAATTCCATAAATCAAATTCAATCAACGTGGTTCCAAATTATTTTTCTCAAATACTAGACTCACTAAGAAACAACATATCCAAAATTCAATTGGATATGATTTTTCTACATTTTATTAAAAATCCCGAAATATAGCTGTCTCAGTTAAGGTACCTGCTGGAACAGGTCTAATAAAAATAATCTTTCTAAACTCATAACCATTCCAAAATCGAATCAACATATTTTTCAGTCATTATAGACTCATAGAGGCACAACATATAAAAAATTCACTTTAAGAACATTTTTCTATAATTAATTAAAAATCATACAAGTCACAGCCTTTACTAATTGTAAAACAGAAAAAAAAAATTCACTAAACACAACTCTTACTCTTCCATCACCAACACCAACCTAGCTTCTTATCTTTAATTCCATTTCAACACTTTTACACACACCATACACAAACACACTTAATCATACTATCCATAAACCTAACTCAATCCATACACAACTTCAAAAAGAACCAAAGCAAACAAGAGAAATCTTACCAAAATGATGAAATTCCTTGAAATTCCAACTTGGTTACTTGGAATCTCTCTCAACTTTGGAGCTTAGAACATCAAACCCTTCTTTTACTCTCTTGCTTTCCTTTGTCTTAGGTGAGCCGGCCACACAAGGAAAAAGAAGAAGAAATGATGAAGAAAACACAAAGTCAATAGGCATTAAATACTCCTCCAAAAGAAAATTACTATCTTACCCTCATATACATTTTAATTCTCTTTACAAGCTCTTGCCCATTTTGGTAATTTCACATTCAACAATTTAAATATCTTCTTCCCTTGACTAAGCACTTTGACCAACATATATGTCATATATATTGCCATATACCCAACATATACACTATCTCTCTCTATACAATTCTTTCCTTTGCAAATACACATATTCATTTCTCTCAAATACTTTTACCATTCAACCAAACCCTATACAAATATACCACTTATCAATTACACATTCAAATCAATTATAACAATATTATCATAACTTCTAGGCACACTTAGGGATATTACAATTAGACATATACATATACATCACATATACATTAAATCCAAATACAACAACTCCTCCAAAACTTTTAAGGTATATCTCGGGATATTACAAACTATCCTTAGAGTCTTGGCTATGCATTCCTTTCTTTGATCTTCTTGCCATCATAAGACATATCAAAAGTATCTCAACAGCTCAGGGTAGGTTGTTGGGGTTTGTAAGCCAATGAAAAGAAAGCTAAAATTTTATGAAGCTCAGAGGGACAACTAGGGATTGATATTTAATTGGGTGGATACTATTTGTTGGCTAACCAAATAATGCCTAGATCATTTCTCTCTTAAATAAGTAGAGTTCAATTTTGCCTTGAAAATTTGTCAAAGCATGTTCTAAGACTGACTAGGACCTAGACAAAGGTAATTATGCAGGAGCCCTCTTTAAGTAAGCATACACAACTCAATGCTCTAGAGCAATTCCCTCATATAGTAAAGTCATTCAAATCATGATGCCTAGATACATTAATTTATGAACATCAAGCTAGATTCCTCATTGGTTGTGCACCAAAATGAACAAAGACCAACAAAATTTTATGAAAGAAATTTATTCAAACAACTTTAAATTTGAAAAATATGATTGTTCCAATTAAATATTAAAGAAAGCAAAATAAATAGAGCAAAATTCAAGCTAAGAAAAATTTGTTGAGTTAGAGCCAATTAAATATTAAAGAAAGCAAAATAAATAGAGCAATATTTAAGCAAATGAGAGTTTGTTGAATTTGAGTCGAAGATACTCCATTTATCAAGGGCAAGGATTTTTTCCATCATCAAGGATCATTGCTTCATCATCCACTGTTAATCCAAGCACATCATCTTTAGCAGTTTCTCTATCCATATCATCACAGGATGACAAGATAAAACTCTTCATGAAGGTTGTAAGTGGTGGAGCCCTTCCAAATTTAGGCAGAGGATGATTCTTAGTGTTGTGCTTATTAGGCTCAGGTAGCTTTTCATTATCAATTAAATTCTGGATCTCATACCTCAACTTCATACTGTTGTCTATTTCGTGTCCAGGCATTTGATGGAATTGGCAAAATGCCTTAGTATCAAAGTTAGGTGGAAGAGGATTAGGCAAAGGACGAGGAGTTAAGGGTTGTAACAATCCCTTCTTCTGTAGCTTATTGAGAACCCAAGACAGTTGCTTCTCTAATTTTGAAAACTGCCTCATTCCTCCTTGATTGGTGACATTAACATCAGCTTCCTTTTGTGTATTTTGATTGCTAGGCTGATAATTCCATTTTGCAAAAAAATGGTTCTTCTCTCTTTCCCTTTGACTTTTCCCACTGGGGTGATAGTCGCCCTTATTGCCCCACTTAGATAGCACATGATTCGCCTGGTCTTGTAGAATAGGGATTGATTCCTCATTTTTTATTCGATCTCTATTAGTGAACATGTTCTCCATGGATGCTGCCTTTCCCTTCTTTCTTATGTTGATGGGAGATGCCTCGTTAGCATTGTTGATGAGCTCCAAAATTTCAATCAACTGGATCGTCATAATTTTAACCAATTGATCTTGTAGCTCGGCTATCCTAGCTTTGACAACTTCATTGATTATATCCCTTAGCTAGTTTGCATCCATCCTCCCAATGAAGCACTTGAATTAAAAATCATTGCTGTAGGTGGTATCATTGAATGCTCTTGAATTGCCGTACTTCAAGTCTATGAGCCAGAAAGGATTAATGATATGTCATGTGATGCATGTATGCATGTATGCACAATAAGCAAACAAGGATAAATAGGACATTCCTTCCAACCTTATAACTTTCACACACAAATGACGAGTCTCTTTTCCTAGGTATATGGTTAACAAAAATACCAACATGGAGTATCTTATTTTTGAATAATTACCTAGGACATTTCAACCAATAGTTATATTTTTAAAAATGGAAATCAGTTCATGATAATTCCCATTAATTAGGTTTTAATCCATTGAATCTTAACTAAAATAGCTTTTATGCTATATTGGATTAAAACTAAATTAAGAGGTTTATTACAAATAGATTTCTCATTTGAAAAAGTAACTAATGATTCATGCCAAAAACAAGCTCATGATTAATAATTCTTAGTATAAACTAGGCTCACAATTGATTTTTGGAATTTCCATAATTGACCTAAATAATTTGTAAGCTCTTTCAAAGGTTGGATGAAAATAATTTTGTTTCGAAGCCCATTGTAAAATGATTTTAGAAAAAATGGAGTTTGGGCTTTGTATTTGAGTCATGAGAAAAGAATTTTTGATTTGTTTTTTAGAAAAGTTTTACGTCCAAAGATCCACTTGAAAAGTTTTGAAAATTAATTTGGTCTTTTTGATTTTAAATAACAATTTATTTTGAGCTTATAATGTATTTAGGTCATATTAGAAAAAAGGAACAAACCAAATAAGCCATGATTTAAACCAAGATAAATTAACCATAGTCAAACAACAAGCATTTGGGGTAAAAACCTAAGGAAAGTAACTAGGCCAATTACATGAGCTTTAGTCTTTGGGTTGAAAAGCTTAGGTTCCCATAGCAAGTATATACCAAATGGTACAAAGCTATGAGTGGTTATGCCATGCTCTATCTCCATACCTTAAGTGAAAGTATGGTATCCCTTACATAACACAACATGGGAAACACGGACGTCCTAACTCACGCACACAATGCAATCTAATGGTGCAAAGGATAATATCATGATAAGAAAGAATAGAATAATATAAAGGCTAACAAAATCAACTTCTCTTATCCTTAGGGTTTTCCTGCGGCGAATTGGCCTAAGCCAATTTCGCCGGCGATGAAATTTTTCGTCGCCGATTCTTCCATTGCTGATTAATTATTTATATTTTTTTAACTTTTCTAATATTATCTTTTTTATTTTTATTAAAAATTAAAAATAATAAATATTAAAATAAATATTATTTAATTAAAATACCACAAAAATTATTTTGGACTGTTTTAAAAATATCGGACTGGACTGGGTAAAAAATTAAGGGTCTACAGTGATTAAGACAAGTATTATAGAATGGCATTATAGAATATAAGTAAATAAGTTTAAGAATAATAAAGAATTTATTTCTGCATTTTAAAACTCTGAATTGGAATTGAACATAATACATATTGAATTATTAAATTGCTAAACTGCTAAACTATAATTCAAGATGAATGGTCTGTTATGATTAAATGTATTTCTGATAGATAGATTTTAGGGTGCTTCCCTAGAATGGTTTAAAAATAGATTTCTAGGGCATTTTCCTATAATGGTTTTGAAAATATATCTAAAGGCTAGATTCTAGGCCTTTCACTTAAAAATGTATATTTGAAAGTTGAATTCTAGGGCTCTTACCTAAAATACATCTAAAAGTTTGCTTATAGGGCTCTTACATAAAATGCTTTTGAAAGCTAAATTTTAGGGTTCATATGTAGTTGAAATTTAGGACTCTTAGCTAGAATGTATTTGAAAGTTGATTTCTAGGGTCGTTCCTTAGAATGATTATGAAAGTGGAGGTTGATGAAAGGTTTGACATAGTTGTTTTATTAGTTTTTGTCATAGAATTATGTCTTATTTATTATGATGATTATTGTTCTCTTTAGGTAATTTGATAGTTTTATTCTGTTTATTTAGTGTTTTCATCAATTTTGGTAGTTTTAGTTTATTTCAGTGTTTATGTCGTTTTTGTTCTAGTTTTTAGTGTGGTGTTTATGTGTTGTTGGTTAATGTTTATTTGACTCTTGTTAAAGTTTGTTTAAGTGTTTATTTTAGGTTAATATGCAAATTGTTTCCTTGGAAGAAAGATAGCATGAAGCAAAGGGCAAAACCAAGGAACCAAGAGAGAGGAAGGAAAATTCAGGCAGTGACTGACACACTCAAAGGACACGGCCAAGCCACTAGCCATGTCACATGACACGGCTAGGAGACTTGGCCGTGTCCCATACCAAGCTAAGGAAGAAGGCCAAAAGATCAGAAGGTGACACACTCAGGGGACACGGCCAAGTCACTGGCCGTGTCCCTCCAAACTTGTCAAACACTGCCAAGCTCACTCAAGCTTGGCCGTGTCACTCACCATTCCAAAGAAGAAGAATGAAAATCACACAGAAGCGGACACATTCAGGTGACACGGTCAAGCCACTGGCCGTGTCACATGACACGGCCAGGAGCTTGGCCGTGTCACTCCATGGACTAAAGGAGCGGATTTTTGGAGCGAGGTTTCGTATAAATAATACGATTAGGGTTTTTGAAGACTTTTTCTGGACTTTTGATCAGCCGTAAAAGAGAATAATTTAGGGTTTCTAATTGTTTTCTTTGAGATTATTGATTACACTTTGATGCAAAAACATTCTAGATTAAATTTGTTTATGCCATTGCAACATTCTTCGAGCAAGATCTGATCAAGAGATTCTTCAGACGCTTAAGGGAGTTTGTAATTTGGTTTTGTTCTCAAACTTATTCTCTTAAATTTCTTGGGAATTGTATTCATGAATTCTATTATGTCTAAACTGATTTCTTTGAATTTTAATGAGATGAATATGTTTGATATCATTATGAACTAATTTGATCTAGTCTAGGGTTTGTATGGATCTACTATGATTGTATGAATTGGTCATTGCTCTTAACTGAATTATTTCTTTAGCCTTATTGAATGGAATTATTGATAATATATAATTGATTGGCCACCAATTATGTGTTTAAGGTATTAGATGAAGGATTGAGAGATGAAGTTTAATGTTGGAACAAGTCAATTAGGGACTTAGGTGAATTAGAAATATAACCTAAGAAAAGGATTATTTCAATTGTAACAAGATTATTTGAAAGATGTTTGAATGTGAGAGCTTATTTCCTTGACTCAATTAATTAAGTTACTTGAGATCTAATCTTTGAAATTAAATTGGTTGAGAGGAATAACCGTTCATACATATAAGTTAGTAGAGAAGTGCAAACCCTAGACCTTTCTATTAAGTGAATCAATATATCAGCTTATTTTACCTTTATTGTTTTAAACTCCAATCGATCTGTTTTCATTAGTTGTTAGCAATTTAAATTTATTCTAATTTGTTATTTGCAACCTAATAATCAATTAGCTTATCTAGCTTCCTTGAGAGATGACCTTGAGGCAATCACCTTTGCTACAGCTACCTCGTATACTTGTGAGTGATGCTTATAGTAGAACTTAATTTGAGCGCAACAAGTTTTTGGCGCCGCTGCCGGGGAAGCTAATTGGCGTAGTTGTTTATTAGGCATAAATATTTTTTATTATTTTTCATTGTTTACTTTTGATTTTATTTGTCTTTTGCTTTTAATAATTCTTTCTTTCCAGAAATTTTTGTTTATGCAAGGCAGGAGATCACTCGGAGGAGAGCTATACCCAGTTATTCCAGAAATTCAAAGAGTGAAAAGGAGCAGAGAAGAGTTTGAACTGTACACCGGATTTGATACTACAGAGGAGGACACTTCTAATTTTGAGTCGGAATCTGCACAATCTACCAACATGGGAGATGAAAGGCAAAGAACTATGAGGGAATTTGCTAGACCTGTCATTAGAACTTCCACATCTCGTATAAGATTGATGGATGCAGCAAGAAATTATGAGTTGAAGAACATCCATTACAACATGCTGCCATCATTCTATGGAGTTCCAAATGAAGATCCTTTGAACTTTATTCGGGATTTCTATTCCACCCTCAATACTTTTCCATTGGGAGGACTAACAGAGAACCAGTTGAGGATGAGGTGTTTCCTGTATACATTGAAGGATAGAGAAAAGATCTGGCTTATGATGTTGCCTGAAAATTCTTTGACAACTTGGGAGCAAGTTTATAACAAGTTTATGGGCAAGTTTTATTCCCATTAGAAGACAGCTGAATTGAGAGGGAAGATAGCTACATTCTCTCAATTTGAAGGAGAGCCATTTCATGAGGCTTGGGACAGATTTAAGATGTTATTGATCCAGTGTCCACACCATCACTACCCACTTCAACTTCTGAATCAGTTTTTCTAAGATGGTCTAACCCAGCAATTTCAGAACATTGTTGATAACGCAGCTGGGGGAGCTATGGGAGAAAAGGCAGCTGATGAAACTTATGAAATTTTTTAGATGTTGGGAGCTAATTCTGAACAAAAAAGTGTAAGAGGAAGAAGTAAAGGGGTGAATCAATTGGAAGCCAATAGTGAGATGGTCAATCAGATAGCTGAACTGACAAGGCAAGTGCAGATGTTAAATATGAAGAATAATACCTCTTCATCCACTCAAGAAGTGTGTGGAATTTGTGGAACTTTCGGGCATGGAGCAAATATATGCCCCTCCGCATATGAGTCTTATGGAAATGAAGCTGAGCAAGTCAATGCTATGGGGGGATATCAACCAAGGGCCCGAAATTATCCTTACTCCAATACTTACAATCTTGGTTGGCGGAGTCATCCAAATTTTTCCTGGACAACAAATAACTCTCAACAACCTTTCCATTTGCTCCAGAGACAAAACCAACAGCAGGGTCAATCTTCAAATCAAGTGCAGCCTAAGAAAGAGAGTTTGGAGGACAGTTTACAGGCCTTTATCCAAGTCAGTGCCAAGAATCAGGAGATGACTAACAAAAGGCTAGATTCATTAGAAGCATCTTTTAAGAAAGTGGAGACTCAAGTGGGACAACTTGCACAACAGATGCAGATTCAACAAAAAGGGAAATTTTCAAGTCAACCTGAGCAGGCACAATCAGTGACTGTGCTTAGAAGTGGCAATGTAATAAACAATAATGTTGAAAATAATTCTGTGAATGCAGTTGATCAAAAGAACAAAAAGAAAGGAGAACCAGAGAATGAAGGTGCTGGAGAAAGATCAATGGAGAAATCCCCTTCTGCAAATTTACATAAGGCGAGTAATCCTTACCGGCCACCTATACCATTCCCCAACAGGTTGAAGAATCATAAACAAGATAAGCAATTTTTAGACATCTTCAACATGCTGTCTAAGGTAAGTATTAACTTACCCTTACTTGAAGCAATAAAGAACATGCCAGCTTATGCCAAATTCTTCAAGGAACTGAACACCAAGAAAAAGAGGTATGAGCCCAATGAAAAGGTGATAGTGTCAGAGGTAGCTAGTGCTATTTTGCAGCATAAACTACCTCAGAAGCTAAAGGATCCTGGTAGTTTCATAATTCAAATTACTATGGGTAATGGAAAGGGAACTGATGGCATCTGTGATTTAGGAGCCAGTGTAAATTTGATGCCTTACTCTATATATCTTGAATTAGAATTGGGGGAACTTAAACCTACAAAAATGGTGTTGCAATTAGCTGACATATCTCTTAGATTCTTGAAAGGGGTTATAGAAGATGTGTTAGTTAAGGTTGGTGGGTTGATAGTGCCTGTGGATTTCATAGTTCTTGACATGGAAGGAAGTAACTCTACACCATCGGCACACACTATTTTACTGGGTAGGCCTTTTATGGCAACTACCAACACCTTGATAGATGTTAAAAATGGTAAATTGTCAATGACTATCTTAGGACAAACGATTGAATTTTCTATTTTTAACACTTCTCCTATTTCTACAACTGAACTATATGAGGATTGCTCTTTAATTGATTGTATTGATGCAGTTGTTTCAGATGTTTTCTTGAAGACAGGTTCCTCAGATAAATTGGAGCTAGCACTGACCTTAGATGGTGGTTTAGATATTTTTAATTCAGAAATAGCCAGTTGCCTTGAGACATTAGAGAGTGCTGAAATAGAGGAACTTAAGGAGGACCCAGTTTGTGAACTTCCCTCCATCCAAAATGAAGAGAAGAATCCTTCACTTGAGTTAGAGCTGAAAGAGTTACCTAAAAATCTGAAATATGTGTTTTTAGGAGATCACAACACCTTACCTGTGATAATATCTAGCGAACTTAGTGAAGGGGAGGAGATGAAGTTGGTGAGTGAGCTTAAAAGATTGAAAAGAGCAATAGGATGGGGATTGAGTGACATCAAAGGTATTAGCCTTCAATGTGCATGCATAGAATCACCTTAGAAGAGGAAGCTAAAGGGATGATTTATCCAATAGCTAATAGTGAGTGGGTGAGCCCAATACATGTAGTGCCTAAGAAATCTGGAATCACTGTGGTGAAAAATGAAAATAATGAATTGGTTCCTACTAGGACTACTACTGGGTGGAGAATGTGCATCGATTATAGGAAGTTGAACAATGCCACAAAGAAAGACCATTTCCCTCTTCCTTTTATTGATCAGATGTTAGATAAACTTTCTGGGCACTCACATTATTGCTTTTTGGATGGACTTTCAGGTTATTATCAAGTGCCAATATCACCAGAGGACCAATCCAAGACTACTTTTACTTGCCCATTTGGGACTTATGCATTTCGACGTATGCCATTTGGCTTGTGCAATGCTCCTGCGACTTTTCAGAGATGCATGATGTCTGTCTTCACATACATGATAGATGATTTTATTGAGGTATTTATGGATGACTTTTCTGTTTTTGGTAGTTCTTTTGATAATTGCCTCAATAAACTTGTTCTTGTGCTTGAGAGATGCATTGAATGTAACTTACTTTGAGTTGGGAAAAGATTCATTTCATGGTTACTTAGGGCATTGTATTAGGTCATGTTGTGTCAACTAAAGGGATTGAGGTGGATAAGGCCAAGGTAGAATTGATTGCTAAATTACCCCCACCTACCTCTGTGAAGGGAATAAGAAGTTTTCTAGAGCATGCAGGTTTTTACCGGAGGTTTATTAAGGATTTTTCTAAAATAAGCCAACCATTGTGCCATTTGCTAGGGAAAGATGTTCCATTTGAGTTTACTGCACAATGCATGCAAGCTTTTAATTCCCTTAAGGAAAAACTGACTAGTGCACCGGTAATTGTAGCTCCTATTTGGTCTTTACCTTTTGAAATCATGTGTGATGCCTCTAATCATGCAGTAGGAGCTGTTCTTGGGCAAAGAGTTGATAAATTCTTGAGAGTGATATATTACGCTAGCTTGACCCTGAATAGTGCGCAAATGAATTACACAACAACTGAGAAGGAAATGTTAGCTGTTGTTTTTGCTTTAGATAAGTTTAGAGCATATTTAATTGGGTCAAAAATTATTGTGCATTCTGATCATGCGGCTCTAAAATATCTTTTGACAAAACAACATGCTAAACCGCGCTTAATTAGATGGGTGTTATTGTTGCAAGAATTTGATTTTCAAATTAAAGATACTAAGGGGAGTGAAAATGTTGTAGCTGATCATTTATCTAGATTACCCTTCTTTAGTGAAAATCTTGCATCTGATAGCATTCATAAAAATTTAGAAGCATTTCCTGATGAGCAGCTGTTTGTGGTAATTAATGCACCTTGGTATGCAGATATTGCTAACTATCTTGCTTGTGGTATTTTGCGTTCTAACATGTCATTTCAGGAAAAGAAAAGGTTTTTGCACGTAAGTAAATTTTACTTTTGGGATGAACCTTACCTATTCCGGATTTGCAAAGATGAGATAGTTCGCAGGTGTGTATCTGAAGAAGAACAGCTGAGTGTTCTAAAATTTTTTCATGACCTTCACTGTGGTGGTCATTTTGGAGGGAGGAAGACTGCAGAAAAGGTGCTTCAAAGTGGTTTTTACTGGCCTACTCTATTTAAAGATGCTCAAGAGTATTGTAAGCACTGTGACCGCTGTCAAAGAGTGGGTAACATTGGGAGGAGGAATGAAATGCCCCTTCAATCATATATTGTTGTTGAACTGTTTGATGTGTGGGGAATATACTTCATGGGTCCTTTTCCCAAGTCTTTTGGTTATGAATATATTTTAGTTGTTGTTGATTATGTTTCAAAATGGGTGGAGGCAATCCCCACCCGTACTAATGATGCTAATGTGGTTGTTAAATTTGTGAAGGAAAACATTCTTAGCAGATTTGGCACACCAAGAGTGATAGTTAGTGATGGGGGGAAGTCATTTCCGCAATAAACGTTTTGAGAAGTTAATGCACAAATCTGGTGTGAAGCACAAGGTGGCAACCCCATACCATCCACAGACTTCTGGACAAGTTGAAACATCCAACAAGCAAATAAAAGGAATTCTGGAGAAAACAGTCAACTTATCAAGAAAGGATTGGGCGAGTAGATTACATGATGCATTGTGGGCATATCAGACTGCTTTCAAGACTCCTTTGGGTATGAGTCCATACCGATTGGTTTTTGGTAAGGCTTGTCATTTACCAGTGGAGTTGAAGCACAAAGCATATTGGGCAATCAAGACTCTGAATTTAGACTTGGACAAGGCAAAGAGAGAGCGTTTTCTGCAAATTTCAGAGTTAGATGAGCTGAGGAATGAAGCATATGAGAGTTCGAGGATTTATAAGGATCGCACTAAAGCACTTCATGATAGAATTATAGTGCGAAAGGCATTGAGCCCAGGTATGAAAGTTTTGCTTTTTAACTCTCGTCTCCGTCTGTTTCCAGGAAAACTAAAGTCTTGGTGGAGTGGTCCTTTCGAGATAACTCAGGTTTATCCTTCTGGTGCCATTGAATTGCTTAACTCTCGAACAAATGAGACTTTTAAAGTAAATGGACAGAGAGTTAAGCCATATAATGAACGATTCCAAGAAGTAAGGATCATCGATAGCACTTTGATCTACGATCCTGAAGTCCTACATAATGTCCAGCTATATGACATTAAAGAAGCACTAAATGGGAGGCAACCCATCGGTTTGCATTTCTTTTCAAAGTTGTAATTTTATATTCAGTAATTTTGATTTTATGTTTGGTTTAAATAAATGGAACGGGTGCTTTGATTGGTTTTTATTTTTCTAATGTGTTTCAGGGTTGATTGAAGAAGAGGTTTGCAATTTCTTTAAGATTTGGTGATATAAAAAAAAAGGGTCAAAAGGGTAGTAGGTGACACAACCACTTGACACGGCCAAGCCACTGGCCGTGTCAAGCCCACTCTAAAGTCACCAAAAACACACAGTAGGAGACACAGCCAAGGAGCTTGGCCGTGTCCTTGGCCGTGTCACATGGGACACGGCCAAGCTTCACCAAAAAATTTCCTTCTTTTGTTTTTTGCAACCTTTCTTCACAGTAGGTGACACGCCCATGGGACATGGCCAAGTCACTGGCCGTGTCCCTCCAAGCACATCAGACACGGCCAAGCTCACCCAAGCTTGGCCATGTCCCTTCAATTTCACACTTTAAAAACACGATTTTTGCTCTGTTCCTTCATTTCAATCCCTAAATTTCTTTTTGCTTCCTCTCGTTCTCTCGACTCCTCTTGCCCAAAACCTCCATTGTTAATCCTTCAAAGCTTCTAAACTCCCTTCAATTCTCAATTTCCTTAACCAAAACTGAAATTAATCCGTTCAATCTTCTTATTCTCTCATAAAAAAAAATCAATTTAACCGGTTTAAGTTTCAATTTTTTTTTCAGATCTTTCAATATGCCGAGAACGAAGATGGTCTCCCACCATAGGAGGAAGCAACCTTCAACTGCAGCTGCATCTTCATCTTCCTCGTCTTCATCTTTAAAGAGAGCGAATCTTTTGGCTCGGGGTTTCTTCCCGACGAGGTATGTCAGTGATGAATCCCTTAATGCTATTCATATTAGGGATAATTTTTATCATTATGTGCAAACCCTTGGGTGGGAGAACCTAGTCTCCTTTCGACCTTTGCAGTTTCAAGAGCTTACTTTAGAATTTTTGACATCTCTTAAGGTTGAAAGAGATGAACAAAAAATTTGCTCTAAGTTGAACTTTAAATTACTTGGAAAATCATTTGTGGTCAGTATTGAACAATTGAATGTGATATTTGGTTTCCATCAACATGGTGAAAGGTCAGTACCTAAGGATTTTAAGCAACAATTTGCTTGGGGAGCATTGAGCTCGGGAACTTATGTGGCCAAATCGGCCAAGGCGACTAAATTGAGCAATCCCGCTCTTAGGTATTTTCATTGTTTTATGTCATGTGGATTCTTTGCTCAGAAGGAAAGCCCGGGTGTAGTTGAACTTAGTGAACTCTTTTTCTTGGATTATGCGTGTAATGTCGTGCCTATTAGTTCTGGATATTGGTTGGCCGATGTTTTTGATAGTGTGGCAAACAAAAAGAGGGGGGTTATCTTTATTGGAGGATTGGTTACCACATTAGCAACAACTCTCCTTGATGATTTTGACCCGAGTACCTGTCGTATGACTAGAATTATGGGTAATGATTCATTGGATTTGGCTACACTAGAGAAGAAGCATATGGTGGTGCACAGGAGAGGGGCTTATATGATGGCTTCAGTTAAGCCAGAAGTACCGAGGGACAGACAAAAGAGAACACGAGTCCAGGAGGGGTCTGACTCAGATTCTCTTGATTTGGAAGAAGATGATCCAGCTCCGATAATCAAGAGATACTTAATAGGATTGGGGCGCTGGAGAGCAAGGTAGATCGTAACCATGTTGCGGTCTTGCAATAGTTGGACCAAATAAATAGCAACCTTGCTAAGATTTTGAGTCTTCATCCCTCGGCTGCTTCATCATCACATCCTCCTTCACCGTAGATCTTTCGAGACAATTCCTTACTTTCTTGTGTTTAGTTATAGCATATTTGTGTTATTATTTTTCTTTTTTGTTTTTATTGTTAACATTTTATATTTTGGATATTTTATTTTATATATTTATTTTGTTTTTGAACATTTGCTATGTGTGATGAAAAGGTAGAGTTTGCCTCACAAGGGATCGATGGAAAACAGGTTGTACCTCCACTCTTTATCTTTATTATCCTTGTTTCCATTGAGGACAATGTCATTTATAAGTGTGGGGTAATCTTTAAACTTTCCTTTAATTCTTGTTTTGTTTGTCGTTTTGTGTTTATATTATGCGTTGTGCATGGCATAATTGTTGAAAACTTATTGACTTTTCTGTGATTCTAGCATTATATTTGAGACTTTAGTATCAGCATAGAGATTAGCATTTGAATTCATTCAGGATCAATTTTCACATTTTGCAATTCATGACATATAAATCTTTGAGAACCCACCTTTGTGAGTTTTGAGCCTCATAAATTGAATATTATTGTCAATTGGTTTTCTTTTCTTAAGTGTGCACCTTCATGATTTTGCATCTCTAGAGCTTGCTTTTGCATACTAATTGAACTCACATCATGATTTAATCTCAAGTTTTAAAATGATGAAGGCAAATTAGGTTATCCCTTTAGCTTAAAAAGACCTCCCTTAATTATGAATTCCTTAGTGAGCCAAGTTGAGCCTTTGACCTTTTCTTGATTGATCAACACAATTCACAACTCAACTTTTTCTTATTATCATCATACCTGCATTAAGGAATGGAGTTTCTTATGATATGACAATAGGGTGGTTTGATTCATAAGTGTGGGGTAAGCAACTAAAAAAAAATTGTATTGCTTTAGTAAGATGTAGGGCTGAAATGCATACTTTGCACATTGTATTTGACTAAGAGTCGATTATTCTTTTCCTCTACATTTTAAGCTAGATGTTTCATGCAATTTTATATTTTGTATATATATATATATAAATATAAATATAGTATAAAAGAAAATAAAAAATTAAAAAAAGATATATATATATATATACAAAATTCATATATTTTCTAGCATTAGTCATCAAAGAGGAATGTCGACTCATGTACTTTTCTTTAAGTATGCAAGTATGTGAATTATCAAAGGTTGGTGAATATGCCATTTGAGGGAGTTATGAGTTTCTGAGCAAGAGTATTGTCTAATTTAGATACTCTATTTCTTGATGTTCCAACTTAAATGTCTTTTCTCACACCTTCACCTTAGCCCCATTACATCCAAATAAAAGACATTCAGATTATTTCATGAGAAAATCAGTGAGGGAGATTGGATAATTAAGCAAGTTTATGGCAGTATGCAGTCATGAGTGGTTTGAGTGAATTAACCTTTGAAATCGAGTGAAACACTTAGATAAGAGATAAGATTTGTATGTCTGGATTAATGAATGAGTTAAGAAAATCTTGATTGAAGTAAATTGCAATTATTTATGGTTGAGTCTTTAAGGATTTCATCTTATATACTGGAATTATAGTTAAGTTGTTTGAGTTTTTAATTAATGCTATGTGAATTTGCTTGAGGACAAGCAAAGTTTTAAGTGTGGGGTAGTTGTTTTATTAGTTTTTGTCATAGAATTGTGTCTTATTTATTATGATGATTATTGTTTTCTTTAGGTATTTTGATAGTTTTATTCTATTTATTTAATGTTTTCATCAATTTTGGTAGTTTTAGTTTATTTCAGTGTTTATGTCGTTTTTGTTCTAGTTTTTAGTGTGGTGTTTATGTGTTGTTGGTTAATGATTATTTGACTCTTGTTTAAAGTTTGTTTAAGTGTTTATTTTAGGTTAATATGCAAATTGTTTCCTTGGATGAAAGATAGCATGAAGCAAAGGGCAAAACCAAGGAACCAAGAGAGAGGAAGGAAAATTCAGGCAGTGACTGACACACTCAAAGGACACGGCCAAGCCACTGGCCGTGTCACATGACACGGCCAGGAGACTTGGCTGTGTCCCATACCAAGCTAAGGAAGAAGGCCAAAAGATCAGAAGGTGACACACTCAGGGGACACGGCCAAGTCACTGGCCGTGTCCCTCCAAACTTGTCAAACACGGCCAAGCTCACTCAAGCTTGGCCGTGTCACTCACCATTCTAAAGAAGAAGAATGAAAATCACACAGAAGCGGACACATTCAGGTGACACGGCCAGGAGCTTGGCCGTGTCACTCCATGGACTAAAGGAGCGAATTTTTGGAGCGAGGTTTCGTATAAATAATACGATTAGGGTTTTTGAAGACTTCTTTTGGACTTTTGATCAGCCGTAAGACAGAATAATTTAGGGTTTCTAATTGTTTTCTTTGAGATTATTGATTACACTTTGATGCAAAAACATTCTAGATTAAATTTGTTTATGCCATTGCAACATTCTTCGAGCAAGATCTGATCAAGAGATTCTTCAGACGCTTAAGGGAGTTTGTAATTTGGTTTTGTTCTGAAACTTATTCTCTTAAATTTCTTGGGAATTGTATTCATGAATTCTATTATGTCTAAACTGATTTCTTTGAATTTTAATGAGATGAATATGTTTGATATCATTATGAACTAATTTGATCTAGTCTAGAGTTTGTATGGATCTACTATGATTGTATGAATTGGTTATTGCTCTTAACTGAATTATTTCTTTAGCCTTATTGAATGGAATTACTGATAATATATAATTTATTGGCCACCAATTATGTGTTTAAGGTATTAGATGAAGGATTAAGAGATGAAGTTTAATGCTGGAACAAGTCAATTAGGGACTTAGGTGAATTAGAAATATAACCTAAGAAAAGGATTATTTCAATTATAACAAGATTATTTGAAAGAGGTTTGAATGCGAGAGCTTATTTCCTTGACTCAATTAATTAAGTTACTTGAGATCTAATCTTTGAAAGTAAATTGGTTGAGAGGAATAACCGTTCATACATATAAGTTAGTAGAGAAGTGCAAACCCTAAACCTTTCTATTAAGTGAATCAATATATCAGCTTATTTTACCTTTATTGTTTTAAACTCCAATCGATCTGTTTTCATTAGTTGTTAGCAATTTAAATTTATTCTAATTTGTTATTTGCAACCTAATAATCAATTAGCTTATCTAGCTTCCTTGAGAGACGACCTTGGGGCGATCACCTTTGCTACAGCTACCTCGTATACTTGCGAGTGATGCTTATAGTAGAACTTAATTTGAGCGCAACAATAGTGGATGCCATTTTAGGTCTGATGAAAAAAATGAGAATTAGGTACCTTGAAATAAAGTTTGGAGTTTAGAACGATGTGTTCCTAGATTCGAATGATGACCATTTGATTAGTTTAAGGATTTTGTTTTGGTTTTGACTTGTTTACTTACCAGTTAGTGATGAAATACTGAGGCTAGTAGTGTGTTACTAGGCTTTGATTGAGTATGTAAGGTTGATGAAAGGTTCAGTATGGTCAGGTCAGAATGCTATGGCCATATTAAAATGCTATGGTCAAGCTACAATCATATGATAAATTTGAGCTACGGGTATAAGGAATTATTATAGATGTCATGGTCAGGTTTGGCCTTGGATTGAGTTGATTTGTTTTAGAGGGCTTAGCTTAGTCAACTTTGGGATGAGTTTATTCATCAAGCTTAATATGGAAACTACGTTTATTCAGAACTTGGGCTTGGGTAAGCAATTTGTGTTCTATTTGGCTTAAGCAAGTTGTGGTCTCTTATGCTTATTTAGGAAGGATGCAATTTTCTTAGCTTAGATTGACTTTGGATGGGCCCCAGTCAGGCTTCGATTTAAAGCTGCTTAGTTTTAGAAAGATTCATAAAAATTTGGCCTTTAGTTTGTCTTGGGAAGCTTCAGTTTGGATTAAACCTAGGTTCATGAATTTGTCTTTGGGTATTGGGTGATGTAAGGCTACTGTTGTGCTTATAATAGTCCACAGTCAGGTTTTGTAACACCCCTATACCCAATATACGCACACTACATACTCCCAACATATGTAATATACGTATAGAGGATATAAGAATGTCACAACCATTTTAAGCAATCGAATCATTATTTATAAAATCTGTATAAATTTAAAACATTCCATTGATATCATAAAAATAATAGATGAGTCATTACTTGTTAAAACATATATATATATATTACTTCATTGTCAAAAGTTTATTGAAAACATTTAAAAAAAATAGCAGAATATATACATATTCATATACATCAAAATATACATGAAATCAATATGTACAAAAAAAATATAAAATTTATACATGTTGGCAGTTTGTTTATGATCTTGATGTCCCACTATCAACACTGCACTCACAATCTCAAGCCTAGACTCGACTCGGTCTAGCTGAACTCTCTGGCTCAACCGGATCTACCCTGTCACTTGCGCGATGAACGACAATCGCGCTAAGCCAGAAGCTTAGTGGTACAAACTTTGATAACCATATAATTCAAATGCAATGCCAATGTACAATAAATAAGGATATCATATCTCTTAACATCATATCTCATTATATTGCACAATTATTCCACAATTCATAATTCACATTAAAGAAAGACAAGCATGGGCCCAAAAGGAAACTAATATGCTATTCAATTTCCAGAGTTACTGCTTTGGTCTATAATGACACCTTGTGTCTAGCCCCGTAGGCAATATATCCATGGATTAATCTAATTAGGTATGAGTTTATAACTCGGTCATTTCACCCAGCCTAAGGATTTGTTTTTGAGGCTTACGACCTGGTCATTTCACCTTAAAAATATTCTCACTGTGACGCCCAGCGTCTAGCCCGTAGGCAATTCATAGGCATGCCGCCAAATCCAGAACTCTGAAAATTGAATAACATACTAGACATACAAATTATTCTTAATTCTCATTTATACAGATATCAATTCATTGCATTATGTTTCCATATATCTCATTTATTATCAAATCCTTTCTCATTTCCTCATGATCACATTAGGTACAACCCCTCAAATATTTCACTTCTATCAATATAGTCATTATCAATGACTTTACATACTATCTTTAATGTACACAAAACAATTTGCATTATCCATACATTGGGATCATTATCATATTTTGCGCCAAGCCCACATTTTACATAATGCATTTGTGACATTATACAAATCATAGCATATTAATCATATACCAATCATGTAGTAACTTAACACACTTTTTCAACCAAATGTGTTAAGTCCCAATGTCATGTAAATATAAATAATTATTCAAAGCTTGTACTTACCTCTAAAAGCAAAAAACACCACTTCCTGTAACACCCGCATACTCTATATAAGTACTATACATATACCTTGTATACATACAGTACGTATATAAAGTATAAGAATGTCACTTTTCATTTCAGAATAAAAAGCTTCACTCTAGTTCCAAACCATAATACATTTTATTTTAAGAACATTTACAAACTCATTATACTTTTGATGATATTACATATATATAATGATCTTGTCTTTACCAAAATTCATTTATACATATGAATACATTTTTATCAAAATACAACATAATTAAATTGTACATGTATGCACCACCTTCTAGTTGGTCTCGAAATACTCTTACCCTTCTCGTGGCATAACGATTTGACTTTAGATCAACCACCTACTCACCTGCGCGATTTACACAACTGCGCTAAGCTCGAAAGCTTAGTAGTACAAATAAATATTATAAACATACATTACAGAAAATCATACACATATATTAAATTCATGTATCATTATTTTCTTATCATGTTTTCCCCATTTCAATTACACTTTTTATATGTTTCTACTAATCTCATAATTATATACATATATACATATATCATTAACATAAACTACAATTCCATAACTTATTAGAACATTCATAAAAATATACTCATAATGTCCACATCCATATACATATTACATGTTATATTATACTTTCAGAATCTCATCTTTCAACATAGCTTCTCAAGCCATATTTCTTTTCAATAATTTACTTATGTATTGTAATTATAACATACTTCATAACATTAAATTCCATTACTTTATTCAATTATTTCACCATTCATAAATCACATTGAAACAAAGACAAGCATGGGCCCAAAAGACACTAATATGCCATTCAACTTTCAGAGTTAATGTTTTGGTTCAATTATCACATTTATCATTATCATTATCCCAACTAGGCTTCAAGGATTAGGTTCAACCAAGCTTCAAGGGGAACAAAGCATGCTAAGTATCAACCCAACTTGGCTTCAAGAACCAAACCGAACCTAGCTTCAAGGGTTGTAACATCTCAACTAGGCTTCAAGGACTAGACCCAACCAAGCTTCAAGGGGAGTTAAGCATGCTAAACTTCAACCCAACTTGGCTTCAAGGATTAAGCCCAACCTAGCTTCAAGAGATTGTTACCATTAGGCATGCCACCAACAACAAAACTCTGAAAATGGAATAACATATTAGACACACAATTCATTCATTATTTTATTATCAATTTCATTCTCATTTTCTTATCATCATTTAGGCATCCATGCCTCAATCATCTCATTTGCATCATTATAGCCAACAACAATGGCTTCACATCTCATCAATAGAGTATACATAATCAATTGCATTGGACATATATTTTGAATTCATCATCATCTAGGCAAACATGACCCATTTATTTCATTTGAATCATTATAGCCAACCACAATGGCATCACATCTCATCATTTCTCAATTCACATTAAAGCAATTCATCATTAAAGTATTTATCATAACCAATTGCATTGCACATACCTTTTGAATGATCATCATATCTTTCACATTATACAAATCATAACATTAATCAAATAGTAATAACAATATAGTAGATTACTTAACACATTTATAACCAAATGTGTTAAGTCTAAAAATCATGTAAAAGAATGCATCCATGTAAGTTTGTACTTACCTCAAGAGCAACTCACATCAATCTATACACTTCCTCTTCCAAGAATTCTTCACATCTAGGTTAAGGCAACTCAACCTCTTCACAACCTAATCTAAAAGGAAGAATACACACTTACTTACAAATACACATGAATTCCAATACACTTATTCACCTATTAGTCTCATACTAGACCCATAGATCACAAATTACAAACCAAAACCATTATCTAAGTCCCCACGGTCGTGGCCTCACAACCCCACGGCCGTGTGTTAGCAAACGAATCTGCCCACTTTTCTCTAAACCCCCACGGTCGTGTCCCTCACTTGCCATGACTGTGGCACTCATTTGCCACGATCGTGGCATCCATTTTGACTCTGTTTCAGACCAAACTCATGTATTTTGTGTTTTTAACTTCAATAAACACAAACATATAGAAAATCCAAGATAATAATTGATCAAACTCATAACATACATCAATTACCAATTAACTTAACACTTATATAACTTCAACATGTCATAATAATAATCATTATATACATCATCCATATATCAATTATTCAATTCCCCAACTCATATATATTAAACCCTTACTAAACAATTTCTACAATCCATCATCATCCTCACAAATAACCATTTTATCATCATCTAAATACCAATTCAACATATCTATATATTTTAATCTTTCATTATCATCATCTTCACACACTAACCATATAAAATATAAGCTCAATCAATAGAAATCAATACAAGGAAATGAATACTTACATGAATATTTTGCCAAATCTTCAATATCCACCTTCAATTCTCTTAAAGCCCTTAAGAATTTGATGTGTATGTAAATAAAATCACATCTCTCTCTCTCTCTCTCTCTCTCTCCACGTTCAAGAACAAGAAGAAGAAGAAGAAGAAGAAAGAAAATCTTCTTTCTTTTATCAAACTTATCTTATATATATATATATATATAATAATAATAAAATATCACAAAAATCCTCCACCACAAATTATTCTTCCCTTTTGACTTTCTTTTCTTCTTTTTCTCTTGTCATTATATTATTATTATTATTATTATTATTATTATTATTATTATTATTATTATTATTATTATTAATTAATTAATTAATTAATTATATACACTTACTTTTCCTACACCAATATATACATCATGTATATGTGATGTATATGTTGATATATGTATATGTCTTATATATTGCTTTTATATTTCCCATATTTTTTTTTTCAAATACCATATATACCTATCATCCTTCATATACATCTATCTCTTATAATATTTCCTTTTAATTAACTTATCTTCTTTTGACTTCCATTTCTTTGACTTGTATATGTTATATATATATATATCTATATATACAACATATACACTCTCTCTTTACTTCTTTTCTCTTCCCATTAAACATATACATTAAATCCAAATACAACAATAATTCCCAAAACTTTTAGGGTATACTTTGGGATATTACACTTCCAACCTCCTTTTCTAAGATATCCCTCTACACTTGGATTAGGGTAGCTCAAATCTCTTCAAAGCATAAACCAAAGGTGATTATAAATAATCACTAAGTGATCCACAAAGAAAAATAAGGATAAGAACTATCTAGGGCAAACTCTACTCATGACACGATCAATAACACGAGCGTGTCCATGACCGTGCCCTAAACCCACAACACAGAAGCTTTGACACGCTCAGTGACATGGGTGTGTCACTGCACGTGTCAATTCTCCTCCAACATAGTAGCTATGACACGCTAAGTGACATGAGCGTGTCACTGGTCGTGTTAATTCTATAACATCACAGTAGCTATGACCAGCTCAGTGACATGGGCATGTCACTGCTCATGTCACCAACACTGAAAATAGAACCATCGACGTGCCCAAAGACATGGCCGTGCCACAGGGCGTGTCAGGTCAAAAACCTGATATTGATACAAAAATGCCACATCCAGCTATCATCTTTCATTAACCTTTTCAACTCCATACAAACTCAACCAAATCCACCATTAAACCACATAATACTTGTATAAACATCAACACAACTCAATTAGAAGCAAATATATACAATCATAACCAAGACTTTACAACTCAAAAGCTACACAATTCCAAAACTCTTATTCTCTTCACCAAACTTAGCCTTTTTCTTCAATCCAACCCAAATTCATAGATAACTAAACAAAATAACTTCAAACATACCAAAATCAACCATTAAAAAGATACTACACCAAACATCCAATTAACATATACACAAACCTCATAGAAATTCAAGGAAACAAGTTGGAAACTTACCAAATATGAATAAAATCCTCAAAACTCCAACTTGAACACTTGAAATCCTTCAATTTCTTGAGTTAGCAAGAAGCAAAATCTCTTTCCCTTGATGAAGATGATGGTCGGCTCAATGGAGGAAGAAGAAGAAGATAATAATGGTCAACTCCTCTTTTTACCAACTAAACCCCTATAACCACACAATTTTTCCTCTTTTAATCTCCACCAAGCAATATATTATTATAATATAATTAATCTCAAATATCCTCTTTTACTATCCATAATTAATATCTATTTTAAATAATTAAATATCATTTGACCTTAGTAAGATATTGACTTGTATATAACATGTATATCTTCATATATACAACATATACACATCCTTCCTTTCTCTTTTCTTTTCACTTAATTACATATATATACACTTTTAAATCATTTAATTAATTTTCAAAAATTAGTATTTTCAAAATTGTTGGGATATTATAGGTTTGGCCTAGAGTTAAAAGAATGTTTAGGAGATAAAGGCTATGGTCAGGTCTAGCCTTTTAGTTTAGACAAGATTATTAAGATGACGATCTAGTTTGGCTTTAAATTGACTAGTTTGACTACCAAGGCTATGGTCTAGTTTGTCCTGGAGTGCAAAAGGGCCATTCTTAAAGGGTTCATAGTCTAAGATCATTTTGGAAGGCTACAACTAAATTCTTAAGGGGGCAGCTTTTAGCAATTGAAAAAGGAGAGCAGTTAGCAATTAATAACAAGAGAGATAAAAAGAAAAACACACATGGAAAAAAGGCCAATTTGAGGGCCGTATTTAAAAACAGAAGGGACAAAAAGAAATTAAGAAACCATAGACACAGTGGCTGAATCCAAAATTTGTATGGCCCAAACAATCAAAGAATTTTCAAGGCAGAATCCCAATATCAATTATCACAAAAGGGTTGTGTTAGTCCAGTCATGAGGCTTGGTTCAACAATATTATTTAGTGGAGCCAAAACGTAGGTATGACCCTTAATAACTAATACTTATCTAATTTAATTAATCATCATCTTTGTTTATTAGTTTTGCAAATTTTTTTTATTTTGATTTATTATTTGGTTTTGGCTATTTTTATGAATTAAAACCTTAATTTGTAAACCAAAACCCTAAATTGCATGATAACCCTAGCTTTAGGATAAAAATCCTAATTTTGTAACTAAAACTCTAATTTTGCATGTTAAACCCTAGTTTTAGGATTAAACCATAAATTATGATTTAAAATCCTAATTTATAATCCGGAGGCAGCAACTCATTCAACCAGTATGGTAAATCATTTACCTTTCGTTAATGGGTTAATATTAAGATTTGCTTGCGGATTGCAATTTTTATGATTAATCTTAATTTTCTTTTAATTAAGCCTTGATTTTATAATTATTTGTATGATGATTATTTTGTATGATTTTGCAATGTTTAATTATATGTATGAGTCGATTGTTTAATTATGCTTGTTTTATTATTTGGATTTTAAGATACTTGTAAAAGGCATATTTCCATAGTTTGTGGGTGCCTTGATTTATTTGTTCTTTTTATTTAATTATTTTGGATTTTAATGGGTTGTAAGGGACATGCTTCCACTCTTTTGTGGGTAACATATCTTACATTATTTATATTATTGACATTTGGACATTGTAAGGGCATGTTTTCATTCTTGTATGGGTGCCCACTTGGTTGTTTGTTTGATTTATGATATGATTATCCTTTATTTTATTTACTTTAAATTGTTTGTAATATGAATAATATTATAATAATGTAAGAATTTAATAATATTTAGACCTGAAAAGGAGGCTGGTTCCAATGAATCAGGCGTTATGGGGGTGCTGGCTCACTTGTCACCTTCTTTATGCATACCCAACTTTCCAAACCTAGTAGGAGATTGGGGATTCCTTAAGAATTGAGTCATTCACCCTTTCTATTTTCTTTTCCAACCCGTCTGGGTGGCGACTCCTATTCTCCTGGTTTAGGCATGTGTTCTCTAAGGCTCAGAGCCTAACAGAGCCAAAGTTGAAAGAACCATTCCACCGGGAGTGGGGGTGAAAATTCCCGTTCACAAAGCACATCAATCTTTTTATGCTATGCACCCTAGGAGTACTAAGATGTATCAAGATTTGAATAGGAATTATCGGTGGTCAGGTATGAGGAGAGACATAGCAAAATTTGTGCCCACGTGTCTAACTTGCCAAAGAGTAAAGGTTGAGCATGAGGTTCCTTCGGGTTTGTTGCAGCCATTATTGGTTCCTGAGTGAAAGTGGGACCAAGTGACTGTGAATTTTGTATGCAACCTACCTTTGACCCAGAGAAAATATGATGCAATCAGGGTAATAGTGGAAAGAATGATGAAGTCAGCTCACTTCCTTCTAGTCAAAATGGATTACTCTCTTTAAAGGATGATTGAGATATATATGAATGAGATTGTGAGGTAGCATGATGTCCTAGTTCCATTGGTATCTGACTGAGATTGTAACACCCCCACACCCAATACATACACACTATATACACCACAATGTAGTATACATGTATCGAATGTAGGAATGCTATGGATTTTTCTTAACATTCAAATGGTTTTAAATAATACTATAATCTTTCTCATTATACATTATAGAAAATAAGTCATTAACTTGTAATATAAAACAAATAGATATATATATATATATATTTACTTACTACGCAGCGGAATATAGAAAATATTTACATATATGAAAGCATTTAAATCCATATTTACAAATATACATATATTCACATTATAAACAAAACTTTACAAAATATAAGAGAGTTATACATGATTGGCAAATCTTCTCTGATCTTTAAGTTCCCAAAATCAACTCTTCAACGTCTACTCTCACTCGGTCTCGAAGAGCTCTCTGGTTCAACTCTATCAACTCTATCACCTGCGCGATTAAACACTATCGCGCTAAGCCAAGGGCTTAGTAAGTCCAATCATGCTAATGTTATGCTTAAGTGCAATGCAATGCAACACACCTTATTAATAAAAGCAACAACATAGGTGAAAAGTTAACATCAACCCTTTTGCCTATCACAAATCATATAAGCATACCACAATTCAACATATTTCCACATCCATCATTAATCAATCAAATTATCATTCATGACTTACATTAAACATAGACAAGCATGGGCCCAAAACACACTAATATGCCATTCAATTTTCAGAGTTAATGTTTTGGTTTTGTTATCACATTTATCAATATCATATACCCAACTAGGCTTCAAGGATTAGGTTCAACCAAGCTTCAAGGGGAGCAAAGCATGCTAAGCTTCAACCCAACTTGGGTTCAAGAACCAACCCAACCTAGCTTCAAGGGTTGTAACATCTCAATTAGGCTTCAAGGATTCAATCCAACCTAACTTCAAGAGATTGTTACTATCATTAGGCATGCCACCAATAACAAACTCTGAAAATGGAATAACACATTAGCCACACAATTCATTTACATTTCATTCTCAATTCTCATCAATTAGGCAAACATGCCATATATCTTTCAATTGAATCATCATAGCCAATCACAATGGCCTCAAATCAAACAATATCTCAATTCATATTATTCATATAACATCATTGATACAACATTTCAAAGTACATACCACATTACCATTCACAATGCATATAGCCTAACATTGTTCATATGTATCCTCAATATCAACAAATGTGTACTACAATCTCAACATCAATGAATGTATGTTCCACATATATTTGATTAGGTCATTCTTATCTTTGAAGTATATTTAAAGTGTTTATGTTTAGGTTTAAGTATCAATGATATCTTTGAAGAATCAAAACCATACAAAAAGAACAAAAATAAAAACAGTAGCCAACACATTTGAGGGACACGGCTAAGCTTGTGGCCGTGTCTCTCAACTTAATTTTGGCAGTGACAGACACTGGTATGGGACACGGCCGTGTCTCTTAAAAATCAACCCAACAAGGCCAAAATTTCCATGACTTGGCCGTGTCTCTCTTTGCTTTTGGCCGTGTCACTCATGATCAAAACCCTAACAAAAAACCAACACTCTTTCAATTGCATTTCCATACTTTTTGTACAACAATCATCTCATTCAAATGAACACAATCAATGACATAAACACATATCTTACATAAACATCACAATAATCACTTTAACAACACATTTACATACAAACCATTCCAAAACCCAAAAACCAACATCCTTCTCCATCCTTCAAAATCAACATCCACCACTTCCAACATCAATACCTTTTTAAACTCTTAACTTAACACCAATTTTAACACTTGAAAACACATCACAAACACCTATCATCAACTAATCAACAAACCCTAATTCACTTCAAAAGAATAAAGAAATCAAAGAAAAGAACTTACCTTAGTTAAAAACTTCTTGAATCAACACTTTATCACTTAATCTTCCTTCAATTTGAGTTTAGAACTTCAAACACCTCTCTAGCTCTCTAGTTTTCTTTTGTCTTTGGAGGAGCCGGCCACTACCAACAAGAAGAAGAGAAAATGATGAAGAAACAAAGTCAATTTCTCCTTAAATCTCCACCAAGTGATTTTAACTAAACAATTACCAAAACACCCCTCATCACTTAACTTATCTTTTGTCACTTGCATGCCCAAATATGTAATTTCATACTCAACAAGATAAATATCTCTTCCCCCTTGACTCTTCATTTGACCAATTTATATGTTATATATATCACAATATAATCAACATATACACTTTTCTCTAAACCCTCTTTTCTTTCCCAAACACATATGCATAAACATTCTTTTCCAATTTCTTTTCTTATCACACAACATATACATTCAATCCAATTGACAACAACAACATAATCAAAACTTCTAAGGCATACATGAGGATATTACAGAGATCCACGGTTTACATCAAGGTTTT
This sequence comes from Garcia nutans, assembly GCA_947685225.1. Classification (NCBI taxonomy): domain Eukaryota; kingdom Viridiplantae; phylum Streptophyta; class Magnoliopsida; order Malpighiales; family Euphorbiaceae; genus Garcia; species Garcia nutans. The sequence continues at coordinate 36,113,116 of CANTUV010000008.1, read as the reverse complement.
GGAAGAGTTTGCAAGATGCCTTGGGTACTCGATTGCATTTTAGTATTACTTTTCATCAACAAACAGATGGACAGTTAGAGTTAGTGATATAAGTCCTAGAGGATGTGTTGAGGAGCTCTGTCATTGAGTTTACTGGGAGCTGGGATAGGCATTTACCATTAGTTAAATTTGCTGACAATAATATTTATTAGTCCAACATTGGGATGGCACCTTTTGAAGCTTTGTATGATAGGAAATGTAAGACACCTTTTTATTGGGATGCAGTTAGGGAAGGAAAACTGGTAGGTCCATATTTGATCAAACAAACAGAAGAAAAAGTTAAGGTAATTCGGGATAGATTGAAAGTAACTTAACACCAACATAAGTCTTCCTCAGATCTAAAAAAAACATAGATTTCAGTATGGGTGATAAAGTGTTCCTAAAGGTGTCTCCTTGGAAGAAGATACAGAGGTTTGGTTGGAAGGGCAAATTGAGTCCTCATTTTATTAAACCATATGAGATACTGGAGAGAGTAGGATTAGTTGCTAACATATTGGCTTTGCTGAGTTGGATAAGATACATAATGTCTTTCATGTTTCTATGCTTCAGAGGTACAGATCAGATCCATCTTATATATTATTAGTTGAATCCATAGAGGTGAATCCAGATCTTACTTATGAAGAGGAACCAGTGGCAATCTTGGCATGAGAGATGAAATAATTGAGAAACAAGAGGGTGCAATTGGTTAAGATCCTATGGAGAAATCATTCTACTAAAGAGGCGACATGGGAGATCGAGGAGGTTATGCAGAGCCAATATCCTCAACTTTTCCAGAGTTAAATATTAGGTAATTTCGAGGATGAAATTATTTAAGGGGAGAGAGTTGTAGTGCCTATAGTTTTATTAAATATAATTAAATAAATATTTTGGAAGGGTTAAGTGAGGTGTTGAAAGAAGAAAATAACTAAGGTATATGTAGGATATATGTGAAATATACATAAGATATAGATGTCACTACAAAAAAAAAAAGAAGTCAAAACGTAAAAATATAAAAGTTAAAGTTAAAAAGTTAAAAAAATTCAAAATTAAATTAAATTTTGGTGGAAGAGAATAAATATGGGTTGTTGATTATTTATTAACTAATTAATTAAATTATTATTATATATATGGCTAGGAAATAAGAAAGAAATTAAAAGTCAAAATTTTCGGTCATCGTCTTCTTCTTCTTTCCTTAGTAGGTTGAATCTCCATGGTTGCTTGAAGGAGAATTTTACTTCTTCTATCCATTAAATTCTACAAGATTTTACAAGAAATTAAGGGGAATTTGAAGAAAATACAAGTATTAGGTAAGCTTTCTTTTGAATTTAAGAAGTTTTCTTGAAAATATAGATTATGTGAAATTTACAATTTTGATAGTAATGTCAATAATTGTTAGAATGGTATGTAATGATGTTATTTTGATGTATAAGTAATGATTTTAAGGTTGGATGATTGAAATAAATGGGTTTGGTAGGAATTTCAAAGAGATAGTAGGGTAAGTTAGGGTTTTTGGTGATATTTAAATAGAATTGATGTAGTTGGAATTTAACTGATTAAAAGGTGTTAGAATGAAATTCTAATGATATATTTTAACTTATAATTTGTTTTAGGATCAAGTAAAGTGAAGTTGTAAATTTAAAGAGGTGAAGAGCATTTGGTGAAGTTGGTGTTGGAGAGTGATTTTGTGTTGGATTTTGGCAATTTGGAGGTTAGTACATACTTTGATAATTATGTGTTTAAATTGAATTTGAATAGGTATGTTACATTGTACAATGATGACTATCTCATGCTACTTTAATTTGAATGTTCACATGTAAAGTGCATGGTTTTATGTTAAATTATGTGAAATGCATAAAGTATGAATTATAATGACATTATTGTGTGTGATTTTGAGAAATGTGCATTATGTAATTTAAAGAGTAAAATTCGCCCACATTATGAAAATGGCAAAGAATGTGATATCCATGATGGAAATATGTAGAATTTGAGAGAAAGAAAAGTGTTGAAAAATGAAGAATGATAGAATTGGCTATGCTTAAGTGATATTGTGAAACGATGTATGTTTACCTTATATAATGTCTTATTCCAGAGAATTGTATTTGGTGCTATTGATATGGCATGCCTATTATATAATTTACCTTTGGGGCTAGACACAATGGTGTCACTATTGATGATATGATTTGCTTTCGGGATTAGACACAATGGTGTCACTTTGATGATATTATTTACCTTCGGAGCTAGACACAGAGGTGTCTCGATAGACTACAACAATATCTCTAGAACTTGAATATTTTATAGGGTTACTTAGGCCTAATGCATGTGATTATGGTATTTAGATGGAATTCATGAAAATGTATGTACATGAAGGCATTAATCATGTTATTTTTCAAAGAACTTCACAGTGCATTATTCTTAAATTATTTTTATTATCAAAGTATGTATTGCTAAGCTAGTAGCTTAGCATAATTTATTCATCGTGTAGGTGACATGAAAGATATAGAGAGCCTTGTTACATCTAACCAAGTCTAGCTTAGTGGATTCATACTAGAAGTTTGATTTTTTCCACGGATCAGTGTCAGCACGTGTATCATGTAAATAATTCTTTTTGTTTTAAACTTAAGATGTTCATGAACTTTATATTAATATATAAAATGTTGTAAAACTAATGCATGGACAAAGTGTTGTATATATTTGAATTTTATAATATATATTGTGTATGTGATGTTGATTGTATTTGGGGGAAGATCTTGGAGTTTGAGATTCGAAATTATTTATTGGGAGTGTAATTTTTGGCAGGCTATGTTCATGATTAATTTTGGAAATACCCGATTTACAGACAAAACTCTAGCAAAATTTTTTAAGAGATTTTCTTTTAAATTTGTATTTTTAACAATAAAATTACTAATACATATAATTTTTTTTATCTACCAAATTATCTTTTGAAGAATAAACTATTTCATTAAAATTAAGGAAAAAAATTTTTGATGAGAAAGATAGTGACATTCTTGTATTTTGTATACATTTTTATATATACAGGATGTATGTATTATACGTATATAGGGTATAAAAGTGTTATAAAAACTCCCTCTTTTTCTTATCCTTATAATCCCTAGGCATATATTTCTCTTCAAACTCTACTAGAAAATCATCATAAGTTAATAGTGGCATTCTATCTAAACCATGTAAAATGGTCTTCCACCAATCATATGCATCTGCCTGCAATAAGGAAACAACGTAATCAAACTTCTCTACTACTGTATCCTCCAACTGTGCAAAGACTCATTCCACCCTATCCAACCATTATTCAATCTCTGCTAGATCAGTTGTACCTATGAAATCTACAGCACCATATTTCTTAAGTTTATCATACTTCCTATTTTGCCGTAGTGCTTGAATAGACGAAAATACTCTCTCCATTTGTTGCACCCAAAATGGTGGACCCTGTACCCCTGGTCTAACTGCCTCTGAAGCCTCTCTAATGCCTTCTACACTGGCTCCAACTCTACCCTTATTTGGAGCATTACTTTAGCACCCTCTTCCTCTGATCTACATGTCTCAGATTCCATCTCAACCTATATCTATTACAACAACAAATATTACCACGTCAAAGACCAATACATGTACTAATGCATATGCATGTATCACATTTCAAATCACAATTTTAAAATCCCCTTTTTTACTTTAAAACCCACCTTAGTTGAGATTTTCAAACCTAGGCTCTGATACCAAAAATAAATGTAACACCCTTATACCCTATACACGTACAATACAAATACCCCATAAATGTAAATTACATATATAAAATACAAGAGTGCTAAATAGGCTGTCAAATCAATTGTGAGTTCACTACTTTCTCAAATCATTTTGTTTTTTTAGTGAAAAATAGAGCCTTTTGTGAGTTATGTAGTGCACCAATGGCTCATAGTTTTGGATAAAGTTGATAAGATCAATTTCGTGCATTATGGAATTAGAGTTGTCATCGGCCTGAGAGGGCTAAGGTAAATTGGGATTTCTTAAGGGCTTGCTTCAAATTTTGGGATTCAAATGCCCAAATTTTTATATTTGTTGCAAAAATGAAAGAACTATGTCTGTCCTTTAAAGAATTTAGTATGTTCTTAGGTGGCAATCCTAATGTTGCCCTAGTGGTTCCTCACCAGACCTCAAGTTATCAACACATATTTGGAGAGCTATTTTCCTTAGATCCATACCAAGTGTAGGGGTTGACAATGTGCAACAAAATGCGACTTGCTAAAATGATAGAGAGATTTGAGGTTCCAAGAAAGGGTTAGATTGAGACAAGAGGTGAAGGCATGTAAGTGAAAGACATCGGGATCATCCTAAAACATCATCTCATGTTACGAGCATTGGCATTTTGCTTCACTACATGCTTCATTTTCCCAAGCGAGATAGGTTTGGGGGAAAGCCAAGTCAGATGTCTAGTTAAGGAGATTGAGGATTCTTGGAACATTGCTGCACTTTTTTTTTTGGCTAAAACCTTATTAAGCTTAGATCAGACATTTAAAGTGGACAGTCCATGGTAGGAGACTAGCAACACATTCCACTTCTCATACAGGGATATGATAGTCATCGAGAGCTTGTGTTTTACGAGGACTGGCGCACTCTATTTGATGACCAGTTGCATAACCTGGTTGGGCATGTTCTAGATCGGTCTGCTCTGCTCTTCTTCCATACTACTTAGAGGGACACAGTCTTTACTGCCATAGGTGGTGCCGGCACTACACTAATATTAGACTCCAATGAGCAGATGGCTCACTCACTAATGTTACTGATTCTAGGGTGCTCCTTTCTTCATGATGGATGGGGTTGCATCAACTTCAACATCCTCAGAAGTCTGGAAGATCTATCAATTTCTCTCGCACTCTCTTGGAAGGACCTATCAAGTGTGGGAGGTACATTCCTTACTCAGTTTACTTCTGTTTCAAGTGTAATCTTTGGATTCTAGCTATTTGTGTTACAAATGTGGGCATATGAATATTTTCCTTTCACTGCTCTGGTACTGAGAGAGCCCAAAAGTGACTTCTTTCCCGCCCGGATTCAATGGAGGCAAGAGTACTAGTTGAGCTCTACTTCTGACTTGCCTAATTTCCTACCTTGCGAAGCCACTTCAACCACTTGCTAGTGTCATTGGTATGTTTCTTTGCCTTACTTCTTCATTCAACTTTACTATTTTATACACTAATCAATTGCTCTTATGCAAGTAAACTAGATCCATTTGGTGATAAATGGGGTGGATTATAATAACTTGAAAAAACAAAGAAAGAAAAAAAGTTTTAACAGGTCTAAGAATCGAACTTAAGACCTTAGGAGAAGAAATATAGAGTTTTACCATTAGGCTAAGTAGCCTATGCCTAATGGTATAGTCAATCACATAGTATTTATAATATAAATTGTATTAATGATTATAAAAACCAATAAATCAATCAGATCATGCATTAATAAGAGTGTATTAATTATTAAGAGAGAGAGAGATATTATTGATGAGAGAGAAAGTGTTAGAGAGAGAGACCAAACATTTTTGCTTCAATCTACTGCCTTTTAGTCACTTTTTATCGGCATGCACCACGTCACCGGAATCCTCAGTCGATGACAAGTCAAATGCCATCTGACTTGCCACCGACAGTCATCATTTGCCGTCTGAAGTCGATCGTTGTTGTATGTCGAAAGTAGTTTTCGAGGAGCTCTTCGGCCGTTTTCGACCTCATTTTCTAGTGAGACTGGTATTTTTGAGATCCTTTCTTCACGAATTTCATTTTGGCATATCATTTGTTAATTTTAGATCACTTTTATTTTTGACCGGAATCCGGTGACCATTCTGGCTACTGTTAACTTTTCGACAAAAAAATAAAATAAGAAAATAAATGTAAACAATAAATAATATGTATAATTAATGATATTTAAATAAATTGAAAATTTATTTATTTAGGATTCATTATTTAAAACTAATGGATTATTTAAATAATATTATATAGAATTAATATATATTTAGATAATAATATATAAATTATGATTTAAATTATAATAAATAATTTATGACTGAAATTATTATTATTATTATTATTATTATTATTATTATTATTATTGCTTTTATCATTAATATTAAACTTAAAAACTATTATGTTTGAATTAAAAGTAATTAGATAATTATTTTATAATGAGAATTAATCAAATAATATTAATATCTGAGTAAATAATAATATTGTTATTATTATTATTATTTTAAAGTATAGCAAAATAAGAAAATGTAAAGTAAATAATATTAATATTATTTTAATAAATTCATTTTATTAATGTTATTATAATTAATATAAATTATTATTTATGGAAATAAGCCAAATGATAAATAAACTTATGTAAATTAATTTTCATTGGAGGATATCTATTAAATGTAGTATTTTAAAATTTTTCAAAGATTAATTTTAAAGCATATTTTAAGTAATTATTTTATGTTAAAAATTAAATAAATATTATTAAAAGTTTAATTGAATAAATTTATTAGTAATATTAATATTGTAACACCCGTGAATTTCAAATATTATTAAATAATTAATTTGGAGGGTAGTTGATATTTCGGAAGAGAAAAATATAAGATATATACAAGATATATACCTATTATATACTTGGTGCATACATAAAATATACATTACATATACATGATATATACATATAAGTAAAAGTTTACATAACATATAAATAAAGTATAAATGATATATACATATATATTAAATATAAATGACATATATATACATAATTATGGGTGGTGGATGGTAAATAAATAAATAAAAAGAAAAAAAGAAAGTCAAAAGAAGAGAGAAAATACTTGATGGATATTAAAAGCAATTTAATTAATTAATTAAATTATTATATATGGTTAGTAAAAGAAGAAGAAAAATGAAAAATACTATTCAACTTCTTCTTCTTCTTCTTCTTCCCTTTATGACCGAATTTCCATCTACTGAGAGAGAGAGAGAGTGTGAGTTTTGCTTTTAAATACCTCAAATTACCTAGGAAATCCAAATGTTTCAAGGAGATTTTGAAAAAAAAAATTAAGAAAACAAGTAGTACTTCTTTTAAGCTTGTTTTATTTGATTTTAACATTATGTTTGAGATGGCTCAAGTGAGAAAGTGGTTTTACATTCCTAAAATGGAGAGTAATGAAATTAAAATGATGAGTATATGGTGATTTGTTGGTTGAAATGAATATAGTTGAAGAAATTAGGGTAACGAGAAGATTATTGAAAAATTAGGATTTTTATATGGGTGGCTATAATTATTGTAAAGGGATGATTTAATATTTTTTTAGTGTAAATGTTATAATTTTATGGTTAGAAATTAGATATGAGTAGGTTTTGATGAAGTTAGGGTTTATGGGTATGTTATGTGTAATTAGGGTTTTTGAAAGAGGTTTTAATATATAATTATGAAAATGAGTTGCTTTAATGTTATATTGATGCATATGTAATGAATTTATGGTTAGATGTTGGAAATAATTATGGATAGTTGAAGTTTGGATAAAGTAGTAAGGGTAGAAATTAGGGTTTTATAGGAAATTAGTGGAAAATTGAGTAATTAGTGAATAAATTGTATATAATTAATATGCGAATAATTCTAAATGAATAATGTTGCTTATTGTCTGAGTTATATGTGATTAGGCCAAAATAGATTAAGTGAAGCAGTGTAAAAGTTTCATCAAAATAAAACTTGGAAAGAGGAATAAGGTTACTGTATACTTGAAAAATTTATGTTTTAATAATATTTGAGTAGCATAGCACATTGTGATTTGATGAATGTGTTATCCCAGTTTGATATTAGTTTTGGTATGATATGTGCATTGCATTAGATAAAAGTGTGTTTAATGCTTGAAGCATGAAATGTTGAGCCATTGTAGAATGGTTATATATTTATTATGTACTTTAAGTGAAATGTGCAAAAAATGGTTGGAAAAATGATAAATGAATAATGTGATAAGGAATGTGAAAAAAATGTGGAAATATCTAAAATGTAAAAATTATAAAAAGAAATTAATAACATGAGTGGGAAATATGGAAAATGATAAAATGTGATTAAAATTGTGTAAAGGGACTATATAATATGTACTGTGGTTGATAATGAGGAAATTGGTTATGAAATAATAATAAATTGACAAATGAAATGAGAACATGAAAATATGATTTGCAAGTGATCATGATAAACTTGATCACTTGGGAAAATGGAAATGAGATGTAAAGTGTAAGTGATATTGTGTGTATATTAACCCTATATAATTACTTGTCCTGAAAGTTGAGATTTATTAGGCGTGTATTGACAGACCTGAGCAGAGCTAGATCTTGAGTTGAGCAGAGCTAGGTTATGAGATTGAGATTGGAAATGGACCCGAGCAAAGTTGGGTCTTGAAAATAATATTGTGATAATTGGACTTGGTAATTGTATAGGAGTTTGGGCCCAATGTGTGTAAGTGTAAATATGTGTGTATTATATAAACATTGCATGTTGCATTATGAGATTTTCAATTTGGATATATATTTACATATATGTGATGAATGAATTATAAAACAAAATGGTTATTATAACAATATTGCAAATTATATTATGAAGGAGGTATCAAAATGTATATATATATATGTTGTTTTAAATATGTACCACTAAGCTATAGGCTTAGTGCGGTTGTATGAATTGCGCAGGTGAGAGAGTTGCTAATAAGAGGGATCTAGGTTGTGGATGATATCTAGAGATTTGGGGTGCCACAGGACCAACAGTGTTGACTGCATTTATGTATAATTGTGCTTTGTGTTAAGCATTTTGGTTTATGTATATAAATTCACAATACTTGTGTATTTAATGAAAATTAGGATTATGGAGTATATATGTAAATGTAAATTTAATTAAGATAAATAATTTGAATATATTTTCAATATGTTTTGAAGAATTGGGAAGATTTGTGAAAATGACAACGTTGGAAGTGTTTAATTTCATACAAGTTGTGCGTTTGATGATTTAGGGAATATTGAATTTACACAAAACTCTGGCGAATTTTTCATAGGAATTTTTTTAAATTTGTATTTTTATCATATAAACACTAATATATATCTATTTATTTACTATTTAAATTATGGAGAATTTTCTAAGGATAAGGTTGGTGACATTCTTCTATTTTGTATATGTGTTTTATAAATATAGGGTGTATGTATTATACGTATATAGAATATAAAGGTGTTACAAATATTATCATAATCATTATTAAACTATAAGAACAAATGAAAATTAATATAGATAAATTGCATATAGTGATATTTTAAATACTTGACAAATATTGGACGTACAAGATTTTGATGGATATATGCTATGAATATTGATTGAGGCCTAGATGGGGTAATTAGGTGGATAAATTGATGGTGATAACACTCATTTAAGTATTTTTAGAAATTTAGGAAAAAAAATCGATGTATGCTAAAACTCTACTGAAATATCGTTAGAATTTTAGAAATCATCCTTACATTTTCTATTCATGTTATTCATCTCACAGTAGTTGATAACTCTATGTTATAACTTAGTTAATCATCATTCTTATACCACTTTAGGAGTGGATCCATTTGTTGTAGGAAATCATAGAGGTGATTATGTTCACTAGGTAATTATAGCTTTTGGTTCAGGTGAGTGGATAATTATATAATATTAATATTTTATTAAATTTTCTATATATATATGAATTGTTAAAATTATTTTACGATGAAAATCAGTTTATAATGAAATTTAAAGAAAGTAAAATTTTATTTATGTATATTTAACTTGAGAACAAATAATGGTATGTTGTTGATGTTTAAATTATATAAATGATGATTTATTTTGATACAGATAAATAAATGATCTGAATACACTTATGATATGTTATCTGATAAATGCACCTTGATGATGGGTGTTTATGAGGAATTGACATATTTATATCTATGACATATATTGCCTTTGGGAATCACTTAGTATACATATAACGTTTGGGACGTATATCAGGTGGTTCACCCTTTAGGGGTAGCTCTACATATGTGTATGACTAACATTAGTTGCTTTTGGGCTGCCAACGTCATCATAGCAGTTAAGATGGTAGCATAGCTCTTAGACTACTAATATATATATGTGTGATTAGTTACATATATGTAATTTGCAGCTAAGGTGCTAATGTAGTCTATGGGCTACATATTCTGAGTGTATGAAGATATATGTTTACTTATATGAAATGATATTATGAATTAATGTAGCAATGTTATGATAAGTAAGAATGATATTTATGCAGCTGTATGAATTTTTATTAATAAGTATATGTGAAAACCTTCTTTGTTCCCCTTTAAATATATTCTCTTGAGTTGCTGGACTCACCCTTTTATTACATTAACATTTTTAGCCTTGCAGTAGACTCCAATAGAGTATAGATTCTCATCTTTCCATTCTTTCTGCATGTAGAAGAGGTTGGACAAACATATTACCCTTGCAGTTTGATCTTATTTGGGGTAGTGTATAATTATTATGGATAATATTAAGGATGTATTTAATGTAATATTATAGATTTTGGATGATGATAATATAAATATTATAGACTTATGTGTATGTGAGAGATATAAAATATTCAGTTTATGAATGGTGATTTTATAGCAGGTTTTGCATTATGGTTTTCTTAAGTTTTTAGGAAGACTCTGTCATAGTACATGTTAGGTCCACCCCTAGCTTTAGCGAGTGGGGTATGACATTCAATGGTATCAGAGCATAAGCTATAGATTTTGTAGACTTTCATGTGATGACCTTTTGGAATCGAGGTGACCAGGGGTAAGAGACTCATTTCAATCTCTAGTGTACTTGTCAATTTTATTAAGTTCAAAGGTAAAGTTCTTTTAATTTTGCGTATTGTCACACCCCAAATTTGGAGTGGATGGTCCTAGAGTTTGAATAAGTATAATATGTCAGAACCATGTAGAACACAAATCAGAACAAAACAGAAAATAATATTTCACAAAGTTTTTTTTTCTATTTATTTGTTACAAATATTTTCATATTTGGGTTCCTTTACATTACATATACAAAATTTTCCTAGTTGTCTCTCCTTCTGCTATTCCTGGATACTACAATGTTGTTATTGCCAGAGTTGCACTACCTACAAAACAATGCTGAAAGCAACAACAATGTGAGCGGTGAGCTGCAACTCAGTGAGTGTTCTTGCTTTTTAGTATGTGTTTTAGTTTCACTTTATGTTGTTAACTAGTTAAGTATCATATTAATGCTTATAAGATATTGATAGTTTAATTAACACCCTAGCATGCTATTACATATTTAGAATCACACAACACACTTATATTTAAGGAAGGTATATAATATATCATTCAAGATATTTATATTCATCACAGATTTATAACACTAATAACTTCATCATTTAGCAAACAATATAAATAACTTTATATGGTGGCACTGTCTTATTTTAGAACTTATAACTTATTAGTCCAACTATTTACACTTAGTCTATATTATTTCTTTAAATAGCACTTAACATATAATACCGATTATCAGGCTATCATTTTTTTATATTTGTTCTCAATCTGAGAATTCAGATACTATATATATATATATATTTGATCCTCAGGTTATAATAATATATATTTATATTAGAGAAGGTACTTTACTCAACTTGAGTATAATAAAAAATATATATATTTTTACAGGGAATCTGATGATAATATAGAACAGAGACAATCTAGAGACTGTAAACAGAGACAACTAGATGCTGAATTTTTAGGGCGGTAATTTTCCCCTTATGCACATTTCAGAACACCGGTGTATATTGCCTAGTGGTTTAACCCCCACTAGGATTGGGCTCTGTCAATATGATTATCAGAAAAAATCAGCTTGGTCATTGGGTTAGTCTTAGAAGGCTCACATGAAAGGTCTTACTTGAATCGGTATGGCTTACTACACATATGTACATTTTGACCATTACTTTAATGGTTATATATTCAGATGTTTAATACTATATGCTTGAATTTACTTATTTATAATGTTCTTTAATTTCCCTTCTTTAGCAAAATTATTTATATAACATAGCAAACATAACTAGTCGTACTTTATAACTACTCTAACTTACTCATTTAATTTTCTATAACTCTAACTTTTCTATAAGTATTATTCAATACTTTTGTTTTTATACCAAAATTGTAAGTACCTTTAAAATTTAAATTTCACATTTATTTTTTTTGTAGCATTTAATATACTATACTTTACATTATTATCAACATCATCATTATCTTCCTTTTTACTATAAAAGATAGCAAAATGGTCACTATAGCCTTTCGATTAATTTGTTACTTTTAGTCACTATTCATGTATTATCTTATAAAATGGAAAGACAACTTTTGTCTTTATCTTATACTGAACTTACTAATAAGCCACTAATATCTCATGCAGACTAATTATATCCAACATCATATCATATTTATCTCATAGTAAATAACCTATGCAACTCTTCATATCACCACTTATCCCAAAATATTCAACTTAATATCATAATAACATTCGGCCAATCTTATAGCAAACCATTCAATCAACTTCTCATATCATCATGTATTTTCAAACATTTAGCATATTAAAATATGAACATCTATATCAAGTATATCTCGATGAACATTATATTTATTCAAACAATTTATTTAATTTAAGACATAAATTAGAATAACTTAATTATTCCATATGCATATTGTAACCACAACATGCAAGATGTTATTTAAGTAAAAATTCTAACATACATGTCTCAAACAACTTATGTAATATCCCTAAGTGTGCCCTAGATGTTTTGGCTTTATTGTTGTTTAAATTGGATTCAATGTATATGTTTATTTGGAAGAGAAAAGGGTTTTTAAAGAGAGTGTATATGTTGTTTATATTAGAATATATACAACATATACACAAGTCATTGGAAAGTCAAAAGGATGATAGTGGAAGAAGATATTTTGTGTTTTTGAATTTAATAATTAAATAATATGGAATTAATTGAGTGGAAGAGATTAAATGGGATTAGTTTAATATTATAATTGCTTGGTTGAGAGGGTTTTAAGGAAAAGGAGGTTGACTTTGTGTTTCTCTTTCTTCTTTCTTTCTTCCTTGCCGTGGCTCATCTTCTTCTCCTTCCTTTGCTTTTGTTTTGGCCGGCTAACAAAGAGACAAGAGAACAAGGGAGATATTTGAACCTCTAAACTCAAGATCTAAGGAAGCTTTCAAGAGATCAAGTGGAAAGGTTAAGAGTTTCTTCATCCTTGGTAAGTTCTTCACTTGATTCTTTGATTTCTTTGAGTTTTTGGGTTGAGTTTGTGGATGGTATGTGATTATGTTTGTTTAAGATGGGTTTAAGAGTGTTTGGGTAAACTTATTTCTGGTTTTGGGGATGGTTTGAAGGAAAGAGTAAGTTGTTGAAAGTGAATGTATTGAGGTTGTATTTTAGGTTTGTGTTGATGATTTTTAATTTGCGTTGGAAGTATGTTATTAGTTGTTTTGATGTTTTTGTAAGTTTGTTATGGTTTTTGGGTATGTTGAGATGAGTTTGGTTGAAGTGGTTTTTGGTGAAAGGAAGTGTTTTGTTGGTTGTGTTGTTGTTTTGGCCGGAATATGGGTTTTTGGCCTGACACGCCCAAGGGCACGTCCAGGATTTTGGGCGTGTCGATGGTTCTGTATTTTGGGATGAGTGGCACGAGCAATGACACGCCCATGTCACTGAGCGTGTTATAGCTACTGTGTTTTTGGGGATTTGACACGACCAGTAACACGCCCGTGTTATTGAGCGTGTCATAGCCACTGTGTTTTTGGGGATTTGACACGGCCATGAGCACGCTCATGATGTTGGACGTGTCAATGTGGTTGAGAGGCAGAATGTATTACACGCCCATGAACACGCCCATGTTGTTGAGCGTGTAAAAGCTTCTGTGTTGTGGAGTTAGGGCACGGTCAGGGCCACACCCGTGTTGTTGAGCGTGTCAAGTTTAGAGTTTGCCCTAGTTGGTTCTTAGCTTTATGATCTTATGTGGGTTTCATCTTCCTTTTGGAATAGGTTGTGAAGAAGGTGAATTACCCTAATTCAAGAAGTGAAAGATTTTGGAAGGAGAAGTGTTTGATATTGTGTGGGTTGCATTTAAAGTAAGTACAAACATTGCATTGTTGCATACATCCTTTTTATGTGGCATTGTTGATATATATATATGAATAATTTGATATTTTGCACATTGTGAATCTTGTGGAATGTAATGTGCTATATGTATGATGATGAATTGTCTTGATGTGAATGGAGATATAATGAAACCATTGTTGTTGGACATGGTTATGTAAATGAAATTGATGAGGCATGATTGCCTATTCGAGTATGAGATAGGAATTGAGAAAGAGAATGATAAAGAGGCAAATGAAATAATTGTATGTTTAATATGTTTATTCAATTTCAGAGTTCTGGATTTGGCGGCATGCTTATAAAATGAATAGTAACAGTCTAGCCGGGTTGAGGATCTCTTCAAATTGTGTTGAATTGAGGTCCAAGAGACTGGGTCTATTACACTATGAGAATTGTGAATATGAAATATATGAATAGTAACAGTCTAGCCGGGTTGAGGATCTCCTCGATTAGTCGGGTTGATGGTCCAAGAGACTGGGTCTGTTACAGGTAACAGTCTAGCCGGGTTGAGGATCTCCTCAAGATTGTTGAGTTGATGGTCCAAGAGACTGGGTCTGTTACCCTATCCATGGATAGAGAGATATGTATATTGCCTACGGGCTTGATTATTGTGTTTATGGACCAAAGCAGCAACTCTGAATTTTGAATACCATATTAAATGCTAGTTGGGCCCATAGGTGTCTTTATTGAATGAGTATAATGGATGATGATATGATTATTTAAATAATGAAATGTAACATTCATAAATATGATTTTCATTGGTTGAATGTATGATATTGATATTGACATTTCATATTATCATTATGGTTTGTACTACTGAGTTGTTGGCTCAACGCGATTGTGGTTCATCGCGCAGGTGGTAGAGTTGATAGGGTCGAGACTGAGGATTCCTCTAGACCTAGTTGAGTTTATGCTTGAAGAGTTGGATTAGAGCTTAAAGATCAGAGAGTCAAGTTGCCAATCATGTATATATTCTATGTTTTGTATATTTTGATTTTTATGTATTTGAACTTGTAAAAGTTTGTAATAACTTCCGCTGCGGGTTGATAAATGTTTTATCTATTGTGTCTTTTGAATTTCTTTTAAATGTTTGAGATTTGTTTCACTTATTTTCAAAGACATGATTTGTGTATTTTTAAACTGTGGCATTTTCTATATTCAGTATACGTATATTACAATCGTATAAGCATGCTTGGTACGTATACGGGATATAGGGGTGTTACAATTATTTTGGTATCAGAGCCTAGGTTTGAGATTCTCAACCTAGGACAAGTGTAAGAAAAAGAATACTTTGATTTTAAAAAAGTGGATTTTGAATAAAATACATGGTTGGTATTGGCAGTCTCTGATCTTTATGTGGTGTATTCTGCTGTGTTTGCAGATATAGGTTATAATGGATCCTCATTCACGTCAATCTGTTGAGGGTAGTGCTGAGAGTATAGCTCTTGATGAGGGAGCTAGAGTGGATAGAACTGGAGAGGCACCTGTTTCTGTGTCAGGGAGACCAGCTGATGAGGAGGTTCCACCAGTTTGGCTTAGGCATATGGTTGATTTATTGAGGCAGGCACCAGTGCAACTACCGCCACCCCCACCCCAGCCAAAGGTACCAGTGAGACAGTATGATAAATTAAGAAAGTATGGAGTAGAAGATTTTCTGGGTACTATTGATCCAGTGGTAGCTGAGCAGTGGCTGGATAAGGTTCAAAGGATTTTCATTCAGTTGCAAACCACTCCAACAGAAAAATTTGATTATGCCGGATCACTGTTGCAGAAGGATGCTTATGTTTGGTGGAAGACAGTTCCGCATGCTATGGATGATCCACCAACATTATCCTACAGTGATTTTCTACGAGAGTTTGAGCTGAAATATACTCCAAGGGAGTATAAAGATGTGAAGAAGATGGAGTTTTTGACCTTGAGGCAAGATCACCGGACTGTGACAGAGTATGAGCTAGAGTTCATCCGGTTGAGCCACTACGCTGGGGGAATTATTTTTTATGAGATCGACCGGTGTAGAAGGTTTGAGGAGGGGTTGAGACCCTCAATTATGTGTCTTGTGGCCGGTTCAAGATACCAGGATTTTTCCCAGCTTGTTTCTGCAGCTAGGAGTGTGGAGAGAGCCCAGTGTATTGCAGCAGCTGCTGCAGAGGAGGAGACCAGGGATAGGAGACCCCAGTTTGAGGCAGGGTCTTCATATGTGAAGAGAGGTAGGGGAAGTTTTGTTCCCAGGATCAGTCGGAGTCAGAGGCAGGCTGGTAGGTCAGTTCAGTTGCAGAGACCGAGATCGAGACATACAGTTTCAGTAGCGAGTGCTCCGACTCTTGTAGTTCAGAGATCCCTTCTACCTGTGTGTGCTCAGTGTGGAGGGTCACATAGAGGTGCTTGTTGGCAGAGTAGTGGACCAGCTGTGTGCTTCAGATGTGGTTCTCCTGATCATTTTATTAGAGAGTGTCCAGAGATGCAAGAGCAGAGGCCGGCAGATTTTGCAGTTTCTTGACCTAATGTCAGAGGAGGTCGAGGGGGCAGAAGTTTCACCAGAGGGGGTAGACCTGGGTATAGTCGTAGAGGAGGATCTTCATCCAGGGATACTAGGCCAGATGAGGCTGGGCCTTCTCAACGAGTATATGTGATGCAAAGGCAACCAGATGCTTCTGCAATCATTGCTGGTACTTTCTCTTTATTTGGAATTTCGGTTCTTGCTTTAATTGATCCAGGCTCAACTCATTCATATATTGGTGAATCTATTTTGCCTGTGTCTGAAATGCATTCTGAGTCCCTAGGATTTGATGTGTTGGTGACAAATCCGTTAGGGCATAGTGTGGTTGTTAGTAAGGTGCACCGGGATAGTGCAGTTGTGGTGCAAGGTGAGGAGTTTTGTGGAGACTTGATTGAAATGCCTTTTAAAGAGTATGGTTTGATTTTGGGCATGGACTGGTTGTCTAGGCATGGAGCTGTGGTAGATTGTCAAAAGAAATGTGTCACTTTGAGAACTAGTGATGATAGGAGTGTGATGGTGTTTAGTGAGCAGAGACAGCTTGTATCCTTGTTTGTATCAGCCGTATCAGCTAGAAGGATGATTAGAAAAGGGTGTGATGCTTACCTTGCTCATGTTGTGGATACTAGAGTAAGGGGTTCTCAACTTAATGATATTACCACAGTTGCAGATTTTCCAGACGTGTTTCCAGAGGAGTTGCCAGGGTTGCCACCTGAGAGAGAGGTTGAGTTTGGTATCGATTTGTTGCCTGGTACCACTCCCATATCTATCACTCCTTATCGCATGGCACCTGCTGAATTGAGAGAATTGAAGGTACAGTTACAGGAGTTGTTGGATAAAGGATTTATTCGCCCCGGTGTTTCTCCTTGGGGAGCTCCTGTATTGTTTGTAAAGAAGAAGGATGGTACCATGAGGTTATGCATTGATTATAGGCAATTGAATAAAATGACTATTAAGAATAAATATCCTTTGCCTAGAATTGATGATCTCTTTGATTAATTAAAGGGAGCATCAGTGTTTTCCAAGATTGATTTGAGATTAGGGTACCATCAATTGAGGGTTAGAGCTGAAGATGTTTCTAAGTCAGCTTTCCGCACCAGGTATGGGCATTATGAGTTTTTAGTAATGCCTTTTGGGTTGACAAATGCACCTGCAGCTTTCATGGATTTGATGAATAGGGTGTTTAGACCCTATCTGGATCAATTTGTGGTGGTCTTTATCGATGATATCTTAGTGTATTCACGTAATGAGGAGGAGCATAACAAGCATTTGCGGATTGTGTTGCAGATTTTAAGAGAGAAGCAGTTGTATGCTAAGTTATCAAAGTGTGAGTTTTGGCTTGACCAAGTGACTTTTCTTGGTCATATAATTTCAGCAGATGGTATTAGAGTTGATCCAAGTAAAATTGAAGCTATTTTGAATTGGAATCCACCAAAGTCTGTGACTGAAGTTAGAAGTTTTCTAGGTTTGGTAGGCTATTATCGACGCTTTGTGAAAGGTTTTTCTTTGATAGCCACTCCACTCACCCGATTGCTTCGGAAAGGATTTAGATTTGTGTGGACGGATCAATGTCAATCTAGTTTTGAGCAGTTGAAAGAAATGTTGACACAAGCACCTGTCCTTACATTACCCGTGGAAGATAAACCATATGTGATTTTCAGTGATGCTTCACATAATGGTTTAGGGTGTGTTTTGATGCAAGAGGGTAAAGTTATAGCTTATGCTTCTCGGCAATTGAAGCCGCATGAGCTTAACTATCCGACTCATGATTTGGAGTTGGCAGCTATAGTGTTTGCTTTGAAGATTTGGCGCCACTATTTGTATGGAGAGAAATGCTTTATCTACACAGATCACAAAAGTTTGAAATATTTGGGTGTTCAGAAGGAGCTGAATCTTCGGCAAAGACGATGGTTAGAACTGATTAAAGACTACGACTGTTTGATTGATTATCATCGCTGACGCCTTAAGTCAGAAATCTTTAGCAGGTTTGGCTATTTATTCGCTCTCGTTGCTTGTTGAGTTGAGAGCGTTGCATGCTAGTTTTGAAGTATGTAATGATGGTGCATTATTAGCTCAGCTGCAGTTGAGACCAGTATTGTTGGATTAGATAAAGGAGGCTCAATTGGCGGATAAGAAAATTCAGAAGATTGTTTCAGATTGCAGAAGTGGAGAGAGCCAAGATTTTCTTGTGAAAAGTGATGGTAGTCTTTGGTTCAAGGATAGGTTATGTGTTTCTGATGATGATAATTTGAAAAGGATCATTTTGGAAGAAGCACACCAATCGATTTTTGCCATACATCCGGGAAGTACAAAGATGTACTATGATTTAAGACAGCATTATTGGTGGTCCGGTATGAAGAGAGACATAGCGGAATTTGTGTCCAAATGTCTCACTTGTCAAAGGGTAAAAGCTGAGCATCAAGTTCCAATAGGGTTGCTTCAACCTTTAACAGTGCCTGAATGGAAATGGGAGAGGGTAACAATGGATTTTGTATCAGGGTTGCCATTGACTCAGAGTAAGCATGATGCTATTTGGGTGATTGTGGATCAGTTAACAAAGACAGCTCATTTTCTTCTGGTTCGGATGGATTATTCTCTTGAGAAGTTAGCTGAGCTGTATATCCGTGAGATTGTGAAGTTGCATGGAGTCCCGATTTCTTTAGTGTCGGATCGAGATCCCCGGTTCACATCAAGATTCTGGAAGAGTTTACATGGGGCTATGGGTTCTCGATTGCACTTTAGTACTGCATTTCATCCACAGACAAATGGATAGTCAGAGAGAGTGATACAGATTATTGAGGATATGTTGAGAAGTTGTGTCATTGATTTCTCTGGAAGTTGGGATAGATTTTTACCACTTGTGGAATTTGCTTACAACAACAGTCATCAATCCAGTATTGGTATGGCACCATTTGAGGCATTGCATGGTAGACGTTGTAGAACACCTTTATGTTGGAATGAAACTGGTGAAGGTAAGCTAATTGGTCCTGATTTGGTTAGAGAGACTGAAGAGAAAGTGAAGATGATTCGGAATAGATTGAAAACAGCTTCAGACCGATAGAAGTCCTACTCAGATTTGAAGAGGAGAAACATTGAGTATAATGTGGGAGATAAGGTATTTTTGAAAGTGTCTCCTTGGAAAAAGATATTGAGATTTGGTCGAAAAGGAAAATTGAGACCTCATTTTATTGGACCGTATGAGATATTGGAAAGGGTTGGACCAGTTGCATATCGTCTAGCTTTGCCGCCTGAATTGGATAGAATCCATAATGTATTTCATGTTTCTATGTTGTGGAGGTATAGATCGGATCCATCTCATATCTTGCCAGTGGAATCCATTGAAGTTAGTTCGGATCTGACATTTGAAGAAGAGCCAATCGCTATTTTGGCACACGAAGTAAAAGAATTGAGAAATAAGAGAGTGCAATTGGTGAAGGTTCTATGGAAGAATCATGGTAGAGAAGAGGCAACTTGGGAAAGTGAGCAAGCAATGCGAGATCAATATCCTCAATTGTTTCGGACTTGATATCAAGTAATTTCGAGGATGAAATTTCCTTTTTTAGAGGGGGAGAATTGTAATATCCCTAAGTGTGCCCTAGATGTTTTGGCTTTATTGTTGTTTAAATTGGATTCAATGTATATGTTTATTTGGAAGAGAAAAGGGTTTTTAAAGAGAGTGTATATGTTGTGTATATTAGAATATATACAACATATACACAAGTCATTGGAAAGTCAAAAGGATGATAGTGGAAGAAGATATTTTGTGTTTTTGAATTTAATAATTAAATAATATGGAATTAATTGAGTGGAAGAGATTAAATGGGATTAGTTTAATATTATAATTGCTTGGTTGAGAGGGTTTTAAGGAAAAGGAGGTTGACTTTGTGTTTCTCTTTCTTCTTTCTTTCTTCCTTGCTTTTGTTTTGGCCGGCTAACAAAGAGACAAGAGAACAAGGGAGAGATTTGAACCTCTAAACTCAAGATCTAAGGAAGCTTTCAAGAGATCAAGTGGAAAGGTTAAGAGTTTCTTCATCCTTGGTAAGTTCTTCACTTGATTCTTTGATTTCTTTGAGTTTTTGAGTTGAGTTTGTGGATGGTATGTGATTATGTTTGTTTAAGATGGGTTTAAGAGTGTTTGGGTAAACTTATTTCTGGTTTTGGGGATGGTTTGAAGGAAAGAGTAAGTTGTTGAAAGTGAATGTATTGAGGTTGTATTTTAGGTTTGTGTTGATGATTTTTGATTTGCGTTGGAAGTATGTTATTAGTTGTTTTGATGTTTTTGTAAGTTTGTTATGGTTTTTGGGTATGTTGAGATGAGTTTGGTTGAAGTGGTTTTTGGTGAAAGGAAGTGTTTTGTTGGTTGTGTTGTTATTTTGGCCGGAATCTGGGTTTTTGGCCTGACACGCCCAAGGGCACGTCCAGGATTTTGGGCGTGTCGATGGTTCTGTATTTTGGGATGAGTGGCATGAGCAATGACACGCCCATGTCACTGAGCGTGTTATAGCTACTGTGTTTTTGGGGATTTGACACGACCAGTAACACGCCCGTGTTATTGAGCGTGTCATAGCCACTGTGTTTTTGGGGATTTGACACGGCCATGAGCACGCTCATGATGTTGGACGTGTCAATGTGGTTGAGAGGCAGAATGTATTACACGCCCATGAACATGCCCGTGTTGTTGAGCATGTAAAAGCTTCTGTGTTGTAGAGTTAGGGCACGGTCAGGGACACGCCCGTGTTGTTGAGCGTGTCAAGTTTAGAGTTTGCCCTAGTTGGTTCTTAGCTTTATGATCTTATGTGGGTTTCATCTTCCTTTTGGAATAGGTTGTGAAGAAGGTGAATTACCCTAATTCAAGAAGTGAAAGATTTTGGAAGGAGAAGTGTTTGATATTGTGTGGGTTGCATTTAATGTAAGTACAAACATTGCATTGTTGCATACATCCTTTTTATGTGGCATTGTTGATATATATATATGAATAATTTGATATTTTGCACATTGTGAATCTTGTGGAATGTAATGTGCTATATGTATGATGATGAATTGTCTTGATGTGAATGGAGATATAATGAAACCATTGTTGTTGGACATGGTTATGTAAATGAAATTGATGAGGCATGATTGCCTATTTGAGTATGAGATAGGAATTGAGAAAGAGAATGATAAAGAGGCAAATGAAATAATTGTATGTTTAATATGTTTATTCAATTTCAGAGTTCTGGATTTGACGGCATGCTTATAAAATGAATAGTAACAGTCTAGCCGGGTTGAGGATCTCTTCAAATTGAGTTGAATTGAGGTCCAAGAGACTGGGTCTGTTACACTATGAGAATTGTGAATATGAAATATATGAATAGTAATAGTCTAGCCGGGTTGAGGATCTCCTCAATTAGTCGGGTTGATGGTCCAAGAGACTGGGTCTGTTACAGGTAACAGTCTAGCCGGGTTGAGGATCTCCTCAAGATTGTTGAGTTGATGGTCCAAGAGACTGGGTCTGTTACCCTATCCATGGATAGAGAGATATGTATATTGCCTACGGGCTTGATTATTGTGTTTATGGACCAAAGCAGCAACTCTGAATTTTGAATACCATATTAAATGCTAGTTGGGCCCATAGGTGTCTTTATTGAATGAGTATAATGGATGATGATATGATTATTTAAATAATGAAATGTAACATTCATAAATATGATTTTCATTGGTTGAATGTATGATATTGATATTGACATTTCATATTATCATTATGGTTTGTACTACTGAGTTGTTGGCTCAGCGCGATTGTGGTTCATCGCGCAGGTGGTAGAGTTGATAGGGTTGAGACTGAGGATTCCTCTAGACCTAGTTGAGTTTATGCTTGAAGAGTTGGATTAGAGCTTAAAGATCAGAGAGTCAAGCTGCCAATCATGTATATATTCTATGTTTTGTATATTTTGATTTTTATGTATTTGAACTTGTAAAAGTTTGTAATAACTTCCGCTGCGGGTTGATAAACGTTTTATCTATTGTGTCTTTTGAATTTCTTTTAAATGTTTGAGATTTGTTTCACTTATTTTCAAAGACATGATTTGTGTATTTTTAAATTGTGGCATTTTCTATATTCAGTATACATATATTACGATCGTATAAGCATGCTTGGTACGTATACGGGATATAGGGGTGTTACAACTTAGATTCCACAATTTACATATACTTGTTATATGCTAGTTAAAATTTCTTATTTTGATTAACTTACTTAAAACCTACCTACACCAAAACAACATCTTTAAGAACATAAAAATATAAGAACATTGCTAATATTCAGTTTATACTATTTCTAGATTTGCTTTCATCTTAGTAAATTTACTTTTAATTCACATAAAGAAAACAAAAAATAATAGTCATTCAAATCACAGTTCATACATGCATATTCTTCATTTTAAGTGAAACATTTAACCTTCTTAATCTTTAAATAACATTTATTAAGTTTCCAAATATAAAACTTATAATCCATCCTATGTGAGAATTTATATTTTTATTAAAGTTTTAACTTTCATCCATTTTCTTTATATGCAAGTGATTCTAAGCTCAAGTAATCCTTTCTTTCTTTCTTAAAGTAAAAATATAATTTTTTTAGCATTTTAAACTTTAAAACCTGGATTACTATACTTCCATTTTTATCTTATTTTAGTTTTCAAACAAGTCCCATTCCATAACAAGTTATTAGCAAACAACACATGCAAACAATTTTTTAAAGGTTTTGAACACTCACCTTTTAAATTTCTTTAAGTCTTGACTTAGAGAAAGCTCTTTAAGATCTAACTTCTACAATCATCCCCTTCATTGCCATATTTCTTCTTTCTCAAAATGCTCACTCTTTCTCTTGGTTTGAGTAGGGAGAAGTAGTTTGCATGTCTAAAGTCTCTCCCTCTTCTTTAACTTTTAAGTTTTGAAAAACTATTTGAAACTCCAATTTTTTTTGGGGTTTTAAATTTGGATTTTACAACCCTTATATAATGCATTTCATGACTTTCTATTTGTTTTTTTTATACTTGGCCGATTTTTAGGTTACTTCAACTCATAGTTGAAGCTCTTTCATTGGACACATGTCTTCTTTTTTTAATATTTTATTTACTTAATATGTTGGAAGTTATCACTTCAATTTACTCTTAACATGCATGAAGACACTTATCTCTATAGGTAATGATTATATCTAAATATAGGTAATGATGATAGTTTGGTACTCCCCTCTTCATTTTTTCTCTTTAACTCGATTCTTATACATATAATATATGTAATGTTTTCTTAACCTATAAACTCACCTCTTAATAATTTGTTATTTTATTTTTATGAATTTCTACACTTAACACCTCATTTTCTACAGTTACATGTATAACACCACTTGTCATTGTTTTTTTTTTAAATGATCGCATTGTTTTCTTGTTGGCCACCCTACCAACTAATGATGATATTTAGTCTTAAAACATCATCTTCACATTTCTTTTTGCCTCTTTATTTTCCTATTCTAAAAATGCACACACCAATTGATCAATTATCTTTCTCATTTCAATTTATTAACTTGATATTATTTTATTATTTCCTTTATAAGCCGAGCCTCCTTTTGAGGCTTACTATTCTCATATTGGGCTTTAACCTTAACTTTTTTATTTAGCCCAAACCTAACACTTATACTTTGGGCTTTATTAGTTTGGACTAATCCATTTTAACTTTACTCTAAATATATGTCTTTTTTTTTTATACATGGAGTAGACATTTATATACTTATTCACATTTTCTTATTTACTAAAATTATATAAACCTTATAATTTAAATCTCTCTCTCTAGTACTTAAACTTAATATTCCTCATTAAATTCTCTTACTTGGTTTAGGGTATTACATATACTGGGGGAGATTTATGCATGAGTCAAATGATGTTTTAAACTCAAATTACATTCACATATCATATCATTCATATTCGCATCAGAGTCATACATAATCAAAAGTATTTAAAAATTATCATCAACACTTTGCCCAAGAATTAGAGAAATTTGTCAGAATATATAAATATATATATATATGCAGTCATTTATGAACATATACTACTTATATAAATGTCACATAGCTGATCTATGTTATGTACTTATTTTTATAGGACTATGCCGCCAAGAGCACATGGTGATAGAGGCCATGGTAATAATCATGGCTAAGGAAATCGAGTCATTAGCTTAGATAATGTTGGCCAACCTCATAGGAAACCTATTCCACCAACCTCATAGGAAACCTACTCCACCACCTTCTTCAGAAGAGTCGATTGATCATGATGAGCCCAAAGGGTAGTGAGCAAAATGATGATACTACTTCACAAGTAGAATCATCTAGAGTCAATCCACTTGCTCCACCTCATGTTCCACATGTTGTACCGCCTATTCAGGTTGATGTTGGTTTAGGCGTTGCCCTTGCCCAGGCTATTATATCAGTTATGATATCAAGAGATCAGCAACAGAAGCCTTAGGTTGTTATTTCTCATTGCCAAGATTGTGGGGTAGAAAACTTTAACAACACCTTGGATTCTAAGAAGGCAGATGATTGGTTTAAAAACTAAAGAAAGCTTACTTTCTTTCAGGTATTATAGCTGCTAATAGGTTTGAGGTATGTTCAGGCTTTCTTGGAAAGTGTAGCTGAAAACTAGTATACTCAATTGGCTAAATCCTGTGGTGTTGAATTGGCTTGGGATATCTTTAAGACTGAGTTCCATAAGAAGTACATTACAGTTAATTATAGAAGGGAGAAGGAGAGCATGTTCTTTCGACTAAAATAAGGTGGTATGACAGTTCTCCAATATGTGGAAAATTTTGAGGAGTTGTACAGATATGTGGATCACATGGTATCCAAAGAGGAAGACAAGTGTAATAGCTTCTATGAAGGTTTGCATGTTAGTGTTCGTAAGGGATTATCTCAAAGATAGGGCACTACTTTTCGTTCTTTAGTTGATGATGCATTAGAAAATGAGAAGTTATTGAAAGAAGAGGTAGAGCTTGAGAATGAAAAACAAAAGCAAACTCATAGTTCTTTTTAGGGATTTGTTGATAGACAGGCTAAGAGAGGAGATCAAATTAGTAGAGTAACAGGTCACATGTTAGCTATCGCTCGGTGGGATAGTTTGTTAGTAATTCTAGTGGTGTTTATAATTTTAGATAGGGTAGTATTTGTTGGGAATTTAAAGTAAGAACAATCAAAATTGACAGGTAATACGCAGCGGAAAAATAAAAATTCCCAAACCCTAGATCATCCCATATTGATTAAAATCGAATTAAATGAAAAACATATTAGGTTTAGAGATTATACCTAAGAGTTCTTCACAAATTCTTCACCTTCTCTTCTTGTTGGGTTGTCACAAACCACATTAATCCAATGCTAGGATTGTCTCTAATAGTATCCACACAAGGGAAGAATTAATCTCCTATCTAATAGGTATGGCCTAGAGTGAATGTTTGTGCTATCAAGAAGAGACACTCAAGTGGAGGAAGAAGAAAAACTAAGAGGAAGAAGAAACTCTTTCTTATCTTCCTTTTGGTTAGGAGGCAAGAGTGAGGCTTCCATCTATTAAGATGGTATTTGTATCCTTTATGATCCTACTAGGGTTTCTATTAGCTAGGACTTTTAAACTTAATATCTTGTTATACCTAAATGGGCTTAACTTGGCCCAAAAACTAATAAACCCTTTTTCTTCTTTCTTAATGGATCCAATCCATTAAATATATTATCTCATAATATATTAAAACCAATTTAATGAATTCTGAGCCCTTTTAGTGTATGACCCATTAGGCTTCCAAAGACTTTGATAGCTAAATATCAATTTTACCCTTAATTAAAATTAAGGTTTCCTAAAATGAACTCTTCATTTAGGATTGATTCACCAATTAACTAATTGATATTAAGTAGACTAAGATTGGCATCTAGCAATGCATCAAAGTCAAAGTGGTTTGACTTCAACTTTTTTGCAGTTAGTTAGCGTGTAATAAACTCCTTACATCATACTATATCTCATTCGGTTCAGAGTATGGACTTTATGTCAACTCCTGCTAGACTGACTATGTCACACCTAGTCCAAATTAATAATTCTTGTTCCTGAAGTCCATTACTTTATAAAAGGCATCTTTGAGACTTTCTCAAAGATCCATCCTCCTTGGTTAAGGATTCCCAAAGTAATGTCTTCCTATAAGAGGCCGTGAGATATACTTTCCTTTTATTAGGAGTGATGTATCCTTTTTTGATCTGTCAACTATCTTCAAATATCTCATGCAATACTCAATGACCACACTATGAGTGATCTCTCATGAGACAACAAAGATGGGATTAAAGTATAATTATCCAAGATACCTTAGAGACCTCAAGTCTAAGGATATTTGGACAACTACTATGATGAGATAAGATCATTAACATTGAATAGGAATCCATATGATTATCTCATAGTTGGGCCATCCAATGAACTTGTTCTACCAACAAGCATCCACATGTTAACTTTAAGCATCACCATGCTTATAGCTTATGAGAAAAAACTAATTGATCAAATCAAGAAGTATAACATGTGATAGTCTATCCTCATTAACAATGTCCCATCTTGTTAATACTATGACTAGGGATAATTTTAGTATAAACACATTTTCATGTAATAAGAATCTCATATCATGATCTTATTATGATTTCCCTTATACTGTGTTTTATACTAGGGACTTTATTAAACAGTTTATTAGTTTAAGATAAATAATCAACTACATACATCACATTAGTACTGAATAATAAAGGATGCCTTAATTCATTAATATATAAATGAATGTAATGTGCATATTATAACCTAAAGTGATTGTTTCTAGGGCATACATATCTAACAGTATTTTGGGAGTTGGAAAAAACAAACAACCATTTCCTTAGTTTGTAATATGTAGTAAGTACCATGAAGGGGTGTGTAGAAGGAACTCTTTTACGTTGCTAAAAGTGTAGAGGCATAAGTCATTTTAAGATGGATTGTCCTCTACCTATGTATACAAGTACTTCAGTACAAGGATCTTCAGCACCTACTAATCGGAGGGGTGGTAGGACATAATCATTTAGGATACCTACTAGTAGAGGGGGTAATGTTGGCATGGGTAGATCTACTGGGGCCACATCATCTAATTAAGGTGCATAATCAAGTAGACCTCCTACTCAGGCTAGAGTCATTACTATCACTCAATAGGAGGTAGTAGCATCACCAGAGGTTGTGACTGATATGTTATCTATTTTTTATAGAGATGGTCATGTTCTAGTTCACTCGGGTTCCACACATTCATTCATATCTCATGCATTTTCCATTTATGCAGATAAAAACTTAAGTTCTTTAGATAGTGGCCTAGTGGTGAGTTTTCCAGTTAGAAACCACACTGTGTGTGAGCATGTGTATAGGGACTCCGTGGTTAAGGTGTGTGATAATGAATTATTAGAAGATTTAATTCTCCTATCTTTTCAAGAATTCGATGTCATCTTAGTGATGGATTGGTTGTTTGGACATCGTACCACAATTGATTGTTATGAGAAGCTAGTAGTGTTTAATCAGCATGGGATTCTAAGCTTATTTTTCAAGGTGAGCAAAAATTTAGCCACTCTGCTATAATTTTTGGCATGGTAGCAAAAAGGTTAATGAAGGGTTGTCAAGCATATTTTGCATATATGGTTTACTCACAATTGGAAGGGCCAAAATTGGAAAATATTCCTATGGTATATGAAGTTTCAGAGGTATTTCCAGAAGAACTTCTAGGTTTACCCCCTGATAGAGAGATTGAGTTCTCTATTAATATTCATCTTGGCACAACTCCTATTTCTCAAGCTCCTTATAGAATGGCTCCTATAGAGTTGAGAGAGTTAAAGGTACAATTACAAGAGTTATTAGATAAGGGGTTCACAAGACCTAGTTTTCACCCTAGGGAGCTTGTAATACCCTTATACCCTATATACGTACAACATATATACCCTGTATATGTAAAAGACGTATACAGAATACTAGAGTGTCCCAAAACTAATCATTTCAAAATTTCCATATTTATAAGAAAAATATATTAGTTCTTTAAATATATTTTAAAGTTAAATAAAAATCTACATTAGTAATAAAATTTACCAAAAATACTAATATTAAAGAAAAATATCTGAAAAAAATTTGCTAGAGTTTTGTCTGTAAATCAAATATTCCCAAAATTAAATTACTCAACCTGCAAAAAGAAATACACTCCAAAATATTCACATCCACCTAACTCTCCATTACTTCCCAAAAATTTCTCCAAATATTCAAACATGTATATGTGTATATATCATTATATAAAAACATATCAAATTTACATATTTAGTCCAAATTCTTTAAAATTTACATCACTTTCACATATACAAACACAATGTACATATTTATAATATGTTTCACAAAACTAAAATATTACATGTATACAGCTGGGTCTGGTCTGTGACAACTATCGAAAACTTCAAGAATAATCAACCAAAAACCTAGACCTCACCAGGTCTAGCGGAACTCTACAGGCCTTCTAGATCTATCCTATCACCTGCACAATAAAATTCAATCACGCTAAGCTAAAAGCCTAGAGGTACATACTTTTGTACAAAAAATGATAGTTTACATATAATGCTATAAAATGCACTATGTTCCAATGTCAAGCAATATACATGCAATTTTTATCAACAAATCAATCATCCATACACATTAGGCCCAAAAGACCTTATATATTGGTCTAGTTCTAGAATTATTATTTTGGTCTGTCTTAATAATCATGACACCAGCGTGTCTCGCCCAATGGTGTATTTATAGCTATGATGCTAACGTGTCTCGCCTGAAGGTGTAATCGTACCTGTGACACCATTGTGTCTCGCCCAAAGGTTTAATCAAATCTGTGACATTAGCGTGTCTCACTTAAAGGCGTATGGCAATGCCAAACTAATCCAAAACAACTTTCCAGAACTAGACTCTATATAAGGTAAACATGCAAATCACATTTCCTTACTCCATTTTTCTCTTGTTTTTCCACATTTTATACTCGTTTTACAATTTTCCACTCATATTTGACATCTTTATTATCAATGCTACTAATGTGACTAGTTTTCACATTTTAATGCACAATTAGCACTTTTCATAATTTACTCATATCATCATTTTTAGCCATTCATAAATGGCTTATCATGCCATATTCAAATCATATTAAGCATTGTTACTTCAAACAATGCTTAACACACACATTCATCAAAACTCAAGTAATATAACACATTCATCATATGCAATATATTATGCTTTAAACCATGCAATCAATTAAAATAAGTACCAAAGTATGTACTAACCTCTCCAAAGCAATAATGGGAGTCAAAACTCCACTCCACTTCAAATTCTTCTAATGCCCTTCACCACTAAGTTATGAGAATTACTATCTACTTAACACCTAATAAAAATGTGAATATATACAATTATTTAGAATCCCATTTTAAGGTATTTTAACCATTAACTATCAATTAAACACATCATTTAAATTCTCAAATTTTTCCTTAACTCCCTTTAATTTTGAAACATCATCTAACTCAATTCAAATTGTATTTTAGGTTCATTTCCATCATTAAAATCATTTTATAATATGATTTAAACCATTTAATC
The DNA here is from genome assembly GCA_947685225.1 of Garcia nutans. Lineage (NCBI taxonomy): Eukaryota > Viridiplantae > Streptophyta > Magnoliopsida > Malpighiales > Euphorbiaceae > Garcia > Garcia nutans. Next base: position 36,082,749 of record CANTUV010000008.1, on the reverse strand, counting down.
CAAATGGCATTAATTCTTTAACAAAGTTTCACTAAAACCTTAAATTCACCACTAACCCATCCAAACTTCCACTAAAAACTTAAACAAATCAACTATTTAACTATATAACCCTTGTCCCCTCATTAAATTAACTTCATCCATACCCATTTAACAAATTATAAAACATCCCATCAAATTTCCATATTTCACATATTCATATTTTTCAATAGACTTCAAAACTATGAAAGAAAGCATACTAGTTTGTTGAAAATCTGCCAAAACTCACTTCAATCGTTTGAAATCATTTCAAAATTTGGTATTTGGATGAGCAAAATTCTCCTCCTTGGCTATAAAGAAAAAAAAACATTTCTGATATGATGTTTTAATTTTCTTCTTACTTTAATTTTAATCACATATAAATATTATTTTATTATTTTAATTAATTAAATATTTATTTATTTTAAAATCCTAAATTTCTTTCTTCTATTCATAATTAATTTAATTTAATATTTACTAAATATCCAAATTTTCTCATCAATTTTTACTATCCAAAAATCATTTTAATTTTGAATTTTTTTAGCTTTTTTTTTTTACTTTTTGACCTTTTACTATTTATTTATTGATTTTTACCATTTACCATTTGACTTTATATGTTATATATATTTTCTTTATATCTCACATATACATTTGATATTTTCTCACTTCCAACACATTATTTATCCCTCCAAATTATTCATTTAGTTATATTTTAGTAAAAATTACGGTCGTTATAGAGCTCCTATGCTGTTCATAAAGAAAAAGGATGGATCTATGTAGTAGTGTATTAATTATAGGCAGCTAAATCGAGTCACCATTCGGAATAAATATCATTTGCCTTGTATTAATGATCTTTTTAATCAACTTCAAGGTGCTAAAGTATTTTCTAAGATAGATTTGCGATCGAGATATCATCAATTGAAAATTGAGCCAAATGTGCCTAAGACAACTTTCAGGACTTGTTATGGGCATTATGAATTTTTTGTGATACCATTTAGGTTAACCAATGCCCTGGCTGCCTTTATGGATCTTATGAATAGGGTATTTCATCTTTATTTGGATAGGTTTGTAATTGTATTCATTGATGAAATTCTAGTGTATTCTCATAGTAGAGAAGAACATGAGAAATACTTGAGAATTATATTGTAGACCTTAAGGAGCAAGTAGTTGTATGCCTAGCTTAATAAATGAGAGTTTTGGTTAGATAAAGTGGTATTTTTAGGGTATGTTATATTAGTAGAAGAAGTCCATGTTGATCCTAAAAAGATAGAGGATGTGATGAATTGGGAATTGCCAACAAACCCTATGGAAGTAAGGAGTTTCTTGGGCTTGGTAGGATATTATCATTGCTTTGTGCATGATTTCTCTATTATTGCATCACCCTTGACAAAACTATCAAGGAAGAATGTGAAGTTTGAGTGGACAGAGGAGTGTCAACACAGTTTTGAAAAATTAAAAGCTTATTTAACTTCTACTCCTATTCTTACTCTTCCTTCAGGCAATGGGGGATATGTAGTGTATAGTGATGCTTCACAGAAAGGTTTGGAATGTGTCTTGATGCAACATGGGATGAACTACCCCACTCATGATTTGGAGCTTATTGGAGTGGTTTTTGCCTTAAAAATTTGGCGGCAATATCTTTATAGGGGAAATGCCAAATATTCATAGACCATAAAAGTTTGAAGTATCTTATTTCTTAGAGGAGTTAAATTTGAGCAAAGGTAATGGATTGAGTTACTAAAAGATTATGATTGCACCATTGAGTATCATCCTGGAAAAACTAATGTGGTAGTTGATGCTCTTAGTCACAAATCTCATGGTAATCTTTTTCATATCAAGACTATACGACTTCCTTTGTTAGTGGGTCTTCGATCTTTAAGAGTAGATTTGGTAGTAAATAGTTATGGGGCACTATTAGCAACTTTCTATTTTAAACCGATATTGGTAGAAAGGATAAAAGAAGCACAAGCTTAAGATGAAGACATGGGAAAGATTATTAATAGAGTAAAAGCAGGTACCCATACAAAATTTTTTGTTAGAGAAGATGGCACCTTGATGCTTGGTAGCAGATTATGTGTACCTAATGTTGATGATTTTAAAAGGAAAATAATGGAGGAAGCTCATTGTTCTGCCAATTTTATGCATCCAGGTAGTACTAAGATGTATAGAACACTTAGAGAAAACTACTAGTGGTAGGGTGTGAAGAAGGATATAGCAGATTTCTTTTCTATTTTGCCTCATGCGCAATAAGGTTATAATGCTATTTGGGTAGTAGTTGACAGGTTGACTAAGTCATCACATATTTTTCCTATTAAGATGGATCTCTCTTTGGATAAGCTAGCCAAGATATATGTAAGAGAAATTGTGAAGTTGCATGGCGCTCCAGTATCTATTGTATCATATAGGGACCTATGGTTTACTTATAGGTTTTGGCCTAGTTTATAGCATGCCTTGGGTACAAAATTGAAGCTTAGCACTTCTTTTCATCCTCAAACTAATGATCAATTAGAGTGTACCATTAAAACACTGGAGGATATGCTTAGAGCATGCATCATGGAATTTAAGGGGAGTTAGGATAAGCACTTATCTCTGATGGAATTTGTTTATAATAATATTTTTCATACAAGCATCAACATGGCACCATATCAAGCACTATATAGGAGAAAGTGTAGGACTCCTGTTTGTTGGGATGAAGCTAGAGAAAGGAAATTGTTGGGTCCAAAATTAGTTCAAATGACAACTAAAAAGATTCAATTGATTAGAGACAAATTACAAATTGCACAAGATGGGTAGAAAAGTTATGCAGACTTAAAGAGGAAGGATATTGTGTATGATGTGAGGGATATAGTGTTTTTGAAAATCTCTCCTTAGAAAGGTGTTATGCAATTTGGTGAATACCGAAAGTTAAGTCCGCGGTTTATTGGGGCCTATGAGAATGTGGAAAAGATTAGCCCTGCATATAGACTTGCAGTGCCACCAAAAGTAGCACAAATACATGATATATTTCATGTAGCCATATTGAGGAAGTACATAAGTGATCCTTCATATATACTCTAGAGAAAACCAGTATAGCTAAGAGAAGATTTGACTTATGAAGAGGAACCATTTTAGATTTTGGCTAGGGAGAAGAAAGTTTTAAGAAACAAGACTATTCCTCTAGTAAAGGTCTTATGGAGAAATCATTCTAAAGAAGAAGCAACTTAGGAGAGAGAACAAGATATGCTTGTTTAGTATCCTCATTTATTTTCATCTTTAAGTTAATGAAAATTCAAGGATGAATTTTTTTAGGAGGAAAGATTGTAATAAATTTTTTAAAAAAAGAAAGAAATGAAGAAATGAAAAAAATGTTTAACAAGTTTGGGAATCGAACCTAGGACCTTAGGCGAGGAAATTAGAGTTTTACCATTAAGCTAAGTAAGCTATGCTTGTTGATATAATCAATCAAATAATATTTATAATATAAATTGTATTAATGATTATAAAAACTAATAAATCAATCAGATTGTGCAATAATGAGGATTAATTATTAAAAGAGAGAGATATTATTGAAAAGAGAGAAAGTGTTAGAAAAAGAGAGAGAGAGAGCACATGCGCCAGAGATATTATTTTAATGTTGCATGTTGGGGGGATTTATGCATGATTCAAATGATGTTTTAAACTCAAATTGCATTCACATATCATATCATTCATATTAACATCACAGTTGTATATAATCAAAAGTATTTAAAAATTTTCATCAACACTTTGCCTAAGAATTAGAGGAATTTGTCAAAATACACCAAAATTTTCATCAACCCTGATGCTACCCTAGTTGCTCCTCACCAGTCCTCAGGTTATATGCACATATTTTGGGAGCTATTTGCCTTATATCCAGACCAGGTGGAGGGGATGACAATGATCAATAAAATATAGCTTAATAAAATGATAGAAATGTTTGGGATTCCAAGAGAGGGTTGGATTGAGATAAAAGGTTAGGGCATGAAAGTAAAAGATAATAGGATCATCTTAAAACACCATCTCATGTTATGGGCATAGGCCTTCTGCCTCACTGCAGGCTTTATTTTCCCAAGAGAAATAGTTGTGGAGGAATTTGAAGTCACCTATCTAGTTAAGCAGATGAAGGATTCTTGGAGCATTGCCGTACTTGTTTTGGCTGAATCCCTATAAAGCCTAGATTGGGCATTTAAAGTGGATGGCTCGTGGTTCGTCACCCTTGTACTGCTTCAAACAAAAAAGACTTATTCCTGCCATCTACTTATTTTTAAGATATCCATCTAAAATTCAACTTTGGATTGGTTTGGCTCATGGACCATCTCAAAGTGGTGGATCCCCCTGAAAATTACCATACAACCCAGTTGCCTACAATGCATGGAAAATCAATATACAACTGTCATCTGAGAAGTAGTGGACTTCTTGGCTTCTTGTGTCAGGCCCTGACGACATCAATTGGTTTTTTTCATAGTGTCAAATTAAATCATTTATGATTGCAAGTTTTGGATACCAAGTGATATGCCTCCTTGGCCTTTCAAAAACTACCTTTTATCAAGGAACATGGGTATTAAGGCAAATGGGTTGTTCTCAAGGTATACCTCTAGATGGAACAATTTTTCCTTGGACCTTTATCATAAAGAGAGTAGTTAGAGCAATAAAAAGCAACTGGTCGTATACCTCACACATGGCTTGTAACATCCTTATACCTTGTATGCATATAATACATACACCTCATATATGTATAAATATGTTTATAGAATACAAAAATGTCACCACTCTAACCATTGGAAATTTTACTGAAATTTTCAATAAAATAATTCATTGCTTAAAGATAATTTAATAGATAAACATATATATATAAGTGATTTAATTATTAAAATAACATTTATTAATGAAAATCTCTGGGAGAAATTTTGCTAGACTTTAGTCTGTAAATTGAACATTTCCAAAATCAACAACCTCAACCTGCATAAAAATAATGCACTCCCAATAGACATCTAAATTTATCCAAATCTCAAGTATCATTCACACAACCCAAAATCTCCAAATAACCTAATTAAATATATACCCAAAAAGTAACTCAATATTTACATTACTTAAACAAACTTTGTTATATAAATGAAAATACTTTTGATATTCTCAACATGTAATCCAACATTAGGTTTACAACATTTATATATAAATTATAAAATTATACATACATAATGTGATTTACTAATAACAAATATTTACATGCTATGCAGTGGCTCTAGTTTGGTGGCAAACTGTTAAACTTCTAGTAATATCCCCAAGTCCTAAACCTAGTCAGGTCTTGCAGAACTCTCTATATTTACCCTTTCACCTGCGTGATGAAATTCAATTGCGCTAAGCTACTAGCTTAGCGGTACATACTTTGATAATAAAAATAATTTATAAAATAAAGCTCTATGCTTTCTTTTCATACATGAAATGTATTATGCACTAGAGCATATATTACTGATATAAAACATCCATTTATCACAGTCACATACTTTAGGCCCAAGTAACCCTATATAATAATCAAATTCTAGAGATATTGTTTTGGTCTATCTTGACACCCAGTGTCTAGCCCGAAGGCAAATAATATCATAAGTGATACCCAGCTTCTAGCTTGAAGGCAACTCATATAATAGGCATGCCCACCAAACACAAATCTCTGGAATAGAATTTTATATAAGGTAACACACATCATTTTACTTTATCACATAACATAGCCAACTTTGTCATTCATCATTTTTTTTTCATTTTGGAACTTTTTATGTCATTTCTTTACATTTTCTTATATTTCATCATAAACATCACATTCTATGTCACTTGGCTATGACCAAATTATACACACTAAATGGCATAAAGCCCAATTTTCCACAATCATATTCGATAATGCTAATGACCATTTTAAAATGGCTTAAAAATTCATACATCATGCATATCACACTTTTAAATACATAACTATGAACTTTACATGTGAATAACTATGAACTTTACATGTGAATACTCACATTAAAATAGTATAGTATAAACATCGACACATAATGGAGCATGCCTATTCAATGCATTTTAATACATAATTTTCAAAGTATGTACTAACTTTCATTTATAGCATCTTCCAAGCCGAGTTTATTCTCTTTCCTTCACTTTATCAATGTATTCTTCACTTCTTTGATTGAGAAACTCAAACTTACTCAATTCCTATATATATTATGAGTTTAAATAATTCATTAGAACCACATTGCTATACATTTAACTAATAAAACTTATTTTAGCACATTCCCTTAAAATTTCCATTTTTTGCTTTAATGCACTTTAATTTTAAAAGTCTATTCTAATCAATTCTAAATCATGTTTTAAGTTAATTATATCTTTAAAATCATATTTTAACACAATTTAAACAATTAAATTCAATTTACATTGATTCTTTACAAATTTCCTATGAAAACCCTAATTTCACTTCTTCTTCTTCCTAACTTCAACCAAACTTAAAGAAATCAATCAACTAAACATAAAATCATCATCCCCCCATCAAAATAAATTCTTTATATATCATTTAAACAATTATCTATACCTCTTTCAATAACTCACTTTTCACATAATTGAAATTCTAAAGAAATCAACTTAAATACAAGGTAAACTTATCTCTTTCTTGCAATTTTCTTAAAATCTCTTTAATTCCTTCAAGAAACTTGAAGAATTTCATGAAATGAAGAACCAAATATTTTCCCTTTGCTCATGGAGAAATTCGGCCAACTAGGAAAGAGGAAGAAGAAGATGAACATGAAATTTTGACTTTTTATTCTCTTTTTAATTTTAGCCACACACACACATATATATTATTTAATTAGTTAATTAATAATTAATTAATATCTAAATTTTCCATCATCTTCTACTACCCAAAAATTATTTAATTTTTTTATTTAATTTTTTTAACCTTTTACTTTAGAACCTTTGACTTTTATCATTTAGTTTTTAACTTTTCCAATTTCTAATAACATTTATATGTTATGTATATTCTACTTATATTTCACATATATATTTATTATTTTCCTCCTCCCAACACTTGAATTAATCTTATAAATTATTTATTTAATTATATTTTAATAAAATTGCAGGCATTACATGGCTTTCCCAATCAGACGAATTGACACATTGGAGGGATATAGATCATGGTTCATTGCTAATACTTGGCACTATGACAAGGGCAAATAAAATGCTTTGGTGGTTGAATTGGAAGATGGGGTTGATGATGAGAAAGAGAAGACTAAAGATAGTAAGATTGACCCTAAAGGGAAACGACCAATGAAAGACTTTAAAGACAAGGAGTTGCGAAAACAACCAATGAAAGACAAAGAGAATTATAGAAATGCCTTGAATTCAGGATGATTATTTTATTTTTTTTGGAATGATATTTAATAAGTTGGAAATAGGATTATTTGTCATGAGTAATAAAGTTCTTTCCCTTTTAAACTTTATTAGACTCTAATTTTTGTTCGAGTCGTCATTTAAGGTTTTCGACTCTTTGAGTCAGCTCTAATTTTTGCCTGAGTCACCCTTTCAGGTTTTCAATTTAGAGAGCCCTTTTTTGTTTATTTTTTTGGAATGGCACATCAAACAATGAAGCAAAATGATTTTGTTAATAAATGAGGCCAGACTCAAATGTGGGCTTCCTATGTATCCTTTATAAAAAGAATCAAGCCACCGTAGTTCTGCACATTACAAAGATGCATCTACAAGATAATTTATATAAAGTATTATTTTAATTAATCTAGGTTACAAGGACTAATGGACTCAATATCGTCCAAATATGCTAGGATAGTTGCTCATCCTGATAGGATCTTCTTGAGGATGTAAGGACCATATCAATTAGGTTAAAACTTGCCACGTGGATCGTGAACAGGCTCCAAATTTCTTTAAGTGCCAAATTTCCTTCCTATAGACTTATGGTGCAAACTTTTTTGTTAAAGTGACAAGATAGCTTTTGCTGAAAACTCTCAATCTTATAGAGAGCATCCATTTGATTCTCTTCAATGGCATTCAACTGATCATGGTGAGCTTGTGCCCATTCAGCTTCCTATAACTGGCTTTCCTTCACAATCCGTGTAAATCGTGTTGTACAAATTACTTCAATACCATAAACTAATGAGTATGGTGTAGCTCAGGTTGGTGTTTAAATAGACATTTTGTATCCCCACTAGGCAAAAGGCAAATGCTTATGCCAATTCCGGTGCTTATCCATCATTTTTTGGAAGATAGTATTAATTGTTTTATTAGCAGCCTCTACAGCCCCATTGGTTTGAGGTTTATAAGGTGAGGAATAATGATGTTGGATCCTATCTTTATTCAACAAGGCTATAACTTCTTTCTAAAAATGCAACCCAATGTCAGAGACAATCTTGTGTGGGATTCTAAACCGAAAAGAATGTTAGCATGGATAAAGGGTGCTACCTTCCTGGAATTTACCACTTGATATGATGGTACCTCAATCCATCTTGTGAAATAGTTAAATGTTACCAGAATGCACTTGTCCACTTGATGACTTAGGACTGATTTTCCCAATCACATCTATGCCCATACTGAGAAAGGCCAAGGTGTTGACATGGGTTGCAATTGCATGGGAGGATGTCTTAGGATTTTGGCATGTATTTGATATTTTTGACATTTCCATACAAACTTTACATGGTCTTAGCCTATGGTCAACCACTAATACCCCAATATGGTGATCTTCTTTATTAATACCATTACATTCATGTGCGGTCCTTCCTCTCCTCCATGAACCATCACTTACCTAGCTTTTTCTTTCGATATACATCTTAAATAGATCTCATCCCATGAGTGTTTGTAAAATACATCACCATTCAAAATGAAACTACTTGCCAACTGGCAAAAAAGACCATGTTCTAGTTCTCCCCAACTTTTTAGGGTGCTTCTCATATTTGATATAGTTCACAATATCCCAATACCAATGCTTAGATTCTACAGTTTGGATGTTGGCATAATATGCTGGCTGTCCTTGACCTTGATATGTATCGGCTTGATTACTGCATCATCACTCATGTTTACCATTGAGGCTAGAGTAGCTATGGCATCTGCAAACTGATTTTTGAGGCAGGGAACATAATGAAAGGACAGTTCGTGGAACTTTGAAGTAAGCATGTCTAAGTGTTGATGGTATGGAACCAAATGCTCTTCATGCAATTTCCACTTTCTTAGAGCTTGAGAGACCACCAGGCTAGAGTCTTCACATAAAGATGGGATACTCTGAGTAGAAGGGCAGCGTCCAACCCTATTATATAAGCTTTGTATTTTTCCTCATTATTTGTCATCTCAAAATCTAGTTTGATTGATATTGGAATCTGCTCTTCTTCAGGTGTTACCAAGATAATCCCAACACCAAATCCTCTACTATTGGCTACTTCATCATAGTACATGCTCCATTCTTTGATAGACAGATGTAGGACATCTTCATCTGAGAATTCAGGCTCATATAATTCGTTGGAAACATGATCGATCGCCAATTAATCAACTATGACCGCTCCTTTTATGGCCTTCCTTGGAATGTACTTGAGATCAAAGGTCTCTAGTGTTGCCAACCAATGAGACATTTTACTCTTAAGAACTAGCTATTCCATAAGGAATTTTAAAGGACTCTTATCAGAGATCACATGTGTGGTGAATGAGCTTAGGTAGTGTTTTAGCTTTTGGCAAGCCCATACTAATGCAAGGCACATCTTTTCGATTTCTTTATTCTTGAGTTCATAAGACAACATTCACTTGCTTAAGTAATAGATGGCATATTGCTTCCTAGCTTCTATAACTAACATTTCTGGAATTTTGCAGCTTCTACTTAAGTAATAGATGGCATATTGTTGTGGCATACTTAGCTAACATTACCCCTACAACTTTTACTGTAATTGAAAGATATAGGAAGAGTGGTTCTCCTTATTTTGGGGGTTGTAGTATTGGAGGATTAAGCAAGTATCTCTTAGTCTTATCAAAAGCCTTTCGACACTCTTGATTCCATTCTTTTGAAATCCCTTTCCTGAGTAACTTGAATACTGGCCCATATACATCTGCTAGTTGGGACATGAATCTGTTGATGTACTGTAGTCATCTGAAAAAACCTCTAATCTTTTTTCTAGTCCTTGGCAAAGGAATTTCCAAAATGGCTTTGGCCTTGGCAAGATACACCTCAATACCCCCGGGGACTAATCATGTGTGAGCGGAGATTTTTGCCCCCACTCCCAGTGGAATGGTTCTTGTTACCTTGGCACTGTTAGGCTCTGAGCCTCAGATAACATGGGCTTAATCTCGGAGAATTGGAGTTGCCATCCAGACTGGCCGAAAAGATAGAAAACGGTGGCAGACTCGATTCCTAAGGAATCTCTAACCCCTACTGGATTTGAAAAGTTGGGTATGTATAGGGAAGGTGAGAAGTGACCCAGCACCCCTATAACACCCGGTTCATTGAAATTGACCTCCTTTTTCAGGTCTAAATAATATTGAATTCTTAAGTTATTATGATATCATTCATATTACATGTAAGTACACAAATATAGTTCATACTATAAATCAAACACATCAAACAAAATGGGCACATATACAAGATGGAAACGTGCCCTTACAAATGTCAAAAATTCATGAAAATAAATAAAATAGGACACCCACTAAAAGGTGAAAACGTGTTCCTTACAAAAGTCCAAAGTCCATAAAATAAGCTAAATTACATTAACTTAATAAATAAGGCACCCACAAGTAGAAATATGCCTTTTGCAACCTTAAAATCGAAATAAAAATTACAGTCCACAAACATATAAATTATCATACAAAGAATTATAAAATTAGGGCTTAATTAAAAGGAAATTAAGACTAATCACAAAAATTGCAATCCACAAGCAAATCTTATTATTAATCCATTAACGAAATAAGGAGCGTGACGCACACGACAGTCTCACTAGTCGATTATTGGGCGGAGATCGAGGGGACAGCGCCCCTTACGGGGGATGGGGGGGCAACTGTAATACCCTTATACCCTATATACATACAATACATATTTTCAACATATGTAAAATACGCATATATGGTGCAAAAATATCACAAATCAATTTAATAACAATTTTTCACATTTCCAATTTAAAATTTCAAATTCTAAATATATAAAATTAAATAGCATATAAATATTCTTTACTTGTTATAGGAACCCAAAACAAATATTATATATGAAAATCTCTGGAAAAAATTAGCCAGAGTTTTATCTGTTATTTGGACATTCCAAAATTTAGCAAAACACAACATGCAAAATGAAAACACTCCCAAATAATTTCAAATCACCATCTCAACCATAGTCCTCAATATTACCAAGTTACTCAAACATTTATATATATATAATTTAAAACACATTTACTCTCCCATTTCAAATACATTGACCCAAATATTCTTTATAATATACAATACATAAAATCCAAAACATAATATATTATGCATAATACTCAAAATGTACAATAACATAAAAGTATATACATGCTGCTGACAGTGTTTCTGATCTCGATAACAACTCAACAAGCTCAACTACAAGTCTAGACCCGACCTGGTCTAGAAGAACTCTCTGGATCAGCTGAGTCTACCTTATCACCTGAGCGATGAAAATAATCGCGCTAAGCCAAAGCCTAGTGGTACAAACTTTGATAACAATATAATCCAAATGTAAAGTCAATGCACAACACACACACACACACACACATATATATATATATCACAACTCATAACATTATATCTCATTATATTGCTCAATTGTATCACAATTCATAATTCACATTAAAGCAAAGACAAGCATGGGCCCAAAAGGATCTAATATGCTATTCAAATTTAAGAGTTACTGTTTTGGTCTATATTGACACCATGTGTCTAGCCCCGTAGGCAATATATCCATGGCTAATCCAACAAGATCTAAGCTTACGACCCAGTCTTTTCACTCAGTTTAGCTTCAAGGATTTATTTTTGAGGCTTACAACCCAGTCTTTTTACCCCAAAAATATCATATTTATTAGCTGGACCTGGCTTATGACCCGGTCTTTTCACCAGCCCAGCTTTTAGCCCTTAGGCAATCATAGGCATGCTGCCAAACCCAGAACTCTAAAAATTGAATAACATACTAGACACATAATTTATTCATTTTTCTCATTATTAATCTCTTTCTCATTTTCACATATTCAATCTAGGCACATTGCCTTATTTTCACTTTTTTTTTCTCACTTTTCTCATTTTTCACATCTTTCTCATTTTTCTCACTTTTCTCACTTTTCTCATATCAATTCATTTCATTATACCACATATCTCATTTTTGCATTCACAACACATTACCCAATTACTTTGGGTATTTCCACATATTATACATATTTCACATTTTACCCAATTTAGCCATTATCAATGGCTTTTCACAATGCATTTAACACATATATGACATTACAAATGTCATAGCACATTATTCATACACAATCAATGTACCTAGTAGCTTAACACATTTTCCAACCAAAATGTGTTAAGCCCAAATGTCATGCAAATATAAACAATATATTCAAAGTTTGTACATACCTCCACTAGTAACCCAAAGCAAGCTTAAAACAACCTCCAATCCAATCTTTCCAACTTGCCCTTCACCACTTGGATGAAGCAAATCAACCTCCCTCAATGCCTAAACCAAATGTGATAGCAAATAATCATTTAGTATCACATTTAATGGTATTTTCAACATTAAACCATAATTACACATCACTCTAACAAATTTCCAAAAATTTAGCCTTTCCTTACTTTAACATTAGAATTCCATTCTACTACAATTAAATTAGTGTTTTAAGTTTATTTATATTATTAAAAATATATTTTAATACATTTAAATCATTTACATTATAACAATACACTCTTATACACAAAATCTCAAAAATGACATAACCTTCCCCCATTGAAGGTTTTCCATTGCAACGCAATCCATTACTCATTTCAAGCTTATATTCATCACTTCTAACACTAAACAACATGCTTAAACAAATAAAATCACACAATTCAACAACTTTGGAAAATCACTTTTCCAAAACCCTAAATCTCCACTTCCATTCTCAAACTCCAGCCAAGCACAACCAAATCCAATATTTGACTTTAAAATACTTGTTTATGAATCAAAACAACTCATTTAGAGCCAATTTGCACAATTAAAGTTCATGTTTTCAAAACTCCAAAAATTCATAACCCTAAATTCTCTCTCTTCACCATTCTTTATCCAAACTCCATCATATCTTCAATCTAACCTTAAAATCATTGTGAACTACCCAAAATAACATCATACACACCAATTCCAACAATTATAACATACTACTTAAAAATCCAAATTCTCACATAATTCACTCTTCCATGGAATTCAAAGAAAAGAGTTGAAAACTTACTAAATTTGGTGGAAATCACCAAAAATCCACTTGAAACTTGTTAAATCCTTCAATTTATGAAGTATGGAAGAAGTAAAATCCTTGGCTTCTCTTCAATGGATGTTCAGCCCTTGTGAGAAGAAGAGGAAGATGAAGACAACTTTTAAATTTTCTTTTTCTTTTCATCTTTATTTTTAACCATATATATATATATCAAAATAATTTAATAAATAAATATTTATTTATTTATTTAATAAATTAAAAGTCCTAATTTCCCTCTTTCATTAAAAAATAATTTATTTTTGAATTATTTTATTAATTTTAAATTTCTAAAAATTTATTTACAAAAATGCCATTGGACTTTGACTTTTCTTTTAAAAAGTATTGACTTTTATATGTTATGTATATTTTGCATAAATATCACATATATATTCCACTTTTTCATTTAAAATCCCTTCTTTTTTCATTTAAAACCATTAATTTAATTTATCCTTTTGAATTATAATTTATTTTATCAAATTTTTCAAAAATTAGAAATTTTCAAAAATTTTAGGATGTTACGATTCTCTCCCCCTAAAACAAATTTCGTCCTCAAAATTACCTATTCTCAAGTATGGAACAATTGGAGAAACTGACTCTGGATTGCCTGGTCACTTTCCCATGTCGCCTCCTCGGTGGCATGATTTCTCCAAAGGACTTTCACAAGTGGCACCCTCTTATTCCTCAATTCTTTAACCTCTCGTGCCAAAATCGCCACTGGTTCTTCCTTGTAAGTCAGATCTGGACTCACCTCAATGGACTCCACTGACAAGATATGAGATGGGTCAGACCTGTATCTTTGAAGCATCGAGACATGGAGAATATTATGTATTCGATCCAACTCAGGCGGCAAAGCTAGTCTATAAGCCACTGGACTAACTCTCTTCAATACCTCATATGGTCCTATGAAAAAGGGATGCAACTTTCCTTTGCAGCCAAATCTCAAAATCTTCTCCCATGGAGACACCTTCAGAAACACTTTATCTCTCACACTGAACTCAATGTCCCTTCTCTTTAAATCTGAATAGGATTTCTGTCGGTCTGAAGCTGCTTTTAAACGACCCTGAATCACCTTCACTTTCTCCTATATTTCCTTAATCAAATCGGGACCAACCGATTTACTTTCTCCAACCTCATCCCAATACAAAGGTGTCCTGCATCTCCTTCCATATAAAGCCTCATAATGAGTCATCCCAATACTTGACTGATGATTGTTGTTATAAGCAAACTCAATTAATGGCAAAAATATGTCCCAATTTCCGGTAAAATCAACAATACAGCTCCTCAACATATCCTCCAAAATTTGTATCACTCTCTCTGTAATATCCCAAAGTATGCCCTAGAAGTTTTGATATTATTGTTGTAATTGTATTGAATGTATATGTTAAATTTTAAAGAAAAGAGAAATTTTAAGGGAAGTGTAATATCCCAAAATGTACCCTAGAAGTATTGGAGTAATTATTGTTATTATTGGATTAAGTGTATTTATTTTATTGGAAAGAGAGTTGAGGTTAGAGTAATGTGTATATGTTGTATATATTGTGATATACTTAACATATACAAATATTTGTTTGAAGGGTATAAAGGTAATTATTTTGAAATTGAGTTAGTGGATTAAGATGGGTGGATGGTGATGTTTGAGATTATTTTATTTTTATTTGTGTGGAGGAGAATGTTTTGAGGAGAGAGAGGGTTAATGTTTGACTTTTCTTTCTTTTCCTTTTCTTCCTTCTTCCTCTCTTCTCGTGTCTCTCATTTTCCTTTTCTTCTCCTTTCTTTGCTTTGGACGGCAGCAGCAAGAGAACAAGAGAGAGGGAGAGATTTGACCTTCCAAGCTCAAGATTGAAGAAGTTTTCAAGAGATCAAGGAGGAATTTAAGAGTTTTCTTCATTCTTGGTAAGTTTCCTCTTGATTCCCTTGTTTTCTTTGAGTTTGTGTTGTGGGTTTGGTGATTTATGGTTGTTGATATGGAGATGTTTGAGTGTGATGTGTTTAAGAGTGTTGGGTTTACTTGATCTTTGATTCTTGGGTTGGATTGAAGAAAAGAGTAAGATTGAAAGGAAGAATAAGTTTGTTGGTTAAGATTGAGTTGTGGTTGTGTTTAGAGTTTTGATGATGTTGTGATTTGGTGTTGGATGTGTATTTTGAGTTGTGTTGGTGTTTTTGCAAGGTTGTTATGGTTTTGGGTGTGTCTAGTTGAGTTTTGTTGAAGTGGAAGATGGTGGAAGATTGTTGTTTGTTGGTTGGATTGTTGTTTTGGCCGGAATCTGGGTTTTTGGCCTGACACGCCCAGGAGCACGTCCAGGTCTTTAGGCGTGTCAATTGTGTTGGATGGCAGTAGGTGTGACACGGCCATTAACACGCCCGTGTTAGTGAGCGTGTCATAGCTACTGTGACTTTGGGGAATTGACACGGCCAGGAACACGTTCATGATGTTGGACGTGTCGATACTTCTGAGAGACAGTAGGTATTACACGCCCAGTGACACGCCCGTGGTCCTGAACGTGTAAATGCTTCTGTGTTGTGGAGTTAGGGCACGGTCAGAGACACGCCCGTGTGGGTGAGCGTGTCCAGTTTAGAGTTTGCCCTAATTGATTCTTAGCCTTATGATCTTATGTGAGTTTCCTCATTGTTTTGAATTAGGTTGTGAAGAAGGTGAATTGCCTTAATTATTTGGTGAAGGACTTGTTAAGAGGAAGTGTTTAGAATTGTGTGGATTTCTTTTGAGGTAAGTACAAACCTTGCATTATAACATACATTCATGTGATTTTGGAACTTATACATTTGAGTGTGAATGTACTAAGTAATTTCATTGTATTGTTGATATGTTTGAATAATGTTATGTTTTATACAATATGAACCTCATGAAATGTAATATGGTATATGTATGTGTTATGAAAATGAAAGATGTGATGATAAGATGATGTGTAAAGCCATTGTGATTGGCTATATTGATTCAAATGAGGCATGTTTGCCTAGTTGATTGTGGAATGAGAAATGAATTGAGAAAAAGATTTATAAAGAGATATATGAAATGGTTGTGTGCCTAATATGTTTATTCAAATTTCAGAGTACTGGTTTTGGTGGCATGCCTATATAAAGGTAACAGTCTAGCCGGGTTGAGGATCTCTTCAATTGAATTGAATTGATGATCCAAGAGACTGGGTCTGTTACACTAAATGAAATGTGAAAATGAAATTTATGAAAAGTAACAGTCTAGCCGGGTTGAGGATCTCCTCGATTAGTCGGGTTGATGGTCCAAGAGACTGGGTCTGTTACTAGTAACAGTCTAGCCGGGTTGAGGATCTCCTCATGTTAATGGGTTGATGGTCCAAGAGACTGGGTTTGTTACACTATCCATGGATAGAGATATGATATATATTGCCTACGGGCTTGATCATTGTGATTATAAACCAAAGTAGTAACTCTGAACTTTGAATATCATATTAAATGCTTGTTGGGCCCATGTGTGTCTATGTTAAATGTGTGAGTAATGGATGATGATACAATTATTGAAATAATGAAATGTAACATCCATAAAATAAAGTGTATTGAGTATGATCTATATTGTTTGAATGTATGACATAGCATAATATCATTATAGTTTGTTCTACTGAGCTGTTGGCTCAGCACGATTGTGGTTCATCGCGCAGGTGACAGGATTGAACCCGAGAGTTCCTCTAGACCTAGTGAGTCTAGGCGTTGAAGAGTTGATTTTTGGACTTAAAGATCAGAGAAGAGCTGCCACTCATGTATATATTTTATATTTGTAACTTTTGATTTTGATGCAAATGTATTGGGAAACATTTGTTATATTTTCCGCTGCGTTTTAAATAAACTTTCTATCTATTTCGTTTTATAAACTCATTTAAAGGTTTTGAATTTGTTCATAGTATATAAGAGTCATGTCATGTGTGTTTTGTAACCGTGACATTTCTATATTCAGTATACGTATATTACGATCGTATTAGCATGCTGTGTACGTATACGGGGTATAGGGGTGTTACAGGAAGTGTATATGTTGTGTATATGGAAATATATACAACATATATACAAGTCAATTGTGATGGTCAAAGGAAGAAGATATTTAGTTATTTTAATTAATTAAGTTAATTAGTGGAAAAGGGGAAATTAAAATGAATGGAAGAGATTAATTTGAATTATTTAATATTATAATTGCTTGGAGGAGGTTTAAAGAGAGGAGTATTTGACTTTGGTTTATACATTTTCTTTTCCATTTCTTTCCTTTTCCTTTTGTTGGCCAGCCATCTAAAGCAAGAGAGAGAGAGAGTGAGTTTTGTGATCCAAGCTCAAATTGAAGGAAGATTCAAGTGAAGAAGTTGAGATTTGTGAAGTATCATCAACTTTGGTAAGTTCTCTCTTGTTTTCTCTTGTTTATTTTGGAGTTATGTTTGAGTTTGAGGGGTTGTTGTTGATGATAGGAGTGTGTTTTGATTGTGTTGTGTTTAAGAGTGTTTGATTCATTTGATTTTTGGATTTTTGAGTTTGGATTGAAGAAAAGAGTAAGTTGATTGGAAGAGATAGTGCGTGATTGTGTTTAGGGTTTGTGGTGAGGATTTGTGGTGATGATTATGATTGTGATTGATATATGTTTTTAGTTGTTTTGATGTTTTTGCAAGTTTGTTATGGTTCTTGGGTATGTTGAGCTAAGTTTGTTTGAAGTGGATTTTGGTGAAAGGAAGTGATTTGTTGGATTAAGTGTTGTTGTGGCCGGAATCTGTATTTTTTGCCTGACACGCCCATGAGCACGACTAGGTTTTAGGCGTGTCAATGGTTCTGTGTTTTTGGATGGGTGGCACGATCAGTGACACGCCCATGTCACTGAGCGTGTCATAGCTACTGTGTTGGTGAGGAATTGAGACGGCCATGAACACGCCCATGTTGTTGGACGTGTCAATGTTTCTGTGAGACGGAATATATTACACGTTCAGTGACACGCCCGTGGTTCTGAGCGTGTCAAAGCTTCTGTGTTGTAAGTTTAGGGCACGGTCAGGGACACGCCCGTGTTGTTGAGCGTGTCATGTGTAGAATTTGCCCTAGTTTATTTATTTTATCTCATATATATTATTCCTTTTGGATTAGGTTGTGAAGAAGTTGATTTGCCCTAACTTAAGTGGTGAAGAAGTGTTGGAAAAGGAAGTGTATAGATTTGTATAAGTGGTACTTAAGGTAAGTACAAACCCTAAATTAATGCATACTTTTATATGATCTTGAGACTTAACACATATGATTATAAATGTGATAAGTAATCTATTGCATTGTTGATGCATACTAATAATGTTATGTTTTGCATAATGTGAATTGCGATAATTGAGGCATGTATGCCTATATGATGATGTGCAATGTAATTGATTATGTATACTTGAATAAAGAAGTATTATAATGTGAATTGAGACATGATAAGATATGAGGCCATTGTGATTGGCTATGATGATTCAAATGAGATGTGAAGCCATTGTGATTGGCTATGATGATTCAATTGAGATAAGTGGGGCATGTTTGCCTAGATGATGATGAGAATTGAGAATGAAATTGATAATGAAATAATAAATGAATTGTGTGTCTAATATGTTATTCATTTTCAGAGTTTTGTTGTTGGTGGCATGCCTAATAGTAACAATCTCTTAAAGTTAGGTTGGGCTTGATCCTTGAAGCCAAGTTGGGTTGAAGTTTAACATGTTTTACTCCCCTTGAAGCTTGGTTGGGTCTAGTCCTTGAAGCCTAATTGAGATGTTACAACCCTTGAAGCTAGGTTGGGTTTGGTTCTTGAAGCCAAGTTGGGTTGATACTTAGCATGCTTTGTTCCCCTTGAAGCTTGGTTGAACCTAAATCTTTGAAGCCTAGTTGGGATAATGATAATGACAAATGTGATAGTTAAACCAAAACATTAACTCTGAAAGTTGAATGGCATATTAGTGTCTTTGGGCCCATGATTGTCTTTGTTCAAATGTGATTTATGAATGGTGAAACTAATGAATAATGAGATTCAATGTAAGACTTTGATAGGTGATATTCTTGTGTATAGAGTGTAATGTTTGAATATATTGTATTAGCATTGCATTGCAACATATTATTATTATGATTTGTACCACTAAGCCGTTGGCTTAGCGGGATTATGATTTATCGCGCAAGTAACAGGGAAGAACCAGAGAGTTCCTCTAGGCCAAGTAGAGGTTAGATCTTGAGGTGGTGATAGTGAAGCTTAAAGATCGAAGATATACTGCCAAACATGTATATACTTTATGTTTTGTAAATCTTGAGTTTTAATGTATTAGTATTTGTAAATAATTGTTATATTTTTTGCTGCTTTTAAATAAACATTTTATCTTTAGTCTTTTATAACTTCTTTTAAATGATTTAACTTTGTTCATGTTTTTGAAAAGGGATGATTCATTTGTTAAGTATACCATAGCATTTCTATATTCAGTATACGTATATTACGATCGTATTAGCATGCTGTGTATGTATACGGGGTATAGGGGTGTTACAATTATTTTGGTATCAGAGCCTAGGTTTGAGATTCTCAACCTAGGTGAATTTGTAAGAAAAAGAATATTTTGATTTTAAAAGTTGGTTTTTGAGTAAATACATGTTTTGGTATGGCTGTCTTTGATCTTTAATGAGGTATATTCTGCTGTGTTTGCAGATATAGGTAGTAATGGAGTCCCATTCACGTCAGACTGTAGAGGGAAGTGCCGAGAGTGTAGCTCCAGGAGAGAGTAGAGAGGGAGCTAGGGTTGAGAGAGTTAGTGAGGCACCTATTTCTGTGTCAAAGAGATCAGCTACAGATGAGGCTCCGCCGAGTTGGTTAAGGCATATGGTGGAATTATTTAGACAAGCTCCAGTGCAGCCACCACCACCACCACAGCTTCAGGTGTCGGTAAGACATTATGACAGGCTGAGAAAATATGGGGCTGAAGATTTCTTAGGCACTACCGATCCTACAGTGGCTGAGCAGTGGTTGGATAAGGTACAAAGGATATTCATTCAGTTGCAAGCCACTTCGGATGAGAAATTTGACTATGCCAGATCCCTCCTGCAGAAAGATGCCTATGACTGGTGGAAGACAGTCCCTTATGCTATGGATGATCCACCTACACTATCATATGGTGATTTCTTGAGGGAGTTCGAGCAGAAGTACACTCCAAGAGAGTATAAAGATATTAAGAAGATGGAATTTTTGAATTTGAGGCAAGACAATCGGACGGTGACAGAATATGAGATTGAGTACATCCGGTTGAGTCGTTATGCTGGGGGAATTATTTCTGATGAAATAGATCGGTACAGAAGATTTGAGGAGGGTTTGAGGCCCTCTATCATGTGCCTGGTGGCTGGTTCTAGATACCAGGATTTCTCTCAGCTTGTTGCAGCAGCTAGGAGTGTGGAGAGAGCCCAGAGTATAGCCACAGCTGCTACTGAGGAGGAGACTAGGGTAAGGAGACCCTAGTTTGAGGCAGGGTCTTCATCTGTGGAGAGGGGTAGAGGAAGTTTTGCTCCGAGGATTAGTAGGAGTCAGAGGCAGTCAGGCAGATCAGTGTAGTATCAGAGACAGAGGCCGAGATCGGCAGTCTCTGTAGCTAGTGCCCCGACTCCCGTGATGCAAAGGTCTACTCCACCTGTATGTGTTCACTGTGGCAGGCCCCATGGAGGTGTTTGTTGGAGGACTGGTGTAACCAGAGTATGTTATAAATGTGGGTCACCAAATCATTTTATTAGAGATTGCCCGGAGATGCAAGATGATAGGCAGATTGATACTGCAGTTTCTCGACCCAGTGTCAGCAGAGGTGGTCGAGGGGGCAGAGGTTTTAGTAGAGGTGGTAGATCCGGGTCCAGTCAGAGAGGAGGATCTTCATCTAGAGGTAGTAGACCAGAGGAGGCCGGATCTTCTCAGAGGGTGTATGTTATGCAAAGGCAGCCAGATGCTTTAGCAGTTATAGCGGGTACATTTTCTTTATTTGGTATTTCAGTACTTGCTTTGATTGATCCAGGATCTACTCATTCATACATATGTGCATCCATATTGCTTGTGTCTGAATTGCATACAGAATCCTTAGGATTTGATGTTTTGGTGACAAATCCTTTAGGACATAGTGTGGTTGTTAGTAAGGTGCACCGTGACAAAGCAGTTGTGGTGCAAGGTGAGGAGTTTCTTGGTGATCTGATTGAAATGCCTTTTAAAGAATATGATTTGATCTTAGGCATGGATTGGTTGTCTAAGCATGGATGTAATATCCTCATGTATGCCCTAGAAGTTTTGATTGTGTTGTTGTTGTTGTTGTTGTTGTTGTTGGTCTAAAATGTGATTGAATGTATGTGTTGTGTGTTATAAAATTTAAGAGAGAATGTTCATGTGTTATTTGAAAGATAAGTGATGTGTAGAGAAGATGTATATGTAGTGTATATGGCAATATATATGGCATATATGTTGGTCAAAGGGAGAGTCAAGGTGTTGGATATAGTGGAAGAAGATATTTTTGGTTGTTATTGAAATTACTATAAAGGGCATGCATAATGAAAGGAAGTGTAATTATGTTAAAGAGGGCATTTTGGTAATTCTTCTTTTGAAATTGTATGGTGGAGATTAATAGAGAGTTTGACTTTTATTTTGATCAAATTCCTTTCTTCTTTTCATGTGTGGCCGGCCAACCTAAAGAACAAGAGAGAAAATAAGAGTTGATGATATTTGAAGCTCAAATTGAAGAAGTTTTAAGTGGTTAAGTGGAAATCCAAGAAGATTCACTATATTTGGTAAGTTTCTCTTGATTCTTTTAAGTTATTTAAGTTGTTTGTGAGTTGATTGTGGATTTTAAAGTGGGGTTGTGTTGATTATTATATGTTGGATTTAATTGGTTGTGGTGTTGGTTTTGGATTTGAAGATGATAAGTTAAGAGTGATGTTGGTTTTAGGGTTTTGGAAATGGTAAGTGATAAATTATATTGTGTTATTTTGGATTAGGTTTTGGAAGAAGGTGATTTACTCTAATTTGAGAAGTGAAGAATTCTTGGAGAAAAGAAAGTGTTTAGAGTTGTATAATTGGTGCTAAAGGTAAGTACAAACTATATGGGTACAAACATGCATATGTTGTTTAATCTTAAAACACTTTTGTTTGTAAATGTGATAGGGTATCAAATGTATTGTTAATGAATGTTGGTTATGAAAATATTGTGATGAGCATGTAAAATAATTGCTAATGATGTTGATTATGTCCATTTGAATGAGGTTATGTTGTGTACAATGTGTTTTAAGTTAACCAAAAGAAATTTGGCTACATTTAGGGTTTATGCATGAAAGACACGTAATTTGGGGCGGTCGCTATTATTCATGTGCGGTCTCGACTTAGGTCGGGCTTCTGACCGCGAAATCTACTGTAATAAGGTTTCATCTTTTGATTGTGAAGTGCGGTCGCGACTTAGGTCGGGCTTCTGGCCGCGAAACCTACTGTAATAAGGTTTCATCTTGTAATTGTGTTAGTGAGCGTGTCATAGCTACTGTGACTTTGGGGAATTGACACGGCCAGGAACACGTTCATGATGTTGGACGTGTCGATACTTCTGAGAGACAGTAGGTATTACATGCCCAGTGACACGCCCGTGGTCCTGAACGTGTAAATGCTTCTGTGTTGTGGAGTTAGGGCACGGTCAGGGACACGCCCGTGTGGGTGAGCGTGTTCAGTTTAGAGTTTGCCCTAATTGAATCTTAGCCTTATGATCTTATGTGAGTTTCCTCATTGTTTTGAATTAGGTTGTGAAGAAGGTGAATTGCCTTAATTATTTGGTGAAGGACTTGTTAAGAGGAAGTGTTTAGAATTGTGTGGATTTCTTTTGAGGTAAGTACAAACCTTGCATTATAACATACATTCATGTGATTTTGGAACTTATACATTTGAGTGTGAATGTACTAAGTAATTTCATTGTATTGTTGATATGTTTGAATAATGTTATGTTTTATACAATATGAACCTCATGAAATGTAATATGGTATATGTATGTGTTATGAAAATGAAAGATGTGATGATAAGATGATGTGTAAAGCCATTGAAATGAGGCATGTTTGCCTAGTTGATTGTGGAATGAGAAATGAATTGAGAAAAAGATTTATAAAGAGATATATGAAATGGTTGTGTGCCTAATATGTTTATTCAAATTTCAGAGTACTGGTTTTGGTGGCATGCCTATATAAAGGTAACAGTCTAGCCGGGTTGAGGATCTCTTCAATTGAATTGAATTGATGATCCAAGAGACTGGGTCTGTTACACTAAATGAAATGTGAAAATTAAATTTATGAAAAGTAACAGTCTAGCCGGGTTGAGGATCTCCTCATGTTAATGGGTTGATGGTCCAAGAGACTGGGTCTGTTACACTATCCATGGATAGAGATATGATATATATTACCTACGGGCTTGATCATTGTGATTATAAACCAAAGCAGTAACTCTGAACTTTGAATATCATATTAAATGCTTGTTGGGCCCATGTGTGTCTATGTTAAATGTGTGAGTAATGGATGATGATACAATTATTGAAATAATGAAATGTAACATCCATAAAATAAAGTGTATTGAGTATGATCTATATTGTTTGAATGTATGACATAGCATAATATCATTATAGTTTGTTCTACTGAGCTGTTGGCTCAGCGCGATTGTGGTTCATCGCGCAGGTGACAGGATTGAACCCGAGAGTTCCTCTAGACCTAGTGAGTCTAGGCGTTGAAGAGTTGATTTTTGGACTTAAAGATCAGAGAAGAGCTGCCACTCATGTATATATTTTATATTTGTAACTTTTGATTTTGATGCAAATGTATTGGGAAACATTTGTTATATTTTCCGCTGCGTTTTAAATAAACTTTCTATCTATTTCGTTTTATAAACTCATTTAAAGGTTTTGAATTTGTTCATAGTATATAAGAGTCATGTCATGTGTGTTTTGTAACCGTGACATTTCTATATTCAGTATACGTATATTACGATCGTATTAGCATGCTGTGTACGTATACGGGGTATAGGGGTGTTACAATTGTTTTGGTATCAGAGCCTAGGCTTGAGATTCTCAACCTAGGTAAACTGTAAGAAAAAGGATATTTTGATTTTAAAAAGTGGGTTTTGAATAAAATATATATTTAGTGTTGGCAGTCTCTGATCTTTAATAAGGTGTATTCTGCTATGTTTGCAGATATAGGTTGTAATGGATCCTCATTCACGTCAGTTTGTTGAGGGAAGTGCGGAGAGTGTAGCTCCGGAAGAGAGTAGAGATGAGGTTAGAATTGATAGAGCCGGTGAGGCACCTGCTTCTGGGTCAGGGAGACCAGTTGGTGATGAGGTTCCACCAGCTTGGTTCAGGCATATGATGGAAGTGATGAGACAAACACCAGTGCAACCACCTCCACCACCACCTCAGCCTCAGGTATCAGTGAGACAGTATGATAAGTTGAGGAAGTATGGGGCGGAAGATTTTCTAGGCACTATTGATCCAGCTGTAGCTGAGCAGTGGCTTGATAGAGTGCAGAGAGTGTTTATTCAGCTGCAAGCCACGCCTGAAGAAAAATTTGATTATGCTAGGTCATTATTACAGAAGGATGCATATGACTGGTGGAAAACAGTGCCTCACGCTATGGATGATCCACCTACCTTGTCTTATGCTGACTTTCTCAGAGAGTTTGAGCTGAAGTATACTCCTAGGGAGTATAAAGATGTTAAAAAGATGGAGTTTCTGAGTTTGAAACAAGACCACAGGACAGTAACAGAGTATGAGGTCGAGTTCATCAGATTGAGTCATTATGCTGGAGGTATTATATCTGATGAGATTGACAGATCCATAAGGTTTGAGGAGGGATTGAGGCCCTCTATTTTGTGTATTGTGGCTGGTTCCAGATACCAGGATTTCTCCCAGCTTGTTGCTGCAGCTAGGAGTGTAGAGAGAGCCCAGGGCATTGCAGCATCTGCTTCTGAGGAGGAGACTAGAGTGAGAAGGCCCTAGTTTGAGGCAGGGTCTTCATCTGTGAAGAGAGGTAGAGGCAGCTTTGTTCCTAGGACCAGCAGGAGTCAGAGGCCAGTTGGTAGGTCAGTGCAGTTTCAAAGACAGAGATCGAGACCTACGGTTTCAGTGACGAGTGCTCCGACTCCAACGGTTCAGAGGTTCACTCCACCTATATGTGCTCAGTGTGGGGGGTCACATAGAGGCGTTTGTTGGATGAGTAGGGGACCAGCTATGTGCTTCAGATGCGGATCCCCTGATCATTTCATTAGAGAATGTCCTGAGGTACAGGAGCAGAGGTCGGTGGATACTGCAGCTTCACGACCTAGTTTTAGCAGAGGAGGTAGAGGAGGAAGAAGTTTTAATAGAGGGGGTCGATCTGGGTTCAGTCAGAGAGGAGGCTCTTCATCTATGGACAGTAGACCAGATGAGGCTGGACCTTCCCAAAGAGTTTATGTGATGCAGAGGCAGCCAGATGCTTCAGCTGTTATTGCTGGTACATTTTCTTTATTTGGCATTTCAGTACTTGCTTTAATTGATCCAGGATCTACTCATTCATACATAAGTGCATCCATTTTGCCTGTGACTGATTTGCATTCTGAGTCCCTAGGATTTGATGTCTTGGTGACAAATCCTTTAGGGCATAGTGTGGTTGTTAGTAAGGTACACAGAGATAGTGCAGTTGTTGTGCAAGGAGAGGAATTTCCTGGTGATTTGATTGAGATGCCATTTAAAGAGTATGATTTGATTTTGGGCATGGACTGGTTGTCTAGACATGAAGCTGTGGTAGATTGTAAGAAGAAGTGTGTTACTTTGAGAACTAATGATGATAGAATTGTGATGGTATCTAGTGAGCAGAGACAACTTGCATCCTTGTTGATTTCAGCTGTTTCAGCTAGGAAGCTGATTAGAAAAGGGTGTGATGCCTATCTCGCTCATGTTTTGGATACCAGGGTAGAGGGTTCTTAGTTTGATAGCATTCCCACAGTAGCTGAGTTTCCAGATGTATTTCCAGAGGAGTTGCCAGGATTGCCTCCTGAGAGAGAGGTAGAGTTTGGTATTGATTTGTTGCCAGGTACCACTCCTATCTCTATTACTCCTTATAGAATGGCACCTGTTGAATTGAGAGAGTTGAAGGTGCAGTTGCAGGAGTTGCTGGATAAAGGATTCATTCGCCCTAGTGTTTCGCCATGGGGAGCTCCTGTTTTGTTTGTAAAGAAGAAGGATGGTACTATGAGATTGTGTATCGATTATAGGCAATTGAATAAAGTGACTATCAAGAATAAATATCCTTTGCCTAGAATTGATGATCTCTTTGATCAATTGAAGGGAGCAGCAGTATTTTCCAAGATTGATTTGAGATCAGGGTACCATCAGTTGCGGGTCAGAGCTAAGGATGTGCCCAAGACAGCTTTTCGAACCAGGTATGGGCATTATGAGTTTCTAGTGATGCCTTTTGGGTTGACGAATGCACCTGCAGCTTTCATGGATTTGATGAATAGGGTGTTTAGGCCCTATCTGGATCAGTTTGTGGTAGTCTTCATTGATGATATTTTGGTGTATTCTCGTAATGAAGAAGAGCATGACAAGCATCTGCGGATTGTATTGCAAATCTTGAGAGAGAAGTAATTGTATGCTAAGCTGTCAAAATGTGAGTTCTGGCTAGATCAAGTAACTTTCCTCAGTCATATAGTTTTAGCAGATGGCATTAGAGTTGATCCGAGTAAAGTTGAAGCTATTATGAATTGGAGTCCACCAAAGTCTGTGACTGAAGTTAGAAGTTTTCTGGGTTTGGCAGGCTATTATCGACGCTTTGTGAAAGGATTTTCTTTGATAGCTACTCCACTTACCAGATTACTTCGAAAAGGAGTTAGATTTGTGTGGACTGATCCGTGTCAAGCTAGTTTTGAGCAGTTGAAAGAGATGTTAACTCAAGCACCTGTTCTCACTTTACCTGTGGAAGATAAACCATATGTGATCTACAGTGATGCTTCACATAGTGGTTTGGGTTGTGTTTTGATGCAAGAGGGTAAAGTGATAGCTTATGCTTCTCGACAGTTGAAGCCACATGAGCTAAACTATCCAACCCATGACTTGGAGTTAGCAGCCATTGTGTTTGCATTGAAGATTTGGCGACATTACTTGTATGGAGAGAAATGTTTTATTTACACTGATCACAAAAGTTTGAAATATTTGGGGGTTCAGAAAGAGCTTAATCTTCGACAGAGACGGTGGTTGGAATTGATTAAAGACTACGATTGTTTGATTGATTATCATCCAGGTAAAGCAAATGTTGTTGCTGATGGCTTGAGTCGGAAGTCTTTAGCAGGTTTGACTGCTTATTCGCTCTCGTTGCTTGTTGAGTTGAGAGCGTTGCATGCTAGCTTTATATCTTGTGATGATGGTGCATTGTTGGCACAATTGCAGCTGAGACCAGTGTTGTTAGATCAGATTAAAGAGGCTCAATTGATTGATGAGAAAATTCAGAAGATTGTTTCAGATTGCCAAAAAGGGGAGAGCCGAGATTTTCTTGTGAAAAGTGATGGGAGCTTATGGTTTAAGAATAGACGGTGTGTGCCGGATGATATTAGTTTGAGAAGGATTATTTTAGAAGAAGCACATCAATCAGTTTTTGCTATGCATCCGGGCAGTACGAAGATGTATCATGATTTGAGACAGCATTACTGGTGGTCTGGTATGAAGAGAGACATTGCAGAGTTTGTATCCAAATGTCTCACATGTCAGAGGGTTAAAGCAGAGCATCAGATCCCAACAGGGTTGCTTCAACCTTTATCAGTGCCTGAGTGGAAATGGGAAAGAGTGAATATGGACTTTGTGTCTGGTTTACCATTGACACAGAGAAAACATGATGCCATTTGGGTGATTGTTGATAGGTTGACTAAGACAGCTCATTTTCTTCCGGTTCGGATGGATTATTCTCTTGAGAGATTGGCTGAGCTGTATATTAGTGAGATTGTGAAATTGCATTGAGTCCCAATTTCTTTAGTGTCTGATCGAGATCCGAGGTTCACATCGAGGTTTTGGAAGAGTTTGCATGGTGCTTTGGGTTCTCGATTACACTTTAGCACTGCTTTCCATCCGCAGACAGATGGGCAGTCAGAGAGAGTGATACAAATCATCGAGGATATGTTGAGAAGCTGTGTCATTGATTTCTCTGGAAGTTGGGATAGATTTTTGCCACTTGTAGAATTTGCCTACAACAACAGTCATCAATCCAGTATTGGTATGGCACCATTTGAGGCATTGTATGGAAGAAGGTGTATAACACCTTTATGTTGGAATGAGACTGGTGAAGGTAAGTTAATTGGTCCTGATTTGGTTAAAGAGACAGAAGATAAAGTGAAAATAATTCGAGATAGGTTGAAAACAGCTTCAGATCGGCAGAAATCTTATTCGGATTTGAAGAGGAGAGACATTGAGTATAATGTGGGAGATAAAGTATTTTTGAAAGTGTCTCCTTGGAAAAAGATTTTGAGATTTGGTCGAAGAGGGAAGCTGAGTCCTCGTTTCATTGGACCATATGAAGTATTGGAAAGATTGGGACCGGTTGCTTATCGGCTTGCTTTGCCACCAGAGTTAGACAGAATCCATAATGTCTTCCATGTTTCTATGTTGAGGAGGTACAGGTCAGACCCATCTCATGTGTTATCAGTGGAATCTATTGAGGTGAGTCCGGATCTGACTTTTGAAGAAGAACCGGTTGCTATCTTAGCATATGGGATGAAAGAGTTGAGACATAAGAAAGTGCCAATTGTGAAGGTTCTTTGGAAGAGTCATGGTAGAGAAGAATCAACTTGGGAGAATGAGCAAACGATGCTAGAACAATATCCTCAGTTGTTTCAGACTTGATTTCAGGTAATTTCGAGGACAAAATTTCTTTTAGAGGGGGAGAATTGTAATATCCCAAAATGTACCCTAGAAGTATTGGAGTAATTATTGGATTAAGTGTATTTATTTTATTGGAAAGAGAGTTGAGGTTAGAGTAATGTGTATATGTTGTATATATTGTGATATACTTAACATATACAAATATTTGTTTGAAGGGTATAAAGGTAATTATTTTGAAATTGAGTTAGTGGATTAAGATGGGTGGATGGTGATGTTTGAGATTATTTTATTTTTATTTGTGTGGAGGAGAATGTTTTGAGGAGAGAGAGGGTTAATGTTTGACTTTTCTTTCTTTTCCTTTTCTTCCTTCTTCCTCTCTTCTCGTGTCTCTCATTTTCCTTTTCTTCTCCTTTCTTTGCTTTGGACGGCAGCAGCAAGAGAACAAGAGAGAGGGAGAGATTTGACCTTCCAAGCTCAATATTGAAGAAGTTTTCAAGAGATCAAGGAGGAATTTAAGAGTTTTCTTCATTCTTGGTAAGTTTCCTCTTGATTCCCTTGTTTTCTTTGAGTTTGTGTTGTGGGTTTGGTGATTTATGGTTGTTGATATGGAGATGTTTGAGTGTGATGTGTTTAAGAGTGTTGGGTTTACTTGATCTTTGATTCTTGGGTTGGATTGAAGAAAAGAGTAAGATTGAAAGGAAGAATAAGTTTGTTGGTTAAGATTGAGTTGTGGTTGTGTTTAGAGTTTTGATGATGTTGTGATTTGGTGTTGGATGTGTATTTTGAGTTGTGTTGGTGTTTTTGCAAGGTTGTTATGGTTTTGGGTGTGTCTAGTTGAGTTTTGTTGAAGTGGAAGATGGTGGAAGATTGTTGTTTGTTGGTTGGATTGTTGTTTTGGCCGGAATCTGGGTTTTTGGCCTGACACGCCCAGGAGCACGTCCAGGTCTTTAGGCGTGTCAATTGTGTTGGATGGCAGTAGGTGTGACACGGCCATTAACACGCCCGTGTTAGTGAGCGTGTCATAGCTACTGTGACTTTGGGGAATTGACACGGCCAGGAACACGTTCATGATGTTGGACGTGTCGATACTTCTGAGAGACAGTAGGTATTACATGCCCAGTGACACGCCCGTGGTCCTGAACGTGTAAATGCTTCTGTGTTGTGGAGTTAGGGCACGGTCAGGGACACGCCCGTGTGGGTGAGCGTGTCCAGTTTAGAGTTTGCCCTAATTGAATCTTAGCCTTATGAT
This sequence comes from Garcia nutans, assembly GCA_947685225.1. Taxonomy (NCBI): domain Eukaryota; kingdom Viridiplantae; phylum Streptophyta; class Magnoliopsida; order Malpighiales; family Euphorbiaceae; genus Garcia; species Garcia nutans. The sequence continues at coordinate 36,052,189 of CANTUV010000008.1, read as the reverse complement.
CTTATGTGAGTTTCCTCATTGTTTTGAATTAGGTTGTGAAGAAGGTGAATTGCCTTAATTATTTGGTGAAGGACTTGTTAAGAGGAAGTGTTTAGAATTGTGTGGATTTCTTTTGAGGTAAGTACAAACCTTGCATTATAACATACATTCATGTGATTTTGGAACTTATACATTTGAGTGTGAATGTACTAAGTAATTTCATTGTATTGTTGATATGTTTGAATAATGTTATGTTTTATACAATATGAACCTCATGAAATGTAATATGGTATATGTATGTGTTATGAAAATGAAAGATGTGATGATAAGATGATGTGTAAAGCCATTGTGATTGGCTATATTGATTCAAATGAGGCATGTTTGCCTAGTTGATTGTGGAATGAGAAATGAATTGAGAAAAAGATTTATAAAGAGATATATGAAATGGTTGTGTGCCTAATATGTTTATTCAAATTTCAGAGTACTGGTTTTGGTGGCATGCCTATATAAAGGTAACAGTCTAGCCGGGTTGAGGATCTCTTCAATTGAATTGAATTGATGATCCAAGAGACTGGGTCTGTTACACTAAATGAAATGTGAAAATGAAATTTATGAAAAGTAACAGTCTAGCCGGGTTGAGGATCTCCTCGATTAGTCGGGTTGATGGTCCAAGAGACTGGGTCTGTTACTAGTAACAGTCTAGCCGGGTTGAGGATCTCCTCATGTTAATGGGTTGATGGTCCAAGAGACTGGGTCTGTTACACTATCCATGGATAGAGATATGATATATATTGCCTACGGGCTTGATCATTGTGATTATAAACCAAAGCAGTAACTCTGAACTTTGAATATCATATTAAATGCTTGTTGGGCCCATGTGTGTCTATGTTAAATGTGTGAGTAATGGATGATGATACAATTATTGAAATAATGAAATGTAACATCCATAAAATAAAGTGTATTGAGTATGATCTATATTGTTTGAATGTATGACATAGCATAATATCATTATAGTTTGTTCTACTGAGCTGTTGGCTCAGCGCGATTGTGGTTCATCGCGTAGGTGACAGGATTGACCGAGAGTTCCTCTAGACCTAGTGAGTCTAGGCGTTGAAGAGTTGATTTTTGGACTTAAAGATCAGAGAAGAGCTGCCACTCATGTATATATTTTATATTTGTAACTTTTGATTTTGATGCAAATGTATTGGGAAACATTTGTTATATTTTCCGCTGCGTTTTAAATAAACTTTCTATCTATTTCGTTTTATAAACTCATTTAAAGGTTTTGAATTTGTTCATAGTATATAAGAGTCATGTCATGTGTGTTTTGTAACCGTGACATTTCTATATTCAGTATACGTATATTACGATCGTATTAGCATGCTGTGTACGTATACGGGGTATAGGGGTGTTACAGGAAGTGTATATGTTGTGTATATGGAAATATATACAACATATATACAAGTCAATTGTGATGGTCAAAGGAAGAAGATATTTAGTTATTTTAATTAATTAAGTTAATTAGTGGAAAAGGGGAAATTAAAATGAATGGAAGAGATTAATTTGAATTATTTAATATTATAATTGCTTGGAGGAGGTTTAAAGAGAGGAGTATTTGACTTTGGTTTATACATTTTCTTTTCCATTTCTTTCCTTTTCCTTTTGTTGGCCAGCCATCTAAAGCAAGAGAGAGAGAGAGTGAGTTTTGTGATCCAAGCTCAAATTGAAGGAAGATTCAAGTGAAGAAGTTGAGATTTGTGAAGTATCATCAACTTTGGTAAGTTCTCTCTTGTTTTCTCTTGTTTATTTTGGAGTTATGTTTGAGTTTGAGGGGTTGTTGTTGATGATAGGAGTGTGTTTTGATTGTGTTGTGTTTAAGAGTGTTTGATTCATTTGATTTTTGGATTTTTGAGTTTGGATTGAAGAAAAGAGTAAGTTGATTGGAAGAGATAGTGTGTGATTGTGTTTAGGGTTTGTGGTGAGGATTTGTGGTGATGATTATGATTGTGATTGATATATGTTTTTAGTTGTTTTGATGTTTTTGCAAGTTTGTTATGGTTCTTGGGTATGTTGAGCTAAGTTTGTTTGAAGTGGATTTTGGTGAAAGGAAGTGATTTGTTGGATTAAGTGTTGTTGTGGCCGGAATCTGTATTTTTGGCCTGACACGCCCATGAGCACGACCAGGTTTTAGGCGTGTCAATGGTTCTGTGTTTTTGGATGGGTGGCACGATCAGTGACACGCCCATGTCACTGAGCGTGTCATAGCTACTGTGTTGGTGAGGAATTGAGACGGCCATGAACACGCCCATGTTGTTGGACGTGTCAATGTTTCTGTGAGACGGAATATATTACACGTTCAGTGACACGCCCGTGGTTCTGAGCGTGTCAAAGCTTCTGTGTTGTAAGTTTAGGGCACGGTCAGGGACACGCCCGTGTTGTTGAGCGTGTCATGTGTAGAATTTGCCCTAGTTTATTTATTTTATCTCATATATATTATTCCTTTTGGATTAGGTTGTGAAGAAGTTGATTTGCCCTAACTTAAGTGGTGAAGAAGTGTTGGAAAAGGAAGTGTATAGATTTGTATAAGTGGTACTTAAGGTAAGTACAAACCCTAAATTAATGCATACTTTTATATGATCTTGAGACTTAACACATATGATTATAAATGTGATAAGTAATCTATTGCATTGTTGATGCATACTAATAATGTTATGTTTTGCATAATGTGAATTGCGATAATTGAGGCATGTATGCCTATATGATGATGTGCAATGTAATTGATTATGTATACTTGAATAAAGAAGTATTATAATGTGAATTGAGACATGATAAGATATGAGGCCATTGTGATTGGCTATGATGATTCAAATGAGATGTGAAGCCATTGTGATTGGCTATGATGATTCAATTGAGATAAGTGGGGCATGTTTGCCTAGATGATGATGAGAATTGAGAATGAAATTGATAATGAAATAATAAATGAATTGTGTGTCTAATATGTTATTCATTTTTCAGAGTTTTGTTATTGGTGGCATGCCTAATAGTAACAATCTCTTAAAGTTAGGTTGGGCTTGATCCTTGAAGCCAAGTTGGGTTGAAGTTTAACATGTTTTACTCCCCTTGAAGCTTGGTTGGGTCTAGTCCTTGAAGCCTAATTGAGATGTTACAACCCTTGAAGCTAGGTTGGGTTTGGTTCTTGAAGCCAAGTTGGGTTGATACTTAGCATGCTTTGTTCCCCTTGAAGCTTGGTTGAACCTAAATCCTTGAAGCCTAGTTGGGATAATGATAATGACAAATGTGATAGTTAAACCAAAACATTAACTCTGAAAGTTGAATGGCATATTAGTGTCTTTGGGCCCATGATTGTCTTTGTTCAAATGTGATTTATGAATGGTGAAACTAATGAATAATGAGATTCAATGTAAGACTTTGATAGGTGATATTCTTGTGTATAGAGTGTAATGTTTGAATATATTGTATTAGCATTGCATTGCAACATATTATTATTATGATTTGTACCACTAAGCCGTTGGCTTAGCGGGATTATGATTTATCGCGCAAGTAACAAGGAAGAACCAGAGAGTTCCTCTAAGCCAAGTAGAGGTTAGATCTTGAGGTGGTGATAGTGAAGCTTAAAGATCGAAGATATACTGCCAAACATGTATATACTTTATGTTTTGTAAATCTTGAGTTTTAATGTATTAGTATTTGTAAATAATTGTTATATTTTTTGCTGCTTTTAAATAAACATTTTATCTTTAGTCTTTTATAACTTCTTTTAAATGATTTAACTTTGTTCATGTTTTTGAAAAGGGATGATTCATTTGTTAAGTATACCATAGCATTTCTATATTCAGTATACGTATATTACGATCGTATTAGCATGCTGTGTATGTATACGGGGTATAGGGGTGTTACAATTATTTTGGTATCAGAGCCTAGGTTTGAGATTCTCAACCTAGGTGAATTTGTAAGAAAAAGAATATTTTGATTTTAAAAGTTGGTTTTTGAGTAAATACATGTTTTGGTATGGCTGTCTTTGATCTTTAATGAGGTATATTCTGCTGTGTTTGCAGATATAGGTAGTAATGGAGTCCCATTCACGTCAGACTGTAGAGGGAAGTGCCGAGAGTGTAGCTCCAGGAGAGAGTAGAGAGGGAGCTAGGGTTGAGAGAGTTAGTGAGGCACCTATTTCTGTGTCAAAGAGATCAGCTACAGATGAGGCTCCGCCGAGTTGGTTAAGGCATATGGTGGAATTATTTAGACAAGCTCCAGTGCAGCCACCACCACCACCACAGCCTCAGGTGTCGGTAAGACATTATGACAGGCTGAGAAAATATGGGGCTGAAGATTTCTTAGGCACTACCGATCCTACAGTGGCTGAGCAGTGGTTGGATAAGGTACAGAGGATATTCATTCAGTTGCAAGCCACTTCGGATGAGAAATTTGACTATGCCAGATCCCTCCTGTAGAAAGATGCCTATGACTGGTGGAAGACAGTCCCTTATGCTATGGATGATCCACCTACACTATCATATGGTGATTTCTTGAGGGAGTTCGAGCAGAAGTACACTCCAAGAGAGTATAAAGATATTAAGAAGATGGAATTTTTGAATTTGAGGCAAGACAATCGGACGGTGACAGAATATGAGATTGAGTACATCCGGTTGAGTTGTTATGCTGGGGGAATTATTTCTGATGAAATAGATCGGTACAGAAGATTTGAGGAGGGTTTGAGGCCCTCTATCATGTGCCTGGTGGCTGGTTCTAGATACCAGGATTTCTCTCAGCTTGTTGCAGCAGCTAGGAGTGTGGAGAGAGCCCAGAGTATAGCCACAGCTGCTACTGAGGAGGAGACTAGGGTAAGGAGACCCCAGTTTGAGGCAGGGTCTTCATCTGTGGAGAGGGGTAGAGGAAGTTTTGCTCCGAGGATTAGTAGGAGTCAGAGGCAGTCAGGCAGATCAGTGTAGTATCAGAGACAGAGGCCGAGACCGACAGTCTCTGTAGCTAGTGCCCCGACTCCCGTGATGCAAAGGTCTACTCCACCTGTATGTGTTCACTGTGGCAGGCCCCATGGAGGTGTTTGTTGGAGGACTGGTGTAACCAGAGTATGTTATAAATGTGGGTCACCAAATCATTTTATTAGAGATTGCCCGGAGATGCAAGATGATAGGTAGATTGATACTGCAGTTTCTCGACCCAGTGTCAGCAGAGGTGGTCGAGGGGGCAGAGGTTTTAGTAGAGGTGGTAGATCCGGGTCCAGTCAGAGAGGAGGATCTTCATCTAGAGGTAGTAGACCAGAGGAGGCCGGATCTTCTCAGAGGGTGTATGTTATGCAAAGGCAGCCAGATGCTTTAGCAGTTATAGCGGGTACATTTTCTTTATTTGGTATTTCAGTATTTGCTTTGATTGATCCAAGATCTACTCATTCATACATATGTGCATCCATATTGCTTGTGTCTGAATTGCATACAGAATCCTTAGGATTTGATGTTTTGGTGACAAATCCTTTAGGACATAGTGTGGTTGTTAGTAAGGTGCACCGTGACAAAGCAGTTGTGGTGCAAGGTGAGGAGTTTCTTGGTGATCTGATTGAAATGCCTTTTAAAGAATATGATTTGATCTTAAGCATGGATTGGCTGTCTAAGCATGGATGTAATATCCTCATGTATGCCCTAGAAGTTTTGATTGTGTTGTTGTTGTTGTTGTTGTTGTTGTTGGTCTAAAATGTGATTGAATGTATGTGTTGTGTGTTATAAAATTTAAGAGAGAATGTTCATGTGTTATTTGAAAGATAAGTGATGTGTAGAGAAGATGTATATGTAGTGTATATGGCAATATATATGGCATATATGTTGGTCAAAGGGAGAGTCAAGGTGTTGGATATAGTGGAAGAAGATATTTTTGGTTGTTATTGAAATTACTATAAAGGGCATGCATAATGAAAGGAAGTGTAATTATGTTAAAGAGGGCATTTTGGTAATTCTTCTTTTGAAATTGTGTGGTGGAGATTAATAGAGAGTTTGACTTTTATTTTGATCAAATTCCTTTCTTCTTTTCATGTGTGGCCGGCCAACCTAAAGAACAAGAGAGAAAATAAGAGTTGATGATATTTGAAGCTCAAATTGAAGAAGTTTTAAGTGGTTAAGTGGAAATCCAAGAAGATTCACTATATTTGGTAAGTTTCTCTTGATTCTTTTAAGTTATTTAAGTTGTTTGTGAGTTGATTGTGGATTTTAAAGTGGGGTTGTGTTGATTATTATATGTTGGATTTAATTGGTTGTGGTGTTGGTTTTGGATTTGAAGATGATAAGTTAAGAGTGATGTTGGTTTTAGGGTTTTGGAAATGGTAAGTGATAAATTATATTGTGTTATTTTGGATTAGGTTTTGGAAGAAGGTGATTTACTCTAATTTGAGAAGTGAAGAATTCTTGGAGAAAAGAAAGTGTTTAGAGTTGTATAATTGGTGCTAAAGGTAAGTACAAACTATATGGGTACAAACATGCATATGTTGTTTAATCTTAAAACACTTTTGTTTGTAAATGTGATAGGGTATCAAATGTATTGTTAATGAATGTTGGTTATGAAAATATTGTGATGAGCATGTAAAATAATTGCTAATGATGTTGATTATGTCCATTTGAATGAGGTTATGTTGTGTACAATGTGTTTTAAGTTAACCAAAAGAAATTTGGCTACATTTAGGGTTTATGCATGAAAGACACGTAATTTGGGGAGGTCGCTATTATTCATGTGCGGTCGCTATTATTCATGTGCGGTCTCGACTTAGGTCGGGCTTCTGACCGCGAAATCTACTGTAATAAGGTTTCATCTTTTGATTGTGAAATGCGGTCGCGACTTAGGTCAGGCTTCTGGCCGCGAAACCTACTGTAATAAGGTTTCATCTTGTAATTGTATGGAGCGGTCGTATTCAGGTGAGGCGCGACCGCTAGAAAGGTTCTGTTCACCTTATTGGAAGCAATCTAATCCTGCAACAAGATTCTCATATACATGTTAAATAGATCATCCATTTGAGTTGTCAAGGATTAAAATAGAGATCATTTGTCTAACATCATTGTTGAATCATGAAATGTGAGATGATATGGAATTGATAATGCATATGATATTACATGAACAAGGTTATGTATTGTGTATTGTGAGGCTTGTGAATGGTGATGTGTATTATGAATAATGTACTTTGAAATGTGATACCAATAATGCTATATGCACAATATGAATTGAGATATGAAATGCTATAAAGCCATTGTGATTAGCTATGATGATGCAATTGAAAGAAAGAAGGCATGTTTGCCTAAATGTTGATGAGAATTGGAAATGGAAATGATAATTGAATAATAAATGAATTGTGTGGCTAATGTGTTATTCCATTTTCAGAGTTTGTTGTTGGTGGCATGCCTAATAAGTGTAACAATCTCTTGAAGTTAGGTTGGATTGAATCCTTGAAGCCTAATTGAGATGTTACCACCCTTGAAGCTAGGTTGGGTTGGTTCTTGAAGCCAAGTTGGGTTGATGCTTAGCATGCTTTGCTCCCCTTGAAGCTTGGTTGAACCTAATCCTTGAAGCCTAGTTGGGTATATGATATTGATAAATGTGATAACAAAACCAAAACATTAACTCTGAAAATTGAATGGCATACTAGTGTGTCTTGGGCCCAATGCTTGTCTTTGTTTAATGTGAGTCATGATTTGTTTAATGTTGTTCATGAATGGTTAAATGAATAACTAATGAGGCATATGAAATGTAAAGGTATGTTGTCAGCTTTGCATATATGGTGTTACATGTATAATATGGATTGAGAATTGGCATTGCATTGCACTAAAGCATAACACTAGCACATTTTGTCTTACTAAGCCGTTGGCTTAGCGCGATAGTGTTTGATCGCGCAGGTAATAGGGTTGAACCCGAGAGCTCTTCGAGACCGAGTGAGAGTAGACAGTGAAGAGTTGATTTTGGGAACTTAAAGATCAGAGGAGACTTGCCAATCATGTATAACTCTTTTATATTTTGTAAAGTAATGATTTTAATGTACATATGTGTATATTTGTAAATATGAAATTAAATGTTTTCATATATGTAAATATTTGATAAATTCCGCTGCGTAACAACTAAATGTATCTGTATATATCTATTTAGTTTTGTATTACAAGTTAACTACTTATCTTTCTATAATGTATACAATTGAAAGATTATGGTATGGTTTAAAATGTTTTAAATGTTAAGAAAATCCGTAGCATTTCTATGTTTAGTGCATGTATACTACATTGTGGTGTTTGTAGTGCGCATGTATTGAATGTAGGGGTGTTACAATTGTTTTGGTATCAGAGCCTAGGTTTGAGATTCTCAGCTTAGGTAAAATGTAATAAAAAGAATATTTTTACTTAAAAAGTTGGTTTTGAAATAAAATACATGTTTGGGATTGGCAATCTCTGATCTTTAATAAGGTATAATCTGCTGTGTTTGCAGACATAGGTTGTGATGGATCCTCATTTGCGTCAGTCGTTGAGGATAGTGAGGAGAGTGTAGCTCCGGAGGATAGAGCTAGAGTTGATAGTGCTGTGGAGGCACCTGCTTCGGTGTCGGGGAGACCAGTTGGTGAGGAGGTTCCACCAGCTTGGGTTAGGCTTGTGGTAGAGGCTTTGAGATAAGCACCAGTGCAACCACCACCACCACCACCCCCTCAGCCTGTGGTATCAGTGAGGCACTATGATAAACTAAGGAAGTATGGAGCAGAGGATTTCCTTGGTACAGTTGATCCAGCTGTAGCGGAGCAGTGGCTTGATAAAGTACAGAGGATCTTTATTCAGTTGCAAGCCACATCGGAAGAAAAGTTTGACTATGCAAGATCTTTGCTACAGAAGGATGCATATGACTGGTGGAGGACAGTGCCCCATTCTATGGATGATCCACCAACCTTGTCATATGTGGATTTTCTGAGAGAATTTGAATTGAAGTATACTCCTAGGGAGTATAAAGACATGAAGAAGATGGAGTTTTTGAGCTTGAAGCAAGACAGCAGGACTGTAACTGAATATGAAGTTGAGTTTGTTAGATTGAGCCATTATGCTGGGGGCATTATAGCTGATGAGATTAATAGATGTAGGAGATTTGAGGAGGGATTGAGGCCCTCTATCATGTGCTTAGTGGCTAGATCTAGATATCACGATTTTTCTCAGCTAGTGGCAGCAGCTCGAAGTGTAGAGCGAGCTCAAGTTATTGCAGCTGCTTCAGAGGAAGAGGTTAGGGTTAGGAGGCCCCAGTTTGAGGCAGGGTCTTCTTCTGCTAAGAGAGGTAAAGGAAGCTTTGTTCCTAGAGTTAGTAGGAGTCAGAGGTCAGCTGGTAGGTCAGTGCAGTTTTAGAGGCAGAGATTTAGACCTGCAGCTTCAGTGGCGAGTGCTCCGACCCCAATGATTCAGAGATCCACTCTTCCCATTTGCATTCATTGTGGTAGGCCACATGGTGGTCCTTGCTGGAAGACTGGTGTAGCAGGGGTTTGCTTCAGATGTGGATCACCTAATCACTTTGTGAGAGATTGTCCTGAGAGGCAAGAACAGATGTCAGTTGATACTGCAGCTTCTCGACCTAGTGTGAGGGGAGGTCGATGAGGCAGAGGTGTTAGCCGGGGAGGCAGATATGGGTTCAGTGTTAGAGGAGGTGCTACATCCAGGGAGAGTAGGCCAGAGGAGGTTGGATCTTCCCAGAGGATGTATGTTATGCAGAGGCAGCCAGATGCATCGGCAGTCATAGCTGGTACTTTTTCTTTATTTGATACTGCAGTACTTGCTTTGATTGATCCGGGTTCCACTCATTCATATATTAGTGCATCTATTTTGCCTGTGTCTGATATGCATGCTGAGACCCTAGGATTTGATGTGTTGGTGACAAATCCGTTAGGGCATAGTGTGGTTGTGAGTAAGGTGCACCGAGATAGTACAGTGAGGGTGCAAGGTGAGGAGTTCCTTGGAGACTTGATTGAGATGCCATTTAAGGAATATGATGTGATTCTAGGTATGGACTGGCTATCTAGACATGGAGCTGTGGTGGATTGTAAAAAGAAGATTGTTTCTTTAAGAACTGGTGAGGGTAGAGAGGTAATAGTATCTAATGAGCAGGAACAGCTAGCCTCCTTATTTGTTTCAGCTGTTGCAGCCAGGAGGTTGATTAGAAAGGGATGTGAAGCCTATCTTGCTCATGTCGTAGATACTAGAGTAAGAGGTTTTCCTATTGATAGTATTGCCACAGTTGCAGAGTTCCCAGATGTGTTTCCAGAGGAGTTGCCAGGGTTACCTCCTGAGAGAGAGGTGGAGTTCGGTATTGAATTGTTGCCTGGTACCACTCCTATCTCTATTACTCCTTATAGAATGGCACCAGCAGAATTGAGGGAGTTGAAAGTGCAATTGCAGGAGTTGTTGAACAAAGGATTTGTTCGCCCCAGTGTTTCTCCTTGGGGAGCTCCTGTGCTATTTGTGAAGAAGAAAGATGGTACTATGAGGTTGTGTGTCGATTATAGGCAATTGAACAAGGTGACTATTAAAAATAAATATCCTTTACCTAGAATCGATGATCTCTTTGATCAATTGAAGGGTGCAGCTGTGTTTTCTAAAATTGATCTGAGATCAGGGGTACCATCAGCTGAGAGTCAGAGCTGAAGATGTTCCTAAGACCGCATTTCGGACCAGGTATGGGCATTATGAGTTTCTAGTTATGCCTTTTGGTCTGACGAATGCACCTGCAGCTTTTATGGACTTGATGAATAGGGTGTTTAGGCCCTATCTGGATCAGTTTGTGGTAGTGTTTATAGATGATATTCTGGTATATTCGCGTAATGAGGAAGAGCATGACAAGCATCTGCGGATTGTGTTGCAAATTTTGAGAGAGAAGCAGTTGTTTGCTAAACTGTCGAAGTGTGAGTTCTGGCTTGATCAAGTAGCTTTTCTTGGTCATATAGTTTCAGCAGAGGGTATTAGAGTTGATCCAAGTAAAGTTGAAGCTATTTTGAATTGGAGTCCACCAAAGTCAGTGACTGAAGTTAGAAGTTTTCTGGGTTTGGCAGGCTATTACCGACGGTTTGTGAAAGGATTTTCTTTGATAGCTACTCCACTCACCAGATTACTTCGTAAGGGAGTTAGATTTGTGTGGACAGATCAGTGTCAGACTAGCTTTGAGCAGTTGAGAGAAATGTTGACTCAAGCGCCTGTTCTTACTTTACCTATAGAAGGCAAACCATATGTGATTTACAGTGATGCTTTACATAGTGGTTTGGGTTGTGTGCTGATGCAAGAAGGTAAAGTTATAGCTTATGCATCTCGACAGTTGAAACCGCATGAGCTTAATTATCCGACCCATGATTTGGAGCTAGCAGCCATTGTGTTTGCATTGAAGATTTGGCGACACTATCTGTTTGGGGAGAAATGTTTTATCTACACTGATCACAAAAGTTTGAAATATTTGGGTGTTCAAAAAGAGCTCAATCTTCGACAGAGGAGATGGTTGGAATTGATTAAAGACTACGACTGTTTGATTGATTATCATCTAGGTAAAGCAAATGTTATTGCTGATGCCTTGAGTCAGAAGTCTTTAGCTGGTTTAACTGTTTACTCGCTCTCGTTACTTGTTGAGTTGAGAGCTTTGCATGCCAGTTTTGTAGCTTGTGACGATGGTGCATTGTTGGCACAGTTGCTTTTGAAACCAGTTTTGTTAGATCAGATTAAAGAGGCTCAGTCTGCCGATAAGAAGATTCAGAATATTGTTTCAGCTTGCCAGAATGGGAAAAGTGGAGATTTTGTTGTGAGAGATGATGGGAGTCTCTGGTTTAAGAATAGATTGTGTGTACCCGATGATGCTGATTTGAAAAGAGTCATTTTAGAAGAAGCACATCAGTCGGTGTTTGCTATGCATCCGGGTAATACAAAGATGTATCATGATTTGAGACAGCATTACTGGTGGTTTGGTTTGAAGAGAGATATTGCAGATTTTGTGTCGAAATGTCTCACCTGTCAGAAGGTTAAAGCAGAGCATCAAGTTCCAACTGGATTGCTTCAACCATTATCAGTACCAGAATGGAAGTGGGATAGAGTGACGATGGATTTTGTGTCTGGTTTGCCATTGACACAAAAGAAGCATGATGCTATATGGGTGATTGTGGATAGATTGACTAAGACAGCTCATTTCCTTCCGGATCGGATGGATTACTCTTTGGAGAGATTGGCTGAGCTGTATATCCATGAGATTGTGAAGTTGCATGGTGTTCCAATTTCTTTAGTGTCTGATCGAGATCCCAGGTTTACTTCAAGATTTTGGAAGAGTTTGCATAGTGCTTTGGGTTCTCGATTACACTTCAGTACTGCTTTTCATCCACAGACGGATGGACAGTCAGAGAGGGTGATACAGATTATTGAGGACATGTTGAGAAGCTGTGTCATCGATTTCTTTGGAAGTTGGGATAGATTTTTACCTCTTGTGGAGTTTGCTTACAACAACAGTCACCAATCCAGCATTGGTATGGCACCGTTTGAAGCATTGTATGGCAGACGGTGTAGGACACCTCTTTGTTGGAATGAGCTTGGAGATAATAAGTTGGTTGGTCCTGATTTGATTCAAGAAACTGAAGAGAAAGTAAAAGTGATACGAGGCAGGTTGAAAGCAGCTTCAGACCGACAGAAGTCTTATGCAGATCTGAAAAGGAGAGACATAGAGTTTGATGTTGGAGATAAGGTATGTAACACCCCAATACTCCATATAAATACTATACATATACCTAGTATACATACAGTAAGTATATAAAGTATAAGGATGCCACTTTTCTTTTTACCTTTCAATACCTGTAACAAAATTCAAACTATAATAGGTCAATTTAAAGAACACTTACAAATTATTGTCTTTATCAAAACTTTATTTATACATATAATATAACATACTTAAAGTGGATACATGTATGCATTACCCTCTAGTTGGTCTCGACAAAATCTTACTCTTCTCGTGGCATACCAAAAGACTTCATATCTTCCACCAAGCTACCTGCGCGATAATACATCCGCGCTAAGCTCGAAAGCTTAGTAGTACAAATATAAAATACAAACATATATCATGGAAACACTAACATATAAAGATATCTCAATTCCATATACTTTTAGTTCTTATTAAGTTTATCCCTATTCATTTGCACCTTTCATATCTTTCAACTAATCTCATATCTTATACACATATAAACATAACATTTCTACCAAGTCCAACCCATCACTAATATTCACAATCAACATCTCAATACACACATTATACATCATACTAATCATAAGTCACATTTCCAATTAGACAATCATTGTCATCAACCACAATTCATCAATTGAATTCACAATCAATGCTAATACACACATTATACATCATACCAATCATAACATTTCTTTATTCACAATTCAACATTAATGATTCATCACTAGTGCTCATAATCAATATTTCAACGTACATATTACATATCATCAATCACATGTCCAATGAAGTATACCAAAGATTTCATTATCCATTTCTTTCAACATTTGTATATCACATTGACAACAAAGACAGACTCGGGCCCAACAGACACCACTATGTTATTCAGAGTTCAGAGTTACTGCTTTGGTCTATAATCATAATCATCAAGCCCGTAGGCATCATATATCAATATTTCTATCCATGGATAGTGTAACAGACCCAGTCTCTTGGACCATCAACTCATCATGAGGAGATCCTCAACCCGGCAAGACTGTTACCAATCATATATTTCATATTCACAATTCTCATAGTGTAACAGACCCAGTCTCTTGGACCTCAATTCAACTCAATTTGAAGAGATCCTCAACCCGGCAAGACTGTTACCTTTTTCATTTTATAGGCATGCCTCCAAACCCAGAACTCTGAAGACTGAATAACACATTAAACACATATTTCACTTATTGTTTCATTATCAATTTCAATCTCAATGTTCATTATCATCTAGGCAAACATGCCTTATTTCTTTCAATTAGATCATCATAGCCAATCACAATGGCTTCATCTCACATTTGAATCATCATGGCCAATTACAATGGCTTCACAACATATCATATCTCAATCCATATGATACATATAACATCATTGCTATAACATTACAAAGTACCTTATTCATATAGCACAATACAATTCACAAGATTCATAATACACAAAACATAGTATTGCTCATATAGTATCATGTGCATCATCATTATAATACTCAACATCAATTACATTAACCAAATGAACATATCATTATTCAATCACATGATTCACATTATACATATAGCATCATTGCTATAACATTACAAAGTACATTAAAGTAATTCTTCATAAAAGTGTTTATCATAATAAATTTGCATAGCTCATACCTTGTTGAATGATCCTCTTCTCTTTCACACTATACAAGTCACATTAGATTAACAATGTAATAATTTACCTAACATTATTTAATTATACTCAATCAATTGTATTCTCATACATTAATATTCATCAAATCATTCACATCTTTCATTTTCCCATAACACAATTATATATATACATATCATTAATGATATAAACACATCAAAATACATTAGTGATATGCATTAACAATGCAATCATGCAACATTGGTACTTACCTTAATAACATTTCACACCACTCTAAACTCTTCTCCACTCAATAGTTCTTCACTTCACAAATTAGGGCAATTCAACCTCTTCACAACCTAATCCAAAAGGAATATTAGCAAAATGACCATATGAATAGTACATTCTGGTTTTAGACTCCATTTTATCCTTATTTTGAAAAATTGTATAAAATAATCTACTTGACTAAAAATTCTAAAATTTTTACAGAATTTAGTTTTGTATCTTAAAATCATTCCTTTAAAATTTCAGATCAAACTGAACACAAAATCTTGGTCAAATAGTTCACCTAACCAGACTGCCCCAATTGCCCTGCATCCTGGCAGCAGTTCTGAACTTTGTGAATTCCATAAATCAAATTCAATCAACGTGGTTCCAAACTATTTTTATCAAATACTAGACTCACTAAGAAACAACATATCCAAAATTCAATTGGATATGATTTTTCTACATTTTATTAAAAATCCCGAAATATAGCTGTCTCAGTTAAGGTACCTGCTGGAACAGGTCTAATAAAAATAATCTTTCTAAACTCATAACCATTCCAAAATCGAATCAACATATTTTTCAGTCATTCTAGACTCATAGAGGCACAACATATCAAAAATTCACTTCAAGAACATTTTTCTATAATTAATTAAAAATCATACAGATCACAGCCTTTACTAATTGTAAAACAGAAAAATATTCACTAAACACAACTCATACTCTTCCATCACCAACACCAATTTAACTTCTTATTTTAAAATCAATTTCAACTCTAATAAAAAAATCATCAACACACTTAATCATACTATCAATAACCCTAACTCAACTCACACACATCTTCAAAAATAACAAAGGCAAACAAGAGAAAACTTACTAAAATCATGAAATTCTTGAAATTCCAACTTGTATACTTGAGATCTTCCTTCACTTTTGAGCTTAAAATTCCAAAATCATCACTTGCTCACTTGCTTTCCTTTGTCTTTGAGTGAGCCGGCCATCAACAAGAAGAAGAAGAAGAAATGATGAAGAAAACACAAAGTCAATAGGCATTAAATACCCTTCCAAAAGAAAATTACTAAACTACCCTCAACCATATAACTAAACCTTTGTCTTTTACAAGCCCATGTTGGTAATTTCACAATCACAAATAAAATATCCTCTTCCCTTGACCAAGCCCTTTGACCAACTTATATTATATATATATGACCATATACACAACATATACACTTCACTCTACACAATGCTTTTCTTCAAACAACATAATTACCACTTATCAATCACACACTCAATTCAATAATAA
Source organism: Garcia nutans (assembly GCA_947685225.1). Lineage (NCBI taxonomy): Eukaryota > Viridiplantae > Streptophyta > Magnoliopsida > Malpighiales > Euphorbiaceae > Garcia > Garcia nutans. The sequence continues at coordinate 36,036,273 of CANTUV010000008.1, read as the reverse complement.
CAACATTATCATAACTTCTAAGCACACTTAGGGATATTACAAGGTATTTCTGAAAGTATCTCCTTGGAAGAAAATTTTGAGGTTTGGTCGGAAAGGGAAATTAAGTCCTCGTTTCATTGGACCGTATGAAGTTTTGGAAAGAGTTGGGCCAGTTGCTTATCGACTCGCTCTGCCACCTGAGTTGGATCGTATCCATAATGTATTCCATGTTTCTATGTTGAGGAGATACAGATCGGATCCATCTCATGTGTTGCCGATTGAATCTATCGAGGTGAATCAAGATTTGACGTTTGAAGAGGAACCAGTTGCTATTTTGGCACGTGAAGTGAAAGAGTTGAGGAACAAGAGTGTGCCATTGGTGAAAGTTCTATGGAAGAATCATGGAAAGGAAGAAGCAACTTGGGAAAGTGAACAAATCATGCGAGAGCAACATCCTCAATTATTTCAGACTTGATATCAGGTAATTTCGAGGATGAAATTTCTTTTTAGAGGGGGAGAATTGTAATATCCTCATGTATGCCCTAGAAGTTTTGATTGTGTTGTTGTTGTTGTTGTTGTTGTTGTTGTTGGTCTAAAATGTGATTGAATGTATGTGTTGTGTGTTATAAAATTTAAGAGAGAATGTTCATGTGTTATTTGAAAGATAAGTGATGTGTAGAGAAGATGTATATGTAGTGTATATGGCAATATATATGGCATATATGTTGGTCAAAGGGAGAGTCAAGGTGTTGGATATAGTGGAAGAAGATATTTTTGGTTGTTATTGAAATTACTATAAAGGGCATGCATAATGAAAGGAAGTGTAATTATGTTAAAGAGGGCATTTTGGTAATTCTTCTTTTGAAATTGTGTGGTGGAGATTAATAGAGAGTTTGACTTTTATTTTGATCAAATTCCTTTCTTCTTTTCACGTGTGGCCGGCCAACCTAAAGAACAAGAGAGAAAATAAGAGTTAATGATATTTGAAGCTCAAATTGAAGAAGTTTTAAGTGGTTAAGTGGAAATCCAAGAAGATTCACTATATTTGGTAAGTTTCTCTTGATTCTTTTAAGTTATTTAAGTTGTTTGTGAGTTGATTGTGGATTTTAAAGTGGGGTTGTGTTGATTATTATATGTTGGATTTAATTGGTTGTGGTGTTGGTTTTGGATTTGAAGATGATAAGTTAAGAGTGATGTTGGTTTTAGGGTTTTGGAAATGGTAAGTGATAAATTATATTGTGTTATTTTGGATTAGGTTTTGGAAGAAGGTGATTTACTCTAATTTGAGAAGTGAAGAATTCTTGGAGAAAAGAAAGTGTTTAGAGTTGTATAATTGGTGCTAAAGGTAAGTACAAACTATATGGGTACAAACATGCATATGTTGTTTAATCTTAAAACACTTTGTTTGTAAATGTGATAGGGTATCAAATGTATTGTTAATGAATGTTGGTGATGAAAATATTGTGATGAGCATGTAAAATAATTGCTAATGATGTTGATTATGTCCATTTGAATGAGGTTATGTTGTGTACAATGTGTTTTAAGTTAACCAAAAGAAATTTGGCTACATTTAGGGTTTATGCATGAAAGACACGTAATTTGGAGCGGTCGCTATTATTCATGTGCGGTCGCTATTATTCATGTGCGGTCTCGACTTAGGTCGGGCTTCTGACCGCGAAATCTACTGTAATAAGGTTTCATCTTTTGATTGTGAAGTGCGGTCGCGACTTAGGTCGGGCTTCTGGCCGCGAAACCTACTGTAATAAGGTTTCATCTTGTAATTGTATGGAGCGGTCGTATTCAGGTGAGGCGCGACCGCTAGAAAGGTTCTGTTCACCTTATTGGAAGCAATCTAATCCTGCAACAAGATTCTCATATACATGTTAAATAGATCATCCATTTGAGTTGTCAAGGATTAAAATAGAGATCATTTGTCTAACATCATTGTTGAATCATGAAATGTGAGATGATATGGAATTGATAATGCATATGATATTACATGAACAAGGTTATGTATTGTGTATTGTGAGGCTTGTGAATGGTGATGTGTATTATGAATAATGTACTTTGAAATGTGATACCAATAATGCTATATGCACAATATGAATTGAGATATGAAATGCTATAAAGCCATTGTGATTAGCTATGATGATGCAATTGAAAGAAAGAAGGCATGTTTGCCTAAATGTTGATGAGAATTGGAAATGGAAATGATAATTGAATAATAAATGAATTGTATGGCTAATGTGTTATTCCATTTTCAGAGTTTGTTGTTGGTGGCATGCCTAATAAGTGTAACAATCTCTTGAAGTTAGGTTGGATTGAATCCTTGAAGCCTAATTGAGATGTTACCACCCTTGAAGCTAGGTTGGGTTGGTTCTTGAAGCCAAGTTGGGTTGATGCTTAGCATGCTTTGCTCCCCTTGAAGCTTGGTTGAACCTAATCCTTGAAGCCTAGTTGGGTATATGATATTGATAAATGTGATAACAAAACCAAAACATTAACTCTGAAAATTGAATGGCATACTAGTGTGTCTTGGGCCCAATGCTTGTCTTTGTTTAATGTGAGTCATGATTTGTTTAATGTTGTTCATGAATGGTTAAATGAATAACTAATGAGGCATATGAAATGTAAAGGTATGTTGTTAGCTTTGCATATATGGTGTTACATGTATAATATGGATTGAGAATTGGCATTGCATTGCACTGAAGCATAACACTAGCACATTTTGTCTTACTAAGCCGTTGGCTTAGCGCGATAGTGTTTGATCGCGCAGGTAATAGGGTTGAACCCGAGAGCTCTTTGAGACCGAGTGAGAGTAGACAGTGAAGAGTTGATTTTGGGAACTTAAAGATCAGAGGAGACTTGCCAATCATGTATAACTCTTTTATATTTTGTAAAGTAATGATTTTAATGTACATATGTGTATATTTGTAAATATGAAATTAAATGTTTTCATATATGTAAATATTTGATAAATTCCGCTGCGTAACAACTAAATGTATCTGTATATATCTATTTAGTTTTGTATTACAAGTTAACTACTTATCTTTCTATAATGTATACAATTGAAAGATTATGGTATGGTTTAAAATGTTTAAAATGTTAAGAAAATCCGTAGCATTTCTATGTTTAGTGCATGTATACTACATTGTGGTGTTTATAGTGTGCATGTATTGAATGTAGGGGTGTTACAATGGAGCTGTGGTGGATTGTCAAAAGAAGTGTGTCACCTTGAGAACCAGTGATGGTAGGGATGTGAAAGTATCTAGTGAGCAGAGGCAACTTGCATCCTTGTTTATATCAGCTGTAACAGCTAGGAAGTTGATTAGAAAAGGGTGTGATGCATATCTTGCTCATGTGGTGGATACTAGAATAGTGGGTTCTCAACTTAATAATATAACCACAGTTGCAAATTTTCCAGATGTGTTTCCTGAGGAGTTGCCAGGGTTACCCCAGAGAGAGAGGTTGAGTTTGGTATCGATCTGTTGCCTGGTACCACTCCCATCTCTATCACGCCTTATTGAATGGCACCTAATGAATTGAGAGAGTTGAAGGTGCAGTTACAGGAGTTGTTGGATAAAGGGTTTATTCGCCCCAGTGTTTCTCCTTGGGGAGCTCCTATGTTGTTTGTGAAGAAGAAGGATGGTACTATAAGGTTATGCATTGATTATAGGCAATTGAACAAAGTGACTATTAAGAATAAATATCCTTTGCCTAGGATTGATGATCTCTTTGATCAATTGAAGGGAGCAGCAGTGTTTTCCAAGATTGATTTGAGATCAGGGTACCATCAGTTGAGGGTTAGAGCTGAATATGTTTCTAAGACAGCTTTCTGCACCAGGTATGGGCATTATGAGTTTTTAGTAATGCCTTTTGGGTTAACGAATGCACCTGCAGCTTTCATGGATTTGATGAATAGGGTGTTTAGGCCCTATCTGGATCAGTTTGTGGTGGTTTTCATCGATGATATTTTGGTGTATTCACGTAATGAGGAGGAGAATGACAAGCATCTGCGAATGGTATTACAGATCTTGAGAGAGAAGCAGTTGTATGCTAAGCTGTCAAAGTGTGAGTTTTGGCTTGACCAAGTAACTTTTTTGGGTCATATAGTTTCAGTAGATGGTATAAGAGTCAATCCAAGTAAAGTTGAAGCTATTTTGAATTGGAATCCACCAAAGTCTGTGACTGAAGTTAGAAGTTTTCTGGGTTTGGCAGGCTATTACCGATAGTTTGTGAAAGGTTTCTCTTTGATAGCTACTCCACTCACTAGATTGCTTTGGAAGGGAGTTAGATTTGTGTGGACGGATCAGTGTCAAGCTAGTTTTGAACAGTTGAAAGAGATGTTGACTCAAGCGCCTGTTCTTACTTTACCCATGGAAGGTAAACCATATGTGATTTATAGTGATGCTTCACATAATGGTTTAGGATGTGTTTTAATGCAAGAGGGTAAAGTGGTAGCCTATGCTTCTCGGCAGCTGAAGCCGCATGAGCTCAATTATCCGACACATGATTTGGAATTAGCAGCTATAGTATTTGCTTTGAAGATTTGGCGACACCACTTATATGGGGAGAAATGTTTTATCTATATGGATCATAAAAGTTTGAAATATTTGGGTGTTCAGAAGGAGCTGAATCTTCGGCAAAGGCGATGGTTAGAACTGATTAAAGACTACGACTGTCTGATTGATTATCATCCTTGTAAGGCGAATGTGGTTGCCGATGCCTTGAGTCTGAAGTCTTTAGCAGGTTTGGCTGTGTATTCGCTCTTGTTGCTTGTGGAATTGAGAGCGTTGCATGCTAATTTTGAAGTATGTGATGATGGTGCATTATTGGCTCAGCTGCAATTAAGACCAGTATTGTTGGATCAGATTAAGGAGACTCAATTGTCTGATGAGAAAATTCAGAAGATTGTGTCAGATTGCCAAAATGGGGAGAGTCGAGATTTTTATGTGAAGAGTGATGGTAGTCTTTGGTTCAAGGATAGGTTGTGTGTACCTGATGATGATAGTTTGAGGAAGATTATTTTAGAGGAAGCACACCAATCGGGTTTTGCTATGCATTCGGGTAGTACAAAGATGTACCATGATTTGAAACAGCACTACTGGTGGTTTGGTATGAAGAGAGACATAGCGGAATTTGTGTCCAAATGTCTCACTTGTCAGAGGGTGAAAGCTGAGCATCAAGTTCCAACTGGGTTGCTTCAACCTTTAACGATGCCTGAATGGAAATGGGAGAGAGTAACAATGGATTTTGTGTCTGGATTGCCGTTGACTCAGAAGAAGCATGATGCTATTTGGGTAATTGTTGATCGGTTAACAAAGACAGCTCATTTCCTTCCTGTTAGAATGGATTATTCTCTTGAAAGGTTGGCTGAGCTGTATATTAGTGAGATAGTGAAGTTGCATGGAGTCCCAATTTCTTTAGTGTCTGATCAAGATCCCCGGTTTACTTCAAGGTTTTGGAAGAGTTTACATGGTGCTTTGGGTTCTCGATTACACTTTAGTACTGCTTTTCATCCGCAGACAGATGGGCAGTCAGAGAGAGTGATACAGATTATTGAGGATATGTTGAGAAGTTGTGTCATTGATTTCTGTGGAAGTTGGGACAGATTTTTGCCACTTGTAGAATTTGCTTACAACAACAGTTATCAATCCAGTATTGGTATGGCACCGTTTGAGGCATTGTATGGTAGAAGATGCAGAATGCCTTTATGCTGGAATGAAATTGGAGAGGGCAAGTTAATTGGTCCTGATTTGATTAAAGAAACTGAAGAGAAAGTTAAGATAATTCGGGATAGGTTGAAAGCAGCTTCAGATCGACAGAAATCTTATTCAGACTTAAAAAGGAGAGACATAGAATTTGATATTGGAGATAAAGTATTTTTGAAAGTGTCTCCTTGGAAGAAGATATTGAGATTTGGTCGGAAAGGGAAGCTGAGTCCTCGTTTCATTGGACCGTATGAAATTTTGGAAAGAGTTGGGCCAGTTGCTTATCGTCTTGCTTTGCCGCCTGAATTGGATAGAATCCATAATGTATTCCATGTTTCTATGTTGCAGAGGTATAGATCAGATCCATCTCATATCTTACCAGTTGAATCCATTGAAGTGAGTCCAGATCTGACATTTGAAGAAGAACCAGTTGCTATTTTGGCACATGAAGTGAAAGAGTTGAGGAATAAGAAAGTGCCATTGGTAAAGGTTCTATGGAAAAATCATGGGAAAGAAGAGGCAACTTGGGAGAGCGAGCAAGCAATGCAAGATCAGTATCCTCAACTGTTTCAGACATAATATCAGGTAATTTCGAGGATGAATTTTCTTTTTAGAGGGGGAGAATTGTAATATCTCAAAGTATGCCCTAGAAGTTTTGATATTATTGTTGTAATTGTATTGAATGTATATGTTAAATTTTAAAGAAAAGAGAAATTTTAAGGGAAGTGTATATGTTGTGTATATGGAAATATATACAACATATATACAAGTCAATTGTGATGGTCAAAGGAAGAAGATATTTAGTTATTTTAATTAATTAAGTTAATTAGTGGAAAAGGGGAAATTAAAATGAATGGAAGAGATTAATTTGAATTATTTAATATTATAATTGCTTGGAGGAGGTTTAAAGAGAGGAGTATTTGACTTTGGTTTATTCATTTTCTTTTCCATTTCTTTCCTTTTCCTTTTGTTGGCCGGCCATCTAAAGCAAGAGAGAGAGAGAGAGAGAGAGTTTTGTGATCCAAGCTCAAATTGAAGGAAGATTCAAGTGAAGAAGTTGAGATTTGTGAAGTATCATCAACTTTGGTAAGTTCTCTCTTGTTTTCTCTTGTTTATTTTGGAGTTATGTTTGAGTTTGAGGGGTTGTTGTTGATGATAGGAGTGTGTTTTGATTGTGTTGTGTTTAAGAGTGTTTGATTCATTTGATTTTTAGATTTTTGAGTTTGGATTGAAGAAAAGAGTAAGTTGATTGGAAGAGATAGTGTGTGATTGTGTTTAGGGTTTGTGGTGAGGATTTGTGGTGATGATTATGATTGTGATTGATATATGTTTTTAGTTATTTTGGTGTTTTTGCAAGTTTGTTATGGTTCTTGGGTATGTTGAGCTAAGTTTGTTTGAAGTGGATTTTGGTGAAAGGAAGTGATTTGTTGGATTAAGTGTTGTTGTGGCCGGAATCTGTATTTTTTGCATGACACGCCCATGACCACGACCAGGTTTTAGGCGTGTCAATGGTTCTATGTTTTTGGATGGGTGGCACGAGTAGTGACACGCCCATGTCACTGAGCGTGTCATAGCTACTGTGTTGGTGAGGAATTGACACGGCCATGAACACGCCCATGTTGTTGGACGTGTCAATGTTTCTGTGAGACAAAATATATTACACGTTCAGTGACACGCCCGTGGTTCTGAGCTTGTCAAAGCTTCTATGTTGTAAGTTTAGGGCACGGTCAGGGACACGCCCGTGTTGTTGAGCGTGTCATGTGTAGAATTTGCCCTAGTTTATTTATTTTATCTCATATATATTATTCCTTTTGGATTAGGTTGTGAAGAAGTTGATTTGCCCTAACTTAAGTGGTGAAGAAGTGTTGGAAAAGGAAGTGTATAGATTTGTATAAGTGGTACTTAAGGTAAGTACAAACCCTAAATTAATGCAAACTTTTATATGTTCTTGAGACTTAACACATATGATTATAAATGTGATATGTAATCTATTGCATTGTTGATGCATACTAATAATGTTATGTTTTGCATAATGTGAATTGCGATAATTGAGGCATGTATGCCTATATGCAATGTAATTGATTATGTATACTTGAATAAAGAAGTATTATAATGTGAATTGAGACATGATAAGATATGAGGCCATTGTGATTGGCTATGATGATTCAAATGAGATGTGAAGCCATTGTTATTGGCTATGATGATTCAATTGAGATAAGTGGGGCATGTTTGCCTAGATGATGATGAGAATTGAGAATGAAATTGATAATGAAATAATAAATGAATTGTGTGTCTAATATGTTATTCATTTTCAGAGTTTTGTTGTTGGTGGCATGCCTAATAGTAACAATCTCTTAAAGTTAGGTTGGGCTTGATCCTTGAAGCTAAGTTGGGTTGAAGTTTAACATGTTTTACTCCCCTTGAAGCTTGGTTGGGTCTAGTCCTTGAAGCCTAATTGAGATGTTACAATCCTTGAAGCTAGGTTGGGTGTGGTTCTTGAAGCCAAGTTGGGTTGATACTTAGCATGCTTTGTTCCCCTTGAAGCTTGGTTGAACCTAAATCCTTGAAGCCTAGTTGGGATAATGATAATGACAAATGTGATAATTAAACCAAAACATTAACTCTGAAAGTTGAATGGCATATTAGTGTCTTTGGGCCCATGATTGTCTTTGTTCAAATGTGATTTATGAATGGTGAAACTAATGAATAATGAGATTCAATGTAAGACTTTGATAGGTGATATTCTTGTGTATAGAGTGTAATGTTTGAATATATGATGGTTTGTACCACTAAGCCATTGGCTTAGCGGGATTATGATTTATCGCGCAGGTAACAGGGAAGAACTGGAGAGTTCCTCTAGGCCAAGTAGAGGTTAGATCTTGAGGTGGTGATAGTGAAGCTTAAAGATCAAAGATATACTGCCAAACATGTATATACTTTATGTTTTGTAAATCTTGAGTTTTAATGTATAAGTATTTGTAAATAATTGTTATATTTTCCGCTGCTTTTAAATAAACATTTTATCTTTAGTCTTTTATAACTTCTTTTAAATGATTTAACTTTGTTCATGTTTTTGAAAAGGGATGATTCATTTGTTAAGTATACCATAGCATTTCTATATTTAGTATACTTATATTACGATCGTATTAGCATGTTGTGTACGTATACAGGGTATAGGGGTGTTACACTCTCTGACTGCCCATTTGTCTGAGGATGAAAAGCAGTACTAAAATGCAATTGAGAACCCAAAGCATCATGCAAACTCTTCCGAAACCTCGAAGTAAACTGGGGATCTCAATCCAACACCAAAGAAACTGGGACTTCATTCAACCTGACAATCTCATTGATATATAGCTCAACCAACCTCTCAAGAGAATAATCCATTCAAACTGGAAGAAAATCACTTGTCTTCATCATCTGATCAACTATCACCTAGATTGCATCATCCTTCCTTTGGGTCAAAGGCAATCCAGTTACAAAATCCATGGTGTTCAGCCTTCACTTTCTGGCAAGTGAGACATCTAGATACAAACTTTGCTATATCCCTCTTATTACCTGACCACCAATAATGTCGCTTCAAGTCCTGATACATCTTGGTACTCCCAGGGTACATAGCAAAAAGTGACTAATGTGCTTCCTCTAATATCATTCTTTTCAATTCTGCATCATCAGGAATACACAATCTATCTCTATACCATAGACTGCCATCATTCCTCACATAAAAGTCTCGACTCTCCCCCTTTTGACAAACCAACATAATTTTTTGAATTCTCTCATCTGCCAACTGAGCCTCCCAAATATGATTGAACAAGACTGGCCTCAGCTGCAATTGAACTATCAAAGCACCATCACCAGAAGACTCAAATCTAGCATGCAATGCTCTCAACTCAACAAGCAATGAGAGCGAATAAGCAGTCAAACCTGCCAAAGACTTCCGAGTCAAGGCATCAGCAACAACATTTGCCTTACCAGGATGATAATCAATCAAATAGTCATAGTCTTTAATCAACTCTAACCATCGTCTCTGCTAAAGATTCAGCTCTCTCTGAACACCCAGGTATTTCAAACTCTTGTGATCCATATAAATGAAATACTTTTCCCCATACAAGTAATGCTGCCAAAACTTCAAGGCAAAAACTATTGCTGCTAATGCCAAATCATGCGTCGGATAATTTAGCTCATGTGGCTTCAACTGTCGAGAGGCATAAGCAATGACTCTACCCTCCTGCATCAGAACACAACCTAAACCACTATGTGAAGCATCACTGTATATCATATATGGTTTACCTTCCACAGGCAGGGTAAGGATAGGAGCCTGAGTCAACATCTCCCTCAACTGCTCAAAACTCACCTGACAGTGATCTGTCCACACAAATCTAACTCCTTTTCAAAGTAATCTAGTAAGTGGTGTAGCTATTGTAGAAAAACCCTTCACAAACCAATGATAATAGCCTGCCAATCCTAGAAAACTTCTAACCTCTGTCACAGTCTTCGGTGGACTCCAATTCAAGATAGCCTTAACTTTACTCGGATCAGCTCTAATACCCTTTGCTAAAACCATATGACCGAGAAAAGCTACCTGATCGAGCCAGAACTCACACTTAGACAGCTTAGCATACAACTGTTTCTCTCTCAGAGTCTGCAATACAATCAGTAAATGCCTATCATGATCCTCCTCATTACATGAATACACTAAGATATCATCAATGAAGACCACTACAAACTTATCTAAATATGGTCTGAACACCCTATTCATCAAATCCATAAAAGTTGCTGGTGCATTCGTCATTCCAAAGGGCATCACCAGAAACTCATAATGCCCATACCTCGTACGAAAAGTTGTCTTGGGTACATCCACATCTCTGACTTTCAACTGATGGTACCCTAATCTCAGATCGATCTTAGAGAATACTGCTACTCCCTTCAATTGATCAAAGAGATCATCTATCCGAGGCAAAGGATACTTGTTCTTGATGGTCACCTTATTCAACTGCCTATAATCAATACACAATCTCATGGTGCCATCCTTCTTCTTCACAAACAACACATGCGCTCCCCACGGGACACACTAGGGCGAACAAACCCTTTTTCCAATAACTCCTGCAACTGCACCTTTAACTCTCTCAACTGAGCAGGTGCCATTCGATAAGGGGTAATAGAGATAGGAGTGGTACCAGACAACAAATTGACATCAAACTCCACTTCTCTCTCAGGACGTACCCCTAGCAAAAGATCAGGAAAAATATCTGGAAACTCGGTAACTGTGGGTATACTATCAAGCAGGGACCCCACTACTCTGGTATCTACAACATGAAACAAACATGGATGAAAGATATCTCTTCACTAGATACCATCACATCCCTACCATCACGTGTTCTCAAAGTAACACATTTCTTATGATAGTCTACCATAGCCCCATGCTTGGATAACCAATCCATGCCTAAAATCAGATCATACTCCCTGAAAGGCATCTCAATCGGGTCACCGAGAAACTCCTCATCTTGAACAACAACTGAACTATCTCGGTGCACCCTGCTTACCACAACACTATGCCCTAAAGAATTTGTGACCAAAACATCAAATCCTAAGGACTCAGAATGCAAATGACTCACAGGCAAGATGGATGCACTGATGTAAGAATGAGTCGACCCAGGGTCTAATAATGCAAGAACTGAAGTACCAAATAATGTAAAAGTACCAGCAATAACAGCTGAAGCATCTGGCTGCCTCTGCATCACATAAACCGTGATGGTTCTACCTCATCTGGTCTATACCTCCAACTGTAGAACCTCCTCTCTGACTAGACCCAGATTGACCACCTCTACCAAAACCTCTGCCACCATGACCTCCTCTGACACTGGGTCGAGAAACTGCAGTATTTGTTTGTCTAACCTCTGGTGGCTCGGGACAATCTCTGATAAAATGGTCTGACGACCCACATCTAAAACACACTCCCAAAGCACCTCTCCACCAGCAGACACCTCCGTGTGCTCTACCACAATGAAAACAAGTAGGTGGACAGGTTTCTGAGCCACTGGGGTCGGAGCACTAGCCACTAAAACTGCAGGTCTCTATCTCTGTCTCTGCAGCTGTACTAACCTGCCAAACTGCCCCTGACTCCTACTAAACCTTTAAAAATATCCCCCTCGGTCGCTCTTCACTAATGAAGACCCTGCCTCACTCTGGGGTGTCTTAACTCTGTTCTGCTCAACCCTGGCAGCTGCTGCAAGACCCTGTGCTCTCTCTACACTTCTAGCAGCTGCAACTAACAAGAAAAAATCCTAATATCGAGAGCCTACTATGATACACATGATAGAGGGTCTCAATCCCTCCTCAAACCTCCTGCACCTATCAAACTCATCAGAAATGATCCCACCAGCATAGTGACTAAACCGGATAAACTCGATCTCATACTCGGTCACTATGAGCAGGGATTTTTTCCCCCACTCCAATGGAATGGTTCTTGCAACTTTGGCACTATTTAGGCTCAGGGCCTTAGAGAACACGGGCCTAAGCCTGCAGAAAATGGAGTCGCCACTCGGACGAGCCAAAAAAAAAAGGTGGATGACTCGATTCCTAAGGAATCCCTAACCCCCTAATGGGTTCGGAAAGTTGGGTATGTGTGGGGAAGGTGAGAAATGGCCTAGCACCCCCACAATGCCCGGTTCATTGGAACCGGCCTTCTTTACAGGTCTTAATATTATAAAATTCTTAAGTATAACAATATTATCCATATTACATGCAACAATTAAAATAAAGCATCATTATATTAAAATCAAAGTAATGTCCAAACAAAGCAAATAAATGGACACCCATCCGAGGATGAAAATATGTCCTTACATTATTCATGTCTAAACTAAATAGGACACCTACCGAAAGGTGGAAACATGTCATTTACATTGGTCCAAAATATAAAAGCAATTTAAATTACATAGAAATTAATTAATGAGGTACCCACAAAGTGGAAACACACCTCTTACAATATTTAAAAATCAAAATAAATCAATAAAAGTAAATAACCATTAATAATAAATAAATCATTCATCAAAGATATCAAACATCAATCAAAATATATAATAAACATTCATCCAATTTAAATAAAACAGTAAATATATTAACTTTAGGGGTTCATGAATTAAGTAGGGTTTCTTAGGTTTTATGTTCAATACTAGGGTTTTGCATATACTAGTTTAATTTGTTGAGAAATATTTTAAAGTAATAACATAGCTACTGGATGTTAAAAAGATTTAAGGTTTTGGATGTTTTTATGAAAATAATGTTACTGTGATTTTAAAAAGTAGGTTTAGTTAGGGTTTTGAGCAAACATTATGAAATTAGGGTTTTGGAGCCTGAAGACATTAGGGTTTATAATTTTAAAATATTGGGTTTTAGGTTCGCTGGATTATGGTTTTAGGTGTTGATGAATTTGTCATAAAGTTTTGATGTTTTAAGAATTGGGGTTTAGGAAACTAGGGTTTACTGGATTAGGGTTTTGAGAAAATTAGGGTTTTTGGTATTTTGGAAAACATATTTGATCTTTGGATTTAGGAAAATAGTTTAGAGTTTTATAGAAATAAATATGATTAAAGTTTTTAGAAAATGTAAAGAAGATTAGGGTTTGGAGATTTAAGAAGACATTTGGAAATTTTGGACAAAAAGTTAGAGTTTAGATGATTAAGAAAATAGTTCGGGGAAAAACAATTTAGGGTTTTTAAAGTTTTTGAAACAGAAAAAAGAATTTAGGGTTTTAAAATTTTGGAAACAGAAAGATGATTTAGGGTTTTTGAAGTTTTAGAAATAGAAGGATGATTTAGGATTTTTGAAGTTTTTAGTTTTTATAAAACATGGAAGTGGAGTTTTGAAAGCCAACTGATTAATGTATTAAATAAAGTAAACAATTAAAGTTATTGAAACAAAGATCAAATTACTACATATTCCTATTAATCAAAGAAAACGAAGCTACTGTGAATATATAATTTAGGATTAAAGATCAAACCTGCGTAACTGGTTCCACCAAAAATTGATTTTTGGATGAACAATAACAAAGGCAATGTTGCTGCCTTTGATGGGTTGATGATTGCTTCTTGCTGCTAATGTCTCTTGCTCCTAGGGTTTTTTGTCTCTTTTTTCCTCCCCAAGTCAGAAGTTCAAAGTTTCGTCAAGTAAAATAATTTTTTTGATCCCCTAATTCAGTGTTTTAATGTGGTATTATTTATAGAAAAAATCATAAACCTACTTCTAATTATCTAAGAAAACTAAAACTAATTAGGAAAAGAATCCAAAACCAACTAGAATTTGGTTTAAGAAAAAACTGCATTGGAAAATTACACTGGCGAAAAAAAACTATTGCGGGCAAACGAAAACTTGCAAGCGCTGGCTGGGAATCACTGTGGGCGGGCGCCAATTCACCACAGGAATTTTCTGCAGTAAATTGGCCCAAGGCCATTTCGCCGTAGGAATTTCCTGCGAGCGAATTGGCCTTTGGCCCAAGCCGATTCACTTTCGGCGATGAAATTTTTCATCGTCGATTTTTTCATCGCCGATTTTTATTTATTTATTTATTTTTAACTTTATCAATATTACCTTTTTTATTTTTTTATTAAAAATTATAAATAATAAATACTAAAATAAATATTATTTAATTAAAATACCACAAAAATTATTTTGGACTATATAAAAAATATTGGACCAGACTGAGTAAAAAATTAAGGGTCTACAGTTTGCCCCCATGCTTAAACGATCTGAGACTACAGCAAAAGAGAGTGAAAAGCAATAAGACTTAATTTTGACAAAATAGACTTAATTTTTCTAAGATGGTTTAGGTTTTGGGTTCTGGACCCGGTTCGAGTTCTAGACTCAGACAAGACTTGGGTTCTAGACCGGGAATGGTTTGGGTTCTAGACCTGGTTTGAATTTTAAACTAGAAAAAGACTTGGGTTCTGGACCCGGGATGGTTTGGGTTCTGGACTCGAAAAAGATTTGGGTTCTGGACTCGAGCTAAGTTCTGGACTTAAGAGAGATTCAGGTTCTGGAACCGAGCTAAGTTATAGACTTAAGGGTAATTAGGGTTTTGGACCTGAGCTAAGTTCTGGACTTAAGGGTAATTTGGGTTCTGGATCCGAGCTAAATTCTGGACTTAAGAGAGATTCGAATTCTGGACCCAAGCTAAGCTCTAAACTTAAGGGTAATTAGGGTTCTGGGCCTGAGCTAAGTTCTGAACTTAAGGGTAATTTAGGTTCTGGACCTAAGCTAAGAGAGATTTAATTGTCTGTAAAAAATAATTGTAGTCAGTAGGATACTTAGCTGATTTAATTGTCTGCAAAAAATTTAGCTAATTTTTACCATGCCCATATCTTCTTACCCCTGCGTGTAAAAATATTTTAAAAGTGCAAAAATATTTATATAAACACAAATATTTGAATGTTTGAATTGAATAATTGAGTTTCCTATTTATTTACTGTGTAGTTACTATTTATATACTATTCACCAACTATTAATTTACTATTTGTAAATAGTCATTTACTATTTATCAATAGTAACATTTACTTTTTTTTCATGAGAATACTGTTTTTCTCTTTTTATTTTTGTCTTTTTCCTTTCTAACTTTTCTATATAAACGTCGGCTCATTTCTTCATTTAATCCACACTTATACATTTTTGATATCAGAGAGTTTAGAGAGTTTAGCATAGAGTTGAGGAGAAAATACATGCTTCAAGATCAGGAACTCGATCTAATACTGAGTTATTGGAGTTTATTCGGCAGCATGAAAATCGAAATATAAGTCTACAAGCCAGAATGCAACTTCATCACAGTTTAAATCAAAAAACCAAGGTGATAATTCAATTATTTATTTTAACAGCAAATTATTTTTTGTTTTTGTGTTTTTGCATTTTCTTTTTCTTTTTCATTCTTTTTCTTTTTTTGTTTTTTTGTTGTTTTCTTTTTCTTTTTCTTTTCCCTTTTTTTCTTTTTTTGATTTTTTTTTCATTTTATTTTTTTTGTTTTTTTTAAGATTTAGGAAAATAAATTAATTAGATGAATATATTTAAGAATTTAACAAATAAGTAAATAGATAGACTAAAAATAGAACTAGCCTAAAAATCAGTAGTATTGATATGATATATACTTACCTTGTGTTAACTTACCTGGCTCTGTGTTAGCGTGATCGTTGAGTTATCTAGGATGGAGGGAGTGTCTATAAAGTCTGACAATGGTATGATGTAGCACCTTCTCGGGTAAAACAAATTATCCGAGATTGCGGTTTTGAAAGCTTTATCTTGCAATTACCCTCCGAGGAGTGTTCAATAGATAGGAGTGTAGTTCAAGCATTGTCAGAACGGTGGATGGACATGACCCATACTTTTCACCTACCTATAGGAGAAATGACCATTGGCCCAGTCGATTATACAACCATAACTGGTATCCGGTACTATGGCCTTCCGGTCCCTCTTATAAATGATATTCTAACATTCGAAGAAGTCCAACAGTTAATCGGTATGGAACCATCATTTAAAGGGCCTTTCAAGATAAAAATTGAGCCAATTCGGAGTTATTGGATGAACTACGAAGGATAGGTTCATAGGGACACAACCAAACAATATGCTCAAGAATTTTTACTGTATTTGCTCGGGTCGACAATTTTAGGCAATACCGAATCTGCCATCCATTTGTCGGTGTTGAGAGCCCTTACTGATATGAGTATGGTACCACTTTATGGCTGGGGTGAAGCTGGTCTTACTTGTCTTTACCATGGATTTGACAAAATTTGCAGAAATAAGAAGTCTTTTGTTGGCTTTATGGCAGTTGTCGAGGTACTCTTCTTCCACAAATATCAATTCCATTCTTATTCTTACATGAATTTGATTTTTATTATTGTTGTAGGCATGGGCATATGAGCACAATCTTATGAGGGTGCCTGGTATTTCCCAAGAGAGAGTCGGGTATCCGAGGTTAAATTTTTGGTTGTTAGATTGTGTAGAAGTTCCCGGCTCTCACCATGTGCATACCCAATGCTTTGTCTTGAGCTGCTTAACCTGGGGCCAGGAAAAATAACATTAGTATACTTTAAAATTTACATAAAAGTTCACTTACTTTATGTCTTTTTGTAGGTCAATTTGGCCTGGTGGAACACAGAAGAGCGGACGAACTAGACTTCCTCCATAAATGCCGCACTGCCTTTTCAACATACCCTCCGAGTCATTGCTGGCCCTGTGTATAGTGGCTGGTTTCTCAAAGAGAGAGTATATGAGTGGTTTCTTGGTCTCGAGCAGTAGAGGATCGCAATGCATTGCCCAAAATATACTTTAAATATCACATCAATGCCGGAGAATGCAGGGTGGTTGGCTCGACACAGTTATGATGTTGAAACCTTTCTCTATCCACCGGGTGCATCTTATATCCAGTTTATTCAAATAGGACTCTTAAACTTTGATGTATCCCCTGTTGGTGTATGGGATTTTCTTGAGGAAAATGAGGATAGAGATGAAGAGGAGTATCATGGAGAGGGAGGAGAGTTTGTCTCACATCTGGGGGATAGCACTTCTCAGGTAAACTTTTACCATTTTTCCATTGTAATCGCTTCTTTCTTAACTTATTTTGATTTTTTAATGGTTGTTGTATGCTGCTGGCTCATTTGGTCATGAGGCTGGACCATTTTTTACCGCTCCTCCATTTGCTCAATCTAATCAACCGGAGATGCCATCTCATCCACATGGCATTGATATGAATTACCTAGTAGGTTTTCTTGTTCCATGATAATTTATGCTATATGTATGCATAATTATTTATGCTCTTACTCTTTTCCTTTCTAGCTCACAGCGGATGCTTGAAGAACAAAACAAGAAACTTTAAGAAGAGTTGGCTGCTAGTCGTCAACAGGTCGTTCATTTTGAGAAATTGTATCACCAGTCAGAGCAAGATTTTTGAGACTTTCGGTTTCAAGGGATGAGAGATCCTGGTGCTTCTTCATCTAGAGGGCCCCAAGCTAATGACCATGAGATCCTTTCATCTACTTCGGATGAGGACCATTACAGATCTGAATTCCAAGGTAATAGAGATTCAGGTGCTCCTACTTTGGGCGGACTCAGGATGGGTGATATGCCTCCTCCTCCAATAGGCGATGATTTTTTCAGAGCTTTATTTGATGATCTACCACCTCCTTCTTAGTGATCTATGAATATTGTATCAATTGAGGAAATATTGCATAATAAGTATAAAAATAATAATGACAATATATAATTTTTATTTTTACTGCAATTCTTTTTTCTTCTCTTTTTTTTTTGAAATCAAATGTTGTTCTTGCCAAATCAATGTCAATGTACCTCAGGAATTGATTTTCAAATTAACATATCTATAACATGACAACCCTAGTTACCATACTAAACTCGGGAATTATTTCTATTTAAGCAAGAACTGTTGCACTTCAGATAGGCACATACACATTACTTGGCCAAAGGTCTCATTGAGTTTAAATATTGTTTATCTCATATGCATGCTTATTCAAACTATATCCACTAATAGACTCTATCTACCAAGAGAGATCAACAGGTCTTTAATAAGCTAGAAATGGGGTCTATAAGGGACATGGGTTTAAATGAAGGCCATTTTGAGATTAGAGCTGGTGTGACACAAAGGACAAACCTTCACACTACAAACTGCTTGTTGGAACTTTAGAGAGTTGGAATCATGAAAAGATAGAGCTTTGAACATTCTTCTTTCTTTTTGGCGTTAACCTGAATCTTGATTGGGATAGTCTTTGCCTTTGCAAAAATTTTGGTGCCCAAATTTGTTTCTTTTCTTCTTCTCCCTTTTCTTTCTTTTTTATTTTTCTTACTCTTCCCTTTCTTTGAGCATTTTATCATTTTGTCCTTCTTCCTTGTAGGACTGTCAAGTACAGAACTTTCAAGAACTGGATAGTCTTTCTCCTTTTTTCTCCAATTTTGATTGAATCTTTGGTTGGGTTGGATCAATTCAAGTTAAAATGTCCTTATAAACCAAATGGAAGCCTTTTGCTGCTTTAGGTAAAAGAGAACTCAGTTGGCTTTTTGAACCGCCTTTTTAGGTTTTATCTTTCTTTTTTCTTTTCTTTTTTTCCTTTTTTTTTTTTCTTCTTTTTTTTCCTTTCCTTTTTTTTTCTTCTTCTCTTTTTTTTTTCTTCTTTTTTTTTCTTCTTTCTTTTTTTTTGGTTCTAGCTCTAAAAGAGTTGTCTTGTTTGTACCAACTTGGGTTTCCAATAATGGATGAGTGGAGTAACATAAATCTTCTTTAACAGGGATAAATCATTTGTTACTCTTCTTGATATATTGGAGATATTAGGAAAACTTCAACTACCCTTATGGTCTTGAGAACTTCAACTACCCTTATGGTCTTAAGAACTTCAACTATCTTCGTGGTCTTGACTATTCATTTCTTTCTTTGATCTTCTTATCTCTTCATCTTAGTGATCATAAGACTTGTTAAAAGTATCACAATGGCTCAGGGTAGGTTGTTGGGGTTTGTAAGCCAATGAAAAGAAAGCTAAAATTTTATGAAGGCTAAAAGGGACAACTAGAGATTGATATTTAATTGGGTGGATACTAGTTGTTGGCTAACCAAACAATGCCTAGATCATCTCTCCCTTAAATAAGCAAAGTTCAATTTTGCCTCGAAAGTTTGTCAAAGAATGTTCTAAGACTGACTAGGACCTAGACAAAGGTAATTATGCAGGAGCCCTCTCTAAGTAAGCATACATAACTCAATGCTATAGAGCAATTCCCTCACCTAGTAAAGTCATTCAAATCATGATGCCTAGATATATTAATTCTTGAAATATCAA
This sequence comes from Garcia nutans, assembly GCA_947685225.1. Lineage (NCBI taxonomy): Eukaryota > Viridiplantae > Streptophyta > Magnoliopsida > Malpighiales > Euphorbiaceae > Garcia > Garcia nutans. Next base: position 36,016,769 of record CANTUV010000008.1, on the reverse strand, counting down.
GCTAGATTCCTCATTAGTTGAGCACCAAAATGAACAAAGACCAACAATTTTTTTTTTGATGAAAGTAGTTTATTCAAATAAATTTAAATTTGAAAAACATGATTGTTCCAATTAAATATTAAAGAAAGCAAACTAAATAGAGCAATATTCAAGCTAAGGAAAGTTTGTTGAGTTAAGCTCCTTCTCCTTTCACACCTTCAACATTCCCATCTAGAAAATAGGATAAGATAAAATCTTCTTCCAATGCTCCACCTACCATGAAAGTTACTGGTGGTGGCACTCTGTTGAACCTAGGCAGAGGATTGCTTTTGGTATTGGGCTTATCTGACTTGGGTAGCTTACCACTGTCAATCAAATCTTGGATCTCATGTCTTAAATGAGCACATTTATCCATCTCATGCACTTGTATTTGATGAAATTGACAGAAGGCCTCGGCATTGAAGTTTAGTGGCAGGGGATTATGTAGCGGTCGAGGAGCCAATGGTTGTAATAACCCTTTATTTTGTAGCTTGCTAAAAACCCAAGATAGAGGTTTCCCCAATTATGAGAATTGTCTTTTATTTCCTTGACCAGTCATATTAACATAAAATTATTTTTGCGTGCTTTGATTATTAGGCTGATAATTCCCTTTCTCAATCCTTCTTGTTGAAAAGCGATTCTTCTCCCTTTCCCATTCTTCAATTTGCAGACTAGCTTGGAGAAGATCTTTGAAATCACTGATGAGTGTATGAGACATCCTTTCACGAAGACTAGGCAACACCCCTCTCATAATCATCCTTATTTGATTAGATTCATCGGGCCTCTTCTTGAGCAAGCAGCCTAATTTCTCCATCTTTTGACATAGTCCACAAAATTCTCATTTGGTCTTTTTCTAATGGACTCAACTTCCATTAAGGTAACTTCCAGCTCGACATTGTAACCATATTGCTGAATGAAAGCCTTGTACAACACGTCCCAATCTTTTTGAGCACTTTCCTCTAAGGTGTTGAACCAATTTTGGACAATAGGGTCCAATGAGAGCATGAAATATCTTAGAGTTTGAGCCTTAGTAGCTTGGGTAGACTGCATAGCAGTGATATACTGCTTCACATGGAGGTGAGGATTTCCGGTTCCATCAAACTTTGCAAAGGATGACATCTTGAATTTGTACAAAACTTCTTCGTCTAGCTCAAATAATTTGTCAACTTCGGACATTTCGTCGATTTTCAACTTCTTCTCAAATTTCTTTTCCAAATCCGCAATCATCTTTTCAACATTAGAAGTTTCATTTTTCTCCATAGCTAATCTTTCAATAATCATCGGTTCATTCTTCTTGTCTTGAGGATCTTGAAAGTATTGAGCCCAATCATCATCATCATCAATGATCACTTTATCATCATCAAAAACCACTTCACCAACTTTAGCCTTCCCCTTGTCCTTTGGCTTCTTAGTGCTAGCAGATGCTTCGGCATGATTTCCTAAAATTGCAGCCAATTGGTTCTTCATGGTCTCAGCCAGGACCTCTTTTATTTCTTCCATCTTGGCATTGAGGGCGTCGTCCACCATTATTTGAATTTGTTTCGGCTCCATTGCTTTTGGTGAGCAAGTCATTGAGTCATTGCTAGATTCTTCATCTCCAGCGTAGGTCGGATTATCTTAAGCTTTTGAACTATCATAATCTAAGGCTGTGAGCCAGAGAGGATCAATGATATGAGATGCAAATGTATGCATGTATGCACAAACAATAAACACAAAAAGATAATTAGGACATTCCTTCCAACCTTATAACTTCCACACACGAATGACAAGTCTCTTTTCTGAGGTAATATGGTTAATAAAATGCCAACATGGGATATCTTATTTTTGAATATTTCCCTCAAACGTTTCAACCAATAATTATATTTTCAAAAATGGAAATCAGTTCATGATAATTCCCATTAATTAGGCTTTAATCCATCCAACCAACTAAAAAAGCTTTATGCTATTGTGAGCGGGGATTTTTGCCCCCACTCCCGGTGGAATAGTTCTTGCGACTTCAATACTCTTTAGGCTCGGGGCCTTAGAGAACACGGACCTAAGTTCAGAGAAAATAGAGTTACCACCCGGATGGGGCAGGAAAAAGAAAGGGGTGGATGACTCGATTCCTAATGAATCCCCAACCCCCTAATGGTTTGAAAATTGGGTACGTGTGGGGAAGGTGAGAAACGGCCCAGCACCCCCACAACGTCCGGTTCATTGGAACCGGCCTTCTTTGCAGGTCTTAATATTATAAAATACTTAAATATAACAATATTATCCATATTACATGCAACAATTAAAATAAAGCATCATTATATTAAAATCAAAGCAATGTCCAAATAAAGCAAATAAATGGACACCCATCTGAAGTTGGAAACATGTCCTTACATCATCCATGTCTAAACTAAATAGGACACCCACCGAAAGATGGAAACATGTCCTTTACATTGGTCCAAAATATAAAAGTAATTTAAATTACATAAAATTTAACTGATACCCAATAATGGAAACATACCTCTTACAATTTGACTACTAAAATAAACAAACAATAATCATAATAATAAAGAAAATATCCATCCATGATAAATTAAATAAATCAAGCATTGAAATTAAATCAATCAATCATCAAAGCATATAATAAACTACATGATCAAATCTAAAATTAAATAAAGCAAGTAAAGATATAAATTTAGGTTTATGTCTTAATTTAGGGTTCTTTAATTAATATTTAGGTTTTTGGGATTTTGAAATTATTATTATTATTATTTAGGGTACTATGAAGATTTTGAAAAAATGGAATGGATTAGGGTTTTATAAATTTAAGAAAGTAGTAAGGTTTTTGATTAATCAAATTAGGGTTTAGGGCTAACATCATGAAATTAGGGTTTTTGAATCTAAAGACATTAGGATTTATAATTCATGTTTACTGGATTGTGATTTTAGGTTTATTGGATTATGGCTTTAGGGTTTAGATTTATTTGTCATAAAATTTTAAGGTTTTAAGAATTAGGGTTTAGGGTGTTGATGAACTTGTCATAAAGTTTTGATGCTTTAAGAATTTAGGATTTAGGAAAACTAGGGTTTACTGAATTGGGTTTTGAGAGAATTAGGGTTTTTTTGATGTTTTGAAAAACATATTTGGTTTTAGGACTTAAGGAAACAGTTTAGAGTTTTATAAAAATAATTATGATTTTAGAAAACGTAAAGAAGATTAGGGTTTGGAGATTTAAGAAAACATTTGGAAATTTTGGACAAAAAATTATGGTTTAGATGAAAATAGTTCGGAAAAACAATTTAGGGTTTTAAAGCTTTTGGAAGCAGAAGAATAGTTTTAGGGTCTTTAAGGTTTCTGGAAAAAGAAAAACAGTTTTAGGGTTTTGAAGTTTTTGGAAACAGGAGAGAAAAAATTTTAGGGTTTTAAAGTTTCTGGCAAGAGAATAATAGTTTTAGGTTTTTGAAGTTTTGATTACTGACTAAGGCTACTGGATGAATATATGATTTAATGTAAAATATATTCTAAGTTTAATAATTTAGGTTACTGAAATAAAAAATCAATGATAGATGTATTTAAAAGAAAATATGGCAATAACATTGTAAATATAATCGAAGCAAAGATTTATAATCAAACCTCCGTTCGTTGGTTCCACCAAAACTGATTTCTGGATGAACAATGACAAAGGCAGTGTTGCTGCCTTTGATGGATTGTTGATTGCTTCTTGTTGCTAATGTCTCTTGCTTGCTAGGGTTTTTCTATCTCTTTTTACCTCAGTCAGAAGTCCAAAGTTTTTCTCCAGTAAAAACTAATTTTCCCATCCCCTAATTCTGAGTTTTAATGTGTTATTTATAGGAAAAATCATAAACCTACTTCTAATTGTTTAAGAAAATTAAAACAAATTAGGAAAAGAAACCAAAACCAAATAGAATTTGGTTTCGAAAAAAATTGCGTTGGAAAATTGTGCTGGCAAAAAACTTGTTGGCAAAAACTGCGAAGATTGTGAGCTGCGAGGGCCAGTGTTGGGCTGCCAGCCAATTCCTGCCAAGGCCATTTTGCCCGTAGGAAATTCCTGCAGGCAAATTAGCCTGGCCAATTCACCTTCGGCGATGAATTTTTTTGTCGCCACTACAAGGAAAATTGAATCAGACAACGCTTTCTGGCCGTTGTCTGATGAAGACAAAAACCGTTGTCTATTGAAGCGATGTCTGATAGCATTTCAGATAATGGTTTTAAAACCGTTGTCTGATGTAGGTTTGCACAACGGTTTTTAATTTTATCAGACAACGGTTTTTGGCCGTTGTCTGATGATGGTTCAGACAACGTTTTCTAATTTTTCAGACAACAGTTTTTAACCGTTGTCTGATGGTTTCCACAACGGTTTCTAAATTGTCAGACAATGGTTTCTAAATTTTCAGACAACGGTTTTTAACCGTTGTCTGATGAAGGTTTAGACAACGCTTTTTGACCGTTGTCTGATGAAGACAAAAACCGTTGTCTATTGAGGCGCTGTCTGATAGCATTTCAGACAACGGTTTTTAATCGTTGTCTGAAGATGGTTTCCACAACGTTTTTTAGTTATATCAGACAACGGTTTTTAACCATTGTCTGATGAAGGTTTAGACAACGCTTTTTGACCGTTGTCTGATGAAGGATTGCAATTAATCTAAAACCATTGTAGAAGGACGCTAAATACAACAGTTAATTAATGTGGCACACTGAATATTAGACAATAGTTTCAATGTTCATTTTCATTTCACCACCATTGTCTGTTAAACTATACATTATATATATAAGACAACACTTTACAATGGAGGATTGCAAATTTGGGAATCAAAAAACCTCCACAAATTCAACCATTCAACATATTAACAAACTAAAAAAAAAATCAACACTATACATATATCACTGAAATATACTATTAACTTCAACTTGAATGACGCTTCATGAAATATTTGGCGAAGTCAATCCTAATCTCGTTGATGTCGGCATCACTATACTCCAAGTTGCCTCTGCATAGCCACTGAAAATTGAATCAAATTTTGGTTAGCCACATGTGATAAATACAAAGCTAGTACTCTAATGCGAGGAGGATCACTATGGATAAATTTTAAAGAGTGTTTTAAGCAGGCCAAATGTTCAAGGTTGCAATTTAATTGGAGCGGAAGCATCAGTAGTACTGATGTTCAATGATGGGCAGATATTGCATTTAGTCCCATTCTAAACAGATTGCAGGAAAAGCAGCACTGGCAACTAAAGCTGCAGCCGGCAAAATCTGCTAGAGAAGAGCATTCAAAGATGCACCATGTGGATATGAAGCTTTGCCCTAGCTACAATATGAGGATTCACTGAAGAGGGATATGCCAACCAAGAAGCATTTCACATTAATCCAATAAGGAGTATCTATGAACTCAAAGGGAGATGCTGTAACCATTTAATCAGCAACCTCCCTGGTCACAGGCTCTTTCAACATAGACCATAAAACAAACACAAAAAGCCTAAATAGAGAAAATCAACGTCTCCTGTCTGTCTCAACATTTCATCCACTCACCCACCAGCCAATGGATAAAGATTGCTGACATTGAGCCCCATCATAACTGTAAAAACCTATACCACGTAAAAACCAAACAGCACTATGGTGCAAGCTAATCACTAAGAATCAGTAAGGGAACAGATCAAATATTTGAAGCGAAACACACACATAGAGACTCCAATCAGAAAACAAAATAGCCACACACACAAGGTAAGAGGAGGATATGATGCCACTAGAACTACAGAACATGAACTTCACAATGTTTGGCCTCCTTTTAATAGACTTCACTTGAGAGATTATGTCTATGCCCCAATTATTTTCGTAAATTTGGTTAATTAGACGGAGAAAATCAGAAAAATAAATTCTCCCACCTGGGAACACTGCGAAAGCAGCTTGCCCCATGCATGTGCATGTTTGTCAAGTGGCTTCCCTGCTTTTGCTGGAACAGGTTTTGCTGGAGCTGATTTTGTAGGCCGCTTCTTCTCCCGATGCAGGCCACCAGCAATACTACTTTCACCTAAAACCACCAAACAAACACAAATTAAGCCAAAAACACAGATCAACCATAACATCAAAAATCATACAACAGAAAAGCTCAACATGCAATGATGCAATTAAGTGAAGATCGCACCTAGAGGTTGTGGGGACAATAAGCCATCGCTTTCAATTCCGTGAGATCTCTCCGTATCAGCAGAAACGGGCTCTGGAGTCACTGTTAACAACGGATCAGAAGATTGCAGCTCAGGTTCTCGAGGTGAAGAAAGGGATTCATTGACCGGACTTAGGGTTTCAACCGGCAGCTCCATGGAGGCATCTTTCAATGGTGATGAGGCCTCCGCCGAGGCAGCACTAGTAGAAGCCGCCTAGGGTTTCATCAGAAAAATAAAACATTAAATCAAGCCATAAAAACAACAAAACAAATAAGAAAGCAATGAACAGGAACGATTATTTGCACCTGTACCTTAGATCGTTTGGAAGAGGAGGGAGGAGGAGAGGAAGGGAGAGGCCGTTTGGATGAAGAAGAACCACGCCTGGTTTCAACCATGGTTGTTAGGAGACTGCGCTCTCTCTGATACAAACAAAGATTGTTCTTGTTGTTGTTTGCTTTGTTAAGAGAGAGATAGAAAATAAAGACGAACCTAACGTCATCGGCGGACTACTCCTCAGCAACGCACAAGCCTCCCCAGTCTTCATCATAGCCATAGGCTGATCCTCTGCAGTAACAAACGGCAATATCGGAGCCTCACCCCATCCAATCCACCCATTACTTAATTCAATCCTAATTGCGACGTTCTCTACTTTATCAAGCCTGGAATTTTCGAAAAGTTAGAACTTCCAAAGGTTTTGTGTGTCTGAAAGGAAAAACGGGGACAGGGACAACCAATTAAAAGCATCATTTTGATTTGAGGTTTAATACAAGGACGGGAATACAAGGACGGCAATTTAAGTGTTTTTGGCAAAATGGGGGCAAATGAAATTTTTTTGGAAATAAAGGGGAATTTAAGTGTTCAAAATTTTTGAAATTTTGACATCCCTCTTTTGAAATAAAATAGATTTTTTAAAATTTTGTTAAATTAACTTTATAAATTCACTTATATAGTTATTTATAAATTTCAATTTATAATTCATCCATAAGTGCTTATACTTTACTTATAAATTTATATACTTATATATATACTAATATATATACTTATATATACTTGTATATACTAATATATACTTGTATATACTAATATATATATACTTATATATACTTGTATATACTTGTATATACTAATATATATACTAATATATACTTGTATATATACTAATATATACTTATATATATACTTGCATATACTTGTATATACTAATATATATACTTGTATATATACTAATATATACTAATATATATACTTGTATATACTTATATATACTAATATATATACTTGTATATACTAATATATGCTTATATATACTAATATATACTTGTATATACTTGTATATACTAGTATATACTAATATATATACTAATATATACTAATATATACTTGTATATACTAATATATAAACTAATATATACTTGTATATACTAATATATACTTGTATATATACTAATATATACTTATATATATACTTGTATATACTTGTATATATACTAATATATATACTTGTATATACTTATATATATACTAATATATACTAATATATATACTAATATATACTAATATATATACTTGTATATACTTATTTAATATGATATGAATAAATTTAAACTGAAAACCGAATCAATATTTATTAATTAAAAAATAGTTTTAAATATATTTATTGTTAAAATGACTAAAATTAATTTAAATTTATATCAGTAATAATATTTATTGAAATAAATAGAGATAATATAATAAATTATTTAATCAAATTAATATACAAATTAAGTGCTGATAAGAACTAAAAATCATAAACTGATCCCTTATTTTTTTTTAAAAAATGTATAAATTCAACTTATAAACTTATAAAATTAGTGCGCCAACTTAACTTTAAAACTTGTAAATTAATTTATTTACTAGTATATAAGGTAAATCAAACAAAAAGGTAGGCTTATTTTCACATTCACTGCATTACAATTTCAAATGAGATAAATTTCTTAAATTAATAAAAAGGTAAAATTGATAAATAGTAATGGTTTTGATTTGGAGAAGTAAATTATTAAATTATATTTTTTTTAAAAACTATTTAATGGTAGTTTTGTGATTTTTCGAAATTTTAATGGTTTTTTTGTTAAGGTAAAACCCTAATTCGTATATGTATATATCACTGTATCCCTTCCATTCTCTCTATTAGAAAACTTTGGTGTCTTTGGCCGTTTCGTGTCTCTCTGAAACCCTAAAATGGCAGCCCCCGGCCATAGAATCGGTCCAGTGCTTTGGCCGTAAGAAGACAGCAGTTGCCGCCACTTACTGCAAGCGCGGCCGATGATTGATCAAAATCAACGGCTGCCCAATTGAACTGGTGGAGCCGGAGATCCTTCGTTTCAAGGCATATGAGCCAATTCTCTTGCTAGGTCGCCATCGTTTCGCTGGCGTTGATATGCGTATTCGCGTCAAAGGCGGTGGTCACACCTCACAGATCTACGCCATCCGTCAAAGCATTGCTAAAGCTCTTGTAGCCTTTTACCAGAAGTATGTGGACGAGCAGAGCAAGAAGGAGATCAAAGACATTTTGGTCAGGTACGATAGGACTTTGCTTGTAGATGATCCAAGGCGCTGCGAGCCTAAGAAGTTCGGTGGTCGTGGTGCTCGTGCTAGGTTCCAAAAGAGTTATCGTTGAATTGGGTTTTATTTTTCTTTTCTTTTATGCTGTTATTTAGTATTTTCAATCAAAAAGTGTTTTGGGTTTTGTGGATTTTGGTAATTGGGAACTAAAATTGTAAGGATTTTTGTTGATTTTGGTTGATTAAGGGGTTTCTCTTGGTTGATCAATTGCTTAATTTAGTTGTTGCAGCTAGTTGATGAAACAATTCATACTCTTATGGACCTTTTTGCTCGGAGGTAGTCATCTTGTTTTCTATATAAAATTTGGCATCTTTATGTTATATTAGAGTTCTATAATTAGTGGGTTTTTTTTCATATATAGTTTGACAGCTTTTAATTTTTGTTTATCAGTGCAATTTGTTTCATTTTTTCAAGTGTTCTATTGGGTTCTTAGTGTTGCTCTGCTATATGAAACCATGGAGTATTCAATTGGACATGTTGGTGGATTCTTTTATTACCCTGACAAGTGATTGAGCTAGGCTACTCAATTTAGGATTTGAATTTTGATTTTAAAATAAGTTTTAGCATCAACCTTTCGAATTAGGAATTATTTTAATAAGAGTTTAATCAAACTCTAATTATTTTCTTGTTCCAACCACAATCACTATCGTATTCTAGTTTTAATTATTGAGAACTAATTGCTTTAAACATGTTTGTTGCCTCATTGGGTTTGGACTATGGAATCATTTAAGCTAAGATTGTAGTGTTTCATTTGTTGTTCTCACTTTACTTCATTGAGTAGAATTTAATATATATATATATATATATTATCTCTATTATTATATTATCTCTATTTATTTCAATAAATATTATTACTGATATAAATTTATATTAATTTTAGTCATTTTAACAATAAATATATTTATAAACTATTTTTTAATTAATAAATATTGATTCGGTTTTAAGTTTAAATTTATTCATATCATATTAAATAAGTATATACAAGTATATATATTAGTATATATTAGTATATATTATATAATATCATATTATATCTAAATCATTATTTAATGGTGGACTTTAAAGTTTCTAATGGGTTTATGAAATGTTTATAAATCCAAACCTTAGCTTTTAATACTTAGTCAAGTTTGTTTGGCTTAAGAAAGCCTAACTTCCATACATTGCAAATAGCCACTGGATCCTTAGCATGTTTTTATACTAAGAAAATCTAACTTCCATAAAAAATTGTTTTAATATATGTTCAAAAAAATTGTCCATGACTATTGAAGCTGAAAGAGGAATGAGAGATGAAGCAGAATCTGAAACAATTTTTTTAAAAATTGTCCACGAATAAAACAATTTTTTTGACCAAAAAAACACTTGTCTAAACATATATTACATAACGGTCTCTAAAAACCGTTGTCTGTATGCTTGTTTCAGACAACGGTTTTTTTTAACCGTTGTCTGAAACGCTGAATTATACAACACTTTCGAAAAAACCATTGTCTGAAACATCTTATCAGACAACGGTTTTGTATGATCAGAAAAACAGTTGTTTGAACATATATTACACAACGGTCCCTAAAAAACCGTTGTCTGGTGTGACTAAAATGACACCTAATAGACAACGGCTAAAAAAAATACCAAAAACAGTTGTCTGAAAATTAATCAGACAACGCTTTTTTGGGAAAAAAAAACCATTGTCTATTTTTTTCAGACAATGGTTTTTTCCTTAACCGTTGTCTGATGACTGTTGTCTGATTCAGTTTTTCTTGTAGTGCGCCGATTTTTATTTTTATTTATTTAACTTTACCATTTTTATTTTTATTAAAAATTAAAAATAATAAATATTAAAATAAATATTATTTAATTAAAATACCATAAGAATTATTTTGGACTATATAAAAAATATCGGACCAGACTAGGTAAAAAATTAAGGGTCTACAGTTTGCCCCCTGCTTGAACGATCTGAGACTACAGCAAAAGAGAGTGAAAAGCAATAAGACTTAATTTTTCTGAGAAGGTTGAGGTTTTGGGTTCTGGACCCGGTTAGAGTTCTGGTCTCAAGGGTAATTTTAGATTCTGGACCTAAGGGTAATTTGGGTTCTAGACCCGAGCTAAGTGCTGGACTTAAAAGACATTTTAGGTTTTGGACCTAAGGATAATTTGGGTTCTGGGCCCGAGATAAGTTATGGACTTAAGAATAATTAGGGTTCTGAACCCGAGCTAAGTTCTAAACTTAAGAATAATTAAGGTTCTGGACCTGAGCTAAGTTCTGGACTTAAGAGAAATTTTAGGTTCTGGACCTAAGGGTAGTTTAGGTTCTGGACCCGAGCTAAGTTCTGGACTTAAGAGATATTTTAGGTTCTGGACCTAAGGGTAATTTGGGTTCTGAACCCGAGCTAAGTTCTGGACTTAAGAGAGATTTTAGGTTCTGGACCTAAGGGTAATTTGGGTTCTAGACTCGAGCTAAGTTCTGGACTTAAGAGAGATTTTAGGTTATGGACCTAAGGGTATTTTGGGTTTTGGACCCGAGCTAAGTTCTGGACTTAAGAGAGATTTTAGGTTCTAGACCTAAGGATAATTATAGTCAGTAGTATACTAAATGAATTTGCAAAAAATTTAGCTAATTTTTACCATGCACACGCACATATCTTCTCCTTGCCCCCTGCATGTAAAAATATTTTAAAAGTAAAAAAATATTTATATACTCGCAAGTATTTGAATGATTAAATCGAATAATTGAGTTATTTATTTATTTATTATGTAGTCACTGTTCACGCGCTATTCATTTACTATTTATAAATAGTAACATACAATTTGTAAATAGTAAAATTTACTTTTTGAATTTTGTTTTTTTTCTTTGCCATTCCTCTATATAAACACATCACTCAGCTCTTCATTTCATTCGCAGCAAACTTCTTCATTTTATTCATTCATAGCTATAATTCTTTCATTTTAGAGAGTTTAGCATACAGTTTTGGAAAAAATGCATGCTTCAAGATCAGGAACTCTATCTAATGCTAAGTTATTGGCATTTATTTGGTGGCATGAAAATGGAAATATAAATCTACTAGCCGGGATGCCGCTCTATCGCAGTTCAAATCAAAAGAGAAAGTTAATTATTTAATTATTTATTTTAACAACAGATTATTTTTGTTTTTGTTTTCTTGTTTTTTTATTTTTATTTTTTTGTTTTTATTATTTATTTTTGTTTTTGTTTTTTTTTGTTTTTATGTTTTTTTTGTTTTGTATTTTTTCGTATTTTTCTTTTTTGTTTCTTTTTGTATTTTTTCTTTTTTATTTCTTTTTATATTTTTGTTTCCTTTTTTGATTGTTTGTTTTGTTTTTTAAAGAAAATTTAGGAAAACATAAATTAATTAGATGAATATATTTAAGAAATTAAATAAATAGATAGACTAAAAATAGAATATAAATTAATTTAGCCTAAAAATTGGTGGTATTGATATACTGATATACTTACCTCGTGTTAAATTACCTGGCTTCGTGTTAGCGTGATCGTTACGTTATTCGAGATGGAGGCTATGTCTACAAAGCCCGACAATGGTATGATGTAGTGCCTTCTCGGGTAAGGCAGATTATCTGAGATTGTGGTTTTGAGAGCTTCATCTTGCAATTACCATCCGAGGAGTATCCGATAGATCAGAGTGTGGTTCAAGCATTGCCAAAACGGTGGATGGACACAACTCATACTTTTCATTTGCCCATTAGAGAGATGACAATTGGTCCGGTTGACATTGCTGCTATAACTGGCATTCGGTATTGTGGCCTTCCGGTACCTCTTACCAATGATATTCTGACATTTGAAGAAATTCAATAGTTAATTGGTATGGAACCATCATTTAAGGGGCCTTTCAAGATAAAAATTGAGCCAATTCATAGTTATTGGATGAACTATGAAGGTAAGGTTCACAAAGACAGCCAAACAGTATGCTCGAGGATTTTTGCTGTATTTGCTCGGGTCGACCATTTTAGGCAGCACCAAATCTACCATCCATTTGTTGGTGTTAAGGGCCCTTACTAATATGAGGATGGTACCACTTTATGGCTGGGGTGAAGCTGGTCTTGCCTGTCTTTACCATGGTCTTGACAAAATTTGCAGAAATAAGAAGTCTTTTGTTGGCTTTATGGTGGTTGTCGAGGTACTCTTCTTCCACCAATGTCAATTTCATTCTTTTCTTGTATGAATTTATTTTTATTATTGTTGTAGGAATGGGCATATGAGCACAATCTTGTGAGGATGCCTGGTATTTCCTGAGAGAGAGCCGGGTATCCGAGATTAAATTTCTCGTTGTCAGATCGCGTAGAACTTCGCGGCTCTCACCATGTGCATACCCAACGCTTTGTCTTGAGTTGCTTAACCTAGGACCAGGTAAAATAGCATTAGTATACTTTAAAATTTATATGAAAGTTTACTTACCTTATGTCATTTTTGTAGGTGAATTTGGCCTGGTGGAACACAAGAGAGCAGACAAACTGGACTTCCTCTATGAATGTTGCACTATCTTTTCAACATACCCGCTGAGTCATTGCCAACCCTGTGTCTAGTGGCTGGTCTCTCGGAGAGAGAGTATACAAGTGTTTTCTTGGTCTCGAGTAGAGGAGGATCCTGATGCATTGCCCGAAGTATACCTTAAATATTACATCAATGCCGAAGAATGCATGGTGGTTGGCTCGACACAGTAATGATGTTGAAACCTTTCTCTATCCACCGGGTGCATCTTATACCCAGTTTATTCAAATTGGGCTTTTGAACTTTGACATATCTCCTATTGGTGTATGGGAAATTTCTAAAGAAAATGAGGATAGAGATGAAGAGGAACATCATGGAGAGGAAGGAGAGTTTGTTCCACATCTCGGGGCTAGCATTACTCAGGTAAACTTTTACCATTTTTTTTTATTGTAATCGCTTCTTTCTTAACTTGTTTTGATTTTTTAATGATTGTTGTAGGCTGCTGGCCCATTTGATCATGAGGCTGGACCTTCTTTTACTGCTCCTTCATTTGCTCATTCTAGTCCACTAGATATGCGATCTCATCCACAGGGTATTGATATCAATTACCTAGTAAGTTTTCTTGTTTCATGGTAATTTATGCTATATGAATGCATGATTATGTATACTCTTACTCGTTTCCTTTCTGGCTCACAGCGGATGCTTGAAGAACAAAACAAGAAACTTCAATAAGAGCTGGCCGCTAGCCATCAATAGGTTTCCCATTTTGAAAATTTGTACCATCAATCAGAGCAAAATTTTAGAGACTTTCGGTTTCAGGGGATGAGAGATCCTGGTGCTTCTTCATCTAGAGGCCCCCAAACTGATGACCATGAGATCCTTTCATCTACTTCTGATGAGGAACGTTACAGATCGAAACTCCAAGGTAATAGAGATTTTGGTGCTTCTATTTCGGGCAGACTCGGGACGGGTGATATGCCTCCTCCTCCAACAGACGATGATTTTTTAAGAAGCTTTATTTGATGATCTACTACCTCCTTCTTAGTGATGTATAAATATTGTATCAATATATAAGAAGCATAAGAATAATAATTACAATATATAATTTTTACCTTTACTACAAGTCTCTTTTTTTTTATCATGATTATTACTATGATATAATTATTATACTTTCCTCTTCATATTTAACATTTACACAGCATCACTACAAAACTAAATGCAATGCGGCAATTTAAGATCCTTTCGTCGCCAATTCCATATCCTCATGCATCTCGGTCTCACTCTTTCCTTATCTGGAATAACACAATCTTCCTATATATATCACTTTATAATTTCATACAGAAACCAAGAGATTTTCCAGTTCAACGTAAAAACTTCTTTTAACAATTTTGATTTTCCTTCATTCATCAACAATGACCGAACTCCATTTGAAGAAAATAAAAGTTCTGTTTAAAAATATGAATGCCATTCATTAGAAACAAATATCTTGGTCAAAGATTGATACTTTAAAGTGTTTTCAAAATGTTAAATTGGACCATTCTTCTTTTTCATCCCTGTAGGCCCTTAATTTTTGACCCAGTCTAGTCTAATATTTTTTATAGTCCAAAATAATTTTTGTGGTATTTTAATTAAATAATATTTATTTTAGTATTTGTTGTTTATAATTTTTAATAAAAATAAAAAGGGAATATTAATAAAGTTAAAAATATATATATATATAAATAATAAAATAAATAAATAAAATCGGCGATGAAAAAATCGGAGGCAAAAAATTTCATCGCCGAAAGTGAATCGGCTGGGCCAATTTCCCTCAGGAATTTCCTGCGGCGAATTGGCCTAAATGGCCTTGGGCCAATTCACCACAAGAATTGGCTGGCCACGCAATGCTGGCCTGCCAGCTCTTGCAGTTTTAGCCCTCAGCAAGTTTTTTGCCAGCGCAATTTTCCAACGCAGTTTTTTTCGAAACCAAATTCTATTTGGTTTTGGTTTCTTTTCCTAATTGGTTTTAATTTCCGTAGACAATTAGAAGTAGGATTTTTATTTTTCCTATAAATACCACATTAACAACAGAATTAGGAGACTTTTGATCTGGAGCTAGACTTTGGACTTCTGACTTGAGAGGAGCAAGAGACGGCAAAAGCTAGCAACAAGAAGCATTCAACAATCCATCAAAGGCGGCAACATTGCCTTTGCTATTGTTCAACCAGAATTCAAGTTTTGGTGGAACCAACAACGGAGGTTTGATTTTCTATTGACTTATTTATGGTCACAGTAGCTTCATCATACAATTTAATCAATTGTTTGAACATATACATTTTTGTTATTTGATCAATTATTCTGTTTACCATCTAAACTCTATAAAAAACTCTAAAAACCTTAATACCTGTAAAACTAATTTCTAAAATCTAAAGCCCTAATTACACTTTTCTAAAACCACAAAACAATAATCTATTTTCTTAAAACCCTAACCTAATCTCTATTTCAAAAATCCAGTAGCCTTATTTTTTTCAAGTATCAAAAGCTTTAACCCTAATTAGTTCTTCTTTCCAAAATCACACAGTAAGCATTATTCTTTTAAAAATAACATTAGTTTCTTCCAATCTCAAAACCCTATTTTCTAAATCTTAAATCTTAAAATCTTAATTTTCAACACCAAAACCTACAACCTTAAAAGCCAGTTTTAAAAATCTTCTGGGGCGCGGCCCCTGACCCGGCAAGGGGCACTGCCCCCTTGACCTCCGCCCGCTAACGGGCTAGCGGGACCGCCGTATGGGCTCGGGTCAATATTTATTTGTATATTATAAATCTTTATGTTTAAATTCCTTTATTATGATTATTCAAAATATAGTAGCTTTATTCAAAATACAAACCTAAATCCTAATTTATTCAAACCATAAATCCTAATTCTGTTTTCAAATCTTCACAGTAGCTTTTATGATTTTATTCACTGGGATATTTTAATCTTTTAATAACTCCATTAAAGACTTTCTATGTTTGTTTTATCTAAAAATACTTAAGTAGTTATTTTAGTCAATACTAAAACCATATTAACCTTTGATCACGGCAAAGCATCAAATCCTAAATCATAATCTGCAAAATCAGGGTTTCAAACCATAAAACCCTAATATCTTAACCATGAGCCTTAATCCCTAATATCTTAATCGTGAGCCCTAATCCTTAATATCTTAAGGTTCCAAAATCCTAATTTTATGATGTTAGCCTTAAACCCTAATTTGATTAATCAAAAACCTTACTACTTCCTTAAATTTATAAAACCCAAATCCATTCCATTTTTCCAAAAATTCTCACAGTAGCCTAAATAATAATAATAATAATTCCAAAACCCAAGAAACCCTGTAACACCTCTATACCCCGTATACGTACACAGCATGCTAATACGATCATAATATACGTATACTGAATATAGAAATGCCACGGTATACTAAACAAATGACTCATCCCTTTTCAACAACATGAACAAATTTAAATCATTTAAAAGAAATTATAAAAGACAAAAGATAAAATGTTTATTTAAAAGCAGCGGAAAACATAACAAATATTTACAAATATTTATACATCAAACTCAAGTTTTACAAAACATAAAATATATACATGTTTGGCAATATGTCTTTGATCTTTAAGCTCCACTATCAACACCTCCAAATTTAGACTCTACTCGGCCTAGAGGAACTCTTCGGTTCTTCTCTGTTACCTGCGCGATAAATCATAATCGCGCTAAGCCCACGGCTTAGTGGTACAAATCATAATAATAATGTTTTGCAATGCAATGCCAATATAATATGTTCAAACATCATACT
The DNA here is from genome assembly GCA_947685225.1 of Garcia nutans. Classification (NCBI taxonomy): domain Eukaryota; kingdom Viridiplantae; phylum Streptophyta; class Magnoliopsida; order Malpighiales; family Euphorbiaceae; genus Garcia; species Garcia nutans. Next base: position 35,999,725 of record CANTUV010000008.1, on the reverse strand, counting down.
CTATACATAAGAATATCACCTTTCAAAATTTTACATTGAATCTCATCAATCATTAGTTTCACCATTCATAAATCATATTTAGACAAAGACAAGCACGGGCCCAAAGACACTAATATGCCATTCAACTTTCAGAGTTAATGCTTTGGTTTAATTATCACATTTATCATTATCATTATCCCAACTAGGCTTCAAGGATTTAGGTTCAACCAAGCTTCAAGGGGAACAAAGCATGCTAAGTATCAACCCAACTTGGCTTCAAGAACCAATCCAACCTAGCTTCAAGGGTTGTAACATCTCAATTAGGCTTCAAGGACTAGACCCAACCAACCTTCAAGGGGAGTAAAACATGTTAAACTTCAACCCAACTTGGCTTCAAGGATCAAGCCTAACCTAACTTCAAGAGATTGTTACTATTAGGCATGCCACCAACAACAAAACTCTGAAAATGAATAACATATTAGACAGACAATTCATTTATTATTTCATTATCATTTAATCATCATCACTTAGGCATACATGCCTCCATCATCTCATTTATATCATTATAGCCAATAACAATGGCTTCACATCTCTTCAATAGAATATACATATCCAATACATTGAACATAATCATTTAGGCAATATGCCTCAATCATCTCATTTACATCTCATTATATATCTCAACTCATCATTTAGGTGTACATAATTAATGGCATTAACACATATTTTAGATGCTCATTAATCATTCATATTATACCAATCATGACATTATTCATAAGCATCAACCATGCATTAGATTTCCTAACACATTTACAATAAAATGGATGTTAAGTCTCAACCTCATATGAACATATGCAATAATGTAGTTTGTACTTACCTTAAGCACCACTTATACAAATCTATACACTTCCTTTTCCAACACTTCTTCTGTAATATCCCAATGTATGCCTTAGAAGTTTTGAATATTGTTGTTGTTTTATATTGGATTGAATGTATATGTTAATTTGCAAGAGAAAGGAAATTAAAAGAAAGTGTATACGTTGTATATATGGAAGTATAAATAACATATATGCTAGTCAAATGAGTGGTCAAGGGAAGAAGATATTTTAATTTGAGATTTGTGAAATTACTAAAAGAGGGCAAGTGCTTTAAAGGAAATCAAAACAATTTGTAAAAGGGTGTTTAGGTAATTGCTCATGTTGAAATACTAGGTGGAGATTTAAAGAGAAGTTTGACTTTGTTTCTTCATGTTTTCTTCTTCTTTTCCTTTTGGTGTTGGCCGGCTCATCCAAAGACAAGAGAAAGCAAGAGAGCAAGAGAGGATTTTAAGGTTTCAAGCTCAAATTGAAGGAAGATCTAAGTGATCAAGTTGGTGATTCAAGAAGTTTCATTACTTTGGTAAGTCCTCTTTTGATTTCTTTGCTTATTTGAAGTTGTGTTTGAGTTTGATAGATTTTTAAGGGTGTGTTGTTTGATTGTGATATGTTTAAGAGTGTTTGATTAGATTGATTATGGAATTTAAGGATGGATTGAAGAAAAGAGTAAGTTGGTTGGAAGAGATGGTGTTGTATTTGTGTTTAGGGTTTTGTGATGATATTTGTGATTTGTGTTTGTTATAGATGTGGAGTTATTTTGGTATTTTTGTAAGTTAAGATGGTTTTTGGGTATGTTTTGTTAAGTTTGTTTGAAGAGGATGTTGGTGAAAAGAGGTGTTTTGTTGTTTTGGCCGGAATCTGAGTTTTTGGCCTGACACGCCCGGGAACACGTCCAGAGTCTTAGGCGTGTCAATTGTGTTGGAGGCAGTAGGTTTGACACGACCAGTAACACGCTCGTGTTATTGAGCGTGTCATAGCTACTGTGAGATTGAAGAATTTACACGCCCAGGGACACGCCCGTGTGGTTGAGCGTGTCATGTTTAGGGTTTGCCCTAGTTAACTCTTAACTTGATTATCTCATGTGTATCCCTAAGCAAGTGTATGTTATTATTTTTGGATTAGGTCTTGAAGAAAGTGATTTGTCATTGATCTAAGAAGTAAAAGAATCTTGGAAAAGGAAGTGTTTAGAGTTGTGTGAATTGTTATTGAGGTAAGTACAAATATTGCATTATTACATTGTTGACTTATATGAATAATTTACTTTTTTATGTTTATATCAATGATGCTATATGTATAGTGTGAAGGATATGATGATGTAAATGATTGTGTATTTGAAAGATAAATTGTTATAATGTGGATTGAGATGTGATGGAATTTAAAGCCATTTTGATTGGCTATAATGACTTTATTGAGGCATGTTTGCCTAATTGATAATGAGAATTGAGAATGAAATAATGAATGAATTGTGTGTCTAATGTGTTATTCCATTTTCAGAGTTTTGTTGATTGGTGGCATGCCTATTAGTAACAATCTCTTGAAGTTAGGCTGGAATTAGTCCTTGAAGCCTAATTGAGATGTTACAACCCTTGAAGCTAGGTTGGGTTGGTTCTTGAAGCCAAGTTGGGTTGATACTTAGCATGCTTTGTTCCCCTTGAAGCTTGGTTGAACCTAATCCTTGAAGCCTAGTTGGGATAATGATAATAATAAATGTGATAACAAAACCAAAGCATTAACTCTGAAAATTGAATGACATATTAGTGTCTTTTGGGCCCTTGCTTGTCTTTGCTTAAATGTGATTCATTGATGGTAAAATAATTGAATAATGAGATCTATGGAAGGACTTTGAAATTTAATATGGTAATATGTGTATGATTTATGAAACAAAGGTGTGATATTATCTTTTCATCTATGATGTGTTTTGATTATTAAAATGTGTGACATTGCATTGCATTAAAGCATAATGTTAGTATACTTTGTATTACTAAGCCGTTGGCTTAGCGCGATAGTGTTGATCGCGCAGGTGACAGAGTTGAACCCGAGAGCTCCTCGAGACCGAGTGAGAGTAGACATTGAAGAATTTATTTTGGGACTTAAAGATCAGAGAAGTGTTGCCAATCATGTATAACTCCTTTATATTTTGTAAAGTACTGATTTTAATGTAAATATATGTATAATTGTAAATATGGATTTGAAAGTGTTCATATATGTAAATATTTTATAAATTCCGCTGCGTATTAACTAAATGTATATTGAGAAAGAATATCTTATCATTTAAAATGATTTAAATGTTAATGAAAATCGTAGCGTCCCTATATTCAGTGTACGTATATTACATTGTGGTGTTATGTAATGTGCGTGTACAGGATGTAGGGGTGTTACAATTGTTTTGGTATCAGAGCCTAGGTTTAAGATTCTCAACCAAGGTAAAATGTAAGAAAAAGAATATTTTGACTTTAAAAGTTAGTTTTTGAATAACATACATGTTTGGTATTGGCAGTCTCTGATCTTTAATGAGATGTATTATGCTGTGTTTGCAGATATAGGTTGTGATGGATTCTCACTTGCGTCAGTCAGTAGAGGGTAGTGCGGAAAGTGTAGCTCCTGATGAGGTTAGAGAGGGAGCTAGAGTGGATAGTGCTGGAGAGGTACCTGCTTCTGTGTTGGGGAGACCAGTTGGTGAGGAGGTTCCGCCAATTTGGCTTAGGCATGTGGTTGATTTGTTGAGGCAAGCACCAGTGCAACCACCGCCACCACTCCCACAGCCTTTGGTATCAGTGAGACAGTATGATAAACTAAGGAAGTATGGAGCAGAAGATTTTCTAGGTACTATTGATCCAGCTGTAGCTGAGCAGTGGCTAGATAAAGTACAGAGAATATTTGTTCAGTTACAAGCCACTCCAGAAGAAAAATTTGATTATGCAAGATCATTGTTGCAGAAGGATGTATATGACTGGTGGAAGACAGTGCCCCATGCTATGGATGATCCACCTACCTTGTCCTATGCTGATTTTCTAAGAGAGTTTGAATTGAAGTATACTCCAAGGGAGTATAAAGATGTGAAGAAAAGGGAGTTTCTAAGCTTGAAGCAAGATCATCAGACTGTGACAGAATATGAGCTAGAGTTTATCCGGTTGAGCCAGTATGCTGGGGGTATTATATCTGATGAGATAGATAGATGCAGGAGATTTGAGGAGGGATTGAGGCCCTCTATCATGTGCCTGGTAGCTGGATCTAGATATCATGATTTTTCCCAACTTGTTGCAGCAGCTAGGAGTGTGGAGAGAGCTCAGGGTATTGCGGCTGCTTCTAAGGAAGAGATCAGGGTTAGGAGACCCCAGTTTGAAGCAGGGTCTTCATCTGTGAAAAGAGGTAAAGGAAGTTTTGTTCCTCGGGTTAGTAGGAGTCAGAGACTAGCTGGTAGGTCAATACAGTTTCAGAGGCAAAGATCGAGACCTACAATTTCAGTGGCGAGTGCACCGACCCCAATGATTCAGAGATCCACTCTACCCATATGTATTCATTGTGGTAGGCCACATGGTGGTACTTGTTGGAAGACAGGTGTAGCAGGGGTATGTTTTAAATGTGGATCGCCTGATCATTTTGTTAGAGATTGTCCTGAGAGGCAGGAACGGATGTTAGTAGATTCTGCAGCTTCTCGACCTAGTGTGAGGGGAGGTCGAGGAGGCAGAAATGTCAGTAGAGGAGGTAGATCAGGGTTCAATCCTAGAGGAGGTTCTACATCTAGGGAAAGTAGACCAGAGGAGGCTGGATCTTCTCAGAGGATATATGTGATGCAGAGGCAGCCAGATGCTTCAGCAGTCATAGCTGGTACTTTTTCTTTATTTGGTATTTCAGTACTTGCTTTGATTGATCCCGGATCTACTCATTCATATATTAGTGCATCTGTTTTGCCTGTGTCTGAATTGCATGCTGAATCCCTAGGATTTGATGTATTGGTGACAAATCCTTTAGGGCATAGTGTGATTGTTAGTAAGGTGCACCGAGATAGTACAGTAGTGGTGCAAAGTGAGGAGTTCCTTGGAGATTTAATTGAAATGCCTTTTAAGGAATATGATTTGATCCTAGGCATGGACTGGTTATCTAGACATGGAGCTGTGGTAGACTGTCAAAAGAAAGTTGTTACCTTGAGAACTGATGATGGTAGAGATGTGATAGTATCTAGTGAGCAGGGACAGTTAGCATCCTTGTTTGTTTCAGCTGTTGCAGTTAGGAGGTTGATTAGAAAAGGGTGTGATGCTTATCTTGCTCATATTTTGGATACTAGAGTAGTGAGTTCTCAAATTGATAGTATACCTACAGTTGCAGAGTTTTCAGATGTGTTTCCAGAAGAGTTGCCAGGGTTACCTCCTGAGAGAGAGGTGGAGTTTGGTATTGAATTATTGCCTGGTTCCACTCCTATCTCTATTACTCCTTATAGAATGGCACCTGCTGAACTGAGAGAATTGAAGGTGCAGTTGCAGGAGTTGTTGGATAAAGGGTTTGTTCGCCCTAGTGTTTCACCGTGGGGAGCTCCTGTTTTGTTTGTGAAAAAGAAGGATGGTACTATGAGATTGTGTATCTATTATAGGCAATTGAACAAGGTGACTATTAAAAATAAATATCCTTTGCCTAGAATTGATGATCTCTTTGATCAATTGAAGGGTGCAGCAGTGTTTTCCAAGATTGATTTGAGATCAGGGTACCATCAGTTGAGGGTTAGAGCTGAAGATGTTCCTAAGATAGCCTTTCGTACAAGGTATGGGCATTATGAGTTTCTAGTTATGCCTTTTGGTTTGACGAATGCACCGGCAGCTTTTATGGATTTGATGAATAGGGTATTTAGGCCCTATTTGGATCAGTTTGTGGTAGTTTTTATCGATGATATTTTGGTGTATTCGCGTAATGAGGAGGAGCATGACAAGCATCTGCGAATTGTGTTGCAAATTTTGAGAGAGAAGCAATTGTTTGCTAAACTGTCGAAGTGTGAATTTTGGCTTGGCCAAGTAACTTTTCTCGGTCATATAGTTTTAGCAAAGGGTATTAGAGTTGATCCGAGTAAGGTTGAAGCTATTTTGAATTGGAGTCCACCAAAGTCTGTGACTGAATTTAGAAGTTTTCTGGGTTTGGCAGGCTATTACCGACGGTTTGTGAAAGGATTTTCTTTGATAGCTACTCCACTTACCAGATTACTTCGAAAGGGAGTTAGATTTGTGTGGACAGATCAGTGTCAGGCTAGCTTTGAATAGTTGAGAGAATGTTTAACTCAAGCGCCTGTTCTTACTTTACCTGTGGAAGATAAACCATATGTGATTTACAGTGATGCTTCACATAGTGGTTTGGGTTGTGTGCTGATGCAAGAAGGTAAAGTTATAGCTTATGCTTCTCGACAGTTGAAACCGCATGAGCTCAATTATCCGACCCATGATTTAGAGCTAGCAGCTATTGTGTTTGCATTGAAGATTTGGTGACACTATTTGTATGGGGAGAAGTGCTTTATCTATACGGATCATAAAAGTTTAAAATATTTGGATGTCCAGAGAGAGATCAATCTTCGACAGAGGAGATGGTTGGAATTGATTAAAGACTACGACTGTTTGATTGATTATCATCCTGGTAAAGCAAATGTTGTTGCTGATGCCTTGAGTCGGAAGTCTTTAGCAGGTTTGACTATTTATTCACTCTCGTTGCTTGTTGAGTTGAGAGCGTTGCATGTTAGTTTTGTATCTTGTGATGATGGTGCATTGTTGGCACAGTTGCAATTGAAACCAGTATTGTTGGATCATATTAAAGAGGCTCAATTGGATGATGAAAAGATTCAAAAGATTGTTTCAGATTGCCAGAATGGAAAGAGTCGAGATTTTATTGTGAGAAGTGATGGGAGTCTTTGGTTTAAAAATAGATTGTGTGTACCTGATGATGCTAGTTTGAGAAGGATTATTTTAGAAGAAGCACATCAATCAGTATTTGCTATGCATCCAGGCAATACAAAGATGTATCATGATGTGAAGCAATATTACTGGTGGTCTGGGTTGAAGAGAGACATTGCAGATTTTGTGTCCAAATGTCTTACATGTCAGAGGGTAAAAGCTAAGCATCAAGTTCCAACAGGATTACTTCAACCATTATCAGTGCCTGAATGGAAATGGGATAGAGTAACCATGAATTTTGTATCTGGTTTACCATTGACACAAAGGAAGCATGATGCTATTTGGGTAATTGTTGACAGGTTGACTAAAACAGCTCATTTTCTTCCAGTTCGGATGGATTATTCTCTGGAAAGGTTAGCTGAGCTGTCTATCCATGAGATTGTGAAGTTGCATGGCATTCCAATTTCTTTAGTGTCTGATCGAGATCCCCGGTTTACTTCAAGGTTTTGGAAGAGTTTACATGGTGCTTTGGGTACTCGACTGCACTTTAGCACTGCCTTTCATCCGTAGACAGATGGGCAATCAGAGAGAGTGATACAGGTTATCGAGGACATGTTGAGAAGCTGTGTCATTGATTTCTCTGGAAGTTGGGATAGATTTTTGCCACTTGTGGAATTTGCTTACAATAATAGTCATCAATCCAGCATTGGTATGGCACCATTCGAAGCATTGTATGGTAGACGGTGTAGGACACCTCTATGTTGGAATGAACTTGGAGAAGGTAAGTTAATTGGTCCTGATTTGGTTAAAGAAACTGAAGAGAAAGTGAAAATGATTCGAGATAGGTTGAAAACAGCTTCAAACCGACAGAAATCTTATTCAGATTTGAAAAGGAGAGACATAGAGTTTGATATTGGAGATAAGGTATTTTTGAAAGTGTCTCCTTGGAAGAAGATATTGAGGTTTGGTCGGAAAGGGAAATTGAGTCCTCGTTTCATTGGACTGTATGAAGTTTTGGAAAGAGTTGGACCAGTTGCTTATCGGCTTGCTTTGCCACCTGAGTTGGATAGGATCCATAATGTATTCCATGTTTCTATGTTGAGGAGATACAGGTCAGATCCATCTCATGTTTTGTCAATTGAATCTGTTGAGGTGAATCCAGATCTGACATTTGAAGAAGAACCAGTTGCTATTTTGGCACATGAAGTGAAAGAGTTGAGGAATAAGAAAGTGCCTTTGGTGAAGGTTCTATGGAAGAATCATGGGAGAGAAGAAGCAACTTGGGAGAGTGAGCAAGCAATGCGAGATCAATATCCTCAGTTGTTTCGGACATGATGACAGGTAATTTCGAGGACGAAATTTCTTTTTAGAGGGGGAGAATTGTAATATCCCAATGTATGCCTTAGAAGTTTTGAATATTGTTGTTGTTTTATATTGGATTGAATGTATATGTTAATTTGCAAGAGAAAGGAAATTAAAAGAAAGTGTATATGTTGTATATATGGAAGTATAAATAACATATATGCTAGTCAAATGAGTGGTCAAGGGAAGAAGATATTTTAATTTGAGATTTGTGAAATTACTAAAAGAGGGCAAGTGCTTTAAAGGAAATCAAAACAATTTGTAAAAGGGTGTTTAGGTAATTGCTCATGTTGAAATACTAGGTGGAGATTTAAAGAGAAGTTTGACTTTGTTTCTTCATGTTTTCTTCTTCTTTTCCTTTTGGTGTTGGCCGGCTCATCCAAAGATAAGAGAAAGCAAGAGAGCAAGAGAGGATTTTAAGGTTTCAAGCTCAAATTGAAGGAAGATCTAAGTGATCAAGTTTGTGATTCAAGAAGTTTCATTACTTTGGTAAGTCCTCTTTTGATTTCTTTGCTTATTTGAAGTTGTGTTTGAGTTTGATAGATTTTTAAGGGTGTGTTGTTTGATTGTGATATGTTTAAGAGTGTTTGATTAGATTGATTATGGAATTTAAGGATGGATTGAAGAAAAGAGTAAGTTGGTTGGAAGAGATGGTGTTGTATTTGTGTTTAGGGTTTTGTGATGATATTTGTGATTTGTGTTTGTTATAGATGTGGAGTTATTTTGGTATTTTTGTAAGTTAAGATGGTTTTTGGGTATGTTTTGTTAAGTTTGTTTGAAGAGGATGTTGGTGAAAAGAGGTGTTTTGTTGTTTTGGCCGAAATTTGAGTTTTTGGCCTGACACGCCCGGGAACAAGTCCAGAGTCTTAGGCGTGTCAATTGTGTTGGAGGCAGTAGGTTTGACATGACCAGTAACATGCTCGTGTTATTGAGCATGTCATAGCTACTATGAGATTGAAGAATTTACACGCCCAGGGACACGCCCGTGTGGTTGAGCGTGTCATGTTTAGGGTTTGCCCTAGTTAACTCTTAACTTGATTATCTCATGTGTATCCCTAAGCAAGTGTATGTTATTATTTTTGGATTAGGTCTTGAAGAAAGTGATTTGTCATTGATCTAAGAAGTAAAAGAATCTTGGAAAAGGAAGTGTTTAGAGTTGTGTGAATTGTTATTGAGGTAAGTACAAATATTGCATTATTACATTGTTGACTTATATGAATAATGTACTTTGTTATGTTTATATCAATGATGCTATATGTATAGTGTGAAGGATATGATGATGTAAATGATTGTGTATTTGAAAGATAAATTGTTATAATGTGGATTGAGATGTGATGGAATTTAAAGCCATTGTGATTGGCTATAATGACTTTATTAAGGCATGTTTGCCTAATTGATAATGAGAATTGAGAATGAAATAATGAATGAATTGTGTGTCTAATGTGTTATTCCATTTTCAGAGTTTTGTTGATTGGTGGCATGCCTATTAGTAACAATCTCTTGAAGTTAGGTTGGAATTAGTCCTTGAAGCCTAATTGAGATGTTACAACCCTTGAAGCTAGGTTGGGTTGGTTCTTGAAGCCAAGTTGGGTTGATACTTAGCATGCTTTGTTCCCCTTGAAGCTTGGTTGAACCTAATCCTTGAAGCCTAGTTGGGATAATGATAATAATAAATGTGATAACAAAACCAAAGCATTAACTCTGAAAATTGAATGACATATTAGTGTCTTTTGGGCCCTTGCTTGTCTTTGCTTAAATGTGATTCATTGATGGTAAAATAATTGAATAATGAGATCTATGGAAGGACTTTGAAATGTAATATGTTAATATGTGTATGATTTATGAAACAAAGGTGTGATATTATCTTTTCATCCATGATGTGTTTTGATTATTAAAATGTGTGACATTGCATTGCATTAAAGCATAATGTTAGTTTACTTTGTATTACTAAGCCGTTGGCTTAGCGCGATAGTGTTGATCGCGCAGGTGACAGAGTTGAACCCGAGAGCTCCTCGAGACCGAGTGAGAGTAGACATTGAAGAATTTATTTTGGGACTTAAAGATCAGAGAAGTGTTGCCAATCATGTATAACTCCTTTATATTTTGTAAAGTACTGATTTTAATGTAAATATATGTATAATTGTAAATATGGATTTGAAAGTGTTCATATATGTAAATATTTTATAAATTCCGCTGCGTATTAACTAAATGTATATTGAGAAAGAATATCTTATCATTTAAAATGATTTAAATGTTAATGAAAATCGTAGCGTCCCTATATTCAGTGTACGTATATTACATTGTGGTGTTATGTAATGTGCGTGTATAAGATGTAGGGGTGTTACTTCTTCACCACTTAAGTTAGGGCAAATCAACCTCTTTACAACCTAATCCAAAAGGAATAATACATATGAGATAAAATAGATAAGGCTAACTAGGGCAAGCTCTACACATGACACGCTTAACAACATGGGCGTGTCCCTGACCGTGTCCTAAACTCACAACACAGAAGCTTTGACACGCTCAGAACCACGGGCGTGTCACTAAACGTGTAATACATTCTGTCTCACAGAAACATTGACATGTCCAACAACATGGGCGTGTTCATGGCCGTGTCAATTCCTCACCAACACAGTCGCTATGACACGCTCAGTGACATGGGCGTGTCACTGGCCGTGTCAATACTACTACTACACAGAAGCTGTGACACGCTCAGTGACATAGGCGTGCCACTGCTCGTGCCACTCATCCAAAAATAGAGAACTATTGACATGCCTAAAACTTGGTGGTGCTCATGGGCGTGTCAGGCCAAAAATACAGATTCCGGCCACAACAACACTACCTCCAACAAATCACTTCCTTTCACCAAAATCCACTTCAAATAAACTTAGCTCAACATACCCAAAAATCATAACAAACTTGCAAAAACACTAAAACAACTCAAAACATATATCAAACACAAATCATAATCATCACCACAAACCCTAAACACAATCACATACTTTCTCTTCCAACCAACTTACTCTTTTCTTAAATCCAAACTCAAAAATCCAAAAATCAAATGAATCAAACACTCTTAAACACAACACAATCAAAACACACTCCTATCATCAACAATAATCCCTCAAACTCAAACATAACTCCAAAATAAACAAGAGAAATCAAGAGAGAACTTACCAAAGTTGATGATACTTCACAAATTTCAACTTCTTCACTTGAATCTTCCTTCAATTTGAGCTTGGATCACAAAACTCCCTCTCTCTATCTCTTGCTTTAGATGGCTGACCAACAAAAGGAAAAGAAAAGAAATGAAAAAGAAAATGAAGAAACCAAAGTCAAATACTCCTCTCTTTAAACCTCCTCCAAGCAATTATAATATTAAATAATCCAAATTAATCTCTTCCATTCATTTAGTTTCCCATTTTCTACTAATTAACTTAATTAATTAAAATAACTAAATATCTTCTTTCCTTGACTTCCACCTTTGACTTGTGTATATGTTGTATATATTTTCATATACACAACATATACACTCTCTCTATAATTCTTTTCTCTTTCAAAATAACATATACATTCAATCCAATTAAAACAACAATTATATCAAAACTTCTAGGGCATACTTTGGGATATTACAAACCCTAATTGATATATGAACCCTAAAGTTATATACTTACTATTTTATTTAAATTGGATGAATGTTTATTATATGTTTTGATGATTGATTTATTTAATTTTGATATTTGATTTGTTTATCATGAATGGATATTTACTTCTATTGATTTGTTTTCTATTCCAAATATTGTAAGAGGTATGTTTCCACTTTGTGGGTATCTCATTAATTAACTTCTATGTAATTTAAATTGCTTTTATATTTTGGACAAATGTAAAGGACATGTTTCCACCTTTCGGTGGGTGTCCTATTTAGTTTAGACATGAACGATGTAAGGACATGTTTTCATCCTCGGATGGGTGTCCATTTATTTGCTTTGTTTGGACATTATTTTGATTTTAATATAATGATGCTTTATTTTAATTGTTGCATGTAATATAGATAATATTGTTATACTTAAGAATTTTATAATATTAAGACCTGCAAAGGAGGCCGGTTCCAATGAACTGGGCATTGTGGGGGTGCTGGGCCATTTCTCACCTTCCCCACACGTACCCAAAATTTTGAACCCATTAGGGGGTTGGGGATTCCTTAGGAATCGAGTCATCCACCCCTTTCTTTTTTCGGGACCGCCCGGGTGGCGACTCCATTTTCTCCGGGCTTAGGCCCGTGTTCTCTAAGGCCTCGAGCCTAAACAGTGTCGAAATCGTAAGAACCATTCCACCGGGAGTGGGGGCAAAAATCCCCGCTCACAATGCCATGGTTTCTTTTTGGAACGTGAATTCTAGGACATTTAAAATTAATGGCTTTGAAATATGTTCCTTGATTGAAGAATTTGAGGCCATCCTTGGATATCCAAATAATCAACAAATGGCATTACCTATATTGATTTCCAAGACTCAACAAAAGATGCAACTGTTATTTCAAATCTCAAAACCCGAAGTTCTACAGTTGATGAGAGGTGAGAAAATTCTGCTTGATCCCTTAATTGACTTTTTCCTTTCTCATTTGGCTCCTACTAAGGCATGGGCACGTATGCTTTGTCTATGCTTGCTTGGCCAATTCTTGCTTATTTCTTCTTATGGCAATATTGATCCACGAGTATTGGATATCATGGACCAAATGGAAGGAGGTTTGTCATCGATACCCTTGATCTTATCCGAGACTTTAGTTGGATTAAACCAACTTAAATCAAGATCATTAAAGAGACTGACCGGGAGTCCATTGTTGGTTAAGGTAATTACCTAAGCTGCCCTTTCGGGTTTTCAATTTAGGTTTTCTCTTTCTTCTTCTTCCTTTTTTTTATATTGCTCTAATTTTTGCCTAGTCCTCCCATGCGGGTTTTTGGAACTAGCGAGTTGTCCTAATTTTTGCCTAAGACGCAGCAGACCTCTTTTTCAATTATTATTTTTTATTGCTCTAATTTTTGCCTAGTCCACCCATGCGGGTTTTCGAAACTAGCAAGTTGTCCTAATTTTTGCATAAGCTGCCCTTGTGGGTTTTCAACTTAGCGGACACTTTTCTTTTTTTTTCTTTTTTTTAATTTAATTTCCCTCACAGATTTGGCTTCAGGAGCATCTCTGCTTGCTTGATACTCCATCCATGGATTTTACCAGATATCTGCCACGACATCATTCTGCTAGAAAACTACTCCATCCTGCTTCTTCATATGCTGACTGGGTTGACTGGATCCACTCACGCACTGAAGTCAACATCAGTTGGTTGGTACCTTGGTGAAAGATTTCTCGTATCACCATGCGGACATACTTGATGTATATTCCTCTTGCTGCTCTTTGTCGAGGTACTTGCTATGATCCTCACCGACTTAGCCGTCAGTATGGAGCTGAGCCTCACGATTCTGAATTCACTCCCGATTAAGACATGCCTTGCTTAACTGAAGCCTACTTGGATCGGCTAAAGCAAAGCTAGCCTGCACATTACACTTATCGTCTGCCATAAATTTTACATTTGTCAATTTAGAAAGTGTATTGTTAGGATGAAAAAATAAAAGCAATAAAAGATGCTTCTTTTCCTTTTATAATTTGTCATCACCTTTTGCTATTGTGTTTATTTATTTCATAAATATCTGGTCAAATACTTATAACAGTGCACATAGAACAATTTTAACATTAATTCTATTTTATTAAATTGGGGAACAACCAAACATAAAGTCAGCATACACAAGATCACTCCTGTTGCCAACTAGCCCTTTCGGGTTTTCTAATTGACGATTTTCTCTCATTTTGCCCTAATTGTTGCCTAGCCCGCCCTTTCGGGTTTTTGGAACTAGCGGACTGCTCTAACTTTTGCCTAGGCCACCCTTTTTGGATTTTCAACCTAGCGAGCTCTTTTCCTTTTTCTCTTTTTTCTTCTTTTTTTTTATACATAAAACCTCTTCAACCTGTCAATGTTCACTGGTTCACTAAACTCATTCCCGTCCATGTCTGATAACTTCACTGCACCCTTATTCATGACTTGTTTCACAACATATGGCCCTTCCCAACTAGGCCTAAACTTCCCTCTTGGATCAGATACATTAGGCTTACATTGTTTCAACACTAAATCCCCGACTTTGAGTTTTTTTATCTTAACTCTTCTATTATAAGCCCAAGCTATCTTCCTTTGATATAGTTGATGATGATACAGTGCTTTTAACCTTCTCTCCTCTAGTAAAGCTAACTATGTGTATCTGCTCACTACCCATTCTGTTTCAGGCAGTTTAGATTCCAAGACCACTCTTAACGACTTGATCTTAATTTTAATTGGCAATACTGCTTCCATCCTGTAAACCAAGGAGAACGGTGTCATTCTAGTCGGTGTTCATACACTTGTTCTATATCCCCATTAAGCAAAAGGAAGCATCTTTGACCAATCCCTGTATGTCTAAGTCATCTTGGACAGGATTTGCTTAATTGTCTTGTTTGTTGCTTCTACCGCACCATTAGCCTTTGGTCTATAAGGAGAAGATCGGTGATGATGGATTTGGTACTTTGAGAATAAGTCCTTAACTGCTCCTTGAAACTGTACCCCATTATTTGATATCACACTGTGCGGGACCCCATACCTGCAGATGAGATTCTTTTCAAAAAATCAAGCCATCTGACTTGCGCCTAGTTTGTTGAAGGATTCGGCTTCGACCCATTTTAAAAAATAATCAACTGCTACTACAATGAAACGGTGACCATTTGAGGCTATCGGATGTATCTCTCCTATAATGTCGATACCCCAAGTGGCAAAGGGCCAGGATGAAGACATAGAATGCCTCTAAATGTATTCAATTGCCTCTAAATTTTCATCCAGAAATTCCAAGACTACCTCTTCGCTATCTGGTAATGGTTGTTGGGCTAGGAATTATGCCACTGCTCTACCTTTGATTGTTTTCCTGGTTACATACTCAATCTCAAATTCTTCTAATATTATCAACCAGCAACCATATTTCCCAATCAAAGAGGGTGTCTCCCTTAATTACTTCATTGGGTCTAACCTGAAAATTGCTTGCACACTATACGATTGAAAGTAATGCCGCAACTTCTTAGAAGACCAAACCACGGCTATACAGGTCTTTTCAATGATACTATACTTAATTTCATAAGGTAGGAGCTTTCTACTCAAATAGTAAACTGCATGCTCAATCCCTGACTCATCTGTTTGGGCTAGCATGGCTCCTATTGACTCTTTTTCTACTGCTAAGTATAGTAAAAAGGGTTTACAGTGTTTGGGTGGTTTCAAAATAGGTGGAATTAGTAGATACTCCTTTATTTGCTCAAAGGCCTTTTGACACTCTTCATTCCACAGGACTGGCTAATTCTTTTTAAGCAATTTGAAGATAGGCTCATAGATTGTTGTGAGCTTTGCTATAAATCTGCTAATGTATTATAATTTACCAATGAATCCCCGAACTTCTCTCTCCGTCTTAGGGGCTGGCATATCCCTGATTGCTTTAACTTTGTCAAGATCAATCTCAATGCCATTCGGACCAATCACATGTCCCAATAATTTGCCTGAGGTAACCCCAAGCACACACTTCTTCTGGTTTAATCTTAGCTTATATTTCAATGCTCTATCGAAGAATAATTCTAAGTTTTGGAAGTGTTGTTCCCTTGTGTCTGATTTCACCATCATATCATTAACATATACTTCCTTCTTTGTGCATCATGTCATGAAATAGTGTGGTGGCCATCCATTGGTATGTTGCTCCAGCATTCTTTAAGCCAAACGACATCGCCCTATAACAAAATATACCCCATGTAATGAAAGCAGTTTTGGCTTTATCCTCTTGGGCCATTAACACTTGGTTGTATCCGAAAAATCCATCTACAAATGAGTGTAGTACGCTAGAGGCTGCACTATCAATGAGAACATCTATATGAGTTAAAGGAAAATCATCTTTAGGGGAAGCCTTGTTTAAATCTTTATAGTCCACACAGACCCTTATTCTTCCATCTTTCTTTGGCACGGGTACTATGTTTGCTAGCTAGTCTGGATATTCTATCACTTTAAGGAACTTCACTTGTATTTTTTTTAGTGACCTCTTCTTTAACCAATTCACCCCACTCAGGTCTTAATAACCTAAGCTTTTGTTTGACATGTTTCATGTGAGTGTAAGTAGGAATATGATGTTTGGCTATGTCTTGATCTATTCCAGGCATATCCTCATAAGACCAAGCAAATACTTCTTCATATTTTTTTAATATTTTTCAAATCTTTCTCTCTCATCAGGAGTAAGGTCAGATGCTATGCTAATGTTTTTAGGATTTTCAATTGTTCCCAAATTTAATGATTATGTGTTAACATAATTAATATTAAAGATGCTCATGTAACTGCTATTTCAATGTATGCAACCATCAGGAGAAACATCACACAAGTAAGCAAAATTAGACTTTATTGCATTCATTTTGGAAAAGAAAACATCATCATCCTCATACAAATCAGACAAATTAAAATCAAAATCAAAATCATTGCTCTCAAAATCATAAGGTAGGATATCTTCAAACTTCTCTTCAACCAGGGCAGCAATCTCCTCTGGAGTCTTCTCAGCTTTCAGGACAACTTCCTTCTTTTATTCCTGATTGGACTCCTTATTGGCTGGCAGGGTGAGCTCTTTCTTCACTTGCTCCACTAGCTCAGCAACATCTATAAAAAGTTCAAAACCCGGGATCAACTTTCCCATGAACATGATTGGCTCGGGATTTCCTTGGAGTGGTCCCATGTCTGGAGCTTTGACAAAGATTTTTTCAAGTGGCGAAAAGCTCATTTTCTCATTCTTCTTTGGCTGGACATCTTTGTTGGCTTCATCATATTCCAACCCCTTCTTGGAAGTTTGAGTTTTAAAATCTGGCAGCTTTGTCAAACCGGCCTTACCCTTTCTAAGACCAGCTCCGGGAAGGTAGTTCATGTTCTTCATCATATTCAAGACTTTGGATTCCACTACTTCATCATCAGAAATTGCAGCTACTTGGAAACCATTGAGAGGCCTCTCAATGATTAGAGCGTTAACAACCTCATTATCTTCGGCCTCGATGACCACTGTCTCATCTCCGTTAGGAAACTTGATCTTTTGATGAAGGGTGGAAGGAACTCCACCAATAGCATGAAACCATGGTCGTCCAAAACAACAAATTCAACAATAGATTCAATTGGACCAACCTTGACAGCGGCTTTGAAAGTTCCTTCGGCATGTCTCTTAGTGTTGTCATAAGCCCGAATGGTTACCTTGGTCGGGTTTAGATCCCTTGTTGACATAGCTAGTTTTGGCAATATTTTAAGTGGACAAACATTTATGGCGGACCCATCATCAACCATTACACATGGAGTCCTTTTCCTTTTGATTTCTATTTTAATAAAGAGAGGGCGGATGTGATCTCTCCCCTCTTTTGGTAAATCCATGTCTGAAAAAGATACCGCTTCCATATTAACTTCGCTCTTTTCTTGAATATCTTCACATTTCATTACTCCCTCAATTTTTATGATGTCGATCGACTCCTCTGGTGTTATGGAGGTGGAAATTGGTACGCTAGCTAAGGCCTTAGCCATAGTTTCTCGGTGCTTTTAGAAGTAGCCAATAAATCCCAAATGCTAACACTTGCTTGGGTTCTTTTCAGTTGCTTGAGCACGGTATCATCTTCCTCTTCTTTATTCCCTACTTCAACTTCCTTTCCCTTATTAATTTCTACCTCCTTAAGTGGTGGCCTTGCATAAGGCTTACTGGATCTAGTGTTCATTACTTCATCTTCTTCAGGCTCAGGCCAGTTTCTTTCCTCCTCTTGGATATAAGATCATCATCACTATCGCTTGAATCCCAAAACCCATTGACAACACAAATTGCTACTTCTTTACCCACCATAGCTTGTTTAATTTTGCCAAATACCTCTTCTTCTTTTTTTGCTTCTCCATCCACATCTTGGAAAGAGGACATAACAAAACTTTCATGCAAACCTCCTCCAATCATGAAGGTTGCCAATGGTGGTACTCTATTGAACCTTGGTAATGGATTGTCTTTGGTGTTTGGCTTGTTGGGCTCGGGCAGCTTTCCACTATTAGTTAAATTTTGAATCTCATGACTCAACCTCACACATCTATCCATGTCGTACCCTTGCATTTGATGAAACTGGCAAAATGCTTTAGTGTTGAAATTAGGTGGGAGAGAGTTAGGCAAAGGACGAGGATTTAAGGGTTGTAACAATCCCTTTCTTTGAAGCTTATTGAGAACCCAAGACATCGGTTTCCCCAATTCTGAAAACTGCCTCCTTGTTCCTTGGCTAGTAGCATTAACATTGACTGCCTTTTGCATGCTTTGGTTACCAGACTGATACTTTCCTTTCTCGTTCCTTCTTATTGAAAATAGTTCTTCTCTCTTTCCCATTCTTCGATTTACAGACCAGCTTGGAGGAGATCTTTGAAATCACGGATGATTGTATGAGACATCCTTTCACAAAGTCTAGGCAACACCCCTCTCACAATCATCCTTATTTGATCAGATTCATTGGGTCTTTTCTTGAGCAAAGCGGCCTTATTTCTCCATCTTTTCTCATAGTCCACAAAATTTTCATTTGGTCGTTGCCTAATGGACTCAACTTTCATCAAGGTAACTTCCATTTCAACATTGTATCCATATTGTTGGATGAAGGGCTTGTATAGCAGATCCCAACTCTTTTGTGTTCCTTCTTCTAAGGTATTGAACCAATTTTGGATAACAGGATCCAATGAGAGCATAAAGTACCTTAGTGTTTGAGCCTTAGTAGCTATGGTAGACTGCATAGTAGTTATATATTGCTTCACATGGAGGTGAGGATTTTCGGTTCCATCAAACTTTGCAAAAGATGGCATCTTGAATTTGTATGGCACTTCTTCGTCTAGCTCAAATAATTTGTCAACTTCGGACATTTCTTCGGTTTCCAGCTTCTTCTCAAATTTCTTTTCTAAATCTGCGATCATCTTTTCAACATCAGAAGTTTCGATTTTCTCCATAGCTGATCCTTCAACAATCTTCGATTCTTTCTTCTTGTCTTAAGGATCTTGAAAGTATTGAGCCCAATCATCATCATCATTAATGATCACCTTATCATCATCAAAAACCACTTCACTAGCTTTAGTCTTCCCTTTGTCCTTTGGCTTCTTAGTGCTAGCAGATGCTTCGGCATGATTTCCTAAAATCACATCCAATTGGTTCTTCACGGTCTCAGCTAGAGCCTCTTTTATTTCTTCTATCTTGGCATTGAGGGCATCGTTCGCCATTCTTTGAATTTGTTTGGGTTCCATTGCTTTTGGTGAAAAAGAGATTGAGTCATTGCTAGATTCTTCATCTCCAGCATAAGTCGAATTGTCGTAAGCTATTGAATTATCGTAATCCAGGGCTATGAGCCAGAAATGATCAATGATATGAGATGCAAATGTATGAATGCAGCTATGCACAAACAATCAACAAAGATAAGTAGAACGTCCCTTCCAACCTTATAACATCCACACACGAATGGCGAGTCTCTTTTCCTAGGTATATGGTTAACAAAATGCCAACATGGGGTATCTTGTTTTTGAATAATTCCCTAGGATGTTTCAACCAATAGTTATATTTTCAAAAATGGAAATCAGTCCATGATAATTCCCATTAATTAGGTTTTAATCTATTCAACTAACTAAAGTAGTTTTTATTCTATATTGGATTAAAACTAAATTAAGAGGTTTATTATAAATAGATTTCTCACTTGAAAAAGAAACTAATGATTCAAGCCAAAAACAAAGCCTATGATTAATAAATCTTAGTATAAACTAGGCTCACAATTGATTTTTGGATTTTGTAATTGACCTAAATAATTTGCAAGCTCTTTGTAAGAAAAGGTTGGATGAAAATAATTTTGTTTCTTATAAAGAATTTTAGAAAAAATAGATTTTAGGCTTAGTATTTGGGTCATGAGAAAAGATTTTTTTTTGATTTATTTTTAGAAAAGTTTTATGTCCAAAGACCATCTTGAAAAGTTTTGAAAATAGCTTTGGTCTTTTGGACTTTAAAGAAAAATTTATTTTGAGCTCACAATGTATTTAGATCATATTAGAAAAAGAACAAACCAAATAAGCCATTATTTGAGCCAAGATAAATTAACCATAGTCAAACAATAAGCATTTTGGGTTAAATCCTAAGGAAGGTAACTAGGCCAATTACATGAGCTTAAGTCTTTGGGTAAAAAGGCTTAGGTTCCCATAGCAAGTATATACCAAATGGCATAATGCTATGAGTGGTTATTCCATGCTCGATCTCCATACCTTGAGTCAAAGTATGGTATCCCTTACATAACACAACACGGGTAACACGATCGTCCTAACTCACGCACACAATGCAATCTAATATGATGCAATGGATAATATCATTATAAGAAAGAATAGAATAATATAAAGACTAACGAAATCAACTTCTCTTATCCCTAGTAGAGTCGCCACTGTGAGCGGGGATTTTTGCCCCCACTCCCGGTGGAATGGTTCTTGCGACTTTGGCACTGTTTAGGCTCGGGGCCTTAGAGAACACGAACCTAAGCCCGGAGAAAATGGAGTCGCCACCCAGACGGGCTGAGAAAAAGAAAGGGGTGGATGACTCGATTCCTAAGGAATTCCCAACCCCCTAATGGGTTCGAAAAGTTAGGTACGTGTGGGGAAGGTGAGAAATGGCCCAGCACCCCCAAAACTCCAGGTTCATTGAAACCGGTCTCCTTTGCAAGTCTTAATATTATAAAATTCTTAACTATAAAAATATTATCCATATTACATGCAACAATTAAAACAAAGCATCATTATATTAAAATCAAAGCAATGTCCAAATAAAGCAAATAAATGGACACCAATCCGAAGATGGAAACATGTCCTTACATCATCCATGTCTAAACTAAATAGGACACATATCGAAAGGTGGAAACATGTCCTTTACATTGGTCCAAAATATAAAAGCAATTTATGTAACACCCCCATATCCAATGCACACACACTACAACCACAACAATGTAGCATAAGTGCACCAAACATAGGGATGCTACGGTTTTCTTAACATTCAAAACACTTTAAACTTGATACAATACCCTTATCATTATACATTATAGAAAAGTAGATCATTTACTTATAAAACAAAACATATTAGTTATATATATATATACATTTATGTATTACACAGCAGAAGTTATAAAATATGTACATATTTACATATTAAACGTTTCTTTACAAAATATAAAGAAGTATACATGATTGGCAAGTCTGCTCTGATCTTTAAGCTCCCAAAATGGATTCTTCAAGGTCTACTCTCACTTGGTCTTGATGAACTCTCGGGTTCAACTCTATCAACTCTATTACCTGTGCGATTAAACACTATCGCGCTAAGCCAACGGCTTAGTAAGATAATCATGCTAATGATATGACTTAGTGCAATGCAATGTCATTTCTCAATCCATATTATACATGTAACATCATATATGCAAAACTAACAACATACTTTCACATTACATATCACATTTCAATATCTTTTCATATACCTCATTAGTATTCATTTAACCATTCATAATCAACACTAAACAAAGACAAGCATGGGCCCAAGACACACTAATATGCCATTCAATTTTCAGAGTTAATGCTTTGGTTTTGTTATCACATTTATCAATATCATATACCCAACTAGGCTTCAAGGATTAAGTTCAACCAAGCTTCAAGGGGAGCAAAGCATGCTAAGCTTCTACCCAACTTGGCTTCAAGAACTAACCCAACCTAGCTTCAAGGGTGGTAACATCTCAATTAGGCTTCAAGGATTCAATCCAACCTAACTTCAAGAGATTGTTACACTTATTAGGCATGCCACCAACAACCATCTCTGAAAATGGAATAACACATTAGCCACACAATTCATTTATTATTCAATTATCATTTTCATTCTCAATTCTCAACAACATTTAGGCAAACATGCCTTATTTCTTTCAATTGCATCATCATAGCCAAACACAATGGCATTGTCTCATATCATGTCTTATTTGAATTATCATTGCATCTTTGATATACATTTCAATTTCAATGTATATTACTCATGAAACACATTACCATTCACAATACATAACATAACATTGTTCAATCTCAACAATGCAATTAGGGCAAAGAACAATTGATATGATTCATAGTTTTAGGATCTTACACATGCATTTGATTATATCATTCATTGATTCAAGTGTGTTTAAAGTGTTTAGGGTTAGGTTTAGGGACCAACCTACCCTTAGAGAACCAAAACAATGCAATTAGAACAAAGAATAAAAACCCCAACCCACACAATTGAGGGACACGGGCAGCCACTTGAGGGACACGGCCAAGCTTGTGGCCGTGTCACTCAACCCAATTGGACAGTAAGCAACACGGGCAAGGGACACGGCCAAGCTTGTGGCCATGTCTCTTAAACCAAAACTCACAGTAGCTAACACAGCTTGGGAACACGGCCATGTCACTCAAAAACTAATCCAACACGCCCAAAATCCCTTGGCTTGGCCGTGTCACACATTGCTTTTGGCCGTGTCTCCCAAAACACAAACCCTAATATGCACAACTCTCCTCCAAATTGCACTCAAACTCATCAAACACCATATAACATGTTTCAAATGAATGGAATCAATGTTCTAAACACAAATTCTACATGTTTATCACAATAATCACCTCACAAAACATTAATATTACATTAAACACAAACCCTAAAATCCTCATCCTTTTCCATCTTTCAAACTCAACATTCACCACTTCTAACAACAATACCTATTTAAACTCTTAACTTAAAACCAATTCAACACTTGAAAACACAACACAAACACATCTCAAACACACCAAATCACAAAATCAACAAACTCTAATTCACTTTAACACCACTTCAAAATAAGTAAAGAAAACAAAAGAATACTTACCAAATAATGAAATTTCTTGAAATTCCAACTTGTTTACTTGAAATCTCCTTCAACCTTTGAGCTAAGAACATCAAAATCTTCCTTTGCTCTCTTGTTTTCCTTTGCCTTTGGTGAGCCGGCCAACATCAAGAAGAAGAAGAGAAGATGATGAAGAAATCACAAAGTCAAACACTCATTAAATACCCATCCAAAAGAAAATTACTATAATACCCTCATACACATCTTAATTCCCTTTATAATTTCTTGCCCACTTTGGTAATTTCACATGCCCTAAAAAAATCTCCTCTTGCATTGACCAACCCTTTTGACCAATGTATATGTTATATATATCATCATATACACAACATATAAACTTGTCTCTAAACCCTATTTCTTCCCAAAACACATATACATATACTTTTCTTTTCTCAATTTAAACCAACAACAACAACAACAACATACAAAACTTCTAGGGCATGCATAGGGATATTACAATTCTCCCCCTCTAAAAAGAAAATTTCATCCTCGAAATTACCTGATATCAAAGCTGAAACAACTGCGGATATTGCTCTCGCATGGATTGTTCACTTTCCCAAGTTGCTTCTTCTTTTGCATGATTCTTCCATAGAACCTTCACTAATGGCACTCTCTTGTTTCTCAGCTCTTTCACATCATGTGCCAAGATAGCAACTGGTTCCTCCTCAAAAGTCAAATCTGGGCTCACTTCTATTGACTCAATTGGCAACACATGAGATGGATCCGACCTGTATCTTCTCAACATAGAAACATGAAATACATTATGAATACGATCCAACTCAGGTGGCAAAGCGAGTCGATAAGCAACTGGCCCAATTCTTTCCAAAATTTCATATGGTCCAATAAACCGAGGACTCAATTTCCCTTTCCGACCGAACCTCAAAATTTTCTTCCAAGGAGATACCTTCAAAAATACCTTATCTCCCACATCAAACTCTATATCTCTCCTCTTCAGATCTGCATAAGACTTCTGTCGGTCTGAAGCTGCTTTCAACCTGCCTCGAATCACTTTTACTTTCTCTTCAGTTTCTTGAATCAAATCAGGCCCAATTAACTTACCTTCCCCAAGTTCACTCCAATAAAGAGGTGTCCTACACCATCTGCCATACAATGCTTCAAACGGTGCCATACCAATGCTGGATTGGTGACTGTTGTTGTAAGCAAACTCCACAAGAGGTAAAAACCTATCCCAACCTCCAGAGAAATCAATGACACAGCTTCTCAACATATCTTCAAGAATCTGTATCACCCTCTCTGACTGTCCATCTGTCTATGGATGAAAAGCAGTGCTGAAGTGCAGTCGAGAACCCAAAGCACTATGCAAACTCTTCCAAAATCTTGAAGTAAACCTGGGATCTCGATCAGACACTAAAGAAGTTGGAACACCATGCAGTTTCACAATCTCATGGATATACAGCTCAGCCAACCTCTCCAAAGAGTAATCCATCCGCACCGGAAGGAAATGAGCTGTCTTAGTCAATCTATCCACAATCACCCATATGGCATCATGTTTCCTTTGTGTCAATGGCAATCCAGACACAAAGTCCATTGTCACTCTTTCCCACTTCCATTCTGGCACTGACAACGGTTGAAGCAACCCGGTTGGAACTTGATGCTCTGCTTTAACCTTCTGACAAGTGAGACATTTCGATACAAACTCAGCAATGTCTCTCTTCAACCCCATCCACCAATAATGCTGTCTCAAATCATGATACATCTTCGTATTACCCGGATGCATAGCAAACACTGACTGATGTGCTTCTTCTAAAATGACTCTTTTCAAATCAGCATCATCGGGTACACACAATCGGTTCTTAAACCAGAGACTCCCATCATCTCTCACAACAAAATCTCCACTTTTCCCATTCTGTCAAGCTGAAACAATATTCTGAATCTTCTCATCAGCCCACTGAGCCTCTTTAATCTGATTCAACAAAACTGGTTTCACATGCAACTGTGCCAACAATGCACCATCATCACAAGATACAAAACTAGCACACAATGCTCTCAACTCAACAAGCAACGAGAGCGAATAAACAGTTAAACCAGCTAAAGACTTCTGACTCAAGGCATCAGCAACAACATTTGCTTTACCTGGATGATAGTCAATCAAGCAGTCGTAGTCTTTAATCAATTCTAACCATCTCCTCTGACGAAGATTGAGTTCTTTCTGGACACCCAAATACTTCAAACTCTTGTGATCAGTGTAGATGAAACATTTCTCCCCAAACAGATAGTGGCACCAAATCTTCAATGCAAACACAATGGCAGCCAATTCCAAATCATGGGTCGGATAGTTAAGCTCATGCGGTTTCAACTGTCGAGATGCATAAGCTATAACTTTCCCTTCCTGCATCAATACACACCCCAAACCTCTATGTGAAGCATCACTGTAGATCACATATGGTTTGCCTTCAACAGGTAAAGTAAGAACAGGCGCTTGAGTCAACATTTCTCTCAACTGCTCAAAGCTAGCCTGACACTGATCTGTCCACACAAATCTAATTCCCTTTCGAAGCAATCTGGTGAGTGGAGTAGCTATCAAAGAAAATCCTTTCACAAACCGTCGGTAATAGCCAGCCAAACCCAGAAAACTTCTAACCTCTGTCACCGACTTGGGTGGACTCCAATTCAATATAGCTTCAACTTTGCTCGAATCAACTCTAATGCCTTCTGCTGAAACAATATGTCCGAGAAAAGCTACTTGATCCAACCAGAACTCACACTTCGACAATTTGGCAAATAACTGCTTCTCTCTCAAAATCTGCAACACAATCCGCAGATGCATATCATGTTCCTCTTCATTCCGCGAATACACCAGAATGTCATCGATGAAGACTACTACAAACTGATCCAGATAGGGCCTGAACACCCTATTCATCAAATCCATAAAAGCTACAGGTGCATTCGTTAGACCAAAAGGCATAACTAGAAATTCATAATGCCCATACCTGGTCCGAAAGGCGGTCTTAGGAACATCTTCAGCTCTGACTCTCAGCTGATGGTACCCTGATCTCAGATCAATTTTAGAAAACACAGCTGCACCCTTCAATTGATCAAAGAGATAATCGATTCTAGGCAAAGGATATTTATTTTTAATAGTCACCTTGTTCAATTGCCTATAATCGATACACAACCTCATAGTACCATCTTTCTTTTTCACAAATAGCACAGGAGCTCCCCAAGGAGAAACACTGGGCCGAATAAATCCTTTGTCCAACAACTCCTGTAATTGCACTTTCAATTCCCTCAATTCTGCTGGTGCCATTCTATAAGGAGTAATTTTGATAGGAGTGGTACCAGGCAACAATTCAATACCGAACTCCACCTCTCTCTCAGGAGGCAATCCTGGCAACTCCTCTGGAAACACATCTGGAAAATCTGCAACTGTGGGTATATCATCAATAGGAGAACCTCTCACTCTAGTATCTACCACATGAGCAAGATAGGCTTCGCATCCCTTTCTAATCAACCTCCTGGCTGCAACAGCTGAAACAAATAAGGAGGCTAGCTGTTCCTGCTCATTAGATACTATCACCTCTCTACCATCAACAGTTCTCAAAGAAACAATTTTCCTTTTACAATCTACCACAGCTCCATGTCTAGATAGCCAGTCCATACCTAGAATCACATCATATTCCTTAAATGGCATCTCAATCAAATCTCCAAGAAACTCCTCACCTTGCACCCTCACAACACTATCTCGGTGCACCTTGCTCACAATTACACTATGCCCTAAAGGATTTGTCACCAACACATCAAATCCTAGGGACTCAGCATGCATATCAGACACAGGCAAAACAGATGCACTAATATAAGAATGTGTGGAACCCGGATCAATCAAAGCAAGTACTGAAGTATCAAATAAAGAAAAAGTACCAGCTATGACTGCCGATGCATCCGGCTGCCTCTGCATAACATACATCCTCTGGGAAGATCCAACCTCCTCTAGTCTACTCTCCCTGGATATAGCACCTCCTCTAGCACTGAACCCAGATCTGCCTCCTCTGCTAACACTTCTGCCTCCTCGGCCTCCCCTCGCACTAGGTCGAGAAGCTGCTGTATCAACTGGCATCTGCTCTTGCCTCTCAGGGCAATCTCTCACAAAGTGATCAGGTGACCCACACCTGAAACATAAACCTGCAACACCAGCCTTCCAACAAGGACCACCATGCGGCCTACCACAATGGATGCAGACGGGTAAGGTAGATCTCTGAATCATAGGGGTCGGAGCACTTGCCACTGAAGCTGCAGGTCTAAATCTCTGTCTTTGTAACTGCACTGACCTACCAGCTGGCCTCTGACTCCTACTACTTCGAGGAATAAAACTTCCTCTACCTCTCTTAACAGAAGAAGACCCTGCCTCAAATTGAGGTCTTCTCACCCTAACCTCTTCCTCTGAAGCAGCTGCAATGCCCTGAGCTCCCTCCACACTTCGAGCTGTTGCCACTAACTGGGAGAAATCGTGATATCTTGATCCAGCCACTAAGCACATGATTGAGGGCCTCAATCCCTCCTCAAATCTCCGACATCGATCTATCTCATCAATAATAATGCCCCCAGCATACTGACTCAGTCGAATAAACTCAACTTCATACTCATTAACAGTCTTGCTGTCTTGCTTCAAGCTCAAGAACTCCATCTTCTTCATGTCCTTATACTCCCTAGGAGTATACTTCAACTCAAATTCTCTCAAAAAATCAGTGTAAGACAGTGTTGGAGGATCATCCATAGAATGGGGCACCGTCTTCCACCAATCGTAGGCATCCTTCTGCAGCAAAGATCTTGCATAGTCAAAATTTTCCTCTGAGGTGGCTTGCAACTGAACAAATACCCTCTGTACTCTGTCAAGCCACTGTTCTGCTACAGCTGGATCAACTGTACCAAAGAAATCCTCCGCTCCATACTTCCTTAGCTTATCATAGTGCCTCACTGGTACTGAAGGCTGAGGGGGTGGTGGCTGTGGTTGCACAGGTGCTTGTCTCATAACTTCCATCATATGTCTAAACCAGGCTGGCGGAACCTCCTCTCCAGCTGGTCTACCCGACACCGAAGCAGGTGCCTCCACAACACTATCAACTCTAGCTCCCTCAGCAGGAGCAATACTCTCGGCACTACCCTCAATCGACTGACGTGAGTGAGAATCCATCACAACCTAAGTCTGCAAACACAACATACTACATCTTATTAAAGATCAGAGATTGCCAATCCCAAACATGTATTTTTATTCAAAACCAACTTTTTAAGTAAAATATTTTTTTTTGTTTTGTTACATTTTACCTAGGTTGAGAATCTCAAACCTAGGCTCTGATACCAAAACAATTGTAACACCCCCATATCCAATGCACACACACTACAACCACAACAATGTAGCATAAGTGCACCAAACATAGGGATGCTACGGTTTTCTTAACATTCAAAACACTTTAAACTTGATACAATACCCTTATCATTATACATTATAGAAAAGTAGATCATTTACTTATAAAACAAAACATATTAGTTATATATATATATATATACATTTATGTATTACACAGCGGAAGTTATAAAATATGTACATATTTACATATTAAACATTTCTTTACAAAATATAAAGAAGTATACATGATTGGCAAGTCTGCTCTGATCTTTAAGCTCCCAAAATGGATTCTTCAAGGTCTACTCTCACTTGGTCTTGATGAACTCTCGGGTTCAACTCTATCAACTCTATTACCTGCGCGATTAAACACTATCGCGCTAAGCCAACGGCTTAGTAAGATAATCATGCTAATGATATGACTTAGTGCAATGCAATGTCATTTCTCAATCCATATTATACATGTAACATCATATATGCAAAACTAACAACATACTTTCACATTACATATCACATTTCAATATCTTTTCATATACCTCATTAGTATTCATTTAACCATTCATAATCAACACTAAACAAAGACAAGCATGGGCCCAAGACACACTAATATGCCATTCAATTTTCAGAGTTAATGCTTTGGTTTTGTTATCACATTTATCAATATCATATGCCCAACTAGGCTTCAAGGATTAAGTTCAACCAAGCTTCAAGGGGAGCAAAGCATGCTAAGCTTCTACCCAACTTGGCTTCAAGAACTAACCCAACCTAGCTTCAAGGGTGGTAACATCTCAATTAGGCTTCAAGGATTCAATCCAACCTAACTTCAAGAGATTGTTACACTTATTAGGTATGCCACCAACAACCAACTCTGAAAATGGAATAACACATTAGCCACACAATTCATTTATTATTCAATTATCATTTTCATTCTCAATTCTCAACAACATTTAGGCAAACATGCCTTATTTCTTTCAATTGCATCATCATAGCCAAACACAATGGCATTGTCTCATATCATGTCTTATTTGAATTATCATTGCATCTTTGATATACATTTCAATTTCAATGTATATTACTCATGAAACACATTACCATTCACAATACATAACATAACATTGTTCAATCTCAACAATGCAATTAGGGCAAAGAACAATTGATATGATTCATAGTTTTAGGACCTTACACATGCATTTGATTATATCATTCATTGATTCAAGTGTGTTTAAAGTGTTTAGGGTTAGGTTTAGGGACCAACCTACCCTTAGAGAACCAAAACAATGCAATTAGAACAAAGAATAAAAACCCCAACCCACACAATTGAGGGACACGGGCAGCCACTTGAGGGACACGGCCAAGCTTGTGGCCGTGTCTCTTAAACCAAAACTCACAGTATCTAACACGGCTTGGGAACACGGCCATGTCACTCAAAAACTAATCCAACACGCCCAAAATCCCTTGGCTTGGCCGTGTCACACATTGCTTTTGGCCGTGTCTCCCAAAACACAAACCCTAATATGCACAACTCTCCTCCAAATTGCACTCAAACTCATCAAACACCATATAACATGTTTCAAATGAATGGAATCAATGTTCTAAACACAAATTCTACATGTTTATCACAATAATCACCTCACAAAACATTAATATTACATTAAACACAAACCCTAAAATCCTCATCCTTTTCCATCTTTCAAACTCAACATTCACCACTTCTAACAACAATACCTATTTAAACTCTTAACTTAAAACCAATTCAACACTTGAAAACACAACACAAACACATCTCAAACACACCAAATCACAAAATCAACAAACTCTAATTCACTTTAACACCACTTCAAAATAAGTAAAGAAAACAAAAGAATACTTACCAAATAATGAAATTTCTTGAAATTCCAACTTGTTTACTTGAAATCTCCTTCAACCTTTGAGCTAAGAACATCAAAATCTTCCTTTGCTCTCTTGTTTTCCTTTGCCTTTGGTGAGCCGGCCAACATCAAGAAGAAGAAGAGAAGATGATGAAGAAATCACAAAGTCAAACACTCATTAAATACCCATCCAAAAGAAAATTACTATAATACCCTCATACACATCTTAATTCCCTTTATAATTTCTTGCCCACTTTGGTAATTTCACATGCCCTAAAAAAATCTCCTCTTGCATTGACCAACCCTTTTGACCAATGTATATGTTATATATATCATCATATACACAACATATAAACTTGTCTCTAAACCCTATTTCTTCCCAAAACACATATACATATACTTTTCTTTTCTCAATTTAAACCAACAACAACAACAACAACAACATACAAAACTTCTAGGGCATGCATAGGGATATTACAATTTAAATTACATAAAATTTAACTGATGAGATACCCAATAATGGAAACATATCTCTTATAATTTGAATACTAAAACAAACAAATAATAATCATAATTATAAAGAAAATATCTATCCATGATAAATTAAATAAATCAAGCATTGAAATTAAATAAATCAACCATCAAAGGATATAATAAACTACATGATCAAATCTAAAATTAAATAAGGCAAATAAAGATATAAACTTAGGTTTATATCTTAATTTATGGTTCTTTAATTAACATTTAGGTTTTTGGGATTTTGAAATTATTATTATTATTTAGTGTATTGTGAAGATTTTGAAAAAATGGAATGGATTAGGGTTTTATAATTTTAAGAAAGTAGTAAGGGTTTTGGTTAATTAAATTAGGGTTTAGGGCTAACATCATGAAATTAGGGTTTTGGAATCTAAAGACATTAGGGTTTATAATTCATGTTTACTGGATTGTGATTTTAGGTTTATTGGATTATGGCTTTAGGGTTTAGATTTATTTGTCATAAAATTTTAAGGTTTTAAGAATTAGGGTTTAGGGTGTTGATGAACTTATCATAAAGTTTTGATGCTTTAAGAATTTAGGGTTTAGGAAAACTAGGGTTTACTGTATTGGGTTTTGAGAGAATTAGGGTTTTTTTGATATTTTGGAAAACATATTTGGTTTTAGGATTTAAGGAAACAGTTTAGAGTTTTATAAAAATAATTATGATTTTTAGAAAACGTAAAGAAGATTAGGGTTTGGAGATTTAAGAAAATATTTGGAAATTCTGGACAAAAAGTTATGGTTTAGATGAAAATAGTTCGAAAAAACAATTTAGGGTTCTAAAGCTTTTGGAATGTAATATCCCAAAATATACCCTAGATGTTTTGGGTTTTATTATTAATTTAATTGGATTTATTGTATATGTTTTATTGGAAGAGAAAAAGGGTTTTTAAAGGGAGTGTATATGTGATGTATATTAGAATATATATAACATATACCTAAGTCAATGGATAGTTTAAGAATGGAGTTAGTGGAAGAAGATATTTGTTGTGTTTGTGTTAATAATTAATTATTAAGGAAATTAATGAATGGAGGAGGTTTATTTGAATTAGTTTGATATTTTAAAATTTCTTGGTTGAGAGGATTTTAAGGAAAAGAGGTGTTGACTTGGAGTTTTCTCTTTCTTCTTTCTTTCTTCTTGCCGTGAATCATTTTCTCCTTCTCCTTCCTTTGTTTTGTTTGGCCGGACAACAAAGAAATAAGAGAACAAGAGGAGTTTTGATCTTCCAACTCAAGATCTAAGGAAGCTTTCAAGAGATTAAGTGGAAAGTCAAGAGATTTCTTCATCCTTGGTAAGTTCTCCACTTGATCCTTTGATTTCTTTGAGTTTTTGAGTTGAGTTTGTGGATGGTTTGAAGGAAAGAGTAAGTTGTTGGAAGTGATTGTTTTAAGGTTGTGTTTTAGGTTTGTGTTGATGATTTTTGATTTGAGATTTGAAGAATGTTTTAGTTGTTTTGGTGTTTTTGTGAGTTTATTATGGTTTTTGGGTATGTTGAGATGAGTTTGGTTGAAGTGGATTTTGGTGAAAGGAAGTGTTTTGTTGGTTGTGGTGTTGTCTTGGCCGGAATCTGGGTTTTTGGCCTGACACGCCCAGGAGCACGTCCAGGTCCTTAGGCGTGTCAATTGTTCTGAGTGGCAGTAGGTGTGACACGGCCATTAACACGCCCGTGTTGTTGAGCGTGTCATAGCTACTGTGAGTTTTGAGAATTTACACGGCCATGAGCACGCTCATGATGTTGGACGTGTCATTATTTCTGAGAGACAGAATGTATTACACGCCCAGTGACACGCCCGTGGTTCTGAGCGTGTAAATGTTTCTGTGTTGTGGAGTTAGGGCACGGTCAGGGACACGCCCGTGTGTGTGAGCGTGTCAAGTTTAGAGTTTGCCCTAGTTGATTCTTAACCTTATGATCTCATGAGAGTTTCCTCATTCTTTTGAAATAGGTTGTGAAGAAGGTGAATTACCCTAATTCATGTGGTGAAAGATTCTTGTAAGTGTAAGTGTTTAGAGTTGTGTGAGTTTCTTTTTAAGTAAGTTCAAACCACATTATTGCATACATTCATATGATATTGTGAATTGAGATATAATTGGCTATAATATGAATGTTGTGATGAGCATGTAAAATATGTGATAATGCCATTGATTATATCCATGTGAATAATGAATTAATTAATGAGATGATTGAGATATGTTTGTTTATATGATGATGAAATGTGAAAGATATGAGGCCATGAGTGTTGGCTATGAGTATGGAAATGAAATGTAAAGTGAATTGAGAAAGAGATTGATAAAGAGATAAATGAAATAATTGTATGTCTAATATGTTTATTCAATTTTCAGAGTTCTGAGTTTGGCGGCATGCCTATGAATAACTGGATAGGTGAAATGACCGGGTCGTAAGCTGAATCCAGTTGATAAATGTGAAATGTGATGTTTTTGGGGTGAAATGACCGGGTCGTAAACCTCAAAAACATATTATTGAAACTAGATTGAGTGAAATGACCGGGTCGTAAACTCAAATCTAGTTGATTATCCATGGATATATATATTGCCTACGGGGCTAGACACAAGGTGTCAATATGGACCAAAGCAGTAACTCTGAACTTTGAATAACATATTAGTGAGTTTTGGGCCCATGTCTGTCTTAATTGTAATATGTGATTTATGAATGAAGAAACAATTGAATAATAAGATCTAATATATAATTATGAAATGTGATATGATTATGTATGGTTTATGAAATGTATAATGGTGACATGTGCATCGCATTAAAGCATCATGGTTGTATTAGTTGCACTACTGAGCTGTTAGCTCAGCGCGATTGTGGTTCATCGAGCAGGTAACAGGGTTGAACCCGAGAGTTCTTCGAGACCAAGTGAGTCTAGTCACTGAAGAGTTGAGTTTGGACTTAAAGATCAGAGAAGAGCTGCCAATCATGTATATATTTCATGTCTTGTAAATTTGGATCTTAATGTATTTGTATTTAAAAATATTTGATTTATTTCCGCTGCTTTTTAAATGAATATTTTATCTTTTATCTTTTATCATTTAATTTAAATGATTTAAATTTGGTTATGTTTTTAAAAAGGGGATGTGTCATTTGTTAATTATAACGTGGCATTTCTATATTCAGTATACGTATATTATGATCGTATAAGCATGCTGTGTACGTATACGGGGTATAGGGGTGTTACATGGAATCAGAAGAATAGTTTAAAGGTCTTTAAGGTTTCTAGAAAAAGAAAAATAGTTTTAGGGTTTTGATGTTTTTGGAAACATGAGAGAAACAATTTTAGGGTTTTAAAGTTTCTGGCAAGAGAAGAATAGTTTTAGGATTTTGAAGTTTTAATTACTGACTAAGGCTACTAGATGAATGTATGATTTAATGTAAAATATATTACTAAGTTTAATAATTTAGGTTATTGAAACAAAAAATCAATGATAGATGTATTTAAAAGAAAATATGGCAATAACATTGTAAATATAATAGAAGCAAAGATTTATAATCAAACATCCATTTGTTGGTTCCACCAAAACTGATTTCTGAATGAATAATGACAAAGGTAGTGTTGCTACCTTTGATGGATTGTTGATTGCTTCTTGTTGCTAATGTTTCTTGCTTGCTAGGGTTTTTCTATCTCTCTTTACCTCAGTCAGAAGTCCAAAGTTTTCCTCTAGTAAAAATGAATTTTCCCATCCCCTAATTCTGAGTTTTAATGTGTTATTTATAGGAAAAATCATAAACCTACTTCTAATTGTTTAAGGAAATTAAAACCAATTAGGAAAAGAAACTAAAACCAAATAGAATTTGATTTCGAAAAAAACTGCATTGGAAAAT
Source organism: Garcia nutans (assembly GCA_947685225.1). Taxonomy (NCBI): domain Eukaryota; kingdom Viridiplantae; phylum Streptophyta; class Magnoliopsida; order Malpighiales; family Euphorbiaceae; genus Garcia; species Garcia nutans. The sequence goes on along the minus strand of CANTUV010000008.1, from coordinate 35,965,009 downwards.
TGCGTTGGCAAAAAACTTGCTGGCGAAAACTGCGAAGATTACGAGCTGCGAGGGCCAGTGCTGGGCGGCCAACCAATTCGCCGCAGGAAATTCCTGCAGGAGAATTGGCCTGGCCGATTCACCTTCGTCTCCGATTTTTATTTTTTATTTATTTAACTTTACCTTTTTTATTTTTATTAAAAATTAAAAATAATAAATATTAAAATAAATATTATTTAATTAAAATACCACAAGAATTATTTTGGACTATATAAAAAATATTGGACTAGATTGGGTCAAAAATTAAGGGTCTGTAGCTATATTTGATTAAAACTAAATTAAGAGGTTTATTATAAATAGATTTCACATTTGAAAATGTAGCTAGTGGTTCATGACAAAAATAAGCCCATGATTAATAACTCTTAGTATAAACTAGTCTCACAATTAATTTTTGGTATTTTCATAATTGACCTAAATAATCTGCAAGCCCTTTGTAAGAAAAAAGGTTGGATGAAAATAATTTTATTTTTAAGCCCATTGTAAAAATATTTTAGAAAAAATTGATTTTGGGCTTCGTATTTGGGTTATGAGCAAAAGAATTTTTTATTTGTTTTTAGAAAAGTTTTATGTCCAAAGACCATTTTAAAAAAGTTTTGAAAATAGCTTTTGTCTTTTGGACTTTAAAGAAAAATTTATTTTGAGCTTACAATATACGTAGGTCATATTAGAAAAAGAACAAACCAAATAAGCCATGATTTAAGCTAAGATAAATTAACCATTGTCAAACGCCAAGCATTTGGTGTAAAACCTAAGGAAAGTAACTATGCTAATTACATGAGCTTTAGTCTTTGGGTTAAAAGGCTTAGGTTCCCATAGCAAATATATACCAAATGGTACAAGGCTATGAGTGGTTATGCCATGCTCGATCTCCATACCTTGATTGAAAGTATGGTATCCCTTACATAACACAACACGGGTAACACGGGCATCCTAACTCACGCACACGATGCAATCTAGCATGATGCAATGGATAATATCATTATAAGAAAGAATAGAATAATAAAAAGACCAACGGAATCAACTTCTCTTATCCCCAGTGGAGTCGTGACTGTGAGCGGGGATTTTTGCCCCCACTCCCGGTGGAATGATTTTTGCGACTTCGGCACTATTTAGGCTTAGGGCCTTAGAGAACACAGGCCTAAGTCTGGAGAAAATGGAGTCACCACCCGGATGGGCCAAAAAAAAGAAAGGGGTGGATGACTCGATTCTTAAGAAATCTCCAACCCTCTAATGGGTTTGGAAAGTTGGGTACATGTGGGGCAGGTGAGAAATGGCCCAGCACCTACACAACGCCAGGTTCATTGTAACCGGCCTCCTTTGCAGGTCTTAATATTATAAAATTCTTAAGTATAACAATATTATCCATATTACATGCAATAATTAAAATAAAGCATCATTATATTAAAATTAAAGCTGTCACATCCGCCTACCGCATTTATGCATAGTAGTCACGTGCACAGTGAGAGAAGGGGAAAGGAGAAGATAATTCCTGACAACGGCCCCAGATAAGGCTATAGGACCACTGGGACCTAATTGAAGAAAAATGCAAAGTGTTAGGGAGGTGATTGTAATTTCAAAAAGTTTTGGGGAGGTGATTGTAATTTTTAAAAGTTTTGGGGAGGTAAATGTAATTTACAAAAGTCGTACTGGATGTTCTTAATAGTGCACATAACAGATTCCAAAAATGGAAAATAGAGAAGAACCGGGTCACAACGACGCGTAACTGTTTTTCTAGAAAACGCACGGTTTGGAAGATATAGGGGATTTTGACTAGGGACATTTTGGTCATTATACATGAATCCAAAGTAGGAAATAAACACAAGAGTGAGTAGAGGACGTCAAGGGGGTAAATATGAAATGATCGTCAATAGAAACGGGGCCCGGGCAACACCCGAGCAAAGAAAGGACTTAAAGAGAATTTTGTAAAAAGTCGAGGGCTTATTGGTAATTTTTCAAAATGACTTGGAAACCTAAAATAGACCTTAAAAATAGAAAGTAGAGGTCGAGAGGATCAAAACTATACATAGTTTGCCTCGTGGAATTGTACGGGTTAAAAGTTACGAACAAATAATCGCTAGAGGGTATTTTGGTCTTTTCACATCTTAGGCCATAGAAATTTCAACACAAGATGGTGGAGGGGCCAAAATATAATTAGAAAAAAGTTTAAGGGCTTGGGTTTTTAAATAAATAAAAGGAGGAGACAATTGGGCTAATGAAAATTAGCCACTTAAAAGTTATAATAAAGAAGAAAGAGAAAAGTGTGATCATTTGGCTTTAAAACATTCATTCTTCCAAAAGTGACCATCATTTCCCTTATATATATATATACCATGATATGACGAACAAACTCTCTCTCTCCCACTTCCAAGTTTCGGCCACCATAGGAAAACATCAAAAGATTTCCAAGTTTTGTCAAGTTTGATTTTCAAGGTAAGTTTTAAGGTTTTCAAGTATGTAGAATTCAATTCTAGTATCAATTTTAGGTATTTATATAACTATTGGAAGATTGGAGATTAGGGTTCTTATGGTGGATTTGGGAAAATTTTAAGTAGTTATGATATTAATCAATTAAATGAAAGAATCAAGGTTTTTAAGGTTTAATAAGGTTAGATTAGGGTTTCGTTTGAAAAGAAATGGAGGATAGCTTATTATTCTAAATTGTTAAGGTTTATGTTTAAGGGTGTGTTCTTGAATTTCTTGAAGGAAAAACAAAGATTAAGGAAGGAGAAGGAGGAAAAGCAAAAGGAGAAGTAAAAGAATAAGGTTTGGTGCTTTACCATAAAAGAAATTCTAATTTTCTTACAAACTTTGGTTTATGGAAGTTTTGATATTGATGCTTAAATATATTGATTGAGTTTAAATGAAATATTTGAGTTATGTTCTTGATTTCTTATGGCAATTGGATTGTTTAAATTTAATTGAAACCAAATGTTTTGAGAAAATTTGGCAAGTTGATTTGGTAAGTTGTTTTGGACTTTAATTAGTTTGATTTGAGTTAAACATACAAAAGTTGTGAAAGGGAAGTGTTTAAATCTTCACTTTACTGTTAAAGACGCCTTCATATTGATTTACAAAAGAAAATAAACTATCCTATGTATTTCATATGTTTGGGCCGAAATGGTCCCAAAATGACAGCTTTCTGGATCTTTTTGTGGCAATTGTTTGAGGTAGCTAATAAATGAATTTTTCAACGAAATTTTACATGTAATTAGTCAACATATGAAATAAGTTTTCTGTAAAATTTCAGACAAAAATAAAATCATTTACTTGGTCAAATGCATGACTGAAGTAGACTGAAATTTTGAAGAAAACCCAGATCTTACTATTCATTTGGTCATGCCATTTTGCGTTGCCAATTTTTCGTGCCGCGACACTATTCATTTGGTCAATTTGTGATCTTTTGAGGAATGCTTTGAAATGTTTAATATGTTTATTGTAGATATTAAATATGTGAAAAAGGGTAATGGTTTGACAAAAGAATATGGTGCGCGGCATAAATGGCAAAGTGCGATGGGAATTAAAATGACTTCTCGAATCATTCTAAAATGGAGTTTGAGACTTAAAGTGAATCATTTAAATCTTTATGCTCTACTGGGTAGTTGGGAGTGGTAGATAAGGGTATGGTGCACTATACTAACGCATGCAGTACTGCTCATTATTGTGATATGATATTTTATTCAGTGGTGAGGCCACTGAAGCCAATGGGGAGGCCCATTGGTTATAACCAGGATGGTGAGGGCCATTCCTGTGATCTGATATCGGTGCTGAGGGCCACCTATGTTACAGTGGTGAGGGCCACTGCCTTATCGCTATGGTTCCCTATATACCAGTAGAGCCTGAGCCAAAGTCATATTTTTCGTTAAACTATGTAATGTAAAAATAAGTTTGAATTATGATTTTACATTATTGGAAGCATATCACACTGAATGTACAATAATTTCTATTGGTTTAAGGTTGGTTAAATTATGATTTAATTATTCCCTTTTAATTCAAATACTTTCATATGTTACTTTTATTTTTATTGGTAAAGTACCCACTGAGCGACAACGCTCAGCGAGTTAAGTTTTGCTTGACTCGTAGGTTCGGAGCTGTAGCAAATTCTTGGAAAGCGCGACCAGACCCACAACATATCTCAGGGTAGATCTTTTAGTTCCCATTATGAGTTAGCTAGTTGTGGCATGTATATGTATATATATAAGTTTGAGAATTACTATGTTATACTGTACGTTAGTAGTATGTAATAATAATAAACCTCTACTTTATTTTGTATTAGAAGTGTGAACTCTTCTTGCAGGTTTGTAGTTGAGGGTATAAGGTGGATTCATTGGGAGTGTATTGAAACTGATTGTACTCACACTGGTTTTTAAAAAAAATGTTTTCAAAAAATAGAAAAACCAGTTTTGTCGACACTTGGTACCCAAATTTCTAGGCGAAACTCTGGCAAAATTTTTGTAAAATCGGAACTAAAATTTGACTAAGTAAAATTGGTAGCAACATTAGGATAGTGTGGCGCCTCTACTCGGCTTACACATGTAGGCCGGGAAGGGGTGTTACAAAAGCAATGTCCAAACAAAGCAAATAAATGGACACCCATCTGAGGATGGAAACATGTCCTTACATCGTTCATGTCTAAACTAAATAAGACACCCACCGAAAGGTGGAAACATGTTCTTTACATTGGTCCAAAATATAAAAGCAATTTAAATTACATAGATATTAATTAATGATGTACCCACAAAGTGGAAACATAGCTCTTACAATATTTGAAAATCAAAATAAATCAATAAAAGTAAATAACCATTCATAATAAATAAATCATTCATCAAAGATATCAAACATCAATCAAAATATATAATAAACATTCATCCAATTTAAATAAAATAGTAAATATATTAACTTTAGGGGTTCATGCATTAAGTAGGGTTTCTAGGGTTTTATGTTCAATAACTAGGGTTTTGCATATACTAGTTTAATTTGTTGAGAAATATTTTAAAGTAATAACATAGCTACTGGATGTTAAAAAGATTTAAGATTTTGGATGTTTTTATGAAAATAATGTTACTGTGATTTTAAAAAGTAGGTTTAGTTAGGGTTTTGAGTAAACATTATGAAATTAGGGTTTTGGAACATTAAGACATTAGGGTTTATAATTTTAAAAGATTGGGTTTTAGGTTCACTGGATTATGGTTTTAGGTGTTGATGAATTTGTCATAAAGTTTTGATGTTTTAAGAATTAGGGTTTAGGAAAACTAGGGTTTACTGGATTAGGGTTTTGAGAAAATTAGGATTTTTGGTATTTTGGAAAATATATTTGATCTTTGGATTTAAGAAAATAGTTTAGAGTTAATTATGATTAGAATATGTAAAGAAGATTAGGGTTTGGAGATTTAAGAAGACATTTGGAAATTTTGGACAAAAAGTTAGAGTTTAGATGATTAAGAAAATAGTTCGGGGAAAAACAATTTAGGGTTTTTAAAGTTTTGGAAACAGAAAAAATAATTTAGGGTTTTAAAGTTTTGGAAATACAAGGATGATTAGGGTTTTTAAAGTTTTAGAAACAGTTTGAAGTTTTTAGTTTTATAAAACATGGAAGTGGAGTTTTGAAAACCAACTGATTAATGTATTAAATAAAGTAAACAATTAAAGTTATTGAAACAAAGATCAAATTACTACATATTCCTATTAATCAAAGAAAACAAAACTACTATGAATATATAATTTAGGATTAAAGATCAAACCTGCGTAGTTGGTTCCACCAAAAACTGATTTCTGGATGAACAATAATAAAGGCAATGTTGCTGCCTTTGATGGGTTGATGATTGCTTCTTGTTGCTAATGTCTCTTGCTCCTAGGGTTTTCTATCTCTTTTTTCCTCCCCAAGTCAGAAGTCCAAAGTTTCATCCAGTAAAATAATTTTTTTCGATCCCTTAATTATGTGTTTTAATGTGGTATTTATAGAAAAAGTCATAAACCTACTTCTAATGGTCTAAGGTAACTAAAACTAATTAGGAAAAGAAACCAAAACTAAATAGAATTTGGTTTCGAAAAACTGTGTTGGAAAATTACGATGGCAAAAAAAAAAACTGCTACGGGCAAACAAAAACTTGCAAGCGATGGCTGGGAATTGCTGCAGGCGGGCGTCAATTTGCCGCAGGAAATTCCTGCAGGTGATTTGGCCTAAGTCGATTCACTTTCGGCGATGAAATTTTTTATCGCCGATTTTTATTTATTTATTTATTTATAACTTTATTAATATTACCTTTTTTATTTTTTATTAAAAATTATAAATAATAAATACTAAAATAAATATTATTTAATTAAAATACCTCAAAAATTATTTTGGACTATATAAAAAATATTGGACCTGCCTGGATAAAAAATTAAGGGTCTACAGTCACTGTCCTGGTATCTTGTCTCAAACTCAAGAACTCCATCTTCTTTGCATTTTTATACTCTCTCAGAGTATACTTCTGCTCAAATTTTCGCAGAAAATCATCATATGTCAGAACTGGTGGATCATCCAGAGCATGTGGAACAGTCTTCCACCAATCATATGCATCCCTCTGCAAAAGAGATCTGGCATAATCAAACTTCTCTGTTGGACTAGCCTGCAACTGAATGAATACCCTCTGAACCCTATCTAGCCACTGCTTTGCTACAGCAGGGTCTGTAGTACCAACAAAGTTCTCAGCTCCATACTTTCTCAGTTTATCATACTGCCTTGCTAACAACTGCGGCTGCGGCTACAGTTGTGGTGACTGCAGAACTGGAGCCTGCCTCAACAACTCTACCATATGCCATGCCCAGCCAGGTGAAATCTCATCAACTATTGGTATCACAGGCACAGAAATAGATGCCTCACCAGCAGACACAACTCTAGCTCCATCTCTACCCTCATCCGGAGCCACACTCTCTGCACTACCCTTAGCAGCCTGATCTACCTATATCTGCAAACACAGTAGAAAATACTATATTAGAGATCAAAAACTGCCAGTGCCAATGCATGTATTACAATTAAAAACTATTTTTAAATCACCCATTTTCTCTCTCTATCAACCCACCTAGGTTGAGAACCTCAAACCTAGGCTCTGATACCAAAATAAATGTAACACCATTATACCCTATATACGTACAATACATATTTTCAACATATGTAAAATACGCATATATGGTATAAAAATGTCACAGACAGGTTTAATAAAAAATTTTCACATTTCCAATTTAAATTTTCAAATTCTAAATATATAAAATTAAATAGCATATAAATATTCTTTACTTGTTATAGGAACCTAAAACAAATATTATATATGAAAATATCTGGAAAAAATTCGTCAGAGTTTTGTCTGTAATTTGGATATCCCAAAATTTAGCAAAACACAACCTACAAAAAGAAAACACTCCCAAATAATTTCAAATCACCATCTCAACCATACTCCTCAATATCACCAAGTTACTCTAACATTTATATATATAATTTAAAACACATTTACTCTCCCATTTCAAATACATTGACCCAAACATTCTTTATAATATACAATACATAAAATCCAAAACATAATATATTATGCATAATACTCAAAATGTACAATAACATAAAAATATATACATGTTGCTGACAATGTTTCTTATCTCAATAACAACTCAACAAGCTCAACTACAAGTCTAGACCCGACCTGGTCTAGAAGAACTCTTTGGATCAGCTGAGTCTACCCTGTCACCTATATGATGGAAATAATCACGCTAAGCCGAAGCCTAGTGGTACAAACTTTGATAATAATATAATCTAAATGTAATGTCAATGCACAACACACACATATATATATATATGTATATATATCATGACTCATAACTTTATATCTCATTATATTGCTCAATTGTATCACAATTCATAATTCACATTAAAGCAAAGACAAGCATGGGCCCAAAAGGATCTAATATGCTATTCAAATTTCAGAGTTATTACTTTGGTCCATAATGACACCATGTGTCTAGCCCTGTAGGCAATATATCCATGGATAATCCAACTAGATCTTAGCTTACAACCCAGTCTTTTCACTCAGTCTAGCTTCAAGGATTTGTTTTTGAGGCTTACGACCCAGTATTTTTACCCCAAAAATATCATATTTATCAGCTGGACCTGGTTTATGACCCGGTCCTTTCACCAGCCCAGCTTTTAGCCCATAGGCAATCATAGGCATGCCGCCAAACCTAGAACTCTAAAAATTGAATAACATACTAGACACAATTTATTCATTTTTCTCATTATTAATCTCTTTCTCATTTTCACATATTCAATCTAGGCACATTGCCTTATTTTCACATTTTTTTTCTCACTTTTCTCATTTTTCACATCTTTCTCATTTTTCTCACTTTTCTCACTTTTCTCAATATCAATTCATTTCATTATACCACACATCTCATTTTTGCATTCACAACACATTACCCAATTACTTTGGGTATTTTCACATATTATACATATTTCACATTTTACACAATTTAGCCATTATCAATGGCTTTTCACAATGCATTTAACACATATATGACATTACAAATGTCATAGCACATTATTCATACACAATCAATATACCAAGTAGCTTAACACATTTTTCAACCAAAATGTGTTAAGCCCAAATGTCATGCAAATATAAACAATATATTCAAAGTTTGTACATACCTCCACTAGCAACCCAAAGCAAGCTTAAAACAACCTCTAATCCAATCTTTCCAACTTGCCCTTCACCACTTGGATGAAGCAAATCAACCTCCCTCAATGCCTAAAACAAATGTGATAGCAAATAATCATTTAGTATCACATTTAATGGTATTTCCAAAATTAAATCATAATTACACATCACTCCTACAAATTTTCAAAAATTTAGCCTTTCCTTACTTTAACATTAGAATTTCATTCTACTACAATTAAATTAGTGTTTTAAGTTTATTTATATTGTTAAAAATATATTTGAATACATTTAAATCATTTACATTATAAAATACACTCTTATACACAAAATCTCAAAAATGGCATAACCTTCCCCCATTGAAGGTTTTCCATTCCAACACATTCCATTACTCATTTCAAGCTTATATTCATCACTTTTAACACTAAACAATATGCTTAAATAAATAAAATCACACAATTCAACAACTTTGGAAAATCACTTTCCAAAACCCTAAATCTCCACTTCCATTTTCAAACTCTAACAAAACATAGCCAAATCTAATATTTAACTTTAAAATACTTGTTTATGAATCAAAACAACTCATTTAGAACTAATTTTCACAATTAAAGCTCATGTTTTCAAAACCCCAAAAATCCATAACCCTAAATTCTCTCTATTCACTATTCTTTATCAAAACTCCATCATCTCTTCAAACTAACCTTAAAATCATTGTTAACTATCCAAAATAGCATCATACACACCAATTCCAACAATTATAACATACTACTTAAAAATTCAAATTCTCACACAATTCACTTTTCCATGGAATTCAAAGAAAAGAGTTGGAAACTTACTAAATTTGGTGGAAATCACCAAAAATCCACTTGAAACTTGTTAAATCCTTCAATTTATGGAGTATGGAAGAAGTAAAATCCTTGGCTTCTCTTCAATGGAGGTTCGGCCCTTGTGAGAAGAAGAGGAAGATGAAGACAACTTTTAAATTTTCTTTTTCTTTTCATCTTTATTTTTAACCATATATATATATTAAAATAATTTAATAATTATTTATTTATTTAATAAATTAAAAGTCTTAATTTCCCTCTTCCATTCAAAAATAATTTATTTTTGAATTATTTTATTAATTTTAAATTTCTAAAAATTTATTTACAAAAATGCCATTGGACTTTGACTTTTCTTTTAAAAAGTGTTGACTTTTATATGTTATGTATATTTTGCATATATATCACATATATATTCTACTTTTTCATTTAAAATCCCTTCATTTTCATTTAAAACCATTAATTTAATTTATCTTTTTGAATTATAATTTATTTTATCAAATTTTCCAAAGATTAGAAATTTTCAAACATTTTAGGATGTTACAGCAACGCCCCTGAAAGGTAAATGATTTAATATACTCATTGAATGAGTTGTTGCCTCCAGAATATAAATTAGGGTTTTAAATCTAAAACTAAGGTTTACCATGCAAAGTTAGGATTTTGGGTTGGAAAATTAGGTTATCATGCAATTTAGGGTTTTTATTATCAAATTAAGGTCTTATTAGCAAAATTAAGTTTTAAATTTTAGAATTAGGATTTTAAGGGAAAATTAGGGACATGCAAGTAAAGTTCCAATTTAACTTGATCCTAAACCTATGGCTTACTAGATGCAATTTCAAAATCAAACCAGAAATCTACAACGATAGTGAACTTCAATAACATTAAGAGATGAAGATAACAAAAAGAAATTAAATAGAATTAGTTAATAAACCACACCTGCATTATTGGCTCCACCAAGGTGATTTTGTTGAACCAAGCTTGACGGTTTGTATAATTGATTTCAAAAGTCTGGGTCAACTAAGGTTTCTTGGCTGAATTTAAATAATCTGGATATTGTTTATTATTTCTCACAATGTTGGTACTATCTCTTGATTTCTCTTGCTTACTGTCTCTCTTTTCCTTTTTGTTTCTAGGTTTATTTTCTTAATTGGAAATTGTAGTTTTTCTTTGTTCATCTCTACTACCTCTTTTGCTAATCATTCTTAACCCCTTTTATAATGTTGAATTAGGGTTAAGACTTAGGATAGTATTAGGAAACACTATGTTTATATGAATTCATCCGAATTTAAGTAGAATTAGGACACTTAAAACAAAAATTGGCCTTGCCAATTACCCATGAGCTAAGCTCATGGCGAATTAGGCATGGCCAATTCATCATAATTTTGGTTTTTAAAGTCAAACTAGCTTGATTTGTGCTTTCAAAATCATATTGGCCTTGTTTTGGGCTTTTAAAGTTTGACCAAACTTAATTCAAACTTTTAAAATTGGATTGGACTTAATTCAAGCTTTTAAAATTGGATTTGATTTGATTTGGCCCTTTTAATTGGAACTAAACTCATTCAGGGCCAAAATTAAGGGTGCCCCTGCTTGACTGATTTGAGACTTTAGTAGAAGAGAGTAAAAAGAAACTATACAAATTCTGAATTTTGCATCAAGTATCTACAAAACAAAACACAGAGACAAATAAACAAAAATCTAGAGGAAACAACAATCATCGAATGTTTTGTTTATTTGAAAATCATCAAGTATCTACAAAACAAAACATGAAAATCACCAAGCAACTCTAATATCTTAGTAAATTAAAACAATCATTGAGCCATTCTAATATTTTGATGAAAAGCACCAACCAAGTCTAATATCTTGGTAAATCAAAACAATCATCAAGTGATTCTAATATCCGAATGAAAACCATCATGAAACTCTATTATCTTGATGAAACAACAATCATCGAATGACTCTAATATCTCAATGAAATCACCAAGAAACTCTAATATCTTGGTAAATCAAAACAAACACGTGATAATGATTATTGAAAAAGAGTGACAAGCCGCAAAATGACTCATCAAAAGCAAACATAAAGGAATTTTAATATCTTGATAGGATAGTGAGCGACTCTAATATCTCACTACGAACAAACTTGGATACTTCAATGGATCTTCATCTTGATTCTTTATTTTTGAATACTTCAACAAATCTAGAAAAATGTCTGCCTTTATAGATTGGATCTTCATCTCGAGTCTTGGGAAAGGACCTTTATCAAGACAACAAGAATGTAGTGTGATATGCTCATGTATGCATGTATGCATGATACACATGAATGATACTTACAGTGATTATACTGATTCAAAAATTGAGGTGATAGGCCATAGGACTCCCATTGGTACCTTCAGGCTATTTATGTAGGTGTGAGCAGGGATTTTTCCCCCCACTCCGGTGGAATGGTTCTTGCTACTTCGACGCTATTTAGGCTCAGGGCTTTAAAGACCACGGGCCTAACCCTGGAGAAAAATGGAGTCGCCACCCAGATGGGCCGGGAAAAAGAAAGGGGTGGATGACTCAATTCCTAAGGAATTCCCAACCCCCTAATGGGTTCAAAAAGTTGGGTACATTTGGGGAAGGTGAGAAATGACCCAGTACCCCCACAACACCTGGTTCATTGGAACCGGCCTCCTTTGCAGGTCTTAATATTATAAAATTCTTAAGTATAACAATATTATCCATACTACATGCAACAATTAAAATAAAGCATCATTATATTAAAATCAAAGCAATGTCCAAACAAAATAAATAAATGGACACCCATCCGAGGATGAAAACATGTCCTTACATCGTCCATGTCTAAAACTAAATAGGAAACCCACCAAAAGGTGGAAACGTGTCCTTTACATTGGTCCAAAAACTTTAAGATAAAATAAATTACATAAAATTTAACTAATGAGGAACCTAAAATATGGAAACATACCTCTTATAATGTTTTGAAATCAAAACAAATCAATAAAAGTAAACATCCATTCATCATAAATAAATCATTCATTGAAGACATAAATTGAATATATAAATAAATTATTAATCAAATTATATAATAAACATTCATCCCATTCAAATAAAACAATAAGTATATAACTTTAGGGTCCATGCATCAATTAGAGTTTCTTGGGTTTTATGTTTAACAATTAGGATTTTGCATATGCTAGTTTAATTAGTTGAGAAATATTTTAAAGAAATGGCATGGCAGGTTAGATTTGAAATAAATAGAGCTTGAATCTAAAGAATGGATGTTTTGGATTTAGGGTTTCGAAAGTTATATAAAAATAATATTGAAAATTTAGGGTTTTAAATAAGTTAGATTGAAAATCATGAAAATTGGTTTTTTAGATTAGGTATTTGAAAAAATAAGCTACTGTGATTTTAGAAAATTAGATTTGGTTAGGGTTTTAAGAATACAAATCATTGTGACTTTAGAAAAGTGTAATTTAGGGTTTTAGATTTTGAAAATATGTGCTACGGGTATTAAGGCATTAGGGTTTTGAAAGAAATATTTTTAGGGTTTCAAATAAAGTTTGGATGGTTTGTAGAATAATTGATCAAATTGTATGATGAAACAATTAATCCAACTTGATGAAGCTACTGTAAACGTAAACAAAGAAATAGAGATTTAAACCTCCGTTGTTGGTTCCACCACAATCTTTGAATTCTGGTTGAACAATAATAAAGACAGTGTAGGTTGCCTTTGATGGATTTGTAACACCCCGATACCCTATATAAGTACTATGCGTATACCTAGTATACATACAGTAAATATATAAAGTATAAGGATGTCACTTTTCGTTACCTTTTAAAAACCTGTAACAGAGTTCAAACCATAATACATTAATTTAAATAACATTTACAAAATCATTATCTTTATTAAAACTTCATTTATACATATAAATACTCTCTCGTCAGAAATACATCATAATTAAAATTTATACATGTATGCATTACCCTCTAGTTGGTCTCGACAAACTTTACTCTTCTTGTGGCATAACAAAGACTTCATATCTTCCATCTATATACCTGCGCGAATAAACACCCGCGCTAAGCCCGAGAGCTTAGTAGTCCAAATATAAAATATAAACATATAGTATAGAAGTATTGATATATAATGATACATCGATTCAATATATAATTAGTTCTTATCATATCTTCTTTTCTTTTTAATTTTATCTTTAATATATCCTAGCTAATTTCATATATGATGTATATATATACATAATATTATCACCAACCCCAATGCATCACCAATACTCAAAACCAATATATTAATACCCCTACATTATATATATACCACACCAACCATTATTGCAATACACACTTTACATATCATACCAATTATTATTGCAATACACACATTACATATCATACACTCATTATTGCAATACACACATTACACATCATATCACTCATTATTGCAATACACAATTTACATATCATATAAATCATAAATCATATTTCCAATAAAGACAACCTTTATCATCAACCACAATTCATTTACATATTACACTTAATAACATTATATTATTCACAATTCACCAAGCATAATTCATTATTAATACTCACAATCAGTATTTCAATACTTGCATTTCACATTGACAATAAAGACAGACTCGGGCCCAAAACACTAATATGTTATTCAAAGTTCAGAGTTACTGCTTTGGTTCATAGTCACAATCATCACGCCCGTAGGCAATGTATATACATGTATCTCTATCCATGGATAGTGTAACAGACCCAGTCTCTTGGACCATCAACTCAACACATATGAGGAGATCCTCAACCCGGCAAGACTGTTACAAATCATATATCTCATATTCACAATTCTCATAGTGCAACAGACCCAGTCTCTTGGACCATCAACTCAACACATATGAGGAGATCCTCAACCCGGCAAGACTGTTACCTTTCATCATTTCTTAGGCATGCCACCCAAATCCAGAACTCTGAAACTGAATAACATATTAAACAAACAATTCATTTATTATTTCATTATCAATCTCATCATCAATTAGGCCAACATGCCTTATCTCTTTCAATTGAATTATCATAGCCAATCACAATGGCTTCATATCATATCATATCTCAATCCATATGATACATATAGCATCATTGATATCACATTTCAAAGTATATTATTCATATAATACATTGTCATACACAAGATTCACAATGCATATAACATAACATTTTCTCACTTCTCAAAACACATTAACATCATTCATTACTAGAGCATTTATCATAACAAATTGCACATACCTTAAGAATGATCCTCATTTCTTCCTACCTTTCCCATTTCATATTTCATCCTTTATATATATTCTTCATTTACATTCACAATATAATAGCTTATTTAACACTTTCATCCCAATGTGTTAATGTTCAAAGACATATAAGGATATACAATCAAATAGGGTTTATGCTTACCTTGTTAATGATCTTCACATCCTTCACATCATTCAATCATCACCTTAGTCCAATTATGTTAACAATATAATAGATCACTTAACACATTTGCAAACAAATGTGTTAAGCCTCAAATTATGTAATTAAATACAATCATATGTATTGGTACTTACCTCAAGAACTAGTCCCATCAATCTATACATTTCTTTTCTTTCCAAGAATTCTCCACATTTAGGTTAATGCAACCCAATCTCTTCAAAACCTTTGAGGGACACGGGCAGCACCACTTGAGGGACACGGTTAGGGCAATTCAACCTCTTCACAATCTAATCCAAAAGGAATATTAGCAAAATGACCATATGAGTAGTACATTCTGGTTTAAGACTCCATTTTATCCTTATTTTGAAAAATTGTATAAAATAATCTACTTGACTAAAAATTCTAAAATTTTTACAGAATTTAGTTTTATATCTTAAAATCATTCCTTTAAAATTTCAGATCAAACTGAACACAAAATCTTGGTCAAATAGTTCACCTAACCAGACTGCCCCAATTGCCCTGCATCCTGGCAGCAGTTCTGAACTTTGTGAATTCCATAAATCAAATTCAATCAACGTGGTTCCAAATTATTTTTCTCAAATACTAGACTCACTAATCCACAACATATCTAAAATTCAATTGGATATGATTTTTCTACATTTTATTAAAAATCCCGAAATATAGCTGTCTCAGTTAAGGTACCTGCTGGAACAGGTCTAATAAAAATAATCTTTCTAAACTCATAACCATTCCAAAATCGAATCAACATATTTTTCAGTCATTCTAGACTCATAGAGGCACAACATATCAAAAATTCACTTCAAGAACATTTTTCTATAATTAATTAAAAATCATACAAGTCACAGCCTTTACTAATTGTAAAACAGAAAAAAATTCACTAAACACAACTCTTACTCTTCCATCACCAACACCAACCTAGCTTCTTATCTTTAATTCCATTTCAACACTTTTACACACACCATACACAAACACACTCCATCAAACTCAAACAAAATTCCAAATAGAACAAAAGAAATCAAGAGAAAACTTACCTTAAATGAAGAAATTCCACAAATCTCTAACCAAAACCCTTGATTCCTTCTTCAATTTGATTATAGAACTTCAAACACCTCCCTAGCTCTTTCTCTTCTTCAATGGCCGGCCTCTTCAAGAAAGAAAGAAGAAAATACCAACAAGTCAACCACTTTTCTTCTTTTAATCTCCACCATGCAACTTAACCAAAGAAAATTACCTCCATGCCCTTCATCCATTTAATTAATCTTTTGTCTCATATATACCCATATATATAATTTCACATGCCACAAATAAATATCATCTTGTATTGACCAACCCTTTTGACCAATGTATATGTTAGTTATACAACCATATAAACAACATATACACTTCTCTCTACACCCTCTTTTCTTCTCAAAACACAAATACCTATACATTCTTTTCCCAACTTCTTTTCTCTTGTAATTTAACACATATATTCAATCCAATATATAACAATAACATAATCAAAACTTTTAAGGTATACATGAGGATATTACAGGATTGTTGTTTGCTTCCTCTTGATTTTTCAAGCTTAAGATTGGCTAAAAAAAATCCAAAAGTCCAAGGTCAAGTAAAAAATTTCAGCTCCTTAATTATGTACCTTTGATGTGGTATTTATAAGAAAAAAAAATAAACCTAATCCTAATTAGCTAACAAAATAAAAGCCTTTTAGGAAATAAAATTAGAAACCAGTAGAATAGGGTTTTGGCAAAACTGCATGCGGGACGGGCGTGCGAAAGTGCGTTGGCCAAAAAAATTGCTACTGGCGCTGGGCGCTGGCTAGCAAATTCGCCGTAGAAAAATCCTGCGGTGAATTGGCCCAAGCCAATTCATCTTCGGCGATGAAAATTTTTTGTCGCCGATTCTTCCGTCGCTGATTTTTATTTTTAATTATTTCTTCTTCTTTTTTTTATATTCTTTTATTTTAATTAAAAACAAATACTAAAAGTAATAACTATTATTAAAAATACCATAAAAATTATTTTGGACTGCTTAAAAATATTGGATTGGACTGGGTCAAAATTTAAGGGTCTATAGTTTGCCCCCTGCTTGAGCGATCTGAGACTACAACAAAAGAGAGCAAAAAGCAATGTGATTTTTTGACTGATTTTGGATGAGGATTGGTTCTCAACCCAAGGTTGAAGTTGGTTTGGGTTCTGGAGCCGAAATGAGTTCTGAACTCCAAAATGATTTGGGTACTTGGACCCGAGACTGAATTGGATTTGGGTACTTGGACCCGAGATTGGGTGCTTGGACCTGAGATTGGGTACTTGGACCCAAGACTGAATTTGATTTGGGTACTTGGACCCGAGATTGAATTTGATTTGGGTACTTGGACCCAAGACTAAATTGGATTTGGGTCCTTGGACTCGAGATTGGATTGAGTTTGGGTACTTGGACCCTAGATTGGATTGGATTTGGGTACTTGGACCTGAGATTGAATTGGATTTAGGTATTTAGGCCCAAAGCTGAATTTTATTTGAGTACTTAGACCCGAGATTGGGTACTTGGACCCGAGACTGGATTTGATTTGGGTACTTGGACCCATGACTGAATTAGATTTGGGTACTTAGACCCGAGATTGGGTACTTGGATCTGAGATTGGGTGTTTGGACCCGAGATTGGGTACTTGGACCCGAGATTGGGTGTTTGGACACGAGATTGGGTACTTGGACTTGAAATTGGGTACTTAGACCTGAGATTGAATTTGATTTGGGTACTTGGACCTGAGACTAGGTACTTGGACCCAAGACTCAATTTGATTTGGGTACTTGAACCCGAGATTGGGTACTTGGTGTAATATCCCTAAGTGTGCCTAGAAGTTGTGATAATATTGTTATTAGTGAATTGAATGTGTGATTGATAAGTGGTAATTGTGTATGATTTATTTGGAGGATAATAGAAGTTGAGAAAATAATGTATATGTGTGTAGTTGGAAGGAATGCATTGTGTAGAGAGAAGTGTATATGTAGTGTATATGGTGATATATATAACATATAAGTTGGTCAAAGGGCTTGGTCAAGGGAAGAAGATATTTTATTTGTGATTTGTGAAATTACCTATATGGGTATATATGTGACAAAAGTTTAGTTAAATGGATGAGGGCATTATAGTAATTTTCTTTTAGATGAGTATTTAATGCATGTGGACTTTGTGTTTTCTTCATCATTTCTTCTTCTTCTCCTTGTGTTGGCCGGCTCCTTCATTGGCAAAGAAAAACAAAAGAACAAAGAAAGGTTTTGATGATTTTAAGCTCCAAAGTTGAGAGAGATTTCAAGTAGCTAAGTTGGATTTCAAGGAATTTTATCATCTTGGTAAGTTTTCTCTTGTTTACCTTGATTCTTTTTGAAGTTGTGTTTGGATTGAGTTATGTTTAGTAATAGTATGATTAAGTATGTTTGTAATTTGTTGAGAAGAGTTGAAATAGATTTGAAAAGGAGAAGTAAATTGGTGTTGGTGATGGAAGAGTAAGAGTTGTGTTTAGTGAATATTTTTCTGTTTTACAATTAGTAAAGGCTGTGACTTGTATGATTTTTAATTAATTATAGAAAAATGTTCTTGAAGTGAATTTTTGATATGCTGTGCCTCTATGAGTCTAGAATGACTGAAAAATATGTTGATTCGATTTTGGAATGGTTATGAGTTTAGAAAGATTATTTTTATTAGACCTGTTCCAGCAGGTACCTTAATTGAGACAGCTATATTTCGGGATTTTTAATAAAATGTAGAAAAATCATATCCAATTGAATTTTGGATATGTTTTTGCTTAGTGAGTCTAGTATTTGAGAAAAATAATTTGGAACCACGTTGATTGAATTTGATTTATGGAATTCACAAAGTTCAGAACTGCTGCCAGGATGCAGGGCAATTGGGGCAGTCTGGTTAGGTGAACTATTTGACCAAGATTTTGTGTTCAGTTTGATCTGAAATTTTAAAGGAATGATTTTAAGATACAAAAATAAATTCTGTAAAAATTTTAGAATTTTTAGTCAAGTAGATTATTTTATACAATTTTTCAAAATAAGGATAAAATGGAGTCTAAAACCAGAATGTACTATTCATATGGTCATTTTGCTAATATTCCTTTTGGATTAGGTTGTGAAGAGGTTGAATTGCCCTAATTTGTGAAGTGAAGAACTATTGAGTGGAGAAGAGTTTAGAGTGGTGTGAAATGTTATTAAGGTAAGTACCAATGTTGC
This sequence comes from Garcia nutans, assembly GCA_947685225.1. Classification (NCBI taxonomy): domain Eukaryota; kingdom Viridiplantae; phylum Streptophyta; class Magnoliopsida; order Malpighiales; family Euphorbiaceae; genus Garcia; species Garcia nutans. The sequence goes on along the minus strand of CANTUV010000008.1, from coordinate 35,945,734 downwards.
ATGATTGCATTGTTAATGCATATCACTAATGTATTTTGATGTGTTTATATCATTAATGATATGTATATATATAATTGTGTTATGGGAAAATGAAAGATGTGAATGATTTGATGAATATTAATGTATGAGAATACAATTGATTGAGTATAATTAAATAATATTAGGTAAATTATTACATTGTTAATCTAATGTGACTTGTATAGTGTGAAAGAGAAGAGGATCATTCAACAAGGTATGAGCTATGCAAATTTATTATGATAAACATTTTTATGAAGAATTACTTTAATGTACTTTGTAATGTTATAGCAATGATGCTATATGTATAATGTGAATCATGTGATTGAATAATGATATGTTCATTTGGTTAATGTAATTGATGTTGAGTATTATAATGATGATGCACATGATACTATATGAACAATACTATGATTTGTGTATTATGAATCTTGTGAATTGTATTGTGCTATATGAATAAGGTACTTTGTAATGTTATAGCACTGATGTTATATGTATCATATGGATTGAGATATGATATGTTGTGAAGCCATTGTGATTGGCTATGATGATCTAATTGAAAGAAATAAGGCATGTTTGCCTAGATGATAATGAACATTGAGATTGAAATTGATAATGAAACAATAAGTGAAATATGTGTTTAATGTGTTATTCAGTTTTCAGAGTTCTGGGTTTGGAGGCATGCCTATAAAATGAAAAAGGTAACAGTCTTGCCGGGTTGAGGATCTCTTCAAATTGAGTTGAATTGAGGTCCAAGAAACTGGGTCTGTTACACTATGAGAATTGTGAATATGAAATATATGATTGGTAACAGTCTTGCCGGGTTGAGGATCTTCTCATGATGAGTTGATGGTCCAAGAGACTGGGTCTGTTACACTATCCATGGATAGAAATATTGATATATGATGCCTACGGGCTTGATGATTATGATTATAGACCAAAGCAGTAACTCTGAACTCTGAATAACATAGTGGTGTCTGTTGGGCCCGAGTCTGTCTTTGTTGTCAATGTGATATACAAATGTTGAAAGAAATGGATAATGAAATCTTTGGTATATTTCATTGGAAATGTGACTTGTGATTGGTATGATGTATAATGTGTGTATTGAGATGTTGATTGGGAATATTAGTGATGGGTTGGACTTGGTAGAAATGCTATGTTTATATGTGTATAAGATGTGAGATTAGTTGAAAGATATGAAAGGTGCAAATGAATAGGGATAAACTTAATAAGAAGTAAAAATATATGGAATTGAGATATCTTTATATGTTAGTGTTTCCATGATATATGTTTGTATTTTATATTTGTACTACTAAGCTTTCGAGCTTAGCGCGGATGTATTATCGCGCAGGTAGCTTGGTGGAAGACATGAAGTCTTTTGGTATGCCACGAGAAGAGTAAGATTTTGTCGAGACCAACTAGAGGGTAATGCATACATGTATCTACTTTAAGTATGTTATATTATATGTATAAATGAAGTTTTGATAAAGACAATAATTTGTATGTGTTCTTTAAATTGACCTATTATGGTTTGAATTTTGTTACAGGTATTGAAAGGTAAAAAGAAAAGTGGCATCCTTATACTTTAAATACTTACTGTATGTCTACTAGGTATATGTATAGTATTTATATGGAGTATTGGGGTGTTACAATTATTTTGGTATCAGAGCTTAGGTTCGAGATTCTCGGCCTAAGTAAAATTAAAAAGAAAAAGTTTTGAAACGCTTAAAATGAATTAAAAAGAAGAGTTTTGAAAATGAAATTTGTAATACATGCATATGCATTCACACCTAGGTTGGTCTCGGAGGTGGCATTATATGATTTATAGTATATCTGTGTTATATGAAATGGATGTTAATGTGTGAATGATATGATGTTATGAGAAAACTGTTTTGTTGTAATGTGAGATGTTGAGGCATGATTACTTAACTTGCTTGTGAAAAAAAAAGAATTTAAAAAAAAATATTGATAAGTTTAATGAACGGACCTATCTGTCTCCTGCGGAACCATGCGGACCCATTGGAATGGGCAACCGAACTTGGACAACCGACCTGGTTGGGGAAGGGTACGTATATAAAGTCATAGTTGTTGGCTATAATGATAAATTTAAATGAGTATAATGAATGATATGAATTTATATAAGTCTAATTGATAATTAAAAAATGGAAATTTATGCAAGTAAAGTGAAGTGTTAAACGTGTTGAAGCATAAAGAAATGAAAAGGAAAATAATATTGAATGAGTTGATTAGTAAAGACAAGGTATGATTATTTAAAGTTTGGGGTATATATATAAAGTTAAGGTATTATTTAAAGGAAAAAGAGATGATATTGGTTATGTAAGAATATAAATTAGTATGGTTATTTTAATGTAAACATTGTGAATTTAAGGTTAGAAATGTGAGATGCTTGGATATTGTGAAAGCTCATGGTAATGGTAATAATATGTGATATTTGAGATTTTTCGAAATGAGCTTAATAATTGGGGAAGAAATATGTGTTGATATTGCTTTATGATATATATATATATCCGAGATGTTTTTAAAGTTGATTTTAAGAAAAGATGAGTTTGGTAAATTTAAAGTTTAAGCAAAGTAGTAAGTTGAAAAGTTAAAGTTCTACTAGAAACTGATAAAGATTGATTGGATATTGATGATTTAATGTATATTCAATACCTGAGCCAGGTGAAATGATTAATATTGCACATGAAAGTATTATGAATTAAGTAATGTGATTGATGGTATGAGAATTTGTTTTGAAGTAAAAAGAGAAATAGATAAGCAAATGAAAAGGAGCTATTTTAAGTCATTTTATTGCAAAAAAAAAAAAAGATATGGAAGTATATTAAATGTTTTTTTTAAAGATGAAAGTAAAGAGATGTCACATTGGGAATGTGACCAAGATGGATGTGAAGTGTTATTATAGTCAGAATATATATTTGTAGTGTGATTAAATACTTTTTATCATATTGGAAGAATGAGAATAATAGTATTCAAAAGAAAGTGATAAACACTAAATTTGTAGTGAATGTATGAAAAAGGAAAATAAAAATCAGAGCATATAATTAAGTGTATAGGAGCTATTAGGCTCAATGTGTATATTATTAGGTGTAATGTACATATGTATAAATATATGAGTAAAATATATATATATATACGTTGAATGGTAAACAAACGGATATAAAGATGATATATTAAATGCATTTCAAAATAAAGGTGAGAGAGATGTCACCTTAGTAAGGTGACTAAGAATTTGTGAAGTATTATTGTAGTTAGGAAATATATATGTGTTGAGTTGATAAATAATTTAAGTTATGTCAAAAAGGGGTAAGAATGATGTTGATTAAGGAAAAGTAATAAATGTTAAATTGTGTTAAAGATCTGTAAAAGAGGAATTATATATAATTGTATGACTATGTGTATACATGTATGGAAAATGTGGAATGAGCTTTTCGATATGAATGTAAATGAAAATGTAAGAAATGTGGAAAGCAAGTCATATTGTGAATGTGACCTAAGTATGTGAATGTGATATAATTATTTGTTTAGTGGTGTGGAGAATAGTAGGGCATGTATCAGTGGATCTATGAGAGAATAGGTTTTAACTTATGTAGAGTTAGATTATGGGATGAAATGGAGAGTGAGAAAGGACTCAAGTAACACTAGAAGATGAAATTGTTATGATAATAACTGAGTTAAACTATCATATAATGTTTCCTGGATTAAGGATTTTGTTTGTAGAAATTCTATATGTATAAGTATATAATAAAAAGGAAAGTATACTGTATGAAAAGTGTTACAAGAGATAAATTAGAAGTGGAGTAATAAATGGAATTTGTATATGATTAAATGTTGTGTATAAAGATGTTATAGATAATATTGTTGATGTGAGTTAGACTAATGATAATCGTATGTTCAAGAGAAAATTTATGGAGATGGAGTTGAAATGTGTTAACTCTTGGTGTAGTAAAAGTGTGGAGAATGGATATATAATTCTTGTGATACAACTAAATAGTGTAATTAAAAAGTTTGGATACAGAATAATCGAGAAACAGTATTGATTTATGAGTTACAGGTGTGTGACCATTCATCTCCTATGGCTATATGATTTGGTTAGTATGTGTAGCCGGTTAATTTTAGTATCCATAAATTTGGGACTGAGACAATATGACTGTAGTACAAATTGGTGAGATTGAAAATTTTGTTTAAGAAGCATAGTTAAATAGTTATTATAAGATTTGGTGGGAACTATACTAATATGATTTGAAGTGATTTGTTATCACAATAATTTGATTGAATATGGATTGGAAAAGATCAAGAAATTGTATATAAGTTTGCCCTAATTGAATTAGATCATATATACATATATGAATATGGTGCAATTTCATGATAAGTTATATAAATTAATCGTTGGATGGAATGGAACAAGATTGGAAAATGGATATATTGTGACAGATAGATCAATTGATCTGAATTGGACTAAGATTATGAAGTATTATTGAGATTTAATATGTATAGTTGTATTAAGAATGTAATTAATTACGTGACAATGTATATGATGTAAAATATTAAAGTAAGAATGGATAGGAATGTATGGAATTATAGTAATTATAACTTATGATAATAAGGGAGAAGATTGGTTATTTATAAAATAAATTGAAAGGCAATGTATTAAAATGTAAGTTAAGAGAAAAGCATGCTAAAGAGGTAACTCCAATTGTGGAAAATAAGGACCTTGTTATCCATTGAGGATTGATAAATGTCTATTTAGACAGTGATTGTAATGACGGGATAATTAATGCTAAGATTCAAACCAATAATTGTTGAGGCTAAAGTTAAGAAAGTAATTACATAGAGGTGAAGGAACAAAATATATTGAATATAAAGATTGGATGAAGTATAAGTGTACTATAAAATGATTTGATTCCTGATTAAAAATGTTAATAGGAGATGTAATGAGTATTTTGAATGTTTGATCAAGGAAATAAGAAGGTATATAAACATATAGAACGATGAATTATGGAATTTAGAGGAGATTGTTGATTCTAAAAGAAGGAATTGAAGTTATATGATTGGATGACATAATAATTTAAGCATATATTTAACTTCAGGTGGAAGTGAAGATAGTATTTTTGTTAAGAATGAATTGTTATGGCATGGATAATTTCGAGGACGAAATTATTTAAGGGGGAGAGAATTGTAATATCCCTAAGTGTGCCTAGAAGTTGTGATAATATTGTTATTAGTGAATTGAATGTGTGATTGATAAGTGGTAATTGTGTATGATTTATTTGGAGGATAATAGAAGTTGAGAAAATAATGTATATGTGTGTAGTTGGAAGGAATGCATTGTGTAGAGAGAAGTGTATATGTAGTGTATATGGTGATATATATAACATATAAGTTGGTCAAAGGGCTTGGTCAAGGGAAGAAGATATTTTATTTGTGATTTGTGAAATTACCTATATGGGTATATATGTGACAAAAGTTTAGTTAAATGGATGAGGGCATTATAGTAATTTTCTTTTAGATGAGTATTTAATGCATGTGGACTTTGTGTTTTCTTCATCATTTCTTCTTCTTCTCCTTGTGTTGGCCGGCTCCTTCATTGGCAAAGAAAAACAAAAGAACAAAGAAAGGTTTTGATGATTTTAAGCTCCAAAGTTGAGAGAGATTTCAAGTAGCTAAGTTGGATTTCAAGGAATTTTATCATCTTGGTAAGTTTTCTCTTGTTTACCTTGATTCTTTTTGAAGTTGTGTTTGGATTGAGTTATGTTTAGTAATAGTATGATTAAGTATGTTTGTAATTTGTTGAGAAGAGTTGAAATAGATTTGAAAAGGAGAAGTAAATTGGTGTTGGTGATGGAAGAGTAAGAGTTGTGTTTAGTGAATATTTTTCTGTTTTACAATTAGTAAAGGCTGTGACTTGTATGATTTTTAATTAATTATAGAAAAATGTTCTTGAAGTGAATTTTTGATATGCTGTGCCTCTATGAGTCTAGAATGACTGAAAAATATGTTGATTCGATTTTGGAATGGTTATGAGTTTAGAAAGATTATTTTTATTAGACCTGTTCCAGCAGGTACCTTAATTGAGACAGCTATATTTCGGGATTTTTAATAAAATGTAGAAAAATCATATCCAATTGAATTTTGGATATGTTTTTGCTTAGTGAGTCTAGTATTTGAGAAAAATAATTTGGAACCACGTTGATTGAATTTGATTTATGGAATTCACAAAGTTCAGAACTGCTGCCAGGATGCAGGGCAATTGGGGCAGTCTGGTTAGGTGAACTATTTGACCAAGATTTTGTGTTCAGTTTGATCTGAAATTTTAAAGGAATGATTTTAAGATACAAAAATAAATTCTGTAAAAATTTTAGAATTTTTAGTCAAGTAGATTATTTTATACAATTTTTCAAAATAAGGATAAAATGGAGTCTAAAACCAGAATGTACTATTCATATGGTCATTTTGCTAATATTCCTTTTGGATTAGGTTGTGAAGAGGTTGAATTGCCCTAATTTGTGAAGTGAAGAACTATTGAGTGGAGAAGAGTTTAGAGTGGTGTGAAATGTTATTAAGGTAAGTACCAATGTTGCATGATTGCATTGTTAATGCATATCACTAATGTATTTTGATGTGTTTATATCATTAATGATATGTATATATATAATTGTGTTATGGGAAAATGAAAGATGTGAATGATTTGATGAATATTAATGTATGAGAATACAATTGATTGAGTATAATTAAATAATATTAGGTAAATTATTACATTGTTAATCTAATGTGACTTGTATAGTGTGAAAGAGAAGAGGATCATTCAACAAGGTATGAGCTATGCAAATTTATTATGATAAACATTTTTATGAAGAATTACTTTAATGTACTTTGTAATGTTATAGCAATGATGCTATATGTATAATGTGAATCATGTGATTGAATAATGATATGTTCATTTGGTTAATGTAATTGATGTTGAGTATTATAATGATGATGCACATGATACTATATGAACAATACTATGATTTGTGTATTATGAATCTTGTGAATTGTATTGTGCTATATGAATAAGGTACTTTGTAATGTTATAGCACTGATGTTATATGTATCATATGGATTGAGATATGATATGTTGTGAAGCCATTGTGATTGGCTATGATGATCTAATTGAAAGAAATAAGGCATGTTTGCCTAGATGATAATGAACATTGAGATTGAAATTGATAATGAAACAATAAGTGAAATATGTGTTTAATGTGTTATTCAGTTTTCAGAGTTCTGGGTTTGGAGGCATGCCTATAAAATGAAAAAGGTAACAGTCTTGCCGGGTTGAGGATCTCTTCAAATTGAGTTGAATTGAGGTCCAAGAAACTGGGTCTGTTACACTATGAGAATTGTGAATATGAAATATATGATTGGTAACAGTCTTGCCGGGTTGAGGATCTTCTCATGATGAGTTGATGGTCCAAGAGACTGGGTCTGTTACACTATCCATGGATAGAAATATTGATATATGATGCCTACGGGCTTGATGATTATGATTATAGACCAAAGCAGTAACTCTGAACTCTGAATAACATAGTGGTGTCTGTTGGGCCCGAGTCTGTCTTTGTTGTCAATGTGATATACAAATGTTGAAAGAAATGGATAATGAAATCTTTGGTATATTTCATTGGAAATGTGACTTGTGATTGGTATGATGTATAATGTGTGTATTGAGATGTTGATTGGGAATATTAGTGATGGGTTGGACTTGGTAGAAATGCTATGTTTATATGTGTATAAGATGTGAGATTAGTTGAAAGATATGAAAGGTGCAAATGAATAGGGATAAACTTAATAAGAAGTAAAAATATATGGAATTGAGATATCTTTATATGTTAGTGTTTCCATGATATATGTTTGTATTTTATATTTGTACTACTAAGCTTTCGAGCTTAGCGCGGATGTATTATCGCGCAGGTAGCTTGGTGGAAGACATGAAGTCTTTTGGTATGCCACGAGAAGAGTAAGATTTTGTCGAGACCAACTAGAGGGTAATGCATACATGTATCTACTTTAAGTATGTTATATTATATGTATAAATGAAGTTTTGATAAAGACAATAATTTGTATGTGTTCTTTAAATTGACCTATTATGGTTTGAATTTTGTTACAGGTATTGAAAGGTAAAAAGAAAAGTGGCATCCTTATACTTTAAATACTTACTGTATGTCTACTAGGTATATGTATAGTATTTATATGGAGTATTGGGGTGTTACACTTGGACCCAAGAGTAGGTACTTGGACCCAAGACTGGATTGAGTTTGGGTACTTGGACAAGAGAATGGATTGGATTTGGGTACTTGCACCCGAGACTGAGTTTGACTGACCTTTTATTAGTTGAGAATTATGGCTGCTTTGGCTGTTCTATTCTTTAACGGATTGTGGGTCTTCACCCTCAAAATGGATCTTCATCATTGGACCTTGGATATTCATCCTTAGCATCTGATCTTCACCTTTGAAAATGGATCTTCATTCTTGGAGATCGTTTCTTCACCCTTGTAAATGAATCTTCATCCTTTGGACGTCGGGTCTTCAAACTTGAAATTGGATCTTCATCCTTTAAGCTGGATTTTTATCTTTAGCATCGGATCTTCACCCTCAAAAATGGATCTTCATCCTTAGAGATCGGGTCTTCACCCTTGTAAATTGATTTTTATCCTTGGAGATTTGGTCTTTACCCTGACTTTAGCTCTTTTAGCTGGACTGATCTTTTATCTTTTAGGGTATGTGAGTGGAGATTTTCACCCTCACTCCGAGTGGAATGGTTCTTGCTACTTTGGCACTATTTAGGCTCGGGGCCTTAGAGAACACGGGACTAAGCCTAGAGAAAATGGAGTGGCCACCAGGACGGGCCGGGAAAAAGAAGGGGGTGGATGACTCAATTCCTAAAGAATCCCCAACCCCCCAGAAAGTTGGGTACGTGTGGGGAAGGTGAGAAATGGCCCAGCACCCCCACAATGCCCGGTTCATTAGAAACGGCCTCTTTTGCAGGTCTTAATATTATAAAATTCTTAAGTATAGCAATATTATCCATATTACATGCAACAATTAAAATAAAGCATCATTATATTAAAATCAAAGCAATGTCCAAACAAAATAAATAAATGGACTCCCATCCGAGGATGGAAACATGTCCTTACATTGCCCATGTCTAAAACTAAATAGGACACCCACCGAAAGGTGGAAACATGTCCTTTACATTTGTCCAAAATATAAAAGCAATTAAAATTACATAAAATTTAACTAATGAGGTATCCACAAAGCGGAAACATACCTCTTACAATTTTAATACTAAAACAAACAAATAATAATCATAATAATAACGAAAATATTCATCCATGATAAATTAAATAAATCAAGCATTGAAATTAAATAAATCAACCATCAAAACATATAATAAACTACATAATCAAATCTAAAATTAAATAAAGCAAATAAAGATACAAATTTAGGTTTATGTCTCAATTTAGAGTTCTTTAGTTAACATTTAGGGTTTTGGGATTTTAGAATTATTATTATTGTTATTTAGGCTACTGTGAGGGTTTTTGGAAAAATGGAATGTATTAGAGTTTTATAATTTTAAGAAAGTAGTAAAGTTTTAAGTTAATCAAATTCAGGTTTAAGGCTAACATCATGAAATTAGGGGTTTTGGAACCTTAAGATATTAGGGTTTAGGACTCACGGTTAAGATATTAGGGTTTTATGTTTTGAAACCTTGATTTTGCAGATTTTGATTTTGAATTTAGGATTTGATGCTTTACCGTAATCAAAGTTAAGTGTGGTTTTAATATTGACTGTAATAACTACTTATGTATTTTTTAGGTGAAACAAACATAGAAAGCCAAATTAATTATCGAAAGATTAAAATAACTCAATAAATAAAATTATAAAAAACTACTGTGAAGATTTGAAAATAGAATTAATTGAGATTTACGGTTTGAATAACTTAAGGTTTAAGAAATTAGATTTGTGTTTTGAATGATTATATTATTTACTTTAATTAAGACCTTAGGTATTGTATGAATTAATTTATGCTATTGCGTAAACTAAATTAAAGGAAGAATTAAATAAATAAGGCTGTGTGATGATGGCTTGAAAGATGAAGATGGTTAATGATTTAATAAATTGAATTCAGAGCAATTTACCTATGTTTGAAGGCTCCACCAAATTGAAGAAATTGAACCAAGCTGTTGCCTACTTCAGATTTGGTTTTGGTTGAGCAAAGCAAGCTAGAGACGATTGCTTGTTGCCTCCTTTAGTTGTTGTGTCTTGGATTTCTTCTTGCTTGCTAGGGTTTTCTTTTGGCCGAAAGAATTCAAGAGTCCCAAGTCCGGTTAAAAATTCCAGTTCAAGAATTTTCTCCCCTTTTTAAAAGATCAAAAGTCTAGTCCCCCTTTTTTGTGTGTTTTAATGTGGTATTTATAGAAAAAAAAATCAAAACCTAATTCTAATTGTCTAAGTAAATAAAAACCATTTAGAAAAAGAAATAAAAACCAAATAGAATTGGGCTTCGAAAAAAAACTGCACTGAAAAAAATTTACGCTGGCAAAAATTGCTGCAGGCTACGGGCAGGTCAGCTACAAGAATTGCGAGAGTTGCTTGCAAGCTATCCTGCAGGCCAGCCAATTTGCCACAGGAATTTTCTGCGATGAATTGGCATCTTTGGTAATGAAAATCTTTCGTCGCCGATTCTTTCGTTGTTGATTTTTATTTATTTATTTTTTATCTTTTTTTTACTGTCACCCTTTTTTATTTTTATTGAAAATAAATATTATAAGTAATGAATATTAAAATAAATATTATTTAATTAAAATATAATAAAAATTATTTTGGACTATTTTAAAAATATTAGACTAGACTGGGTCAAAAATTAAGGGTCTACAGTTTGCCCCCTGCTTGAGCGATTTGAGACTAAGGCAAAAGAAAGCGAAAAGCAATGTGATTTTTTACTGGGTTTAGAGCCATACTGGACTACATACCTAAGGTTGGTTTGAGTTTTGGACTAAAAAATGATTTGGGTTCTGGACCCAAGGTGAATTTAAGATTTGAGAGTATTTTTGGGCTCTGGACTGGAGCTAAGTTCTGGACTTAAGAAGGAATTTAGGTTCTGGACCTAAGCTAAGTTCTGGTCTTAAGAGTAATTTGGGTTCTGGATCTGAGCTAAGTTATGGACTTAAGAGGGAATTTAGGTTCTGGACCTAAGCTAAATTCTGGACTTAAGGGTTATTTAGGTTCTGGACCCAAGCTAAGTTCTGAACTTAAGAGGGAATTTAGGTTCTGGACCTAAGCTAAGTTATGGACTTAAGAATAATTTGGGTTCTGGACCCGAGCTAAGTTCTGGACTTAAGAGTGAATTTAGGTTCTAGACCTAAGCTAAGTTCTGGACTTAAGGATAATTTGGGTTCTGAACCTGAGCTAAGTTCTAAACTTAAGAGGGAATTTAGGTTCTGGACCTAAGCTAAGTTCTGGACTTAAGGGTAATTTGGGTTCTGGACCCGAGCTAAGTTCTGGACTTAAGAGGGAATTTGTAATATCCCAAATGATACCCCAAAATTTTTAGATATATTAATTGTTGAAATTGAATTAAATGATTTTAAGTGTATATATGATTAAGTGGAAAGAAAGCAGAAAAGGGAAGTGTGTTTATGTTGTATATATGAAGATGTATACAACATATACAAGTCAATATCTTTATTTTAAGGTCAAAGGATATTTTAATTAAATAAATATTAAACATTGATAGTGGAAGATGATTTTTTTATTATATTATAATATTAATTAATTGCTTGGTGGAGAGTGATTTAGGGAGATATGTTTGGTTAAAAAAGAAGTGTTTGGTGAGTCTGGTTTGACTATTTGCATCTTCATCTTCTTCTTCCTTCTTTGGGCCGGCCACCACCATTAGCAAAGGAAAGAGGTTTTGCTTCTTTCTAACTCAAGAAATTGAAGGATTTCAAGTGATCAAGTTGGAGTTTTACGGAATTTTCTCCATATTTGACAAGTTTCCAACTTGTTTTCTTTGATTTCCTTTGAGTTTGTGTTTTTAAGTTTGTTGGATTGTTTAGTGTAGTTTTGTTTATGGATGATTTTGGTGTCTTCGAGGTTGTTTTGTTTAGTTAACTTTTTATTTTGGGGTTGGATTGAAGAAAAAGGGATAAGTTTGGTGAAGAGAATAAGAGTTGTGGGTGTTGTGACTTTGAGTTGTTTTGATGTTTATACAAGTTTATTGTGGTATTTTGATGGTTTTGGTTAAGTTTTTTTGGAGTAGATAAGGGTAAAAGAAAGATGATAGTTAGATGTGGTGTTTTTGGTGTCGATATCAGGTTTTTGGCCTGACAGACCCAGTAGCACGGCCATGTCTTTGGGCATGTTGTTGGTTCTATTTTTAGGGCTGGTGACACGTCCAGTGACACACCCATGTCACCGAGTGTGTCACAGCTTCAATGTAGTAGTAGTATTGACACGTCCAATGACACGCCCATGTCACTGAGCGTGTCATAGTACTATGTTGTTGTAGAATTGACAAGTGCAGTGACACGCCCATGTCGCTGAGCGTGTAAAATCTTCTGTGTTGTGGGTTTAGGGCATGGCCATGAACACGCCCGTGTTGTTGAGCGTGTCAAGTGTAGAGTTTGCCCTAGATAGTTCATATCCTTATTTCCTTATGTGTATTACTAAGTGAGTATTTATAATCACCTTTGAATTAGGTTTTGAAGAGAATTGAGTTACCCAATCCAAGGATTGAGGGATATCTTGGAAGAGGAGGTTGAAGTGGTGTTGTTGCTTTTAGAGGTAATTACAAACTTTGAATGATTGCATACATTTACATGACATTGGGACTTAACACATTTGGTTGGAAAATGTGTTAAGTTAATATATTGTTGATGAATGAGAAATATGTTATGATGTGAATAATATAAATTACGTTGATGTATCAAAGCAATTGAGTAATGTGTTGTAAATGAAAGGAAACATGGAATAACATGATGAGATATGTGAAAACATAATGTAAAAGATTGATATTGATATAAGAAAGAAGAATCAGAAAAGTGAGAAAAGATGATATAATAAGGCAATGTGCCTAGTTGATTATGAGAAAATGAGAAATGATTTGAGAATGAAATTATGAAAGAATTTGATAATGAGAAATATAAATAAATTGTGTGCCTAGTATGTTGTTCAATTTTTAGAGTTATGGGTTTGGCGGCATACCTATGAATTGTTGGACAGGTGAAAAGACCGGGTCGTAAGCAGCACCCAGCTGATAAAAATGATATTTTTGGGGTGAAAAGACCGGGTTGTAAGCCTAAGCTAGACTGAGTGAAAAGAGTGGGTCGTAAGCTCAGATCTAGTTGGATTATCCATGGATATATTGCTTACGAGGCTAGGCACAAGATGTCATTATGGACCCAAGCAGAAACTGAAATTTGAATAACATATTAGATCCTTTTTAGGCCCATACTTGTCTTTGCTTTAATTTAAATTATGAAATGTGATGCAAATGATTAATATAGTGAGATATAATGTAATGAGTTGTTATATTCATATGTGTTGTGCATTAGCATCGTATTGATCTATATTGAATCAAAGTTTGAACCACTAAGCTTTTGGCTTAGAGCGTTATGGTTCGTCGCACAGGTGACAGGGTAGATCCGGTTGTGCTGGAGAGCTCGTCTACATCGAGTCGAGTCTAGGCTTGAGACTTTGAGATTAGAGTTGTTAGTGGACATCAAGATCAGAGACAAACTGCCAGCATGTATAAATCTTATATTTTTGCACATATTGATTTTGATGTATATATATAGATGTATATTCTGCTGCATATTCCGCTACTTATTAAAAATGTTTTGGCTAAACTTTTGAGTAATGAAGATATATACATGTATTTTAACAAGGAATGTTTATCTAATACCTCTATAATATAAGTTAAATGTTTTAAGTTTACTCAGATTGTAGAAATGATGATTTGATGTTAAAGTTAAAGATTGGTTTTATTTAAAATGGATTGTGACATTCTTGTATTCGGTATACATATATTACATATGTGGGTATATGTGGTGTACGTATATGGAGTACAAGGGTGTTACAACTTGTTTTGGTATCAGAGCCTAGGTTTGAGGTTCTCAACCTAGGTGAATTGTAAGAAAAGAAAATTTAGATTTTAAAATATGGTTTCTAATTAAGATACATGCATTGGCACTGGCAGTTTTTGATCTTTAATGAGGTAATTTTCTGTTGTATTTGCAGATAGGTAGTGATGGTGTCTCAGGCACGTCAGTCTGTAGAGGGTAGTGCTGAGAGTGTGGCTCCTGTTGAGGGTAAAGATGGAGCTAGAGTTGAGATAGCAGGAGAGGCACCTGCTCCAGTGCCAAAGAGACCAGCAATTGATGAGATTCGCCGGTTTGGTTATGGCATATGGTTGAGTTGTTGAGGCAGGCTCCAGTGCAGCAGCCGGCACCACAACCGCGGCTGCAAGTACCGATGAGGCAATATGATAAATTGAGGAAGTTTGGAGCTGAGGACTTCATTGGTACTACAGATCCTGTAGTAGCTGAGTAGTGGTTAGATAGAGTTCAGAGGGTATTCATCCAGCTGCAAGCTACTCCTGAAGAAAAGTTTGATTATGCTAGATCCCTTATGTAGAGAGATGCATATGATTGGTGGAGGACGGTTCCACATATGATGGATGACCCACCAACCGTAGCTGATGATGATTTTCTATGGGAGTTTGAGCAGAAGTATACTCTGAGGGAGTATAAAGATGCAAAGAAGATGGAGTTTCTGAGTCTGAGACAGGATAACCGGACAGTGATGGAGTATGAGATTGAGTTTATCCAGTTGAGTCATTATGCCAGTGGGATCATTTCAGATGAGATAGACCGGTGCAGGAGATTTGAGGAGGGGCTGAGACCCTCTATCATGTGTATTATTGCAGGCTCTCAGTATTAGAATTTTTCCCAGTTAGTTGTAGCAGCCAGGAGTGTTGAGAGAGCACAAGGTCTTACAGCAGCTGCTAGGGATGAAGAGACCAGAGTTAGGAGACCTCAGAGTAAGGCAGGATCTTCATCTATGAAGAGAGGTTGGGGAGGATATCTTTTGAGGTTTAGTAGGAGCCAGAGGCAGTCTGATAGGTCAGTTCAGCAGCAGAGGCAAAGATTGAGACCTACAGTTTTTGTGCTAGTGTACCCTAGTGGCTCAGAGGTCTACTCCACCTACTTGTGTACATTATGGTAGAGCACACAGAGGTGATTGTTGGTGGAGAGGTACTTCGGGAATGTGTTTTAGATGTGGATCACCGGATCATTTTCTCAGAGATTGTCCAGAGCCACCAGAGGATAGATAAGCAGATTCTACAGCTTCCCGACCCAGTGTTAGAGGAGGTCAAGGGAGCAAAGGTTTTAGTAGAGGTGGTCGACCTGGGTTTAGTCAGAGAGGAAGCTCTACATCCGGAGGCAGTAGGCCAGATGAGGCTGAGCCATCTCAGCGAGTGTATGTGATGCAGAGGCAGCCGAATGCTTCAACCGTCATTGTGGGTACATTTTCTTTATTTGGTACTTCAGTTCTTGCTTTGATAGATCCAAGATTGACGCATTCATACATTAGTGCATCTATCTTGCCTATGACTGAATTACATTCTGAGTCCCTAGGATTTGATGTTTTGGTGACAAATCCTTTAGGGCATAGTGTTGTGGTGAGTAAGGTGCACTGAGATATTCCGGTTGTGGTTCAGGATGAGGAGTTTCTCGGTGACCTGATTGAGATGCCTTTCAAGGAGTATGATCTAATTTTAGGCATGGATTGATTGTCTAAGCATGGAGTTGTGGTAGATTGTCAGCAAAAGTGTGTTACCCTGAGAACTTGTGATAGTAGGAGTGTGATGGTATCTAGTGAGCAGAGTCATCTTTCATCCTTGTTTGTTTCAGCTGTTGTAGCTAGGAGGATGATTCGAAAAGGGTGTGATGCTTATCTTGCTCATGTTGTAGATACCAAAGTAGTGGGCTCCCAGTTTGATAGTATACCCACAGTTGCTGAATTCCCAGATGTTTTTCCTGAGGAGTTGCCAGGGATACCCCCTGAGAGAGAGGTTGAGTTTGGTATCGATTTGTTACCGGGTACCACTTCCATCTCTATTACTCATCGAATGGCACCTGCTGAGTTGAGAGAGTTGAAGGAGCAGTTGCAGGAGTTGTTGGATAAAGGGTTTGTTCGCCCTAGTGTGTCTCCGTGGGGAGCACCTGTTTTGTTTATGAAGAAGAAGGATGGTACTTTGAGGCTGTGCATTGATTATCGGCAGTTGAATAAAGTGACCATCAAGAACAAGTATTCTTTGCCTAGGATAGATGATCTCTTTTATCAGTTGAAGGGAGTAGTAGTATTCTCTAAGATTGATTTGAGATCAGGGTACCATCATTTTAGAGTCAGAGAAAAAGATGTACCTAAGACAACTTTTCACAGAAGGTATGAACATTATGAGTTCTTGGTTTGGGTTGATGACTGCACCAACAACATTATCTGATGAACAGGGTGTTCAGATCTTATCTAGATCAATTTGTAGTGGTCTTTATTGATGATATTTTGGTGTATTCACATAATGAGGAGGATCATGATAAGCACTTGCGGATTGTATTGCAGACTTTGAGAGTTGTATGCTAAGCTGTCTAAATGTGAGTTTTGCCTTGATCAAGTGACTTTTCTCGGTCATGTGGTTTCAGTAGAGGGTATAAGAGTTGATCCGAGTAAATTTGAAGCTATTTTGAATTGGAGTCCACCAAAGATAGTGACTTAGGTTAGAAGTTTTCTGGGTTTGGCAGGCTATTATCGACGGTTTGTGAAGGGTTTTTCTTTGATAGCTACTCCACTCACCAGATTACTTCAAAAGGGAGTTAGATTCATGTGGACAGATCGGTGTTAAGCAAGCTTTGAGCAGTTGAAGGAGATGTTGACTCAAGCTCCTGTTCTTACTATGCCTGTGGAAGGTAAACCATTTGTGATTTACAGTGATGCTTCACATAGTGGTTTAGGTTGTGTTTTAAAGCAGGAGGGTAGAGTCATTGCTTATGCTTCTCGGCAGTTGAAGCCGCATGAGCTTAATTACCCGACTCATGATTTGGAGTTAGCAGCTATAGTCTTTGCTTTGAAGATTTGGCAACATTACCTGTATGGGGAGAAGTGTTTCATTTATACGGATCACAAGAGTTTGAAATATCTGGGTGCCCAGAGAGGGTTAAATCTTCGGAAAAGACAATGGCTAGAGTTGATTAAAGACTACAACTATTTCATTAATTATCATCCTTGCAAGGTAAATGTTGTTGCTGATGCCTTGAGTCGAAAGTCTTTGGCAGGTTTGATTGCTTATTTGCTCTTGTTGCTAGCTGAGTTGAGAGCGTTGCATGCTAGATTTGAATCATGTGGTGATGGTGCTTTGATGGCTCAGTTGTAGTTGAGGCCAGTCTTGTTGGACCATATTAAAAAGTCTCAGTTGGCAGATGAGAAAATCTAAAAAGTTATTTTGGATTGTCATAAGGGTGAGAGCCGAGATTTTCTTGTGAGAAGTGATGACAGTTTATGGTACAAGAATAGATTGTATGTTCCTGATGATGCAAGACTAAAAAAGATTATTTTGGAGGAAGCACATCAGTCGGCTTATGCTATGCACCCTGGGAATACTAAGATGTATCATGATTTGAAGCAATATTATTGGTGGTCAGGTATGAAGAGGGACATAGCGGAGTTTGTATCCAAATGTCTCACTTGTCAGAGAGTGAAGGCCAAGCACCAAGTTCCTTCGGGGTTGCTCCAACCTTTATCAGTGCCTAAGTGGAAATGGGAGAATGTAACGATAGATTTTGTGACTGGTTTGCCTTTGACTCATAAGAAGCATGATGCAATCAGGGTGATTGTTGATCAGTTGATGAAGACAGCTCATTTTCTTCTAGTTAGAATGGATTATTCTCTTGAGAAGTTAGTTGAATTGTATATCAATGAAATAGTGAAGTTGCATGGAGTCCCAATTTCTTTGGTATCTGATTGAGATCCCAGGTTTACTTTGAGATTTTAGAAGAGTTTGCATAATGTTTTGGCTTCTCAATTGCATTTTAGCACTGCTTTTTATCCTCAGACAGATGGGCAGTCAGAAAGAGTGATACAGATTTTAGAGGATATGTTGAGAGGTTGTATCATCGATTTCTCTGAGAGCTGGGATAGATTTTTGCCATTGATTGAGTTTACTTATAACAACAGTCATCAACCCAGTATTAAAATGGCACCTTATGAGGCATTGTATGGTAGAAGATGCAGGATGCCTCTATGTTGGGATGAGGTTGGAGAAGGTAAGTTGGTTGGTCCCGATTTGATTAAAGAAACAGAAGAGAAAGTGAAGATAATTCGGGATCATTTGAAAGCAGCTTTAGATCGACATAAATCATATTCAGATTTAAAGAGAAGAGACATAGAGTTCAATGTAGGAGATAAAGTATTTTTGAAAGTGTCTCCTTGGAAGAGAATTTTGAGATTTGGTCGCAAAGGGAAGTTGAGTCCTTATTTCATTGGACCTTATGAGGTACTGGAGAGAGTTGGACCAGTGGCCTATAGACTCGCTTTGCTGTCTGAATTGGATCGAATTCACAGAGTCTTCCAGGTCTCTATGCTACGGAGGTACAGATCAGACCATCTCACATTCTGTCAGTAGAATCCATTGAGGTGAGTCTAGATCTAACTTATGAGGAAGAACCAGTGGCTATTTTGACACCTGAAGTGAAAGAGTTGAGAAATAAGAAAGTGCCACTTGTGAAGGTTCTTTGGAAGAATCATGCTAAGGAAGAGGCAACTTGGGAGAGTAAGCAAGTGATGCGAGATCAATATCCCCAATTGTTCCAGACTTGAGAACAGATAATTTCGAGGATGAAATTTATTTATAGAGGGGGAGAAATGTAATATCCCAAATGATATCCTAAAATTTTTGGAAATATGAATTGTTGAAATTGAATTAAATGATTTTAAGTGTATATATGATTAAGTGGAAAGAAAGGAGAAAAGGGAAGTGTGTATATGTTGTACATATGAAGATATATACAACATATACAAGTCAATATCTTTATTATAAGGTCAAAGGATATTTTAATTAATTACATATTAAACATTGATAGTGGAAGATGATTTTTATTTATTTTATTATCATATTAATTAATTTCTTGGTGGAGAGTGATTTAGGGAGATATGTTTTGTTAAAAGAGAAGTGTTTGGTGAGTGTGGTTTGACTATTTGCATCTTCATCTTCTTCTTCCTTCTTTGGGCCGGCCACCACCATTAGCAAATAAAAGAGGTTTTGCTTCTTCCTAACTCAAGAAATTGAAGGATTTCAAGTGGTCAAGTTGGAGTTTTAAGGATTTTTCTCCATATTTGGTAAGTTTCCAACTTGTTTTCTTTGATTTCCTTTGAGTTTGTGTTTTTAGGTTTGTTGGATTGTTTGGTGTAGTTATGTTTATGGATGATTTTGGTGTATTTGAGGTTGTTTTGTTTAGTTAACTTTGATGTTGGGGTTGGATTAAAGAAAAGGGTTAAGTTTGGTAAAGAGAATAAGAGTTGTAGGTGTTGTGACTTTGAGTTGTTTTGATGTTTATGCAAGTTTATTGTGGTATTTTGATGGTTTTGGTTAAGTTTGTTTGCAGTGGAAAAGGGTAAAAGAAAGATGATAGTTGGATGTGGTGTTTTGGTGTCGATATCAGGTTTTCAGCCTAACACGCCCAGTAGCACGGCCATGTCTTTGGGCATGTCGTTAGTTCTATTTTCAAGGCTGGTGACACGTCCAGTGACATGCCCATGTCACCGAGCCTATCACAGCTTCTGTGTAGTAGTAGTATTGATACTTCCAGTGACACGCCCATGTCAATGAGCGTGTCATAGCTGCTGTGTTGTTGAAGAATTGACATGTGCAGCGACACGCCCATGTCATTGAGCGTGTCAAAGCTTCTGTGTTGTGGGTTTAGGACACGACCATGAACACGCCCGTATTGTTGAGCCTATCGAGTGTAGAGTTTGCCCTAGATAGTTCTTATCCTTATTTCCTTATGTGTATCACTAAGTGAGTATTTATAATCACCGTTGAATTAGGTTTTGAAGAGAATTGAGTTACCCATGTAACATCCTAAAATTTTTTAAAATTTCTAATTTTTGAAAAATTTGATAAAATAAATTATAATTTAAAAGGTAAATTAAATTAATGATTTTAAATAAAAAAATGAAGGGATTTTAAATGAAAAAGTGGAATATATATATGATATATATGCAAAATATACATAACATATAAAAGTCAACACTTTTTAAAAGAAAAGGGTATTTTGGTAATTAAATTTTATAAATTCAAAATTAATAAAATAATTCAAAAACAAATTATTTTTGGATGAAAGAGGAAAATTAGGACTTTTAATTTATTAAAAAATAATTAAATAATTAAATATTAAATTATTTTAATATATATATATATATGTGGTTAAAATAAAAGGATGAAAGGAAAAGAATATAAAAGTCTTCATCTTCTTCTTCTTCTTCTTCAAGAACGTGTGTTCCATGGGAGCTTGAAGACCAAGAATTTTGCTTCTTCCATACTCCATAAATTGAAGGAATTAACAAGTTTCAAGTGGATTTTTGGTGATTTCCACCAAAATTAGTAAGTTTCCATCTCTTTTCTTTGAATTCCTTGGAAATTTGAATTATGTGAGTTTTGAGATTTTGATGTAGTAGGTTATAATTGTTGGAATAGGTGTGTATGATGTTATTTTGGGTAGTTAACAATGATTCTAAGGTTAGATTGAAGAGATGATGGAGTTTGGTTAAAAAAATGGTGAAGAGAGAGAATTTAGGGTTATGGATTTTTGGGGTTTTGAAAACATGAACTTTAATTGTGCAAATTTTTTCCAAATAAGTTGTTTTGATTCATAAACAAGTATTTTAAAGTCAGATATTGGATTTGGTGGTGTTAGGTTGGAGTTTGAGAATGGAAGTGGAGATTTAGGGTTTTGGAAAAGTGATTTTCCAAAGTGGTTGAATTGTGTGATTTTATTTGTTTAAGCATGTTGTTTAGTGTTAAAAGTGATGAATATAAGCTTGGAATGAGTAATGGATTGTGTTGGAATGGAAAATCTTCAATGGGGGAAGATTATGCCATTTTTGATATTTTGTGTATAAGAGTGTATTTTTATTATGTAAATGATTTAAATGTATTAAAATATGCTTTTAATAATATAAATAAACTTAAAACACTAATTTAATTGTAGCAGAATGAAATTCTAATGTTGAAGTAAGGAAATGCTAAATTTTTGGAAATTTGTAGGAGTGATGTGTAATTATGGTTTAATGTTGGAAATGCCATTAAATATGATACTAAATGATTATTTGCTATCACATTTGGTTTAGGCATTGAGGGAGGTTAATTTGCTTCATCCAAGTGGTGAAGGGCAAGTTGGAAAGATTGGATTGAAGGTTGTTTTTAGCTTGCTTTGGGTTGCTAGTGGAGGTATGTACAAACTTTGAATATAATGTCTATATTTGCATAACATTTGGACTTAACACGTTTTGGTTAAAAAATGTGTTAAGCTACTTGGTTCATTGATTGTGTATGAATAATATGCTATGACATTTGTAATGTCATGTATGTGTTAAATGCATTGTGAAAATCCATTGATAATGGCTAAATTGTGTAAAATGTGAAATATGCATATTATGTGAAAATACCCAAAGTAATTGGGTAATGGGTTGGAATGCAAAAATGAGATATGTGTAATAATGAAATGAATTGATATTGATAAAAATGAGAAAAGTGAAAAAAGTGAGAAAAATGAGAAAGATGTGAAAAATGAGAAAAGTGAGAAAAAAATGTGAAAATAAGGCAATGTTCCTAGATTGAATATATGAAAATGAGAAAGAGATTAATAATGAGAAATATGAATATATTGTGTGCCTAGTATGTTATTCAATTTTCAGATTTTTTGGTTTGAAAGCATGCCTATGATTGCCTACGGGCTACACGCTGGAATGGTGAAAAGACTGGGTCGTAAGCCAGGCCAGCTAATAAATATGATGTTTTTGGGGTGAAAAGACTGGGTCGTAAGCATCAAAAGCTGTAGCAGTCTAGCCGGGTTGAGGACCAAGATACTGGGGCCTAAGGGTCTAGCCGGGTTGAAGTCCAAGAGATTGGGGCTGTTACATTATCCTTGGATATATTGCCTATGGGGCTAGACACATGATGTCATTATGGACCAAAGCAGCAACTCTAAAATTTGAATAGCATATTAGATCCTTCTTGGGCCCACGCTTGTCTTTGTTTTAATGTGAATTATGAAAAATTTTAAAAATATAAGACAGTGGATTGATGTGACATCTATATGCATTGTGCATTTAGTATTGCATTGAGTTATATTGGTATTATCAAAGTTTGTACCACTAAGCTTCGGCTTAGCATGATTGTTTCCATCGCACAGGTGACAGGGTAGACCCAGCTGAGCCAGAGAGTTCCTCTAGACCAGATCAGGTCTAGACTTATTGTTAAGCTTGTTGAGTTGCTATCGAGATCAGAAACACTACCAGCAACATGTATATATTCTTATGTTATTGTACATTTTGAGTATTATGCATAATAAATTATGTTTTGAATTTTATGTTTTGTATGTTATAAAGAATGTTTGGGTCAAAATATTTGAAATGGGAGAGTAAATGTGTTTTAAAATATATTTATCTATATGTATAGATGTTTGAGAAACTTGGTGAAATTGAGAAGTATGGTTGAGATGGTGATTGGAAATTATTTGGGAGTGTTTTCTTTTTGCAGGTTGAGTAATTGCTAAATTTTGGGATATCCAAAATACAGACAAAACTCTGGTGAATTTTTCCCAGAGATTTATACATATATTATTTATTTTGGGTTCTTATAATAAGTAAAGAATATTTATAATCTATTTAATTTTTATATTTTTAGAATTAAAAATTTTAAATTGGAAATGTGAAAAATTTTTATAAAACCGGTCTGTGACATTTTTGTACAGTATATGCATATTTTACATATGCTGAAAATATGTATTGTACGTATATAGGGTATAAGGGTGTTACATTTGTTTTGGTATTAGAGCCCAGGTTTGAGGTTCTCGACCTAGGTGGGATGATAGAGAGAGAAATGGGGGATTTGAAAATAGTTTTTAATTGTAATACATGCATTGACACTGGTCATTTTTGATCTTTGATATAGTATTTTCTGCTTTGTTTGCAGATATAGGTAGTTATGGCGTCTCGGCCGCATCAGGCTGTTGAGGGTAGTGCAGAGAGTATGGCTCCAGATGAGGGTAGAGATGGAGCTAGAGTTGTATTTACTGGTGAGGCGTCTGTTTCTGTGCCTATGAGACCAGCAGCTGATGAGATTTCGCCTGGTTGGGTATGGCATATGGTAGAGTTGTTGAGGCAGGCTCCAGTTCCGCAGCTGCCACAGCAGCAGCCGCAGCTGCCGGTGAGGCAGTATAATAAACTGAGAAAGTATAGGGCTGAGGACTTTGTTGGTACTGCAGATCCTGCTGTAGTAGAGCAGTGGCTAGACCAGGTTCAAAGGATATTTATTCTATTACAGGCTAGCCTAGAAGAGAAGTTTGATTATGCCAGATCTCTTCTGCAGAGAGATGCATATGATTAGTGGAAGAGGGTTCCATATGCTCTGGATGATCCACCAGACCTGACCTATGATGATTTCCTGCGGGAATTTGAGCAGAAGTATACTCCGAGAGAGTATAAAGATACAAAGAAGATGGAGTTACTGAGTCTGAGATAGGATACCAGGACAGTGACAGAGTATGAGATCGAGTTTATCCGGTTGAGTCACTATGCTGGTGGGATCATTTATGACGAGTTTGACAGGTGCAGGAGGTTTGAGGAGGGACTGAGACCCTCTATCTTGTGCATCATTGCAGGCTCTTGGTATTAGGATTTTTCCCAGTTAGTTGCAGCTACCAGGAGTGTTGAGAGGGCACAGAGTCTTGCAGCAGCTGCCAGGGTTGAGGAGACCAGAGTTAGAAGACCCTAGAGTGAGGCAGGGTCTTCATCAGTGAAGAGAGGCCGAGGGGGACATTTTCAGAGGTTTAGTAGGAGTCAGGGGCAGTTTGGCAGGTCAGTGCAGTAGCAGAGACAGAGACAGAGACAGAGACCTGCAGTTTCAGTGGCTAGTGCTCCGACTCCAGTGGCTTAAAGACCTACTCCACCTACTTACGTTCATTGTGGTAGAGTACACGGAGGTGTCTGCTGGTGGAGAGGTGCTTTAGGAGTGTGTTTTAGATGTGGGTCATCAGACCATTTTATCAGAGATTGTCCTGAGCCACCAGAGGTTAGGCAGGCAGATACTGCATCTTCTCGACCCAGTGTCAGAGGGGGTCGTGGTGGCAGAGGTTTTAGTAGAGGTGGTCGCCCTAGGTTTAGTCAGAGAGGAGGATCTACATCTAGAGGCAGTAGGCCAGATGAGGCTGGGCCATCTCAGCTAGTTTATGTGATGCAGAGGCAGCCGGATGTTTCAACCATCATTGCGGGTACATTTTCTTTATTTGGTATTTCAGTCCTTGCTTTATTAGATCCTGGATCTACGCATTCATACATAAGTGCATCCATCTTGCCTATGAATGAATTGCATTCTAAGTCCCTAGGATTTGATGTCTTGGTGACAAATTCTTTAGAGCATAGTGTTGTGGTGAGCAAGGTGCACCGAGATAGTCCAGTTGTTGTTTAGGATGAGGAGTTTCTCGGTGACCTGATTGAGACGCCTTTCAGGGAATATGATCTGATTTTGGGCATGGATTGGTTATCCAAGCATGGGGCTGTGGTAGACTGTCAGAAGAAATGTGTTACTTTGAGAACACGTGATGGTAGGGATGTGATGGGATCTGGTGAGCAAAGGTATCTTTCATCTATGTTTGTTTCAGCTGTTTCAAATGGGAGGATGATTCGGAAGGGATGTGAGGCTTATCTTGCTCATGTTGTAGATACTAGAGTAGTGGGATCCCTACTTGAAAGTATACCCATAGTTGCCGAGTTTCTAGATGTTTTCCCTGATGAGTTGCAAGGGGTACCTCCTAAGAGAGAAGTGGAGTTTGGTATCGATTTGTTGCCTAGTACCACTCCAATCTTTATCACCCCTTATCGGATGGCACCTGCTGAGTTGAGAGAGTTAAAGGTGCAATTGCAGGAGTTATTGGATAAAGGGTTTATTCACCCTAGTGTGTCCCCGTGGAGAGTGCCTGTGTTGTTTGCGAAGAAGAAAGATGGCACCATGAGATTGTGTATTGATTATAGGCAGTTGAATAAGGTGACCATCAAGAACAAGTATCCTTTGCCTCGGATAGATGATCTCTTTGATCAGTTGAAGGGAGCAATAGTATTCTCTATGATTGATCTGAGATCAGGGTACCATCAATTGAGAGTCAGAGATGTCGATGTACCCAAGACAGCTTTTCGCATGAGGTATGGGCATTATGAGTTTCTGGTGATGCCCTTTTGATTGACGAATGCACCAGCAGCTTTTATGGATTTGATGAACAGGGTATTCAGATCATTTTTAGATCAGTTTTTGTTGGTCTTCATTGATGACATCTTGGTGTATTCACGTAATGAGGAGGATCATGATAGACATTTGCGGATCGTATTGCAGACTCTGAGGGAGAAGCAGTTGTATGCTAAGCTGTCTAAGTGTGAGTTCTGGCTCGATCAGGTAGCTTTTCTTGGTCATGTGGTTTTAGCAGAGGGTATTAGAGTTGATCCGAGTAAAATTGAGGCTATCTTGAATTGGAGTCCACCGAAGACTGTGACAGAGGTTAGAAGTTTTCTGGGATTGGCAGGATATTATCGTCGATTTTTGAAGGGTTTTTCTATAATAGCTATGCCACTCACCAGATTACTTCGAAAAGGAGTTAAATTTGTGTGGACAGGTCGGTGTCAAACGAGTTTTGAGCAGCTGAGGGAGATGTTGACTCAAGCTCCTGTCCTTACCCTGCCTGTGGAAGGTAAACCATATGTGATATACAGTGATGCTTCACATAATGGTTTAGGTTGTGTTTTGATGCAAGAGGGTAGAGTCATTGCTTATGCCTCTCGACAGTTGAAACCGCATGAGCTGAATTATCCGACACATGATTTGGAATTAGCAGTAATAGTTTTTGCCTTGAC
The DNA here is from genome assembly GCA_947685225.1 of Garcia nutans. Lineage (NCBI taxonomy): Eukaryota > Viridiplantae > Streptophyta > Magnoliopsida > Malpighiales > Euphorbiaceae > Garcia > Garcia nutans. The sequence goes on along the minus strand of CANTUV010000008.1, from coordinate 35,919,487 downwards.
GATTTGGCGGCATTACTTGTATGGGGAAAAGTGTTTCAATTATACGGATCACAAGAGTTTGAAATACCTGGGTGTTCAGAGGGAGCTAAATCTTTGGCAGAGACGGTGGTTAGAGTTGATTAAAGACTATGACTGTTTGATTGATTATCATCCTGGTAAGGCAAATGTTGTTACTGATGCCTTGAGTCGAAAGTCTTTGGCAGGTTTGACTGCTTATTCGCTCTCGTTGCTTGTTGAGTTGAGAGCGTTGCATGCTAGATTTGAATCTTCTGATGATGGTGCTTTGATGGCTCAGTTGCAGTTGAGGCTAGTGTTGTTGGATCATATTAGGGAGGCTCAGTTGGCAGATGAGAGAATTTAGAAAATTATGTTGGTTTGTCAGAAGGGGGAGAGTCGAGACTTTTATATGAGGGATGATGGCAGTCTATGGTACAAAGATAGATTGTGTATTCCTAATGATGCAGAATTGAAAAGAATGATATTAGAGGAAGCACATCAGTCACTTTTTGCTATGCACCCTGGGAGTACCAAGATGTATCAGGACTTGAAGCGACATTATTGGTGGTCAGGTATGAAGAGGGACATAGCAGAGTTTGTATTCAGATGTCTCACTTGCTAGAAAGTGAAGGCTGAGCACCAAGTTCCTTCAGGGTTGCTCCAACCTTTATTAGTGCCATAATGGAAATGGGAGCGAGTGAAATGGATTTTGTGACTGGACTACCTTTGACTAAGAAGAAGCATGATGCAATCTGGGTGATAGTTGATCGAATGACAAAGATAGCTCATTTTCTTCCAGTTCGGATGGATTATTCTCTTGAGAGATTGGTTGAGCTGTATATCAATGAGATAGTCAGGTTGCATGGAGTCCCAGTTTCTTTGGTGTCAGATCGAGATCCTCGGTTTACTTTGAGGTTTTGGAAGTGTTTGCATGATGCTTTGGGTTCTCAATTACATTTTAGTACTGATTTTCATCCTCAGACAGATGGACAGTTAGAGAGAGTGATACAAATTCTGGAGGATATGTTGAGGAGCGGTATCATTGATTTTACTGGGAATTGGGACAGATTTTTGCCATTAATTGAGTTTGCTTATAACAACTGTAACACCCCCATATCCAATGCCCACACACTACAACTACAACATTGTAGCATAAGTGCATCAAACATAGGGATGCTACGGTTTTCTTAACATTCAAAACACTTTAAACTTGATACAATACCCTTATCATTATACATTATAGAAAAGTAGATCATTTACTTATAAGACAAAACATATTAGTTATATATATATATACATTTAAATATTACACAGCGGAAGTTATAAAATATGTACATATTTACATATTAAACATTTCTTTACAAAATATAAAGAAATATACATGATTGGCAAGTCTGCTCTGATCTTTAAGCTCCCAAAATGGATTCTTCAAGGTCTACTCTCACTTGGTCTTGATGAACTCTCGGGTTCAACTCTATCCACTCTATTACCTGCGCGATTAAACACTATCGCGCTAAGCCAACGGCTTAGTAAGATAAAACATACTAATGGTATGCTTTAATGTAATGCAATGTCACATATGTTATTGATAAGATCAACATCATAAATATAAAGTTAACCACATAATTATGCATTTCACAAATCATAGTCATATGAGCATACCACATTTCAACATCTTTCCACATTCAACATTAATCAATCATACTCAATAAACAACATCTCATTTCATTAACTCATAACATTATTTAAGACATTCATATAACCTTGACACGTATGGGCCCAACAAGTATTTAATACGATATTCAGAGTTCAGAGTTACTGCTTTGGTTCATAGTCACAATAATCACGCCCGTAGGCAATGTATATACATGTATCTCTATCCATGGATAGTGTAACAGACCCAGTCTCTTGGACCATCAACTCAACACATATGAGGAGATCCTCAACCCGGCAAGACTGTTACAAATCATATATCTCATATTCACAATTCTCATAGTGTAACAGACCCAGTCTCTTGGACCATCAACTCAACACATATGAGGAGATCCTCAACCCGGCAAGACTGTTACCTTTCATCATTTCTTAGGCATGCCACCCAAATCCAGAACTCTGAAACTGAATAACATATTAAATAAACAATTCATTTATTATATAGTTACCATTTCCATTCTCAAATTCTCATCACATTTAGGCAAACATGCCTTCTTTCTTTCAATATCATCATCATAGCCAATCACAATGGCATTGTCTCATATCATGTCTTATTTAAATTATCATTGCATCTTTGATATACATTTCAATTTCAATGTATATTACTCATGAAACACATTACCATTCACAATACATAACATAACATTGTTCAATCTCAACAATGCAATTAGGGCAAAGAACAATTGATATGATTCATAGTTTTAGGACCTTATACATGCATTTGATTATATCATTCATTGATTCAAGTGTGTTTAAAGTGTTTAGGGTTAGGTTTAAGGACCAACCTACCTTTGGAGAACCAAAGCAATGCAAGAAGAACAAAGAATTAAAACCCTAACCCACACAATTGAGGGACACGGGCAGCCACTTGAGGGACACGGTTAGGGCAATTCAACCTCTTCACAATCTAATCCAAAAGGAATATTAGCAAAATGACCATATGAATAGTACATTCTGGTTTTAGACTCCATTTTATCCTTATTTTGAAAAATTGTATAAAATAATCTACTTGACTAAAAATTCTAAAATTTTTACAGAATTTAGTTTTGTATCTTAAAATCATTCCTTTAAAATTTCAGATCAAACTGAACTCAAAATCTTGGTCAAATAGTTCACCTAACCAGACTGCCCCAATTGCCCTGCATCCTGGCAGCAGTTCTGAACTTTGTGAATTCCATAAATCAAATTCAATCAACGTGGTTCCAAATTATTTTTCTCAAATACTAGACTCACTAAGCAACAACATATCCAAAATTCAATTGGATATGATTTTTCTACATTTTATTAAAAATCCCGAAATATAGCTGTCTCAGTTAAGGTACCTGCTGGAACAGGTCTAATAAAAATAATCTTTCTAAACTCATAACCATTCCAAAATCGAATCAACATATTTTTCAGTCATTCTAGACTCATAGAGGCACAACATATCAAAAATTCACTTCAAGAACATTTTTTTATAATTAATTAAAAATCATACAAGTCACAGCCTTTACTAATTATAAAACAGAAAAAAATTCACTAAACACAACTCTTACTCTTCCATCACCAACACCAACCTAGCTTTTTATCTTTAATTCCATTTCAACACTTTTACACACACCATACACAAACACACTCCATCAAACTCAAACAAAATTCCAAATAGAACAAGAGAAATCAAGAGAAAACTTACCTTAAATGAAGAATTCCACAAATCTCTAACCAACACCCTTGATTTCTTCTTCAATTTGCTTCAAACCTCAAGATCACCTCTCTTTCTCTCTTTGTCTATGGAGAATCCGGCCACACATGAAGAGAAGAAGAAAATATGAAGAGCAAAGTCAAATTTGGCTTCTTATATCCATTAAGTGTTTTTAACCTTGCAATTACTAAAACACCCTTCACCATTTGACTAACCTTTTGTCTCATCTAAGCCCTTATATGTAATTGCACATTCCACAAAAATATCTTCTTGCATTGACTCTATATTTGACCAATCTATATTTTATATATATCATCATATACACAACATATACATTTGTCTCTAAACCCTAAATTTCTTCTCCAAAACACATATACATATACATTCTCTTCCCATTTCTTTTCTCTTACAATTTAACACATATATTCAATCCAATATATAACAACAACAACACTAACAACAACATCAACAATAACAACAACATAACCAAGACTTCTAGGGCATACATGAGGATATTACAACAACAGTCATAAGTCTAGTATTGGCATGACTCCTTATGAGGCTTTATATGGCAGGAGATGCAGGACACCTTTGTGTTGGGATGAAGTTGGAGAAGGTAAACTGGTTGGTCCCGATTTGATTAAGGAAACAGAGGAGAAAGTGAAGGTGATTCGGGGTCGTTTGAAAGCAGCTTCAGACCGATAGAAATCCTATTCAGATTTAAAGAGAAGAGACATATATATCAACGTGGGAGATAAAGTATTTCTGAAGGTGTCTCCATGGAAGAAGATTTTGAGATTTGGCAGCAAAAGGAAGTTGAGTCCTCGTTTCATAGGACCATATGAGGTATTGGAGAGAGTTGGTCCAGTGTCTTATAGACTAGCTTTGCCGCCTGAGTTGGATCGAATACATAATGTTTTCCATGTCTCGATGCTTTAAAGATATAGGTCTGATCCATCTCATATCTTGTCAGTGGAGTCCATTGAGGTGAGTCCCGATCTGACTTACGAGGAAGAACCAGTGGCGATTTTGGCACGAGAGGTTAAAGAATTGAGGAATAAGAGGGTGCCATTAGTGAAAGTCCTTTGGAAAAATCATACCACTAAGGAGGCGACCTGGGAAAGTGAGCAAGCGATGGAGAGTCAGTTTTCCCATTTGTTCCAGACTTGAGGACAGGTAATTTCGAGGTCGAAATTTGTTTTAGGGGGAGAAAATTGTAACATCCTAAAATTTTTGAAAATTTCTCATTTTTGAAAATTTTGATAAAATAAATTATAATTTAAAAGGATAAATTAAATTAATGATTTTAAATGAAAAATGAAGGAATTTTAAATGAAAAAGAGGAATATATATATGATATATATGCAAAATATACATAACATATAAAAGTCAACACTTTTTAAAAGAAAAGGGTATTTTAGTAATTAAATCTTATAAATTCAAAATTAATAAAATAATTCAAAAACAAATTATTTTTGAATGGATGAGGAAAATTAGAACTTTTAATTTATTAAAAAATAATTTAATAATTTAATATTAAATTATTTTAATATATATATGTGGTTAAAAAAAAGATGAAAGGAAAATAATATAAAAGTCTTCATCTTCTTCTTCAAGAACATGTGTTCCGTGGGAGCTTAAAGACCAAGGATTTTGCTTCTTCCATACTCCACAAATTGAAGGAATTAACAAGTTTCAAGTAGATTTTTTTGTGATTTCTACCAAAATTAGTAAGTTTCCATCTCTTTTTTTTGAATTCCTTGGAAATTTGAATTATGTGAGTTTTGAGATTTTGATGTAGTATGTTATAATTAGTGGAATTGGTGTGTATGATGTTATTTTGGGTAGTTAACAATAATTCTAATGTTAGATTGAAGAGATGATGGAGTTTGGTTAAAGAATAGTGAAGAGAGAGAATTTAGGGTTATGAATTTTTAGGGTTTTGAAAACATGAACTTTAATTATGAAAATTGTTTCCAAATGAGTTGTTTTAATTCATAAAAAAGTATTTTAAAGTCAAATATTGGATTTGGTGGTGTTGGGTTGGAGTTTGAGAATGGAAGTGGAGATTTAGGGTTTTGGAAAAGTGATTTTCCAAAGTGGTTGAATTGTGTAATTTTATTTGTTTAAGCATGTTGTTTAGTGTTAAAAGTGATGAATATAAGCTTGGAATGAGTAATGGATTGTGTTGGAATGGAAAACCTTCAATGGGGGAAGGTTATGCCATTTTTTAGATTTTGTGTATAAGAGTGTATTTTTATTATGTAAATGATTTAAATGTATTAAAATATGTTTTTAATAATATAAATAAACTTAAAACACTAATTTAATTGTAGTAGAATGAAATTCTAATGTTGAAGTAAGGAAAGCTAAATTTTTGAAAATTTGTCGGAGTGATGTGTAATTATGGTTTAATGTTGGAAATGCCATTAAATGTGATACTAAATGATTATTTTCTATCACATTTGGTTTAGGCATTGAGTGACGTTGATTTGCTTCATCCCAGTGGTGAAGGGCAAGTTGGAAAGATTGGATTGAAGGTTGTTTTTAGCTTGCTTTGGGTTGCTAGTGGAGGTATGTACAAACTTTGAATATAATGTCTATATTTGCATAACATTTGGACTTAACACATTTTGGTTTAAAAATGTGTTAAGCTACTTGGTTCATTGATTGTGTATGAATAATATGCTATGACATTTGTAATGTCATATATGTGTTAAAGGCATTGTGAAAAGCCATTGATAATGGCTAAATTATGTAAAATGTGAAATATGCATATTATGTGAAAATACCCAAAGTAATTGGGTAATGTGTTGTGAATGCAAAAATGAGATATGTGTAATAATGAAATGAATTGATATTGATAGAAATGAGAAAAGTGAAAAAATGAGTAAGATGTGAAAAATAAGAAAAGTGAGAAAAAAATGTGAAAATAAGGCAATGTGCCTAGATTGAATATATGAAAATGAGAAAGAGATTAAGAATGAGAAATATGAATAAATTGTGTGCCTAGTATGTTATTCAATTTTCAGAGTTCTGGGTTTGACGGCATGCCTATGATTGTCTACGGGCTACACGCTGGAATGGTGAAAAGACTGGGTCGTAAGCCAAGCCAGCTAATAAAAATGATGTTTTTGGGGTGAAAAGACTGGGTCGTAAGCATAAAAAACTGTAGCAGTCTAGCCGGGTTGAGGACCAAGATACTGGGGCCTAAGGGTCTAGCCGGGTTGAAGTCCAAGAGACTGGGGCTGTTACATTATCCTTGGATATATTGCCTATGGGGCTAGACACATGGTGTCATTATGGACCAAAGCAGCAACTCTGAAATTTAAATAGCATATTAGATCCTTTTTGGGCCCATGCTTGTCTTTGTTTTAATGTGAATTATGAAATATTTAAAAAATATAAGACAGTGGATTGATGTGACATCTATATGCATTGTACATTTAGTATTGCATTGAGTTATATTGGTATTATCAAAGTTTGTATCACTAAGCTTCGGCTTAGCGAGATTGTTTCCATCGTGCAGGTGACAGGGTAGACCCAGTTCCTCTAGACCAGGTCGGGTCTAGAATTATTGTTAAGCTTGTTGAGTTGCTATCGAGATCAGAAACACTACCAGCAGCATGTATATATTCTTATGTTATTGTACATTTTGAGTATTATGCATAATAAATTATGTTTTGAATTTTATGTATTGTATGTTATAAAGAATGTTTGGGTCAAAATATTTGAAATGGGAGAGTAAATGTGTTTTAAAATATATATATATATATATCTATATGTATAGATGTTTGAGAAACTTGGTGAAATTGAGAAGTATGGTTGAGATGGTAATTGGAAATTATTTGGGATTGTTTTCTTTTTGCAGGTTGAGTAATTGCTAAATTTTGGGATATCCAAAATACAGACAAAACTCTGGTGAATTTTTCCCAGAGATTTATACATATATTATTTATTTTAGGTTCTTATAATAAGTAAAGAATATTTATAATCTATTTAATTTTTATATTTTTAGAATTAAAAATTTTAAATTGGAAATGTGAAAATTTTTTATAAAACCGGTTTGTGACATTTTTATACCGTATATGCATATTTTACATATGCTGAAAATATGTATTGTACATATATAGGGTATAAGGGTGTTACAACCCAATCCAAGGATTGAGGGATATCTTGGAAGAGAAGGTTGAAGTGGTGTTGTTACTTTTAGAGGTGAGTACAAACTTTGAATGATTGCATACTTTTAGAGGTTGAAGTGGTTCCAGAAGTAAGCTAAGTTCTGGACTTAAGGGTAATTTGGGTTCTGGACCTGAGTTAAGTTCTGGGCGTAAGAGGAAATATAGATTCTGGACCTAAGCTAAGTTCTGGACTTAACGGTAATTTGGGTTCTGGACTTGAGCTAAGTTCAGGACTTAAGAGGGAATTTAGGTTCCGGACATAAGCTAAGTTCTGGACTTAAGGATAATTTGGGTTTTGGACCCGAGCTATGTTCTGGACTTAAAAATAATTTGATTTTCTGTAAAAAATAATTGTAGTCAATAGGATACTAAAGAAATTTGCAAAAAATTTAACTATTTTTTACCATGCCTATATCTTCTTCCCCCTGCGTGTAAAAATATTTTAAAAGTGCAAAAAATATTTATATACACATAAATATCTGAATAATTGAATTGAATAATTGAGTTTACTATTAATTCACTGTGTAGTCACTATTTATGCACTATTCATTTACTATTTATCAATAGTAATATTTATTATTTTATCAATAGTAACATTTATTTATTTTTCATGAGAATACTGTTTTTTCTTTTTTCTTTTTGTCTTTTTCCTTTGCAATTTTTCTATATAAACCTTGGCTCATCTCTTCTTTTCATCCACACTCACACATATTTTGATAGTGAAATCAAAGAGTTTAGTATAGAGTTGAGGAGAAAATGCATGCTTCGAGATTAAGAACTCGATCTAATGCTGAGTTATTGGAATTTATTCGACGGCATGAAAATGAAACTATAAGTTTGCTAGCTAGGATGCAGCTTCATCGTAGTTCAAGTAAAAAAACTAAGGTAACAATGCAATTTAATATTTATTATTTTAACAGCACAAATATGTATATACTTTTTGTTTTTGTTTTTGTTTTTTTTTTAATTTAGGAAAAAATAAATTAATTAGAGTACTATGTTTAAGAATTTAATAGATAAATAAATATATAGACTAAAAATATAACATAACGAATAAATTTAGTCTATAAATCAGTGGTATTGATATGATGCACTTACCTTGTGTTAACTTACCTAGCTCCGTGTTAGCGTGATTGTTTCGTTATCTGGGACGGAGGGTGTGTCTATAAAGCCTGACAATGGTATGACGTAGCACCTTCTCAGGTAAAACGGATTATCCGAGATTGCGGTTTTAAAAGCTTTATCTTGCAATTACCATCCAAGGAATATCCGATACACAGGAGTGTAGTTCAAGCATTGTCAGAGCGGTGGATGGACACGACCATACTTTTCACCTACCTATAGGAGAGATGACCATTGGCCCAGTTGATTATATAGCCATAACTGATATCTGGTACTATGGCCTTCCGATCCCTCTTACCAATGATATTCTGACATTTGAAGAAGTCCAATAGTTAATCGGTATGGAACCATCATTTAAAGGGCCTTTCAAGATAAAAATTGAGCCGATTCGGAGTTATTGGATGAACTATGAAGGATGGGTTCATAGGGAAACAACCAAACAATATGCTCGAGGATTTTTACTGTATTTGCTGGGTCGACCATTTTTTGCAGCACTGAATTTGCCATCCCTTTGTCGGTGTTGAGGGCCCTTATTTATATGAGCATGGTATCGCTTTACTGCTAGGGTGAAGATGGCCTTACCTCTCTCTATCATGGACTAGACAACATTTGCAGAAATAAGAAGTCTTTCATTGGTTTTATGGTGGTTGTCGAGGTACTCTTCTTCCACCATTGTCAATTCCATTCTTATTCTTGCATGAATTTGATTTTCATTATTGTTGTAGGTATGGGAATATGAGCATAATCTTGTGAGGGTACCTGGCATTTCCAGAGAGAGAGTCGGGTATCCGAGATTGAATTATTGGTTGTCAGATTGTGTAGCAGTTCCCGGCTCTCAACATATGCATACCTAGCGTTATCTCTTGAGTTGCTTAACCTGGGGCCAGGTAAAATAGTATTAGTGTACTTTAAAATTTATATAAATCTTCACTTATCTTATTTCATTTTGTAGGTCAATTTGGCTTGGTGGAACACAGAAGAGCAGACGAACTGGACTTCTTCTATGAATGCCGCATTGCCTTTTCAACATACCTACCGAGTCATTGTCGGCCCTATGACTAGTGGCTGGTTTCTCGGGGAGAGAGTGTATGAGTGGTTTCTTGGTCCCGAGCGGCGGTGGATCCCGATGAGTTGCTCGAAGCATACTTTAAATATCACATCAATGCTGGAGAATGCATGGTGGTTGGCTCGGCATGGTTATGATGTTGAAACCTTTCTCTATCCACCGGGTGCATCTTATACCCAATATATTCAAGTAGGACTCTTGAACTTTGATGTATCTCCTGTTGGTGTATGGGAGATTCTTGAGGAAAATGAGGATAGAGATGAAGAGGAGTATCACGAAGAGGGAAGAGAGTTTGTCTTGCATCTCGGGACTAGCACTTCTCAGGTAAACTTTTACCATCTTACCATTATAATTACTTCTTTGTTAACTTGTTTTGACTTTTTTAATGTTTGTTGCAGGCTGCTGGCTCATTTGGTCATGAGGCTGAACCTTCCTTTACTGCTCCTCCATTTGCTCATTCTAATCAATCGGAGATTTCATCTCATCCACAGGGTATTGATATGAATTACCTGGTAGGTTTTCTTGTTCCATGATAATTTATGCTATATGTATGCATGATTATGTATGCTCTTACTCTTTCCTTTCTGACTCACTGCAGATGCTTGAGGAAAAAAAAAAGAAACTTCAAGAAGAGTTAGCTGCTAGTTGTCAACAGGTCGCCCATTTTGAAAAATTGTATCATCAGTCAGAGTAAGATTTTTGAGACTTTCGATTTCAGGGGATGAGAGATCCTGGTGCTTCATCATCTAGGGGACCCCAAGCTGTTGACTATGAGGACCGTTACAGATCTGAATTCCAAGGTAATAGAAATTCGAGTGCTCCTGCTTCAGGTGGACTTGGGATAGATGATATGCCTCTTCCTTCAATAGGCGATGACTTCTTCAGGGCTTTGTTTGATCATAATCCACCACCTCCTTCTCAGTGATCTATTATTGTATAATAATAATGATAACTATAATTTGCACTTTTACTGTAACTTTTGACTTTTAAATATTTTTTTCTTTTTTTTATCTTTCCTTCATATCTTCTCCTTACACCCCATGATTTTTTCTATGCGACTTTGGTTAATGTTTGTATATTGTCTAGCTCGTCGAACAAACATGCATTTCTTCCTTTCTTTTGCAAAATGATTGGAGTTTTCTCAAGCAATGGGTCTTCTATGCCCCCCCTTATTCTATACCCGCTTCATCTTTGCTTCATAGAGTGTCTGTTGAATAGACAATACAATACAAGAAAATGCCATGTGATATGCTCATGTATGCATGATATGCATGAATAACACTTACAGTGATTTCGTCGACTCACAACCAAGGTGATCAGCAGAAGTGTTCTCATTGACTCCTTTGAGATGCCCATTCAAGTCTTGCTTTGGAATGACAAGATGCTTCACATTTATGGCTTTTATCTTTAAGATATTGAAAACATGAATAATGGAGGCCTCAAGCAGCAGAGATACATCCATTTCAAATTATGATTCAGTAGCTTCTTCATAACCTTGCCATTAACCTTTCGGGGTTTGAAGGTTCAACATATTCCCCTTAACTTGAAGGCTTTGTATAACAAAAACATACATTATTTATTTATTTATTTTTAAAATCATATTTTGGCTTTGTCAAATTAGTCTCATTATACCTCAGGACTCAATTTTTCAAATTAATATATCTATAACATGACAACCCTTATTACCATATTAAACTTGGGAATCATCTCTATTTAAGCAAGAACTGTTGCACTTCAGATAGGCACATAAACATTACTTGGTCAAAGATCTCATTTGAGTTTGATTATTATCTATCTCATATGCATGCTTATTCAAACTATCTCCACTAATAAACTCTACCTACCAAGAGAGATCAACAAGTCTTTGATAGGCTTGAAATGGGGTCTATAAGGGACATGGGTTAAATGAAGGCCATTTGTAAGTTGGAGTCGTTGTGACACTATGGGCAAACCCTCACACTACAAATTTCTTATTTGAACTTTAGGTAGCTGGGAGCAATCTTGCTAGACTCCAAATTTCTTCTATCTTCTTGGCATTAATCTGAATCTTGATTAGGACAGTCTTTGCCCTTACAAAAAGTTTGGTACCCAAATTTGTTTCTTTTCTTCTTCTCCCTTTTCTTTCTTTTTATTTTCTTACTCCTTCTATCATTTTGAGCATTTTATCATTTTTCCTTATTTCCTATAGGACTGTCAACTACAGGACTCTCAAGAACTGGATGACCTTTCTTCTATCTCTCTAATTTTGATTGAATCTTTGGTTGGGTTAGACCAATTTAAGTCAAACTGTTCTTATGGAAGTCTTTTGCTGCTTTAGATAAAATAGAACTTGGTTGGCTTTCTAAACCGTTTTGGATTTTATTTTATTTTCTTTTCCTTTTTTTTCTTTTTTTTTTCTTTTTTTTTTATTTTTTTTTCTGGTTCTAGCTCTAAAAGAGTTGTCTTGTTTGTACCAATTTGGGTTTCTAATAATGGATAAGTGAAGTGACATAAATCTTCTTTAACAGGGATAAATCATCTGTTACTCTAATGTTGTCTTGATAGATGGGAGATATTTGGTGAACGTCAACTACCCTTATGGTCTTGAGAACTTCAACTATCCTCATGGTCTTAACTATTCATTCCTTTCTTTGATCTTCTTGCCTATTCACCTTAGTGATCATAAGACTTGTCAAAAGTGTAACAACAGCTCAGGGTAAGTCATCAGGCTTATAAGTTAATAAAGAGAAAGAAAAATTTCAAGAAGGCTCAAAGGGATAACTACGAATTTATATTTAATAGGGTGGATACTAGTTGTTGGCTAACCAAACAATGCCTAGATCATTTCTCTCTTAAATAAGAAGAGTTCAATTTCACCTTGAAAATTTGTCAAAGCATGTTCTAAGACTGACTAGGACCTAGATAAAGGTAATTATACAGGAGCCCTCTCTAAGTAAGCATACATAACTCAATGCTCTAGAGCAATTCCCTCATCTAGTAAAGTTATTCAAATCATGATGCCTAGATACATTAATTTATGAACATCAAGGTAGATTTCTCGTTGGTTGTGCACCAAAATTAACAAAGACCCACAAAAATTTTATGAAAGAAATTTATTTAAACAACTTTAAATTTGAAAAACATGATTGTTTCAATTAAATATTAAAGAAAGCAAAATAAATAGAGCAATATTCAAACTAAGGAAAGTTTGTTGAGTTGGAGTCGAAGATACTCCATTTATTTAGACATATCAAGGGCAAGGAGTTTTTCCATCATCAAGGATCATTGCTTCATCATCCATAGTTAGTTCAAGCTTGCTTAGTAGCACATCCTCTTTAGCAGCTTCTCTATCCATGTCATGATGAGATGTCAAGATAAAACTCTTCATGAAGGTTGCAAGCGATGGTGCCCTTCCAAATTTAGGCATAGAATTATTCTTAGTGTTGGGCTTATCAAGCTCAGGCAACTTTTCATTGTTAATCAAATCTTGGATTTCCTGCCTCAATCAAACACATGTATTTGTCTCATGCCCTTGCATTTGATGGAATTGACAGAAGACCTTGGAATCAAAATTTGGTGGTAGAGGCTTATGTAAAGGCCGAGGTGCCAATGGCTGTAGCAAATCCATATTTATTAGATTTTCTAACATCTTTGACAAAGGCTCCCCCAAGTTTGAAAATTTATGTTTTTTTGCTGGTTCAGTTGCTACATTATTTTCAACACCTCTTCTTTTCCTTTGATTTTACTCATTGGGGTGGTAGCTGCCCTTATTGCCCCACTTAGATAGCACATGGTTTGGCTGGTCTCGTAGAATATGGATTGATCCCTCATTTTTCATTCGATCTCTATTAGTGAACATGTTCTCCATGGATGCTGCCTTAGCATTGTTGATGAGCTCCAGAATTTCAATCAACAAGGTCTTCATAATTTCAACCAATTGATCTTGTAGCTCGGCCATCCTAGCTTTGACAACTTCATCAATTATATCCCTTAGCTAGTTTGCATCCATCCTCCCAATGAAGCACTTGAATCAAAAATCAATGTTGTAGGTGTTATCGTTGTATGCTCTTGAATTGCCATACTCCAAGTCTATGAGCCAGAAAGGATTAATGATATGTCATGTGATGCATGTATGCATGTATGCATAATAAACAAATAAGGATAAATATGATGTTCCTTCCAACCTTATAACTTCCATACACAAATGGTGAGTCTCTTTTCCTAGGTGTATGGTTAATAGAATACCAACATGGGGTATTTTATTTTCGACAAGTTCCCTCGGATGTTTCAACCTATAGCTATATTTTAAAAATGGAAATCAGTTCATGATAATTCCCATTAATTAGGTTTTAATCCATTGAATCTTAACTAAAATAGCTTTTATGCTATATTGGATTAAAATTAAATTAAGAGGTTTATTACAAATAGATTTCTCACTTGAAAAAGTAACTAATGATTCATGCTAAAAATAAGCACATGATTAATAATTCTTAGTATAAACTAGGCTCACAATTGATTTTTGATATTTCCATAATTGACCTAAATAATTTGCAAGCTCTTTCAAAGGTTGGATGAGAATAATTTTGTTTCTAATCCCATTGTAAAATGAATTTAGAAAAAATGGAGTTTAGACTTTGTATTTGAGTCATGAGAAAAGAATTTTTGAAAAGTTTTATAACCAAAGACCATCTTGATTTTTTTAAAATTGTTTTGGTCTTTTGGACTTTAAAGAAAAAAAATTTATTTTGAGCTTACAATGTACTTAGTTCATATTAGAAAAAGAACAAACCAAATAATCCATGATTTAAAACAAGATAAATTAACCATAGTCAAATAACATGCATTTGGGGTAAAAACCTAAGGAAAGTAACTAGGCCAATTACATGAGCTTTAGTTTTTGGGTTAAGAGGCTTAGGTTCCCACAGAAAGTATATACCAAATGGTACAAAGATATGAGTGGTTATGCCATGCTCGATCTCCATACCTTGAGTGAAAGTATGGTATCCCTTACAGAACACAACACGGGTAACACGGGCGTCCTAACTCACGCACACGATGCAATCTAATATGATGCAATGGATAATATCATGATAAGAAAGAATAGAATAATATAAAGTCCAATGGAATCAATTTCTCTTATCCCCAGTGGAGTCGCCACTATGAGCGTGTATTTTCGCCCTCACTCCCGGTGGAATTGCTCTTGTGACTTTGACACTATTTATGCTTGGGGCCTTAGAGAACACGGGCCTAAGCCTGGAGAAAATGGAGTCACCACCCGGACAGGCAGGGAAAAAGAAAGGGGTGCATGACTTGATTCCTAAGAAATCTTTAACCCCCTAATGGGTTCGAAAAGTTGGGTACGTGTGGGAAAGTTGAGAAACGGCCCAGCACCACCCCCACAACGCTCGGTTCATTGGAACCGGCCTCCTTTGCAGGTCTTAATATTATAAAATTTTTAAGTATAATAGTATTATCCATATTACATGCAACAATTAAAATAAAGCATCATTATATTAAAATCAAAGCAATGTCTAAACAAAATAAATAAATGGACACCCATCCGAGGATGGAAACATATCCTTACATTGCCCATATCGAAAACTAAATAGGACACCCACCGAAAGGTGGAAACATGTCCTTTACATTGGTCCAAAATATTAAAAAAAATTAAATTACATAAAATTTAACTAATGAGGTACCCACAAAGTGGAAACATACCTCTTACAATTTTAATACTAAAATAAACAAATAATAATCATAATAATAAAGAAAATATTCATCCATGATAAATTAAATAAATCAAGCATTGAAATTAAATAAATCAACCATCAAAATATATAATAAACTACATAATCAAATCTAAAATTAAATAAAGCAAATAAAGATACAAATTTAGGTTTATGTCTCAATTTAGAGTTCTTTAGTTAATATTTAGGGTTTTGGGATTTTAGAATTATTATTATTGTTATTTAGGTTACTATGAGGGTTTTTGGAAAAATATAATGGATTATAGTTTTATAATTTTAAGAAAGTAGTAAAGTTTTTAGTTAATCAAATTAGGGTTTAAGGCTAACATCGTGAAATTAGGGGTTTAGATCCTTAAGATATTAGGGTTTAGGACTCACGGTTAAGATATTAGGGTTTTATGGTTTGAAACCTTGATTTTGAAGATTTTGATTTTGAATTTAGGATTTGATGCTTTACCATAATCAAAGTTAAGTGTGGTTTTAATATTGACTCTAATAACTACTTAAGTATTTTTTAGGTAAAACAAACATAGAAAGCCAAATTAATTATCGGAAGATTAAAATAACTCATTGAACAAAATTATAAAAAACTACTGTGAGGGTTTGAAAACAGAATTAATTGAGATTTAGGGTTTGAATAACTTAGGGTTTAAGAAATTAGATTTGTGTTTTGAATGATTATATTATTTACTTTAATTAAGACCTTAGGTATTGTATGAATTAATTTATGCTACTATGTAAACTAAATTAAAGGAAGAATTAAATAACTAAGGTAGTGTGATGATGGCTTGAAAGATGAAGATGATTAATGATTTAATAAATTGAATTTAGAGCAATTTACCTACGTTTGAAGGCTCCACCAAATTGAAGAAATTGAACCAAGCTATTGCTTGCTTCAGATTTGGTTTTGGTTGAGCAAAGCAATCTGGAGACGATTGCTTGTTGCCTCCTTTGGTTGTTGTGTCTTGGATTTCTTCTTACTTGTTAGGGTTTTCTTTTGGCTGAAAGAATTCAAGAGTCCCAATTCCGGTTAAAAATTCCAGTTCATGAATTTTCTCCCCTTTTTAAAAGATCAAAAGTCCAGTACCCTTTTTCTGTGTGTTTTAATGTGGTATTTATAGGAAAAAATCAAAACCTAATTCTAATTGTCTAAGAAAATAAAAATCATTTAGGAAAAGAAATAAAAACTAAATAGAATTGGGTTTCGAAAAAAACTACACTGATTGCGCTGGCAAAAATTGTTATGGGCTATGGGCGGGCCAACTATGAGAACTATGAGAGTTGCGTGCAAGCTATCCTGCGGGCTAGCCAATTTGCCGCAGGTTTTTCTTGCGGTGAATTGGCCCAAGCCAATTCATCTCTAGAGACGAAAATCTTCCGTCGTCGATTCTTCCGTCGTAAATTTTTATTTATTTATTTTTTATCTTTTTTTACTATTACCCTTTTTTATTTTTATTAAAAATAAATATTATAAGTAATGAATATTAAAATAAATATTATTTAATTAAAATACCACAAAAATTATTTTGGACTATTTTAAAAATATCGGACTAGACTGGGTCAAAAATTAAGGGTCTACAGCGTCTTCATTCTTTTGATAGTTTTTAATGTTCCATTCTTTTGCATTTTTTCAAAAAAAAAAATCAACTATTTTTAGCTGGCCCCTTATATCTTCTCTTTGCCCCCAATGATTTTTCTCATGCAGGCTCTGATTGATGTTTGTCTTGTCTAGCTCTTTACACAAGCATGTATTTCTTCTTTTGCAAAATGACTGGAGCTTCCTCACGCAATGGGCTTTCCATACCCCTTGATTCCATTTCCGCTTTATGCTTGCTTTATAGAATATTATTGTTTACTTTTGACAAGAAAAATGGAGTGTGATATGCTCATGTATGCATGATATGCATGGATAATACTTACAATGGTTCCATTTACTCACAGACTGAGGTTATTAGCTGAAATGTTCTCATTGACTCCTTCTAGATGCTCATTCAGGTCTTGCTTTGGAGTGACAGGATGCTTCATATTTATGGCTTTTATCTTTGAGATATTGAAAACATGAATGATGGAGGCCCCAAGCAGCAAGATACATCCATTTCAAATTATGATTTAGTATGTCAATTGGTAGCTTCTTCATAACCTTGCCATTAATCATTTCCTTTGCCCAATGTGTCCTTCGAGGTTTGATAGTTTAACATACTCCCCTTAACTTGAATTTTTTTTTGAATTTTCAATTTTGAATTTTGATTTTGAAATGAAATGTTGGCTTTGCCAAAT
Organism: Garcia nutans; assembly: GCA_947685225.1. Taxonomy (NCBI): domain Eukaryota; kingdom Viridiplantae; phylum Streptophyta; class Magnoliopsida; order Malpighiales; family Euphorbiaceae; genus Garcia; species Garcia nutans. Next base: position 35,901,727 of record CANTUV010000008.1, on the reverse strand, counting down.
TAGTATCAATTTACCTCAGGACTTGATTTTTCAAATTAACATATCTATAACATAACCCTAGTTACTGTACTAAATTCAGGAATCATTTCTATTTAGGCAAGAATTGTTGCACTTCAGATAGGCACATACACATTACTTGGCCAAAGGTCTCATTGAGTTTAAATATTATCTATCTCATATGCATGCTTATTCAAACAATCTCCACTAATAGACTCTACCTACCAAGAGAGATCAACAGGTCTTTGATAGGCTTTAAATGGAGTCTATAAGGGACACAGGTTTAAGTGAAGGCCATTTTGAGATTGGAGCTGATATGGCACAATGGACAAACCTTCACACTACAAACTGCTTGTTTGAATTTTAGGCAGTTGGAAGCAATCTTGCTAGACTCCAAATTCCTTCTATCTTCTTGGCATTAATCTGGATCTTAATTGGGATAGTAATTGCCCTCGTAAAAGGTTTGGTACCCAAATTCATTCTCTTTATTTTTTCTTACTCTTCCCTTTCTTTGAGTATGTTGTCCTTCTTCTCTGTGGGATTGTTAAGTACAGAAGTTTCAAGAACTGGATGGTCTTTCTCCTTTTTCTCTGATTTTGATTAAATCTTTAGTTGGGTTGGACCAATTCAAGTCAAACTATCCTTATAAACCAAATGGAATCCTTTTGCTGCATTAGGTAAAAGAGAACTTGGTTGGTTTTCTGAACCGTTTTGGATTTTATTTTTTCTTCTTTTTTTCTCTTTATTTTTTCTTTATTTTTTCTTTTCTTCTTCTTCTTTTTTTGTTCTAGCTCTAAAAGAGTTGTCTTATTTGTACCAACTTGGGTTTCTAATAATGGGTTAGTGGAGTGACATAAATCTTCTTTAACAGGGATAAATCATTTGTTACTCTGATGTTATCTTGATAGATTGGAGATATTAGGTGAACTTCAACTACCCTTATGGTCTTGATAAAATCAACTATCCTTACAGTTTTGGCTATGCATTCCTTTCTTTGATCTTCTTGCCTCTTCACCTTAGCGATCATAAGACTTGTTAAAAGCATCACAACTGCTCTGGGTAGGTTGTTGGGGTTTGTAAGCCAATGAAAAGAAAGCTAAAATTTTATGAAGGCTCAAAGGGGTAATTAGGGATTGACATTTAATTAGGTGGATACTAGTTGTTGGCTAACCAAACAATGCCTAGATCATTACTCTCTTAAATAAGCAGAGTTCAACTTCGCCTCAAAAATTTGTCAAAGCATGTTCTAAGACTGACTAGGACCTAGACAAAGGTAATTATGCAGGAGCCCTCTCTAAGTAAGCATACACAACTCAATGCTATAGAGCAATTCCCTCACCTAGTAAAGTCATTCAAATCATGATGCCTAGACATATTAATTTATGAACATCAAACTAGATTTCTCATCAGTTGAGCACCAAAATGAACAAAGACCAACAAAAATTTTGATGAAAGTAATTTATTCAAACAAATTTAAAATTGAAAAACAAGATTATTCCAATTAAATATTAAAGAAAGCAAAATTGAAAAGAAACATTCAAGCTAAGGAAAGTTTGTTGAGTTAAGCTTCTTTTCCTTTCACATCTTCAATATTTCCATCTAGAAAGGATGATAAAACAAAATCTTCTTCCAATACTTTTCCTACCATGAAGGTTGCTAGTGGTGGCACCCTGTTGAACCTTGGCAAAGGATTATTTTTTGTATTAGGCTTATCCGGCTCAGGCAACTTTCCATTATTAATTAAATTTTTGATCTCATGCCTCAACTTCATACAGTTGTCTGTTTCACGTCCAAGCCTTTGATGGAATTGGCAAAATGCATTAGTATCAAAGTTAGGTGGAAGAGGATTAGGCAAAGGACGAGGAGTCAAGGGTTGTAACAATCCTTTCTTTTGCAGCTTATTGAGAACCCAAGACAACAGCTTCCCTAATTTCAAAAACTGCCTCATTCCTCCTTGATGTTATGCTCGGATTAAGTACTACTACAAGCGTCACTCGTAAGTATACGAGGTAGCTGTAGCAAAGGTGATCGCCCCAAGGTCGTTTTCCCAAGAAGGTGTGGTTCGTAATAGCTTGATTAGCAAGTAATTTAAAAGCGAGAGTTTGTTGTTTGGAATTGTAAAAGAACAATTTAAACCTAAGATTAACGTGCGTAGGGTTGATGTGTGTGAAGGTTGTACAAGATCATATCGATTCTTGGGAAGGTGCCTAGGGTTATAGGTCCATTCAATCAAAGCTCAATTCTCAATTATCCATTAACATAACCTTATAAATTAATTTATTCCTTAAGGTTAATTAGTCAATTACCAATTCATTAGTTCTCACATTCATGAAATAGCAATAACCAATTATTTTACATTTGTAAATTAATGAAACCCTAGAACTTATATTTCTAATTCATTCTTAGGGTAGTCGATTGCATAATTTCGATATCAAATTTCACCTCTCGGTCCTTCATTCAATATTCAAAGATCAATAGGTAGCTAATCTATTAACCTAGCATACAATCCAATGCAATCAACCTACAACAAGGTACATCAATGGAAATATCAAATCAAAGCATTCAATCAAATATACTACAAAACCCTAAGCATGGGTTTTTAGCTCAACATCATCAATTTAAAACATTCATTCAACTCAATATAAATCAAATACAAATTGTTCATTGTAATATCAATTCTCTTAATACGACAAAAACAATATTGGAATGAATTAAAAGAGAGAATAGAAAAACCCCTTGTGAAGATTCCAAGAGTAGGATTACTAGTCTTTCTCCTAGATCCACTTTGATATTTGATGAAGAACTCAAGCCCTCTTCAATGGATGATTCTCCTTTGCAATATGGGATGAAGCTTTCTCAAGTCACCAATCCTTTAATTGATTATGCCTTTGAGAGATGGAATGGAGCTTTCTCAAGTCACCAAACCTTTCAATGAAGCTTCTTCAACCTTCAAGAGCTTGTTAACCCAATTTATCCCAAAGAACCTCAAAGATCTTATCAATGGAAGATTGAGAAGATGAAGATGGAGGATGAAGATGAAGGGACAAGGAGAGTGTCACTCTCTCCTCATCCCAAATCGTGTTTGCTACCCTCCTTCTCTTTTCTTTTCTCTCTTTCCTCAAACCCTAGCTGTCACTGCAAACCCTAGCCGTCCTCCTCTCTTCTTTTTTTTTTCCTTTCACGCAAAAGTATTTATATAGGTTAAGGGTGACAAGGCCAAGCCAAGAGTGGCTTGGCCGTGTCTCTTGATTTTCCTTGGGACACGGCCAAGCTTGCTGACCGTGTCCCTCACTACCTCTTTCTTTCTTTCTTTCTTTTCTTTCTTTTCTTTGGTCATAAAGGGTGACACGGCCACAAGCTTGGCCGTGTCACATGAGTGTGTTTGCTTCTGCTTCTATTTTGCTCTTTCTTTGCTTTGGTCTTTGGTTTTGCTCTTTAGGTGAGACACGGCCAGTGGCTTGGCCGTGTCTCTTGGCCGTGTCAAGCTCTGCCAACTTCATTATTTGAGGGACACAGCCAAGCTTGATTTGGCTTGGCCATGTCTTGCTTTGTTCATGCCTTTCTTGCACTGTTTTGATCTTCCAAGGGTGTTTTTGCACCTAAACCTAAAAACAACACTTTAAACACACTTAAAACAAAAATCAATCAAAACATTAACTAAAAACACATAAAAATCATACTAAAATCAAGTACAAAAATGATCTAAACACTTGACTAGTGGCATTAATATCAGCTTCCTTTTGTGTACTTTGATTGCCCGACTGGTAGTTCCCTTTCTCATTCCTTCTTATTGAAAAGCGTTTCTTCTCCCTTTTCCATTCTTCAATTTGCAGACCAGCTTGGAGAAGATATTTGAAATACCTTATAAGGGTGTGAGACAACCTCTCACGAAAGTTAGGTAGGACACCTCTGACTATCATTCTAATCTGATCTGATTCATCGGGCCTCTTCTTGAGCAATGAAGCCTTATTCCTCCACCTTTTCACATAGTCCACAAAATTCTCGTTTTGCCTTTGTCTAATGGACTTAACTTCCATTAAGGTAACTTCCATCTCGACATTATATCCATATTGTTGGATGAAGGCCTTGTATAGCAGATCCCAACTCTTTTGTGTACCATCATCTAAGTTATTGAACCAATTTTGGATAATAGGGTCCAATGAGAGCATGAAGTACCTTAGAGTTTGAGCCTTAGTAGCTCGAGCAGACTGCATAGCAGTGATATACTGCTTCACATGGAGGTGAGAATTTCCTATTCCATCAAACTTTGCAAAGGATGCATCTTGAACTTGTACGGAACTTCTTTGTCTAGCTCAAATTATTTGTCAAATTCGGACATTTCTTCAGTTTTCAGCTTCTTTTCAAACTTCTTTTCCAGATCAACAATTATCTTTTCAATATCTAAAGTTTCAATTTTCTGCACGGCTGATCTTTCAACAACCTTTGACTCTTTCTTCTTGTCTTGAGGATCTTGGAAGTATTGAGTCCAATCGTCATTATCTTCAATGATCACCTTATCATCATCAAAAACCACTTCACCAACTTTAACCTTCCCCTTATCTTTTGGCTTCTCGGTGCTAGCAGATGCTTCGACATTGTTTCCTAAAATTGCAGCCAATTGGTTCTTCATGGTCTCAGCTATGGTCTCCTTTAGTTCTTCCATTTTCGCATTGAGGGCGTCATCCAACATTCTTTGAATTTGTTCGGGCTCCATTACTTTTGGTGAGAAAGTGATTGAGTCGCTGCTAGATTCTTCATCTTCGGCGTAGGTCGGATTATTGTAAGCTTTCGAACTGTCATAATCCAAGGCTGTAAGCCAGAAGGGATCAATGATATGAGATGCAAATGTATGTATGCATGTATGCATAAACAATAAAGAAAGAAAGATAATTAGGACATTCGTTCACAACCTTATAACTTCTACACACGAATTGCAAGTCTCTTTTCCTAGGTAATATGGTTAACAAAATACTAACATGGGGTATCTTGTTTTCAAATAATTCCCTCGGATGTTTCAACCAATAGTTATATTTTCAAAAATCAAAATCAGATCATGATAATTCCTATTAATTAGGTTTTAATCCATTCAACTAACTAAAGTAGCTTTTATGATATATTGGATTAAAACTAAATTAAGAGGTTTATTATAAATAGATTTCTTACTTGAAAAAGTAACTAACGATTCATGCCAAAAATAAGCCCATGGTTAATAATTCTTAGTATAAACTAGGCTCACAATTGATTTTTAGCATTTCCATAATTGACCTAAATATTCATAAGCTCTTTTAAAAGATTATGAAAATAATTTTGTTTCTAAGCCCACTGTAAAAAGATTTTAGAAAAAATGAATTTTGGGCTTTGTATTTGGTCATGAGAAAAGAATTTTTGATTTGTTTTTAGAAAAGTTTTATGTCCGAAGACCATCTTGAAAAGTTTTGAGAATAACTTTGGTCTTTTGGGTTTTAAAGAAAAATTTATTTTGAGCTTACAATGTACTTAGATCGTATTAGAAAAAGGACAAACCAAATAAGATATGATTTAAACTAAGATAAATTAACCATAGTCAAACAACAAGAATTTGGGGTAAAAACCTAAGGAAAGTAACTAGGCCAATTACATGTTTAGTCTTTGGGCTAAAAGGATTAGGTTCCCATAGCAAGTACATACCAAAAGATACAAGGCTATGAGTGGTTATGCCATGCTCGATCTCCATGCCTTGAGTGAAAGTATGGTATCCCTTACACAACACAACACGGGTAACACGGGCGTCCTAACTCATGCACACGATGCAATCTAATATGATGCAATGGATAATATCATGATAAGAAAGAATAGAATAATATAAAGACCAACGGAATAAACTTCTCTTATCCCCAGTGGAGTCGCCACTATGAGTGGGGATTTTTGCCCCCACTCCCGGTGGAATGGTTCTTGTGACTTCAACACTATTTAGGCTCAGGGCCTTAGAGAACACAGGCCTAAGCCCGGAGAAAAATGGATTCGCCACCCGGACAGGCCGAGAAAAAGAAAGGGATGGATGACTCAATTCCTAAGGAATCCCCAACCCTAATGGGTTTGAAAAGTTAGGTACGTGTGGGGAAGGTGAGAAACGGCCCAGCACCCCCACAACGCCCTGTTCATTTGAACCAGCCTCCTTTGCAAGTCCAAATATTATAAAATTCTTAAGTATAACAATATTATCCATACTACATGCAACAATTAAAATAAAGCATCATTATATTAAAATCAAAGCAATGTCTAAACAAAACAAATAAATGGACACCCATCCGAGGATGGAAACTATGAACGAGGATTTTTGCCCACTCCCGGTGGAATGGTTCTTGCGACTTCAGCACTATTTAGGCTCAGGGCCTTAGAGAACATGGACCTAAGTTCGGAGAAAATGGAGTTGCCATCCAGATGGGTCGGGAAAAAGAAAGGGGTGGATGACTCAATTCCTAAGGAATCCCCAATCCCCTAATGGGTTCGGATAGTTGCGTACGTGTGGGGAAAGTGAGAAATGGCCCAGCACCCCCACAACGCCCGGTTCATTGGAACCAGCCTCCTTTACAGGTCTTGATATTATAAAATTCTTAAATATAACAATATTATCCATATTACACACAACAATAGAAATAAAGCTATTTATATTAAAATCAAAGCAATGTCCAAGCAAAAACAATAAATGGACACCCATCCGAGGATGGAAACATGTCCTTACATCATCCACGTCTAAACTAATAGGACACCCACCAAAAGGCAGAAACATGTCCTTTACATTGGTCCAAAATATAAAAGCAATTTAAATTACATGATATTTAATTAATGAGGTACCCACAAAGTGGAAACATACCTCTTACAATATTTGGAAATCCAAAATAAATCGATAAAAGTAAATAACCATTCATCTTAAATAAATCATTCATTAAAGATATTAAACATCAATCAAAATATATAATAAACATTCATTCATGATAAATTAAATAAATCAAGCATTAAAATTAAATAAATCAACCACCAAAAATTAAATAAATCAACCACCAAGGCATATAATAGACTAAATAATCAAATCTAAAAAATAAAGCAAGTAAAGATATAAATTGAGGTTTATTGTTTCTATTGAAAGTTCTTTAATTAATATTTAGGGTTTTGGAAGCTTAAGATATTTTTATTGTTATTTATTTAGGTTACTATAAGTTTTAAGAGATTTGAAATGGATTAGGGTTTTATAATTTAAGAAATTAATAAGGTTCTTTGATTAATCAAATTAGGGTTTGAGGGGTAAAATTATGAAATTAGGGCTTGGACACTTTAAAACATTAGGTTTATAGCCCTTGGTTACTGGATTGTTGTTTTGGATTTACTGTATTGAGTTTGAATGTTTAGGTTTATAAGGTTTTAAGGTTTTAAGGATTAGGGTTTAGGAAAACTAGGGTTTACGGTTTTGGGGGAATTAGGGTTTAAGAAAACTTAGGGTTTAGATTAATTGGTCTGGGTTTTGAGGTAATTAGGGTTTTTAGTGTTTTAGAAAATATATTTGGTTTTAGGATTTGAGAAAACAATTTAGGGTTTATAAAGTTTTTTGGAAATAGGCAAAACGATTTAAGGATTTTGGAAATAGAAAAGTATTTTTTAGGGTTTTTGGAAAAAGGAAAGATTTAGGGTTTTTGAGTTTTAGAAGAAACAAAAAAGTATTTCTAGGGTTCTTAAGGTTTAGAAAAAATAGAAAAGTATTTTTAGGGTTTTAAGGTTTAGAAGAAACAAAAAAGTATTTTTAGGGTTTTTAAGGTTTAGAAGAAACAGAAAAGTATTTTTAGGGTTTTTTTGAAACAAAAGAAACGAATTAAGGTTCTAAGGTTTAGAAGGAATAAATTAGGGTTCTAAGGTTTTTAGAATCAAAAGAAACAATTTATTAATTTTCAGTGATTGAAGCTACTGTAAGAAAATAAAAAAAGAAATTAGAGATTCAAACATTCGTTCGTTGGTTCCACCAAAAATTGCTTCTTGGATGAACAAGGACAAAGGCAAGGTTGCTGCCTTTGATAGCTTGATTGCCTCTTCTCTTCTAAAAAGTTCGATCAATTTTTAAAGTTCCAGTTCAAAATCCAAGTCCCAGTCCAAAGTCCGATTCTTCCTCCTTTTCTGTGCTTTTTTTGTGTTATTTATAGGAAATTTAGAAGATTAATTCCAATTGTTTAAGGAAACTATATTTAAGTAGGAAAAGAAAATAGAAACCAAATAGAATTCGATTTCAAAAAAAATTGCATTGGAAAAAACTCGCTGGCAAAATTTGCGACGGGCTGTGAGGAATTGCGAGTGTGAATTGGTGCTGGTGGGCTGCCAGGCCATTTAGTCCACTTACTTTCGGCGATGAATTTTTTTGTCGTCAATTTTTTCGTCGCCGATTTTTATTTATTTATTTTTATTATTTTTTATTGCTATAATTATAAAAAATAAATACTAAAACAAATATTATTTAATTAAGATAACACAAAAATTATTTTGGACTAAATAAAATATGTTGAACTGTACTGGGTCAAAAATTATTGGTCTACAGTTTACCCTCTGCTTGAATGATCTGAGACTTTAGTAAAAGAGAGTGAAAAGCAATAAGACTTAATTTTTCTGAGATGGTTGAGGTTTTGAGTTCTGGACTCGGTTTGAGTTCTAGACTCAAAGATAATTTTAGGTTCTGGACCTAAGGGTAATTTTGGATTCTGGACCCGAAACTAGATTTGGATACTCGATCCTAAACTAGACTTGGATACTCGATCCTTATTGGATTTGGATACTCAATCCTAACTGGATTTGGATACTCGATCCTAATATGGATTTGGATACTCGATCCTAACTGGATTTTAATACTCGATTCTAAACTGGATTTGGATATTCGATCCTAACTGGATTTGGATACTCGATCCCTAACTAGATTTTGATACTCGATCCCTAACCGAATTTAATTTGAGTATTTGGACCCGTGACTGGATACTTGGACCCGAGATTGAATTGGATTTAACTGACCTTTTACTAGTTGAGGATTCTGGCTTAACTTGTTGTTCCATTCTTTTGTTCTTCCTTTTGCAAAAATTCAGCTATTTTTAGTTGGCCCTCATATCTTCTCCTTGCCCCCTGCATGGCGAAATATTTGCAAGTGAGTTTGAAAATGTTTGGTATATAAACTCAAAAAATTGGAAAGGAGAAACTTTTCCCCCTTTGTAGGCTCAAACCAAAGATTTTTTCCATACAAACTTTGATTGATGTTTTTGTTTTCTAGTTCTTCACACAAGCATGTATTTCTTCTCTTTGCAAGATTACTGGAACTTTCTCAAGCAATGGGCTTTCCATGCCCCCCTGGTTTGATATCTTCTTTTGATTATTTACTTCACAGGGTGTTTGCTATTCATTTTGACAAGGAATAGACCATACAATACAAGAAAATGCAATGTGATATGCTCATGTATGCATGATATGCATGAATAATACTTACAGCGGTTTCATTGACTGACAGACCGAGGTGATCAGCAGAAGTATTCTCATTGATTCCTTTTTTATGCTCGTTCAAGTCTTGCATTGGAATGACAAAAATCTTTGTATTTATGGCTTTTGTCTTCAAGATGTTGAGAGCATGAGTGGTGGAGACCCCAAGCAGCAGAGTCAGGGATGTATCCATTTCAAACTATGTTTCAGCACGTCAATTGGTAGCTTCTTTATAACCTTGTTAGTAATCATTTCCTTTGCCCAATATGTCCTTCAAGTTTTGATGATGCAACAAACTTCTCTTAACTTAAAGGCTTCGTGTGACAAAAACATTTTTTATTTTTTTGAATTTTGATTTTGAAATCAAATGTTGGCTTTGCCAAATCAATGTCAATGTACCTCAAGACTTGATTTTTCAAATTAACATAGCTATAACATGACAAACCTAGTTACCATACTAAACTCGGGAATCATTTCTATTTAAGTAAGAATTGTTGCACTTCAGATAGGCACATACACATTACTTGGTCAAAGATCTCATTTGAGTTTAAATATTGTCTATCTCATATGCATGCTTATTCAAACTATCTCCACTAATAGACTCTACCTACCAAGAGAGATCAACAGGTCTTTGATAGGCTTGAAATGGGGTCTATAAGGGACACGGGTTAAATGAAGGCCATTTGTAAGTTGGAGTCATTGTGACACTATGGACAAACCCTCACACTATAAATTTCTTGTTTGAACTTTAGGCAGCTGGGAGCAATCTTGCTAGACTCGAAATTCCTTCTATCTTCTTGGCATTAATCTGGATCTTGATTGGAACAATCCTTGTTTCTTTGCATAAAGTTTGGTACCCAAATTCATTTCTTTTCTTCTTCTCCCTTTTCTTTTCTTTTTATTTTTCTTACTCCTCCCTTTCTTTGAGCATTTTATCATTTTGTCCTTCTTTCTTGTAGGACTTTCAAGTACAGAACTTTCAAAAATTGGATGAATCTTTCTCCTTTTTCTCTGATTTTGATCGAATCTTTGGTTAGGTTGGATCAATTCAAGCCAAACTGTCCTTATAAACCAAATGGAAGCCTTTTTTTGTCCTAGGTAAAAGAGAACTCAATTGGTTTTTTGAACTGCCATTTTAAGTTTTATTTTTTTTCTTTTCTTCTTTTCTTTGTCTTTTCTTTTTTTTCTCTCTTTTTTTTCTCTTTTTTTTTCCTTGCTCTCATTTCTCTTGTTTTCTTTTCTTCTCTTTTGTTTTTTGTTTTTTTTTTGTTTTGGTTCCAGCTCTAAAAGAGTTGTCTTATTTGTACCAACTTGAGCTTCCAATAATGGATGAGTGGAGTGACATAAATCTTCTTTAACAGGGATAAATCATTTGTTGCTCTGATGTTGTCTTGATATATTAGAGATATTAGGAAAACTTCAACTACCCTTATGGTCTTGAGAACTTTAACTATCCTTATAGTTTTGGCTATGCATTCCATTCTTTGATCTTCTTACCTCTTCTTCTTAGTTATCATAAGACTTGTCAAAAGTATCACAATAGCTCAGGGTAGGTTGTTGGGGTTATATGCCAATGAAAAGAAAGCTAAAATTTTATGAACGCTCGAAGGGACAACTAGGGATTGATATTTAATTGGGTGGATACTAGTTGTTGGCTAACCAAACAATGCCTAGATCATCTCTCCCTTAAAATAATCAGAGTTTAATTTCGCCTCGAAAGTTTGTCAAAGCATGTTCTAAGACTGACTAAGACATAGAAAAATGTAATTATACAGGAGCCCTCTCTAAGTAAGCATACACAACTCAATGCTATAGAGCAATTCCCTCATCTAGTAAAGTCATTCAAGTCATGATGCCTAGACACATTAATTTATAAACATCAAGCTAGATTCCTCATCGGTTGAGCACCAAAATGAACAAAGACCAACAAAATTTTGATGAAATTAATTGATGCAGATAAATTTAAATTTGAAAAACAAAATTGTTCCAATTAAATGTTAAAGAACATAAAATTAAAAAGCGACATTCAAACTAAGGAAAGTTTATTGAGTTTAAGCTTCTTTTCCTTTCACATCTTCAATATTTCCATCTTGAAAGGATGATAAAACAAAATCTTCTTCTAATCTTTTTCCTACCATGAAGGTTGCTGGTGGTGGCACCCTGTTGAACCTTGGAAATGGATTACCTTTGGTATTGGGCTTATCCGGCTCAGGCAACTTGCCATTATCAATTAAATTCTGGATCTCATGCCTCATTCGGGTACATCTATCAGTCTCATGTCCTTGAGTCTGATGAAATTGACAAAAAGCCTTAGTATCAAATTTTAGGGGTAAAGGATTTGGCAAAGTTCGAGGGGCTAATGGCTGTAACAACCCTTTCTTTTGCAGCTTGCTAAAAACCCAAGATAGAGGTTTTCCCAATTTTGAAAATTGTCTTTTATTTCCTTGACCAGTCATATTAACATCAACTTCTTTTTGCGTGCTTTGATTGCTAGGCTAATAATTTCCTTTCTCATTCCTTCTTATTGAAAAGCGATTTTCTCCCTTTTCCACTCTTCAATTTGTAGACCAGCTTGGAGAAGATCTTTGAAATCCCTTATAAGGGTGTGAGACATCCTTTCACGGAGATTGGGCAGGACGCCTCACACGATCATCCTTATTTGATTAGATTCATCAGGCCTTTTCTTGAGAAAAGTAGCCTTATTTCTCCATCTTTTCACATAGTCCACAAAATTCTCATTTGGCCTTTGTCTAATGGACTCAACTTCTATTAAGGTAACTTCTAGCTTGATATTATACCCATATTGCTTAATGAAAGCCTTGTATAACATGTCCCAATCTTTTTGAGTACTTTCCTCTAAGGTGTTGAACCAATTTTGGACAACAGGATCCAATGAGAGAATAAAGTACCTTAGAGTTTGAGCCTTAGTAGCTCAGGCAGACTGCATAGCAGTGATATACTGTTTCACATAGAGGTGAGGATTTTCGGTTCCATCGAACTTCGCAAAAGATGGTATCTTGAATTTATAAGGGACCTCCTCATCTTGTTCAAATAATTTGTCAACTTCGGACATTTCTTATGTTTTCAGCTTCTTCTCAAACTTCTTTTCTAAGCCCACAATCATCTTTTCAACATCAGATGTCTCGGTCTTTTCAATAGTGGTCTTCTCAATAACTTTCGGCTCCTTTTTGTCTTGAGGATTGTTACACCCTCATACCCTATATAAATACTATACATATACCTCGTATACATACAGTAAGTATATAAAGTATAAGAATGTCACTGTTCATTATAATTAAAAAAAAATCCTTACTTCTCAAAACAATCCAAATATATAGTAACAAAACATTTTAGTCAATATACAATATTAAAAAATTTTACATGCATGCATCACCTTCTAGTTGGTCTCGACAAACTCTTACTCTTCTTGTGGTAAAACGAAAGACTTCAGATCTACCATCTACTCACCTGCGCGATTAACACATCCGCGCTAAGCCCGAGAGCTTAGTAGTACAAATGAATAATATAAACATACAATACAGAAATTCTAACGTATATCCATATACTAACTTTAAGTACTGTTAGTTTCTTATCGTAGTTTCCCTTTTCAATTACACTTTACACATATCTCAACTAATCTCATATATTACATACATGCATACATATCAATAACACCAACCACAATTCCATCACTACTACTCCCAAGGAACATATCAATATACATATTACATAACATATTTCATAACATTTCATTTCCAATTAAGGCAACTATAGATTTCATTATTCATTCATTTCACGTTTCATAAACTACATCGAAAATCAAGACAGACCTGGGCCCAGAACACACTAATATGTTATTCAAAGTTCAGAGTTACTGCTTTGATCCATAATCACAATAATCAAGCCCGTAGGCAACATATATCATATCTCTATCCATGGATAGTGTAACAGACCCAGTCTCTTGGACCATCAACCCGACTAATCGAGAAGATCCTCAACCCGGCAAGACTGTTACTTTTCATATATTTCACATTTATAATTCATATAGTGTAACAGACCCAGTCTCTTGGACCATCAACTCAACAACTTGAGGAGATCCTCAACCCGGCTAGACTGTTAACACTTGTAACAGACCCAGTCTCTTGGACCATCAACTCAACAACTTGAGGAGATCCTCAACCCGGCTAGACTGTTACATTTCATATGTTATAGGCATGCCGTCAAATCCAGAACTCTGAAAGTTGAATTAACATATTAGACACAACTCTTTTCATTTATATCTTTGTACATTTCTTTCTCAATTCATTTCATATTCAAAACAGGCAACCATGCCTCAATTATAATTCATTTACATTCTCATAGCCAACACAATGGCTTCACCTCTTATCATATTTCAATTCACATTATAGCACTTCATCATTCAAGTATACATAAACAATTATATTGAGCATATATCTTAAATTCATCATCATATAATCAACATGTCTATTTATTTCATTTCAATCATTATTACCAACCACAATTACAATACATTTCATCATTTCTCAAAACACATTAGCACAATTCATCATTACAATATTTATCATAACAAATTGCATGGTACATACCTATTTGAATGATCTTCATATCTTTCACATCATCCAATCATAACCTTAATCAAATTATATTGACAATATAGTAATTCACTTAACACATTTACAAACAAATGTGTTAAGTCTTAATTCATGTAAATAAGTGCAATCATATAAACTTTGTACTTACCTTAAAACCAACTTACACCACTCTATACACCTACTCTTCCAAGAATCCTCAACACTTAGATTAGGGCAATTCAACCTCTTCACAACCTAATCCAAAAGGAATATTAGCAAAATGACCATATGAATAGTAAATTCTGGTTTTAGACTAAATTTTATCCTTATTTTGAAAATTTGTATAAAATAATATACTTGACTAAAAACTCTAAAATTTTTGCAGAACTTAATTTTACATCTTAAAATCATTCCTTTAAAATTTCAGATCAAACTGAACACAAAATCTTGGTCAAATAGTTCACCCAATCAGACTGCCCCAATTGCCCTGCATCCTGGCAGCAGTTCTAAACTTTGTGAATTCAATAAATTAAATTCAATCAACTTGGTTCCAAATTATTTTTCTCAAATACTAGACTCATTAAGCAACAACATATCCAAAATTCAATTGAATATAATTTTTCTACATTTTATTAAAAATCCCGAAATATAGCTGTCTCAGTTAAGGTACCTGCTGGAACAGGTCTAATAAAAATAATCTTTCCAAAATCATAACCATTCCAAAATCGAATCAACATATTTTTCAGTCATTCTAGACTCATATAGGCACAACATATCAAAAATTCACTTCAGGAACATTTTTCTATATTTAATTAAAAATCATACAAGTCACAGCCTTTACTAGTTGTAAAACAGAAAGAAATTCCACTAAACACAACTCTTGCTCTTCAATCACCAACACCAACCTAATTAAATCAAACATACTCCAACATACTACAATAATACAACCCTAATTTCAATTATCAACAATCAAACCTTCATACAACTTCAAATAAACCAAAGAAATCAAGAAAGAGAACTTACTTGAATTCTTAGCCAAATCTTCACTATCCACTTGAAATCCTTAAGTATTTGGTGTAAATAAAAGCAAAATCACCTCCTTCTCTCTCTAGCTTCTCTCTCTCTCTCTCTCCCTCGACCAAAAAGAAGAAGAACACGTTTTTCCTTTTCTTCTCTTCTTATTCTTATCTCAAATATATATATAATAATAATAATAATAATAATAATAACAATAATAATAAAAACAATAAATCTCCACCACACACTCTCTTCCAACCTTTGACTTTCTTTTCTCTTTTTCTTTTTGTCCTTATCATCATAATTATTAATTAATTAATTATAAAAATATATACATAACTCACTTTCCCTACACCACTTTATATCCCATGTATATGTGATGTATATGTATATATCTTTTATATGGTATTTATATTCCCATATTTCCTTATATATATATCATCTTATAATATTTCCCCTTTTTACTTCCATTAAACATATACATTAACTCCAAATATAACAATAACTCCAAAACTTTTAGGGTATATTTTGGGATATTACAAGGATCTTGGTAGTATTGAGCCCAATCATCATCATAATCAATGATCACCTTATCATCATCAAAAGCTACTTCACCAACTTTAGTCTTCCCTTTGTCCTTTGGCTTCTTAGTGCTAGCAGATGCTTCAGCATTGTTTCCTAAAATTGCAGCTAGTTGATCCTTTATGGTCTCGGCCATGGCCTCTTTTATTTCTTCCATCTTGGCATTGAGGGCTTCATCCACCATTCTTTGAATTTTTTCGGGCTCCATTGTTTTTGGTGAGCAAGTGATTGAGTCGTTGCTAGATTCTTCACTTTCGGCGTAGGTCGGATTGTCATAAGCTTTAGAACTATCGTAATCCAGGGCTGTGAGTCAGAAAGGATCAATGATATGAGATGCAAATACATGTATGTATGCATGTATGCATAAACAATCAACAAAGATAAGTAGAACTTCCTTCCAACCTTATAACATCCACACACGAATGGCGAGTCTCTTTTTCTAAGTATATGGTTAATAAA
The DNA here is from genome assembly GCA_947685225.1 of Garcia nutans. NCBI lineage: Eukaryota > Viridiplantae > Streptophyta > Magnoliopsida > Malpighiales > Euphorbiaceae > Garcia > Garcia nutans. The sequence goes on along the minus strand of CANTUV010000008.1, from coordinate 35,885,603 downwards.
ATACCAACGTGGGGTATCTTATTTTTGAATATTTCTCTCGGACGTTTTAACCAATAGTTATATTTTCGAAAATGGAAATCACTTCATAATAATTCCCATTAATTAGGTTTTAATCCATTCAACCAACTATAGTAACTTTTATGCTATATTAGATTAAAACTAAATTAAGAAGTTTATTATAAATAGATTTCTCACTTGAAAAAGTAATTAATGATTCATGCCAAAAACAAGCCCATGATTAATTATTTCTTAGTATAAACTAGGCTCACAATTAAATTTTGGTATTTCGTAATTGACCTAAATAATTTGCAAGCTCTTTGGATGAAAATAATTTTATTTCTAAGTCCACTGTAAAAAGATTTTAGAAAAAATGGATTTTGGGCTTAGTATTTGGGTTATAAGCAAAAGAATTTTTGATTTATTTTTAGAAAAGTCTTATATCCAAAGACCATTTTGAAATGCTTTGAAAATAGCTTTCGTCTTTTGGATTTTAAAGAAAAATTTATTTGAGCTTACAAATGTACTTGGGTCATATTAGAAAAAGAACAAACCAAATAAGCCATGATTTAAACCAAGATAAATTAACCATAGTCAAACAACATGCATTTGGGGTAAAACTTAAAGAAAGTAACTAGGCCAATTACATGAGCTTTAGTCTTTGGGTTAAAAGGCTTAGGTTCCCATAGCAAGTATATACCAAATGGTATGAGGCTTTGAGTGGTTATGACATACTCGATCTCCATACCTTCAGTGAAAGTATGGTATCCCTTACATAACACAACACGGGTAACACGGGCGTCCTAACTCACGCACACAATGCAATCTAATATGATGCAATGGATAATATAATTATAAGAAAGAATAGAATAATATAAAGACCAACGAAATCAACTTCTCTTATCCCCAGTGGAGTTGCCACTGTGAGCGGGGATTTTCGCCCCCACTCTCGGTGGAATGGTTCTTGTGACTTCGGCACTGTTTAGGCTCTGGGCCTTAGAGAACATGGACCTAAGTCTGGAGAAAATGGAGTCACCACCTGGATGGGCTGGGAAAAAGAAATGGGTGGATGACTCGATTCCTAAGGAATCCCCAACCCCCTAATTAGTTTGGAAAGTTGGGTACGTGTGGGGAAGGTGAGAAATGGCCCAGCACCCCCACAACGCCCGGTTCATTGGAACTGGTCTCCTTTACATGTCTTGATATTATAAAATTCTTAAATATAATAATATTATCCATATTACACACAACAATAGAAATAAAGCATCATTATATTAAAATCAAAGCAATGTCCAAGCAAAACAAATAAATGGACACCCATCCGAGGATGGAAACATGTCCTTACATCATTCACGTCTAAACTAATAGGACACCCACCAAAAGGCAGAAACATGTCCTTTACATTGGTCCAAAAAATAAATGCAATTTAAATTACTTGATATTTAATTAATGAGGTACCCACAAAGTGGAAACATACCTCTTACAACATTTTAAAATCCAAAATAAATCGATAAAAGTAAATAACCATTCATCATAAATAAATCATTCATCAAAGATATTAAACATCAATCAAAATATATAATAAACATTCATCCATGATAAATTAAATAAATCAAGCATTGAAATTAAATAAATCAACCACCAAGGCATATAATAGACTACATAATCAAATCTAAAAAATAAAGCAAGTAAAGATATAAATTGAGGTTTATTGTTTCTATTGAAAGTTCTTTAATTAATATTTCGGGTTTTGGAAGCTTAAGATATTTTTATTGTTATTTATTTAGGTTACTATAAGTTTTAAGAGATTTGAAATGGATTAGGGTTTTATAATTTAAGAAATTAATAAGGTTTTTTGATTAATCAAATTAGGGTTTGAGGGGTAAAATTATGAAATTAGGGTTTGGACACTTTAAAACATTAGGTTTATAGCCCTTGGTTATTGGATTGTTGTTTTGGATTTACTGTATTGAGTTTGAATGTTTAGGTTTATAAGGTTTTAAGGTTTTAAGGATTAGGGTTTAGGAAAACTAGGGTTTACGGTTTTGGGGGAATTAGGGTTTAAGAAAACTTAGGGTTTAGATTAACTGGTCTGGGTTTTGAGGTAATTAGGGTTTTTAGTGTTTTAGAAAATATATTTGGTTTTAGGATTTGAGAAAACAATTTAGGGTTTTATAAAGTTTTTTGGAAATAGGAAAAATGATTTAAGGATTTTGGAAACAGAAAAGTATTTTTTAGGGTTTTTGGAAAAAGGAAAGATTTAGGGTTTTTGAGTTTTAGAAGAAACAAAAAAGTATTTCTAGGGTTCTTAAGGTTTAGAAAAAATAGAAAAGTATTTTTAGGGTTTTTAAGGTTTAGAAGAAACAGAAAAGTATTTTTAGGGCTTTTAAGGTTTAGAAGAAATAGAAAAGTATTTTTAGGGTTTTTTTGAAACAAAAGAAATGAATTAAGGTTCTAAGGTTTAGAAGGAATAAATTAGGGTTCTAAGGTTTTTAGAATCAAAAGAAACAATTTATTAATTTTCAGTGATTGAAGCTACTGTAAGAAAATAAAAAAAGAAATTAGAGATTCAAACCTTCGTTAGTTGGTTCCACCAAAAATTGCTTCTTCGATGAACAAGGACAAAGGCAAGGTTGCTGCCTTTGATAACTTGATTGCCTCTTCTCTTCTAAAAAGTCCGATCAATTTTTAAAGTTCCAGTTCAAAATCCAAGTCTCAGTCCAAAGTCCGATTCTTCCTCTTTTTTTGTGTTTTTTTAGTGTTATTTATAGGAAATTTAGAAGATTAATTCCAATTGTTTAAGGAAACTATATTTAATTAGGAAAAGAAAATCGAAACCAAATAGAATTTAGTTTCGAAAAAAAATTGCATTGGAAAAAACTCGCTGGCGAAATTTGCGACGGGTTGCGAGGTATTACGAGCGAGAATTGGCGCTGGTGGGCTGCCAGGCCATTTCGTCCACTTACTTTCGGTGACGAATTTTTTCGTCATTGATTTTTTTGTCGCCAATTTTTATTTTTATTTTTATTTATTTATTATTATTTTTTATTACTATAATTATAAAAAATAAATACTAAAACAAATATTATTTAATTAAGATGACACAAAAATTATTTTGGACTAAATAAAATATATTAGACCAGACTGGGTAAATAATTAAGAGTCTACAGAAACATGTCCTTACATCATCCATGTCTAAAACTAAATAGGACACTCACCGAAAGGTGGAAACTTGTCCTTTACATTGGTCCAAAAACTTTAAGATAAAATAAATTACATAAAATTTAACTAATGAGGTACCCAAAATATGGAAACATACCTCTTACAATGTTTTGAAATCAAAACAAATCAATAAAAGTAAACATCCATTCATCATAAATAAATCATTCATTGAAGACATAAATTGAATATATAAATAAATCATTAATCAAACTATATAATAAACATTCATCCAATTCAAATAAAATAGTAAGTATATAATTTTAGGGTTCATGCATCAATTAGGGTTTCTTGGGTTTTATGTTTAACAATTAGGGTTTTGCATACACTAGTTTAATTAGTTGAGAAACATGAGACATCCATTTCAAACCATGATTCAGCATATTAGTTTCTTATGAGCAATTCTTTCATCAGCCTACCTTTGCCCAATATGTCCTTTAAGGTTCGACAGTGCAACAAACTTCCCTAAGCTTGAAGGCTCATGTGACAAGAAAATAATTTTTTTTTTAAATTATGGCTTTGTCAAATCAGTGCCAATATACCTCAAGACTTATCTTTCAAATTAACACATCTATAGCATCATAACCCTAGTTACCGTACTAAATTTGGGACTTGTTTCCATTTGAGCGAGAGTTGTTACACTTCAGATAGGCACATACACATTACTTAGCCCAAAATATTATTGAGTTTAAATATTGTCTATCTCATATGTATGCTAATTCAAACAATCTCCACTAATAGACTTTACCTACCAAGAGAGATCAACATGTCTTTAACAGGTTTGAAATGGGTTTTATAAGGATCATGGGTTAAGTGAAGGACATTTTTAAATTGGAGCTGACGTGACACCGCTAATAGATCTTTACACTGTAAACTTTCTATGGGAGCCATAGGCAGCTGGAAAAATTCTTAAACTCTAGGCATCATTTTAACCTTCTAAGCATCTTGTTATCTAGCTTCATGAAAAGATAAAACTTGAATGTTCTTCCATCTTCTTGGTAGAAATCTGGGTTTGATTAGGACAACCATAATCTTTTGCTTTTGCTTTTGCAAAAACTCAAGACCACTTTTTCTTTTCTTTTTCTTTATTCGTTATTCTTCTTTTTCTTGGACATGGAATTTCATCATTTCACTCATTTTCCCTTTTGGAATATCAAGTCTAAGACTTTCAAGATTGCTGACTTGGAGCTGTATTGGACATTGTGAACTAAATGAAAGATGGTCTTTCTCCTATTTTTTTTTTATTTTAGCTGAGTCCCTAGTTGGTTGGACCAATTCAAGTCAAACTCTTCTGTAGGCTGAGTGGAAACCTTCTACAACTTTAGGTAACAAGAACTTTCTTGGCTTTCTAAACCCCCCCCTTTCAGTTTTCTGATTCAAACTTTTATAATTTTTTTCTTTTTTTACTCTAATTTTTGCCTAGGCCTCCCTTTCAGGTTTTCAACCTAGCAAGTTTTTTTTTGGTCCTAGCTCTAAGAAAGTCATCTTGTTCGTACTATCCTATGCTTATAACTATGGAGTAGCATGATTTTGTTTTAATAAGGATGGATCCTTTTGTTGCCCTGATGTTATTTTAGTGTTGAAATAGATATGACATATAAGGTCTAGTTCAGGCAAACTTCAACTATCCTTATGGTCTTGATTAAGCATCCTATTCTTTGATCTTTTTGCTTCTTGGTAACTTAGTGATCATCAAACTTGTCATAAGTATCACACCATCTTAGGGTAGTTTATTAAGATTTACAAGCCAATAAAAGCAAGCTAAATCTCATGAATGCTCAAAAGGAAAAACTAAGGATTGATTTTAACAGGGTAAATACTAGTTGTTGGCTCACCAAACAATGCCTAGATCATCTCTACCTGAAATAAGCATAGTTCAATTTTGCCTCAAAAGTTCATTAAAGCATATTCTAATATTGACTAGACATGGGTAATTATACAAGAGCCCTCTCTAAATAAGCATACATAGTTCAATGCTATAGAATAATTCCCTCACCTAGTAAAGTCATTTGAATCTTGATGTATAGATACACTAATTTATGAATATCAAGCTAGATTCATCATTGGTTGAGCACTAGAATGTCAAAAACCAACAAAATAATGTAACAAAAGTAATTTATTCAAAAATTTTAATTTAAAAAATATAAATGTTTCGATAAAGTACCAAAGAAAGAAAATAGGATGAGCAACACTCAAGCCAAGGGAAGTTTGTTGGATAGAGTTTCTTCTCTCTTCATTTCTTCTACACTCATATCATGAAAAGAGGATAAAATAAAACTTCCTTTAGTCCTCCCCCTATCATGAAGGTTGCTGATGGAGGTACTCTTCCAAACTTAGGCAAAGGGTTGTTCTTTGTGCTATGTTTGTTGGGTTAGGGTAGCTTACCATTGTAAATAAGATAAACTTAGCCAAATAAATAAATCCTGCTGGGAGCCCGTGAGGGTGGTCCAGTACTATGGCGGCCTGCTGGGTTGAGGGCTGGGACTACGGTCCACCTAGGGAGAAAAGGCCCAATAGACCAGCTATCATAAGACCGTGCAGGTGGGGTCGTTACAATACCAAAAATCAATTGTGGGCCTAAATTATACCAAGAATCATTAATCATGGGCTTATTTTTGGCATGAACACTAGTTACTTTTTCAAATGGGAAATCTATTTATGATAAACTTCTTAATTTAGTTGTAATCTAATATAGCATAAAAGCTATTTTAATTGAGATTAAATAGGTTAAAGCCTAACTAATGGAAATTATCACGGACTGACTTCTATGTTTAAAAATATAACTATTGATTAAAATCATCCGAGGAAATTTTTCAAAAATAGAATATCCCAGGTTGATATTTTGTTGACTATATACCTAGAAAAAGAGACTCACCATTTGTGTGTGAAAGTTATAACGTTGGAAGGAACGTCCTAATTATCTTTGTTTGCTTATTATTTATGCATACATGCAAACATGCATACACGTATTGCATTACATATCATTGATCTTTTCTAGCTTACAGACTTAGAGTATAACAGTTCAAGAGTGTACGACAACCCAACCTATGCTAGTGTTGTAGAATCTAGTAGCAACTCAATTAGCTTCTCACCGAAAGCAATGGAGCCTGAACAGATTCAAAGGATGGTGGACGACACCCTCAATGCTGAGATGGAAGAATTGAAGGAGGCCCTGGCTAAAACTATGAAGATCCAACTGGCTGAGCTTTTGTGGAATAGTACTGAGTCATCTGCTAGTACTAAGAAGAAGGATAAAGGGAAGGCTAAAGTCGGCGAGGTAGCCTTTGATGATGATAAGGGAGTTATTGACGATAATGATGACTGGGCTCAATACTTTCAAGATCCTCAAGATAAGAAGAAGGAGCCGAAGGTTGTGGAAAGGTCAGTTGTGGAAAAGACTGAAACTTCAAACGTTGAGAAATTAATTGCCAATTTAGAAAATAAGTTTGAAAAGAAGCTGAAAACTGAAGAAATGTAAGAGGTGGACAAGTTGTTTGAACAAGATGAAGAGGTCTCATACAAGTTCAAAATGCCCTCCTTTGCCAAGTTTAATGAAACTGGGAATCTTCATATCCATGTGAAGTAATATATCACTGCTATGCAGTCTGTCCAAGCTACTAAGGCTCAAACTCTAAGGTACTTCATGCTTTCATTGGATCTTGTTGTCCATAATTTGTTCAACACCTTAGAGGATGGTACTTAAAAGAGCTGGGATTTACTATACAAAGCCTTCATCCAATAATATAGGTATAATATTGAGTTGAAGGTTAGTTTGATGAAAGTCGAGTCCATTAGGAAAAGACCAATTGAGAACTTTGTTGATTACATGAAAAGGTGGAGAAACAAAGCTGCATTGCTTAAGAAAAGGCCCTATGAATTGAATAAGATTAGGATGATTGTGAGAGGGGTGCTACCTAATCTTAGTGAAAGGATGTCCCAAACTCTTATTAGAGATTTTAAGGATCTCCTTCAAGCTCCCTTGCAAATAGAAGAGTGGGAAAGAGAGAAGAACCATTTTTATGCAAGAAGAAATGAGAAAGGGAACTACCAGTCCGGCAATCAGAGCATACAAAAAGCGGTCGATGTTAACACAACTAGTCAAGGAGGAAGGAGGCAGTTTTCAGAATTGGGGAAGCCATTGTCTTGGATTCTCAATAAGCTACAAAAGAAGGGTCTGTTACAACCCTTGACTCCTCACCCTTTGCTGAATCCTCTTCCACCTAACTTTGATGCTAAAGCATTCTGCCAATTCCATCAAATGCAAGGGCGCGAGATGGACAAATTTTTAAGGTTAAGGCTTGAGATCTAGAATTTGATTGATTGTGGGAAACTGTTCGAACCCACCAAGCCTAGCACAAAAGACAATCCACTGCCAAGGTTCAACAGAATACCACCGCCGGCAACTTTCATGATTGGAGGAGGTTTGCATGAAAGTTTTGTCATGTCTTCTTTCAAAGACATAGATGGAGAGGCAACTAAAGAAGAAGTGGTGCTAAACAAAATGGAGCAAGTCGAAGTGAAAAGGGAAGTAGCCATTTATTTTGCGAGTGAATTTTGGGACTCAACCGATAGTGATGATTCTGAGTCAAAGAAGGAGGAGTGGACCTAGTCCAAGCTTGAAGAGGACAAGGTAATGAACACACTCTCTAGTAAGCCTTATGTAAGGCCACCACCAAAAGAAGTCAAGGCTGACAAGGGGAAGGATGCTGAAAAAGAAGCAAAGGAAGATGAAGATGACATAGTCATTAAGCAATTGAAAAGATCCCAAGCAAGTGTTAGCATTTGGGATCTATTGGCTACATCCAAGAAACATTGTGAAATTATGGCCAAGGCTTTGGCTAGCATGCCAATTTCCACTTCTATAACATCAAATGAGCTAGTTGATTTTGTGAAAACTGAAGGAGTGATGAAGTGGGAAGATATTCAAAAGAAGAGCTAGGTTGAATGGTACCATTTTCGGATGCAAATTTGCCAGAAGAGGGAAGAGATCACATCCACTCTCTCTTTATCAAGGTAGAGCTCAAAGGGAAAAGGAGTCCATGTGTGATGGTTGATGATGGATCCACCATAAATGTCTATCCACTTAAGATCTTACCAAAGCTTGCTATGTCAATAAGGGATCTAAGCCCAACCAAGGTGACATTAGGGCTTATGATAATACTAAGAGGCATGTTAAGGGAACTTTTAAAGCTATTGTGAAGGCTGGTCCAATTGAAACCATGGTGGAGTTTATAGTTTTGGATATACCTATCACTTTCAAATTGCTATTGGGATGACCCTGGTTTCATCCTCTTGGTGGAGTTCTTTCTACACTTCATCAAAAGATCAAGTTCCCAAATGGAGATGAAACATAAGTTGTTTTTGATAATGAAATGATGGGTTCTAGAATTCTAGCTATGATGAAGAAAATGAACTATCTACCCGGTACTAGTCATGGAAAGGGGAAGGCAGGTGTAACAGAGCTTCTAGATTTCAAGACTCAAACTTCCAAGAAAGGGTTGGGATATGATGAAGCAAATGGAGGTGTTCTGGTGAAAAAGAATGAGAAGATAAATTTCCCTCCAATTGATGAAATATTTGTCAAAGCACCAGAATTAGGACCACTCTAAGGAAAGCCAAAACCAATCATGTTTACCAAAAAGATGATCCCTGGGTTTGAGATCTTTGCTTATGTTGAATTGGTGGAACATGAAGAGAAAAAGCTTGACCTGCCATCTGACAAAGAGCCTAGTATGAGCGGGGATTTTTTCCCCCACTCCCGATGGAATGGTTTTTGCGACTTCGGCACTGTTTAGGCTCGGGGCCTTAGAGAGCACGAAACTAGATAAAAAAAAAGGAGTCGCCACTCGGATAGGCTGGGAAAAAGAAAGGGGTGGATGACTCAATTCTTAAGGAATGCCCAACCCCCTAATGGGTTCGGAAAGTTGGGTACGTGTGGGGAAATTGAGAAATGGCCCAGCACCCCCACAACTCCCGGTTCATTGGAACCGGCCTCCTTTACAGGTCTTAATATTATAAAATTCTTAAATATAACAACATTATCCATATTACACACAATAATTAAAATAAAACATCGATATATTGAAAATCAAAACAATATCCAAGCAAAACAAATAAATGGACACCCATCCAAAGATGGAAACATGCCCTTACATAATCCATGACTAAATAGGACACCCACCGAAAGGTAGAAACATGTCGTTTACATTGGTTCTAAAATAGAAAAGCAATTTAAATTACATGATATTTAACTAATGAGGTACCCACCAAGTGGAAACATACCTCTTACAACATTTGGAAATCTAAATAAATCAATAAAAGTAAATAACCATTCATCATAAATAAATCATTCCTCAAAGGTATTAAACATCAATAGAAAGTAAACATCCATCCATGATAAATTAAATAAACCAAGCATTGAACTTAAATAAATTAAAGCATATAAAATAAATAAAGCATAACCAAATATAAAATTGAATAAGGCAAATAAAGATTCAAATTAGGGCTACTGTTTCTATTTAAGATTCTTTATTTCATGTGTTTAGGGTTTTGGAATTTATGGGTTCAAGCTACTGTAAATTTTGAAAGAATTGAAATGGATTAAAGTTTTAGAATTTAAGAGGCTAATAAAGTTCTTTGATTAACCAAATTAGTGTTTGAGAAGTGAAATCATGAAATAAGGGTTTGGACACTTCAAAACATTAAGTTTATGATTATTAGCTACTTACTGTGTTGAATTTTAGGTTTATAAGGTTTTAAGGTTTAAAGGATTAGGGTTTAGAAAAATTAGCGTTAAAGGTTTTAAGGGAGTTAGCGTTTAAGAAAACTTTAGGGTTTACTGTTTTGTTTTAAAATTGAATTAGGGTTTTAGAATTTTTAGAATTAGGGTTTCAGAGAATGCATTAGATTTTAGAATTTGCAAAAATAATTGATAATTTTATGAAACTTTATGAAAATAAACAAAATGATTTAAGGTTTATAGAAACAAAAAAGATATTTTTTAGGGTTTTTGGAAAGAAAAGGATTCAATTTAGGGTTTTGGAAAATTGGAAGGCAGATTAGGGTTTTAAGATTTTGAAGAAACAAAAATAACAATTTTAAGATTTTTGGAAAACAATGAAACGAATTAAGGTTTTTAAGCTTTAGAAAAGGTAAATTAAAGTTCTAGGGTTTTTGAATCAAAAGAGACAATTGGATGGTTTAAGCTACTGTGAAGAAATTAGACACTCATACCTCCGTTTGTTGGTTCCACCAAAAATTACTTCTTGGATGAACAAGAACAAAGACAAGCTTTGCTACCTTTGATGGATTGAATTGCTTGTTTGCTCTCTCAAAAACTCGATCGATTTCACTGCCAGAAGGAATTATTAAATTTTGTTTTATTTTTCAAAGTTTTCCTCCTCAATTTCGGTCCACAAATTTCCCTCTGTGTTGTTTTAGTCCTTATTTATAGAAGATTTTTATGATTAATTTTAGTTATTCACGGAATCTAACATTAATTAAGAAAAGGAAACCAAAACCTATTTGTATTTGATTTCGAAAAAATTTGCGTCGGAAAAATTTCGCTGGCGAAAAAAACTGATGCGGAAAAAATTACGTTGGCAAAAAAAACTGCTGCAGAAAAATTATCCTGGCGAAAAAGCTGTCGCAGCTGGCTGCGGGCCATTTCGCCGTAACCCTTTTCGGCGACAAAATTTTCTGTCGCCAATTTTTTTATTTGTTTATTATTATTATTTTTTATTTTTTATATTTTATTAATTATAAAAATTAAATACTAAAGTAAATATTATTTAATTAAGATAACAAAAATGTAATATCCCAAAGTGTGCCCTAGAAGTTTTAATACAATTGTTGGTTGATTTGAATTAAATGTATATATGTTTTTGCAAAGGAAATGATTGTGTTAATGGAATGTATATGTTGTATATATGTTAATATTTATAACATATATGTTGGTCAAATGGAGAGTGGTCAAGGGAAGAGATATTTTAATTGTTGTATGTGAAATTACTATTAAGGGCACTTGATTAAGAAGAAAGCTAGAACAAATGGGAAGAGGGCATGTTAGTAATTGCTCATGTAGAATTGCTTGGTGGAGATTTAAAGAAGAAGAGAAGTTTGACTTGTCTTTATTTCTTTTCTTCTCATTTGGTGTGGCCGGCTACCAAAGAAAAGAGAGAGCAAGAGAGGTGTTCTAAGTTCTAAACATCAAATTGAAGGGAGAATCAAAGGATTAAGTTGGAGATTTGTGAAATTTCTTCAATTTAGGTAAGTACTCTCTTGTTTTCCTTTGTTATTTGTGAAGTTGTGTTTGAGGTGAGTTATGATTTGTTGTTATTATGATTAAGTGTGTTTGAGATGTGTTTATAAGTGTTAAAATTGATTGTAAGTTACAAAGTTAAATTGGTGTTGGTTTTGGTTTGAAGATGGTAAGTTAAGTGGATGTTGATATGGAAAGAATAAGAATGATGTTGGTTTTAGGGTTTTGAAGTGGTATGTGTTTAAATGTATTGTTAATGTATTGTCAATGTGATTATTGTGATGAACATGTAAAATAAGTGTTAAAGACATTGATTATATCCATTTGAATAAGGTTATGTTGTATATAATGTGTTTAAATTTAATCAAAAGAGATTTGGCCATGTTTAGTGTTTTTGTTCATGAGAGACACGGCCAAACTAAGGATGAGACACGGCCAAAACTAAAGATTTTTGGGAGACACGGCCAAGTTTAAGGAAATTTGGCCGTGTTAGATCAATTTTGGAGAGACACGGCCACTGGCTTGGCCGTGTCTCTTGCCCGTGTTTGCCACTGCCTGGTGTTGGTTGAGAGACACGGCCGTGTTCCCTTGCCCGTGTCTGCCTCGGTTGATTTGGTGTTGAGAGACACGGCCACAAGCTTGGCCGTGTCCCTTGAGTGTGTTGGCCACTGTGATGGTTCTTTGCTCTTTTTGTAGTGATGAGATTGAACATACATTTGATGATACATATGATACTATATGAATAAGGTTATGTTTTATGCATTGTGAATCTTGTAAATGGTAATGTGTTATATAAATAATGCACTTTGTAATATTACATCAAAGATGCTATATGTAAAATGTGAAGGAGATGATGAAGTAATTGATTATGTATAGCTTGATGGGAGTAGTTCTTAAGGTAAGTACAAACTTACCTAGATGCATTCTTTTATATGATTTTGAGACTTAAAACAATGTTAATTAATTTATTATGTTGTTAATATAATGTGATAAGTATTATGACTTGTATAGTGTGAAAGAGATGAGGATCATTCAAAAAGGTATGTACAATGCAATTTATTATGATAAATACTTTTATGATGAATTACCTGAATGTAAATTGAGACATAAAGAGATGTGAAACTAATGTTCTGAGTTATAATGATATGTTTGCTTAGTTAATGTAATTGAGGTTGTATATTATATGATGATTCAAATGAGATATGAAGCCATTGTGATTGGCTATGATAACACAAATGTGATGTGAAGCCATTGTGATTGGCTATGATGATTCAATTGAAAGACATAAGGCATGTTTGCCTAATTGATGATGAGAATTGAGAATGAAATTGATAAATGAATTGTGTAGCTAATTTGTTATTCCATTTTCAGAGTTTGTTGTTGGTGGCATGCCTAATATTAGTAACAATCTCTTGAAGTTAGGTTGGGCTTGATCCTTGAAGCCAAGTTGGGTAGAAGTTTAACATGTTTTACTCCCCTTGAAGCTTGGTTGGGTCTAGTCCATGAAGCCTAATTGAGATGTTACAACCCTTGAAGCTAGGTTGGGTTGGTTCTTGAAGCCAAGTTGGGTTGATACTTAGCATGCTTTGTTCCTCTTGAAGCTTGGTTGAACCTAAATCCTTGAAGCCTAGTTGGGTCTATGACAATGATAAATGTGATAACAAAACCAAAGCATTAACTCTGAAAATTGAATGGCATATTAGTGTCTTTTGGGCACGAGTCTGTCTTTGTTGTCAATATGATATACAAATGTTGAAGTAATGAGTAATGAGATTTATGGTTGACTTTGTTGGCAATGTGATTCATGATTGGTGAATTGTGAATAAAATAATGATATGAAGTATGTTGTGTAATGTGTGTATTGATATATTGATTGTGAGTGTTAGTGATGGATTATGATTGGTGAACTGTGAATAAAACAATGTTATGAAGTATGTTGTGTAAAGTGTATATTGATATATTTATTGTGAGTATTAATGATGGATTGTGGTTGGTGATAATGATATGTATATAATATATGAAATTAGTCGAGATATATGAAAGGTGCAATTCAAAAGGAAAAACATGGTAAGAAACTAATGGTACATGGAAGTGATATTTCATTATATGTTAGAATTTCTATAATGTATGTTTATATGTTAGATTTGTACTACTAAGCTCTCGGGCTTAGCGCGGATGTGTAATCGCGCAGGTGACTAGGTGGAAGATATGAAGTCTTTCGTTATGCCACGAGAAGAGTAAGAGTTTATCGAGACCAACTAGAGGGTGATGCATACATGTATAATTTTTAATTATGATGTATTTCTTACAAGAGTATATTTATATGTATAGGTGAAGTTTTGATAAAGATAAGATTATGATATATATGTAAGATCATTAAAAGTATAATGATTTTGTAAATGTTCTTTAAATTTATGTATTGTGGTTTGAACACTGTTGAAGGTTTTTAAATTGTAACGAAAAGTGACATCCTTATACTTTATATACTTACTGTATGTATACCAGGTATATGTATAGTACTTATATGGAGTATCAGGGTGTTACAATTATTTTTTTGGACTAACAAAATTATTTTGGACTAATTAAAATATATTGGACCGGACTGGGTCAAAAATTAAGGGTATACAGTTTGCCCCTACTTAAATGATTTGAGACTTTAGTGAAAGAGAGTGAAAAGCAATAAGACTTAATTTTGCAGATGGTTGAGGTTTTGGGTTCTGGACCCTGTTCGAGTTTTGGACTCAAGGATAATTTCAGGTTCTGGACCTAAGCGTAATTTTAGGTTCTAGACCTAAGGAAAATTTGGGTTCGGGACCCGAGCTAAGTTCTGGACTTAGAAACGATTCTAGGTTTTGGACCTAAGGATAATTTGGGTTCTGGACCCGAGCTAAGTTTTGGACTTAGGAAAGATTCTAAGTTCTGGACCTAAGGATAATTTGAGTTCTGGACCCGAGCTAAGTTCTGGACATACAAGAGATTCTAGGTTCTGGACCTAAGGATAATTTGGGTTCTGGACCTGAGCTAACTTCTGGACTTAGAAGCGATTCTAGGTTCTGGACCTAAGGGTAATTTGGGTTCTGGACCCGAACTAAGTTCTGGACTTAAAAAAGATTCTAGGTTCTGGACCTAAGGAAAATTTGGGTTCTAGACCAAAGCTAAGTTCTGGACTTGAAAAAAAAGATTATAGGTTCTGGACCTAAGGAAAATTTGGGTTATGGACCCGAACTAAGTTTTGGACTTAGAAAAGATTCTAGGTTATGGACCTAAGGATAATTTGGGTTTTGGACCCGAGATAAGTTCTAGACTTAGAAGCGATTCTAGGTTCTGGACCTAAGGGTAATTTGGGTTTTGGACTCGAGATAAGTTCTGGACTTAGAAGAGATTCTAGGTTGTGGACCTAAGGGTAATTTGGGTTTTGGACCCGAGCTAAGTTCTGGACTTAGAAGCGATTCTAGGTTCTAGACCTAAGGGTAATTTGGGTTCTGGACTCGAGCTAAATTCTGGACTTAAAAAAGATTCTAGGTTCTGGACCTAAGAAAAATTTGGGTTCTGGACCCGGCCTAAGTTCTGGACTTAAAAAAAAGATTCTAGGTTCTGGACCTAAGGAAAATTTAGATTCTGAACCCGAGCTAAGTTTTGGACTTAGAAGAGATTCTAGGTTCTGGACCTAAGGATAATTTGGGTTCTGGACCCGAGGTAAGTTCTGGACTTAGAAACGATTCTAGGTTCTGGAACTAAGGGTAATTTGGGTTCTGGACCCGAGCTAAGTTCTGAACTTAGAAGAGATTCTAGGTTCTAGACCTAAGGGTAATTTGGGTTTTGGACTCGAGCTAAGTTCTAGACTTAAAAGAGATTTTAGGTTCTAGACCTAAGGGTAATTTGGGTTCTGGACCCGAGCTAAGTTCTGGACTTAGGAAGCTAAGTTCTGGACTTAGGAAAGATTCTAGGTTCTGGACCTAAGGAAAATTTGGGTTCTGGACCCGAGCTAATAATTTTTTGATTTCAAAAAGTTTGGCTAATTTTTATGCACATTTTCTTTTTTGCCCCTTGCGAGTAAAAATATTTATACACACGCAAGTATTTGAATGATTAAATTGAATAATTGGATTTACTGTTTATTTATTGTGTAGTCACTCTTCATGCACTATTTACTGTTCATAAATAGTAACTTTTACTTTTTATGAATAGTAGTAAATAGTATTTTACTATTGGAAATAGTATTTTACTATTTATCAATATTAATTTACTATTTATAAATAGTAAAATTTACTATTTATGAACAGTAAAACTTACTTTTGAATTTTATTTTTTCCTTGCCGTTTCTCTATATAAACCAACGAATTCTTTCATTTGATTTACAGCAAAATTTTTCAATTTTTATAATTCTCTCAAATTCTTTCAAATTTAGCACATAGTTTTCAAAAAAATGCATGCTTCAAGGTCAGAAAGTCATTCTAATGCTGAGTTATTAGAGTTTATTCGGCATCATGAAGATGGAAATATAGATCTACTAGCCGGGATGCCGCTTCATCGTAGTTCAAACCAAAAGAGCGCGGTAATTATTTTCCCTTTCTTTTTTCTTTTTTCATCTTTCTGTTATTATTTATTTTTTTTATATATTTTTATTATTTTTTTTTATTTTTGTTCATTTTATTTATTTATTGTTTGTCTTTTTTTGTCTATATTATTATTTTTTATAATTTTTTTTATTTATGTTTTTATATTATGCTCTTATTATTATTGTGTTTGCCTTTATTTATATTTTTAGAAAATTTAGGAAAAATATATTAATTTAAGCAGATAGGATAATATGTACTTACCTTGTATTAACTTACCTGGCTCCGCGTTAGCATGATCATTGCGTTGTTCGAGCCGGAGTGTGTATTTACAAAGCCTGACAATGGTACGATATAATGCCTTCTCGGGTAAGGCAGATTATCCGAGAATGCGGCTTTGAAAGCTTCATCTTACAATTATCATCCGAGGAATATATGATAGACTGGAGCGTAGTCCAGGCACTTACAGAACGATGGTTGGACACAACTCATACTTTTCACTTGCCCATTGGAGAGATGACAATTGGTCCGGTTGATTTTATTGCTATAACCGGCCTTCAGTATGATGGTGTTTCGGTTTCTCTGACCAACGATATTTTAACATTTAAAGAAATTCAGGAATTAATTGGTATGGAACCATCATATAAAGGGCCTTTTAAGATAAAAATCGAGCCAATTCATAGTTATTGGATGAACTACGAAGGACGGGTTCATAGAGACATGGCCCAACAGTATGCTCGAGGATTTTTGTTATATTTGCTTGGGTCGACCATCTTAGGCAGCACTGAATCCTCCATCCACTTGTCAGTGTGGAAGGCCCTTTCTTATTTCAGAACGGTACCATCTTCTGGCTGGGGTGAAGCTGGTCTCGCCTGTCTTTACCATGGTCTTGATAAACTTTGCCGAAATAAGAAGTCTTTTATTGGCTTGATGGCGGTTGTCGAAGTATTCTTCTTCTACCAATATCAATTCCATTTCTTTCTTGTATGAATTTGACCTTTACTATTATTGTAGGCAAGGGCATATGAACACAACCTTGTTAGGGTACCCGGTATTTTTTGAGAGAGAATCGGGTATCCGAGATTAAATTTCTGGTTGTCCGATCATGTGGACGTTCCCGGCTCTCACCATGTGCATACTCATCACTTTATGTTGAGCCACTTAACCTGGGACCAGGTAAAATAACATTAGTATGCTTTAAATTTTATGTGAAAGTTTACTTACCTTATGTTATTTTGCAGGTGAATTTGGCCTGGTGGAACCCAAAAGAGCGGACAAACTGGTCTCCCTTCATGAAGGCTGCGCTATCTTTCCAACATTCTTGCTGAGTCATCGTTGGCCCAGTGTCTAGTGGTTGGTTTCTCGGAGAGAGAGTTTATGAGTGGTTTCTCGGTCCAGAGTAGCGGAGGATTCCGATGCCTTGCCCGGAATACACTTTAAATATTATGTCGATGCCGAAGGATGCATGGTGGCCGACTCGGTACGGTTATGGTATTGAAGCATTTCACTATCCGCCGAGTGCATCTTATGCCCATTTTATTTAAAGAAGGCTCTTGAACTTTAATGTATCTCCTGTTGGTGTATGGGAGATTTCCAAAGAAAATGAGGGTAGAGATGAAGAGAAACATCAAGGAGATGCAGGAGAGTTTGTTCCACATCTCGGGGCTAGTACTTCTCAGGTAAAACTTTTACCATTCTTCCTTTACCACCGCTTCTTTCTTTTTTGATTCTTTGATGATTGTTGCAGGCTGTTGGCTCATTTGATCATGAGGATGGACCTTCTTTTACCGCCCCTTCGTTTGCTCATTCTGGCCCACTAGATATGTCATCTCATCCGCAGGGCATTGATATGAATTACCTGGTGAGTTCTCTTATTTCATGGTAATTTATGCTATATGTATGCATGATTATGTATGCTCTTAACTTTTTCCTTCCTGGCTCACAGCGGATGCATGAAGAACAAAATAGGAAACTTCAAGAAGAGTTGGCTGCAAGTCGTCAACAGGCTTCTCATTTTGAAAATTTATATCATCAATTAGAACAACATTTCCGAGACTTCTGATTTCAAGGGATGAGGGATCCTGGCGCTTCTTCATCAAGAGGCCTCCAGACTGATGACCATGAGATCCTTTTGTCTACTTCTGATGTGGACTATGACAGATCGAAACTTCATAGTAATAGGGATTTTGGTGCTCCTACTTCGGGTGATCCCGGGACGAGTAATTTGCCCCCTCCTCCATTAGGCGACGACTTTTTTAGGGCTTTATTTGATGACCTACCACCACCCTCTTAGTGATATGTAAATATTGTATCAATTATATAAACATTGTACAATAATGAAAAAATACAATTTCCATCTTTACTGTAACTTTTTTTTCACTTTTTTTATTACTGCGCCACAATTATTATACTTTTTTTTCATCACATCATAAATAGTACATCACAATTTCCTTTTCACAGCTGCATCACTTTGCTAAAACTAAATGCAACGTGGTAAAGGAAATTCGTTGCTAATTCTTTTCCTTATGCCATACGGTCTCACCCTTTCCCATCACCTTTTCCTTATCAATTTTGGAAAGGCTTGTTTCTTCTATATAATTCACCTTTTATGCCATATTTCATACATAAACCAAAAAATTTCCATTTCAACGTAAAAACTCCCATTAACAATTTTGATTTTCCTTCATTCATCAACCATGACCAAACTTCATTTAAAGAAGATAAAAATTCTATTTAAGAATATGTGTAATATCCCTAAGTGTGCTTAGAAGTTATGATAATGTTGTTATTATTGAATTGAGTGCGTGATTGATAAGTGGTAATTATGTTGTTTGAAGAAAAGCATTGTGTAGAGTGAAGTGTATATGTTGTGTATATGGTTATATATATAATATAAGTTGGTCAAAGGGCTTGGTCAAGGGAAGAGGATATTTTATTTGTGATTGTGAAATTACCAACATGGGCTTGTAAAAGACAAAGGTTTAGTTATATGGTTGAGGGTAGTTTAGTAATTTTCTTTTGGAAGGGTATTTAATGCCTATTGACTTTGTGTTTTCTTCATCATTTCTTCTTCTTCTTCTTGTTGATGGCCGGCTCACTCAAAGACAAAGGAAAGCAAGAGAGCAAGTGATGATTTTGGAATTTTAAGCTCAAAAGTGAAGGAAGATCTCAAGTATACAAGTTGGAATTTCAAGAATTTCATGATTTTAGTAAGTTTTCTCTTGTTTGCCTTTGTTATTTTTGAAGATGTGTATGAGTTGAGTTAGGGTTATTGATAGTATGATTAAGTGTGTTGATGATTTGTTGATTAGAGTTGAAATTGATTTTAAAATAAGAAGTTAAATTGGTGTTGGTGATGGAAGAGTAAGAGTTGTGTTTAGTGAATATTTTTCTGTTTTACAATTAGTAAAGGCTGTGACTTATATGATTTTTAATTAATTATAGAAAAATGTTCTTGAAGTGAATTTTTGATATGTTGTGCTCTATGAGTCTAGAATGACTGAAAAATATGTTGATTCGATTTTGGAATGGTTATGAGTTTAGAAAGATTATTTTTATTAGACCTGTTCCAGCAGGTACCTTAACTGAGACAGCTATATTTCGGGATTTTTAATAAAATGTAGAAAAATCATATCCAATTGAATTTTGGATATGTTGTTTCTTAGTGAGTCTAGTATTTTAGAAAAATAATTTGGAACCACGTTGATTGAATTTGATTTATGGAATTCACAAAGTTCAGAACTGCTGCCAGGATGCAGGGCAATTGGGGCAGTCTGGTTAGGTGAACTATTTGACCAAGATTTTGTGTTCAGTTTGATCTGAAATTTTAAAGGAATGATTTTAAGATACAAAACTAAATTCTGTAAAAATTTTAGAATTTTTAGTCAAGTAGATTATTTTATACAATTTTTCAAAATAAGGATAAAATGGAGTCTAAAACCAGAATGTACTATTCATATGGTCATTTTGCTTATATTCCTTTTGGATTAGGTTGTGAAGAGGTTGAATTGCCCTAATTTGTGAAGTGAAGAACTATTGAGTGGAGAAGAGTTTAGAGTGGTGTGAAATGTTATTAAGGTAAGTACCAATGTTGCATGATTGCATTGTTAATGCATATCACTAATGTATTTTGATGTGTTTATATCATTAATGATATGTATATATATATAATTGTGTTATGGGAAAATGAAAGATGTGAATGATTTGATGAATATTAAGTATGAGAATACAATTGATTGAGTATAATTAAATAATGTTAGGTAAATTATTACATTGTTAATCTAATGTGACTTGTATAGTGTGAAAGAGAAGAGGATCATTCAACAAGGTATGAGCTATGCAAATTTATTATGATAAACACTTTTATGAAGAATTACTTTAATGTACTTTGTAATGTTATAGCAATGATGCTATATGTATAATGTGAATCATGTGATTGAATAATGATATGTTCATTTGGTTAATGTAATTGATGTTGAGTATTATAATGATGATGCACATGATACTATATGAACAATACTATGTTTTGTGTATTATGAATCTTGTGAATTGTATTGTGCTATATGAATAAGGTACTTTGTAATGTTATAGCAATGATGTTATATGTATCATATGGATTGAGATAGGATATGTTGTGAAGCCATTGTGATTGGCTATGATGATCTAATTGAAAGAAACAAGGCATGTTTGCCTAGATGATAATGAACATTGAGATTGAAATTGATAATGAAACAATAAGTGAAATATGTGTTTAATGTGTTATTCAGTCTTCAGAGTTCTGGGTTTGGAGGCATGCCTATAAAATGAAAAAGGTAACAGTCTTGCCGGGTTGAGGATCTCTTCAAATTGAGTTGAATTGAGGTCCAAGAGACTGGGTCTGTTACACTATGAGAATTGTGAATATGAAATATATGATTGGTAACAGTCTTGCCGGGTTGAGGATCTCCTCATGATGAGTTGATGGTCCAAGAGACTGGGTCTGTTACACTATCCATGGATAGAAATATTGATATATGATGCCTACGGGCTTGATGATTATGATTATAGACCAAAGCAGTAACTCTGAACTCTGAATAACATAGTGGTGTCTGTTGGGCCCGAGTCTATCTTTGTTGTCAATGTGATATACAAATGTTGAAAGAAATGGATAATGAAATCTTTGGTATACTTCATTGGACATGTGATTGATGATATTTAATATGTGCGTTGAAATATTGATTATGAGCACTAGTGATGTATCATTAATGTTGAATTGTGAATAAAGAAATGTTATGATTGGTATGATGTATAATGTGTGTATTAGCATTGATTGTGAATTCAATTGATGAATTGTGGTTGATGACAATGATTGTCTTAATTGGAAATGTGACTTATGATTAGTATGATGTATAATGTGTGTATTGAGATGTTGATTGTGAATATTAGTGATGGGTTGGACTTGGTAGAAATGTTATGTTTATATGTGTATAAGATAGGAGATTAGTTGAAAGATATGAAAGGTGCAAATGAATAGGGATAAACTTAATAAGAACTAAAAGTATATGGAATTGAGATATCTTTATATGTTAGTGTTTCCATGATATATGTTTGTATTTTATATTTGTACTACTAAGCTTTCGAGCTTAGCGCGGATGTATTATCGCGCAGGTAGCTTGGTGGAAGATATGAAGTCTTTTGGTAGGCCACGAGAAGAGTAAGATTTTTTCGAGACCAACTAGAGGGTAATGCATACATGTATCCACTTTAAGTATGTTATATTATATGTATAAATGAAGTTTTGATAAAGACAATAATTTGTAAGTGTTCTTTAAATTGACCTATTATGGTTTGAATTTTGTTACAGGTATTGAAAGGTAAAAAAAAAAGTGGCATCCTTATACTTTATATACTTACTGTATGTATACTAGGTATATGTATAGTATTTATATGGAGTATTGGGGTGTTACAATATGGATGCCATTCATTGGAAGCAAATTTCGTGGTCAAAACTTGATATTTTAAAATGTTTTCAAAATGTTAAATTGGACCACTCCTTCTTACAGGTTGTGGCTTCCTTTTGGAATATGGATTCTAGGGCATTTAAAATTAATGGCTTTGAAATATGTCCCTTGATTGAAGAATTTGAGGCCATCCTTGGATATCCAAAAAATCAACAAATGGCATTACCCACATTGATTTCCAAAACTCAATAGAAGATGCAGATGTTATTTCAAATTCCAAAACCCGAAGTTCTTCAGTTGATGAAAGGTGAAAAAATTCTACTTGCTCCCTTGATTGATTTTTGTCTCTCTCATTTGGTCCCTACTAAGGCATGGGGATGCATGCTCTGTCTTTGCTTGCTTGGCCAATTCTTGCTTGTTTCTTCTGACTGTGATATTGATCCACAAGTATTAGATATTACGGATCAAATGGAAGGAGGCTTGTCACCGGTACCTGTGATCTTAGCCGAGAATATAGTTGGATTAGACCAGCTTAAATCAGGATTGACAAAGAGACTGACCGGGAGTCCGTTGCTACTTTAGGTAATTACCTAAACTGCCCTTTTAGGTTTTCAATTTAGGTTTTCTTTTTCTTCTTTTTATTGCTCTTATTTTTGCTTAGTCCGTCCATATGGGTTTTCGGAACTAGCGAGTTGTCCTAATTTTTGCCTAAGCTGCCCTTGCGGGTTTTCAACTTAGCGGACTTTTTTTTAAATTTATATCTTTCTTCACAGATTTGGCTTCAGGAACGTCTTTGTTTGCTTGATACTCCATCCATGGACTTTGCCAGATATCTGCCACATCATCATTCAGCTAGGAAACTACTCCATCCTGCTTCTTCATATGCTGATTGGGTTGATTGGATCCACTCACGCTCTGAAGTCAATATCCGTTGGTTGGTACCTTGGTGGAGGATTTCTTGTATCACCATGCGAACATATTTGATGTATGTTCCCCTTGCTACTCTTCGTCAAGGTACATGCTATGACCCTCGCCAACTTGGTCGTCAGTACGGAGCTGAGCCTCGGGGTTCTGGCTTTACTCCCGATTTAGACATGCCTTGCATGACTGAAGCCTACTTGGATCGGCTGAGGCAAAGTTGGCCTGCATGTTACACTTATCGTCTTCCATCAATTTTGCATTTATCAATTCAGAAAGTGTATTGTTAGGATGAAAAATAATTTAAAGTAATAAAAGATGCTTCTTTTCCATTTAAAATTTGTCATCACTTTTTGCTATTGTGTTTATTTATTTTATCCATATCTGGTCAAATACTTATAACAGTGCACATGGAACAATTTTAACATTAATTCTGTTTTATTAAATTGGGGAACAACCAAACATAAGGCCAGCACACACAAGATCACTTCTGTTGCCAACTAGCCTTTTTGGGTTTTCTAATTGACAATTTTCTCTCATTTAGCCCTAATTGTTGCCTAGCCTACCCTTTCGGGTTTTCAGGACTATCGGACTGCTCTAACTTTTGCCTAGGCCGCCCTTTTTGGGTTTTCAACCTAGCGAGCTTCCTTTTTTCTTTTTTTTCTTTTTTTATAAATCATATATAAAACCTCTTCAACCTGTCAATGTTTACTGGCTCACTAAACTCATTCCCATCCATGTCTGATAACTTCACTGCACCTTTGTTCATGACTCGTTTCATGACATATGGCCCTTCCCAGCTAGGCCTGAACTTCCCTCTTGGATCAGATACATTAGGCTTACATTGCTTCAACACCAAACCCCTGACTCTGAGTTTTATGATTTTAACCCTTCTATTGTAGGCTCGAGCTATCTTCTTTTGATACAGTTGGTGATGATACAGTGCCTTTAACCTTCTCTCTTCTAGTAAAGCTAACTGTGTGTATCTGCTTGCTACCCATTCCATTTCAGGCAGTTCGGCTTCCAAGACTACTCTCAATGACTTGATCTCTATTTCAATTGGCAACACTGCTTCCATCCCACAAACCAAAGAGAACGGTGTCGTTCCAGTAGGTGTTCGCACACTTGTCCTATATCCCCATAAAGCAAAGGGAAGCATCTCTGACCAATCCCTGTAAGTCTTGGTCATCTTGGACAGAATTTGCTTAATTGTCTTGTTTGTTGCTTCTACTACTCCATTAGCCTTTGGTCTATAAAGAGAGGATCGATGATGATGGATTCGGTACTTTGAGAATAAATCCTTAACTGCTCCTTGAAACTGTACCCCATTGTCTGATATCACACTATGCGGGATCCCGTACCTACAGATGAGGTTCTTTTCAATAAATCTAGCCATTTGGCTTGCACCCAGTTTATTGAAGGATTCGACTTTGACCCATTTTGAAAAATAATCTAATGCTACCACAATGAAACGGTGACCGTTTGAGGCTATCGAATGTATCTCTCCTATAATGTCGATACCCCAAGTGGCATGTAACACCCCTACATCCAATACATGCATACCATAATCACCACAATGTAGCATACATGCATTGAACATAAGGATGCTACGGATTTTATTAACATTCAAAAACATTTTATATAATATCATCATCTTTCTCAATATACATTATAGATAATAAGTAATCAAGTTGTAATACAAAACCAAATATATATATATATACATTTAGTTAATATGCAGCGGAATTTTATAAAAAATTTACATATAAAAACCCTTCCAAATCCATGTTTATAGTTATACATATATTTACATTAAAATCAATACTTTACAAAATATAAAAGAAATATACATGATTGGCAAGTCTTCTTTGATCTTTAAGTTCCAAAGCAACACTTCAATGTCTACTCTCACTTGGTCTCGAAGAGCTCTCAGGTTCAACTCTATTACCTGCGCGATTAAACACTATCGCGCTAAGCCAACGGCTTAGTAAGACAAAATGTGCTAGTGTTATGCTTTAGTGCAATGCAATGCAAATTCTCAATCCATATTATACATGTAACATCATATATGCAAGGCTAACAATATACCTTTACATTTCATATGCCTCATTAGTTATTCAATTAACCATTCATGAACAACATTAAACAAATCATGACTCACATTAAACAAAGACAAGCATTGAGCCCAAGACACACTAATATGCCATTCAATTTTCAGAGTTAATGTTTTGGTTTTGTTATCACATTTATCAATATCATATACCCAACTAGGCTTCAAGGATTAGGTTCAACCAAGCTTCAAGGGGAGCAAAGCATGCTAAGCATCAACCCAACTTGGCTTCAAGAACCAACCCAACCTAGCTTCAAGGGTGGTAACATCTCAATTAGGCTTCAAGGATTCAATCCAACCTAACTTCAAGAGATTGTTACACTTATTAGGCATGCCACCAACAACAAACTCTGAAAATGGAATAACACATTAGCCACACAATTCATTTATTA
The DNA here is from genome assembly GCA_947685225.1 of Garcia nutans. Lineage (NCBI taxonomy): Eukaryota > Viridiplantae > Streptophyta > Magnoliopsida > Malpighiales > Euphorbiaceae > Garcia > Garcia nutans. The sequence continues at coordinate 35,860,212 of CANTUV010000008.1, read as the reverse complement.
TTCAATTATCATTTCCATTTCCAATTCTCATCAACATTTAGGCAAACATGCCTTCTTTCTTTCAATTGCATCATCATAGCCAATCACAATGGCTTTGCATCATATCATTTCTTATTTGAATCATCATAACATCTTTGATATAACATTACTCATGAAACACATTACCATTTACATTGCATAACATAATATTGTTCAATCTCAACAATGCAATTAGGGCAAAGAACAATTTATATCATTTATAGCTTTATGATCTTCCACATCCATTTGATTAGGGCTTTCCATGCTTTAAGTATATTTACAGTGTTTATGTTTAGGTTTAGGGACCAACCCACCTTTGAAGAACCAAAACAATACAATTAGAACAAAGAAAGAAAACCCTAACCAACACATTTGAGGGACACGGGCAGCACCCTTGAGGGACACGGCCAAGCTTGTGGCCGTGTCACTCAAACCAATTGGACAGTAAGCAACATGGGCAAGGGACACGGCCAAGCTTGTGGCCGTGTCTCTCAACCAACAAATCACAGTAGCAGACACGGGCATAGGACACGGCCAAGCTAGTGGCCGTGTCTCCCAACACCAAAATCCAGTAGTGAACACGGGCACTAGACACGGCCGTGTCTCTCTCAAAGCAATCCAACACGCCCAAATTCACTTGGCTTGGCCGTGTCTCTCCTTTGTTTTGGCCGTGTCACTCAAATACACAACCCTAAAAATTGGCCAACACCCTTCTAAAAGCATTTACACCCTTTTTACACAACAATCATCTCATTCAAATGGATACAATTCATGTTATAAACACATATCTTACATATTCACCCTAGTAATCACAATAACCATACATTAAGTTCATACCAAACCAAAACCCTAAAAAAAAATACAACATCACTCCTATTTTCTCAAAATCAATCTCCACCTACTTACCATCTTCAATCCAAAACCATTAATAATTAACTCTTTGGCTTATAATCAAATTCAACACATTACAACCACATCAAATCATCATATCAACAAATCACAATTTCTTTTAGACCCAACTTCAAAATTAACAAAGGAAAAACAAGAGATTTCTTACCTTAAATTATAACACTTCTTGAATCAACACTTGATCACTTCAATCTTCCTACAATTGGAGCTTACTCTTCAAAGTCTTCTCTTTGTCTCTTTGCTTTCCCTTTGTCTACGAGAAATCAGCCAAAATGGAAAAGAAGAAGAAAATACATGGAGGAAAATAAAGTCAACTCCACTTTAAATCTCCACCAAGAGATTTTATCCAAGCAATTACCAAAATGCCCTCAATCAAATAACTAACCTTTTGTCTCATCTAAGCCCTTATATGTAATTGCACATTCCACATAAAATATCTTCTTGCATTGACTCTATATTTGACCAATTTATATGTTATATATATCATCATATACACAACATATACATTTGTCTCTAAACCCTATTTCTTTCCCCAAAACACACATATACACAAACATTCACTTTCCAATATATACCAACAACAACAATAACAACAACATCAACAACATAATCAAAACTTCTAGGGCATATATGAGGATATTACAATTCTCCCCCTCTAAAAAGAAATTTCGTCCTCGAAATTACCTGAAATCAACTCTGAAACAACTGAGGATATTGCTCTCGCATGGTTTGCTCACTTTCCCAAGTTGCTTCCTCTTTCGCATGATTCTTCCACAAAATCTTTACAAGTGGCACTCTTTTGTTTCTTAACTCTTTCACTTCACGTGTCAAGATAGCAACCGGTTCCTCTTCAAATGTCAAGTCGGGACTCACTTCGATTGATTCAATTGGCAACACATGAGATGGATCCGATCTGTACCTCCTCAACATAGAAACATGAAATACATTATGAATACGATCCAACTCAGGTGGCAAAGCAAGTCGATACGCAACTGGCCCAACTCTTTCCAAAACTTCATACTGTCCAATGAAACGAGGACTCAATTTCCCTTTCCGACCAAATCTTAAAATCTTCTTCCAAGGAGATACTTTCAAAAAGACTTTATCTCCCACATTAAACTCAATATCTCTCCTTTTCAGATCTGCATAAGACTTCTGTCGGTCTGAAGCTGCTTTTAACCTGCCTCGAATCAACTTCACTTTCTCTTCAGTTTCTTGAATTAAATCAGGCACAATTAACTTACTATCCCCAAGTTCATTCCAACAAAGAGGTGTCCTACACCGTCTACCATACAATACCTCGAATGGTGCCATACCAATGCTGGATTGGTGACTGTTATTGTAAGCAAACTCCACAAGAGGTAGAAATCTGTCCCAACTTCCAGAGAAATCAATGACACAGCTTCTCAACATGTCCTCAATAATCTGTATCACCCTCTCAGATTGCCCATCCGTCTGTGGATGAAAAGCAGTGCTGAAGTGCAGTCGAGAACCCAAAGCACTATGCAAACTCTTCCAAAACCTTGAAGTAAACCTGGGATCTCGATCAGACACTAAAGAAGTTGGAACACCATGTAATCTCACAATCTCATGGATATACAACTCAGCCAATCTCTCCAAAGAGTAATCCATCCGAACCGGAAGGAAATGAGCTGTCTTGGTCAATCTATCCACAATCACCCAAATAGCATCATGCTTTCTTTGTGTCAATGGCAAACCAGACACAAAATCCATTGTCACTCTATCCCACTTCCATTCAGGCACTGACAACGGCTGAAGCAACCCAGTTGGAACTTGATGCTCTGCTTTTACCTTCTGACATGTGAGACATTTCGATACAAACTCAGCAATGTCTCTCTTCAACCCAATCCACCATTAATGCTGTCTCAAGTCATGATACATCTTGGTATTACCCGGATGCATAGCAAATATTGATTGATGTGCTTCTTCCAAAATGATTCTTTTCAAATCAGCATCATCGGGTACACACAATCGGTTCTTAAACCAGAGACTCCCATCACCTTTCACAACAAAATCTCCACTCTTTCCATTCTTGCAATCTGAAATAATCTTCTGAATCTTCATCTCAGTCAACTGAGCCTCTTTGATTTGATCCAACAAAACTGGTTTCAAATGCAATTGTGCCAACAATGCACCATCATCGCAAGATACAAAGTTAACACGCAATGCTCTTAACTCAACAAGCAACGAGAGCGAGTACACAGTTAAACCAGCTAAAGACTTCTGACTTAAGGCATCAGCCACAACATTTGCTTTACCTGGATGATAGTCAATCAAGCAGTCGTAGTCTTTAATCAATTCCAACCACCTCCTCTGATGAAGATTGAGTTCTTTTTGAACCCCCAAATACTTTAAACTCTTATGATCAGTGTAGATAAAATATTTCTCCCCAAACAGATAGTGGCGCCAAATCTTTAATGCAAACACAATGGCTGCCAATTCCAAATCATGAGTAGGATAATTAAGCTCGTGCGGTTTCAACTGTTGAGATGCATAAGCTATAACTTTACCTTCTTGCATCAACACACACCCCAAACCACTATGTGAAGCATCACTGAAAATCACATATGGTTTGCCTTCCACAGGTAAAGTAAGAACAGGCGCTTGAGTCAACATATCTCTCAACTGCTCAAAGCTAGCCTGACACTGATCCGTCCACACAAATCTCACTCCCTTACGAAGCAATCTAGTGAGTGGAGTAGCTATCAAAGAAAACCCTTTCACAAACCGTCTGTAATAGCCTGCCAAACCCAGAAAACTTCTAACCTCTGTCACAGACTTGGGTGGACTCCAATTTAAAATGGCTTCAACTTTACTCGGATCAACTCTAATGCCTTCAGCTGAAACAATATGTCCGAGAAAAGCGACTTGATCCAACCAGAACTCACACTTCGATAATTTGGCAAATAACTGCTTCTCTCTCAAAATCTGCAACACAAACCGCAGATGCATATCATGTTCCTCTTCATTCCGCGAATACACCAGTATATCATCAATGAAGACCACTACAAACTGATCTAAATAGGGCCTAAACACCCTATTCATCAAATCCATAAAAGCTGCAGGTGCATTCGTCAGACCAAAAGGCATAACTAAAAACTCATAATGCCCATGCCTGGTCCGAAAAGCGGTCTTCGGAACATCTTCAGCTCTGACTCTCAGCTGATGGTACCCAGATCTCAGATCAATTTTAGAAAACACAGCTGCACCCTTCAACTGATCAAAGAGATCATCAATTCTAGGCAAAGGATATTTATTTTTAATAGTCACCTTGTTCAATTGCCTATAATCGATGCACAATCTCATAGTACCATCTTTCTTCTTCACAAATAACACAGGAGCTCCCCAAGGAGAAACACTGGGGCGAATGAATCCTTTATCCAACAACTCCTGTAATTGCACTTTCAACTCCCTCAATTCTGCCGGTGCCATTCTATACGGAGTAATCGAGATAGGAGTGGTACCAGGCAACAATTCGATACCAAACTCCACCTCTCTCTCAGGAGGCAATCCTGGCAACTCCTCTGGAAAAACATCTGGGAACTCAGCAACTGTGGCAATGCTATCAATAGGAGAACCTCTTACTCTAGTATCTACCACATGAGCAAGATAGGCTTCACACCCCTTTCTAATCAACCTCCTAGCTGCAACAGCTGAAACAAATAAGGAGGCTAGCTGTCCTTGTTCATTAGATACTATCACCTCTCTACCATCACCAGTTCTTAAAGAAACAATTTTCTTTTTACAATCCACCACAGCTCCATGACGAGATAGCCAGTCCATGCCCAAAATCACATCATATTCCTTAAATGGCATCTCAATCAAATCCCCAAGGAACTCCTCACCCTGCACCACTACTGCACTATCTCGGTGCACCTTACTCACAACCACACTATGCCCTAACGGATTTGTCACCAACACATCAAATCCTAGGGACTCAGCATGCAAATCAGATACAGGCAAAACAGATGCACTAATATATGAATGTGTGGAACCCGGATCAATCAAAGCAAGTACTGAAGTATCAAATAAAGAAAAAGTACCAGCTATGACTGCCGATGCATCTGGCTGCCTCTGCATAACATACATCCTCTGGGAAGATCCAACCTCCTCTGGTCTACCCTCCCTGGATGTAGCACCTCCTCTAAAACTGAACCCTGGTCTACCTCCTCGGCTGGCACCTCTGCCTCCTCTGTCTCCCCTCACACTAGCTCGAGAAGCAGCAGATTCAACTGGCATCTGCTCCTGCCTCTCAGGATAATCTCTCATAAAGTGATCAGGTGATCCACATTTGAAACAAACTCCGGCTACACCAGCCTTCCAACAAGGACCACCATGAGGCCTACCACAATGGATGCAGATGGGTAAGGTGGATCTCTGAATCATAGGGGTCAGAGCACTCGCCACTGAAGCTGCAGGTCTAAATCTCTGCCTCTGTAACTGCACTGACCTACCGGCTGATCTCTGACTTCTACCACTCCGAGGAACAAAGCTTCCTCTACCTCTCTTTGCAGAAGAAGACCCTGCTTCAAACTGGGGCCTCCTAACCCTGATCTCCTCCTCTGAAGCAGCTGCAATACCCTGAGCTCGCTCCACACTTTGAGCTGCTGCCACTAGCTGGGAGAAATCTTGATATCTAGATCCGGCCACTAAGCACATGATAGAGGGCCTCAATCCCTCCTCAAACCTCCTGCATCTATCTATCTCATCAACTATAATACCCCCAGCATACTGACTCAACCGGATAAACTCAACCTCATATTCAGTTATAGTCCGATGATCTTGCTTCAAATCTAGAAACTCTCTTTTCTTCCCATCTTTATACTCCCTTGGAGTATACTTCAATTAAAATTCTCTCAGAAAGTCAGCATATGACAAGGTTGGTGGATCATCCCTAGAATGGGGCACTGTCTTCCACCAATCGTAGGCGTCCTTTTGAAGCAAAGATCTTGCATAGTCAAACTTTTCTTCTGAAGTGGCTTGCAACTGAACAAAGATCCTCTGTACTTTATCAAGCCACTGCTCTGCTACAGCTGGATCAGTAGTACCTACAAAATCTTCGGCTCCATACTTCCTCAATTTGTCATAGTGCCTCACTGATACCAAAGGCTGAGGGGGTGGTGGCTGTGGTTGTACTGGTGTTTGTCTCATAGCTTCCATCATATGCATAAACCAGGCTGGCGGAACCTCATCACCTACTGGTCTACCCGACCCAGAAGCAGGTGCCTCACCAGCACTAACAATCCTAGCTCCATCATCAGGAGCAATACTCTCAGCACTAGCCTCAACCGACTGACTTGAGTGAGGATCCATCACAACCTATGTCTACAAACACAGCAGATTACATCTTATTAAAGATCAGAGACTGCCAATCCCAAATGTATATGTCATTCAAAACTCACTTTTTAAGTAAAAATATTCTTTTTATTACATTTTACCTAGGTTGAGAATCTCAAACCTAGGCTCTGATACCAAAACAATTGTAACACCCCTACATCCAATACATGCATACCATAATCACCACAATGTAGCATACATGCATTGAACATAGGGATGCTACGGATTTTATTAACATTCAAAAACATTTTATATAATATCATCATCTTTCTCAATATACATTATAGATAATAAGTAATCAAGTTGTAATACAAAACCAAATAGATATATATATATACATTTAGTTAATACGCAGCGGAATTTTATAAAATATTTACATATAAAAACCCTTCCAAATCCATGTTTATAGTTATACATATATTTACATTAAAATCAATACTTTACAAAATATAAAAGAAATATACATGATTGGCAAGTCTTCTTTGATCTTTAAGTTCCAAAGCAACACTTCAATGTCTACTCTCACTTGGTCTCGAAGAGCTCTCAGGTTCAACTCTATTACCTGCGCGATTAAACACTATCGCGCTAAGCCAACGGCTTAGTAAGACAAAATGTGCTAGTGTTATGCTTTAGTGCAATGCAATGCAAATTCTCAATCCATATTATACATGTAACATCATATATGCAAGGCTAACAATATACCTTTACATTTCATATGCCTCATTAGTTATTCAATTAACCATTCATGAACAACATTAAACAAATCATGACTCACATTAAACAAAGACAAGCATTGGGCCCAAGACACACTAATATGCCATTCAATTTTCAGAGTTAATGTTTTGGTTTTGTTATCACATTTATCAATATCATATACCCAACTAGGCTTCAAGGATTAGGTTCAACCAAGCTTCAAGGGGAGCAAAGCATGCTAAGCATCAACCCAACTTGGCTTCAAGAACCAACCCAACCTAGCTTCAAGGGTGGTAACATCTCAATTAGGCTTCAAGGATTCAATCCAACCTAACTTCAAGAGATTGTTACACTTATTAGGCATGCCACCAACAACAAACTCTGAAAATGGAATAACACATTAGCCACACAATTCATTTATTATTCAATTATCATTTCCATTTCCAATTCTCATCAACATTTAGGCAAACATGCCTTCTTTCTTTCAATTGCATCATCATAGCCAATCACAATGGCTTTGCATCATATCATTTCTTATTTGAATCATCATAACATCTTTGATATAACATTTCAATATACATTACTCATGAAACACATTACCATTTACATTGCATAACATAATATTGTTCAATCTCAACAATGCAATTAGGGCAAAGAACAATTTATATCATTTATAGCTTTATGATCTTCCACATCCATTTGATTAGGGCTTTCCATGCTTTAAGTATATTTACAGTGTTTATGTTTAGGTTTAGGGACCAACCCACCTTTGAAGAACCAAAACAATACAATTAGAACAAAAAAAGAAAACCCTAACCAACACATTTGAGGGACACGGGCAGCACCCTTGAGGGACACGGCCAAGCTTGTGGCCGTGTCACTCAAACCAATTGGACAGTAAGCAACACGGGCAAGGGACACGGCCAAGCTTGTGGCCATGTCTCTCAACCAACAAATCACAGTAGCAGACACGGGCATAGGACACGGCCAAGCTAGTGGCCGTGTCTCCCAACACCAAAATCCAGTAGTGAACACGGGCACTAGACACGGCCGTGTCTCTCTCAAAGCAATCCAACACGCCCAAATTCACTTGGCTTGGCCGTGTCTCTCCTTTGTTTTGGCCGTGTCACTCAAATACACAACCCTAAAAAATGGCCAACACCCTTCTAAAAGCATTTACACCCTTTTTACACAACAATCATCTCATTCAAATGGATACAATTCATGTTATAAACACATATCTTACATATTCACCCTAGTAATCACAATAACCATACATTAAGTTCATACCAAACCAAAACCCTAAAAAAAATACAACATCACTCCTATTTTCTCAAAATCAATCTCCACCTACTTACCATCTTCAATCCAAAACCATTAATAATTAACTCTTTGGCTTATAATCAAATTCAACACATTACAACCACATCAAATCATCATATCAACAAATCACAATTTCTTTTAGACCCAACTTCAAAATTAACAAAGGAAAAACAAGAGATTTCTTACCTTAAATTATAACACTTCTTGAATCAACACTCGATCACTTCAATCTTCCTACAATTGGAGCTTACTCTTCAAATTCTTCTCTTTGTCTCTTTGCTTTCCCTTTGTCTACGAGAAATCAGCCAAAATGGAAAAGAAGAAGAAAATACATGGAGGAAAATAAAGTCAACTCCACTTTAAATCTCCACCAAGAGATTTTATCCAAGCAATTACCAAAATGCCCTCAATCAAATAACTAACCTTTTGTCTCATCTAAGCCCTTATATGTAATTGCACATTCCACATAAAATATCTTCTTGCATTGACTCTATATTTGACCAATTTATATGTTATATATATCATCATATACACAACATATACATTTGTCTCTAAACCCTATTTCTTTCCCCAAAACACACATATACACAAACATTCACTTTCCAATATATACCAACAACAACAATAACAACAACATCAACAACATAATCAAAACTTCTAGGGCATATATGAGGATATTACATGGCAAATGGCCAGGGCGAAGACATAGAATGTAATTCTTCAGGAGGCATGTGATTCAAGTTACCATACATCTGACATTGTTGGCACTTCTTTACAAACTCAATATAATCTCTCTCCATGGTCAACCAGTAGTAACCTTGCCGAATAATCTTCTTAACTAGGGCCAAACCACTCATATGTGGTCCGCAACTTCCTGCATGTATTTCTCACATGATATGCTCCACTTCAGGCTTCCTTAAACATCTTAAATGCACCCCATAAGGCCATCTTCGATATAACTCTCCATGGAATGTGATGTATTGCAATGACCACCACCTTATGGCTCTTCTTTCTTTCTTTGTTGCCCATCGCGGGTATTCTCTTTCCTCCAAAAATTGCCTTATAGTATCATACCACGCATCATGGTCTGTATCAGTTTCCATGATTGTTTCAAATTCATAGCAAGGAGTTGATAAACTGGACAAAATCAGAGGCTTAAGAAATAAGCTGATAGGGTTTTCCCATACCGAAGCCAATGTGGCTAGGGCATCAGCCATCTGATTTTCTTCTCTTCATAGGTGTATAAACCTACACTCCTTAAAGTTCTTCTTCATCATGGTCAGGTAATGATGGTATGGTTTTAATTTTTCTTCTTTCAACTCCCACTCTCTATTTACTTGTGATACTACTAGTAATGAATCACTAAAAACTTCCACCTTATCCACCTTCATAATCATTAGGGTTTCCAAACCGAAAATACAAGCTTTGTATTCCACCATATTATTGGTTGCCCTAATTTTAACTTTTTGGCTAAAGGAATGAGTTCCCCTTCGGGCGATTCTAGTATAACTCCCAAACCTGCTCCTTTCCTGTTTACCGCTCCATCAAAATACATTTTCCACCCTTGTACTTCAATTGCCTTTAAATGTTCTTCCAGAAATTCCAAGATTACCTCTTCGCTATCTGGTAATGGTTGTTGGGCCAGGAATTCTGCCACCGCTCTACCTTTGATTATTTTCCTTGTTACATATTCAATCTCAAATTCTTCTAATATTATCAACCATTGACCATATTTCCCAATCAAAGAGGGTGTCTCCCTTAAGTACTTCATTGGATCCAACCTGGAAATTGCTTGCACACTATACGATTGAAAGTAATGCCGCAGCTTCTTAGAAGACCAAACCACAGCTATACAGGTCTTTTCAATGATGCTATACTTAATTTCATAAGGTAGGAGCTTTATACTCAAATAGTAAACTGCATGCTCAATCCCTGACTCATCTACTTGGGCTAGCATGGCTCCTATTGATTCTTCTTCTACTGCTAAGTATAGTAATAGAGGTTTGCCGGGTTTAGGTGGTTTTAAAATAGGTGGATTCAACAAATACTCTCTTATTCGTTCAAAGGCCTTTTGACATTCTTCATTTCATATGACCGGCTAATTCTTTTTAAGCAATTTGAAGATAGGCTCACAAATTGTTTTGAGTTTTGCTATGAATATGCTAATGTATTGTAATTTACCAATAAATCCCCGAACTTCTCTCTCCGTCTTTGGGGTTGGCATATCCCTGATTGCTTTAACTTTGTTAGGATCAATCTCAATGTCATTCGGACCAATCACATGTCCCAATAATTTACCTGAGGTAACACCGAACACACACTTCTTCGAGTTTAATCTTAGCTTATATTTCAAAGCTCTATCGAAGAATAATTCTAAGTTTTGGAAGTGTTGTTCCCTTGCATCTGATTTAACCATCATATCATCAACATATACTTCAACTTCTTTGTGCATCATGTCATGAAATAATGTGGTGGCCATCCTTTGATAGGTTGCTACAGCATTCTTTAAGCCGAATGGCATCACCCTATAACAAAATATACCCGATGTGGTAATGAAAGCTATTTTGGTTTTATCCTCTTGGGCCATTAACACTTGATTGTATCTAGAAAATCCATCTATAAATGAGTGTAGCATGCTAGAGGCTGCACTATCAATGAGGACATCTATATGAGGTAAAGGAAAATCATTTTTAGGGGAAGCCTTGTTTAAATCTCTATAATCCACACAGACCCTTATCCTTCCATCTTTCTTTGGCACAGGTACTATGTTGGCTAACTAATCTGGATATTCTATCACTTCAAGGAACTTCACTTGTATTTTCTTAGTGACCTTTTCTTTAACCAATTCAGCCCACTCAGGTCTTAATCGCCTAAGCTTTTGTTTGACGGGTTTCATATGAGTGTAAGTAGGAATATGATGCTCAGCTATGTCTCGATCTATTCTAGGCATATCCTCATAAGACCAAGCAAACACTTCTTCATATTTTTTAAATATTTTGTCAAATCTCTCTCTCTCTCATTAGGAGTAAGGTCGGATGATATGCTAATGTTTTTAGGATTTTCGGTTGTTCCCAAATTTAATGATTGTGTGTTAACAGAATTAATATTAAAGATGCTCATGTAACTGCTATTTGAATGTATGCAACCATCAAGAGAAACATCACACAAGTAAGAAAAATCAGACTTTATTTCATTCATTTTGGAAAAGAAAACATCATCATCCTCATATAAAGTAGACAAATTAAAATCAAAATCAAAATCATTATTCTCAAAATCATAAGGCAGGATGTCTTCAAACTTTTCTTCAACTAGGGCAACAATCTCCTCCGAAGTCTTCTCGACTTTCAGGACCGCTTCATTCTTCTCTTTTGGATTGGATTCTTTATTGGCTGACAAGGTGAGCTCTTTCTTCACTTGGTCGACTAGCTCGGCCACATCTGCAAAAATTTTAAAACCTGGGATCAACTTACCCATGAACATGATTGGCTCAGGCTTTCCTTGGAGTGGTCCCATATCTAGAGCTTTGACAAAGATTTCTTCAAGTGGTGGGAAGCCCATCTTCTCATTTTTCTTTGGCTGGAGATTGTTGGCTTCATCATATCCCAAACCCTTCTTGGAAGTTTGGGTCCTAAAATCTGGCAGCTTTGTCAAACCGGCTTTACCCTTTCCATGACCAGCTCCGGGAAGGTAGTTCATGTTCTTCATCATATTCAAAACTTTGGAGTCCACTACTTCATCATCAGAAATTACAGCTACTTGGAAACCATTGAGAGGCCTCTCAATCATTAGAGTGTTAACAATCTCATTATCTTCAGCTTCAATGACCACTGTCTCATCTCCGTTGGGGAACTTGATCTTTTGATGAAGGGTGGAAGGAACTCCAGTAAGAGGATGAAACCATGGTCGCCCCAAGAGTAAGGCGAAGGTAACCGATATGTCTAAAACAATAAATTCAATAATAGATTCAATTGGACCAACCTTGACAGCAGCTTTGAAAGTCCCTTCGGCGTGTCTCTTAGTGTTGTCATAAGCCTGAATTGTTACTTCGGTCGGGTTTAGATCCCTTGTTGACATGGCTAGCTTTGGCAATATCTTAAGTGGGCAGACATTTATGGAGGACCCATCATCGACCATTACACATGGAGTCCTCTTCCCCTTGACATCTATTTTGATAAATAGAGGGCGGATGTGGTCTCTCCCCTCCTCCGATAAGTCCGCATTCGAAAAAGAAACTACTCCCATATTAACTTCACTCTTTTCTTGAACCTCTTCACATTTCATTACCCCTCCAATTTTCATGAAGTTGATCAGCTCCTCCGGTGTCGTGGAGGTAGAAATTGGCATGCTAGCTAAGGCTTTGGCCATAGTTTCTTGGTGCTTTTTAGAAGTAGCTAATAAGTCCCAAATGCTAACACTTGCTTGGATTCTTTTCAATTGCTTGAGCACAGCATCATCTTCCTCTTCTTTATTTCCTATTTCAACTTCCTTACCTTTATTAGTTTCTACCTTCTTAAGTGGTGGCCTTGCATAAGGCTTACCGGATCTAGTGTTCATTACTTCATCTTCTTCGGGCTCAGACCAAGTCCACTCCTCCTTCTTGGATACAAGATCATCATCACTATCGCTTGAATCCCAAAACCCATTGACAACACAAATTGTTACTTCTTCACCCACCATAGCTTGTTTAATTCCACCAAATACCTCTTCTTCTTTGGTTACTTCTTTACCCACATCTTGAAAAGAAGACATGACAAAATTCTCATGCAAACCTCCTCCAATCATGAAGGTTGCCGGTGGTGGTACTCTATTGAACTTTGGTAATGGGTTGTCTTTGGTGTTTGGCTTGATGGGCTTTGGTAGCTTCCCATTATCAATTAAATTTTGGATCTCATGTCTCAACCTCACACATCTATCCGTGTCATGCCCTTGCATTTGATGAAACTGACAAAATGCTTTAGTGTCAAAATTAGGTGGGAGAGAGTTAGGCAAAGGACAAGGATTTAAGGGTTGTAGCAATCCCTTTCTTTGAAGCTTATTGAGAACCCAAGACATCGGTTTTCTCAATTCCAAAAATTGTCTCCTTGTTCCTTGGTTAGTAGCATTAACACCGACTGCCTTTTGCATGCTCTGGCTACCAGACTGATAGTTTCCTTTCTCGTTCCTTCTTGTTGAAAAATGGTTCTTCTCTCTTTCCCATTCTTCAATTTGCAAACCCGCTTGGAGAAGGTCTTTGAAATCACAGATGAGTGTATGAGACATCCTCTCACGAAGACTAGGCAAGACCCCTCTTACAATCATCCTTATTTGATCAGATTCATCAGGCCTCTTCTTGAGTAAAGCAGCCTTGTTTCTCCATCACTTCACATAATCTACAAAATTCTCATTCGACTTTTGCCTAATGGACTCCACTTCCATTAAGGTAACTTCCATCTCTACATTATATCCATATTGTTGGATGAAGGCTTTGTAAAGCAGATCTCAACTCTTTTGTGTTCCATCATCTAAGGTATTGAACCAATTTTGGACAACAGGGTCCAATGAGAGCATGAAGTACCTTAGGGTTTGAGCCTTAGTAGCTCGGGCAGACTGCATAGCAGTGATATACTGCTTCACATGGAGATGAGGATTTTCGGTTCCATCAAACTTCATGAAAGATGGCATCTTGAACTTGTACGAGACTTCTTCATCTAGCTCAAATAATTTGTCAACTTCAAACATTTCCTCGGTTTTCAATTTCTTCTCAAATTTCTTTTCTAAATCAGCAATCATCTTTTCAACATCAAAAGTTTCAGTTTTCTCCATAGTTGATCTTTCAACAATCTTCAGTTCTTTTTTCTTCTCTTGAGCATCTTGGTAGTATTGAGCCCAATCATCATCATCATCAATGATCACCTTTTCATCATCAAAAACCACTTCACCAACTTTAGTCTTCCCTTTGTCCTTTGGCTTCTTAGTGCTAGCAGATGCCTTGGCATGATTTTCTAAGATTGCAGTCAATTGTTTCTTCATGGTCTCAGCTAGGGCCTCTTTTATTTCTTCCATCTTGGCATTGAGGGCATCATCCACCATTGTTTGAATTTGTTCGGGATCCATTGTTTTTGGTGAGCAAGTGATTGAGTTGTTGCTAGATACTTCATCTCCGGCATCGGTCAGATTGTCGTAAGCTTTTGAACTATCGTAATCCAGGGCTGTGAGCCAGAGAGGATCAATGATATGAGATGCAAATGTATGCATGTATGCACAAACAATAGACAAACAAGGACAAATAGGACATTCCTTCCAACCTTATAACATCCACACACGAATGGTGAGTCTCTTTTCCTAGGTATATGGTCAACAAAATACCAACATGGGGCATCTTGTTTTCGAATAATTCCCTCCGACGTTTCAACCAATAGTTATATTTTCAAAAATGGAAATCAACTTATGATAATTCCCATTAATTAGTTTTTAATCCATTTAACCAACTAATTGGATTAAAACAAAATTAAGAGGTTTATTATAAATAGATTTCTCACTTGAAAAAGGTAACTAATGGTTCATGCCAAAAACAAGCCCATGATTAATTATTCTTAGTATAAACTAGGCTCACAATTAATTTTTGGTATTTCTTAATTGACCCAAATAATTTGTAAGCTCTTTGCAAGATAATTTTGTTTACAAGCCCGTTGTAAAAAGATTTTTAGAAAAAATGGATTTTGGGCTTTACTTTTGGGTTATGAGCAAAAGAATTTTTAATTTGTTTTTAGAAAAGTCTTATGTCCAAAGACCATCTTGAAAAGTTTTGAAAATAGCTTTGGTCTTTTGGATTTAGAGAAAATTTTATTTTGTGCTTACAATGTACTTAGGTCATATTAGAAAAGGAACAAACCAAATAAGCCATGATTTAAGCTAAGATAAATTAACCATAGTCAAACAACATGCATTTGGGGTAAAATCTAAGGAAAGTAACTAGGCCAATTACATGAGCTTTAGTCTTTGGGTTAAAAGTCTTAGGTTCCCATAGCAAATATATACCAAATGGTACCAGGCTGTGAGTGGTTATGCCTTGCTCGATATCCATACCTTGAGTGAAAGTATAGTATCCCTTGCATAACACAACACGAGTAACACGGGCGTCCTAACTCACGCACACGATGCAATCTAATATGATGCAATGGATAATATCATTATAAAAAAGAATAGAATAATACAAAGACCAACGGAATCAACTTCTCTTGTAACACCCCTTCCCAACCTACATGTGTAAGTCGAGTAGAGGCGCCACACTATCCTAATGTTGCTACCAATTTACTTAGTCAAATTTTAATTCTGATTTTTACAGAAATTTTGCCATAGTTCCGCCTAGAAATTTGGATCACAAGTGTCGACAAAACTTGTTTTTCTGATTTTTTTTTAAACATTTTACACAGACCAATATAATTACCATCAAATTTAATGCACTCCCAATGAATCCACCTTATACCCTCAACTACAAACCTGCACGAAGAGTTCACACTTCTAATATAACATAAAGTAAAGATTTATGATTATTACATACTACTAACATACAATTATAACATAGAAAATCTCTTTTATATTTATTCATATACATGCCACAACTAGCTAACTCATAATGGAACTAAAAGATCTACCCCTGAGATTTGATGTGGTCTGGTCGTTGCTTTCCCAAGATTTATCTACTGCTCCGAACCTACGAGTCAAGGAAAACTTAACTCGCTGAGCAATGTCGCTCAGTGGGTACTTTACCAATAAAATACAAGTAACATATGAAAACATTTGGAAAATATGAAATAATTAAATCATAAATCAACCAACCTTAAACCAATAGAAATTTTGATACATTCAGTGTGATATGCTTTCAATAATGTAAAATCATAATTCAACTCATTTGCATTTCATAGTTTAACGAAAAATATGTCTTTGGTTCAGGCTCTACTGGTATATAGGGAACCATAGTGATAAGGCAGTGGCCCTCACCACTGTAACATAGGTGGCCCTCACCACCGATATCAGATCACAGGAATGGCCCTCACCATCCTGGTTCTAACCAATGGGCCTCCCCATTGGCTTCAGTGGCCTCACCACTGAATAACATATCATATCACAATAATGAGCAGTACTGCATGCGTTAGTATAGTGCACCATACCCTTATCTACCACTCCCACTATCCAGTAGAGCATAAAGGTTAAAATGATTCAATTTAAGTTTCAAACTTCATTTTGGAATGATTTGAAAAATCATTTTAATTTCCGTCACGCTTTGCCATTTATGCCGCGCACCACATTCTTTGATCAAACCGTTACTCTTTTTCACATATTTAACATCCACAATAAACATATCAAATATTTCAAAGCATTCCTCAAAGGATCACAAATTGACCAAATGAATAGTGTTGCGGCGAGAAAAATCGGCAACGCAAAATGGCATGACCAAATGAATAGTAAAATCTGGATTTTCGTCAAAATTTCAGTCCACTTCAATCATGCATTTGACCAAGTAAATGATCTTATTTTTGGCTGAAATTTTACAGAAAACTTATTTCATATGTTGACTAATTGCATGTAAAATTTCGTTGAAAAATTCCTTTGTTTGCTGCCTCAAACAATTTCCACAAAAAGGTCCAGAAAGCTGTCTTTTTGGGACCATTTCGGCCCAAACACATGAAATGCTTAGGATAGTTTATTTTTCTTTTGCAAATCAATATTAAGGCTTCTTTAATGGTAAAGTGAAGATTCAAACACTTCCCTTTGACAACTTTTGCATGTTTAACTCAAATCAATATATTTAAGCATCAACAACAAAACTTTCATAAACCAAAGTTTGTAAAGCATCAAACCAAAATTAATTATTCAAAGGTAAAGTACCAAACCTTATTTCTTTAATTCCTCTTGGCTTTTCTTTCTTCTCCTTCTTTAATTCTTTATTTCTCCTTCAATCAATTCAAGATACAACATAAACCTTAGAATTTCAAAATAATAAATTATCCTCTATTTCTTTTCCAACCGAAACCCCTAATCCAACCTTATTAATCTTTCTATATCTTGGTTCTTCCATTTAATCAATTAATCTTATTATTATTATTTTTTTTTCAATTCCATATAAGACTCTAATTCCCAATCTTCCAATATATATATAACTACCTAAAACTAATACTAAAATTAAAGTCTACACACTTAAAAACCTTAGAACTTACCTTAAAAATCAAAGTTTGGAAAAACTTGGAAGTCCCTTGGTATTTTCTTTTGTTGGCCGAATTTGGTGAGTGGAAAAGAGAGAATTTGCTCTTCATATCACCTATATTTATATACAAAGGAAGTGATGATCACCTTGACCATTTGTCCACTTTTTCTCTTTCTTCATTTATTACACATTTATTACATATGCTAAATGTTCTCTTTTGATTGGCCAACCTTTGATTTTTATAACTTCCTTTTTCCTTTACTTCTTTCCACTTGTCTCTCTTCCCATTGGATCTCATAAAGTTGTCCCGGGTTACTCATCCGGTCCCGACACGAAACCGGGCCCACATTACGTTCCGGCGATTAATCGATCATATCTTTTAAACCGTATAGCTCCACGAGTCAAACTATATATGGTTTTGATGCTCTCGACCTCTACTTTCTATTTATAAGATCTATTTTAGGTTTCTAAGTCATTTTGAAAAAATACCGGTAAGCCCTCAACTTTTTACAAAATTCCCTTTTGGTCCTATTTTTGCTCGGGTTTTCTCCGGCTTCGTTTCTACTGACAATCGTTTCATATTTAACTTCTCGCCATTCTCTACGTACTCACGTCTTTATTTCCTACCCTAAATTCATGTATAACTTTAATTGGTAATGACCAAAATGCCCTTAGTCAACATTTCTTCATTTTTCTTTAACGGGACATTTCCTGGAAAAATCGTTACACGTCGTTGCGATCCGATTTTTCTCTACATTCCATTTTTGGAATCTGTTATATGCACTATTAAGAACATCCGGTGCAACTTTCTTTGAAAATACATCTACGTCCCCAACTTTATTAAAAATTACAATTAGGTCCCTTTTGTCATACAACCTTATCTAGGGCTGTTATCAAGAATTATCTTCTCCTTTTCCCTACTCTCGCTATGCACGTGTCTACACTGCATAAATGCAGTAGGCGGATGTGACATCTCTTATCCCCAGTGGAGTCACCATTGTGAGCGGGGATTTTTTCCCCCACTCCTAGTGGAATGGTTCTTGCGACTTCGGCACTGTTTAGGCTCGGGGCCTTAGAGAACACGGACCTAGGTCCGGAGAAAATGGAGTCGCCACCCGGACGGGAGGAAAAAATAAAGGGGTGGATGACTCGATTCCTAAGGAATTCCCAACCCACTAATGGGTTCGAAAAGTTAGGTACATGTGGGGAAGGTGAGAAATGGCCCAGTACCCCCACAACGCCCGGTTCATTGGATCCGGCCACCTTTACAGGTCTTAATATTATAAAATTCTTAAATATAACAACATTATCCATATTACACACAATAATTAAAATAAAGCATCAATATATTGAAAATCAAAACAATGTCCAAGCAAAACAAATAAATGGACACCCATCCGAAGATGGAAACATGCCCTTACATAATCCATGCCTAAATAGGACACCCATCGAAAGGTAGAAACATGTCCTTTACATTGGTTCTAAAATGGAAAAGCAATTTAAATTACATGATATTTAACTAATGAGGTACCCACCAAGTGGAAACATACCTCTTACAACATTTGAAAATCTAAATAAATCGATAAAAGTAAATAACCAGTCATCAATAATAAATCATTCATCAAAGGTATTAAACGTCAATAGAAAGTAAACATCCATCCATGATAAATTAAATAAACCAAGCATTGAACTTAAATAAATTAAAGCATATAAAATAAATCAAAGCATAACCAAATATAAAATTGAATAAGGCAAATAAGATTCAAATTAGGGCTACTGTTTTTATTTAAGATTCTTTATTTCATGTGTTTAGGGTTTTGAAATTTATGGGTTCAAGCTACTGTAAATTTTAAAAGAATGGAAATGGATTAAATTTTTAGAATTTAAGAGGGTGATAAAGTTCTTTGATTAAACAAATTAGTGTTTGAGAAGTGAAATCATGAAACTAGGGTTTGGACACTTCAAAACATTAAGTTTATGATTATTAGCTACTTAATGTGTTGAATTTTAGGTTTATAAAGTTTTAAGGTTTAAAGGATTAGGGTTTAGAAAAATTAGGGTTTAAGGTTTTAAGGGAGTTAGGGTTTAAGAAAACTTTAGGGTTTAGGTTAGCTTGTTTAGGGTTTACTGTTTTGTTTTAAAGTTTAATTAGGGTTTTAGAATTTTTAGAATTAGGCTTTCAGAGAATGCATTAGATTTTAAAATTTGGAAAAACAATTGATAATTTTATGAAACTTTATGAAAGTAAATAAAATGATTTAAGGTTTATAGAAACAGAAAATA
Organism: Garcia nutans; assembly: GCA_947685225.1. Lineage (NCBI taxonomy): Eukaryota > Viridiplantae > Streptophyta > Magnoliopsida > Malpighiales > Euphorbiaceae > Garcia > Garcia nutans. The sequence goes on along the minus strand of CANTUV010000008.1, from coordinate 35,840,444 downwards.
TATTTTTTGGAGGTTTTGGAAAGAAAAGGATTCAATTTAGGGTTTTGGAAAATTGGAAGGCAGATTAAGGTTTTAAGATTTTGAAGAAACAAAAATAACAATTTTAAGATTTTTGGAAAACAAAGAAACGAAGTAAGGTTTTTAAGCTTTAGAAAAGGTAAATTAAAGTTCCAGAGTTTTTGAATCAAAAGAGACAATTGGATGGTTTAAGCTACTGTGAAAAAATTAGACATTCATACCTCCGTTTGTTGGTTCCACCAAAAATTACTTCTTGGATAAACAAGAACAAAGACAAGCTTTGCTGCCTTTGATGGATTGAATTGCTTGTTTGCTCTCTGAAAAATCCGATTGATTTCACTGCCAGAATGAATTCTTAAAATCCGATTTATTTTTCAAAGTTTTCCTCCTCAATTTCGGTCCCCAAATTTCTCTCTGTGTTGTTTTAGTCCTTATTTATAGAAGATTTTTATGATTAATTTTAGTTATTCACATAATCTAACATTAATTAAGAAAAGGAAACCAAAACCTAATTGTATTTGGTTTCGAAAAAATTTGCGTCGAAAAAATTTTGCTGGCAAAAAAAACTACTGCGAAAAAATTACACTGGCAAAAAAAAACTGCATAAGGATGATGATGATGTTTTCTTTTCCAAAATGAATACAATAAAGTCTGATTTTGCTTACTTGTGTGATGTTTTTCCTGATAGTTGCATATATTCAAATAGTGGTTACATAAGCATCTTTAATATTAACTCTATTTATACACAATCATTAAATTTGGGAATAACCGATAATCCTAAAAATATTAGCATAACATCCTACCTTACTCCTGATGAGAGAGAGAGATTAGAAAAAATATTTAAAAATATGAAGAGGTTTTTGCTTGGTCTTATGAGGATATGCCTGGAATTGATTGAGATATAGTAGAGCACTTGATTCCCACTTACACTCACATGAAAACTGTCAAACGAAAGCTTAGACGGTTATGACCAGAATGGGCTGAATTGATTAAAGAAGAAATCACTAAACAAATACACGTAAAGTTCCTTAAAGTGATAGACTATCTAGATTGGCTAGCCAATATAGTTCCAGTTCCAAAGAAAGATGAAAGAATTAGGGTCTATGTAGACTATAGAGACTCGAACAAGGCTTCCCCTAAGGATGATTTTCCTTTACCCCATATAGAAGTCTTTATTGATAGCACAACCTCTAGCATGCTACACTCATTCGTATATGAATTTTTGGGATACAATCAAGCGTTAATGACCCAAGAGGATAAAGCTAAAATTGCCTTTATTACTACATGGGGTATATTTTGTTATAGGGTGATGCCTTTTGGATTAAATGTTGGAGCAACCTACCAAAGGATGGCCACCACCTTGTTTCATGACATGATGCATAAGGAAGTTGAGGTCTATGTTGATGATATGATGGTAAAGTCTGATACAAGAGAATGGCATTTCCAAAACCTAGAGATATTCTTTAAGAGAGTAGTGAAGTATAATCTAGGGTTGAATCCAAAGAAGTGTGTATTTGGAGTTACTTCAGGAAAAATGTTGGGGCACATGATTGGCCCAAATGGCATTGATATTGACCTTAACAAGGTTAAGGCAATCAGGGATATGCCAGCCCCTAAGAAGGAGAAGGAAGTTCGGTGGTTCATTGGATGATTATAATACATTAGCAGGTTCATAGCAAAGCTTACCATAATCTGTGAACCTATCTTTAAATTGCTTAAAAAGAACCAGCCAGTCAAGTGGAATGAAGAGTGTCAAAAGGCCTTTGAGCATATAAAAGAGTATCTATTGAACCTACCTATTTTAAAACCACCTAAACCCGGTAAATCTTTATTACTATACTTAGTAGAAGAGGAAGAGTCAATAGGAGCTATGCTAGCCCGAGCAGATGAATCAGGGGTTGAGCACGCAGTCTACTATTTGAGTAGAAAGTTCCTACCTTATGAGATTAAGTATAGTATCATTGAAAAGACTTATATAGTTGTGGTTTGGGCTTTTAAGAAGTTGTGGCATTATTTTTAGTCTTATAGTATGCAAGCAATTTCCAGGTTGAATCCGGTGAAGTATTTAAAGGAGACAGCCTCTTTGATTGGGAAGTATGGTTGATGGTTGATAATTTTAGAGGAATTGATGGTTGATAATTTTAGAGGAATTTGAGATTGTAATAGAATTCCTGGCCCAGCAACCATTGTCATACAGTGAGGAAGTAGTCTTAGAATTTCCCAATGAACATTTAGAGGCCATAAAAGTACAAGGATGGAAGATGTACTTTGATGGAGCATTAAATAGAAAGGAAGCAAATTTGGGAGTAATACTAGAATCACCTGAAGGGGAGCTCATTCCTCTAGCTAAGAAGTTAAAGTTTAGGGTAACTAATAATATGGTGGAATATGAAGTGTGTATCTTTGGTTTGGAAACCCTGATAATTATGAATGTGGATAAGGTGCAAGTCTTTGGTAATTTGTTGTTAGTTGTATCCCATGTGAATGGGGAATGGGAGTTAAAAGAAGAGAAGTTAAAACCATACAATGATTATTTGACCATGATGAAGAAGAATTTTAAGGAGTGCAGATTTATACACTTACCAAGAGAGGAAAACTAGGTGGCTGATGCCCTAGCCACATTGGCTTCTGTGTTAGAAAATCCTGTCGACTTGTTTCTTCAGCCTCTGGTTTTGACCAGCTTATCAACTCCTCACTATGAATATGAAACAATCATGGAAACTGATATAGACCATGATACATGGTATTACACCATAAGATGGTTCTTGGAGAATAAGGAATACCCGTTGAGGGCAATAAGGGAAGAGAGAAGAGCTATAAGGTGATGATCCTTACAATACATCACCTTTCATGGAGAGTTGTATCGAAGATGGCCTGATGGGGGTACACTTGTGATGTTTGAGGAAGTATGAAGTTGAGCAGATCATGTCAGAAATAAATGCGGGAAGTTGTGGAACAAACATGAATGGATTAGCCCTGGTTAAGAAAATAATTCGACAAGGCTACTACTAGTTATATTGAGTTTATGAAGAGGTGCCAGTAGTGTCAGATGTACGAAAATCTAAATCACTTACCTCCCAACTAATTGCATTCTATGTCTTCACCCTGGCCTTTTGCAACTTAGGGGATCGACATTATAGGAGAGATACATCCGATGGCTTCAAAAGGTCACCATTTTATTGTAGTAGCAGTGGATTATTTTTCAAAATGTGTTGAGGCCAAATCTTTCAACAAGCTGGGGGCAAGGAAAAAGAATCTCATCTACAGATATGGGGTCCCATACAATATGATATCAAACAATAGGGTACAGTTTCAAGGAGCAATTAAGGACTTATTCTCGAAGTACCAGATCCATCATCACCGATCCTCTCCTTATAGACCGAAGGCTAATAGTGCATAAGAAGCAACAAATAAGACAATTAAGTAGATTCTATCCAAGATGACATGACATACAGAGATTGATCAGAGATGCTTCTTTTTACTTTATGGGAATACAAAATAAGTGTGCAAATCCTGACTAGAATGACGCCGTTTTCTTTGGTTTATAGGATGGAGACAGTGCTGGCAATTGAGATTGAGATCAAATCATTAAGGGTGGTCTTGAAAGTTAAATTGCCTGAGACAGAATGGGTAGTGAGCAGATAAACATAGTTAGCTTTATTAGAAGAGAGAAGGTTAAAAGCACTATATCATCATCAGCTGTATAAAAAAAAAAAGATAGCTCAGGCCTACAATAGAAGGGTTAAGATCAAGAAGCTTAAAGTCAACGACTTAGTGATGAAGCATTGTAATCCTAATGTCCTTGATCCAAGAGGAAAGTTTAGAACTAATTGGGAAGGGCCGTATGTTGTAAAGCAAGTCATGAACAAGGGTGCAGTCATGCTGTCATACATGGATGGGAATGAGTTTAGCGAGCTAGTAAACATTGACAGGTTGAAAAGGTTTTATATATAAAAAAGGGTGGGGGAGGTGCCTCGCTAGGTTGAAAACCCAAAAAGGGCAACCTAGGCAAAAATTAGAGCATTTTGCTAGTTTTAAAAACCCGACTGGGCTAGCTAGGCAACAATTAGGGATAAATGAGAGAAAATTGTCAATGAGAAAACCCAAAAGGGCTGGTTGGCGACAGCAGTAATCTCATGGATGCTGGCATTATGTTTGATTGTTCCCTAATTTAATAAAAAAGAGTTAATATTAAAACTGTTCTATGTGCACTATTTCAAAATAGTCTAACCATTAGGATAAAATAAATAACATAATAGCAAAAGGTGATGACAAATTATAAAAGGAAAGAAAACATCTTTTATTAGTATTATTATTGTTCATCCTAACATCATTTTTTCTAAAGAATTGACAAGTGTAAAATCTATGGCAGATGATAAGTATAGCGTGAAGGCCAACTTTGCTTCAGTCGATCCAGGAAAGCGTCAGTCAGATGAGGCATGTCCAAATTAGGAGTAAACTCAGAACCTTGAGGCTCGGCTCCATACTGGCAGTCAAGATGATGAGGATCATAGTAAGAACCTCGACGAAAAGTAGCAAGAGGAACATACATTAGATATGTCTGAATGGTGACGTGGGTGATCTTCCACTAAGGTACCAACCAACGAATGTTAATCACAGCTCATGAGCAAACCTAGTCAATCCAGTTGACATATGAAGAAGCAGGATGGAGTAGTGTCTTGGCAGAATGATGTTGTGGCAACTATCTAGCAAAATCCATAGATGGAGTATCGAGTAAGCAGAAACACTCCTATAGCCAGATCTGTAAACACAAGCAATAATTAAAAAAATAAAAAATAAAAAAAGCCCGTTAGGTTGAAAATTGTAAAGGCGGCCTAAGCAAAAATTAGGGTGGGCCGCTAGTTTCAAAAACCCGTAAGGGAAGTCTAGGAAAAAATTAGAACCAATAATAATAAATAAATAAAATAGAGTCCGCTAAATTAAAAACCCGCAAGGGTGGCTTAAGCAAAAATTAGGACAGCTTGCTAGTTCTGAAAACCCGTAAGGGCAAACTAGGCAAAAGTTAGAGCAATAAAAATAAAAGGCCTAAATTGAAAACCCGAAAGGGTGGTTTGGGTAATTACCTATAGCAACAAAGGACTTCCATTTAATCTCCTTGAAGATTCTATCTTGAATTGATCCAATCTGATTAGGGTTTCAGCCAAGATGATGGGCACTGGTGACAATCCTCCTTCCATTTGGTCTACAATATCTAGTAATCGTGGATCAATGTCCTCGTCAAAGGATACAAGCAAGAATTGACCAAGCAAGCAAAGATAGAACATGCACCCCATGTTTTGGTGGGAGCCAAATGGGAAGTACAGAAGTCAATCAAGGGACCAAGTAAAATTTTCTCATCTCTCATCAACAGCAGAACTTTGGGCTTTCAAAGTTGAAACAACATCTGCATCTTTTGATGAGTTTTCAAAGTCACTATGGGCAATTCCATTGGTTGATTGCTTGGATATTTGGGAATATCTTCAAGTTCCTCAATCATGGGACAAATTTCAAAGTTATTTATCTTGAACGCCCTAGTTTTCACATCCTAAAAGGAAGCCATGGCATGTAAAAAGGAATGATCCAATTTGACATTTTGAAAGCACTTCAAAATATTAAGTTGAGACCATGTTATTTGTTCCCAATGTATAGGCATGATGGTCTTGAATAAATTCTTTATCTTTTTTTAAATTTGCCTCAGTCATTATAGGCATCACAATTGCAATTGATTTAAATTGTTAAAGACCGAAGCCTAATTTAGAATTTGAGATCGTATGGAATGCAATTACCTTGGATTTATTAGAACATTACTACTTCGAATGTCAAGAGAAAAAGAAAGTTGTTTTATTAATTTTTATAGCCACTGGCTGAAGTCCAAGTTGTATAAGGCAAGGAAAATCAATGTCGAATTGGGTTAAAAATTTTAATCCATGTTGAAGTAAGTTTAGTTCACTGCAAAGTGGGAAATTATTAAACCTAATCCATGTGGGTATATTTAATTAATCCATGTTGAAATCGTTTTAAATAAATTTTGACATGGTATAAATTTGTACATATATATATGTAATGTAAAAAGTCAAACTGATAAAAAAAATGTCCAGACATTTAAAAAAAGAGAGAGAAGTCATTTGAAAAGTCAAAATATTTTATTTATAATAGTACATTATTTTTACAATAAATTTCTCAGTATATTACCAGACATATCACTGTGAAAGAGGAGATGGTCTATAATTGAACAAAGTGCTCAGAAAGTCATCACCTGTTAGAGGTGCAGGCACATCATCTGTCTAGTTTCCTCTCGAAAAAGAAGTGCCTGGATCATGGTTATCTTGAGAATCGATCCTATCATAATCAAAGCCTGAGAAGGAAGGTGGCATGTCATGGTCATCCGTCCTGGGCCTCCTTGATGAAGATGCACCAGGATCTCTATAGCCTTGAAATCTGAAGTCCAAGAAGTTCCATTCAAGATGATCTGCATGCCAGCGAGTAGTGGCTAATTCCTCTCACAACTTTCGATTTTGCTCTTCAAGCATTCGCTGTGAGCCAGAAAAGGAAAAGTTAGGCTCATACATTTTCATGCATACATTCAGCATATGTTAAATATATAACAGGAAAGATAAACAAGATAGCTTAGATCAAAGCCCTAAAACCCAAAAGATGGATCAGCATATTGTGTTACGGGTGGCATATCCAGCTGCAGTGCTTTTGCATGAGATGGACCAGCTACATCATAACTGGGACCTCCAGATTGCTCCATTACCTGCAGAAATTCATGTTGAAAGAGCACAATAACAAGACAAGTCCAAGATTCATAAAATATTATATCATCTTAAGAGGAGACAACCATGGTATCATCATGGGCAGCATTCCCTATACTATCATCCTCCTCATCCTCTTCTTCCTCTTCATCCCCACTATCTTCCTCACCATACTCCTCCTCCTCCCCATTTTCCTCATCACCTTCTTCCTCCATGTTATCACCCTCTTCTTCTTCTTCTTCTTCTTCTTCTTCAAAATCTTCAAACCCATCAATAAGGGGCAAACTCAAAGTGCAACAGCTAGTCCCGTATGAACTTATTATATGACAAGTCTAGTTGGAGCAAGAGTGAAACAACATCATATCCATTCCAGGCACGTCTCTAGATATTCTCCGGCATTGATATGCAAGTCAGTACAGATGTCAAAATATTAGCTAGTACCTACCTCTAGTCAGGGCCAAGGAACCAATTTTGTACCCTCTCACTAAAAAAACCAACCACTGGAAATAGGCCCGACAATGATTCGACTAGAAATCTGAAGAGGTAATGCGTTATTCATGTCGGCGGTCCAACTCACCCATTCCTTAGCTCTACACCAAGCAATGATCACCTGAAAGAAAACAACACAGGCAAGTTATTTTCCTTATAAAATTCAATAATAATACTAATTTTGTCTTTTACCTGATCCCTGGTCAAGCGACACAGCATGTAACACTGAGAATGCACATGATGACTCCCAGGCACCTCTTTGCGACTCGAAAACCAAAGGCTTAATCTCGGGTATCCCATCCATCTTCCAGGAATACCAGGCACCCTCACTAGGTTATGTTCGTATGCCCATACCTATCATGGTAAAAAAAAGGATCAAGTTTGCTCATATGCATCACTCAAATAAACAAAGAGAAAGATTCATACCTCGGCGACGACCATAAAGCTTGTAAATGATGTTTTATTCTGGCTAATTTTATCAAATTTGTGATAGAGACAAGCAAGGCCTGCCTCTTCCCAAGCGTAAAATGGCAAGAGATCAAAATCAGACAAAGCTCGTAGAACCAACAAATGGATCGATGCCTCAATGCTGTACAAAATTATCATGGCTAACAGATACAACAAAAATCCATGGGTGAACCTTTTCACCCGTACGCCTTGTACGGGTCAAGTCTGCCTCATCTAGTACTCTCGGATGTATTCATATTCTATCTTGCATGCTCCCTTATATCTGGGCCTTAAACCAATTACTTGACGAATCTCATCCGCAATCAATATATCGTTGGTCAAAGGGATAGGGATTCCATCGCATTTTAAACTCGTTATTGTAGTAAAGTCCACCGAATCGATGGACATCTCTCCAATGGGAAAATGAAAGATGTGGGTGGTGTCCATCCACTGTTCAGCAAGCGCCTAAATCACGGTTCTATCAATTTGGAATCCTTTGGTCAGCAGTTGTAGTATAAATTCTTCAAAGCCACACTCTTGGATCATTCTCTGAACTACCGGTGGTACTCGCTCATACCATTGGCATGCCTTATGGATATTTCCACCACTATGGATCACAAAGCTGTCATACTATCATAATATAGGTAAGTCAAGTCAGGTAAGTATATCCGCATACTGTTCATTCTAAAGTTCTAAAAATAAAAAATATGTATAATTATTTTTAACACCTCGTTAATTTTTGTTTTTTTATATATATTTAAAATTTTATTTTCTTTTTTATATATTTTGCATTCATTTCTTTTATTTATATTTATATGCAATAGGTTTTTTTGCAAATAAACTTTTTATTTATTTTATTTTTTCTAAAGTAACAATATATATATGATAACTTTTATACATATAACCATTTTCTACAGTAATTTTTCCATTTTAACACTAGTATTATTTGTTTTTTCTACAAAATTTTTTACTAAATATTGTTTTAAAAAATTATTTTTATATTTTTACTTTCATGCTATCCTTTTTGTATATAAATTTATTCTTTGCATTAATTTACCTATTTTTACTACTATAATAATAAAAATTATAGAAAAGTATATATGATAAAATTTTGCAATACAAAATATATATGACAAAAGAAAAAAAAACAAAATTTAAAAATAATAAATACCTAGTTTTGTCTTCGAGAACTTCGTTGGAGGCCCATTCCTACTAAGATAAGAACTCGATCCAGCTTGCCATTTCTGAGGTAAGTGCGTAATTCTAGATCCATACGAGGTCCAGTTCTAGACGCATGTTGATTTACCACCATTTATATATATATTGCAAGTTGAAAATCTTTAAATAAGAAAGAAATTGAACTTAAAGATTGCAAATTTTGCTTAAAGATTGAAGTTTGAGTGTATATAGTCTGCTTACAGTTTGGAGTGCATATCTACTAATAAAATTGTTCAATATTTATAAACAAGTAAAAGTTTACAGGATATAATTCATGTTTACAGGATATATGTTTCAATAATTCATCATTCACATGGCTAAGTCAGAAAAGGTACATGTAAATTTTAAAATTGCATAAAACAACAAAATGAAAATGCTGCATCATTGAATCAATATTCATATTTCATGTCTCTTGTCAATAATTCATTTTAGTTACACACAGCACACGAGAACACAGTAAATAGATATTTATTGTGGATATATAATTTTCACGTGTCTAAAAATTTTTTTTTGTACTCATTAAATTTTTTTCCACGGAGGGGGCAAGAGTATATAGGTGCCCACATATAGTAAAAAATAGCTAATTTTTTTGCAAAATGCTTTACTAACTACAATTAATTTTTTACTGGTGTTTCAGGTCCAAAACTCAACCAACCTCAGGTCTAAAACCCAACCAATTCAGTTTCGAGTCCAGAACCCAACCAACCTCTGGTCCAGAACCCAACCAATCCAGTTTTGGATCCAAAACCCAACCAACCTTGGGTCCAGAACCCAACCAATCTAGTTTCAAGTCCAAAACCCAACCAATCCAGTTTTGAGTCCAAAACCCAACTAATCCAATTTCAGCTCCAGAACCCAACCAACCTCGGGTCCAGAACCTATCCAATCCAGTTCAGGTCTAGAACCCAAACTAGTCTCAAGTCCAAAATCGAAACCTATCCCCGGGTCCTGAACCTGATTCTTATCCAAATAAGCTCAAAGTCATGTTGCTTTTCACTCTCTAAATAAATTCTAGATCATTCAAGCAGGGAAAAAACTGTAGACCCTTGATTTTGGCTCTAACTAGTCCGATGATAATTAAAGAAAGGTCTAAGTCTTAATCAATCCATTCTTAACAAGTTTAAACCTATTTTAAGCTTTTGATTAGATTGTTATAAATTAATGAGGCCTAAAATAGGATGGTTCAACCTTTAAAACCCTAAATAGGTTTGTTTTGAAGGTTTGGTCAGTTCTAATTCGATGTAGGGGATTAATTGTAGTTCATGGGTGTACCCATATCAAATTGGTCTTCCCAATTCGATATGGGATAGCCTATATCTAATTGGGATGCCCCAATTCGATATGGGCATATCGAATTCGGACCTTCCTAATTCAATATGGGACTCCCATATCGATTTGGGAAGCCCTAATTTGATATGGGGAGGTCCCATATCCAATTGGGTCTTCACCAATTAGATATGGGACCCTAATTCGGCATGGAAACTGATTTGGTGGACTCCATATCAAATTAGGGCAATCCTAATTTGATATGGAGCTTATGGATTTTGATTCCATGTTGGATTAGAAGAATTTGAGTCTAACTTGCTCACGGTTTAAGTCTAATTAAAATCAATCTAATTCGATATGCCTCAGGGATCCATTTTTTAAAATGGGAAGTTTTAAAAGGTTTAACCTAATACTCTTCTATAAATACAGGTTTAAGAAGAGAAGAGAGGGATATCCAATACGATTTAAGTATCACACAACAACTAAACAATTATCAAACAGAAAATGAAAAATCCATCGAACATAGAAAACTATTAAACTAGGCAGTATCTATTGTCTTGACCTTATTCAACCAAGAATTCCATATTGGTGCAAGCAAAGAGTTTGGATTAACATCTAATTATTGGTGGAACCAACAAACAAAGGTTTGTAATCCATTATTCAATCTGTTTTAAATTTACAATAATTCATCCATTCTTGTTTCATTATATTACTTCACTTTTTGCACTTTTATAAAGTATCCAGTTGATGGCACCCATTAGTTTTAATTCATATATTTTTTATTTGAAGATTGATGAGTTGCTATTGGATTCATAAATTTACAATAAACTGTATGTGTAACACCCCTTCCCAACCTACATGTGTAAGCTGAGTAGAGGCGCCACACTATCCTAATTATTGCTACCAATTTACTTAGTCAAATTTTAGTTCTGATTTTTACAGAAATTTTGCCATAGTTCCGCCTAGAAATTTGGATCCCAAGTGTCGACAAAACTTGTTTTTCTGATTTTTGAAAACATTTTACACAGACCAATGTGAATAAGAATGCCATCAAATTTAATGCACTCCCAATGAATCCACCTTATACCCTCAACTACAAACCTGCACGAAGAGTTCACACTTCTAATATAACATAAAGTAAAGATTTATGATTATTACACACTACTAACATACAATTATTACATAGAAATTCTCTTTTATATTTATTCATATACATGTCACAACTAACTAACTCATAATGGAACTAAAAGATCTACCCCTGAGATTTGCTGTGGTCTGGTCATTGCTTCCCCAAGATTTATCTACTGCTCCGAACCTACGAGTCAAGGAAAACTTAACTCGCTGAGCGTTGTCGCTCAGTGGGTACTTTACCGATGAAAATATAAGTAAAACATGAAAGCCTTTGAAACAAAATGAAATAATTAAATCATAAATCAACCAACCTTAAACCCATGGAAGTTTTTGTACATTCAGTGTAAATATGCTTCCAACAAATGTAAAAACCATAATTCAAACTCATTTTGCATTACGTGGTTTAAAAGAAACAAGACTTTGGATCAGGCTCTGGCTTTAGCTCTACTTACTAGAAAACCTTAAAAACTTACCTTAAAAATCAAATTTTGAGAAACTTGGAAATCCTTTGGTGTTTTCCTAGTGTGGCCGAAATTTGTAAGTGGAAAAGAGAGAAATTGGTTCTTCATTTCACATATATTTATATACAAAGGAAATGATGATCACCTTATGTGTTGGTTAAACTCTTTAAGACCACTTGTCCACCTTTCTCTTTCTTCATTTATTACACATGCTAAATGCTTCCTTTTGATTGGCCAACATTAGATTTTTATAGTTTTATTTTCCTTTACTTCTTTCCACTTGTCTCTCTTCCCATAGGATATCATAAAGTTATCCCGGGTTACCCATCCGGTCCCGACACGAAACCGGGCCCACTTTACGTTCCGGCGATTAATCGATCATATCTTTTAAACCGTATAGTTTCACGAGTCAAACTACATATAGTTTTGATCCTCTCGACCTCTACTTTCTATTTATAAGGTCTATTTTAGGTTTCCAAGTCATTTGGAAACATTACCAATAAACCCTCAACTTTTTACAAAATTCCCTTTAGGTCCTTTCCTTGCTTGGGTTTTCTTTCGGCTCCGTTTCTACTGACGATCGTTTCATATATCACCCCTCGTCATCCTCTACATACTCATTTTTTTATTTCCTACTTTAAATTCATGTATAACTTTAATTGATAATGACCAAAATGCCCCTACTCAAAATGTCTTCATTTTTCTTTAACGGGACATTTCCTAGAAAAACCGTTACATGTCGTTGCGACCCGATTAATCTCTAGAATATTCTGCCGGGGTCGGATATGGGCACTATTAAGAACTTCCGACTCTTAATTTTTAAGTTTACATAGTTACCCCTAACTTTTGAGAAATTTTCACTTAGGTCCTTTTGATATCCCTTCCTGACCTTGCTGTTTTTCTTTATTAATATCTTTTTACTCACAACTTTAAATTAAGTAATTCTTATTCCCACTGAAACTAGACATCTGGGGCTACATTGTGTCAAAATTTCAGGTTGATCTGAGCTATATCTGATTTTTGACGGTCCTTTGAATTCAAACCTACTATGCTGTCTTGAGGCAGCTTGCACATTGTCTACTAAATCCATCATATCTTATTCTGTACAACTCCAAATTGAATAATTTCAATTTATAAATCTAGCTAAGACACAAATAAACAATTAAGTCTTCTTTTAGACTCTCTAATTCTGTCATTAACTTGGATGAAATTCGAGCTCAAGTTATAGGTCACGTTCTGAACTCCTTTGTTCTAAGCCTAAATCATATCCTCTATGTCTATTTCTTACCAATCTGGGATTTGGGATGTTACAGTATGTTTGAATTTGTTTCATCCAGTGGCTCATTTAACCATCCAATGATTAGTTTATGTCCAATAAACTATTTTAGCATCACAGTAGTCTGCTTAATCAAATTAACATTAAATATATAATATCACAGTAACTATGTTTCTCTAAAACTTTTCCAAACCCTTTTTTTTTTATAAATTTTCCAAAACCCTAATTTATTTTTCCAAATTTTTCAAACCCTAAATTACTTTCCAAAATTCTAGAACTAGCTATACAAATTCAAAAATCTCAAATCAGTTTTCTAAATATCCCTAATCTAAAACCCTAATTTCATAAACCCTAAAACCAGTTTTTAAATCAAAACCCTGAAACACTAATCTTATTTTCCTAAACCCTAAAAACCCTAATCTTATTTTTCTAAACCCTAAAAATCCCATTTTTCATCCCTAAAACCTAAAGTCTTAATTTTCATCCTAAAAACCCTAATTTAATCATAAAAGTTCTAAAACCCTAATTTGAATGTAAACCTTAAAAATTGTATATTTATTGTAACGACCCCACTAGCGCAGTCTTACGACAAATGATCTCTTGGGCCTTTTCTCCCGTAGGTGGACTGTAGTCCCAGCCCTCAACCTAGCAGGCTGCCACAGTACCCGCTCACCTCACGGCTCCCGAGCAGGAATTTTTTTATTTGGCCTCAAATGAGGTCGCCTCCCTCATTCGAACCCGTGACCTCCTCCCTTAAGAGGAAACCATGAGCTGAACGAGTACCATTTCTACCTTAAGGGAGGAGGTCACGGGTTCGAATGAGGGAGGCGACCTCATTTGAGGCCAAATAAAAAAATTCCTGCTCGGGAGCAGTGAGGTGAGCGGGTACTGTGGCGGCCTGCTGGGTTGAGGGCTGGGACTACGGTCCACCTACGGGAGAAAAGGCCCAAGAGACCAGTTGTCGTAAGACTGTGCTAGTGGGGTCGTTTCAATAAATATACAATTTTTAGGGTTTACATTCAAATTAGGGTTTTAGAACTTTTATGATTAAATTAGGGTTTTTAGGATGAAAATTAAGACTTTAGGTTTTAGGGATGAAAAATGGGATTTTTAGGGTTTAGAAAAATAAGATTAGGGTTTTTAGGGTTTAGGAAAATAAGATTAGGGTTTTCGGGTTTTGATTTAAAAATTGGTTTTAGGGTTTATGAAATTAGGGTTTTAGATTAGGGTTTAAGCTCAATAATCGCGCTAAGCCGAAGCCTAGTGGTACAAACTTTGATAATAATAAAAATGTAAAGTAATGCCAATACACAATGCATATAGAGGTCACATCATTTCACTTTATTATATTTTTCAAATATTTCATACTAACATTATATTGCTCAATTGTATCACAATTCATAATTCACATTAAAGCAAAGACAAGCATGGGCCCAAAAATGATCTAATATGCTATTCAAATTTCAGAGTTACTGCTTTGGTCCATAATGACACCATGTGTCTAGCCCGTAGGCAATATATATATCCATGGATAATGTAACAGCCCCAGTCTCTTGGACCTCAATCCGACAAGACCCTTAGGCCCCAGTATCTTAGTCCTCAACCCGGCTAGACTGCTACAATTTTTTAGGCTTACGACCCAGTCTTTTTACCCCAAAAACATCATATTTATCATTTATCAGCTGGGCTCGGCTTACAACCCAGTCTTTTCACCTGCCCAGTAATTCATAGGCATGCCGCCAAACCCATAACTCTGAAAATTGAATAACATACTAGGCACATAATTAATTCATTTATCTCATTATCAAATACTTTCACAATTCATTTCTCATTTTATTTCTCATAATCAAACTAGGCTCATTGCCTTATTTTCACATTTTGTTTTCTCATTTTTTCTCATTTTTATCAATATCAATTCATTTCATTATTCCATATATCTCATTTTTGCATTCACAACACATTACCCAATTAATTTGGGTATTTTCACATAATATGCATATTTCACACTTTACACAATTTAGCCATTATTAATGGCTTTTCACAATGCATTTAACACATATATGACATTACAAATGTCATAGCACATTATTCATACTCAATCAATGAACCAAGTAGCTTAACACATTTTTCAACCAAAATGTGTTAAGTCCAAATGTCATGCAAATATAAACATTATACTCAAAGTTTGTACATACCTCTACTAGCGACCCAAAGCAAGCTTAATACAACCTCCAATCCTATCCTTCCAACTTGCACTTCACCACTTGGATGAAGCAAATCAACCTCCCTCAATGCCTATACCAAATGTGATCATACATAATCATTTAATATCATATTCTAAGGTATTCTCAACATTAAACCATAATTAAACATCACTCTAAACCAAATCCCAAAATTAAGCTTCACCTCACTTTAACTTTGAAAAACCATATCAAGACATTTAAATTAGTTTATTAAGTTTATTAATATCATTAAAAATATATTTTAATACATTTAAATCATTTACATTATAACAATGCACTCTTATACACAAAATCTCAAAAATGGCATAACCTTCCCCCATTGAAGGTTTTCCATTCCAACATAATCCATTACTCATTTCAAGCTTACATTCATCACATTTAACACTAAACAACATGCTTAAACAAATAAAATCACACAATTCAACCACTTTGGAAAATCACTTTTCCAAAACCCTAAATCTCCACTTCCATTCTCAAACTCCAACCAAACATAACCAAATCCAATATTTGACTTTAAAATACTTGTTTATATATCAAAACAACTCATTTGGAATCAATTTACACAATTAAAAACCATGATTTCAAAACCCCAAAAATTATATAACCCTGAATTCTCTCTCTTCACCAATCTTACCCAAACTCAACCATTTCTTTAATCCAACCTTAAAATCATTAATAACCAATCAAAACAACTTCATTCATATCCAATTAAGCAATTAAATCATGCTACTATAGAATTCCAAAATTTACATAACACACTTTTCCATAGAATTTCAAATTTTGGTAAGAAAGCTTACCAATTGATGAAGAAACTTCTAAAACTCCACTTGAATCCTTAAAATCTCTTCAATTTTTGGAGCATGGAAGAAGCAAATCCCTCTCTAAAAGCCATGAAATTCGGCCTTGAAGGAAAGAAGAAGAAGAAGACTTTATTTTTTTTATTTCTCTTTCCTTTCACCGTTAATTTTAAACCATATATATATATATTAAAACAATTTAATAATTAATTATTTATTTAATTATTTAATAAATTAAAAGTCCTAAATTCACTCTTCCATTCAAAAATAATTTATTTTTGAATTATTTTATTAATTTTAAATTTCTAAGATTTAATTACGAAAATACCCTTTTACTTTGACTTTTTTTTAAAAAAAGTGTTGACTTTTATATGTTATGTATATTTTACTTATATATCACATATATTATCCACTTTTTCATTTAAAACCCCTTCATTTTTCATTTAAAACTATTAATTTAATCTATTCATTTAAATTATAATTTATTTTATCAAAATTTCAAAAATTAGAACTTTTCAAAAATTTAGGATATTACACATATGCACAAGTAATGTGTATCTTATATATACATCAAATGTAATATCCCAAAATGTGCCCCAGAAGTATTGATGTAATTGCTGTTTGATTTGAATTAAATGTTTATGTGTTATTGGAAAGGAAAAATGTATTTTGAGATAATGTATATGTTGGGTATATGGTAATATATATAACATATATGTTGGTCAAAAGGGATGGTCAATGGAAGAGGATATTTATTTGTGATATGTGAAATTACTTAAATGGGCATATAAGTGACAAGAATTAAGTTAAATGGATGAGAGCAATTTGGTAATTGCTTTGTTAGGATTGCTTGGTGGAGATTTAAAGAAGAAGAGAAGTTTGACTTGTCTTCATTTTCTCTTCTTTGCTTGGTGTGGCCGGCTACCAAAGGGAAAGAGAGAGCAAGTGAGGTGTTTTGATTTCTAACATCAAATTGAAGGAAGAATCAAAGGATTAAGTTGGAGATTTGTGAAATTTCTTCAATTGAGGTAAGTACTCTCTTGTTTACCCTTGTTATTTTTGAAGTTGTGTTTGAAGTGAGTTTTGATTTGTTGGGATTATGATTTGGTGTGGTTGAGATGTGTTTATAAGTGTTGAGTTTGATTGTAAGTTAAATTGGTGTTGGTTTTGGTTTGAGGATGGTAAGTTAAGTGGATGTTGATATTGAAAGAATAAGAATGATATTGGTTTTAGGGTTTTGAAGTAGTATGTGTTTAAATGTGTTGTTAATGTTTTGTTAATGAGAATATTGTGATGAATATGTAAAATAAGTGTTAATGACATAGTTTAGATCCATTTGAATGAGGTTATGGTGTGCACAATGTGTTTAAATGCAATTAAAAGAGTTTTTGGCCATATTTAGGGTTTTTGTTCATGAGAGACACGGCCAAGACTTAAGATTTTGGAGAGTGTTTTATTAGTTTTTGTTATAAGTTTTGTGTCTTGTTTATTAGGTTAATTATTGTTTTATTTAGGTATTTTGTTAGTTTTTATCGGTTTGTCTAGTGTTTTCTTTAATTGTGAATTTTTAGTTTATTTTTAGTTTTATGTCGTTTTTGATCTAGTTTTTAGTTTGTGTTTATGTTTTGTCGGTTATTGTTTATTTACTTCGTGTTTTAAGTTTGTTTTGAGTTTTGTGTTAGGTTAAAACAGGCAAGGAAATGAATTGAAGATGAAATGGGCAGTAGCTGACACAGGCAGAGGACATGACCAAGTCACTGGCCGTGTCCCATACCAAGTTAAAAGGAAGAACAAGTCCCAGTAGCAGACACAAGCAAGGGACACGGCCAAGTCATGTGGCCGTGTCCCTCCAAAGAAGAGCAACACGGCCAAGTCATCATGACTTGGCCGTGTCCCACTTGTTACCAAAGGAAAGGGAGGTCAACAATTACACAGAAACGAACACAGGCAAGGGACACGGCCGTGTCTCCTGGCCGTGTCCCTCCCATCTCACTCACACGGCCAAGTCAAGCTCCAATTGGCCGTGTCACTCAACAAAGAAGAAAAGAAGACCAAAAGCAACAGAGGAGGACACATGCAAGGGACACGGCCATGTCACCTGGCCGTGTCCCTCCATCAAGCCCTCACACGGCCGTGTCCCTCATCACCTGGCCGTGTCCCTCATTTTCCAAGCCCGCATCGGATTTTTAACGCGTATGACTCATATAAAAGGAAAAGAAAGTTAGGGTTTAGGGGTCTTTTGACGATTTTGAGAGAAAATTAGCCGTCTGAGAGAGATCTTAGGGTTTAAACATTTGTTTTCTTGGATTTTGATTTTACTTTGGATTAAACTAGTTTAGATTAGATTGTTCATGCCATTGTTTCATCCTTTTTGCAAGATTCGATCAAGAGATTCATCAAAAGCTTCAAGGAGTTTGTAACTTGGTTTTATTCTTAAACTTTGACTCTTTAGTTTCATTGAAATTATGTTTATAACATTATCATGTCTAAATTGATTTCTTTGATTATTAATGAGATGAGTATGCTTGATAACATCATGAACTAATTTAATCTAGTCTAGGGTTTGTATGGATTTGCTATGAATTGTATGAATTGGTTATTCTCTTAACTATTGATTTCTTTAGCCTTTATTGAATGAAAAATTGTTACATATAATTGATTGGCCACCAATTGTGTGTTTTAGGTATTAGATGATGGATTGAGAGATGAAATCTAATGCTGGAACAATTCAATTAAGGACTTAGGTGAATTAGAGATATAACCTATTAAAAAGATTGTTTCAATTATAACAAGATTAGTTGTAAGAGGTTTGAATGCGAGAGCTTATTTCCTTGACTCAATTAATTAAGTTGCTTGAGATTTAATCTTAGAAATTAAATTAGTTAAGTGGAATAACCGTTCATACATATGAGTAGTAAAGAAGTGCAAACCCTAGACCATTCTATCATGTGAATCAAAACACAGTTCAATTTACTTTTATTGTTTTAAACTTTAATCAATCTTCTTTATTATTTAGCAATTTATAAATCTCTTTATTACTTGTTAAACATAATCTGATAAGCAATTAACCACTTTGGCTTTCTTGAGAGAACGACCTTGGGGCAATCACCTTTACTACAGCTACCTCGTATACTTGCGAGTGACGCTTTGTGGTAGAGTTAATTTGAGCGCAACAAGTTTTTGGCGCCGTTGCCGGGGAAGCTAATTGGCGTAATTGTTTAACAAAAAAAATAATAAAAAAAATAAAAAAAAATATATTTCAGATTATTTTCATTGCTTTTCATTTTATTTTATTTGTCTTTTGCTTTTGATATTTCTTTTTCTAGAAATTTTTGTTTATGCAAGGCAGGAGATCACTTGAAGGAGAATTGCATCCATTCATTCCAGAAATTCAGAGAATAAAAAGGAGCAGAGAGGAGTTTGAGGTTTTCACAAGATTTGATACTTCAGAGGAAGACATTTCGGATTTTGAGTCAGAATCTGAAAAATCTGTTAAAATGGCTGAAGAAAGACAAAGAACCATGAGAGATTTTGCTAGACCTGTCATTGGGACTTCCACTTCTTGCATAAGACTGACAGATGCAGCAAGGAACTATGAGTTGAAGAATATTCACTATAACATGCTGCCATCATTCTATAGAGTTCCAAATGAAGATCCTTTGAATTTTATTAGGGACTTCTACTCCACCCTCAACACTTTTCCTTTGGGAGAACTAACAGAAGATCAGTTGAGGATGAGATGTTTCCCTTATACTTTGAAGGATAGGGCAAAGAGCTGGCTCATGATGTTGCCTGAAAATTCACTGACAACTTGGGAGCAAGTTTACAATAAATTCATGGGCAAGTTCTATTCACACCAAAAGACAGCTGAGTTGAGAGGGAAGATTGCTACATTCTCTCAATTTGAAGGAGAGCCATTTCATGAGGCTTGGGACAGATTCAAGATGCTATTGATCCAGTGTCCACATCATCATTACCCACTTCAACTCCTTAATCAGTTTTTCTATGATGGTCTCACTCAGCAATTTCAGAACACTGTTGATAATGCAGCTGGGGGAGCCATGGGAGAAAAGACAGCTGATGATACTTATGAGATCTTTGAGATGTTGGGAGCTAATTCTCAACAAAAGAGTGTAAGGGGAAGAAGCAAGGGGGTGAATCAACTGGAAGCCAATACTGAAATGGTTAGTCAAATAGCTGAGTTGACAAGATAGGTTCAGATGCTACACATGAAGAACAATATTTCTTCATCTACTCAAGAAGTGTGTGGAATCTGTGGGACATTAGGGCATGGAGCAAATATATGTCCCTCTGCATATGAGTCTTTTGGGAATGAAGCTGAGCAGGTCAATGTTATGGGAGGATTCCAACCTAGGGCCAGAAATGATCCTTACTCCAACACTTACAATCCTGGTTGGAGGAGTCACCCCAATTTTTCCTGGACGACAAATAATGCTCAACAGCCTTTCCATTTGCTCCAGAGACAGAACCAGCAGCAGGGCCAATCCTCAAGTCAAAATCAAGGTCAGCATAAAAGAGAGAGTTTGGAGGACAGTTTACAAGCTTTCATCAAAGTCAGTGCTCAAAACCAAGAGATGAACAATAAGAGGCTGGATTCCTTGGAAGCATCTTTTAAGAAGGTGGAGACCCAAGTGGGGCAACTTGCACAACAGATGCAGATTCAACAAAAGGGGAAGTTTCCAAGTCAACCTGAGCAGGCACAAGCAGTGACTGTTCTTAGGAGTGGCAAGGTAATTAATAACAATGTTGAAAATAATTCTGTGAATGCAGGTGAGCAAGAGAAGAAAAAGGAAGGAGAATTAGAGAACAAAGGTGCTGAAGAAAGATCAATGGAGAAGACCCCTACACCAGATTTGCACAGGGTAAGCAATCCATACAGGCCACCTATACCATTCCCTAGCAGGTTGAAGGATGATAAAAAAGATTAGCAGTTTTCTGATATCTTCAACATGCTATCTAAGGTAAGTATCAACTTACCATTACTTGAAGCAATTAAGAACATGCCGGCTTATGCTAAATTCTTCAAAGAATTGAATACCAAGAAAAAAAGGTATGAGCCGAATGAAAAGGTGATAGTTTCTGAGGTAGCTAGTGTTGTTTTGCAGCATAAACTACCTCCTAAGCTAAAGGATCCTGGAAGCTTTATTATTCAAATTGCTATGGGGAATGGAAAATGTACTGATGGCATGTGTGATTTGGGAGCTAGTGTGAATTTAATGCCTTACTCTGTGTACCTTGACTTAGAATTAAGGGAACTTAAGCCAACAAAAATGGTGTTGCAATTAGCTGATAGATCTCTTAGATTCCCGAAAGGGGTTATAGAAGATGTGTTAGTTAAAGTTGGTGGTTTGATAGTTCCTGTTGATTTCATTGTTCTTGACATGGAAGTAGGTAATTCTTCACCATCTGCACACACCATTCTGCTGGGTAGGCCTTTTATGGCAACTACCAACACTTTGATAGATGTTAAAAATGGAAAATTATCAATGACTGTTTTGGGACAAACTGTAGAATTTTCTATTTTTAATACTTCTCCTATTCCTACAACTGCTTTATATGAGGATTGTTCTTTTATTGATTGTATTGATGCAGTTGTTTCAGATGTTTTCTTGCAGACAGGTTCCTCTGATAAATTGGAGCTGGCATTGACTTTGGATAGTGATTTGGAAATTTTTGATGCAGAACTAGCCAGTTGCCTTGAGACTTTAGAGGGTGCTGAAATAGAGGAGCTTAAGGAGGACCCAATTTTTGAACCTTCCCCCATTGAAAAAGAAGAGAAGAACCCCTCACTAGAGTTAGAGTTGAAAGAGTTACCTAAGAACCTGAAATATGTGTTTTTGGGAGATCACAATACTTTACCTGTAATAATATCTAGTGAACTTAGTGAAGGGGAGGAGATGAGGTTAGTGAGTGAGCTTAAAAGATTGAAGAGAGCAATAGGATGGGGATTGAGTGACATAAAGGGTATTAGCCCTTCCATGTGTATGCATAGAATCACTTTAGAAGAGGGAGCTAAACCTGTGAGGGAAACCCAAAGGAGACTTAACCCAAATATGAGTGAAGTGGTTAAGAAGGAAGTGCTCAAATTGCTGGATGAAGGAGTAATTTATCCAATTGCTAATAGTGAGTGGGTGAGCCCAGTACATGTAGTTCCTAAGAAATCTGGAATCACAGTGGTGAAAAATGAGAATAATGAGGTTGTTCCTACTAGGACTACTACTGGGTGGAGAATGTGCATTGATTATAGGAAGTTGAACAATGCTACAAAGAAAGATCATTTTCCTCTTCCTTTTATTGATCAGATGTTAGACAAACTTTCTGGACACTCACATTATTGTTTTCTGGATGGCCTTTCAGGTTACTATCAGGTGACAATAGCTCCAGAGGATCAGTCAAAGACAACCTTTACTTGCCCTTTTGGGACTTATGCATTTCGACGTATGCCCTTTGGCTTGTGCAATGCACCTGCAACTTTTCTGAGATGCATGATGTCTGTCTTCTCGGATATGATCGACGATTTTATTGAGGTATTTATGGATGATTTTTCTGTTTTTGGTAATTCTTTTGATAATTGCCTCGATAAACTTGTTCGTGTGCTTGAGAGATGCATTGAATGTAACCTCACTTTAAGTTGGGAAAAGAGTCATTTTATGGTTACTCAGGGCATTGTCTTAGGTCATGTGGTGTCGAGTAAAGGGATTGAGGTGGATAAGGCTAAAATTGAATTGATTGCTAAGTTACCCCCACCTACCTCTGTTAAGGGAATAAGAAGTTTTTTAGGGCATGCAGGATTTTACAGAAGGTTTATTAAGGATTTCTCCAAAATAAGCCAACCATTGTGCCATTTATTGGGGAAAGATGTTCCATTTGAATTTACAGCACAATGCATGCAAGCTTTTAATTCTCTTAAGGAAAAATTGACTAGTGCACCTATGATTGTAGCTCCTGTCTGGTCTTTACCTTTTGAAATCATGTGTGATGCTTCTAATCATGCAGTAGGAGCTGTTCTTGGGCAAAGGGTTGACAAATACTTAAGGGTAATTTATTATGCTAGTTTAACCCTGAACAGTGCACAAATGAACTACACCACAACTGAGAAGGAAATGTTAGCTGTTGTTTTTGCTTTAGATAAATTTAGAGCATATTTAATAGGGTCAAAAATTATTGTTCATTCTGACCATGCAGCTCTTAAATATCTTTTAACAAAACAGCATGCTAAACAGCGCTTAATTAGATGGGTGTTGTTATTGCAAGAGTTTGATTTCCAGATCAGGGATACTAAGGGTAGTGAGAATGTTGTTGCTGATCATTTATCCAGATTACCCTACTTTAATGAAAATCTTGCATCTGATAGCATTCATAAAATTTAGAAGCATTTCCTGATGAGCATTTGTTTGTGGTAATTGATGCACCGTGGTTTGCAGATATTGCTAACTATCTTTCTTGTGGTATTTTGAGATCTAACATGTCTTTTCAGGAAAAGAAAAGGTTTCTACACTTAAGTAAGTTTTATTTTTGGGATGAACCTTATCTATTCCGGATTTGCAAAGATGAGATAGTTCGCAGGTGTGTTTCTGAGGAAGAACAACTGAGTGTTCTTCAATTTTGTCATGACCTTCACTGTGGGGGTCATTTTGGAGGAAGAAAAACTGCAGAAAAGGTGCTTCAAAGTGGTTTTTACTGGCCCACTTTATTTAAAGATGCTCAATATTATTGTAAGCACTGTGATCGTTGCCAAAGAGTAGGTAACATTGGGAGGAGGAATGAAATGCCCCTTCAGTCATATGTTGTTGTTGAATTGTTTGATGTGTGGGGAATAGACTTCATGGGTCCTTTCCCCAAGTCCTTTGGTTATGAATACATTTTAGTTGCTGTTGATTTATGTTTCCAAATGGGTGGAGGCAATCCCCACCCATACTAATGATGCTAATATTGTTGTTAAATTTGTGAAGGAAAACATTCTTAGCAGGTTTGGCACACCAAGGGTGATAGTCAGTGATGGGGGGAGCCATTTTTGCAACAGGCTGTTTGAGAAATTAATGCATAAATCTGGTGTGAAGCACAAGGTGTCGACCCCATATCATCCACAGACCTCTGGACAAGTGGAAACATCCAACAAGCAGCTAAAAGGAATTCTGGAGAAAACAGTCAACACATCCAGGAAGGATTGGGCAAGCAGATTGCACGATGCACTATGGGCATATCGGACTGCTTTCAAAACTCCTCTAGGTATGAGTCCATATAGATTGGTGTTTGGAAAAGCTTGTCACTTACCAGTGGAGTTGGAGCACAGAGCATATTGGGCAATCAAGACTCTGAATTTGGACTTGGACAAAGCGAAGAAAGAAAGATTTCTACAAATTTCAGAGTTAGATGAGCTGCGGAATGAGGCTTATGAGAGCTCAAGAATTTACAAGGATCGCACTAAAGCACTTCATGATAAAATTATAGTGCGAAAGACATTGAGTCCAGGTATGAAGGTTTTACTTTTTAACTCATGACTCCATCTTTTTCTAGGTAAACTCAAGTCTCGATGGAGTGGTCCTTTCGAGATAACTCAGGTATATCCTTCTGGTGCAATTGAATTACTTAACTCTAGAACAGGTGAGACTTTCAAAGTGAATGGACAGAGAGTTAAGCCATACAATGAAGGATTTCAGGAAGTAAGGGTCATTGATAGTACTTTGATTCATGAACCCTAGACCTTGCATGATGTCCAGCTATATGACATTAAAGAAGCGCTAAATGGGAGGCAACCCATCGGTTTGCATTTATTTTTTATAGTTGTACTTTTAAGTTTAACAAGTTTTGATTTATGTTCGGTTTCAATAATTGGACTGTGCTTTGATCGGTTTTTCTTTACTTTGTGTTTCAGGGTGTTTAACGAAGAAGGGTTGCAAAATCATTAAAATATATATATATATGATTAAAGTTTATAAAAAGGCAGAAGGTGACACGGCCAAAGGACTTGGCCGTGTCCCTTGGCCGTGTCACACATTGGACACGGCAAAAAATTCTTCAAAATTTGAACGATTTTGCAATGTTTTACAGATTTGGACACACCCAGGGGACACGGCCGTGTCACCTGGCCGTGTCCCCCAAAAACTATGAGACACGGCCGTGTGCTCTCCACTTGGCCGTGTCCCTTCACTTTCACACACAGACACGGCCATGTCAGCACACACACGGCCGTGTCCTTCAATTTTTGCCTTTAAAAAGCCCGATTTTGCCCAGTTTTATTTCATAAATCCCTAACTTTTCTATCTTCTTCTCTCTCGCTCTCTCGTTCTCTGCAACACCAAACCCTTGATTTTTATTTTCAAATCTCCATCTCTTCCGTTAAAACTTCAAATTACTCCACCAAAACTTGAGATTATCACTTAAAACTTTCTCTTTACTCATATTATTTTGATTTAATTCAGTTTTGGGTGTTATTTTCTCAGATTTCATGTCGCCGAGAACTAAAATTGTACCACACCGAAAGAAGAAGAAATCTGGAGCCAAAGGAGCTTCGTCATCTTCCTCAACTTTATCTCATAAGAGGGCAAGTCTTTTGGCTCGGGGTTTTTTCCCGACAAGGTATGTGAATGATGAATCTTTAGATGCCTTGCAAATGAGAACTGCTTTTTATAGATATGTGCAATATCTTGGGTGGGAAACTTTTGTTTCATTGAGACCTCTGCAGTTTGAGGAGCTCACCCTAGAATTTTTGGCAACTCTTAAAGTGGAAAGAGATGATAAGAAAATTTGCAGGAGACTGATGTTTAAATTAATGGGTCAATCATTTGTGCTTACTATTGATCAGTTGAATGATATATATGGTTTTCATCACCATGGAGAAAGATCGATACCCAAAGATTTTAGACAACAGTTTGCTTGGGGTGCCTTAGGCTCGGGTACTTATGTGGCCAAATCGGCCAAAGGATCTAAATTACGGAACCCTACCTTAAGATATTTGCACAGGTTTATGTCATGTGGGTTCTTTGCAAGGAAGGAGAGCCCGGGTGTGGTTGAGTCGAGTGAGCTATTTTTTTTGGACTGTGTTTTGAATGAAATGAATATTAGTGCCGGCTATTGGTTAGCCGATATTTTTTATTCTGTAGCTAATAAAAGGAGGGGGGCTATTTGTGTTGGAGGATTGATCACTACATTAGCAGTAGCCCTTGTGGAGGATTTTGATCCGAGTACTACTCGGATGACTCGAATTTTGGGTAATGATTCCTTGGATTTAGCTATACTGGCGAAGATGCACATGGTGGTGCATAGAAGAGGGACCTTTGTGATGCCGTCAGCTGAGCCTGAAGCAACGGGGGACAGGCAGAAGAGAGCCCAGATTGAAGAGGAGTCTGACTAGGATTCTCTTGACTTAGATGAGGATGCTCCGGTCTCGGAACATCAAGAGGTACTTCTGAGGATTGAGGCCCTGGAGGGCAAAGTGGATCGATTGGATAGCAAGGTGGATCGTAACCATGCTGAGATCTTACAGCTGATGGAACATATTAACAGTAACCTTGCAACGATCTTGAGTCTCCATCCCTCAGCTGCATCATCTTCCCGCCCACATTTTCCATAGATTTTCAGTCCTTGCTTTATTTTATTTAGTGTACTCTTGTTTTATTTTTCGTTTTTGTTATTTATGTTAAAACTTTTGTGTTTGGATATTTTCTTGTACTTTTGTTATAAAACTTTTGTGTTTGTGATGGAAAGCTAGGATTTTGCCTCACCAGGTACGATGGAAGACAGGTTGTCCTTTAACTCTTATTATTTATTATTCTTGTTTTCCATTGAGGACAATGTCAATTTTAAGTGTGGGGTACTCTTTAAGCTTTCCTTTAATTCTTGTTTTGCTTATTGTGGTTGTTTTGTTTATTGTGTTTTTTGTGCATGGTATAATTGTTGAAAATTTATTGATCTTTTCTTTGATTCTAGCATTATAGTTGAGACTTTGGTATCAGCATAGAAATGAGCATTTGAATTCATTCGGGATTAATTTTCGCATTCTGCAATTCATGACATGTAAATCTTTGTGAACCCACCTGTGTGAGCTTTGAGCCTTATAAAATTTGATATTTTTGTCAATTGATTTTCTTTTCTTAAGTGTGCACCTTCATGATGTTGCATCTCTAGAGTTTGCTTTTGCATACTTATTGAACTCACATTATGATTTAATCTCAAGTTTTAAAATGATGAAGGCAAATTAGGTTAGCCCCTTTAGCTTAAAGAGACTTCCCTTTATATTGATTTCCTTAGTGAGCCAAGTTGAGCCATTGACTGTTTCTTGTTTGATTAACACAATTCTCAACTTAACATGTTCTTACTATCATCATACCTATGCATTAAGGAATGGAGTTGTATGATTAGACAATAGGGTAGTTTATTTCAAGTGTGGGGTAAGTAAAAAAAAAAAATATGGAATTCCTAATTGAGGGTTGAAATGCATACTTTGCATATTGTATTTGATTAAGAATCAGTATTCTTTTCCTCTACATTTTAAGCTAGATGTTCCATTAAGTTTATACTTTGTATATATATATATATAATATATATATAAACTCAATAAAAAAAAGTGAAAATAAAACAAAAAGAGATATATATATATATATATAAAGTTCATATATTTTCTAGCCTTAGAGGAATTTTGACTCGTGTACTTTTCTTTTAGTGTGCAAGTATGTAAGATTGCTAAGGGTTGGTGAGTATGCTATTTGAAGGAGTTATGAAATTCTTAGCAAGAGTAGTGTCTAATTTAGATACTCCATTTCTTGATGCTCCACTTAAATGTCTTTTCTCACACCTTACCTTAGCCCCATTACATCCAAATAAAAGACCTTCGGATTATTTCTTGAGAAAATCAGTGAGGGAGATTGGATAATTAAGCAAGTTTATGGCAGTATGCACTCATGAGTGGTATGAGTGATTAACCTTTGAAATCAAGTGAAACACTTAGTTGAGAGATAAGATTTGTATGTCTGGATCAATGAATGAGTTAAGAATATCTTGATTGAAGGAAATTGCAATTATTTATGTCTGATGTCTTAAAGTATTTCATCTATGTTCTGGAATTATAGTTAAGGTTGTTTGAATTTTTAATTTATGCCATGTGAATTTGCTTGAGGACAAGCAAAGTTTTAAGTGTGGGGTAGTTGTTTTATTAGTTTTTGTTATAAGTTTTATGTCTTGTTTATTAGGTTAATTATTGTTTTATTTAGGTATTTTGTTAGTTTTTATCGGTTTGTCTAGTGTTTTCTTTAATTGTGAAGTTTTAGTTTATTTTTAGTTTTATGTCATTTTTTATCTAGTTTTTAGTTTGTGTTTATGTTTTGTCGGTTATTGTTTATTTACTTCGTGTTTTAAGTTTGTTTTGAGTTTTGTGTTAGGTTAAAACAGGCAAGGAAACGAATTGAAGATGAAATGGGCAGTAGCTGACACAGGCAGAGGACACGGCCAAGTCACTGGCCGTGTCCCATACCAAGTTAAAAGGAAGAACAAGTCCCAGTAGCAGACACAAGCAAGGGACACGGCCAAGTCATGTGGCCGTGTCCCTCCAAAGAAGAGCAACACGGCCAAGTCATCATGACTTGGCCGTGTCCCACTTGTTACCAAAGGAAAGGGAGGTCAACAATTACACAGAAACGAACACAGGCAAGGGACACGGCCGTGTCTCCTGGCCGTGTCCCTCCCATCTCACTCACACGGCCAAGTCAAGCTCCACTTGGCCGTGTCACTCAACAAAGAAGAAAAGAAGACCAAAAGCAACAGAGGAGGACACATGCAGGGGACAAGGCTGTGTCACCTGGCTGTGTCCCTCCATCAAGCCCTCACACGGCCGTGTCCCTCATCACCTGGCCGTGTCCCTCATTTTCCAAGCCCGCATCGGATTTTTAATGCGTACGACTCATATAAAAGGAAAAGAAAGTTAGGGTTTAGGGGTCTTTTAACGATTTTGAGAGAAAATTAGCCGTCTGAGAGAGATCTTAGGGTTTAAACATTTGTTTTCTTAGATTTTGATTTTACTTTGGATTAAACTAATTTAGATTAGATTGTTCATGCCATTGTTTCATCCTTTTTGCAAGATTCGATCAAGAGATTCATCAAAAGCTTCAAGGAGTTTGTAACTTGGTTTTATTCTTAAACTTTGACTCTTTAGTTTCATTGAAATTGTGTTTATAAACATTATCATGTCTAAATTGATTTCTTTGATTATTAATGAGATGAGTATGCTTGATAACATCATGAACTAATTTAATCCAGTCTAGGGTTTGTATGGATTTGCTATGAATTCTATGAATTGGTTATTCTCTTAACTATTGATTTCTTTAGCCTTTATTGAATGAAAAATTGTTACATATAATTGATTGGCCACCAATTGTGTGTTTTAGGTATTAGATGATGGATTGAGAGATGAAATCTAATGCTGGAACAATTCAATTAAGGACTTAGGTGAATTAGAGATATAACCTATTAAAAAGATTGTTTCAATTATAACAAGATTAGTTGTAAGAGGTTTGAATGCGAGAGCTTATTTCCTTGACTCAATTAATTAAGTTGCTTGAGATTTAATCTTAGAAATTAAATTAGTTAAGTGGAATAACCGTTCATACATATGAGTAGTAAAGAAGTGCAAACCCTAGACCAACCTATCAAGTGAATCAAAACACAGTTCAATTTACTTTTATTGTTTTAAACTTTAATCAATCTTCTTTATTATTTAGCAATTTATAAATCTCTTTATTACTTGTTAAACATAATCTGATAAGCAATTAACCACTTTGGCTTCCTTGAGAGAACGACCTTGGGGCAATCACCTTTGCTACAGCTACCTCGTATACTTGCGAGTGACGCTTTGTGGTAGAGTTAATTTGAGCGCAACAGAGAGACACGGCCAAGCTTAATGAAACTTGGCCGTGTTGGATGAATTTTAGAGAGACACGGCCACTGGCTTGGCCGTGTCCCTTGACTGTGTTTGCCACTGCCTGATTTTTGTTGAGAGACACGGCCACAAGCTTGGCCATGTCCCTTGAGGGTGTTAGCTACTGTGATTGTTCCTTTGTTCTTCTTGCATTGTTGAGATTGAACATTCATTTGATGACAATGATGATGCATATGATACTATATGAACAATGCTATGTTTTATGCATTGTGAATCTTGTGAATGATAATGTGTTATATGAATAATGTACTTTGTAGTGTTACATCAATGATGCAATATGTAAAATGTGAAGGATATGATGAGGTAATTGATTATGTATAGCTTGATGGGAGTAGTTCTTGAGTGTAAAAGAGACGAGGATCATCCAAAAAGGTATGTGCAATATGTTTTAATAATGAATGATGTTAATGTGTCTTGAGAAATGGATTATGTATGCTTGAATGATGAAGTGTATAATGTGAATTGAGACATAAAGAGGTGTGAAACTAATGTTCTGAGTTATAATGATGTGAATGATATGATTGAAGCATGCCTAGATGGTATGATTGAATAATGATATGTGTGTTTAGTTAATGTAATTGATGTTGCATATATCAATGATGAAATATGAAAGGTAATTTGAGATATAATGTGATGTGAAGCCATTGTGATTGGCTATGATAACTCAAATGTGATGTGAAGCCATTGTGATTAGCTATGATGATTCAATTGTGATAAATAAGGCATGTTTGCCTAGATAATGATTCAATTGAGAATGAAATGGATAATGAAATAATAAATGAATTGTGTGACTAATGTGTTATTCCATTTTCAGAGTTTGTTGTTGGTGGCATGCCTAATGATAGTAACAATCTCTTGAAGTTAGGTTGGGCTTGATCCTTGAAGCCAAGTTGGGTAGAAGTTTAACATGTTTTACTCCCCTTGAAGCTTGGTTGGGTCTAGTCCTTGAAGCCTAATTGAGATGTTACAACCCTTGAAGCTAGGTTGGATTGATTCTTGAAGCCAAGTTGGGTTGAGACTTAGCATGCTTTGTTCCCCTTGAAGCTTGGTTGAATCTAAATCCTTGAAGCCTAGTTGGGTCTATGATAATGATAAATGTGATAACAAAACCAAAGCATTAACTCTAAAAATTGAATAGCATATTAGTGTCTTTTGGGCCCGAGTCTGTCTTTGTTGTCAATGTGATATACAAGTGTTGAAAGAAATGAGTAATGAGATCTATGGTTGATTTCATGGGAAATGTGATTCATGATTGGTATGATATGTAATATGTGTAATGATATATTGATTATGAATACTAGTGATGGATTGTGGTCGGTGATAATGTTTATGTATATATATGTACATAAAATATGAAATTTACCGAGATATATGAAAGGTGCAATTAAAAAGGAAAAACATGATAATAACTAATGGTACATTGAATTGATATATCATTATATGTTAGAATTTCTATAATGTATGTTTATATTTCATAATTGTATTACTAAGCTCTCGGGCTTAGCGCGGTTGTGTAATCGTGCAGGTAGATATGCGGTTGATCTGGAAGTACAGCTGTTATGCCACGAGAAGAGTAAGAGTTTATCGAGACCAACTAGAGGGTGATGCATACATGTATAACTTTTAATTATGATGTATTTCTGACGAGAAAGTATTTATATGTATAAATGAAGTTTTGATAATGATAATGATTTTGTAAATGTTATTTAAAGTAACGTATTATGGTTTGAACTCTGTTACAGGTTTTGAAAGGTAATGAAAAGTGACATCCTCATACTTTATATACTTACTGAATGTATACTAGGTATATGTATAGTACTTATATAGGGTATCGGGGTGTTACAATTATTTTGGTATCAGAGCTTAGGTTCGAGATTCTCGGCCTAAGTGAACTTTAAAAAAAAATTGAAACGTTTAAAGAGAATTAAAAAGAAGAGTTTTGGAATGTAATTGGTAATACATGCATATGCATTAACACCTAGGTTGGTCTCGGATGTGGTATTATATGAATGGTAGAATATCTGTGTTATATGAGATGGATGCTAGTGTGTGAATGATGTTTTACATGAATGTAAAGCTAGAGAAAGAAATGATATGGATTTATATAAGTTTAATTGATAAATTGAAAAAAAAAATTTGGAAATTTATGCAAGTAAAGTGAATTGTTAAATGTGTTGAAATATAAAGAAATGAAAAGGAGAATAAAGTTGAACATGAGATGAAATCAAAATTAAGATAAGAGTATGTACTCTTTCCTCTACACTTTGAATCTCTTTATAATAGAGTTTATGTTGGGTTTGCTAGATAGAGGAAATATTGTTGAATTGTTAATATTGAAAGATATGTTACTAAAATGAGGAGAGTATGGTGGAATATTGAATGAGTTGATTAGTATAGACAAAGTGTGACTATTTAAAGTTTGGGGTATATATAAAGTTAAGGTTTTGTTTAAAGGAAGAAGAGATGATATTGGTTAAGTAAGAATATAAATTGGTATTGTTACTTTAATGCAAACATTGTGAATTCAATGTTAGAAATGTGAGATGCTTGGATACTGTGAAAGCTCATGGTAATGGTGGTAATATGTGATATTTGAGATTTTTGAAATGAGCTTGATAATTGTGAAAATTATATGTTTTGATATTGCTTTGTGATATATATATATATATAAGATGTTTTTAAAGTTGATATTAAGAAAAGATGAGTTTGGCAAGTTGAAGCTTAAGCGAAGTAGTAAGTTGAAAAGTTAAAGTTTTAGTGGAATTTGATAAAGATTATTTGGATATTGATGGTTTAATGTATATGCAATACATGAGCTAGATGAAATGACTAATATTGCATATGAAAGTATTATGAATTGAACAATGTGATTGATGGTATGAAAATTTGTTTTGAAGTAAAAAGGGAAGTGAATAAGCGAATGAAAATGAGCTATTTTAAGTCACTATACTACAAAGGGTAAAAATGGATATGGAAGTATATTAAATGTTTTTAAAGGCGAAAGTGAAAGAGATGTCACATTGGGAATGTGACCAAGATGGATGTGAAATGTTATTATAGTCAGAATATATATTTGTAGTGTGAATAAATACTTTACATCATATTGGAAGAATGAGAAGGATAGTATTTAAAAAAAAAGTGATAAACATTAAATTTGTATTGAATGTATGAAAAAGGAAAATAAAATAAGAGCATATATTTAAGTGTATACATGTATATGATATGTGAACTGAGTTTTCAATATGAATGAAATTATGATATATAAACAAATGTATGAATCACATTATGAAGGTGACCTATGAATATGTATGTGGTATAATTATAGAATTAGTGATATGGAAAATGATGTTATATGTATTAGTGGACCTAAGAGAGATTAGGTCTTGAATTGTATAAAGTTAGATGGATTATGTGATGGAAGTAAGTATGGAATGGACTTGAGTAATATTGGATAGTGGAAATTGTTATGGTGAGCATTGAACGTGATAATCATATGATATTTAGAGTCCCAAAGTATTCACATATGGAAAGTTCTATGTAATTATATTATAAGAGATTGTAAATGGATTAGAAATGAAGTGACAGATAGAAATTATATGGAAACTGCATATGATTGAATGTGTATATAGTAATATTGTTGAAACATGAACTAAGTTGATAGAGATCATATAATCGAGTGCAAATTGGTTTGAAATGGAGTTGGAATGTGTTAATTTCTGTTATACTAAAAATGTAAAGAAGGAATATATAATTCTTGAGATATACCTTAGCCTTGTATTTGTAAAGATTGAGAATAAAGTTATAAAAGAACAGTATTGATTTAAAAGTTCCAGGCTTGAATATTACTCTCTTAAAGCCATGTATTTTGTTCAGTATATTTAATCGGTTAATGTTGTTATCCATAGATTTGGATTTTAGATAAAATGATTGTAATACAGATTTGGTGAGATTGAAAACTTTATTTGAGAAGTATAGTTAAAAGTTATTGTAACACCTCTATACCCTGTATACGTACCAAGCATGCTTAAACGATCATAATATACGTATACTGAATATAGAAAATGCCACGGTTTTAAAAAAAAAACACAACAAATATCTTTGTAAACAAGTGAAACCAATCTCGAACAAATAAAAGAAATCCAAAAGACACTATATATAAAATGTTTAATAATTCACAGCGGAAGGTATTACAAATATGTTATAAATCAAAGTTTACAAAACATAGAATATATACATGATTGGCAGCTCTTCTCTGATCTTTAAGTCCCAAAATGAACTCTTCAATATCTACTCTCACTCGGTCTCGAAGAACTTTCGGGTTCAACTCTATCACCTGCGCGATCAACACTATCGCGCTAAGCCAACGGCTTAGTAGTACAAAACATGCTAACATTATGCTTGTATGCTATGCAATGTCACACATTCCATTAATATCAACATCATAAGTGAAGAGCTAACATCAAACCTTTGCTTTTCACAAATCATAATCATATAAGCATATCACATCTCAAAGTTCTTTCATGAATTTCATTATTCAATTATTTTACCATCAATGAATCACATATAAACAAAGACAAGCATGGGCCCAAAACACACTAATATGCCATTCAATTTTCAGAGTTAATGCTTTGGTTTTATCACATTTATCATTATCACATATACCCAACTAGGCTTCATGGATTAGGTTCAACAAAGCTTCAAGGGGAACAAAGCATGCTAAGTCTCAACCCAACTTGGCTTCAAGAACCAAACCCAACCTAGCTTCAAGGGTTGTAACATCTCAATTAGGCTTCAAGGACTAGACCCAACCAAGCTTCAAGGGGAGTAAAACATGTTAAACTTCAACCCAACTTGGCTTCAAGGATCAAGCCCAACCTAACTTCAAGAGATTGTTACTATCATTAGGCATGCCAAACTCTGAAAATGGAATAACACATTAGCCACACAACTCATTTATTAATTTGTTATCAATTTCATTCTCAAATGAATCAACATAGCCAATCACAATGGCTCTACATTTTATTTGAATTATCATAGCCAATCACAATGGCTTTATATTCCATTTCATCTCAATTCACATCATAGCATTTCAATCTTTCATATAGACAATCATTTGCATCATCATGTCATTCACATTATTCATATATATATCATCATTGATATAACATAACAACACACATTGCTCATATAAATTAACAATGTAGTAATGCCACATTTGTACTTACATACAATCATATAGGTTTTGTACTTAACTCAAAAACAAATCACACCACTCTTAACACTTCCTTGTTCAAGATCCTTCTACCTCTTAGATCAATGATCAATCACTATCTTCAAGACCTAAATCAAAAGTAATAGCATATACTTGCTTAGGGATACACAAGAGATAATCCAATTAGGAATTAATTAGGGCAAACCCTAACCCTGACATGCTCACCCACACGGGCGTGTCCATGACCGTGCCCTAACTTCACAACACAGAAGCATTTACACGCTCAACAACATGGGCGTGTTCCTGGGCGTGTAAATTCTCAAATCTTACAGTAGCTATGGCACGCTCAATAACACGGGCATGTTACTGGTCGTGTCAAACCTACTACCTCCAACACAATTGACACGCCTAAAAACCTTGGACGTGCTCATGGGCGTGTCCGGCCACGAATCAAGACTCCGGTCAAAACAACCAAACACTCAACAACACACTTCTATTCATTAACATCCTCTTCAAACAATCTTAACAAAACATAATCAAAACTCATCTCAAACTTGCAACACACCAAAACAAGCCAAAACACACATCAAACACAAAACACAAAATCATCTCAAAACCCTCACCACATATACAACATCATCTCTTCCAACCACTTACTCTTTTCTTCAATCCATACTCAAAATCCATCATCAAATCACTCAAACACTTCTCACATCTCAAAATCAACCAACACACTCTTAAAAATCTATCAAACTCAAATATCATTTCAAATAAGCACAAAGATCACAAGAGAACTTACCAAAATTATAAGACTTCTTGTATCATCCACTTGATCACTTCAATCTTCCTTCAATTTGAGTTAAACACCTCAAGATCTTCACTTTGTCTTTTGCTTTCCTTTGTCTATGGAAGAGCCGGCCAAGATGAAGGAGAAAGAAGAAGAAAACACAAAGAACAATCAAGAAGCCCAAAGTCAACTCATCTTTAAATCTCTACCAAGTATTTCAATTAAAGCAATTACCAAAACACCCTTTAACCACATGTTTTGATTTCCTTACAACCACTTGTCCTTTTAAGTCATTTCACAAATTTCAACTAAAAATATCTTCTTCCCTTGACCACATATTTGACCAACTTATTTGTTATATATATAATCATATAAACAACATATACATTTCTCTCTACACAATACTTCCCATTCAAACAACACATATACATTCTCTTTCAATTTCTTTTCTTATCAACATAACATATACTTAATTCAAACAAACAACAATTATATCCAAACTTCTAGGGCATACATTGGGATATTACAGTTATGATGGATAAAGTTGTACTTTATCATTTTATGTTAAAAATTTGGTTATAGTTGTGAAGGTAAAGAGAGAAAAAGGAAATTATGGAAATGTGTTGAGTTATGGATAATATGACAAAAAGGTAATCAAATTAAATATAACAATGATATGAATTGTGAAGAGATATTAAAAAGGGAGAAATTATAAAATATGACTGAAAGTTATACTGAATATGTTTATGGTATGTAACTTGAGGTTTAAGTGAATAAACTATGTGTATATTAAAAGATAATTTGAAGTGATTTGTTATTATGATAATTTGATTGAATATGGATCGGAAGAGATTAGGAATTGAATATAAATTTGCCCTAATGGAATGACGATATATATATACATATATGAATATTGTGAAATTTCATGATAAGTTAAATAAATTAATCGTTGGTTGGAATTGAACAAGATTGGAATGTGGGTATATTGTGGCAGATAGATCAAGTGATCTGGATTTGGCTAAGAATTATGAATCACTATTGAGATTTAATGTGTATAGTTGTACTAAGAGTATAATTATTTTCATGATAATGTATATGATGTAAAATTTTAGAGTGTGTTTGGACATGAATGAATGGAGTTATAGTAGTTATAAATTATGATATAAAGGGAAAAGATTGGTTATTTACAAAATAAGTTGAAAGGTAGTGTATTAATATATAAGTTAAGTGAAAAGCATGCTAAAGAAGTAACTCCATTTGTGAAAAATAAGGATCTTGTTATCCATTGAGGTTTGATAAATGTCTATTTAGACAGTAATTGTAATGACAGGATAATTATTGCTCAGATATAAACCAATGGTTTCTAAGGTTAAAGTTAAGAGGGTAATTACAAAGAGATGAAGGAACAAATTATATTAAATATAAAGATTGGACGAAGTGTAAGTGTGCTATAAAATGATCTGATTATTGTATAAAGACATTAATAGGAAATGTAATGAGTTCTTTTAAATGTTTGATCAAGGAAGTGATAAGATGTATAAACGTATAGAATGATGAGTTATGGAATATAGAGAAGATGGTTAATTAAAAAGGGGAGAGTTGAAATTATATGGTTTGGTGACATAATAACTTAAGCATATAATTAACTTCATATGGAAGTTAAGATAACATTTTGTTAAGAATGGATTGTTATGATACTGATAATTTCGAGGACGAAATTTCTTTTTAGAGGGGGAGAATTGTAATATCCCAAAATGTGCCCTAGAAGTATTGATGTAATTGTTGTTTGATTTGAATTAAATGTTTATGTGTTATTGGAAAGGAAAAATGTATTTTGAGATAATGTATATGTTGGGTATATGGTAATATATATAACATATATGTTGGTCAAAAGGGATGGTCAATGGAAGAGGATATTTATTTGTGATATGTGAAATTACTTAAATGGGCATATAAGTGACAAGAGTTAAGTTAAATGGATGAGGGCAATTTGGTAATTGCTTTGTTAGGATTGCTTGGTGGAGATTTAAAGAAGAAGAGAAGTTTGACTTGTCTTCATTTTCTCTTCTTTGCTTGGTGTGGCCGGCTACCAAAGGGAAAGAGAGAGCAAGTGAGGTGTTTTGATTTCTAACATCAAATTGAAGGAAGAATCAAAGGATTAAGTTGGAGATTTGTGAAATTTCTTCAATTGAGGTAAGTACTCTCTTGTTTACCCTTGTTATTTTTGAAGTTGTGTTTGAAGTGAGTTTTGATTTGTTGGGATTATGATTTGGTGTGGTTGAGATGTGTTTATAAGTGTTGAGTTTGATTGTAAGTTAAATTGGTGTTGGTTTTGGATTGAGGATGGTAAGTTAAGTGGATGTTGATATTGAAAGAATAAGAATGATATTGGTTTTAGGGTTTTGAAGTAGTATGCGTTTAAATGTGTTGTTAATGTTTTATTAATGAGAATATTGTGATGAATATGTAAAATAAGTGTTAATGACATAGTTTAGATCCATTTGAATGAGGTTATGGTGTGCACAATGTGTTTAAATGCAATTAAAAGAGTTTTTGGCCATATTTAGGGTTTTTGTTCATGAGAGACACGGCCAAGACTTAAGATTTTGGAGAGACACGGCCAAGCTTAATGAAACTTGGCCGTGTTGGATGAATTTTGGAGAGACACGGCCACTGGCTTGGCCGTGTCCCTTGACTGTGTTTGCCACTGCCTGATTTTTGTTGAGAGACACGGCCGTGTCCTTTGCCCGTGTTTGCCTCGGCTTGAATTGGTGTTGAGAGACACGGCCACAAGCTTGGTCGTGTCCCTTGAGGGTGTTAGCTACTGTGATTGTTCCTTTGTTCTTCTTGCATTGTTGAGATTGAACATTCATTTGATGACAATGATGATGCATATGATACTATATGAACAATGCTATGTTTTATGCATTGTGAATCTTGTGAATGATAATGTGTTATATGAATAATGTACTTTGTAGTGTTACATCAATGATGCAATATGTAAAATGTGAAGGATATGATGAGGTAATTGATTATGTATAGCTTGATGGGAGTAGTTCTTGAGTGTAAAAGAGACGAGGATCATCCAAAAAGGTATGTGCAATATGTTTTAATAATGAATGATGTTAATGTGTCTTGAGAAATGGATTATGTATGCTTGAAGGATGAAGTGTATAATGTGAATTGAGACATAATGAGGTGTGAAACTAATGTTTTGAGTTATAATGATGTGAATGATATGATTGAAGCATGCCTAGATGGTATGATTGAATAATGATATGTGTGTTTAGTTAATGTAATTGATGTTGCATATATCAATGATGAAATATGAAAGGTAATTTGAGATATAATGTGATGTGAAGCCATTGTGATTGGCTATGATAACTCAAATGTGCTGTGAAGCCATTGTAATTGGCTATGATGATTCAATTGTGATAAATAAGGCATGTTTGCCTAGATAATGATTCAATTGAGAATGAAATGGATAATGAAATAATAAATGAATTGTGTGACTAATGTGTTATTCCATTTTCAGAGTTTGTTGTTGGTGGCATGCCTAATGATAGTAACAATCTCTTGAAGTTAGGTTGGGCTTGATCCTTGAAGCCAAGTTGGGTAGAGGTTTAACATGTTTTACTCCCCTTGAAGCTTGGTTGGGTCTAGTCCTTGAAGCCTAATTGAGATGTTACAACCCTTGAAGCTAGGTTGGATTGATTCTTGAAGCCAAGTTGGGTTGAGACTTAGCATGCTTTGTTCCCCTTGAAGCTTGGTTGAATCTAAATCCTTGAAGCCTAGTTGG
Organism: Garcia nutans; assembly: GCA_947685225.1. Lineage (NCBI taxonomy): Eukaryota > Viridiplantae > Streptophyta > Magnoliopsida > Malpighiales > Euphorbiaceae > Garcia > Garcia nutans. Next base: position 35,800,594 of record CANTUV010000008.1, on the reverse strand, counting down.
GTCTATGATAATGATAAATGTGATAACAAAACCAAAGCATTAACTCTAAAAATTGAATAGCATATTAGTGTCTTTTGGGCCCGAGTCTGTCTTTGTTGTCAATGTGATATACAAGTGTTGAAAGAAATGAGTAATGAGATCTATGGTTGATTTCATTGGAAATGTGATTCATGATTGGTATGATATGTAATATGTGTAATGATATATTGATTATGAATACTAGTGATGGATTGTGGTCGGTGATAATGTTTATGTATATATATGTACATAAAATATGAAATTTACCGAGATATATGAAAGGTGCAATTAAAAAGGAAAAACATGATAATAACTAATGGTACATTGAATTGATATATCATTATATGTTAGAATTTCTATAATGTATGTTTATATTTCATAATTGTATTACTAAGCTCTCAGGCTTAGCGCGGTTGTGTAATCGTGCAGGTAGATATGCGGTTGATCTGGAAGTACAGCTGTTATGCCACGAGAAGAGTAAGAGTTTATCGAGACCAACTAGAGGGTGATGCATACATGTATAACTTTTAATTATGATGTATTTCTGACGAGAAAGTATTTATATGTATAAATGAAGTTTTGATAATGATAATGATTTTGTAAATGTTATTTAAAGTAACGTATTATGGTTTGAACTCTGTTACAGGTTTTGAAAGGTAATGAAAAGTGACATCCTCATACTTTATATACTTACTGAATGTATACTAGGTATATGTATAGTACTTATATAGGGTATCGGGGTGTTACATCAAATGTACCTTATATGTGTATTAAATATTAAGTATGTAATTTATTAATCCAACATATACAATTAATATACCATATGTATATGTTATATATACTCTAGATATATATATTGAGTATATACAATTTATATCTCCAAATACTTATTTAATTTCTCCAAAATCACGGAATTTAAGTCTAAAACTTAGATGTGATCCTTTTATGCTTTGAATGGGTGATTTATTAATGTTTTACTTTTATGAATGATTTGTTTTTTATTTTTCTCATGGTGAATGATTGAATGATATAGTTTGATTAAATGTTTAAGTTTTAAAGATGTAAGAGGTATATTTCCACTTTATGAGTACCTCATTTGTTAAAGTTTAATGTAATTTTATTTACTTTAAGTTTTGGATTAATGTAAAGGGTATGTTTCCACCAAATGGTGGATGTCCTACTTTATTTATTTTATTTTTGAACATTGGGCATTGTAAAAGGCATGTTTCCATCTATGGATGAGTGCCTGTTTTGTTTGTTTCATTTTAATAAAGTAATGGGTGTTTGTTTATTTTGATAATCGCATGTATTATGGATAATATTATAATATTTAAGAATTCAATAATATTTAGACCTAAAAAGGAGGCCGGTTCCAATGAACCGAGCATTGTGGGGGTGCTGGGTCATTCTCACTTTCCCCATACATACCCAACTTTCAAAACCAAATAGGGGATTTGGGATTCCATCGGAATTGAGTCATCCACCCCTCTATTTCTTTTTAGTCCATCCGGGTGGCGACTTCATTTTTTTGGGTTTAGGCTAGTGTTCTCTAAGGACCTGAGCCTAACAGTGCTGAAGTCACAAGAACTATTCCATATAGGAGGTAGGGCAAAAATCCATCCTCACAGGATTCCTTAGGAATCGAGACATCCACCCCTTTCTATTTTCCTAGCCCATCCGGGTGGCGTTTCCAAATTCTCTAGATTTTGTCTTGTGTTCTTTAAGACCTAGAGCCTAACAGTGTCAAAGTTGCAAGAACCATTCCACCAAAAGTGGGAGCAAAAATTTCTGCTCACAGCGGCGACTCCACTAGGCACAAGAGAAGCTAGTTTTGTTGGTCTTTATATTATTTTATTCTTTATTATTATGGTATTATTCATTGCATCATTTAGATTTGCATCGTGTGTGTGAGTTAGGATGCCCTATGGAACCCATGTTGTGCATGTGCAAGTGATATCATACTTTCACTCAAGGTATGGAGATCGAGCACTACATAACCACTCATGGCCTTATACCTTTTGGTATATACTTGCTATGGGAACCTAAGCCTTTTTACCCCAACGACTAAAGCCCATGTAGTTAGCATAGTAATTTTCTTTTAGGTTTACCCAAAATGCTTGTTATTTGACTATGATTAACACGTCTTAGTTTGAGTTATGGCTCATTTGATTTGTCTTTTCCTAATATGACCTTATTATAATGTAAGCCCAAAATTATTTGATGGTCCAAGAGTTCTTTTAAGCCCAAAGCCCAAATCATTTTCAAAAGTAGGTTTGAGAAAGGTTGGGTCAACAATTTCTTTCTTCCTATGGCCCAAATATGAAGCCCAAATTTGATTTTTGAAACAAACTTTTTTACAATTGGCTTTAAAATAGGGCCAAAATCATTTTTCACTTTATGGCCTATTTTTTAAAAAAAAAATTAAAACTGGTTTCCAATTAGTTAGGTCAATTATGGAATCCTAAAATCAATTGTAGTCCTTATTTATAACAAGACATGTAAGTTATGAGCTTGTTTGTGACATGGACCATTAATTGCTTTTCCAAGTGAGAAGTCTATTTATAATAAACCTATTAATTTAGTTTTAATCCAAGATATAGTAGAAATGATGCATGTATATTTCAGTAGACCTAAAGAATTATCATTAACTGACTTCTATTTTGAAAACACAACTATTGGTTATTTCGTCTGAGTGATTCGAAAATAAAAATATCCCCTGTTGATATCTTTGCTGACCATAATACCTAGGAAAAGAGACTTACCATTCGTGTATGGAAGATATAAGGTTGGAAGGAGAGTCCTGACTTTATTTTTTTATTTATTTGTTGCACATGCATACATACATTGCATTGTATTGATCTTTTCTGGCTCACAGAACTGGAGTTCAGCATATCAAGAGCTTATAGCAACCCGACCTATGATAGTGACTCAAAATTCATTGAATGTTCAATTAACTTCATGCCAATTCTAATGGGCCATGAGCAAATTGAAAATCTGGTTAATGAGGCCTTTGCCTCAAAGATGAAAGAATTGAAGGGGACCTTGGCTAAGACTATGAGAAGTCAGATAGATGCACTATTAGAAGACAACATTGTTGAAGCATCTGCTAGTACCAAGAAGCCAAAGGATAAAGGAAAGGCTAAAGTGGGTGAGGTAGCTTTTAATAAAGAAAATACAGTGAATGATGATGAAGAAGATTGGGATGCATACCTCCAAGGAAAATAGAAAATGAAAAAGGCTATTGAAAAGACTAAATATGCTGATGTTGAAAAATTAATTACTGACTTGGAAAAGAAGTTGAAAACTGAAGAGGTGTCGGTGGTGGACAAACTGTTTGAAGATGATAAAGGAATTCCTTACAAGTTCAAGATGCCTCCTTTTACTAAGTTTGATGGAACGAGAAATCTCCACTTGCATGTCAAGAAGTACATCACTGCCATGCAATCTGCCAGAGCTATTAAGGCTTAAACCCTGAGGTATTTTATGCTTTCTCTAGATCCTATTGTGCAAAACTGGTTCAATACCTTGGAAGAAAATATCCAAAAAGATTGGAATCTATTGTACAAAGCCTTCATTCAGCAATATGGGTACAATGATAAGCTGGAAGTGACTCTGATGGAGGTGGAGACTATCAAACAGAAACAAAATAAAAATTTTGATGATTATGTTAAGAGATGGAGAAATAAGACTGCTCTTCTCAAAAAGAGGACAAATGAGTCTGACCATATTAGACTGATAGTAAGAGGTATCTTGCCCAATCTCTATGAGAAGTTTTCTCAAACTCTTATCAAATATTTCAAAGATCTTCTCCAAGCTAGCTTATAATAGAAGAGTGGGAATGGGAGAATAATCGATTTTCTAGAAGAAGGAATGAAAGAGGAAATTACCAATCTGGCAGTCAGAGAACACAAAAAGAAATGGAAGTAAATGCAACTACTGGTCAAGTAAAAAGAAGACAGTCTTTAGATTTGGGAAGACCTTTGCCATTGGCTCTTCGGTCACTACCCAATCCTTTACCACCAAAATTTGATGCTAAGGCCTTTTGCCAGTTTCACCAGATAAAAAGCATGAGACAAATAATTATATCTAGTTGAGGCACGAGATCCAAGATCTGATTGACAGTGATAAGCTGCCTGAACCCAGCATGAAAGATAATCATTTGCCTAAGTTCGGCAGAGTACCTCTGCTGTCAACCTTCATGATAGGGTGAAGATTGAAGGAAGATTTTATTTTATCCTCTTTTCAAGATGTGAGTGCAGAAGATACAAAGAGGGAAGAAACTTCATTCAACAAACTTCCCTAGGCTTGAGTGCTGCTTATTTTACTCTTTCTTTGGTATTTTTGGACAATTATGTTTTTCAAATTGTTTGAATAAATTACTTTTGTTGCATTTATAATTTTATTTGTTTTTGATATCTTGGTGTTACACTAATGACGAATCTAGCTTAATATTCATAAATTAGTATCTCTATGCATCATGATCTGAATAGCTTTACTAGGTGAGGGAATTATTCTATAACATTGAGCTATGTATGCTTAATTAGAGAGGGCTTTTGTGTAATTACCTATGTCTAGTAGATCTTAGAACATGATTTGACAAACTTTCAAGGCAAAATTGAACTCTACTTATTTAAGGGAGAGATAATCTAGACATTGTTTGGTGAGCCAACAACTAGTATCCACCTTGTCAATATCAATCCCCAGTTTGACCCTTTAAGCCTTCTTAAGATTTTAGCTTACTTTTTATTGGCTTATAAATCCTGATAACCTACCCTGAGCTAGTGTGACACTTATGACAAGTTCGATGATCACTGGGCTACCAAGAAGCCAAAAAAAGGATGTGTAGTCAAGACCATAAGATAGTCGAATTTTACCTAAACAAGCTCTAATATCTCATATCTATTTCATCATTGACATGGCATTTGGGCAATGAAAGAATCCTCATCAATTCAGACTTGTGCTCCTCCATAGTCAGAAGCATAGGACAGTACAAACAAGATGACTTTCTTAGAATTAAGACCCCATAAAAAACAAAAAGAAAAAACCAAAAAGAAAAGGGCGACATATTTAAAAATTAGAGCAGCTTTCTAGTTTTGAAAACCCAAAAGGGCGGTTCAGAAAGCCAACAGAGTTTTTTTTTTATCTACAATAGCAGAAGACTTCCACTCAGCCTATGAGAAGATCTTGACGTGAATTGTTCCAGCTCAACTAGAAACTCAGCTTAAAAAAAATAGCAGAAAGACCATCTTTCATTTGGTTCATGATATCCAGTATCCAATTTTAAAGCCATAGATTTGATATTCCAAAAAGAGAAAAAAAGAGGAATGATGAAATGCCATGTAAAAAAAAAGAGAGGCTGAATAGAAAAAAAAAAGGAAGAATAAAGAATAAAGAAAAAAATGAAAAAAGAAGAAGAAGAAAAAGGGGTCGTGAGTTTTTACAAAAGGAAAGGAAGAAAGAATAAGTTTGTCCTAGTCAGATCATATCTGGATTTCGTCCCATAAGATGGAGGAACATTCAAGCTCTATCTTTTCATGAAGCAAGATAACAAGAATCCTAGAGTTTAAGATTGCTCCCAGGTGTGCCTATAACTCCAAAAGAAAGTTTATAGTGTAAAGATCTGTTGGCAGTGTTACATCAATAGACCCTATTTCAAGCTTGTTAAAGACATGTTGATCTCTTTTAGTAGGCAGAGTTTATTAGTGGAGATTGTTTGAATAAGCATGAATATGAAATAGACATTATTTAAACTCAATGATACTTTTGGCCTAGTAATGTGTATGTGCCTATCTGAAGTGTAACAGTTCTTGCTCAAATAGAAATAATTCCCAAATGTAGTAAAGTTGTAATATCCCAAATTTTTTTTGAAAATTTCTAATTTTTGAAAATTTGATAAAAATATATTATAATTAAATTGGATAAATTAAATTAATGATTTTAAATAAAAAATAAAGGGATTTTAAATGAAAAAGTGGAATATAAATGTGATATATATGCAAAATATACATAACCGATAAAAGTCAACTCTTTTAAAAGAAAAGTCAAAAGGCTAAGGGCAAAATGGTTATTATACCTTATAAACTTAAAATTATTTAAATAAATTAAAAATAAATTATTTATGGTTGGAAGAGGTAATTTGGGGTTTTTAAATAATTTAATAATTATTTATTTATTAAAATAAAATAATATGTATATATGGTCATATTTTTTTAAGTGGAAAGAAAGAGAAAATTAAAATTAGTCTTCTTCTTCAAAAAAAATAAAATAAAATGAAATTCCATGGCCATGAGAGTGATTTTTCTTCATCCAAATACTCATTTTGTCAAGAATTTTCAAGAATTAATTGAAGTTTTGGTGGATTTCTAATAAGTTAGTAAGCTTCTTTTCTTAATTTTTGATTTTCTATGAAAGTATGAATATGTGGATTTTGGGATTTTCTATTAGCATGATTTAATTGTTTAATTGGGTATGAATGAAGATATTTTGATTAATTATTAATGATTTTCAAGTTAAATAGAAGAAAGGATTAAGTTTGGGATGATTTGTGTAACGCCCCCATACTCCATATAAGCACTATACATATACTTGGTATACATACAATGCGTATATGAAGTATAAGAGTGTCACTTTTAATTTCTATTTAAAAGTCTTTATCCAAGTTCAAGCAATATTATGTTCATTTAAGAAACATTTATAGTAATCATTATTCTTATAAAAATATAAAGCATAATGAAAAATCACACATGTATGCATCACCTTCTAGTTGGTCTCGAGACACTCTTACCCATCTCGTGGCATAGCAACTAAGCTTCTAGATCATCCGCATAAAAACCTGCGCGATTACAAAACCACGCTAAGCTAGAAAGCTTAGTAAGACAAATAAGCATTAAAATATACTTTACAAAATAATCATACCTCACGTTCTTAGCATTATGTTCTATAGTTCGCTTATCCCGTTTTTCCTTTCTCAAAACATTCTTCATATAATCCCACTAATCTCAGAAATTATACACATATCTATATACAACATTCACAATACAATACTTACCATTTCTATCTCATATACATATACATATACATCATTTTCAACAAATCACCCTTCTTTGGCATATCCAAACTTTCATGGAAACAATTCTCACATTTACATACATTTTACACATCATACAACATTTTCATAAACTCATATCTCAATAAAACACTTCAAGCCATATTCACTTTCAATATATCAATACACATATTACAAAGTCATATTTCATAACATCATTTTATTCACAATTTATCAACCATGAATCACATTTCCAATGAGGGCAGCCATAGATCTCTTTAGTCATATCTTTCAACATTTGCATATCACATATTTCAACAAAGACAGACTCGGGCCCAAACAACACACTAATATGTTATTCAAAGTTCAGAGTTACTGCTTTGGTCTATAATCACAATGATCAAGCCCGTAGGCAATATATCTCATATCTCTATCCATGGATAGTGTAACAGACCCAGTCTCTTGGACCATCAACTCAATAACTTGAGGAGATCCTCAACCCGACAAGACTGTTACTAGTAACAGACCCAGTCTCTTGGACCATCAACCCGACTAAATCGAGAAGATCCTCAACCCGGCAAGACTGTTACTTTTCATATATTTCATATCAATAATTCATATAGTGTAACAGACCCAGTCTCTTGGACCTCAACTCACTCAAATTGAAGAGATCCTCAACCCGGCAAGACTGTTACCTTTTTCACATTTTCTAGGCATGCCGCCAAAACCAGAACTCTGAAATTTGAATCAACATATTAGACACAAAATCTTTTCATTCTCATTTCATTCTCAATTGAATTGCCATAGCCAATAACAATGGCTTCATATCTCATTTGAATCATTAGAGCCAATCACAATGGCTTCACTTCATATTTTAATCATCATAGTCAATAACAATGACTTCACATCATTTTATAACATTTCACTATATAACACTTCATTATTCAAATGCACATTTATATCATCAATTAGGCAAACAAGCCTTAATCATAACATTAAGGTAATTCATCATTAATGATCACATGATATTTCACATTGTACATAACACGTCATTATTCATATGCATCATTAATCTACATATAGCACAATACAATTCATAAGATTGACAATGCATAAAGCATAACATAGTTCATATAATATCAACATTATCATCAAATCATATTGATCAATTCAATTTATCACTCAACAATACATAAACAATGGCATTGCACAAACCTTTTTCCATGATCATTATATCTTCCACATTGCCTATACCATCATTGTTATATACAAAACAATTTACATTATACATTAATGTAGAATCTTCTATATACATTTGGTTGGATCATTATTGTTGCAAGTGTATGTAAGTACAAAAGACAATTGAAGATCCAACAATGTATGAAGAACAATTAACAAACACAAAAACTAACACCCTCAAGGGACACGGCCAAGCCTGTGGCCGTGTCTCTCAATTTAAACATCCAGTAGCCAACACGCCCAAGGGACACGGCCGTGTTCGTGGCCGTGTCACTCAACACCAATTCAAGCAGTAGCAAACACGGGCAATGGACACGGCCAAGGCAGTGGCCGTGTCTTTCAACACAACAATCCAGTACCAGACACGGGCAAGGAACACGGCCGTGTCTCTCAACACAATTCAGACAGTAGCGAACACAGGCAAGGGACACGGCCGTGTCTCTCCAAAATTCATTCAACACACTCAAATTTGCCCCAACTTGGCCGTGTCTCTCATGACTTGGCCGTGTCCTACAATAATTTAAAGACCAAACAATCGAAAATTCATCCAACTAAACCCCAAATCAACATTTCATCATTTTCCTTACAATTATCTCAACTCATCATCACTTAAATGTTAATTTTACACATTTATATACTTCAATCTCTTGTTATCATCCACTTACACACCAATCAAACCAAACATAACCCAAATCCAAAAGAAATCCAACTAAGGAAATAAAAACTTATAGATATAAGTATAATCAATAAATTCAACTCAAGAGATGATTACTTACTTGAATATGTTGCCAAATCTTCATCTCCATCTTCAATACTCTTAAATTCCTTTAATCCTTGGTGTAATTTGAAGCAAAATCATCTTTCTCTCTCTATCTTCTCTCTCTCTCTCTCTCTCTCTCTCTCTCTCGTTCACTAAGAAAAGAAGACGAAGGAGAAGAAGAAAGAAAGATCTAGTTCTTTCTTTCATTCTTATCATATATATATAATAATAATAATAATAATAATAATAATAACAATAATAATAATAATAATAATAATAATAACATTAATACCATTAAATCTCCACCACACACAATTCCTTTTGACTTTCTTCTTCTTTTCTCTTTCCTTCAATACACACATTGAATCCAAGTACAATAGTAACCCCAACACTTTTAGGGTATACTTTAGGATATTACAATTTGGGTGAAGAGAGAGAATTTAGGGTTATGGAAAATTTGAATTCTTGGAATCATGTGTTTTAATTATGCAAATTGATTCTAAATGTGTTGTTTTGGTGTATAAACAAGAATTTTAAAGTCAAATAGTAGATTTGGTTAAGTTTGGTTGGAGTTTGAGAATGGAAGTGTGATTTAGGGTTTTAGAAAATGATTTTTTCAAAGTTGTTGAATTGTATAATTTTATTGGTTTAATCTTGTTGTTTGGTGATATAAGTGATGTATATAAGCTTAAAATGATTAATGGATTGTGTTGGAATGGAAAACCTTCAATGGAGGAAGGTTATGCCATTTTAGGATTTTGTGTATAAGAGTGTGTTTTTGTAATGTAAATGGTTTAAATATATTAAAATATGTTTCTAATAATATAAATAAACTTAATATATTAAAATGAATGGCCTAGTATAAGAATCCAAAGTTAAAGTGAGGTTAGCCTTAAATTTTGGATTTTTGCTTGGATGGGGTTTAATTATGGTTTAATATTGGAAATACCATTAAATGTGATACTAAATGATTATTTGCTATCATATTTGGTTTAGGCATTGAGGGAGGTTGATTTGCTTCATCCAAGTGGTGAAGGGCAAGTTTGAAGGATAGGATTGAAGGTTGTTTTAAGCTTGTTTTGGTTGCTATTTGAGGTAAGTACAAACTTTGAATACAATGGTTATGTTTGCATGACATTTGGGCTTAACACATTTTGGTTGGAAAATGTGTTAAGCTGTTTGATACATTGGTTATGTATGAATAATGTGCTATACATTTGTAATGTCATATATATGTTAAATGAATTGTGAAAAGCCATTGATAATGGCTAAATTGTGTAAAATGTGAAATATGTGTATTATATGAAAATGACCCAAAGTGTTTGGGTAATGCCATTTGTTGTGTATGCATTAAGTGCATTGTTAAAAAGCCATTGGTATTGGCTAGATTACATTAAATGTGATTAATATGTAAATTATGTGAAAATACCCAATGTAATTGGATAATGTGTTGTAAATGCAAAAGTGTGGTATAATGTAATGAGATATGTGGAAACATAATGAAATGAATTAATATTGATATAAATGAGAAATATGAATAAAATGTGTGCCTAGTATGTTATTCAATTTTCAGAGTTCTGTGTTTGGCGGCATGCCTATGATTTGCCTATGGGCTAGATGCTGGGCACCATTGTGAAAATGTTTTTGAGGTGAAATGACCGGGTCGTAAGCCTCAAAAATAAGTCCTTGAAGCTGGGCTGGGTGAAATGACTGAGTCGTAAGCTCAGACCTAGTTGGACTATTACATTGATATTTTGCCTACAGGGCTAGACACATGGTGTCATTATATACCAAAATAGTAACTCTGAAATTTGAATAGCATATTAGTTATCTTTGGGCCCATGCTTGTGTTTGTTTTTATGTGAATTGTGGATTGTGAAATATTTCAAAAATATGAGAAAATGGAATGATGTGATATCTATATGCATTGTGCATTGGCATTGCATTTGAGTTTAATTGTTATCAAGTTTGTATTACTAGGCTTTTGGCTTAGCTCGATTGTTTACATCACGCAGGTGACATGGTAGATTCGGTTGAGCCGGAGAGTTCTTCTAGACCAGGTCTGGTCTAGACTTATGGTTGTGCTTGTAGAGTTGATATCAAGATCAGAAACACTATCAGCAGCATGTATATATTTTATGTTATTGTATATTTTGGGTAGTATGCATATTATATCATGTTTTTTATTTTATGTATTGTAAACTATAAAGAATGTTTGGGTTAAGTTATTTGAAATGGGGGTTTAAATGCGTTCTAAATTATATATATATATAAATGTTTGAGAAACTTGGTGAAAATGAGGAGTATGGGTGAAATGGTGATTTGAAACTGTTTGGGAGTGTTTTCTGATGCAGGTTGTGTAATTGATAAATTTTGGGATGTCCAAATTACAGACAAAACTCTGGTGAATTTTTCATAGAGATTTTCATATAAAATGTTTATTTTAGGTTCCTATAACAAGTAAAGAATATTTATATACTATTTAATTTTATATATTTAGTATTTGAAATTTTAAATAAAAAATGTTAAAATTTTTATTAAACCGGTCTATGACATTTTTATACCATATATACATATTTTACATATGCTGGAAGTATGTATTGTACGTATATAGGGTATAAGGGTGTTACAAAAGTAACTAGGGTTATGATGTTATAGATGTGTTAATTTGAAAGAAAAGTCCCGAGGTAAATTAATATTGATTTGACAAAGCCAACGTTTGATTTAAAAATCAAAATTAAATTTCAAAAAAAATGTTTTATTATCAAATGAGCCTTTAAGCTTGGGAAAGTACATTGCACTTTTAAACCTTAAAGGACATATTGAGCTAAGGTAGGAATTGATCGCAAGGTTATTAAGAAGCTTCCCACTAGTGAGCTAAATTATGGTTTGAAATGAGTATATCTTGTATCTCTCACTATCCTGCTTGGGCCCTCACCACTCATGTTCACTATATCTTGAAGATGAAGCCACTACAAAAATATTCGGCATTTGCGACGGAAATCTGCGACGGACATGTTTCCGTCGCAAATTTGCTACGGATCTGCGACAGATTTGCGACGGAAGGACAAGTCAGAGGAATTTTGAGAAATTGGTCGCAAATCCGTTGCAAATCCGTCGCAGATCTGCGACGAAAATCATTCCGTCTCAAATAATCGTCGCAAAAGTTGGCGCGGAAACTTGGCGCGAGAGAAAACACTAAAAAAACCAATTTGCAACGGAGATCTGCTACCATCTATTGCCGTCGCAAATTTCACTATAAAAATATTCGGAATTTTGCGACGGAAATCTGCGACGGACATGTTTTCCGTCGCAAATTTGCTACGAATCTGCGACGGACATGTTTTCCGTCGCAAATTTGCTACGGATCTGCGACGGATTTGCGACGAAAGGACGAGTCAGAGGAATTTTGAGAAATATCTGCGACGAAAATCATTCCGTCGCAAATAATCGTCGCAAAAGTTGGCGCGGAGACTTGGCGCGAGAGAGAAAACACTAAAAAAAAAGCAATTTGCAACGGAGATCTGCTACCATCTATTGCCGTCGCAAATTTCACTATAAAAATATTCGGAATTTTGCGACGGAAATCTGCGACGGACTTGTTTTCCGTCGCAAATTTGCTACGGATCTGCGACGGACATGTTTTCCGTCGCAAATTTGCTACGGATCTGCGATGGATTTGCGACGGAAGGAGGAGTCAGAGGAATTTTGAGAAATTGGTCGCAAATCCGTTGCAAATCCATCGCAGATCTGCGACGAAAATCAGTGCGTCGCAAATAATCGTCGCAAAAGTTGGCGGGATTACTCCCGCCGAGAATTTTTGCGGAAAATGTTACGTCGCAAATCCGTCGCAGATCCGTAGCAAATTTGCGACGGAAACATGTCCGTCGCAGATTTCCGTCGCAAATGCCGAATATTTTTCTAAACATCTTTGATTCATTGATTATTGTTCATTGTCAAATCCATGATTGGATACTAATCTGCCAAATCTGCTATGATGTTCCAACGTACATGTGGTTGCTATGATCTTTATTTTTCATCTTTCTTTTCTCATGCTTCAGCTCACAGAAACTTGATCTTTATTTTTTTAATTATTGCGTATAGAAAAATCGAAACTTTTTTAGCTTTGGAAAGTGGGATTTAGAGGGTGGAGAGAGATATGTCGAATTTGCAAGTGAATTTCAATCAGAAAATAGATTATGTGTTTAAAGTAGTACTGATCGGAGACTCGGTGGTTGGAAAATCGCAGCTTTTGGCTCGATTTGCAAGAAACGAGTTTAGTTTAGATTCTAAAGCCACGATCAGAGTTGAATTCCAGACTAAAACCATAGTTATTTATCACAAAACCGTCAAGGCTCAGATTTGGGACACTGCCGGTCAAGAAAGGTACTTTCTTGTTCTCTCTCTTGAAGTTCCCTTCAATAATTTTGATTGTTAAAAAGAAAACCCCAAATTTTTTTTTTTGGAAATTTCAAGTTTATGTGCATGGGTTAATTTAAATTTTGGATAATTCTTGAGTGTGGTTTAGCTATTTAGAGAAAGAGTTAAATTGGGTTTGAAATTCAATGCCTGAATTTTCTTTTATAGTTTTTTTTTGTAGTTGGGCGTTGGAATCAAATATTTCTAATGGGAGCTTATTGTGAGCATGAACAAAGAAGAAGCTGGCTCTTTTTTATATTAGATATGAAAATTTAGTTTTAAAATGGACAGTTCTTCATGGATGGTAGATAGATTTTTTACTGTTTTGGATTGGTGGCTCGTATGTGCTTGAAGTATTCTATTGAAATATGCCTATATTGAGTGACTGATCTATTTTTTTAGTATTTAAATGATAAAAAAAAATGGCAACTGTTGTGAGGAAAGTGCTTGATGGGAAGGGAAAGGTTCTGTCCCTTTGATTCGCTCTTAGGCTAGTATGTGATTGCTAAAGGTGTTTTTAGTAGTAGATACTAATACATTACAATGGGTTCCAATCTCTTGAATGATCATGTTCTTGTGTTATTTATGCATAAATTATAAATATAATTGCTTAATGTCAGAAATTCACTGTTAAACTATGATGAACAATACAGTTCTCATAAGTTCAGTAATGTGAGCATGCTGTGTGGATGGATGGAATACTATTGATAATTCTACTAATGGATATGCACATGAGAACCTACAAATATAAAAAAAAAAAATGGAACTTTATAATAAATTCTCCTTGCTGAAGTGGCTGCTGTATATTGATAGAAGAACTGTTAAAACCCTGGAGAACTTGTAAGGTAGTACCAACTGGAGATTAAAGATGATAAGAGCAAGTAAAATGGACACTGAGAAGGAAATGGGATATATTTGGCATTAAAGGAACTGATAATGTTGTGCTTGGTTGAAATCGGTTTCTGATAGGTTGAACTAGCAGTATAATTCTGTTGCTTGCTACAACATTTTGGACTGGCATGTGAATGATGCAGACAGGAAAAGTTACCTTAATCTTTTCTTTGGCTCTTAACTCCATGATTTGTTAATCTGTCACTAATGACAGATATGTATAATTATCAAATACTTCGTGGCATCGCGTACTACCATTCTCACAGGGTTCTTCATCGAGATTTGAAACCACAAAATCTGCTCATAGATCGTCGTACAAATTCACTGAAGTTTGCTGATTTTGGATTGGCCAGAGCATTTGGTATACCTGTTAGGACATTTACTCATGAGGTATTGTTGCATTGGGTTTAATTTTTTTAATGTTTACATTTACACATGCAAAAAGATGTGCTTCCCTTTATGATTAGTCTAAGCTTGTTGCTCATCTTGAAACTGATTAGAAAACTTTAGTAAGCATGGAATTTTTGTTGGATTTCTACCACGAGGGGAGTATGTATATATATATGCTTAAAACTATATATGAATACAATAGATAGCGAATATTGAATATATATGTATATATATATGCATGTATGTATGTATGTATGTATGTATATGTATGTATGCATATAACAGAACAGGGGATTTATCAATGGGTTCTTAATTTGAACTATTTAAAGGACATCTTTATGTAAATGTGTTACGCCTAGCTCGCGATGAGAGAAATGCACACTTAGGAAATGAAAAATATTTTAAAATTAAGAAATATAAAACCATAGTTTATTGCTATTAAAGCAGATGTAAAAAACTACATATTCTTGCAGGTTAGGAGTGCTAAAACTAGGTGATTGCTTCTGCATGAGCATAATAATACATATTAAAACTGTAAATTACTATTGCTGCAATAACGTTTCTAAAAGTATAGCTCTTTCTTCTTGAATGCAATTAATCAATACCTTACAATAACAGCAACAATATGACTGCTTGTCCCTAAATTCCAAAACCAATAAAAATTCCGAAGTAGTGATAATAATAGTTTTCTGAAAGTTACAACTGTTTGTTTCTGTTTATTTCAGTTTTTCTGAAGAAATACTGATATTGCCACTTTTCAATATTTTCTCCATGCCCTGATTTTAGAGTCTCAATTAGTTGATCTGATTTTTTACTGCCTTGGACTAGTATGTTTTATTACCTCTGTTAGCCTATGGAATCTCCGTTGTATCATATTAGGAGTAAATGTTCAATTAACTAAATCTAATTGAATTTAAATATTGAAGTTCAGTTTTTTTAATTGTTAATAAATATAATTTGTACATTAGCAAATTATTTTTTTCGTAAATGTTAATTATAGTTTTTATGTGTTGATTACTTGTATCATTAACAAAATGATCAATAAATTAACAAAATATGGCTTCTTGCGGTTCAAATTAAAGTTGCAAGTTGTTCAATTAATTGCATTTCTATTCACCTTGTACTGCCCACCAGTTGAAAATGACAACTTATTGTTTGTATTGTTGAATTTGCTTCTGCCAATTCAGTATTAGTGGTTTCGTGGTTGCTCTTTTCCTTTGTTTTGTTCGAGCTTATGCTCAGTTAAAATAAAAGTGGAAATAGTAATTTAATTTTTTTAATTGAGCTAATCATGTATGGAATGCATGGAAGTTGAGCTAATCATGTAAAAGAGGCAGACAAGTCATTGAGGAGCAAAAGCTGCACCAAGGTAATTTTAGTTAATTTATGTAAATTAGCTCAACTTTCTTATTCTTTTTATAAAAAATCATCATTTAAATAATCAAATATTGTTAGAATACCTATTGATTATCACTAATTATTATCTTTTAAGACTTTTAGTTGTTGCATTGAGCTATTCGAGTAGCAATTAGTTCGTATGTGATGAGAAGCATAAACAAAATTATTGATATGTTCTAATAAAATAAAATTTCTATTTCTTCTGGTTGCAGGCAACGGCGCCAGCGGTTCAGACAATAGTTGATGTGAATGAATTAGCAAAGTCAATGCAAAGAGAGCACGTTTACATGCACCTGACGACAAACAGCTTGTGTATATACAAAATTCCTGAGCAGCTACACGAGTTGAATGAAAAAGCCTACACACCACGGTTAGTATTACTTTGTTAACATGTATCATATTATTCTTTTCATTTACTCTTTTTAATATTATTTGCAGGTTAATAATGATGATGCAAGTCATGATTCAATGGAAAATGATAATTGAAGATCTATATTGTTATTTTCAAGATAGATTATTTATAGTAGTGTTCTTAACACTTGTATAGTTAAATTGTAAAATATTTTATTTTATTGAAGATTAATAAAAGAATTATTTTTATCAATGTAATTAGTATTTTTTTAGATTGTGTTTAAATGTTCCAAATGTATTTATAAAGTTCTCATAAAATTAATTGATAATACAAATAGTTCCAATAAAAATCAATATTAAATTACTACGGATTTGCTACGAATCTGCGACGGATATTTGAAATCTATGACGGAATCTGCGACAGATACTGCGACGACAATCTGCGACGGAATCTGTGACGGCAATCTGCGACGGAATCTGTGACGAATTTGCGACGAAAATCTGTGACGGAATCTGCGACGGAAATCTGCGACGAAATCTGTGACGAATTTGCGACGGAAATCTGTGACGGAATCTGCGACGGAAATCTGCGACGAAATCTGCGACGGCCTGTCGCAAATTGAAAATTGCGACGCCTTTTTTATTAACGGATCGTATCCGTCGCAGATCGGTCGCAGATCGGTCGCAAGACTTGATTTGCGACTGATCTGCGACGGATCTGCGACGGATTCTGTCCGTCGCAAATAGCGTGTTTTTTTGTAGTGAGCTATGGATGTGACATCTCCTGAAGATTCAAAGCAAAGCCTAAATGAACATCTCAAAGGTGCCAACGAGAGTCCTATGGCCTATGACCTCAGTCTGTGAGTTAGTATAATCACTTTAAGTATCACTCAAGCATATCATGCATACATGAGCATGTCACATTGCATTTTTGTTATTTATTCTTTAAGCAACCAACAATGAGGAGCAGACATGGTGCCAGGGGGCATGAAAGGCCCATTGCTTGATAGAGATCCAATCCCATTATGAAAGAAAGAAGAATTACATGCTAATAGAAATGTTGATAAGAATCTAGACATGGGGCAAATTTACTAGTTTGAGCCTGCATAGGGGGGGGGGGTAAAAGATAAGGTATCCAATAGAAAGAATCGTTGAATTCTTGAAAGAAAAATCCATTGAAGATTGGAACAAGTGGCTAGAAGAAAGCCAAAACTCTCAAATGATAAATGGTCAATCAACCTAGAAGAGTTGAAGTTGATAGCTAGAAGAAAGCCAAAACTCTCAACTGATAGAAGATTAATCAAGCTAAAAGAGCTAAAGTTGATGGCTAAAAGAAAACCAGAACTCTCAACTAATAGAAGGTTAGTCAAACTAAAAGAGCTGAAGTTAATAGCTAGAAGAAAGCTAGAACTCTCAAATGATAGAAGGTCAATCAAGCTAGAAGAGCTTAAGTTGATGTAATACATAGGTCTAGAACCCAAACCAATCCTCGGGTCCAGAACCCAAATCAATCCATAGGTCCAAAACCCAAACCAATTCATGGGTCCAGAACCCAAACTAATTCATGGGTCCAGAACCCAAACCAATCCACAAGTCCAGAACCCAAACCATGTACGGGTCTAGAATCCAAACCAAATTCATAGGTCTAAAACCCAAACCAAGTCACAGATCCAGAACTCAAACTAAGTCATAGGTCCAGAACACAAACCAGATTGGGTCCAGAACCTAAACTAATTCATGAGTCTAGAACCCAAACCAATCCATGGGTCTAGGACCCAAACTAAGTCACGAGTCTAGAACCCAAACCAAGTCATGGGTCCAGAACCCAAACTATAATTTTTGGTGGATTGTTAATGGATGGAAGTTTTGTGAAATTATAATTTTTTGAAGTGTTAAATTTTTATTTGTAGGTTGTGTAAATTGATTTTTGGGGATATCCAAATTACAGACAAAACTCGAGTAAAATTGTTTAGAGATTTTTCATTAAAATACGTATTTTTGGTATTTAATCTACTAATGAATATTTTTATTTATTTATTAGAGTACGTTATAAAGTTTAAAATATTTTTCTTATAAATATGGAAATTTTGAAATGACGGGTAACGGTGACACTTTTGTATTATGTATATATATATTACATATACAAGGTGTATTTATTATTGTATATAGGGTACAAGGGTGTTATATCAAACTTGATTTAAGGAAGAGCACCAAAAAATCATTGTAAAAAAGATCATCATGATTTTTTATGGCTTTGAGGGATCTCTCCATTCCTTCATCAGCATCAGAAGTGGGTGGTATTGTGGGTAGAGCTAGAGATGGATCCAAGTTGATTCCAATAGGTGGTAGTGGTAGTAGGTTATTAGGTCTTGCAATGTCAGATGTATTCAAATTGATGGTAGTTAGGGCTATGGGTGGTATAGAAATAGGCAGAGTTTAGGGGTGGATGGCTTGTATCATGGTATGTAATTCCCCTTGGATTGCAGTTCTTTGGGCTTCTAATGCACGAGTAAGCATAGCATGGTTATTTTACTTTTGTCTCATCAAAAAGGCTTCCAAATAAGCTGGCATTTGTTTGCTACCCTCCTATTATCCCATAGGTACTTTTAAAAGGAATAAAATAGTTTTAGTTCTAGGGAAAAGTTCAAAGTTTACGATCAAGGCAAAGCTATGTCATACATATATGGCTTGGTTAATCATCTCTTGAACTTTACTTCAAATGGACTGTCTTTGGTTGGTAATTCTAGATTCTATGTTTTGAAAGTTTGAAAGGAGGGTCTTTTCAAAGCTCCCCAAGATTGGAATATCATATCGGTCTCAAGAGACATGGCATCTCCTAAACTGAATGGAAGTTAAAGGTAAAGTTATGGCAACTTAAAAAGACAACAAGGAAAGGAAAGAGAAAGGAAAAGGAACACATTTCATGAGATGTTCTTGAATGAATGCTTACTGGTAAGCATAGTTTTAAAAGAGTTGTCACTTCAAATTTGATTACAGAAGGAAAATTCAAAGGAAAACTCCTTATGACTCCATTTTTAGAAAAAAAGCACTAGTCAAATCTAAAGGATGGGTCCAATACTAGATTTTTTCACTTTAAGCAAATAAATCTAACCTTTTTGTAAACCAAGATTTACAAAATGATTTCATGATGAAAATTAAAGAATGTGCATGGGCAGTTATATTATGCATGAACAATTATTTTATACATGAGCATGACATCAATTCATCTATCACAAACTAAACAAAAAATAGTTTCAAAGGGAATAATTTAATATTACATTTTAAAAAGCCAATAAGAGGGGACCCTAACTCAAGCCCTTATGGGTACAAGGATGGGTACACATTCTGATGTAAGCATGGCTATGGAAACTATGGAAGGAGGTGATGGAAATCAAAGCTTGAAGATTCATTGTGGACCAATTACAAGACAAAGAGCTAAGAAGATAAAGGAAGCCTTACAAGCTTATGTGCAAATAATCATAAATACAAACATGGAGCCATATGGACCAAGTAGAAGCAAAGAGAATTAGACCATTTTGTTGAAGGCCATGGATGATGAAGGCTAGTTGGGATTACTTCTTTATTTTATCCCAACTAGATATTAAATTTATTATTTTATTATTAGTTATTTATAAGACTTATGTTATTTAGATGACATTTAATAATTAGGGTTGGGTCTTATTGTTTAAGCCCAAAGTTATTAGCTTATTATTAGGTTATTTTTAGTTAGAATGATAGGATGAGGGTGAAGCTATCCTTTTAACCAAACATCATTTTATTATTGTAACCTATTTATACCATCTTGTATCTCTTTGCAAAAGGTTAGACATTATTTGAATAGAAATTCTAGATTTATTGAGAGTGTGTATTCTCTTGTTCGTCATTTATTGTGAGATAATTCCAATTGGAATTGTGTTAATCACTTTGAAGTAGAACAAGGTTAATCACTTTGAAGTAGAAAATTCCAATGTTCTCTTTCACAAGTTGGAATTGTGTCAAGGACATGGCAAGAATCTGATTTAGCTTCTCAAGGTGAGGGGTCTATAGTCTTTATACTAGGGGTTCACGCTCATTTTGTATCAAAGCTTAGGCTTTAAATTAGGTTCCCAATCTATCTATTTATCTATACTATTACCTTTTGAATTATTGTTTGATTTAGTTTTGTTCTTATTCTAGCATTGTTCTTGTCGAATAGTTGTTAAGAAAATTATAATAAAAAAGAAAGAAAAGATAAGAGAAAAATATATTAAAAAAAAGAAGAAAAAAATCAATTCAAAGAAAAAAAATTGTTATTAATCTTGATCTTGTTCAAAATTTAGTTTGTATTGTGTTAGTGGTTGGCATAGTGGTGTTTCAAACCCTAGAAACTACCAAAGAAACTTCCAAATTCGTCCAAACCCTAGAAAATTTTCATAACCAATTCACGGGGTAGTTTCCTAACCATACCACATCAAATACGGTGAGACTATACCTGTCCCACCTAAATTTTCATCGTACTATGCACCGTGAAACATACTGCCAAATTTCAAAATTTTTATCCAAACCCAGTCTGGTCGGACTTATATTATATCAACCGTACCCCACATTGTCCACCCAAATTTTCACCGTATCACCTACCATTAAATCTACTACCAAATTTTCCAAATTTTGTCCAAATCCATCCTAGTCATACCACTGTCATTCTGATGGGGTCGCACCTAGAAACTTACTGTCAGATTTCATTAATTTTACACAAGCCAATCCCAGTTGGGCTAAAGATATACTGACCATACTAAACCTGTTCTACCTAATTTCTCACCATACCACCTATTGTAATCTTTACTATATCCAATTGACCCATTTCCAATCAAACCATCACCAAGTCTGGTTTTAAGAACCATTTCTCAAGGAATTTCATACCTCTTTATGATTATATAGTTTGTAGGGATTTTGATCTATACAACGAATCTTGATAAGAGGTTTAAGAGGTAAAAAGCACGAGTGTGAGCTCATATAGAGAAAAGCCCAAACATGAGTGAACTTGAGTGAAACAAGTAAGGGAGTGAAGCTGAAAAAACCATCATTTCATGGGAAGATGAATCCTGAAGCTTACTTGGATTGGGAGAAAAGATAGAGATAGTATTCGATTGTCACAAATATTTTGAAACTAAGAAAATTAAGCTTGTTGGTACTTTTAAGGATTATGCCATCAATTGCTGCGATGACACGAAGCAAAGGAGAAGGAGGAATAGGGAGAGACCCAGCGAAGAGTGGAGAGCCCTTAAATCTATCATGAGGAGGAGATTTATACCAAACTACTACGTAGGGAATTGTACAATCAACTTCAAAACCTCAATTAATGGTCTAAGAGTATGGAGGAGTATTACAAGAAGATGGAGGTAGAAATAATTAGAGCTAATGTTGAAGAGGATTGTAAAACCCTTTAACAATCCTCTCAGAGAACCTCTAAAATATGTTACTCAATACACTAAACTGTTTTATAGACAATCCAATATCTAATTCCACGCAACTTAAATAATAATATGACCACAAATTTCAGCAAAGTTTCTTCTGTAATAATCACTACCTAAAAATTTCAACAATAAATAATACAACATGCAATAAAAACACTTCTAATTCCCACTAATCAAATTAGACTCCATTAACTCCAATAATTGTAATACCCATAAATTTTGGATATTGTTAAATAATTAATATGGAGGGATAATTAGGTTTGTTGGGAGAGGTGCATAATATATACTTGAAGTATACATAATATATACTCAAGATATACCTGATATATACACAGGGTGCAAAATATATACTTAATATATACTTAACATATACATTTTAAATAAAAGACAAAGTTAGGTTAAAAGTTAAAATAAATAATTAAATAAATGAAAATTTAAAAAGTAAGAAAGATAATTATGGATGGAAAGAAGATTGAAAATATCTTAATCATATATTAATTAATTAATTATAAAGAGGGATAAGGATGGGAAATTTAAAAAAAAAAAGTCATCTTCTTCTTCCTTTTACCATTTTGGCCGAATTTTAGAGAGAAAGGGGAGAGATTTCCTTCACCCAAACACATCAAATTTCATTAGGAATCCAAGGGTTTCAAGTTAGTTTTGAAGATTAATCATGGATTTAGGTAAGAATTCTTCACTTTTATCTTGTTTTGTTGGACTTTGAGATTATGTATGATTAAGTTAGTAAGAGAAAGTATGTTTAAATTATTAAAATTGGTAGTAATAAAGTTAAAATGATTAATACATGATGATTTGTGGGTTGATTGGTGAAAATAAATCGATTTTGGTGAAGTTAGGGTTATGGGTAGATTATGTAAAATTAGGCTCTTTGAAAGAGGTTTTGATAATTGTGAAAATGAGTTATTAGGATGTTATTTTGATATTTAAGTGATGATTTTAAGGTTGGATGATTTAAATGAATGGGTTTGGTTAAAGTATAGATGAAGCAGTGATGGATTAGGGTTTTTAGTAGAGTCATTATATGAGCAGAGATTTTTGCCCCCACTCCCACGTGGAATGATTCTTGCAACTTTGGCACTATTAGGCTCAGGTCCTTAGAGAATATGGGCCTAAACTCGGAGAAAATAGAGTAGCCACTTGGATGGGCCGGGAAAAAGAAACGGGTGGATGACTCCATTCTTAAGTAATCACCAACCCCCTAATGGGTTCAGAAAGTTGGATACGTATAAGTAATGTGAAAATGACCCAACACCCCCATAACGCCCGGTTCATTGGTACCGATCTCCTTTTCAGGTCTAAATATTATTAAATTCTTAACTTATTGAAATATCATCCATGTTACATGCAATTATCAAAATCAAAACAAGTTCAAACAAAACAATAAATGGGCGCCCATCCGAAGATGGAAACATGCCTTTACAAAGTCCAATGTCCAAAACAAATAAAATAGGACACCTATCATTTGGTGGAAACATGTCCTTTACATTAATCCAAAACTTAAAATAATTTAAATTACATGGGACTTGACTAATGAGGTGCTCACGAAGTGGAAACATACCTCTTTACATTTTTAAAACTAAGATAAACCAATAAAATACATTCAATCATCCATCATAAATAAAAGAAAATCATCCATCACAAAACAAATAAATCATCCATAATAAATGATATAATCAATCTAGATTTTAATGTTACATTGGAATAATAAATGCATAAAACCAGGGTTTTAAGAAAATATGATTAGGGTTTTAGGATTACAAAAAAACATGATTAGAGTTTAGGGTTTCAAGGTTTGGGAATTAATTTTACTATTTTATAAATGAAAATTAAGGTTTTGGGATTTGAATTAGGGTTTTGGTTACTAAAATAAAGCTACTATTTTGGTCTTAGTAAACAAAGTGTAGACCCTTAATTTTTGACCCAGTCCAGTCTAATATTTTTAAACAGTCCAAAATAATTATTGTAGTATTTTTAATAATATTCATTACTTATAGTATTTATTTTTAATTAAAATAAAAAATAATAAAAAAGAGAGAAAAGATAAAAAAATAAAATTAAAAATAGAAATCGGCGACGGGCAGAATCGGCGATGAAATTTTTCATTGCTAGCGACGAATTGGCTTGGACCAATTCTATGGCGAAATGGCCATGGACCAATTCACCGCAGGAAGCCAATTCATCGTAGGTTTTTCTTATGACGAACTGGCCTGTGGCTCTCTCCCAGCCCGCGCCTAGCCTGCACCCAGCCCGTTCACCCCGCAGCAATTTTTACCAGCTCAATTTTTTTTGAAACCCTATTCTACTTGGTTTTAGTTTTTAATTTTATTTCCTAAATGGTTTTTATTTCCTTAACCAATTAGTATTAGGTTTTGATTTTTCTTATAAATACCACATCAAAACACACAGAAAATGGACCTTTAGCAATTATTGGGACTTTTTGTAATATCCCAAAGTACACCCTAAAAGTTTTGGAATTTATTATGGTATTTGGATTTAATGTATATGTTTAACCGAAAGAGAAAAGAAGTGAAGAGAGTGTATATGTTGTATTTATGGAAATATATATACAAGTTAAATTAATGAAGGTAAAAAGAAGAGAAATGAATTAATTTAATACCCGATTTTAGTGTACATTGGAATAGTAGTAGTGAGAAGATATGTTGGTAAAATAGGTAAGGAAAATATTATAAGAGATAGATGTATATGAAGGATAAAATATATAAGAGATATATATATATACCAACATATACATCACATATACATAATGTATAAAGTGGTGTAGGAAAAGTAAGTTTATATAATAATAATAATAATAATAATAATAATAATAATAATAATAATAATAAAAGAAAAAGAAGAAAGGAAAGTCAAAGGATGAAAGTGGTGGTGGAGAATATTTTAGAAAATATTTAATTATATTATTATTATATATATGATAAGTATGAATAAAGAAAGAAGATTTTCTTTCTTTCTTCCTTCTTCTTATGATTATTCTTCTTCTTGCACGAGAGAGAGAGAGAGAGAGAGAGAGAAAGAGAGGTGATTTTATTTACATATACATCAAATTCTTAAGGACTTTAAGAGAATTGAAGGTGGAGATTGAGGATTTGGCAAAATATTCAAGTAAGTATTCATTTTCTTGTATTGATTTCTATTGATTGAGTTTATATTTGATATGGTTGGTGTGTGAAGATGATGTTAATGAAAGATTGAAGTATATAGATATGTTGAATTGGTATTTAGATGATGATAATATGGTTATTTGTGAGGATGATGATGGATTGTTGAGATTGTTTAGTAAGGGTTTCATATAAATGAATTGGGGATTTGAGTAGTTGATACATGGTGATGTATATAATGATTATTATTATGATATATTGAAGTTATATAAGTGTTAAATTGATAGGTAATTGATGAATATAACCAAGATGTTGATTAAGGGTGATGTAGTATAGGTTTTGAAGTGTTTGTGTTTACATGGATGAGAGTTCGAAATGCATGATTTTGCCTGACACGGTCAGTGACACGACCATGTTGTTGGGTGTGTCAATGGTATTGAGTTTGACGTTTGTGACACGACCATTAACACGGCCATGTTATTAAGCGTGTCATAGCTACTGTGAGAAAAAGTAATTGACACGGCCATTAACACACCCGTGTTGTTGGGCGTGTCAATGTTTCTATGAGGCAGAATGAGTGACACGTCCATTGACACTTCCTTATTACTAAGCGTGTCAAAGCTTCTATATTGTTGGCTTAGGGCACGATCAGGGACACGCTCGTGTTGGTGAGCGTGTCATGTGTAGAGCTTGCCCTAGTTAGTTATCATTCTTATTTTCTTATATGTATAATTATCTTTGGATTAGGTTTTGAAGAGATTGTGTTGCCCTAATCCAAGTGTTGAGGATTATTGGAAGGTGAGTTTGGTGTGGTGTGATTGCTCATGAGGTAAGTACAAACTACATTATTGCATACATTCATATGATGTTGAGACTTAACACACATTTGATTGTAAATGTGATAAGAAATCTAATGTATTGTGGATGCTTATTAATAATGTTATGTTTGGTATAATGTGAATGTTGTGAAGAGCATTCAAAATATATGTTCAATGCAATTAAGTATATATATTTAAATGATGAATTGATTTAAGATGAATTGAGATATAGTGAGATGGAAAACCAATGTGGTTGGTTATAATGATGTAAATGATATAATTGAGGCATGTTTGCCTAGATGATGTTCAACGCAATTGATGAGATATGAAGCCATGGTTGTTGGCTAAAATGATAATGATGCCAATGAGATGATTGAGACATGGTTGCCTAAGTGATGATGAGTAAATGAGAATGAAATTTATAATAAAATAATGAATGTATTGTGTGTCTAATGTGTTATTCCATTTTCAGAGTTTTATTTTTGGTGGCATGCCTATAGTAATAATCTCTTGAAGTTAGGTTGGGCTTGATCCTTGAAGCCAAGTTGGGTTGAAGTTTAGCATGCTTAACTCCCCTTGAAGCTTGGTTGGGTCTAGTCCTTGAAGCCTAATTGAGATGTTACAACCCTTGAAGCTAGGTTGGGTTTGGTTCTTGAAGCCAAGTTGGGTTGATACTTAGCATGCTTTGTTCCCCTTGAAGCTTGGTTGAACCTAAATCCTTGAAGCCTAGTTGGGATAATGATAATGATAAATTTGATAATTAAACCAAAACATTAACTCTAAAAGTTGAATGACATATTAGAGTCTTTGGGCCCATGCTTGTCTTTGTTGGAAATGTGATTCATGAATGGTGAATTGTGAATAATGAATTAATTGAATAAAATAAGAACATGTAATGTTATGAAATATGATATGATTACAATACATAAGTAAACTATTGAAAAGAAATATGGCTTGAGAAGCTAAGTTGAAAGATGAGATTCTGAAAATATAGTATGATATGTAATATGTGTATTGATGTAGACATTGTGAGTATTAGTTATGGAATTGTGGTTTGTGTTAATGATATGTGTATATGTATATAATATATGAGATTAGTAGAGATATATGAAAGGTGTAATTGAAAAAGGAAAACATGATAAGAAACTAATGGTACATGAAGTTAATATATATATGTTTGAATTTCTGTAATGTATGTTTATATTATTTATCTGTACTACTAAGCTCTCGGGCTTAGCGCGGTTGTGTAATCGCGCAGGTGAGTAGGTGGTAGATCTGAAGTCAATCGTTATACCACGAGAAGAGTAAGAGTATGTCGAGACCAACTAGAAGGTGATGCATACATGTATAATTTTAATTATGTTGTATTTTTTACAAGAATGTATTTATATGTATAAATGAAGTTTTGGTAAAAATAAGATTATTATATATACATAAGATCATTAAAAGTATAAAGATTTGTAAATGTTCTTTAAATTAATGTAATATTGTTTGAATTCAGCTAAAGGTTTTTAAATTGAAACAAAAAGTGACATTCTTATACTTTATATACGTACTGTATGTATACCCGGTATATATATAGTATTTATATAGGGTATGGGGGTGTTACACTTTGGGCAATTATTCAGACTTTTGAGCCTGAGACTTGAGACTTTGATCTTTTAAGGAGATCGAACTTTTTTAGAACCTTAGACGTGAAAAAGCAAGAGGTAGCAAGCAAGAAGGAATACATCAAAGGTAGCATACTTTGTCTTTGGCTATTGTTCAACCAGAATTCAAGTTGTGGTGGAACCAACAATGAAGGTTTGAATTTCTATTTACTTATTTTTGTTTACAATAGCTTTATCATTCAATTGATCAATTGTTTAAACATACAATAGATGATATTTTTGTTATTTGATCGATTATTTTGTTTATCATCCAAACTCTATTCAAAACCCTAAAAACCTTTTTTCAAAACCCTAAAAACCTTTTTTCAAAACCCTAATATCTTAATACCCGTAAAACATTTTTTAAAATATAAAATCCTAATTACACTTTTCTAAAACCACAAAATAATAGACTATTTTCTTAAAACCCTAACCAAACCTATTTTTCTAAAATCATAGTAGCCTATTCTTTCCAAATACCTAATTTAAAATCCAACTTTCATGATCTTCAATCTTATTTATTTAAACCTTAAATTTTACTATTATTTTCACACAACTTCTGAAACCCTAAATCCAAAACACCCATTCCTTAGATTCAAACCCTAATTTATTTCAAACCCTAAATCTTTCAAACATCCAGTAACTATATTACTTCTTCTATATTAAATATTTCTCAGATTGATTAATCCAGTAAACTAAATTACAAAACCCTAATTATTAAACT
The DNA here is from genome assembly GCA_947685225.1 of Garcia nutans. Lineage (NCBI taxonomy): Eukaryota > Viridiplantae > Streptophyta > Magnoliopsida > Malpighiales > Euphorbiaceae > Garcia > Garcia nutans. Next base: position 35,772,299 of record CANTUV010000008.1, on the reverse strand, counting down.
TAAAATCCAAGAAACCCTAAATTGATGTATGAACCCTAAATTTATATACTTACTATTTTATTTAAATTAGATGAATGTTTATTATATATTTTAATTGATGTTTGATGTCTTTGATGAATGATTTATTTATAATGAATGGTTGGTTATTTTTATTGATTTGTTTTGATTTCAAAACATTCTAAGAGGTATGTTTCCATATTTTGGGTACCTCATGTAGTAAGCATCATGTAATTTTTTTTTATTTAAAGTTTTTCGAACCAATGTAAAGGACACGTTTCCATCTTTTCGGTGGGTGTCCTATTTAGTTTTAAACATGGATGATGTAAGGACATGTTTCCATCCTTGGATTGGTGTCCATTTATTTATTTTGTTTGGACATTATTGTGATTTAAATAAAGTATTTATTTATTCTTATGATCACATGTAGTATGGATAATATCATTATATTTAAGAATTTTTTAATATTAAGACCGGCAAAGGAGGCCGATCCCAAAGAACTGGGTGTTGTGGGGTGCTGGGTAGTTTCTCACCTTCCCCACACGTACCCAATTTTCTGAACTCATTAGGGGGTTGGGAATTCTTTAGGAATTGCGTCATCCACCCCTTTCTTTTTCCCGGCCCGTCCGGGTGGCAACTCCATTTTCTCCGGGCTTAGGTCTGTGTTCTCTAAGGCCTCGAGCTTAAGTAGTGCCGAAGTCGCAAGAACCATTCCACCGGGAGTAGGGGAAAAAATCCCCGCTCACAGTGGCGACTCCACTGGGGAAAAGAGAATTTGATTCCATTGGTCTTTATATTATTATATTCTTTCTTATCATGTTATTATCCATTGCATCATATTAGATTACATTGTGTGCGTGAGTTAGGACGTCCGTGTTATCCGTGTTGTGTTATGTGAGGGATACCACACTTTCACTCAAGATATGGAGGTCGAGCATGGCATAACCACTCATAGCCTCATACCTTTTGGTATATACTTGCTATGGGAACCTGAGCTTTTTTAACCCAAAGACTAAAGCTCATATAATTGGCCTAGTTACTTTCCTTAGGTTTTTACCCCAAATGCTTGTTGTTTGACTATGGTTAATTTATCTTGGCTTAAATCATGGCTTATTTGATTTGTTCTTTTTCTAATACGACCTAAGTACATTGTAAGCTCAAAATAAATTTTTCTTTAAAGTCCAAAAGACTAAAGATATTTTCAAAACTTTTCAAGATGGTCTTTGGACATAAAACTTTTCTAAAAAATAAATCAAAAGTTCTTTTCTCATGACCCAAATACAAAGCCCAAAATCAATTTTTTCTAAAACCTTTTTACAAAAGGCTTAGAAACAAAAATATTTTCATAATCTTTTATTTAGGTCAATTATGAAATACCAAAAATCAATTGTGAGCCTAGTTTATACTAAGAATTATTAACCATGAGCTTGTTTTTGGCATGAATCATTAGTTACTTTTTCAAGTGAGAAATCTATTTATAATAAACCTCTCAATTTAGTTTTAATACAATATAGCATAAAAGCTACTTTAGTTGGTTGAATGGAGTAAAACCTAATTAATGAGAATTATCATGAACTGATTTCCATTTTTAAAATATAACTATTGGTTGAAACGTCTGAGAGAATTTTTTGAAAACAAGATACCCCATGTTGGTACTTTGTTAACCATATACCTAGGATAAGAGACTCGCCATCCGTGTGTGGAAGTGATAAGGTGGGAAGGAACGTCCTATTTATCCTTGTTTATTTATTGTTTGTGCATACATGCATACATTTATCACATCACACATCATTAAATCCTTTCTGGATCACAGCCCTAGATTATGACAGTTCAAAAGCTTACGATTATCTGACCTACGCCGGAGACGAAGAATCTAGCAGTGACTCAATCACTTTTTCACCAAAAGAAATGGAGCCTGAATAAATTCAAAGAATGGTAGACGACACCCTCAATGCTAAAATGGAAGAACTAAAGGGGCCCCTAGATGAGATCATGAAGAATCAAATGGCTACAATATTTGGAAATAATGCCGAAGCATCCGCAAGCACCAAGAAAGATAAGGGGAAGGCTAAAGTTGGTGAAGTGGCTTTTGATGATGATAAGGTGATCATTGATGATAATGATGATTGGGCTCAATACTTCCAAGATCCTCAAGACAAGAAGAAAGAGTCGAAGGTTGTTGAAAGATAAGTTGTGGAGAAAAATGAAACTTCAGATGTTGAAAAGATGATTGTTGATCTGGAAAAGAAGTTTGAAAAGAAGCTGAAAACCGAAGAAATGTCCGAAGTTGACAAATTATTTGAGCTAGATGAAGAAGTTTCGTACAAGTTCAAGATGCCATCCTTAGCAAAGTTTGATGTAATCGAAAATCCTCACCTCCATGTGAAGCAGTATATCACTGCTATGTAGTCTGCCCGAGCTACTAAGGCTCAAACTCTAGGTACTTCATGCTCTCATTAGACCCTATTAACCAAAATTGGTTCAATACCTTAGATGATGGCACACAAAAGAGTTAGGATCTGCTATACAAGGCCTTCATCCAACAATATGGATACAATGTTGAGATGGAAGTTACCTTATGTTAGTAAATCGTGAAGAATCTGCAACCCTTGCCGCAGCGGAAAACAAAAATTCTTTCGATTTACTCACAGGATCCATGTGATCCATTCAATTCGATAAAAGAGATTCGAAACTAACCTTTTTTGTGTAGCTTCAAAATGATTAACAGATGCTGCCTTCTGAAGACGAACACCCTCTAACGAAATCCACACAAACGTACGCCGGTCTGAGTGCTAGCTCACCAACGGCAGTGGCTGAACCTTTTCAAAACGAAACTAGGGTTTTTTTTAGGTTTTTTTCTCTTCTTACGTTTTCTTTTGCAAAACGAAATTATAAGATCATTAAACCTCCAGTCCTTTTAAAACCGTTTTAAAAGACTTCTTTTTATCAAAACCCTAACTGTCCATATCCCATATGGACCCACGTTTTAATAATTATTATCTAATAATAATTATTATAACAATATTATTATTAATATCTAATAATAATAATAATACTAACAACAATAATTAAATATAATTATTATTATTTAAGTACAGCCTACGTTCTATGTGTGTGACCCGATAGGCTCATATTAATTGGTAGTGTATTTCAATCTCTATTGAAATGCACAAATCATAATTGGCCTCTAGCAAGACATTACGACTACCCAATTAATCATGAGAATCATTATAAATGAAAAACCTGAAATAGTACATGCATTAATCCCTTTGTCACACGATATCTAGTTTGAACATAAGTCATAGTAAATGTCATACTTATATTGTCCAAACTTATGATTACTCGATCTCCAAGTTAACTGATAAACAAATAAGATTGATCTTATATCAACTTATTTGAGCATGGCCATGCATTTCTCAGTTACACTTATCGAGGGGCCCAGAAGATATCTCTCTCATAGAGAGGGACAAATTCCATCTTGATTGTTCATTTTCCTCTACATAATTTATATCATGTTCAAGCATAACCTTTATAATTATCTAGTTACAGATAACGTTTGATCATGTCAAAACATAATATTCCTTATGTTGGAAACTATGACAATCTCAAGTCAAAGGATTAAATGAAAACTATTATGAGATACACTTATGACATTAAACCATGAAGTGATATCTATGTGGGTCTATCCAATACACTGTTCTCTAACATGTATCCATAATATTGATTTGTATCTTCATACCTATAATCATCTTATGATTATCAAATCAATATTACACTAGTTATATTTATTATTATCTCCATAACAATAATAAACCAGGGATATAATCATTATTATATATAACATGCAAACATAACAATGATAATAAAAACTTCTTTATTAATAACAAAATGAATAACATTAAGGTCCAAATCAATGGCCTAGGGCATATACACTAACACCTTAATGGAAGTTGAGTCCATTAGACAAAGGCTAAATTAGAATTTTGTGGACTATGTGAAAAGATAGAGGAATAAGGCTGCTTTGCTCAAGAGAAGGCCTAATGAATCCGATCAAATTAGAATGATTGTGAGAGGAGTGTTACCTAGCCTTCACAAAAGGATGTCTCATACACTCATTCGGGATTTTAAAGACCTTTTGTAAGATGGTCTACAAATTGAAGAGTGGGAAAGAGAGAAGAACCGCTTTTCAACAATAAAGAATGAGAAAGGAAACTACCAGTCTGGTAACCAAAGAATACAAAAGGTCATCAGTGTTAATGCTACGGGCCAAGGAGGAAGAAGGTAGTTTTCAGAATTGGGGAAGTCGCTGACTTGGGTCCTCAATAAGCTACAAAAGAAGGGATTGTTACAACCCTTAAATCCTAGTCCTTTGCCCAACCCTCTCCCACCTAATTTTGACAATAAGGTATTTTGTTAATTGCAACAAATGCAAGGGCACGACATGGATAGATGTGTGAGATTGAGGCATGAGATCCAAAATTTGATTGATAATGGGAAGTTGTTTGAGCCCAATAAGCCAAACACCAAAGACAACCCATTGCCAAGGTTCAATAGAGTACCACCACCGGCGACCTTCATAATTGGAGGAGGTTTGCATGAAAGCTTTGTCATGTCTTCTTTCCAAGATGTGGGTGGAGAAGAAACCAAGGAAGAAATGGTATTTAGAAAAGTTGAACAAGCTATGGTGGGTAAAGAAGTAGCAATCTGTATTGTGAATGAGTTTTGGGATTCAAGCGATAATGATGACGATCTTGTACCCAAGAAGGAGGAATGGACCTGGTCCAAGCCTGAAGAAGATGAAGTAATGAACACTAGATCTAGTAAGCCTTATGCAAGGCCACCACCTAAGTAGGTAGAAGTTAATAAAGGGAAGGAAGTCGAAGTGGGAAATAAAGAGGAGGAAGATGACACTATGCTTAAGCAGTTAAAAAGAACCCAAGCAAGTGTCAGCATTTGGGACTTATTGGCCACTTCTAAGAAGCACCATGAAACTATGGCCAAGGCCTTGGCTAGCATGCCAATTTCCACCTCCATAACACCGGAGGAACTGATTAACTTCATAAAAGTTGAAGGAGCAATGAAATGTGAAGATATTCAAAAGAGGAGCGAAGTTAATATGGGAATGGTATCTTTCTCAGATGCGGATTTACCAGAAGAGGGGAGAGATCACATCCGTCCTCTCTTTATCAAAGTAGAAATCAAAGGAAAAAGAACTCCATGTGTGATGGTTGATGATGGGTCTGCCATAAATGTTTGTCCACTTAAAATATTGCCAAAGCTAGCTATATCAATGAGGGATCTAAGCCCAATCAAGGTAACCATTAGGGCTTATGGCAATACCAAGAGGCATTCAGAAGGGACTTTCAAAGCTATTGAAAAGGTTGGTCCAATTGAATCTATTATTGAATTTGTTGTTTTGGACATACCTATTACTTTTGCTCTACTTTTGGGACGACCATGGTTCCATCCTCTTGGTAGAGTTCCTTCCACCCTTCATCAAAAGATCAAGTTTCCTAACTGAGATGAGACAGTGGTCATCGAGGCTAAAGATAATGAGGTTGTTAATGATCTAATACTTGAGAGGGCTCTCAATGGTTTCCAAGTAGCTACAATTTTTGATGATGAAGTAGTGGACTCTAAGGTGTTGAACATGATGAAAAACATGAGCTACCTTCCCGGAGCTGGTCTTGAAAATGGCAAGGCTGGTGTGACAAAGCTTCCAGATTTCAAAACTCAAACTTCCAAGAAAGGGTTAGGGTATGAAGAAGCCAACAAAGATGTCCATCTAAAGAAGAATGAGAAGATGAGCTTCCCACCACTTGAAGAGATCTTTTTCAAAGCTCCAAACGTGGGACTACTCCAAGGAAAGCCTGAGCCAACATATTCATGGGAAAGTTGATACCAAGTTTTGAAATTTTTGCTGATGTTGCCGAGATAGTGGAACAAGTGAAGAAAGAGATCACCTTGCCAACCAACGAGGAGCCCAATCCAGAAGAGAAGAAGGAAGTTGTCCTGAAAGCCAAGAAAACTCCAGAGGAGATTGCTGCCCTGGTTGAAGAAAAGTTTGAAGATGTCCTGCTTTATGATTTTGAGAAGAATGACAATGATTTTGATTTTGATTTTAATTTATCTGCTTTGTATGAGGATGATGATGTTTTCTTTTCCAAAAAGAATACAATAAAGTATGATTTTTCTTTCTTGTGTGATGTTTCTCCTGATGGTTGCATACATGTAAATATTGGTTACATGAGCATCTTTAATATTAACTCTGTTGATACACAATCATTAAATTTTGAAACAATAGAAAATCCTAAAAATATTAGCATAGCATCCAACCTTACTCCTGATGAGAGAGAGAGAGAATTGAAAAAATATTTAAAAATATGAAGAAGTATTTGCTTGGTCTTATGAGGATATGCCTGAAATAGATCAAGACATAGCCAAACACCTGATTCCTACTTACACTCACATGAAACCTGTCAAACAAAAGCTTAGGCATTTGAGATCGGAATGGGCTAAATTGGTTAAATAAGAGGTCACTAAACAAATACAAGTAAAGTTCCTTGAAGTGATAGATTATCCAGACTGACTAGCCAACATAGTACCCGTGCCAAAGAAAGATGGAAGAATTAAGGTCTGTGTGGACTATAGAGACTTAAACAAGGCTTCCCCTAAAGATGATTTTTCCTTACCCCATATAGATGTCCTCATTGATAGTGCAGCCTCTAGCATGCTACACTCATATGTAGATGGATTTTTCGGATACAACCAAGTGTTAATGACCCAAGAGGATAAAACCAAAACTGCTTTCATTACTACATGGGGTATATTTTGTTATAGGGTGATACCGTTCAGATTAAAGAATGCTGGAGCAACCTACCAAAGGATGGCCACCACATTATTTTATGACATGATGCACAAAGAAGTCAAAGTATATGTTGATGATATGATGGTGAAATCATATACAAGGGAATAACACTTCCAAAACTTAGAATTATTCTTCGATAGAGCATTGAAGTATAAGCTAAGGCTAAACCCAAAGAAGTGTGTGTTTGGGGTTACCTCAGGCAAATTGTTGGGACATGGGATTGGTCCAAATGGTATTGAGATTGACCCTGACAAATTTAAAGCAATTAAGGATATGCTAGCCCCTAAGGCGGAGAGAGAAGTTTGGGGATTCATTTGTAGATTACAGTACATTAGTAGGTTTATAGCGTAGCTCACCACAATCTGTGAACCTATCTTCAAATTGATTAAAAAGAATCAACCAGTCCTGTGGAATGAAGAGTATCAAAAGGCCATTGAGTGAATAAAGGAGTATTTGCTGAATCCACCTATTTTAAAACCACCTAAACCTGGTAAACCCTTACTACTATACTTAGCAGTAGAAGAAAAGTCAATAGGAGCTATGCTAGCCCAAGCAGATGAGTTAGGGATTAAGCACGTAGTTTACTATTTGAGTAGAAAGCTCCTACCTTATGAAATTAAGTATAGTATCATTGAAAAGACTTGTATTGATGTGGTTTGGTCTTCTAAGAAGTTGTGGCATTACTTTCAATCTTATAGTGTGCAAGCAATTTCCAGGTTGTATCCAATGAACTACTTAAGGGAGACACCCTCTTTGATTGGGAAGTATGGATAGTGGTTGATAATATCGGAGGAATTTAAGATTGAGTATATAACTAGGAAAACAATCAAAGGTAGAGCAGTAGTAGAATTCCTAGCCCAACAACCATTACTGAATGGCGAAGAGGTAGTCTTGGAATTTCCAGATGAACATTTAGAGGCCATAGAAGTACAAGGATGGAAAATGTATTTTGATGGAGTAGTGAATAGGAAAGGAGTAGGTTTGGGAGTCACACTAGAATCACCTGAAGGGAAGCTTATCCCTTTAGCCAAGAAGTTGAAAATCATGGCAACTAATAATATGGTGGAGTATAAAGCACGTATCTTTGGTTTGGAAGCCCTGATAATTATGAAGGTGGATAAGATGCAAGTCTTTGGTGATTCATTACTAGTAGTATCCCAAGTAAATGGAGAGTGGGAGTTAAAAGAAGAAAAGATAAAACCATACCACCATTACTTGACCATGATGAAGAAGAACTTTAAGGAGTGCAGGTTTATACACCTACCAAGAGAAGAAAATCAAATGGCTGATGTCCTTGCCACATTGGCTTCGGTATGGGAAAATCCTATCAACTTATTCCTTAAGCCTCTGATTTTGACCAGCTCATTAACTCCTTGCTATGAATATGAGACAATCATGGAAACTGATACAGACCATAATGCATGATATGACAATATAAGATGGTTTTTGGAAGAGAAGGAATACTTGTTGGGGGAAATAAAGAAAGAAAGAAGAGCCATAAGATGATGGTCCTCACAATACATCACCTTTCATGGAGAGTTGTATCGAAGATGGCCTGATAGGGTGCATTTGAGATGTTTAAAGAAGCCTGAAGTGGAGCATATTATGTCAGAAATACATGCGGAAAGTTGTGGTCCACACATGAGTGGTTTAGCCCTAGTTAAGAACATAATTCGACAAGGTTACTACTGGTTGAACATGGAGAGAGATTGTATTGAGTTTGTGAAGAAGTGCCAGCAATGTCAGATGTATGATAATTTGAATCACATGCCTCTTGAAGAATTGCATTCTATGTCTTCACCCTGGCCATTCGCAACTTGGGAAATTGACATCATAGGAGAGATACATCTAATAGTCTTGAAGTACCAAATCCATCATCACCGATCCTCTCCTTATAAACCAAAGGCTAATGGTGCAGTAGAAGCAACAAACAAGACAATTAAGCAGATCCTATCCAAGATGACCAAGACATACAAGATTGGTCGGAGATGCTTCCTTTTGCTTTGTGAGGATACAGAACAAGTGTGCGAATGCCAACTGGAATGACACCGTTCTCTTTGGTTTAAGGGATGGAAGCAGTGTTGCCAACTGAAACTGAGATCTAGTCATTAAGAGTGGTCTTAGAAGCTAAACTGCCTGAGATGGTATGGGTAGTGAGCAGATACACACAGTTAGCTTTACTATAGGAGATAAGGTTAAAAGCACTGTATCATCATCAACTGTATCAAAGGAGGATAGCTTGAGCCTATAATAGAAGGGTTAAGATTAGAAAACTCAAAGTCGGTGATTTAGTGTTGAAACAATGTAAGCCTAATGTATCTGATCCAAGAGGAAAATTTAAGCCTAGCTGGGAAGGGCCATATGTTGTGAAACAAGTCATGAACAAGGGTGCAGTTAAGCTATTAGACATGGACAGGAACGAGTTTAGTGAGCTAATAAACATTGACAGGTTGAAGAGGTTTTATGTATAAAAAAAAGAGAAAGAAAGAAAAAGAGCTCGCTAGGTTGAAAACCCAAAAAGGGCGGCCTAGGCAAAAGTTAGAGCAATCCGCTATTTTTAAAAACTCAAAAGGGCAGGCTAGGCAACAATTAGGGCTAAGCGAGAAAAATCATCAATTAGGGCTAAGCGAGAAAACCCGAAAGGGCTAGTTGGCAACAGGAGTGATCTTGTGTATGTTGGCTTTATGTTTTGTTGTTCCCTAATTTAATAAAGCAGAATTAATATTAAAATTGTTCCATGTGCATTGTTTTAAATATTTGACCAAATATGGATAAAACAAATAAACACAATAGCAAAAGGTGATGACAAATTATGAAAGGAAAAGAAACATCTCTTATTACTACTTTTATTATTTTTACATCCTAATAATATTTATTTTAGAGAAATTGACAAATGTAAAATCTATGATAGACAATAAGTGTAGCGTGCAGGCCAACTTTGCTTTAGCCGATCCAAGTAGGCTTCAGTCAGACAAGGCATGTCCAAATCAGGAGTAAAATTGGAATCTCGAGGCTCAACTCCATACTAATGGTCAAGCCGGCGAGGATCATAACAAGTACCTCGATGAAGAGCAGCGAGAGGAAATTACATCAAGTACGTCCGAATGGTGACACGAGAAATCTTCCACCAAGGTACTAACCAACGAATGTTGACTTCAGCGCATGAGTGGATCCAGTCAACCCAGTCAACATATGAAGAAGTAGAATGGAGTAGTTTCCTAGCAGAATGATGTCGTGGTAGATATCTGATGAAATCCATAGATGGCATTTTGAGCAAGCAGTGACACTCCTGAAGCCAAATCTGTAATAAAAAAGTGGTTCTATTAGGTTAAAAATCTGCAATGACGGCCTAAGCAAAAAAAACTAGGACAGCTCGCTAGTTTCGAAAACCCGTAAGGGCAGACTAGGCAAAAAATTAGAGCAAAAAAAGAGAAAAAAAGAGACCTAAATTGAAAACCCAAAAGGGTTGTTTGGGTAATTAGCTGAAGCAGCAATGGACTCTCAGTCAATCTCTTTGACAATCCTGATTTAAGTTCGTTTAATCCAACTAAAGTCTAAGCTAAGATCATGGGTATCGGCAACAAGCTTCCTTCCATTTGGTCCATGATATCCAATACTCTTAGGCCAACATCACCATCAGAAGAAACAAGAAAAAATTGGCCAAGAAAGCATAGATAAAGTATACGTCCCCATGCCTTGGTAGGAGCCAAGTGAGAAATGCAAAAGTCAATCACGGGACCCAGCAGAATCTTCTCACCTCTCATCAACTGTAGAACTTCGAGCTTTGAAAGTTGAAATAGCATTTGCATCTTTTTTTGAGTATTGGAAATCAATATAGGTAATGCCATTGGTTGATTACTTGGATATCCAAGAATGGCCTCAAACTCTTCAATCATGGGATATATCTCAAAGCCATTTATCTTAAAAGTTCTAGAATTCACATTCCAAAGAGAAGCCATGGCATGTAAAAAAGAATGGTCCAATTTAATATTTTGAAAACACTTCAAAGTATTAATTTTAGACCAAGATATCTGTTCCCAGCGAATGGCATTCATATTTTTAAATAGACCTTTCATTTTCCTCAAATCGAGTTCAGTCATTATTGACAATTAAAGGGAAATTAGGACTGTTAAAATGAATTTTGATGCTGAAGTTGAAAATTCATGGCTTTTGTATGAGGTCATAGTAGAGAAATAAGATTTATATAGGATGATTGGTCATACCAAAGTTTACAAGGAATGGTTTGAGATCGAAACGCACAAGGATAGAAAATTTGCGACAAAATGATTTTGAGTTGCCGCGTTGCCTTTGGTTTTATGAATCAGTGCTACTGTGCAAATTTTGAATGTGAAGAGGAAAGGCCAATAATTGTAGCGTAGAAATAATAATGATGATAAAAAATAAATAAAAAATAAAATAATAAAATAAAATAAAATAAATATTTAAAAGTCAAAAGTGCAAATTATATATCATCATTATTATTTTTATAATATTTTCTCAATTGGTATAATAATAGATCACTGAGGAGGATGAGGTGGATCATGATCAAACAAAGCCCTAAAAAAGTCATCGCATATTGAAGGAGGAGGCCTATCATCTATCCCAAGTCCACCCGAAGCAGAAGCACCTGAGCCACTATTACCTTGGAATTTAGATATGTTCATCCAAAGTAGACAAAAGAATCTCATGGTCATCACTTTGGGGTCCCCTAGATGACGAAGCACCAGGATCTCTCACCCCCTGAAACCAGAAGTCTCGAAAAGTTTTGCTCTGACTGATGATACAATTTTTCAAAATGGGCAACCTATTGATGACTAGCAGCTAACTCTTCTTAAAGTTTCTTGTTTTGTTCTTCAACCATCCGCTATGAGCCAGAAAGAAAAAGGTAAAAGCATACATAATCATGCATACAAGTAGCATAAATCATCATGGAATAGGATAACCTACTAGGTAATCCATATCAATACCCTCTGGGTGAGATGGCATCTTCGGTTGATTAGGATGAATAAATGGAGGAGTGGCAGAGGAAGGTCCAGTTTCATGACCAAATGAGCCAATAGCCTGTGATAATCATTGAAACAATCAAAACAAGTTAAGAAAGAAGTAATTGCAATGGCAAAGTGGTAAAAGTTTATCTGAGAAGTGCTAACCCCAGGATGCGGGATGGACCCTCCTCCCTCTCCATGATATTCTTCTTCATCACTATCCTCTTTTTCCTCGGGAATTTCCTAGATGCCAGCAGGAGATATATCAAAGTTCAAGAGTCCTACTCGAATAAACTGGGCATATGATGCACCCGATGGATAGAGAAATGTTTTAACATCAAAACCATGCCGCGCTAACCACCACGCATTCTCCAACATTGATGTGATATTTAAAGTATGCTCTGGGCAATTCTTCAGGATCCTCCATCACTCAGGACCAAGGAACCACTCATATATCCTCTCCCCGAGAAACTAGCTACTAGACACAGGACCAGCAATGACTCGGTGGGTATGCTAAAAAGGCAAAGCGGCATTCATGGAAGAAGTTCAATTCATCCACTCTTTCGTATTCCACCAAGCCAAATTGACCTACAAAATGACATAAGGTAAGTGAACTTCTATATAAATTTTAAAGTAAAATAACACTATTTTATCTGGCCCCAGGCTAAGTAACTCAAGAGATAGCGCTGGGTGTGCACATGGTGAGAGCTGGGAACTGCTACACGATCAGAAAACCAAAAATTCAATCTTGGATACCCGACTCTCTCTTAGGAAATGCCAGGCACCCTCTCAAGATTATGCTCATATGCCCATACCTACAATAACAAGGAAAATCAAATTCATGCAAGTATAAGAATGGAATTGACATTGGTAGAAGAAAAGTACCTCGACGACTACCATGAAACCAAGGAAAGACTTCTTATGCCTGCAAATCTTATATAGTCCATGATAGAGACAGGCAAGGCCAGCTTCACCCCGGCCATAAAGCGATACCATACTCATGTCAGTAAGGGCCCTCAACACCGACAAATAGATGACAGATTTGTGCTGCATAAAATTGTCAACCCGAGCAAATACAGTAAAAATCCTCGAGCATATTGTTTGTTTGTTTCCCTATGAATCCGTCCTTCGTAGTTCATCCAATAACTCCAAATCGGCTCAATTTTATTTTAAAGGGCTCTTTTAATGACGATTCCATACCGATTAACTATTGAACTTCTTCGTATGTCAGAATATCATTGGTAAGAGGGACCAGAAGGCCATAGTACCAGATACCAGTTATGGCTCTATAATCGACTGGGCCAATGGTCATCTCTCCTATAGGTAGATGAAAAGTGAGGGTCGTGTCCATCCACCGCTCTGACAATGCTTGAACTACACTCCTATCTATTGGACACTCCTCGGATGGTAATTGCAAGATAAAGCTTTCAAAATCGCAATCTCGGACAATCCATTTTACTCGAGAGGATGCTACATCATATCATTGTCGGGCTTTATAGACATGCCCTCCTCCCTGGATAACACAGCGATCGTGCTAACACGGAGTCAGATAAGTTAACACGAGGTAAGTATATCATCATACCAATACTACTAATTTGCAGACTACATTTATCTTATTTTAATTTATCTATTTATTTGTTTATTAAATAGTCCACTAACTAATTTATTTTGTCTAATCTTTATTAAATAAGGAAAAATATAATAATAAGAAATAATAATAAAATAATAAATATGTGTGTTGTTACCTTAGTCTTTTGATTAGAACTGCGATGAAGCTGCATCCCAGCTAGTAAACTTACAGTTTCATTTTCATACCGTCGAATAAATTTCAATAACTCAACATTGGATTGACGTCCTAATCTCAAAGCATGCATTTTCTCCTTAACTCTCTCTCTCTCTCTGCTTTAATTATGAGAATATGTAAGTGTGGATGAGTATTGAAGAGATAAGCTGTTTATATAGGAAAATTGCAAAGGAAAAGAAAAAGGAAATGAAGATAAAACTTTCGTTACTTTGATTGAAAAATAAAAAGGAAATGGAAATGGTGTGAGAATACAAAGATAGAAGAGAGTTTTATATAGGCAAATTGCAAAGGAAAAAGACAAAATAAAAAGTGAAAAACAGTATTCTCATGAAAAACAAAGTAAATATCACTGTTGATGAATAGTAAATAAATAGTATGCAAATAGTGATTACACAGTGAATAAATAGTAAATTCAATTATTCAGATATTTGCGTGTCTAAAAATATTTTGACACTTTTAAAATATTTTTACATGCAGGGGGGCAATAGGGTATATGCATGTTAAAAAATAGCTAAAATTTTTATAAAATTTCTTTATTATCCTACTGACTATAATCATTTTTTGCAAATAACCAAATTATTTTTTAAGTCCAGAACTTATCTCGGGTCCAGAACCCAAATTATTTTTTAAGTCCAAAACTTATCCTAGGTCCATAACCTAAATTATTTTTAAGTTCAGAACTTATCCCGGGTCCAGAACCCAAACTATATTTTATATTCAAAACTTATCCCAGTTCCAGAGCCCAAATTAGTTTTTAAGTTTAGAACTTATCCCAGGTCCAGAACCCAAATTATTTTTAAGTCCAGAACTTACCCCGGGTCTAGAACCCAAATTATTTTTTGAGTCCAGAACTCAAACTATGTAACACCCCGATACTCCATATAAGTACTATACATACACCCGGTATACATACAGTAAGTATATAAAGTATAAGGAAGTCACTTTTCGTTACATTTTTAAAACCTTTAACAGAGTTCAAACCACAATACATAAATTTAAAGTACATTTACAAAATCATTATACTTTCAATGATCTTACATATATATAACATAATCTTATTTTTATCAAAACTTCATTGATACATATAAATATACTCTTGTCAGAAATACATCATAATTAAAATTATACATGTATGCATCACCCTCTAGTTGGTCTCGATAAACTCTTACTCTTCTCGTGGCATAACGAAAGACTTCATATCTTCCACCTAGTTACCTGCGCGATTACACATCCGCGCTAAGCCCGAGAGCTTAGTAGTACAAATATAACATATAAACATACATTATAGAAATTCTAACATATAATGAAATATCACTTCCATGTACCATTAGTTTCTTATCATGTTTTTCCTTTTGAATTGCACCTTTCATATATCTCTACTAATCTCATGTATTATATATACATATATACAAATCATTAACACCAACCACAATCCATCACTAATACTCACAATCATTATATCAATATACAAATTACATATTATACTTCATATCGTTATTTTATTCACAATTCACAATTCATGAATCACATTTCCAATGAAGGCAATCATTATCACCATTCATGAGTCACATTTCCAACAAAGCAACCATAGATCTCATTACTCATTTATTTCAACATTTGTATATCATATTGACAACAAAGACAGACTCGGGCCCAAAAGACACTAATATGCCATTCAATTTTCAGAGTTAATGCTTTGGTTTTGTTATCACATTTATCATTATCATAGACCCAACTAGGCTTCAAGGATTTAGGTTCAACCAAGCTTCAAGGGGAACAAAGCATGCTAAGTATCAACCCAACTTGGCTTCAAGAACCAACCCAACCTAGCTTCAAGGGTTGTAACATCTCAATTAGGCTTCAAGAATTAGACCCAACCAAGCTTCAAGGGGAGTAAAACATGTTAAACTTCTACCCAACTTGGCTTCAAGGATCAAGCCCAACCTAACTTCAAGAGATTGTTACTAATATTAGGCATGCCACCAACAACAAACTCTGAAAATGGAATAACACATTAGCTACACAATTCATTTATCAATTTCATTATCATTTCCATTCTCAATTGAATCATCATAGCCAATCACAATGGCTTCACATCACATTTGAGTTATCATAGCCAATCACAATGGCTTCACATCACATTATATCTCAGAACATTAGTTCCACATCTCTTGATGTCTCAATTCACACTACACACTTCATCATTCAAGCATACATAATCAATTTCATTGCACATGTATCTCAAATTCATCGTCATATAAACAACATATCCATTTATTTCATTTCAATCATTATTAAAACATTTATCATAACAAATTGCATTGCACATACCTTTTTGGATGATCCTTATAGCTTTCACACTATACAAATAACAACATTAGTCCCATTGTATTAACAATTTAGTAATTTACTTAACATTGTTTTAAGTTTCAAAATCATATAAAAGAATGCATCTAGGTAAGTTTGCCCTTACCTCAAGAACTACTCCCATCAAGCTATACATAATCAATTACCTCATCATATCCTTCACATTTTACATATAGCATCATTGATGTAACATTACAAAGTACATTATTCATACAACACATTACCATTCACAAGATTCACAATGCATAACACATAACATTATTCATATAGTGTCATAT